>JARUPZ010000001.1:7905109-9386359 GCA_031213475.1 Nereocystis luetkeana | reverse complement strand
TGACTAGGGCCAGTATTTGCCTGCAGACAAATATTTGCGCAGGTTCTCAGGAGAGTATTTGCCTGCAGGCAAATATTTGCGCAGCTTTTCAAAAAAGTATTTGCCTCCATCCAGACAAATATTTGCGCAGGTTCTCAAAAAAGTATTTGCCTACAGACAAATATTTGCGCAGCTTTTCAAAAAAGTATTTGCCTACAGACAAATATTTGCGCAGGTTCTCAAAAAAGTATTTGCCTACAGACAAAAATTTGCGCAAGTTCTCAAAAAAGTACAAAAGCTGGGCCGGCCAAGAAACCCAAAATCCGTCAGTCGGGCATATCTTTTGAACAACAGTGCAAACTTAGCATATATATCCTCGTAATCGGCTAGATACGGTGGTCATTTTAAGCCCTCCGGCTTGAGAATCTGCCAAGTTGGTGCCGAAAAAAGTGTTTGCCACTCACGTCTCCTAGTTTGAGCATTTTTTTCATGATTTTTTTGTGTTGCTTTTTGTAAAGTTTCTCGAAATACAACGTGGAAGGAATTGGCTCAAATTTTCCGGGCATGTACATCTTAGGACGAGGAGTAGGGAGATAGGCGTTTCATTCCATGGGTCATTTTCGTTCTAAAGTTGTGGATGGATCCCTGAAATATATGTAAATTTGTATGCAGAGGCACTTCGGTGGAAACTTGGCCACGCGCCGCTCAATTTTTGGAGTTAGGACCTGAAATTTTGACACGTGATTTAGAAGAAGCTCGCCAAAACACGTATGGAAGGACCTTTTACTTTTTATTTTTTTTGTCCACTTACTCTCCGATTTTGTATATCCGGAAAACTTTCGGTTGGTCGTATGTCGGCAAAAAAACGAAAAAATTAAAAGGTCCTTCAATACGTTTTTTGGCGAGATTCTTCTAAATCACGTGTCAACATTTCAGGTCCTAACTACAAAAATTGAGCGGTGCGTGGCGATATTGGTGAGTCCCGGATTTCTTGGCCGGCCCAGCTCGTATTTGCCTCCAGACAAATATTTGCGCAGCATTTCAAGAAAGTATTTGCCTACAGAGAAATATTTACGCAGGTTCTCAAGAAACACTCCTCCTGTTGTTGCTGCTGGTACTGCTACCGACACACAATCGCGGTATAGCTGCTATTACTACTGCTGTTGGGCATAGGTTGCTTTTCTTGCTGCTACCCTTATCTTATTTTTGCCCGTGCCACGCTGTTGCTTACCTGGTATCTTGCTGCTCCTGTTGTTGCTATTGATAAACAGCTTGAAACAAGTGTAGGTATCCAGCTTTTACAGACCCTCCGGACCATACAGATCCTGCAAATCGTACAGACCGCATCCCGGTTAGTCTGCAAGTATCATTCATACCACACAGATCCCACTCAGGTAGATCATACAGATCCTGCAGATCATACAGATCCTGTAGATCATACATATCCTGCATATCATATAGATCCAACCCGGTAAAGATGTGCAGATCACACTGATCCCACTCAGGTACACACCTGTGAATTATCCGCGTCATACAGACCCATGCCGGCTAAACATGATGCAAACAAGTGTGAAGTATCCAGATTTTAACACATCCTGCAGACCATCCAAAAATCCAGCAGATCATACAGATCCTGCAGATCATGCAGACCCACCGATAAAAATGTGAATATCATGCAGATCGTACGCACCCCATTCCGGTGTACAGATCATACAGATCACACATATATATTCCACTCTGGTAGATGATACAGATCCTGCAGATTATACAGATACTGCAAATCAATGACACCCATCGATAAACATGTGCAGAGTATGCGGATCGTACAGACCCTATCTCGCTAAAGATGTACAGATCGGCAGATCGGACAGATCCCATCCCGGTCAAATTGCACTGATTGTACAGCTCACACATATTCTACCCAGGTACACATCTATGAAACTTGTAAGCAGACAGATCCCCTTCCGGCTATATTATAAACATCTGTATGTCATTGAGATCAACCAGATCCCACCTGGCATACAAATGGAAATGATACGGAACATACCTGTATCTTAAGGCAAACTACGAGTACAATTTGGAGTATGTAGATAATCGATCATGCAGATCCTCCCCATCATGCACACATACATGGCGTTCAGATCATCCCACCCGGCACGCAAGTGCAATAATAAAGACCAAGCAGATCTCACCGCAAAAGAAAAGAGTGATACATCTACATTATACCGACCCTGTAGATCGTACAGATCCTTCGGGTCATGCGGACCGCCCCACCCAAAGCTATTCATCAGTTAATCACGGCACATGCATGTTCGATTAATATATATGTGTAGTTCATGCAGATCGTGCAGACCCCATCCAGTAGTAGAGGTGTTCAGATCAATGATACAGATACCACCCAGGCGATAAATACCTGGATGTTGCAAACCCCGTCAATTTTGGGTGCTACGCTTTCCTTTAAGCAATACAGTAGTCCATGTCTCCTACCAGGTATGCGCCAAGACATGCGAGAGCATCTGTTCGTTTTTAAAGAATAGACCACTGAGCTACTCAGTCAGCGCTGACTGAGTAGCTCAGTGGTCTATCCTTTATAAACGAACAAAAGAAGGTACCTTTGGGCTCGATACGGCCTCCCGCCGATGAAATCCTCCGGGGTTGATCAAGCCCCTAATCAGCGCCTGGTTTTTCCTTCCTATAGTCTCCCTCCCTAGTCGTGAGTTATTTTACTAAAGTGGTTCACTCCACTTCCGACTATCTGGTCGAGTGTTCTTTTATCGTGGTTCTCTCCACGTGATTTCCCTTTTTCTACCCACGGCAGAAAAAGCGGAAATACGACGTCTGACGGGACTCGAACCCCGGACTTCTTTTTAGCGCTGACTGAGTAGCTCAGTGGTCTATCCTTTATAAACGAACAAAAGAAGTCCGGGGTTCGAGTCCCGCCAGACGTCGTATTTCCGCTTTTTTAGCGCTGACTGAGTAGCTAAGTGGTCTATCCTTTATAAACGAACAAAAGAAGTCCGGGGTTCGAGTCCCGCCAGACGTCGTATTTCCGCTTGTTCTGCCGTGGGTAGAAAAAGGGAAATCAGGTGGAGAGAACCACGATAAAAGAACACTCGACCAGAGAGTCGGAAGTGGAGTGAACCACTTGAGTAAAATAACTCACGACTGGGGAGGGGGACAATATGAAGGAAACAACAGGCGCTGATTAGGGGCTTGATCAACCCCGGAGGATGTCATCGGCGGGAGGCCGTATCGAGCCCAAAGGTACCTTCTTTTGTTCGTTTATCAAGGATAGACCACTGAGCTACTCAGTCAGCGATGGCTGAGTAGCTCAGTGGTCTATTCTTAAAAAACGAACAGCATCGACTAGACTACTACTCTTCGCTTTTAGCAATAATATATCAGTAGCCCATGACTCAGTTTTCTCCGAGATCATGTTTACTCAAAACAGAGGTGCAAGGGCTTTATCTGCGTCTCCCTTTTCAACTTGCGACACCCCCCCGATTTAATGCCACCCACATCCCGAAGGGGAACTTTGTACTATATCCAACCTGAATATTTCCGTAATCACGCTATGAGAATACTGCCCATGTCGGCAGTACCTTGCGGTTGTTCTGTATTGCCGATCGATATCAGGTACGTGGTATCAGTTATCAGGTGTTCGATACTGCTCATACCCGCAGTACCTCGATTACTGCCTTTTCTCCGGATTGAGTGCGATAATGCCCATACAGTACACGTCCTGTTCTCCCAGTAATTTGGGCGCATACTGCAAGCTGGTGTCTTCTGCGATGACGTACGTACCGCTGCTGCTGTTGTGCTGCTGCTGCTGATCTTGGGGCTGGGTCTGCACAGCAGCAGCTGCAGCAACCGACCGCAGCAGCAGCGATGCCTGCTACTACTCATGCTGCTGCTGTTGCTGCCATTTAGCATGTTGGGCTGCTGCAGCTGCTGCTATCGCTTTCATGTGCGGGAGATACCCTCTCTTCTGCACAAGCATTGCTCAAGCGCAACGAACGCGAGACTATCACAAGCACGGCGTGGCCAAGCAGTCACGGGCACACGAACACTCAGCAGCGGTAGCAGCAGCAGCAGCAGCAGCAGCAACAGCAGCAGCCAGCGGCACTGGAGCAACACTCGACTCGAGCAGCACTAGTACGCCTGTTGTTGCTGTTGCGAAGTCGAGCAGCACTCTGTGTGCCATTGTTGCAGTTGGTTGCAGCAAAAGGCGAGAAAAGCTAAATCTTTGCAGCTGAGAATACGAAGATCCGGGTAGGTGTTTAAGCCCCTGGATGGCTTTTCGGAAGTGGGACCCCATCCCCTGAGTTGCTTGCTGGGTCACGTTACTTTGACCACCTAGAGAATGGGCCACGGAGCCCGGCCGGAACCAACGCTTGCACCGTACTGTCCACGCCGCCCCCCTGCGGGCCCCGCAGCAGGAAGCACGAGAAAAGACCTGCGGCCAAACGAGAAAAGTGAACCATTCCGGGAAAAAAATCAATTTGGTACAAAGTAATATTACACGTAGCACACAAACAGCAGTACAGCAGCACAAAACTCCGACATACTGCGAGTACTTGCAGTCCGAGCAAGCAGTCTCCAACCCTCGATTACCTCCAGTAGTGTTCGCCGAAAAAACTGGACGCGTTTTTCAAAAGGGAATAGTACCCAGCCAAACATCACACTGTATCTTATACCTGGAACGAAGGATCGTTTCTTAAAGCGGGCCCGTGTCTCCCATTTACAACAGTGATACATAAAGACCTCGCACCTCGACTGGATATGATTATTTTCTCAAAGTGAAAAACGTCTGCTGTGTATGATATCCTCCGACGCGATTGGTCGGTTTTTCTTATCGAACTCACAGCACCCGGCCGACTTGCCAACAGCCTTCATTCAATTCGACCGGGGAAAACAAAGCTTTGTTCGTACATATTCGAAGTCGAACACCTCTGAACTGTACCGCTGCTGCTGCTGTAGTTGTTAGTACTGGTATTTCAACGCGCCTCACTCAGCAGTCGTAGTCGTGGAAAAAGTCCGAGCATGTACGGCCACCTGTACGATACTCTCCGACGTTATTCGTCCTTATCGAACTAACAACGCTCGGCCGAATTCATACTCCCCAACAACCTTCATTCCATTCTACCGGCGAAAACAGAAGACGTGCCGAGTTATCAAAATTTTATTAAAAAAACACAAAGCAAAATCACCAAGATATATTCGTATTATGCAACGATCTGGTACCAAGAACGGCGCGATACGCCGAGGAGGCGCGTGTAGTCGTCCGGCGAAGAGAGAGGGGCAAGGGAAGACAGCCACCGAGAAGGCAGGACCGAGGGGTTCGAACAGGCCGAGGGCGGCGGCCCGCAAAGCAAGGCAGTCGGTAGAAAGCGGTAGCATCAGCAAGACCGAGACATCGAACCTCGGAGAGAAAAAAGCTACTATTAATACTGCAAGATGAAGCCTGTCACAAGGAGCTCTTGGCGGAGCAACAACACCTAAACAATAGCCAGGACCACAGAAAATAGAACGTCCGTGTCTCCTTTTCCCAGCAAATATCCCTCAAGTTCGGGGTCACCGCGCTCGTCGGTGGCGCGAGACTCCGAGACGCGCGCACGGGAGAACACCCGTCGGAGGCCGGCTCGCGCGACCGTCGAGGAAAGCGGTCGAAAAAGCAAGCACGAAGGCAGGGAAGCGGAGGCGTCCGGAGTCCCAGGCAAAGTAGAAGAAAAAATCGGAATTTTAGGGTTCGCTCACAGCGGCCGAGATGCTGAAGAATAATAATACATACCTGGTACCATCTATTTATTGTTATTGCCCTCGATGAAATGTGTTCGAGCGCTTCTCTCAGTTTGCTTGTATTTTCTTGTGAAGTCGCAGTTTAGTTGGAGTTGGTGCGAGTGTGGAGAGAGACCAGTCGGCACCGGTACAGACGGTACCTTGCCTCTCAGACTGAACGTCTGTTTTTCTTCCTTGGAACCAAGAACAAAAGGCTCGCGCTTCGCGCTCGCGAGCCTCATAGTAAAATACGGTTACTATATTACGGGACAGAGTGATATGCCAGTACAGCAGTACGATAGCTCGGCGAGAGCAGGACGCCCCACCCCCCAACAGCCATCAAGAGGTTGTGGTTTGCCTGGTCCATATGGCGGTGATGTATACGGGAAAGCACAGTGCCGATATCTGTATGTCGCAGAATGTCCCCCCCTCGCCTCTAAGAAAAGCCCACACGGCTCAGCAGTTTAAACGTGACAAGCATACCAAGACACTGAAAAATGTTCGAATGGTCCCTGTAAGTATTGCAGCAGAGGTTGACGTACCAGCACATCATGAGTACGTACGTACGTACGTACGTGTTCGTTGGTAAGTATCACTATGATATTCGTACATGTTCTTGGCTTCTCTTCTGTTCTTGATATATTAAAAACGCAGAATGCACACACCTGCAAGATTGCAGGGGTGGTTCAACAGCGCAGGAGGTGATGTTCGTGATTTCTGTAGACAGACTAGCGAGTGGCGCATTATGATCCTACAGCTCTTTGTTTCTTAAATCGTGGGCGGGCGAATTCAAGAAGGTAACAAACAAAGTGATCGAAACGGAGACGAACATACTACATGTCTGTACCACACAGAGGTTCGGAAATTAAAACCGAACTACTTTTCGTCTTGAAGTTGATGCGAATTAGACTTTTACAGCCTATTATTACGGGGGACCATAGTAAATAGGACCAAATATTCTCAATAAAAAAAGGGAAATACACAGACTTTTGTATTCACTGTAGGTCCTACTGAATATGGTCCCCCGTAATATTATTACACCAGAATAGTGGGAATGACGAAAGTGACAGATCTCGCTACCGTGCTTGTCATTCCCATTGGTGACACATCAGCAGCAGTGGTCTGCGGCGGGGTTTCTCGACATGTATTTATAATCGTGGTTCCAAACTGGCGACTTGATAATGCCAAGAGTCCCGCCGCCATGCTGAAGGAGAAAACAGCTCGGACACCACATACGCTTCGCGTCGTCAGCGGTTGTCGCACGTACGTACGTACCCCAGGTAGGGTACTTAATTTATTAATTTGATATGCTTCATGTACGAAAAAAGAGAAAGTATAGCACGCCAAAACAGCACCGCGACACTGTAAAATGAAACCGGAAAAACAATCCCCGCCCCTCTCCTGAAATATTTTTCTACCTGATTGGAACACCTTGCACCGGTCAAAAAAAAAAAGAATGAACAGCAGAGCTTCTCTCTCAGCTTCGTACGCCGCCCGCCCCTCCAGCGACCACCTCGCCACCGATTCGGTCCGGGTAAAACTCTTCTCCTTCTCTGCCACTGTGAGCCCCGTCGCCCACCTCGCGTGAAGCCCGGTGCTTACCGTGGCCGTCGTTCGCAAGCTCGACAGTGTTGGTACTCAGACTGTGAGCTCCCTCTTTCAACTTCAGCGCGGTTGCAAAAATAAGCACCGCTTGAACATTATCTTGCAAATTCGAACGACCCTTATTATATCTCGTACATACTCTATCCAGAATCACAAATGGAGGCCAGGCAGAGCCCGTTCATGCATCCCTCGTGTCTCGAGGCACACGCGACGCCTAGGCACGAAAGCGGCGACCGCGCTCCTTGCAACCCCCCCTCTACCCGCCAGCACCCGCTGACACCCGCGACAGCGCCGGGCTCTCCCACGGTGCCGTGTTCGGAGTACACACACGCACACGGAACGAAAGAATAAAAAAGGAAGAAAGGACCGAGAGTGCCAAGAGAAATGGAGAAAACAAAGAACCGCTGTACAGGTCCGGCAAGTAATGAAAGGAGGCGATTTCGAAGTGAGAGCTCTGAGAGGCCAGGAATGTACCAACCGAGCACGCTCAGAGAGTGAGATCTAAGCAAGTGGTTCTATAATGGTACTACAGTGTGATATACTATATGGAACAAACACGGTACCTGGTATGTGATACAGGGTATGTTGGTATGGTATATGAGAAAAACATCGTATGTGGTGTGGCATGTTGGCGTTATGGTACGGGGAAAACACCTTGTGTGGCATGGCATATTGGCGGTATGGTACGATAGTACGGTGTCGTGGATGTATTGTATGGCTGAATTTGCCTGGTGGTATGGTATGTTTCAGTATATATGGTCCGTAAGGGTCGAATACGTTGTACGAATATCTTCTGTAACGACCTTACATATCGACCACTAGAAAATGTTCGCAAACAAAAGCCATGCGGACAGCCAGATTTGCAACTACCGCAGCAGAGACTCAGTTTTACAAACTGAGAATTCACAGGAAGTGTTCGGAGGGTGAACTACTGCTGCCCGTGGGTGAGCTGTTGTCGCTGTACCGATATTGTATGCGATGCGATTGGAGGTAGCAGCTGTAAACCAGACCAAAGTTCGAAGATCAGCAGGGCAACCTCCAATAAATAGACCAACAGCAGAATTTCCTCAAGTAAAACCATTTGCACCGCTGTTTGCAAGATATTTCCTTTGTCATCCGTCATCTTCGGAAACATGCACAAAGCGTGACTAGTGTTGCGCGCGAGAAGACCCTACGTGCGACGTGGCAAGGAGGCATTGGTCGAGGTGTGAGGTGGTTGTTAAAAGGCGACCAGCCGAAATGTGAGCTGTTACACACAGCACAGAACCTGCCAAAATCTGCTATTCATATTTGTTTGTGTGGTATTACACCGTCCTCCTTGGCTCTGGCTTGGTGGAAAGTGATCGCGTGTTTACTTGCCAGCTCGCGTAACTTTTACCCCCCAAAGCACGCGCCACGGTGCCCAGCCGGGACCCACACTTGCGCCGTGGTGAACACGCGACCGCCCTGCGTGCCCCGCAGCCGAGAAGACAAAAAGCATTGCAACGCGCAAAAAAAAACGAGTTTTGTGCAATGTACATATGTGAAAAAACAAAATCGGAAAAGACGAGCCAACGGAGCAGAACAAAATCGAAGAAAGGCGATGGGTTAGCGGCGTTGGGCACGGGGCTACCCGTCGTGGGGGCGAGAAAACAAAAAAACGAGAACGGCTTCGACCCACTGAAAAAAAACAACGACGCGTTGGGGTCGGTGGTTACACGTTAGGGCATAGAGCAAAATGAAAGAAATACAAAAAAATACAACAGGTGGGGAAAGAGGGGAAACGCGGGCCCTTTCCCCCCCCCCCCGTTCTCTCCCCTCAGGTCGCTACAGTCAAAATACATATCGTACCTCGCCACGTTCGCCTCCATCGCACCATCTACTCAAAGCATGACAACCCCTAGTTGTACCATCCTCGAAAAACACAACCCATTGACACCCCCTCCCGGCCCACCTCGAAAAATAAAAAAAGCAACATTAAACTCTGCTCAACACGGACTCCTGACGATCATGGGGGCGAAAAAAAACAAGGATAAGCCCAAGTTTACTATTCTACTTGCCACCAACTTCCAAGAAAGCAAAAACATCAGTCAAGGGTTTCGTGGGGCAGGGGATGGGGGGGGCTCCTTAACTCCCACTCACTCCCCTCCCCTCTTTTAGGCCTCACAACCCCCCCGCGCTGCACTTTCACCCTCCAGCGCTCTCGATTTACCCCTTCTGTCTCTCTCTCTCTCTCTCTTTCTCTTTCTTTCTCCCTTTCTCTCTCTCGCTGCTCTCATTACGCCCCCCCTTCCATCGCTGACACTTTTTTTACTTCCTCCGCCGCCGGCCCTGCCCCGCCCTGCCCCTCCCCCTCCCCGTCCACCTCCGAAACTAGATCGCTGTCAGTGCTTGTTGCAGGGACAAATTCCTCCAACTCTTCAAATGGAAAAAGCCTGACAAGACTGTCAGAATTTTTGCGGTAGATGTTGGCGCGCCACTCTGAGATGAGCTGGACGTACCCAGAAAAAGGTTTTTGGCAGACACAGGCTAGGGAGTTCGTTTTGGAGGATGGCGTGTTCAGGGAGGAGGCGAGCAGGACTCGAGCGCGCGCTATAACGAGACCGCTCACGATGGCCTTCACACCAGTATCCTGATTCGTTTTAGACATACGCAGAGGGGAGGGGGGGACGATATGGGAGGAAGGGGAGGAAGTGGAGGAAGGGGGGGAAAGGGGTATGAGGGGAGGAAGGAAAAGCACAGGTATTGCGGCCCTCAGAAAGGAAAAGTGGCGAACATGTTCTGGCTCGGGCGGGACGGAACGTAGTGTAATTACTACCAGGTAGGTGATAAGATCAGGTGCCCTCTTTTGTTGGGCACTATGCTGTTAGGGGTGGTATATGCTAACGTGGAGGCCTGTTGCGCTGCGAAAATCCGGCGGCCTATTCCAAGCGAGTGGGAAACATTACAACATAGAAAGGTACACCCCTTCTGTGCTTGGTGCCAACGACGGCTGCCTGGTCGGTGAAAACCGGACGTGCTAAGTCCTGGTATTGTAGGGATGCGAGGGTCTAGTCATACGACTACGGTCATGAATGACATGAAAGGTAAAAGCACTCCCCCCGTGCTTGGTGCAAACAATGGCTGCCTGGTCGGTGAAAACTTGACGTGCTCCATCCCGGCATTGTAGGGATGCGAGGGTCTCTAGCCATACGACTACGGTCATGTGCAACACGAGTACACCCCCCTACCCCCTAGCTACTTCATGCTACAAATACTACGCGAACGGTCGAATTTGTATCTAAAGTCTCGGCGCTGGCAACAAAGTAGATCGTCGTATTTTGCAGGTACCTGTCGTCACTACATCGGCAACGCTTTCAACTATTATGTTTCAGTTAATATTTGGGTTTAGAAGGGCCAACAGTGAGCGGAAAACAAGATTTTCCCCCATTTTCCGACTCTTTTCCTGAGCAGGACGGGCAGGGTCCTCCCCTGCAGTTTGGACGTTTATGACATAATCCGCGCCCTAAAGGGCGGGGTCTAACGTCGTTCGGTTCGTGAAAGTCCTCCTAGAGTAGGTTCGTCTCGATTCCCCAGTTTGGCTCTTTCGACACGAAAATATCGCCACGACAACGCCATCATTGCGGCCGATGTTCTGCTTCATGCCCATTACAAACTGAACGAAGAACGGAGATAGCAGATTACAGTAAGGATCCCTCAATAAGGCAGTGGTTTGCCAGAGCATCATGACCGCCTTACTGGGGGAAACCGCTGTACTCGTGAATAGGACCGTTACAGTCTTATTGGGGGTGTGGGATTCCCTGAGTAGGGCGGTTACCGCCTCAACGAAGAAATACCTCGTTTTAGTGTGTTGTGTCCTACAATATACAAATAGTAGCCAATACCCTACCAAAGCGCTGCACGACGAAGGAAAGTATGCGGGTGGCGACGAACAGGGACGGAAATGTGCTCCATCGTGGGCAACGAGCGCAAACGCATACCTGACATGATTGAAGACCTGTTGGGAATAATATGCTACGAGAGCTGCGGCGAGTGGCGGCGAGATCGCCGATCGAGCAGGCGGCGTCAGGTAATCGACGAAGGCGGCCTCGAGCGAGTGGCGGCGCGCGAGTGACGACGCAGCCATCGATGACGGACCGACCGACCGACTACGCGGGTGACGGCGGGTAATCGACAAAGGCGGCACCACAATCCACGAAAAAAACACAACATCGGAGACGAAAATGAACGAAACCCCCCTGTCAAAACCTTGTTGCGTGCTCTACCTTGCGCGCTGCATACAACAGTGAGCAGCCGATTTTCTTGTTTGAGAATTGCATTTCCGGTGAGACTGATTATCGTCCTTGGCATTTTTCATTTTTTATCAAGAGTTGTACTTCCCTCACGGTCAAAATTTAACCTAGAGTATACGAAGTACGTTCATAGATAATTGGTGCCGATCCACACCAAAAACAAAAGCTCGACAGGATCGTAAAACTGAGGATACAACTAATTTTGCACTTAGGAGCGAGGCCCCTCGGCCCTAACCCCCGACTTTCTTGAATCTTCGATATCCCGAGACTACCGCTGCTGATTTTTACTTGGTGTATCGACGGCTGTCACAAATGACAATACTTTACACAGTGTATGCTATCGCGGTAAGGGAATTACATCTCTTGTAACAAAACCCACAAGTCCAATTCAAATAGCTGTGCAGCGTCACTGGATTTTGTTGCTGGTACCTGTCACGCGGTCGCGTTGGGGCGCAGGTTATTACTACGTTCACGTTGCGCCCTAAATGAACAGGATTACACAAATGGCATTAGTCAGAAAATGTGATCAGTCAATCAGTGCAATCTCAAGCCAGTAAAAAAAGGAGCAGGTACATGAATAGATGTGATCTCGACGTCGCGGTCAGACGACGATGAGATACAGCAGTACTATTGCCCTTTCACGAGAGGGTTGAGCCGCGTTAGCAATTCTGGGAATAGGGTGAAAATATATGTATTCGTGCGGATACCTTGCGTGGTTCTAATGGGGCGCAAAATGTAAAATGTTATTAAAACACCTCACTTTCTCGCTGAAACACCAATTCGTCAACAAGGCAGCGTGATCAGCTGCTCTCCCTCCCAAGTCACAGAAAATGATACTCTACAACGCAATCCGAAAGATATATTCCCTAGACTTACCTAGATTTTCTAGGAGTAAAATTAAAAACCTGACCCACCGAACAAAACGACAAACAACGGTACAATAGTGATGTTTTGCCACTTTAAGGTACAAACTTTTCAAACCAGTTAATCAGGGCACACCAAGCCCAAGTTAGATGATGATATCTGTCATGGTATACCGTGTTCTGGAAAATTATTTACGTTCGTTTATGGCACAAAACGACGAAAAACGGTACACTAGCGTATTTTTGCCAGTTTACAGTACAAACAAATAAAACAAGGTATTCAGGGCACACCAAATCCAAAGTAGACGACGTTTTCTGTCATGGTATACGTTTTTCTGGTAAAATGTCAATGTCTGGTGTAGCTTACAACTACGAACAAACACTGCGTTCATGAATACAAGCGCTTTCTCGTAATCATACGAACAGCCAAGTGCTATCAAGACAACAACACCAACAACAACAACAACAACCACAACAACCACAACAACCACAGCAACCACAACAACAACAACAACAACAACAACAACAACAACAACAACAACAACAACAGCACCAGCGGGGTGGCGGGGACGCGTGTTCAGCAGCTCAGGCTAGGGCGGCCGTCGAGAAAAGACAAGAAAACCAAGAAGTGGGAGAATTCGGGAATTTACACGTACGTACTAACGTACGTGTACTGATTTAGCAAGTAGAGAGGAGGCCGCGCGGGGCGCAGAGGAAAGGCAGAGAAAGAACCAACGGATCAAGCGCCCGGTGCGCGGTCAGGCCTGCGGCCCCGAGGCGAGCACCCGATCGTGCATCAATGCACCAGGCCGCCAGTCTTGCGGGATCCCAAGCAATCAGAGAAAAGGGGGACGGGGAGGAGAGCGGGTGTACGCGTGCCCCAAAAGGCGGAGGGACCTCACGACAAGGAGCGACGCGGACGTGGGACGGGTGGGTGTGTTTTGCGAGGGTGGGTTCAGCGAGTGGGAGCGGCTTCGCTGTGTGGAGTACTGCCTGATCCAAGTGAATTGACGGAGAAGAGAGAGGGAGAACGGGTGGGACCTTGCTAGTAAATGGATTTGTTCACGGCGATCATACAGAGGTACGACCAGAGTTGTTGAAATTTTATCTTTGCCCGCCACGGACGTAGGTTCACCCCGCGGTCTATTGGCAGTATGTAGTTTCAGCAAGAGGTCGGTTGGTTCACCCAGCTCATCACACTCGAGTCTTTTTGCTTGTACTTTGCCCCTCATCCTTCTTCGCTTTGGCTGTCTAGATACTCAGCTGTGCTGGTTGAGGTCACACATTTCCCTTTGTGCAGACGGACTACTACGGCTGTCGTCGTACTGCTATAATACAGTACACGAGGCGAAAGGCGAACAAAGGAAAAAAAGGCGGGAAACAGTAGTACATACAGGAGGTACCGGGTATCTATAAATAGGCCCTTGCCTTGAAATCTAGGAGGGGCGCAGCTCTGCAACACTGACTGCTAATGTGATACATGTTATCACTGTTGACACAACTGCCACAGGAAGGGGTGAGTTGAGTGTTGGGGCAAACAACCTTCATTCATATTTTCTGTGCGCGAAATATTTCGACGAACTTTCTGTTTATCACTGTTTTTATACTGCTGCCTGTGTTCGGGATACTTCGGACTTTCTTTTCTTTGTTCACAGCAGCAACGTAGCACCGGCAAGTACATCCATACAAGTAACAAGTATTTCGCAGGAAACATGCACCTCCTACAGGGGTTGGAGAATATGAAAGAGCTGCAGAGAGAGCGAGACGGCACGGACTCAACAGGTACTACGGATAGCAGTGTAGACCAACAACATCGCAAGACCTTCTGCGCATTGAAACGTATGCGTAGCGGTTATAAAACAACCATTTTGATGGGCAGCGGGAATTTGGTAGATGCTTTTTCGAGAGTGCTTTGGAAGGAGGCCTGGGCCGTTGCGCTTGGAGGTGGCAGGGTCAGGGGTAAGGGAAGTAGCAGTAGGGGTAGTGGTAGTAGTATGTGGGGGGAGGGGTTGGAAACGTAGAAGAGCCACAGAGAGAGAAAAAGGCAGGGACTCTCTCCTAGGTACTACCGATAGCAATGTAGACCAGGAACAGCGCACAGCCTTCTGCGCGTTGGAACATGCACGCAGCAGTTATAAACCAGCCATTTTGATGGACAACGGATTTTTGGAAGATGCTTCCTCGGGAGGGCTTGGGGGGGAGGACTGGACCCTTGCGGTTGGAGATGGCAGGGTCAAGGGTACGGAAAGTAACAGGAGTACTATGTGAGGGGAGGGGTTGGAAGAGGTAGGAGAGCTACACAGAGAGAAAGACGGCAGCGACTCTCTCGTAGGTACTACCGACAGCAGTGTAAACCAGGAACACCGCACGGCCTTCTGCGCGTCGAAGCATGCGCTTGGCAGTTATAAACCAACCATTTCGATGGACAGCGGGATTTTGGTAGATGCTTCTTAGGGAGCGCTCAAGGACGGGAGTGGTCGTTTTTAGATGGATGAGGTGGAGGGATGTTGGTTGTGCTAGTCTTCATGTGCACCACATCGGTTTTGATATTGCTGTGCTTTCGTTCTGGAGAGTTCTACACTTTTTGTCTCTTAGTCTCTTTTAGAACAGCAATACACAATGTCGGATGACACGCACAATAAAAATACGAGTCAAGCGTAGCTTTCATTGTTGCTGGAGAAATACCCCACGACTAAGAAAAATATGAAAAACAGACAAAGCCGAGAAAAAAACAACAAAAATCGTCAACACAAAAAATCGAAAAAAAAGCCAAAAGAATCGAAACAATGATGGACCCAACCCCGAAAAAAAATGGGAAATAAGCAAAACTGATCGAGATATTCGCGAAAAACGCAGAAAAGCGACGAAAAAATCGCAAAAATCGTAACCTCTTCGGAAACGAACATGCAAAGCGGTGCTTATCGTGCGTCCCCTTCTACAGCTCATCCAAAGTTCGAGCGTAGCTTATATTTCTGAACAAATGCGTCATGGATGAGAAAAATACCCAAAACCGACGAAAACGAGGGAAACGTTAACAATCAGCAAAAAAAAAACGGAACCAAAAGAAAAGGTAAAACAAATGCAATGAACGGATCGACCTAAACTAAAAAGAAGGGGAAATAATCGACACTGAGCGAGATATCGCGAAAAACGGATGAAAACGATGATAAAATCGCAAGAATGGGGCAAACATCGTGAACTCTTCGAAAACGAACATGCAGGCGGTGCTTTACGTGCGTCCCCTTCTAAACCTCCGGACCATACGTGTGTACTGCGAGCTCGCATACGAACAACCACAAAAACAGGACGAGACTCTACGGAAAAACGCAAAGAATCGGCAAAAACGCGAAAAACATAGGAAAACAGAAAAGGCGAAGAAGTGGAAAAAATCTATCGACCAAAAGTTGAAAAAAATGGGAAATTATTCGAACTGAGCGAGATAATCGCAAAAAAACGGATTACAACGATGAAAAAATCGCAAAACTGGGGGTAAACATCGTTACTACTACAACTGCCACTGTACTTGTATATATATATTTATTTATTTATTTATTTTTTCTCATCCCATTCATTGTCTTCGCACATCTTCTACCCTCTCTCCTTCCAACTCGTAACTCAGATCCGGGGTCACATAGCAGGCTCTTCTACACCCTTCCCGCTACGGTACGTGCCTTCATTTTTATCGCGAGAAGATTTCAGCCTTTTCTTGCCTCGTCGACTCGCATCGAATTGTGCCTACCCACGCTGCAAGGCGCTCTCAACAATCTGGATGTTCTACATACATGCTCACGCACGTGTGTATGTAAGTTTCGTGTAGGGTGTTGTACGTGTAGTGCTGTCTTGTGTTGAGACAATAGGTGGAAAAATACAGCGAGTGTCTACAGTGTCCATAATGAAGAGTTTCGTCATCCATCGCTCAAAACAATCCCCACGAAGAGGATGCTGAGCGGAAACATTTGTTTCCAATTAGTTCATAGAAAAAAAAAAGCCGAATGCGACAAGAGTTAAACGCCCCACGACAACAACGGCCTACAACAAGAAAAGACGACAGACAGCCTTCCCGACACCTACATTACGACGATAACGGCCCACGACAACTATGGACGACAGACAACCTACCCTTCTACACAGGTTGAAACAAGACAAAAGTGGTACCTGGTCTGACTTCTCCATACCTACAGCCCGCGGTACCTATCTTGCCCCCAAGCACAGTTCACCCCATAGCGTTCGGGTTAGCGATAGGGTTCGGGTCGGGTGTATGCCTGGTGTCTCCTGCTGCCATCACTTCTTCAGAAAACCCATGCAAGCAACAATATATAGCGACAGCAGCAACTTCAATCAACTAAAATTTTACCTGGCAAATATCTATGTCGCGAGAGACGGCTGTGAACAGTCATAGCTCATACGGCAGCAACAGCATGCTGCACGAGAGCTCAACCCCGCAAAAATTGTACCCACGGACCAAGTTACACATACAGAATATGAAGACCTACGCAGACAGAACGCAATGTTACAGATAGAGATCTCCGGGCGATCCACTGGTCGCCAGTAGATGTTCATTACAAAGCCAGTAAGGGTATGTTCAAGAGTGAGATCCTCGAGAGATCCACTAGTCACCGGTAGAGGTTCGTTCGGAAGTCAGTAAGGGTCTGCAGGATACTGACTACATTGTCGTGCATGGTGTGTACTACATTATCGCGTCGATTAGTTGGTCAAGTACTCGAAGAAGACATGCGTGTGGAACGACATCCACCAAGTAACGGATAGATTGAGGCAACGAATGTTACCGTGTGTGTTGACTGGGGTGACGTGCATGCGATGTATGATTACCCTAAGAATATATATTGCCGTAGGCTGTTGGATCTGGCCGTAAGGAAGAGGAGAACAGGAGTGTCAACCTGTTCACTCCTCACACCCTCAACTGAACTCTCTGCAGAGCATCGTACAATAAGCTTTTGTTGGCCCAAGAGCGCCCATTCCAACCGATCCACTATCGTCTACGTCATCATCAGTGCTGCTTGAGCTTGTCTCAAGACGACTCTGTGTTAGCCTTTGAAGACCGTCATCGGTCAGCCATCTGATTTCTATCGGGTTTTGAGCCCCGTTAAACGTGCAACACACATCGCAGGGGTGTCCCCTGCGGTGGAGCTACAGACTGGTGGTCGTACTGGAAAACACGCAACAAGTTCGGGATTCAACGTGGGTCGAGTCAAACCATATTGCTTCAGGCGATCCGCGCACAAGATCGTGAACAAGGAAAGGAAGCCCGACGACAGGTCGGCACGGTTCAGACGATCTGCACAGGATCGAACCAATTGAAGATACGAACGTCCGGCGAGAACAGGTCGGCAAGCTTCACGCGATCGCGCACATAATCGAGAACGAGCAAAAAGAAGCCCAGCGACAGGTCGGCACGGTTCAGACGATCTTAACGAGATCGAACCGAACAAAAAAGCAAAAGGAAGCCCGGCAACAGGTCGGCACGGTCCAAACGATCTACCCGAGATCGAACCGAACGAAGAAACGAAAGCCGAGAGAGAGCAGGTCGGGAAGCTCCAGGTGATCGCGCACAAGACCGAGCGAAAACTCGAAAACATCAGTAGACATAGAGGAACCCGTGAACGCCGTGACATCTACGATAAGGAACATTCCGAGATTCGATGGAACTAAACCAGAGGACCATCGTGACTGGTACTCGAAAACCCGTGTGGTATTGTCCCTGTCACATCAAGACGTATTTGGTTTTCTGAACGGTTTGACGGAACCGACACCGATCTTCACAAACACTGACACGTCCCATCAAATCTGGCGGAAATCAGCAGCTGGAAGCGAGCATGCGAGAATCTGTTCTCGATAGTGTACCTCATCACTAGCGGCCCTGCTGCCACACTGGTCAGACAACACGAAGACCGGAATTCGGCGGGAAGCCTGGGAAACGGACAGCAAGTGTGGAATGCTCTACACGCCAAATACGACAACAACAGGAAGGAGGCACGGCGGGCCTGCCATGAGAAGCTTGTGAACGTTCGGATGCAGCAAGGACAAGACCCTGACGACTACATCTTCAAGCTACTAGAGGTGCGAGGGCGACTTCATGAAACGGGAGAAAGGACCTCGGACGAGAGGTTTGAAGACATCCTTCTGCAGGGACTCACTGACCACTTCACGTTCGTAAGGATGGCGAGCTTCCACAGTCCGAACTTCGGAATCGACGACATCCAATCGATGATGATAAACCTTTACACCGACCGCCTATCGAAACCAGGCAACACCAACAAGACTGTTATTAGAGGAGCTGCGATGGCAACCACACGGAAACCACGAAAGGTGAGGTGCTATAACTGCCAAGAATTCGGTAACTTTCAACGCGACTGCACAAGGCCTAAGCGAGAACGTTCTACTATATCGAAATGGTGCTCGCTGCGCAACTCCACGACCCACAGTGACGCCCAATGTAAGGCCTAGAAAGGCAAAGCGGACGCGAATACGCTACCTCAGGATGAAGTCACAAACACCCCAACACAGGGCGAGGTCCACAGCGTTCATACAGGTGACAATATTGTGAGATTTCTCGAGTTCCTTGTAGTTCAGAAGTTTATCCCTTAGACTTGGCTGAAGTTCGTTGTCGAAGTAATGTCCTGAAGCTCCGCTATCTACCAGCATGGTCATGTGGTCTGCATCATCGCTGGATTCGCAGGTAGCGGCCATTCCGACTTTCGCCATCTGTGCAGTTCCCTTGAAACCTTGGTGAAACAGCCCCCAGACGCCGACGCATATAATCAGCACTGACAGTGAGAAGTGCAGTAGGCTTATCCAAGTGTCGGTGTGTGAGACAGGCTGAGGTCTTGGCTAGGGATCTGGTTCCCGCTGTGAGGCTGGCGGTGCAATTGTGAAAGCATAACCGAAGTCTTCTTCCTCTGTTGGCGTTGGTCCAGTCATCGTATGAACGCTGTGGACTAACGCCAACAGAGGGAGAAGACTTCTGTTATGCTTTCACAATTACACCGCCAGCCTCACAGCGGGAACCAGATCCCTAGCCAAGACCTCAGCCTGTTTCACACACCGACACTTGGATAAGCCTACTGCACTTCTCACTGTCAGTGCTGATTATATGCGTCGGCGTCTGGGGGCTGTTTCACCAAGGTTTCAAAGGAACTGCACAGATGGCGAAAGTCGGAATGGCCACTACCTGCGAATCCAGCGATGATGCAGACCACATGACCATGCTGGTAGATAGCGGAGCTTCAGGACATTACTTCGACAACGAACTTCAGCCAAGTCTAAGGGATAAACTCCTGAACTACAAGGAACTCGAGAAATCTCACAATATTGTCACCGCCGGACGAAACGTTCTACTAGGAACAGCTACTGGCACGGCCTCTGGGGTGATCATCGACGAGAAAGGACACAGACACCAAGTGGACCTTCCGGGATTAGTCGTACCTGGACTGGGGCATCATCAGTTCTCGGCATCACAGGCAGCTAAGAACGGGCTAGCCACCAGCATCGACTCACGACCGCGCTTAGAGCAAGGACAACACGTTGTACCACTCCAACAGCTGAACAAGAATCAAGACCTCTTCTCCTTTGACCTAGGCTTTATTCTCGCCCCAGCGACTTCGAGACCTTCCAGAAACACAACAGCACTAACTGCCTTACAGGCACCCGCGGATCTCTGGCACAGAAGGATGGGACACGTCAACCCCCAAAGCTTGTGGATCCTCCGCGACGCCAGCGACAACGGCATCTACTTCAGCGACAGCGTGTCTCCCTGTGACGTATGTGCGTTTGGGAAAAGCAAGCAGGAACGGCACCCCAAGACGACTGCACACAATACCGCTCGACCTTTTCCGCTGGTATATACGGACCCCCTCGGCCCAGTGTCGCCTCCGGCACTCGGGGGGTTTCGTTACGTCAGCATGTTCACAGACCAACACAGCAAGTGGAAGGAAGTCTTCCTCATCAGGGAGAAAGTTGATGCTATAAACACACTCAAGCAATGCGTCCAGACCGTCGTAGTCCCGCGAGGTCTGCGCATCGAGCGTCTTCGCACAGACAGGGGGGGTGAATACACGGCGGGTTACTTTGAGAAATACTGCCTAGTCACGGGGATAATTCACGTGTTTGCTGCCACGAATGCTCCTCAACAGAACGGGGTACCGGAACGCGACGGACGGACAATTGCCAAAATTGCGCGATGCCTGCTGAAAGATGCCCGGTTTCCCAAAGAACTGTGGGGCGAAATGTCCTTCACAGCGACTTATCTGGCGAATCGCATGCCGCACTCCGCGCTCCAAACGCAAGCCCCGTTTACGGTACTCTTCGGTGTACACGCCAAACTGGACCACCTCCGAGCGATAGGCGTCAGAGCCTTTGTGCATGTTGAAAGGCATACAACGAAACTCGAAGACAAGGCGTGGGACGGGCGCCTCTGCGATTATAGTATGAACAGCAAGGCATACCGCATATACAACCCTGAAACGAGACGAATAACGGAGAGCCGCAATGTCATCTTCATCGAGACACCAGCGTCAACGCTAATTGACCCATGCACCAGCAACAACAGCGACGCGAACGGCTCTCAGGAAGGCAACTCATCATCAGGGAACACTACCGACATCAGCATCACCAATCATGAGGATCCCCACACGTCGACCATCTCAGAGGCGTCGACACCTGGGACTGGCGCTATACCCGGCACACCACAAACCGCAGACGGCGAGAACACACCGTCACCGGTCACGACAGCAACGGGAGTACAACCTATAGGTAGCGAACAAGGAGGAGCTGCTCGCATGAGAACACGGGCAAATGGTGCAGTTGCGCTCATCAAGCAAGAAGGACTCAACGCTCACCAACACCGTGAACTGCGTAACCTGGGACTGCTTGCTACCCAAGTGGCACGTAAAGCAAATGCGGCCCACGAGATGGAACGCCTGCTGGAATACGCCTTGGCAGTCAGGACAGAACACCGATCAGATGGAAAGCCTTCTCGAATACGCTCTGGCCACCAGCAACCTCCTTTCCGAGCCCCGTTCAGATGGGGAGGGGATAACTATTCCAAACACGTTTGAGGAGGCCATGGAAACACCGCAAGCAGCCAAATGGAAAGAGGCGTCAGACAGGGAGATGGCCAGCCTCGAAAAGCACGAAATATTTGAGTTGGTGTCTTCGGCCCCAGTTCCTTCGGAGAAGGTCATCGAGACAAAATGGGTGTTCAAGGTCAAAGCCGACCACGCATTGAAAGGCCGAGTCGTGGTTCAGGGCGAGGGACAAGTGCCGGGAATTATCTGCGGTCGCACCTACGCTCCGATGTGCCGTATTCAGAGCATCTGGATGGCACTCGCCATTGCTGCGCACGAAAACTGGGAAGTACTTTAACTCGACGTCCAGACAGCGTTCCTTAACGCAAGCGTCCAAGAAGAGGTGTACGTGAAGACCCCACCTGGCTACGGGTCAGTCGACGCTGCAACTGGACTCCCTCAAGTAATGAAACTCAAAACGAGTATCTACGAACTCCGTCAGAGTCCCCGCAACTGGTTCAACACCATCAACGACTCGCTTAAGCACATGGGGTTCACACCAACTACGTCTGATCCATGTGTCTACACTTTCGGCACCAGCGAAACGTTCAGCATACTGACTCTTTACGTGGACAACCTACTTCCGCTCGGAGGAAACGCACCGGTACTCCAGGAACTCAAGCTTAAGCTGATGAATCGGTTTACGATGACTGACATGGGAGATGCATGCAAATATCCAGAGATCGCGAGGTCCGGACCCTAACAATCAGTCAAGAACACTACACCAAGTCTATCTTGGCGCGGTTGGTATGGCGGGATGTAACCCGGTGCACCCGACGGGGGCTGGCACGGAACGTTCTACCGATCAGCCGGACGATCTCCTGCTTGATTCCCAAAGAACGGAACTTTGCCAATCCATCACTGGATCCCTGATGTTCCTTAGCCAATGCACGCGCTACGACATCACCTACGCCGTCAACCAGTTGGCCTGAGCCATGAGCAAGCCATCCAAGCTCCATATGACCGCGGACAAGCATCGTCTCCGATACGTGAAGGGTAATATGTCCCTGGCACTTACATACCGGACAGGATGCTCCAATTTGGAAGGTTTGAGCGATGCGAGTTGGGGAAACAATCCTGACAACGGAAAGCCAACTTCCGGATACCTGTTTATGATGGCAGGAGGGCCACGCAGCTTCAAGACCGTGCTCCAGAGTGTCACAGCGCAATCAACAATGGAAGCAGAGCTTACCTCTATGGCCCTAGTGAGTAAAGAGGCGGTCTATCTCTCGAACATGATGACTGAACTGGGGTTTGGAAAACGTTTCCACAGCGTACCATTCTTCGTCGACAATACAGGCGCTCTACACATTGCGGGCAACAGTACGTACAGCTCACGCACGAAACACACCGCCCTACGATTCTTCTTTCTTGAAGAGCTGGTCAAGGAAGGACGAATCACGATCCATCACGTGGCGAACACAAAGCAGCTGATATGGGGGCCAAGTTCCTCAGCAAGGGTACGAATGGATACCTACTGGAACTCATCAAGGGATACACGGGAAATTACGAGGATTAGATACACCAAGAAATTCACACAAGATCGAACTGAAAGGAGACCATACCACGTCGACAACATACGCGCCTCCACAAAGATTCGGGAATAACAGTCACAGAATGGAGGAGCTACGAGAGGGAGTATTATGATGCCACACATCAACACAACACATAAACACCAACAAGAGCGGAACGCCTACAGCATGTCCAACGATCTGCAGCACGTGAATAAGCAGAAGGAGCAGTACGAGGAGAAACGTGAGGAGGCCAGTGTCAGAGATGTCTCCTCTGACCACGGAAGCACAACAGAAGAACAGCGCACTTGCTTGTATGACAGGTTTCCGTTCCTCGGAGCGGACTACTCGGGGGAGCGAGCGGTAGAAGTCTCCAACTGGGCACTTGGGCACCACATCCAAGATTACTCCGATGAGTGTTTTGGAGCATTCGTGTGGAAAATCTTTGAGAGCAAGGATCATACCACCTTGGTGAAAGTTCAAATTTACTTTGGCTTTCTGGCCACTGCGTGGACCAAAGTTGGTGCGCCCAGTCTCGAACAACTCAACTCCGCTAGCAATATCCTTGATAGAAACGTACATGATGCTGGAATGGACAAGGAGCGGGGGGCTTGGAAGAAGTATTACATTGAGAAGCTAAAAAAGAGGGAGGACCAACGCGAGTACAGACTCAGTAGGATGAAGGATAGGGTCGCGCGTGGCAGAGAAGAGTGTAAAGCCGACCTAAAGCATAAGCAGTCGGAAGCTATCAAGCAGTGTCAAGCCGAAATGAGGCATGCTGTAGCTCACCTCGCGGAGGACACAATAGGTAGCATCACCTCTACGGTGTCACGCAACGTCAAGGCAGATCTAGATACCGCGTTACGCAACATTAGGGCACGCCTAGAAACGTTTGTAAAGGATCAGCTAGAGCTCAGAGAAAGGGGGCCCTAAAACGATCTCAGAAGAACGTACAAGGACTAAAAATTTGTTTGATATGGTAATGGCATCCAAGAGGAGTGTTAAAGAATGAGATCTTCGGGCGATCAACTGGTCGCCAGTAGATGTTCATCACAAAGCCAGTAAGGGTATGTTCAAGAGTGAGATCCTCGAGAGACCCACTATTACGGGGGACCATAGTTAACAGGACCGAAGGTATACATAAAACCTATATGTTTAACCATTTTTACTAACAATATTTGGTCCTGTTAACTATGGCCCCCCGTAATAGTCACCGGTAGAGGTTCATTCGGAAGTCAGTATGGGTACGCAGGATACTGGCTACATTGTCGTGCATGGTGTGTACATTGTCGCGTCGATTAGCTGGTCAAGTACTCGAAGAAGACATGCGTGTGGAACAACATCCACTAAGTAACGGATAGACTGAGCCAACGAATGTTACCGTACATCTTGACTGGGGTGACGTGCGTGCGAATGTATGATTACCCTGTGAAGAGATATTGCCGTAGGCTATTAGATCTTGCCGTAAGGAAGAGGAGAACAGGAGTGTTTGCACACCCACCTGTTCACTCCTCACACCCGCAACTGAACTCTCTCCAGTTCATCGTACAATAAGCTTTTGTTGGCCCAAGAGCGCCCATTTCAACCGGTCCACTACCGCCTACATCATCAGTGCTGCTTGAGCTTGTCTCAAGCCGACTCTGTGTTAGCCTCTGAAGACCGTCATTGGTCAGCCATCTGATTTCTATCACGCAACAGAGGCACAAACATGACCACCACCACCACCGCCACCATCACCACCACCACCAACAGCACCACCACCAGCAGCAGGAGCAGGAGAAGGAGCAGAAGAAGCAGCAGCAACAAACCTGCGGCTGTCCTCCTGCTCGTTGTGATTGATGGCTACCTCTCCTGAGTACGATATCGTTGGAACCGCGGAGTCGTACCCAGCAGACAAAAAAAACATGGAAGACCAACGCACTCACTGTAGTACTATTAGTAGACTGCTGCATTTAGACTATGGTACGAGTACGTACTTTCTACGTACCTTCTCGGTACTTACAGCATATTACGACGATATTGTTCCCCAAACCTACAACCGACTACTTGCTGCCGTACTAGACTACAAACTGTGTTAGACTATAGCACGAGTGCGTACTTTCTACGTACTATCTCGATACCTACATTACGACGATAACGCGCACGGGGGACGACCGTCAACCTACCCTGTTAACGTCACCGTTGAAGTCGTGCCTGCGTTTGTTTATTTGATTTAGATTGTTGCACGGCGCATTAAGGCCTTCGAGTTCTGCTCAGCTGCATTTATAGCATATTTTGGGTCTACAGAGTTGTGTTTACGGGGTGCATGTACGTAACGATCATCGGCGAAAGTTCTCATTGTATGTTTTTTATCATCTTGGAATATTACTGCGGCGTCTTATAAGGTATGGGTGTGTACGCGGCACGTCAAAACCATCGTAATCTGCACGATACGACAGTACCGGTATGTTTCGGTTTTATATTTCGAATGTAAGTACCCACGAGGCTCGCGAGAACTCAGTCATTTCAACCCCTCGTACCCTTGAGACCGACGAGGACTCTTTCGTTTCAGTACTTTGACATACCCTTAAACTCGGTACTTAAAAATAACTGGTATTCGCGAGTGAACGACTGAGTCCCGATGACTGGGCGCCGGTACTCTGCCGACCTTTTTGATCGCAGTGTGAAGTTCCCGTGTCGCTGCTGCAATTTTCACTCCTACCCAAAATGCATCTGACCTCTGAACTATCGTGTTATTGTATCTCTGCAGTTGTTTTTCGCTCCTACCCCAAATGCGCATGTTGTTATTGGTTCTAGCCGACGTCTTTGCGAACGTATCTTTCCTGCGTTTTGACGGTTTTTCTAAGCCCGACCAATCCCTGAAATCTCCATACCTCCGTCCAACCTTGTATTGAATGGTAACACCTAGGGAACAGTAGGGCGACGCTTGCCCCGTTCTACAATACAACAAACGGGATCATTTTGAAACCAAAAACAGGTGTGCAAATCGATGTTTATCACCCCGTACCAGCTAGCAGTGTCCTTTACGAGGAACGTATGAACTCCTGCAAGTGAGTCTTCTTACCCCAGCCAACATACCTCTTCAACTCATGATCTGAACCACGACAATTTCTTGCTGGGGAAGTCTTCAAGTGAAGTGCCACCAAAAAGCACGACCCGACGTTTGCATATTAACATGCTACTGCTGTTGATCTACGACATACCGGTACACGCACTTCGTACAACGACAACAGTGTAACCCTAAACAAGGAGGAAGGAAAAAACAGACAGGACAGCAAATTATTCCCTTGAGCATACGTAGGGAAGGACAATCAATTGACTGGATGACATGGTGGTATTCAACAATTGTGTCAGTTCTCTCGATCTGAATAAACAATGCCCCACACATCGTCGGAAGGCAAATTCAATAATAACAGCAAGGACAAGACGAACTCGTAGGTAGCTGTCTATGCTACTCGTACCACAAAAAGGCGGCTGCCTAAAAACAATGTCCTGTTTTGTAGTGCTCCCGTTTGCTTGCCCCTTCCCTGAATTCGTAGTCAGTTTCCGTTTATATGTGTTGTGATTTTGGTATGCCTCGTCCCCCTCCTCTTCATATATATTTTCCTATATATAACGTGTCTGTTATGCCCGTCGTATCTAGTACCTGGTATGTGACATGACGTTGCTTTGTCTACTCTGCTTATCACATAAAAATGTAGTCCCTGCGACGTAGTCTTGTGACCTCAAAGCTTGTAACTCGCGCAGATTGAAGAATCGGCACGTACACTGGTTGTGCCAAATGCCGACGGGTAGAAGAAACGATTTAATGAAAAACACTCACACAATACGACCTACAGTACTACCACTACGTGATACTGTAGACTACCATGCAGAGGTTATTCCTCCACCATGCGCATACGTGAACTACTGTAGTGTTGGCCACCTCACACCTCGATCTTACATGAAAAACAGAAAAGTTAGCGTGTACGAATAGCCGTGTGCTAAAAAATGGCTGGGAGCGCCGATACATGATTTAGATGCCACCTCGAGCCATATCAATTGCAGTCTGGGCGTCATAGCACCAGCATCACCAGCAGCAGCACCAGCTCATTCCCCGAACACTTCCTCGCATTTAAAACAATCTCATACAACAGCCCAACATAACTCAATCAATAATGTAGAGTTACAGTGTGCAGTAATTGGTACCAGGCACATAGATACGAGACAGTTTTACGACCATGATTCATACAAAGATTAAAACTCGTAAATTAGCTTGTATTAGCATGTAACAACCTCACATTACTCTCCTTTATTCGGATTATACCGTTTCAATGCGCAGGGTGATTGATTATGAACGATGTCCCGCTGACTCGGGTAGAGCATCCAGAGGTGTCACTAAACTACATCCTACCGAGAAATTAAATATAGAGTACGCGCGAACGGCTTATCATACAACTTGTAAAATTGAGTAATAATTTCGATATATCTACATCATAAAGTGTGCATAACCCCCATACTATAAACAAAGTATAGAGCAGACGTATTATGCAGCTTGCCAAGTTGAGTACCTGGTATCAACTATTCAATTGGTCGAACTCACAGCTGACGTATTTAAAATGCTTATGAGAAAATCAATGAAGTGCAACCCGAAGGCCGTCCAAACTACAGCATATCTCCTACCAAATATCAGGTCTTTACCATAGATAACAAGTCAACGAGGTGAAAGTTACTATACGCAAGCACGAAATCACTCAAGTAGCAGGCATTGCTGCTGCACAGGCTGACGGAGCAACGCGGGTGGGATCGTCCCCGGGCATGGGCGCCTGCAGATGATCGTCGCCGGGCTTAGGCTGTCACTGCTGACCAGCACCCGGCAGCTACAGTTGTCGCTTGGCGTGGGCACTGCTGTTTGCTGTTGATGATGGATTTTGCCAGGCATGGCGTGCTGCTATGCGGTGGCATGCGGTCAAAAAATGGCACGAGCGCTGGAGATCCGTGAAACAGCAGGCGGGCGCGCACTGTCCCGCTGGTTGTGATCTGTGAGCTGTGTTGACGAGCGTCCTTCCTCAGAACATGCTCAAGGTGCAATCAGCATCAGCGCATGCACAGGCCGTTCAAATGTCGCTCAAAGACCATCGTCAAAAGCGAAGAGCGGCTCCCCAACTTAAGCTCTTGAGCTATGGGTCGTTAATGACGAGGATATCTTATTGCTTCTGATTGGTTAATTTATTAAAACTTGAAAAAAAATGGTTTCATTTCAAAAATATTTCACGAGATGAATAGAGCCGTATACGGCAATGACACGACTTCATTGGCATCTCTGATGGCAGTATTCGGGAGCACACGGTCAGGACAAAGAATAGTGTCTCCAGCGCGCACGCTCGAAAAGAACACATAGGAAGCAAGGTGATATTCGAACCCACTTCACATCGTTTGTTGGGTATATAGCACTATCCACTGGCCTACGTAGTCAAACACACATTGTTGGTTGATCAGGAAGGAGGTACGTACCAGGTATGTTCGTAAGAAGCACAAAATAAGAAAGAAAGCGAGCGGTCTACGAGGATTATCAGGGATGCTTCTCACGGCTGAAATTGGCGCGAACGGCGGCCCTTCGCAATAAATTGACCAAAGAGTGTAAACGGCGCCAGCGAACAGAAGTCATACCTAAATTCCAGGGATGGAACCTGTCATACTCTCCCGGGGAGAATATGTTCCTCTTGCCCCTCTCGACTACTCACTGCGCTAAGAAAGCTAGTTCAACGCGGCAGGGGACACAGGCCAACGGAAACGTAGCTATTGTTTTAATCGTGTCATAGCGCATACCAGGTACATGTTTATGTATACCAGCAGTAAGCAGTAGCCGAGCAGGTGCTAAACAAAATACGTTGTACACCCAAACTATTTAGTGCACTTACGTAATAGTGACGTCGTTTTTTATCTTCATAACTAAGACTACTTGGGTAAGGTTCCGGCACTACCCAGCAGCTATCCAGTCGTGGGCGCGATTCACTAATATTGTGTTGTAGTGATCTGTTTTGCTCACATTACTCCGATGATTTGGACCGAATGTTACTTGGGAATCTCCCTTGGCATACAAAAACAACTTAAGCCAGTACAGATAGGCGGCATCCTCACAGACTCTCTTCGCGCACACCCACTCTCGTCTGATATAAAAAATGAGCAATGTAGGAGTTCAACCTATCACAGCCTCAATACTTCGCAATCGAGAGGCGATGCCGTCTGAATTTGAGTCTGAGTCCGAGACAACAAGAAAACATAAACAAACAACAGAGGTTTCCAATATGTAGCCATATATCAGTACATCATAAGCCATTTATTGATAGCGTCGTCACTTTACACAGACCCTGTTGTTGTGGCACAATAGTTAAGTGCCGTAAAACAGTATAGGCCCGCCAACAAGAAACAACTAGTCTGGGCAAGTATTATATCCTTCATGTGACAGCATTCTTGTTTGACCTTGAGCATGGAATATTATAAACCTGGTAAGATTTAGTGTAGCTCTCGCCGCTTAGCACATTTTGTAAATCCAACTTCTTAACGTCCACCAAAAGTGGGTGTTTTGTTCCTATTGGGCTCTTTCTTATTCGTTAGTACTGCAACCAACGTGCCTGCAGTGGACAAATTGGCAAACCTCTTTTTGCTTTTTTTTTTTTTTTCATCCTCCGGCGGATTGGTAAAAATAAAGCTTAAGCTCACCACTTTTTGCGTCGTGTAATTTGCATCCTGCGTTGGACGTGGCGGTGGCGTTCGCGTAGGGGGTATAGGGGGGACAGTGTATGGCCTCGAATTTTATTCAAAATCCGCAAAAACAGTTGACAGCTAGACAGAGTAGACAAACCCAAGCGTACTGGTGCGTTTAAAACCCAAACATGGTACGATGTGTTTCGGTTTTGGCAAATCCCAGGGCTGCTGGAGTGCGTTTTCACTTGGTTTTGGTGTGTACCTGTTCTTGGCCCTAAATGGACCAGGTACACTTGTTTTTGGCTAGAACCGTTAGATTTTTTCAGGGATGTACGATACCGGTACGAGATAATCGACGGTGTTAGAATCGGTTTGAGGTTTCGACATATATTTTAAAAACTATGTTTTTTACTCAGTGGGACAAAACGCCTCCACGCACACTGCAAACCCCTGGATTTTGATTTCTGCTTGGTGGTTTTAGCCCTCTAGCTAGACTAGCGCGCACAACATACATCAAGAAGCTGCAGGTTGTAAACTGTGAACTGGCATTTCCAGGTACTCCCTACTGCTTACTACCAGGCACACATCTCTCTGTCTACCAGATCGTGTGTATATATTTGTGAAGTACACATGGTCTAATTTTCCTCCCTCAAGTGACACACGACAGAGGCTCCTTGATGTTCGCTACGGAATTGACGAGTTTCCTTAAACGGGGACGATAAGATGCAGCCCCTGCCTTCCAAAGCCTTGCGGTAATTGAGGTTGCGGTGATGGCGAGCGGTGATGATTTCGGCCAAAATCGTTGACTGCCGGTACGTCACAGCTCTGAATTGCGGTAACATACACCCCTGTTAAATTTCGGAGTACCTCCTTCCTCCATGCGTATCCATCTTTGACTCGTGGTAGGAATAGCTTTCCTTTCCTTTCCATTCGTTTAGATACTTCTCAATTTATTTCCATTTCTTCATCTTCCTTGCTTTCTCTCTCCTGCAGTTTGTCTGGTTTGCTGGCGTGTTTATATATGTTATGTTTTGCGTCCCCAGTACGTTGGCATTGCATTGTCCAGTCTCGTCACTGCAGTATGGGATGTGTTATTTCTATATAGTGATTTGTGACCAAAGAGCTTATATCTCTCTGAAGGAAGGCTCATAACCTCGAGGGTCATGACCTCAAGGAATAATGCATGTTGAGGCTCTGTCTTCTATGAGAAGAGATGCAGAGGCGGCACCGAAGTGTCTGTGAAGATCACTTGTGATGAAAAAAGAAGATGGTTTGAAATTGGCGCTTAATTGGCCATTCTAGAAGGAATCTTGATCTCAGAGATCAAGAGGACAAGAGGAAAGGAGAAGAAGAGAGGAAAGGAAAGGAATGGAAGAGAAAGGAAATGGAATGATCGAGGTCGGCGCTGCCATCACCTGATCACGAGACAATGCCCATGCTACGGGCAGGTTTATTCTACAGCAGCCCGTCAAGGTTCCGTGAACCGTTCCTAGCAACGCCCCTGCAACGTTCTATGTAGCGTACTCGTAACGTTCTATGGAGCGTTACCTGCTACCTATTGTGGTAGACTAGCTACCCTGCGTTACGATCAGTATGATAGATATAAGTTGAATACAGTGCGTCGGCAAGAAAGAACAAACTCAAGTTTCGCCGCATATCGTATTTCTCCGCATCTGTCATAAGATACTCTTAGTATGCTCGTGTGAAGTGACTGCACATCACAATAGATATGGATGTCAACGTCCATATGCTGACACGCCCCCGTGATGTCAGTCAGTAGCTTACGCTTACGGTGTGGAAACCAGATACTCAGAAAATCATACTGCAAAATGGTACGAGATATTGCGAAAACTGGGACGTGTTGTCCAGTATATACGTGTGTACGTATTTCTCGTATTTAACTCGTATGACTACAGAGTAGTACCTAGTGTAGGCGAAAATCAAGGAATGAAACAAATCGTGGTGTGATTATTTACCAGCGATGGATACCCTAGAAAATAAAGTTTTAACCCGTCTGCTGTGTCCAACGCGCCCCCTGAACGGATGCCTAAAGCAGAAAAGTAGAAAACTGTAGACGTAAACGTACTGGATTGTTTAGTACATTCAGCATGTTTTGAGCGTGTATGTATGATACGTACTCGAAATAAAGCTATGCAAACGTAAACCTTCCGCACAAAAGCAAAACAAGAAAAACAGTAAGAAATAACCTGGCGCGTATTGCTGGAGGCTCTTCTGCTTCGTGGCGCAATGCTGCGTCGTAGTTGGTGTTGCTGCTCGTGATGGTCTTCATGTTCAGGGAGTAGAAGAGAGCAGAACGAAGTCGCTTGGAGAAATGGTTGTGAAGTTATGCTGCTGGTGATAGTCCATATAGCTCCGATGATAATGAAGAGATGGCTCGGCTGGACGTGGTGTCAGGTCCTGTGATGGTACGTTTTGAAAAGCAATAATTGAATTTATTTGCTGTGAAGAAGTCGCCTTCGGAAAGTCTCGATCTCTGATCCCCCCGTACGTCCGTTGATAGACAAAGCGGGCGTTGGTTCGATCATGGGGATGTTGCGTCGTGCGTTGCGTAGACCACGTTGATGCTGCCAGATGTTTGCTCCGGGTAGTGTTGATGCTGTAGTACAGGAAGAAATGTTGTAGGTACAGCTGCTGCTGTAGAAGCCGCAGAAACTGGCTGTCGTAGAAGTAGAAATCCCAGGGGCCAATGCTGCAGGTACGTATGTAGTGATGTTGAACTCGAAGTCGCTGCGAAGAACAGGACGCCGATATGCCACCTAGAGGCCGTAGATATGAAGCGGAAGTGGTCGTACGAGTAGTAGACCTATATCGCGAAGTAGTCGTGGTAGTCACAGCAGTAGTCGAAGAAGCTGATGGAGTAGATGCAGCAGGGCGGTGTACCTCCATCGCTGTGAATGACGTGTAGTCTGCGACTTTGAATCGGCCGTTTAGTTGACCGTAGCTGAAGTGATGGCTAGTGCCATATTTGCTCCCCAGCTGTAGAACGATGTACGCATATTGACGTGTGGATTCGTCCGGTGCAGGTTACACAAAGAGTGCTTGTGTGCAAAGAAAAGTAATTTCCTCATCTAGTTCATGCGTGCAGAGCAATTTTGAACTCGATGACCTGGTTTTGTGCAGTGTGAGCAGATCACATCTGCTACTCGTACACGCATGCGTAGACGCCCTTTCGCTATGAGCGAAAACCCGCTACGCAGGAGTATTGTTCAAGTATTATTCCCGAGTCTAAATTCATGCCCCCCGCTTGGAGCGTGAAAGCCGTCGCTGGAAATGGATGCCCCGTATAGGCGTGAAAGCCCCGTATAGGCGTGAAAGCCCCGTATAGGCAGGAGGTGTTCTCCCGATACGACGCTGAGTAGCTGATTCGTCAAAGCCCTGGCTGCGTGTATTACAGCGCGTGTAGGTCTTGAACAATGCACTTGAAGAAGTGGCTTTACCGTACTTCGCGCTCGATGGCGGGAAAACTGGCTTGAAACTAACTTTGCTTGTGATGGCGTAGAAACAGTCTTGTAACGTTCTTCGTACTTTACAGCGTGGAAGCAGTGTGAAAACTAGCTTCGCGTGTGATGAGCAGAAATAGTTGTGTGACTTGTTCCGCGCTTACAGCTCCAAAGCAGCATTGAAAACAAAGTTTTGTGTGTGATGGCACAAAAATGGTCGCGTGACTTATTTTGCGCTTACAGCGTGAAAACAATGTTGTACGTAGGAATACGAGTTTCGCGCGTGAAAGCGTGAAACCGGATTCCTTACTCGTACGTGCTGCGCGCGTGAATGCGCACAAGTAGTCCCCTTACCTGCTTCGCGCATGGGAGCGTGAAAGCAGTCCTCCTTGAGGTAACCCTGTAGAACACACTTGACGAAATTCGATGTAGATGTCGCCAGGTCGGTGCTGGTCCTGTGGTTGTTGGAGAACAAAAAAAAAGGTTTTCCTCCGCACTTGAAAACCGAAAGTACGTTCTTCGTAGTTCCTGTAGAACTTGACGAACCGATGGAGATGTCGTTCCGTTCCTTGGTGCCGGTCGATGTGTCGACTAGAAGTCGAAGCTCATAACCTGAAGGAAGGCTCATAACCTCGAGGGTCATAACCTGAAGGAAGGCTCATAACCTCGAGGGTCATGACCTCAAGGAATAACGCATGTTGAGGCTCTGTCTTCTATGAGAAGAGATGCAGAGGCGGCACCGAGGTGTCTGTGAAGATCACTTGTGATGAAAAAAGAAGATGGTTTGAAATTGGCGCTTAATTGGCCATTATAGAAGGAATCTTGATCTCAGAGATCAAGAGGAGAAGAGGAAAGGAGAAGACGAGAGGAAAGGAAAGGAATGGAAGAGAAAGGAAATGGAATGATCGAGGTCGGCGCTGCCATCACCTGATCACGAGACAATGCCCATGCTACGGGCAGGTTTATTCTACAGCAGCCCGTCAAGGTTCCGTGAACCGTTCCTAGCAATGTCCCTGCAACGTTCTATGTAGCGTACTCGTTACCTGCTACCTATTGTGGTAGACTAGCTACCCTGCGTTACGATCAGTATGATAGATATAAGTTGAATACAGTGCGTCGGCAAGAAAGAACAAACTCAAGTTTTGCCGCATATCGCATTTCTCCGCATCTGTCATAAGATACTCTTAGTATGCTCGTGTGAAGTGACTGCACATCACAATAGATATGGATGTCAACGTCCATATGCTGACACTCTCTACTTTTTGTTTCGTTTTTTGCTCATCCCATTTATTATCTTCGCACATCTTCTTCTCTCTCTCCTTCCAACTCGTAACTCAGATCCGGGGTCACATAGCAGGCTCTTCTACACCCTTCCCGCTACGGTACGTGCCTTCATTTTTATCGCGAGAAGATTTCAGCCTTTTCTTCCCTCGTCGACTCGCATCGAATTGTGCCTACCCACGCTGCTAGGCGCTCTCAACAATTGAATCCTTTTTATTTTTATTTTTGCAAATAAGTCAAATGTCCGACCCACCTGGGGCTCGAACCCAGGACTCAACACAAGCAGAATTCGTGGTTAACCACTTGAACCACCGGGGCGACCGGCTCTCTGTAAGATAATAAATCAGCACAGCCACAGGTTTTGCTGGATGTCGATGGATGGAAAGAGCGGTGTGATGTGAAGGACCCAAACGGACGTAATATCGTGCAGTAGCCGTGTAGTGTGCTCTGGTGTTTATTTGTGTGCCCTGTGCTTGAGTTCCAACGATGATCAGTGAATATATCCCAGAATGTCTATTTGCCTAAAGGGTCATTATACGTATAACACCCAGCCAGTCCCACCGTTAACCGTCGAGTGGTGTCTCGCTGGGAACGGCGCGGTGCAAAAGGGGGGCTGAAACAAACTCGTACGCTAATCTGATAGAACTTACCGCACAGCCGAAGGTGACGAGTCCGCTTTGATAGGGGGGTAACTGCGCCGCTCGGTACAAAAATATTCACTCGAGTGGTGGCGTGTCCCGAAAACAACAAAGCATCACGCAGAAACTTGCGCGTACTGAGGCCTGCGCGCACGGAAGACTGTCCTACCCTGCAAAAAAGTGGATCAGTACCATGGCTGCGAAAACAGTACCAAACTTACCGGCTTTCTTTTAAAAAATCAAAAGGATTAAACTCGTACCAGCACGACCATAGTCTTCACCTCTCCTACTGCTGTGCGGCTCAATAGACGCCACTGTACCACAGGAAAATACCCGCCAATGGAATAACATTGATTCACCAGGGGTGTGCCTTGGCTGGGCACAAGGAGTTGACCTAGCTTCTACATCGCAAATGCCAATAAATATAGATTGCTGTACAATCGCTGTACTCGTGACGGTCGGGAAACAAGACGTCCCGATTGAAAATGAGGCGCAAAACAAACATCGTGGAAGCATGAATCCCGCGAAAAAACGAACGGAGCCGTACCTGTGTCTCTGTTCAACATACAAAGCGCTGCGCTTCGGTGAACTCGAGCGGCCGAACCAAGGTGCCCGGCAGCACCATGCACAAGTATGGGTCCGAACTACTGTACGTACAGCGGTATGTGTGGCAGAATTACGATGTTTCCTCAAGGAAATTAACTTTGAGAAGACGTGGCTCCAGCTTCTGAGAAGGCGGTTTACCTCGTATTCGTCGCTAGTTTGAGTAAAAAAGTGCATTACCATCGAGGGGAGTAGGAGGGGGGGGTCGAGTCTCAACGCCTGTCGTATTTCTTCTGTTTTAATGTGTTTCGGGGCGGGGGCACATTGAACAGGGTATGGGGAAAACTATCAACAACCAATCGCAGCATTTTTACACTGTGGTATTCAAGAAGGGAGTGGAGGGATGAGAGTGGGAGGATGATGGGGCGGGGGGGTCCCGATCGGAAGGGGTGGCAGGGGCGATTGCTTTTCTTAACGGCCACCGGAATTTTTAAACGTGCGCAACAGGATATAATCGTACTGGCATTATATGGGCGGAGGTGGGGAGGTATTTCACTGTTCGAAAACCCAACCGCAGATCGTGGTGCTGTGGTTTTTCATTCACGAGCGAGGGCGGGGGCCGGGGGTTGTGTTATGTATTTTAACTTATTTCGTGGGGTTTGGGAAGCTGGAGTCTAGCGGACAAGCATTCAGTAATACATGGAATAAACAAGTGAAGCTAAAGCGTTCCTTGTCAACTTTTCGGTTTCCAACGTGCAGCTTACGTTCGTGTTACGGCTTGTAGTTGTTTAACCTCTGAAACTGCACCCTGTGTGGAGGACAAACTGGTCAGAAACATATGGATGTTGGATAGGACCTTGATTGAGGTAGTGGTAAGATAACTACCCACGCTTTGGGGAAAACCTACTTTAGAAAAAAAATGAGAACGACAGAAACGACTAGGTCCAGAATGGGATGAAGCACATGAAAACACGTTAAGAACAAACGGAAGAAGAACTGAAGGGAATGGACATGAACAAGATAAAAGCGGAACAAGACACGAATACAAAACGCTCGCCTCTATTTTATTGAAGAAAGCATGCAGCCGGTTGTCCAGAGCCTTCGGATAGTCTTCCCGAATGCGCCTGAGTGCCTCCCCTCCAATTAAAGCCTTTTTCTGAGCGAAGACACGCCCGCGGGAAGTTTGTAGGGGGCGCATATAGGATGGGGGGTATTGGAAAAAATGCAAACCGTAGGCGTATTTACCGGGAGCGGGGGGGCGGGCGAGGTAAATGGTGGGGAGGGGTCGATAGACAGGACTCAGGGGGAGGGGGGGGGGGGGGGGGGGGGTTCAGGCATACCCCAAGAGGGCGGTGGGGGGGGGGGGGGGTCGACGGTGTATTCACCCTTGTAGTACTGCAGCCCCGTTTTGGGGACAAACCACACTAGTTCCAAGTAGTTAGCCCCCAACACGGGACTGCGGTCCTAAAAGGGTTGGGGGGGGTGTGATCAGGGAGGGGAAGGGACCTAGATTCTTCAAGCGTATTTCGAGGGGAGCGCACAAAGGGGTCGTAGGCTAAGGACGAAAACCAAAGGGAGATTTCGGAGGGGTGCGGAATAAGGATAGGGGGGCTAAGATGAGGTGTGCTGCAACGTCAGGAGGACGGGAGGATGAGTGTTTTGTTGGCAAAGTGGGGTTAAGCTAAGGGAAGCTTCGAGAGAGGGAGTTGGAGAGTGGTTGAGCGAAGAAGGGGTGAAGGCTGTTCGATTATTTTCAGGCGCATTCTTACGGCGGGGATAAAGAGCCAGTACCAGCGTAGTTCAACCTCAATACGTGGGGGAGGGGGAGGTGATCTCATGTCATGCATTGCGGTACTAGTGTATGACCATAGACCCTCGTGCCCCTGCAATGCCGGGGGGGGGGGCTGAATTCAGGCATGTTCCACAGGGGAGAGATAAGAGGTGCATAGGAGGGAGAGGGGGTTTAAGCGATAATTCAAGATGAAAAAAAAGGAAGGCTACTGGAGCTTAGGCGTGCTTCAAATATAGTAGGGGGTTGCATGAGATTGTTTCAGGAATGCGTTCAAAGGGAACGGTGGGGATGATACCACGCGTGTTTTAGAAAGGGGGCGGATAAAAGGAAACGTTAGTAACAAACCTTGGTAAACTGCAACTAGTAACAGTATGACGAGGGGCGGGGGGGTGATGTTCCTTAAGGCCGGATCTCTTTTTGAAGACCAAAGGGGACATGGATAGGGCGAGTTCGAAGGGGAGGCCAGGGCTTGGGGTTCAAGCATGTTCCATGGAGGGAAAGGAGGTGCAACTTCCGATAGTGTTCCAAGGAGGAAAAGGGCGGATAAGAGGATAGGGTCATGGAGCACGCACACAACAGAAATGGTTTTAGGTGGGAAAGGTGGGGGAGACAAATCATGCGCATACCAAAACAAGTCGGGGGATAGTGGGGAGGGGTGTACTCATGTCATGCATGGCCGTTGTCGCATGACCATAGACCATCGCATCCCTACAACGCCAAGACAGTGCACGTCGGCTTTTCGATGACCAAGCAGATATTGCTTACACCAGGTGCGAAGCCCCGTCAGGTGTTGAGCGTGTCGTATGAAGGGTGGGCTGCATCCTATAATAAGAACCGTTAAGGTTTTTCACCCCGCACAAATGATCTAACCCGAACATCAGCCATGGTGACCGCCGAAAACATACCACAACGACGGTACCCTGGTTGTGTGTCTCACGCAGTGACTGACGTCTTTCACTGCGTCGTCACCAACCGACAACCCAACGACGGTACACTGGTTCTGTCTCACGCAGTGATTGACGTCTTTCACTGAGTCGCCCACAACCAACCTATATATAGTCTGGTTCAAACAGAATGCTCCAAAATACGTCTCCCACGAATATCGCATGCAATAGCTACTCGAATGTCACATATGTACAGTATTTTGCGAAGTTTTCGTCATTTTTCCAACTTTTCTGTTCGTACAAGCACCTAGTCGAGATCCGGGCGCGATCCGGACAGTGTGGAGCGCGTGGAACGTGCTCAGAGTTTTCTTCGGCGGCCGTGGATAGATGTCAGTACGAGAGGACTTATTGTGTACGGAAGTACCGGTGAGCACATCACTTTTACCGTCAACCGTACAGAAAGGCGTGTGAATTTTGTTCCCAACCCTTCGAATCCACTTTTTGATGTTCATGAACTCTACCAACGTAAGGGTTTTGTCCTGGTGGAAGGCAAGGAGAACGGAAGAGGTGGTCACGCTCGAGTACCTCGTGTTTGATGTGCATAGCTGCGCGTGTAGGGCAGAGGCACACGAGCACACGTCACGACACTATCCGCTGCCGATTGAAGGCCTAGACTAGATCTCCCTTCTGCACCGTTGAAAGAAGAAAGGCAGCGTCATCAGGGGATTGGTGGAACTATATATTTGTGTACGAAAGCGACCATGTCTTCGCCACCTTCACCCCGGGGTTTTTGGTGGATACAAACCACGAGCTGCTGGCCGCGATGAGGGAGAACGGCTTCGACACCTCGGACTCGGAATAGAGTGATTCTCTCAAATCTCTCATCTGAAGCGATCGGAGAGAAGCGCGTCTCGCATTCGTGTTGAGATTGGTGAAGCCCATTGTTTTTACATGCGTACACCCTGTACGTACCCTTGTGCATACACGTACATACAGGGCAGTCTAGGCCTTATATGCCCCGGTGGTTCAAGTGGTTAACCTCGAATTCTACTTGTGTTTGAGTCCTGGGTTCGAGCCCCAGGTGGGTCGGACATTTGACTTATTTGCAAAAATAAAAATAAAAAGGATTCAATTGTTGAGAGCGCCTAGCAGCGTGGGTAGGCACAATTCGATGCGAGTCGACGAGGGAAGAAAAGGCTGAAATCTTCTCGCGATAAAAATGAAGGCACGTACCGTAGCGGGAAGGGTGTAGAAGAGCCTGCTATGTGACCCCGGATCTGAGTTACGAGTTGGAAGGAGAGAGAGAAGAAGATGTGCGAAGATAATAAATGGGATGAGCAAAAATATATGGTTGAGTTGTGTCCCATTTACAGCAGCTGCATATATACTTAATGCACGTTCTAGTGTTCCAGTCTAAAAAATCACGAAAAATCATGTTGAGAGCAGAAAATCGACGAGATACCTGTTATTGGCAAGTCACATACCAGGTACCAAGGTATTGTGCTACTGTGCTGCTGCTGTTGATGCTGTTTTGTTGACGCACGCAGGGTGGGTTAGTTTTCCCAATCGTCGAGGCCTGAGTGACATGTACCCGAGTTCCTGGCAAGGCGTTTTGATACTGTATCTGGTACGTATGTACTGCTGAACGTACACACGTAAACACGGTGATAGAGCCGATTGCCAGGCAATTATTCTGCCGAACTACACCGGTCACTGCACCTGGTGTCCCTGGCACGTCCTCATTCTATAGCAGGCATGCATACACCAACAACAGCGGTACCAAATATGTGCACTTAACGCGCTACTATATAGGACGGGTAAAAAACATGCAGCCCTAGGCCTTTTATTTATATCAGTATGCTACTGAACTTCATCGTAGAGCCTCTCCCTCCGCTTTTTTGCCTATATATTCGGGGCGGTGATGCGACGAGCACGACTTTAGTCTGTCATATACCTGGTACCTGGTAAGCATGGCAGAGTGGTATTCCGGTATTAGCCCATGGAGCTATGACAATACCTATATAGTCTAAGACGACCCTCGTCACATATGATACCGTGCTCTAGTAATACGTCGCGTCGCCACGCATCCGTTAGCCGCGGCTGTAGGCGAGAGTGTGGGAGGCGGTACGGAGCCATTCCCGACATTGATACGGCATGCTACTGTATGAAGTGCTTGGTTCGGCAGGCTACTGTATGTAGTGCATACCACGGACTATTATTCCAAGCGTCAGTAGTCAGCAGTAGCACAGAAGGCACATAATATATATATATATATATATATATATATATACAAATATCTTCCTCATGTACGAGATGTATAGACGTATATCATGCATGAGGGCACGCAAAACCCGTAGTACGCGCGACCGAAATACGGCAAAGGTTGCAAAGATGACCTTCGACGAAATACTCGATCTCACAGCTGTCGTTTCGTTTTCTAATTTAATAACTATATATTTGTGCCCGTAGGGGGGCCAAAGCACTATCAATAGTGGTATCTATATTGATCTTGGTGGACCGTTTACAAAACTATCGCTCACGCTAGAAAAAGTGCCCGGTTCATATGTAAATGTGAAAAATGCATTGTTTTTTCTTGGCATGCTTCTCTCCGGCGGCCGACGATTCTTTCTCGCACTTTTGTCTGCGGGGCAAGCAAGGGGGTCGTGGGTACATGACGACACATGTATGGATTCCGGCCGAGCTCCATGGCGGTGCTTGGGGCATTTAACGTTGCTGAGCTGGCTCTATTTAACAAGGGATTACTTTCCGCCCCCCCGAGCCGAGTAGGTGGCATGGAAAAACCCCCACTTCTTTACAAAATTATTTTTTCTACACTTTTTTTCGTTAGCTAAAAAATAGCCCGTTGTATGAGCTTTTAGTCAGTGTAATAGGAGTTGTAGTAGCAGAGGTAGTAGGTAGTAGTATAGTGCTGCTGTTGTCACGAGTCTGCAGCTGTAACCATGAGCATCCTGTTTTGGACAGTCATTAATTTATGCCCCGATGGCTCCGTAGGTGGTCCATGTGGCTACTGAGATCAATTTCGTGGGTTCAAGTCCCACATCGTAAGGATTGTTTCTCGCATAAAATTTGATTAGCGGAAAGCGCGAAAGCGCGAGTTTGCTACATTCGATGAAAATCGACGAGCAGTGGGAATGCTGAACCCTATGCCCGACGAAACAAGAAAGCACGTACCGGGGGGGAGAAGGAACGACACCTGTGACCACGGCTTGCCCAGAAGAAGACAGCGGTAAAAACCTCATACGAATTAAGCTGGAAAGTAAAAAAAAATAACGAAAAAAAAAACGTACGAGAAACACGTCAGGACAAATGCAGATGTTTTTTTTATGATGCCCTCCACCGTATATAACATGTATATTAATAAGTGCAGCCGAATTGCTGCCTACTTATAGTGATGTTAGAGTTCAACCGACGTTGCCACAAGTCGGCTGATGTTGCGTAAACGTGTGGCATGAGCTAGTGCACTGTTCCACAGAAAGAGTAGTAATTTAGTTCCTGCTGACTACTACTCTTTCCGTCGAGCAGAGAAACGAGCACAGCACACCCGGCCAGCCGGCGGCCAGGGCACGGCGCAAGCACGCCCGAGGCCACCCCCGATAGCTCGGGGATCACGATGAGGCAGTTTCGTCGCGTAAGACGAGAACCTCATCTCGCGCTGGCACGAATAACGCAAAAAACTCCGGCTAAGAAACGCTGAGGAGTGCTGAGAGCACACCGCCAACAACATCGTACTTACACGTATTGCGAATAAAACACAAAAAATAATGACTCAATACACAACGCCGACGCGATCATTCACTATGCATGAATAGCACCCTCTTTCGCCCACGTTAATGCATGGATAGTACCCACCCTCGTCTATGCTGGTCTATGGATAGTACCCTCGTCCATGCAGGTGTGTGGATAGTACCCTCCCTCGTCCATGCAGGTGTATAGATAGTACCCTCGTCCATGACGGTCCATGGATGGTACCTTCGTCCATCCCGGTTCATGGATGGTACCCTCGTCCATGCCGGTGCACGGATAGTACCCTTGTCCATGCCACTCCCCTAGTGTGTCTGTTCTGCACATTAAACCGTTCTTTCTACCCGTCGACATTCAGGACAACCAGTGTCCGTGCCGATTCTTCAAACCTAAAAGAGATACAAGTTCAGTGGTCACAAACCTAAACCACAGAGATACTACGTCGCCACGAATGCACTAAGCACAGTGGACAATGCAATGCCATGTCATCATACTGGAAACGACAGGCACGACTTACACATTCTATGAAAAAGAGAAACGAAAGGAGACAAAGAAAAAACAAAAACAAAGAAGATAATCGAAAGAGAAAATAATTAAAGAAAAAACAGAAAAAACAAACTGTCGTGCCCTTTCCCCACAGGCGATGTGGCAGACACTTGAAAAGAACGAGCTGGAAAAAAAAGAAAAAAAGAAAAACGCCACTACTTCTAAACATAGTAGGACACAGAACCAAGGGAAAATAGCTGGCAAACCAAAGTACGAGGCACCCTCCAGGTAGGAACAGCAGTTTGTGGTACGAGTAGCATAGGCAGGTTCTCCCTGCTAGTCCCCCTGGTACCTTGCTACCCTGACTGCAGTCTCCGTCCTGCGTTCGTCAACTATGCCCAGCCCCTTGGCGTCAGATAATACGAAACAGGCGAAGCAGGCTCGTCATCTACCCACGCCACACGACTCCTCCAATACGGCTTATCAATCGAAAAAAGGAAGAGAAGGAAATAAAATGAAAATCGCCGAGAATCAGCGCAAGAAAGAAAGAAAAACAAAAAGAAGAGAAGACAAAGGAAGACCACGTTCGAACCAGCTGCACCAGATGGTGGCACGAGTAGTCTAGTCATGTTCTACTTCCTAGTCGGCCCGGTGCCTTGCTACCCTGTCTGCCATCTCCTTCCTACTTTCGTCCACCGCAGATTCCCTTCAACTACTCCTCTTCCCTTCCCTCACCGCATTCCCTTGGTCGGGTTTTCTGCCACTCGTCCTGTTGCCCCCCCCTCTCCCCCCCCCCCCGCCGCATTCCCTTGGACACCATCCACGGCGGCGGCGCTGCCCACTCAGCTAAGCCTCAGCCTCGTGCCACCTCACCATGAACCGTTCGGCTGCTTCAAGGATCCCTCCGTACCACTTCCCCGCCTTTTTTGCAGCAGCGGACCACATCGTGGTCTCAACTCCAAACACCAAGGGGGCAAGTTCCGTTGACCCTTCGGTGGCTCGGGACTCCCTAAGGTCTTCGACTATGCCTCTATGCCAAGTCTTAAACTGTCCGCCTGGTCTCGGGTTCTCCCCACCAGCCATCGTCCCGAACATTACCCGACTGGATAATCGCTCCTTGCTTTGCCGTGCCACGCCCCCCGCAAAGAAGAGCCGCTGTTTACAAGGCAGGTCGCTGGGAGGAACCTTGTATCTAACATCATATCGACCGTAAAGAACAGCGGAAGGGAGCCACATAGTCCGTTTTCCATTAAAGGGCCTCGAGCTGGCGCTAGCGGCGAACCTGTGCCCCGACAAACCACAAGGCTTCCAAACGGCCAACAATAGTCAGGCGTTTGCGGAGAAAGAAACCGATTTGTTTTTCAGATTATTTCTGAATGAACAGGTTGCAGGTTCTCCAAGGGATCTCTGCAAAAATAGTTTGCGCAAGGTCGGATAACTGAATGCGCAGGGTCAATATTGGTTACCACGTAAACTTTAATCGTAAACGTTGATGTCCAATATTGAAACCGATAAAATCGGAAAAAAGGGTAAAATTCATGTTTTTTCCTAGAAAATCTCGAAAGTTCATACGGTTTCGTCAAATTAAACCCAGAAAATTAGAACGCACTTTCCCTGCCGACATGCCGAGCTTTTGACTGAGGGGATGCAAGTTTTGTTTTTTCGCTAGATATCTGGGTCCCAGAGAGCCCAGAAATCGACAAATCCCCGAGCCTCCAGATAACTAGCCGACAAAACAAATGTTGCATCCCCTGCATACACCCCGAGGCACAAGGGCACGGAAGGGGTATGCGAAGTTTCATGCAAAAACCGGCGTGAATTCCTGACGTCAGGGACGTTTCTACGACGGATTCTCTGAACCGCCTCGTATATATTACTGTGTACCAAATGGCCGTTTTTTCTGGAATAGTTCACTTTTCTCGTCTGGCCGCGATTCTGTCGTGCTTCCTGCTGCAGCGCCCGCTGGGGGGCGGCGTGGACAGTACGTGGCAACCGTTGGCTCCGGCTGGGCTCCGTGGCACATGCTCTAGATGGTCAAAGTCACGTGACCCAGGAAGCAACTCAGGGGATAGGGTCCCACTTCCGAAAAGTCATCTAGGGGTTGCAAACCAACCCGGATCTTCGTATTTTTAGCTGCGAAGATTTTGATCTTCTCGCGTCTTACTGCAACTGCAACAGCATAATGCAGTGCTGCTCGAGCTCGTGCTGCTCGGGCTGAAGCAGTAAAACAACAGCAACAACAGGCGTACGAGTGCTGCTCGAGTCGAGTGTTGCTCGAGTGTCGCTGGGTGCTCCTGCTCTGCTGCTGAGTGCTCGTGTGCCCGTGGCTGCTTGGTCACCTCGTACTCGTGTTCGTCTCGTGCTCGTTACGCTTGAGCAATCGAGTGATCGTGGTCCCGTGTCTTTTTTTTTGCGGTGCAATAGGCTTTGAAACCTACTCGTGCTCGTGCGCTCGAGTGCTGCTCGAGCAGAACGCAGCAGTACCAGAACAGCCACAACAGGCGTACGAGTGCTGCTCGAATCGAGTGTTGCTCGAGTGCTGCTGGGTGTTGCTGCTGCTGCTGAGTGCTCGTGTGCTCGTGACTGCTTGGCCACAAGACGTGAGAAAAGGCTGCATCTACCACGTACATACCTGGTAGCATTTTTTTATTATGTCGGTGCGATTCATCATTTATCGATCTTTGTACCACATATTGCGTTGCGTGCAATAGCCGAGTGTTCACTGCCCTTTGTCATACAGATACCACCCGGTAAATATGTACAGATCACACACATCAGCAACCCCCTCAGGTACACACCCGCCAAATAATACAGATCCTGCAGATCATTCAATTCCTGCAGGTCATGCAAAACCACCGATAAACATGTACAGATCATGCAGATCATCCAGACCCCAACCCTGGTCGAGATGAACGATCATACAGATCACACAGATTCCACTCAGGTAGACCATACATATCCTGCAGATCACACGTGTGTACAGATCATACAGATCCCCCAGATTGCACATAGGTACAGACCACACAGATCAAGTTCCCACTCAGGTACAAACCTGTGAATTATCTACCTCATACAGACCCCATCTCGGCTAAACATGATGTAAACAAGTGTGAAGTATTCTTTACAGATCCTTCATATCATAAAGAAATCCTGCATGTTCCCACTCAGGTACACACATGTGAAATATCTACTTCACACAGACCCCATCGCGGCGAAGCATACTGAAAGCAAGCGTGAAGTATCCAGATTTTATAGATCCTCCAGATCATACAGATCCTGCAAATCGTACAGACCGCATCCCGGTTAAGATGTACATATCATTCAGATCACACAGATTCCACATACGTAGATCATTGAGATTCTCCAGATCATACAGATCCTTCAGATCATCCAGATCCTGCAGATCCCACAGATCCCACCCGGTAAAGATGTACATATCACACAGATCACTCAGGTACACACCTGTAAAAAAATCTACCTCATACAGACCCCATCCCGGCTAAACATGCCGTCAACAAGTGTGAAGTATCCAGATTTACAGACCCTCCAGATCATCCAGATCCTGCAGATCATGCATATCCTGCAGATCATGCAGACCCACCGATAAAAACGTTAATATCATGCAGATCGTACATACCCCATTCCGGGGTACAGATCATACAGATCACACAGATTCCACTCAGGTAGATCATACAGATCCTGCAGATGATACAGATCCTGCAGATCAATGACACACGCCGATAAACATGTGTAGATCATGCAGATCGTACTGACCCTATCTCGCTCAAGATGTACAGATCAGGAAGAACCGACAAATACCATCCCCGTCGAAACGAGCTGATTGTACAGATCACCCAGATTCTACTCAGGTGCACATCTATGAAAATTGTACCAACCAGATCCCCTTCAGGCTAAACATGTGCGTCATTGAGATCAACCAAGATCCCACCTCGCACATAAGTGGAAATGATACGGAACGTGCCTGTCTCCCAAGGCAAAGTAGTTGGAGTGTGTAGATAATACATCCTTCAGATCATGCAGATAGCTCCTCCACATCATGCACTCATGGCATTCAGATCATCCCACTCGGCACGCAAGTGCAATCATAAAGACCAAGCAGATCTCACCACCAAAAAAGGGTGATACATCTACATTTAACAAATCCTGTAGATCGTACAGATCCTTCAGATCATGCAGACCCACCCACGCAAAGCTGTTCATCAGTTAATCACGGTACATGTATGTTCGACTAACATATATACCAGGTATACAGCTCATGCAGATCGTGCAGACCCCACCCGGTAGAGGTGTACATATCATCAAGGATCATACATATATCGATGATGCAGATCCCACCCAGGCGATGAATACCTGGGAGATACAAATCCCATCAATTTCCTTCTGAGTGCCACGCTTTCCTTTGAGCAATACAGTAGTTCGTACGCCAAGACATGCAAGAGCATCGAAGACTAGACTACTGCTCTTCGCTTTTAGAAATAGTGCAGTAGTAGTAACCCATGACTCATTTCACTCCGAAATCATTTTAACCCCGAAAATAAGAGCAAGGGTTTTATACCTGCGTCTCCCTTTGCAACTTGCGACACCCCCCAAATTTCACGCCACCAACATTCCCAAGGGGAACCTTGTATGTTTAGATATGAATTGCACTTTTTGTGGGGAATGCAAAGATGTTTTCTACCGGCCGCGTTTTTTTTCTCGGGCTCTCGGCTGCGGATCACGCGAGGGGCCCGCGTGTACACCACGGACAAGCGCGGGTCCCGGGCGGGCTCGGTGGCGCGGTCTCTCGGCGTTCAAAGTCGCGCGATCTTGCAAGTAGCCACGGGATCGTATTACGCCGAGCCAGAGTCAAGCAGGACTACGGAAATCCACACTGAACAAGCAGCTGCAGGTGGTTACATGCTGTCTGCTGTGCATAACAGCTCGCACCTCGCCTGGCCGCTTGGCCACCTTGAACCCCGAGCGTGGTCACCTGACCTCCTGACCACCTCGCACCTCGGCCCTTCTCACGTGCAACTCCAGTCACGCTTCGAGCTCGTTTCTTCTAGCCACCGTGTTTTTGTGTGTGTGTATACGAGAACGTCAAATGAAAAAATCTCACAAACAGCCGTGCCATTGGTATTGCTTCGGTAATACTGCTGTGGATCCATCTATTGAAGGTTCATCTGTTGGTCTGGGGATTTTCATGTTTGGATCAGTTGCCACCTTAAGCATCATCGCGTACAATCTCGGCATCACCGCAGAAACAGCGGCAGCTCATTCTCGGGAAAAAAACTCTGAATTTCGAAACCATCCGCCCAGAATACAGTCTAACAGCAGAAGCGGTACAAAAGCAGCGAACCACACATGGGCTTGTGTACGCGGGAGAAAAGCCTTTATTATGTGTTCCCCCTTTTCAACTAGCGACACTCCCGTGAATAAAAGCGAACACCCCGAAGAGGAACCTTGTATGTATATGTACGAAATGAACATTGTTTTGCACTGACATGCATTCTCTTGCGTCTTTTTCGCGCCCTCAGCTGCGGGGCACATAGGGGGGCCCACGTATACACCACAGAGCAAGATTGGGCCCCGGCCGGTCTCCGAGGGCGTGCTCCGGACGTTTGAAGCCGCTGGGAGCTGGCTTTTTTAGCGGGATCACCTTCCGCCGAGCCAGAGCCAAGCAGGACGACGAAAGCCCAGCAAAACAAATAACCACGTCAGTTTTTTTTCCTAATCCGCTGTGTTTAGCAGCTCGCACACAGGGGCAGCCACGTTACAGCAGTATCATCGCGTCCAGTTTTTCCCTTGGAGGCAGCCACGAACGATGCATCTGTGTCTGCGTCCGTGTGTGCTATCGGACTCACCAGGGTACCAGCTATATGATAGGATGCTACGAGCTAATAACCCAAACATTCCAGAAGACAGGTGCAATGTCAGCTTCGCGTCTTCATTTGTTGCGCTCTGCTGTCTGCTGCTGCATCTATATCCCGCCGTCCTCAATGGTCATTACTTTGCAGCAGCCACGGAACTACAGAAGTCGTACCTCTTCGTCTCCCCTTGGTGACAGGCACCGTGCTTGCCTGGACGTATGGTTCATGCGGTAAATTTTCCAATGACGTTTATAGTCATAACTGACGAAAACATACATTTTTCTTTTTGAAACAAGGTATTCGTGACCACAGAGAGAAGCGGGATCGATGGTGAGAAGGAGAATCGAATCGTTTCTCCACACTAAATTTAAGTATACAGGGGACAGCCCACCCCAAAAAGCAGGAAAAAAAAATCCGATTGATGGCAAAATCGTGCCAAAAAAAAACATTTTGGGTGAAACAATACACCTCCTGAAATATGTAGACGTTTCAGACGAATCCAATTACTCCCTAACCGGCTCAACGAGTAGCAATCGTTTGCCATTATCTATTTCGAAAACAAACCGTACATAGGGTATCTCGAAATAAAGCGGACAATACGACTCAAAGTGCGCTTTTCGCCCTGATCCATCGTTGTTTTTTTTTAACAATTCATGCTTGAAGTACAAGGTTCCCCTTCGGCATGTGGGTGGCATGAAATCCGGGGGGTGTCGCAAGTTGAAAAGGGAGACGCATGTGAAACCCTTGCACCTCTTTTTTTTGTAAAAATGATCTCGGAGTGAACTGAGTCATGGGCAACTGATTTATTGCTAAATGCGAAGAGTAGTAGTCTAGCCTTCGATGCTCTCGCATGTCTTGGCGTATACCTGGTAGGAGACATGGACTAAGTGTTGCTCAAAGAAAAGCGAAGCACTCAGAAGGAAATTGACGGGGTTTGTATCATCCAGGTATTCATCGCCTGGGTGGAATCTGTACAATCGATAAATGTATGATCCTTGATGATATGAACACCTTTGCTGGGTGGGGTCTGCACGATCTGCAGGAACTACACACACATGTTAATCGAACATACATGTGCCGTGATTACCTTATGAACACGTTTGCGTGGGTGGGTCCGCGTCATCTGAAGAAACTGTATAATATGCAGGATCTGTGATTAACTGATGAACACGTTTGCGTGGGTGGGTCCGCGTGATCTGAAGAAACTGTATGATATGCAGGATCTGTATAATGTAGATGTGTCAATCTTTTTTTGGAGTTGAGATCTGCTTAGTCTTTATGATTGCACTTGCGTGGCGGGTGGATGATCTGAACGCCATGTGTGCATGATGTGGAGGATCTGCACGAATGATCCGAAAGATCGATTGTCTACACACTCCAACTAGTTTGCCTGGAGAGAGGAATGTTCCGTATCATTTCCACTTGTGTGCGAGGTGGGATCTGGCTAATTTCAATGGCATGCAAATGTTTAGCCAGAAGGGGATCTGTCTGGTTGCAATTTTCATAAATGTGTACCGGAGTAGAATCTGTGTAATCTGTACAATCAGTACAGTTTGACCGTGGTGGGATCTGTGCGATCTACCGATCTGTACATCTTTAGCGATATAGGGTCTAAGATCTGCATGATCTGCACATGTTCATCGGTGTGGGTGTCATCGATCTGCATGATCTGTATCATCTGCAGGATCTGTATAATCTCCGGGGGTTTTGTATGGTCTGGAGGATCTGTAAAATCTGGATACTTCATAATTGAGTGCATCATGTTTCGCCGGGGCGGGTCTGTATGAGGCGGATATTTCACAGGTGTGCACCTGAGTGGGATCTGTGTAATCTGTTCATCGTTACCGGGTTGGATCTGTATGATCTGCAGGATATGTATGATCTTCCTGAGCAGAACCTGTGTGATCTTAATGATCTGTACATCTTGACCGGGATGCGGTCTGTACGACTTCCAGGGTCTGTATGATGTGCAGGAGTTCTGTTTGAATGATCTGGAGGATCCGTAAAAGCTGGATACTTCACACTTGTTTTAGCATGTTTGGCAACAACAGGAGCGGCAAGATAAGCAACCGCATGGCACCGGCAAAACTAAAATAAGGGTAGCCGCAAGAAACGAAACATGTGCCAGCAACAGCAGTAGTAGCAGCTATACCGCGATTGTGTGTCGTAGCAATAGCGGCAGCAACAACAGGAGTAGCAGAATGATAAGCAAAACCACGTGACACGGGAACATTGTAGAAAGGGCAGAGAACACTCGGCTACTACATCACGCAACGCTATTCTAGGGGGTACGAAGATCCGATGAATACATTATCAATCGCACCGAGATACTAAAAACAATCTACCAGGTACAGTACGAGGTGGATACAGCGTTTTCTGTCTTGTGGCCAAGCAGTCACGAGCACACGAGCACTCTCAGCAGCAGCAGCAACAACACTCAGCGGCACTCGAGCAACACTCGATTAGAGCAGCACTCATACGCCTGTTGTTGCTGTTCTTGTACAGCTACGTACTGCTCGAGCAGCACTCAAGCGCATGAGCATGAGTAGGTCAGGATTCCAAGCATGGTCTACTGCACAGCGAAAAAAAAGACACGGGACCACAATCACTCGATTTCTCAAGCGCAACGAGCACGAGACAAACACGAGCACGGCGTGGCCAAGCAGTCACGGGCACACGAGCGCTCAGCAGCAGCAGCAGCAGCAGCAGCACCCAGCGGCACTCGAGCAGCGCTCGACTCGAGCAGCGCTCGACTCGAGCAGCCCTCGTACGCCTGTGTTGTTGCTGTTGTTCCACTGCTGCGTACTGCTCAAGCATGATGAGCTCGAGAGTATTGTTATAGGCAACGCAATACTTGGTACAAAGATCCGATAAATGATGAATCGCACCGAGATACATAAAACAAATCTACGAGGTAAGTGCATGGTGGATACACCGTGTTCTCATAGATTGTGGCCAAGCAGTCACGAGTACACGAGCACTCAGTAGCAGCAGCAGCAACACTCAGCAGCACTCGAGCAACAACACTCGATTCGAGCAGCACTCGTACGCCTGTTGTTATTCTTGTACAGCTGCGTAGTGCTCGAGCGCACGAGCATGAGTAGGTTTCCGAGCATGGCCTATTGCACCGCAAAAAAAAAAGGACACGGGACCACGGTTATTCAATTGCTCAAGCGCAACGAGCACGAGACACATGAGCACGGCGTGGCCAAGCAGTCACGGGCACACGCGCACTCAGCAGCAGCAGCAGCAGCATCAGCAGCAGCAGCAGTGGCACCCAGCGACACTCGAGCAATACTCGACTCAAGCAGCACTCACACACCTGCTGTTGCTATTGTTTAACTGCTGCGTACTGCTCGAGCATGATGAGCTTGAGCAGCACGAACTCGAGCAGCACTGCTGTTGCATTTGCACCAAGAAGCGAGAAAAATAAAATCTTTGCAGCCAAAATACGAAGATCCGGGTAGGTTTTCAAGACCCTGGATGGCCTTTCGGAAGTGTGACACCATCCCCTGAGTTGCTTGCTGGGTCACGTGACATTGACCATGTAGAGCATGGGCCACGGAGCCCGGCCGGATCCAACACTTGAACCGTACTGTCCACACCGCCCCCCTGCGGGCCCCGCAGCAGGAAGCACGAAAACTAACCCGCGGCCAAACAAGAAAAGTGAACTATTCCGGAAAAAAAAGGCCATTTGGTCTCCCTGATCGGAATTTCAAGGGCTCTCCGAATCCGTAATTGGTTTTGACCTCTGAACACTGTGCCATCCATAACGAAGCAAAGGGAAATATTTGTCTTTTCGATGTAGAGCAGCAACGTGTTTCCAAGTTTTATTATATTCGTAGATTAGAGGGTCATGGATACGGCTATTTGATTTTGTGATCAGTAAATGGAACAACGTCCTCCATGAGGAAACTGCATCTGAGTGCTGGAAAAACATTGAAAGTTTTGGGCCTCACGGACGATATGTGTGTGCACTCAAGTATGCCATCCTATGAAACACACACTTTTCCTGTGAACTTGAAAGCCCCCGCCGCGACGAACACAGCTGAACACTAGCAGCGACACAACCACACCGAGCCCGACATAGGCTCATAAAGATACGAGTAGGAACGCCTGTGTTCCCTCTTTTCAACTTGCGACACCCAAGGAAATTAAAGTCAACCAATCCCGGGGGGCGACTTTGTGCAACCAGGTATATACTGCAAGCGCAAAATCGGCTCGGCTCGAGCCTTCTTTTTGTGCAGTGGGTTGCGCCCAGCGAAGGTTGTAAATGGGGATCCATGTGGAATATACAACCACTTCATAACAAACAAGAGGTCTCCTAGATAGGGGTTGACGAGCTTGGTGAATTTTCCTGCTCCGATTCTTGGTGAGGAAAGCCGGCTTCACGAACTTCAGATCACAAGTGGCTTACCCAGAGTTGGGGTTTCCACACCGTGCGGGGCGGTATCGAGCCGGGGGATCACCGTTGTCTTCCCCGGTTCGTTGGAGTTGTATATGTATGGAACGATTTATGATCCGGGGATGGGGCCTTCTCCTCCCCGGGTGCAGCGGAGCCCCGATGTCCCCCCACAACCAATCAGCGGTCAACCAGTGGTGTTCAAGTTTCCTTACTGTGCTGGGCGGTATCGACCAACACCGTTTTCGTCCCTGGTTCGTTGGAGATGTAGATCTGTGGAACGATTTACGATCCAGGGACGGGAACCTATCCCCTACCAGTACGACAGAACGAAACCCAGCTAATCAGCAGTCACCTAGAGGTGGTGGGGCTTCCACACCGTACGGCCCGGTTTCGTCCCCAGGTACCATCGTTTTCATCCCAGGCTTGTCGGAGTTGCAAATATAAGGAAGAGTGAATGATGCGGAGATTGCACCCTACCAGCCCCGAGTGACGCTGGCACTACGAACTTTAGCCAATCAGTGATCTGAGCCAGTCGGGTGGGGCTTCCCATACTGTGCTGGACAGTATCGACTCAGGGATTGCCGTTTTCGTCCGCGGTTTGTCGGAGGTGTACATGTGTGGAAGGATTTCTAATCGGGGGATGGGACCTTATCGTCGCCGCGTGGCGCTGGCTCCACGAGCCTCTGCCAATATGTGACAAAACCAGGGGGGTAGGGGTTTCCACACCGAGCGGGGCGGTTTCGACTCGGGGAGTCGTCATTGTCGTCCCCAGATTTTCGAAGATGAATTTGTTGGGAGGCTTTAAATGATGTAGGAGTAGTACCCTATACTCCGCGGTCGGCGCCGGCTCTACGAACCACGGCGAATCAGCGACAGAGCCAGTGGAGTAGGGGTTTCGACATCGTTCGCAGCGGTATCGACCGGGGGGATCACCCTTTTCGCCCACGGCTTGTTGGAGTCGTAGATACATGGAGTGATTTATGATCCGAGGAAGGGAACCTCTCCTCCTGGGTGCAGTGGAGCCCCACGGCCCCAGCCAGTGAGCAAGGCTTTACATAGTTTCTTGAAGGGACGGCATTCACGGTAACGACGGGACGGAACGGTAAAACCGTTGAAATGGTACCGTGGTCCCGTTCCGTTGTCAGTTTCACCTACCGTTGACTCGCACCGTCCCGCCACGCCCACAAAAGATCTCCGGTTGTCCTTTCCCGTCCCGTCGAGAAAGACCGTCCTTACCGTTCCGTCCCGCCGTCAAACTCTGCCCCTACCGTCCCGTCACGCCATTACCGTCACTCCTTTCCGTTAGGAGACCGTGAGCACTACAACAGGAATACTTGTTTTCTCTGCGAAATATGCCAGGGGACGGCAGTTAATGCCTGTGACGGACGGCCGTCTGGAAACACTATGTACCAGGTATGAAACACATTTTTTTTGCGGAACACAAAGCTTTTCTTTGCAGGCCGCTGGTCTTCTCTCGCGCTCTCGACTGGGTGGCACGCCGGGACCTCACGTGTACACCACGGCACAAATGCGGCCCCCGGCCGAGGTCCGTGGCGCGTGCGGGCCTCCAAAGTCGCGAAAATTCACTAGTACCCACAGGGAGGCAATCCGACCTGCTAGAGCCAAGCAGGGGCAACGAAACCCCAAAATGTCACCTTATCATATTTTAGCCAGAGATGGTGTTCTGCTGTTCTTGCACTACCATACACAGCCCACATCAGTCCTCAAAGGCTAGGCAGGCACGGTACAACACCCAACCTTCAAGGTCTTGCCTTTGTGTAAGCCACAAGCGTTGCCTCTGCGTGTGAGTGCGTGAGCCTGCGAGTGTGTGTTGCAGAGTGCAGGTCGTCTTGGGATCCTACAGCACAGTACTGCTGTTTACGAAGTATCACAGCCCACGGCAACCCTCAACGGCTAGGCAGGCACGGTACAACAGCGCGCTTGAAGTATTTCCCTTTGTGACAGCCGCGAACGATGTTCCTGCAGGTGTGTGCGTGAGCGTGCGCACGAGGATGTATGTCGTCTTGGGATCCTACAGTAGAAGGAATCAGGAACAGAGCAGTCCATCTCAGCGGGAGATGTGCATTTCCAGCTCTTTTTCCTCTCTTTTTTGCAACCACTCTCGGCGGAAATACAAGGGCGGTTTATAGTAGAACACGAATACGACAGGGTCGCTTTTTTACGCCCAGCGTGAACAATTGCAGTATCTGCTGCTTGTCGCTTGCTGTGTAACTGTATGCTGTGCTACACCGTATGACGCTGTGAAAGCCAAATGGCAGCCACGGACGGTGTTTTTTCGTGTTGTGCGTGGGCGTGTGGTGTTACAGCGCCGAGGAACTGTTACAGCCAGACAGTGCTTCGAGGAGGACCATACGGCGCGAGGCAGCTGCCCTAATCAGTGTCACGCATCGGGTCTATTCGATGGGCAGAGGACAAGCCTTGATTGGCTCATCTGGGCGAATCTTTTAGGGACAGGAAGGATCCCCGGTATGGGAACGCCTTCAGTTTCGTGTAGAGAACCAGTAAGGATGTCACGGAACAACCCGGTGTTTCCTAAACACTACCAAGTCAAGCAACAAAAGTCAAAATCATGTGATCTGTGATACCTGTCCTATCGACCCCCAGTCCCTTGGGGCCTGCCTTGCCTGTTGTGCCCGCCCTTGTGTCTGTCGTGCTTCGTTGATTGTAAACCCTGGCTGCTTGCAACTACTGCATTGCATCGATTCAGTTCCTGCGTGATCCGATCATTAATGCACAAGGGCACTTCTCGAACTCTCAAACAGGTGAGCCGGCCTCAGATATCTATCGAGCGCGGGTTCTTTTTAGCTTCTGAGAGCTGTACCCTGCTGCATCATGGTGAACACATGTTGACCGGGGAGCGTCGGAGGGGATCGGAGTGTTTGCTAAACTGTTGCAGGTGATTGGAGAGTTCGAAAAAACGGTGGAATGATACCATCGTGCTCAGGCATCATCTCACATTGATCCCGCAGAAAAGTCAGATACCTGTGTACACCCACATTTGCATGCATGTGTAAACCCACATGTTTTCTTGCACAGTATCCATCGGCGAACGCTACCCATCCAGTGACTACGACCGTGGTCGCGACCAGGAACGGGGGGATAGCGGCCCTCGTAGCCGTTGTCGCCGCTCTAGCACCAGCCGCGACCACAGGAAACGCCGCGGCCATTGCCGCGGCCGAGACAGTCACGCGCTTCACCTGCGCAGCCGTAACAAAGACAGGAAGGAGCGGCGCCGACGTAGCCGCAGTCGCGACAGCAGGGAGCGCCGCAGCCACCGGGGCCGGGGCAGCGACAGCAAGAAACGCTGCCGCCACCGCGGCCACAGTCGCGATAGCCAAGAACGCCGCCGTCGCCACCACGGCCGCAACCACTGCAGCAAAAAACGCAGCCACCGCCGCAGTCACGGCCGCGACCACAAGGAACGCCATCGCCGCCGTAACCAGGACAGCTGCCACAGCAGTGCATCCCGAGAGAACCGCCGCCGCCGCAACTAGGGAAGGTCGGTACAGCACCGACAACAGCCCATATCGTCGGAACGCAAAGGGAACGGCCGCAGTCGCTCCCCCAACAGAGGCAGCAGCTGCCGCAGCAACAGCAATACCCGCAGCAGCAGCGGCAGCAACGGGTGTCAGCGCAGCCCCTGCGCCAAGCACAGGCAACAACCCACCCACCACGTCCGATTGGCTACACAGCGCACCCATGGAGACGCGGCGCGCCCATGGGGTCTGGGTAACACGGGGGGAGGTATTCTCTCGCACATTACCCGCTCGCGGAGGCGCCCCAGGCGCAAATGTTACACCAGCCACAGCCGGCACCAACGGCATATAACAGGCAGCATGGGGCACGATACCTGCATCACCCCCGTCCTACTCCCTGGATCTGGCAGCCGAGCCAAAGCGCACAGACACCCCAACCAGCGGGGGTGGGACCGCATCAGACCGCAACCCACCTGGAGACAATGGGACCCACCAACCCGAAAGAGGTCCGAAGGGTTGTGAGCAAGATCGTCGGCGACATGGGACTGATCAAAGGCCAGGATAGTTTTGTGGGACTGGTTGTAGCACCTCAGAGCGAGCTCTCATGGAGGAACGATCCAGTGCTGTTCGTCGACAAGTTCACGAAGATCACGTCATAGATCGAAGGGGTGGCGGGGGCCATGCCTCGAGACCAGTTCTCCACCGATGGGATCAATCCTGCCCGCCGCCAAACAGATAGACTGACGCCATGGAGAGTCGGGTGCTGTGCAAAGCCCATCGCAGACACCTTGGCGACGCGCGATCTGATGCGCCCGCACTCTACGGTGGAGGTACCTCTCGTCCAAGAGGGTTTTTGCCGCATTACTTTCGAAGAGTGGTGCTGGATGCTGGTAGCTGAGGTGGCGCATTCAGGGCAGGCGCAGAAGAGGGCTGAGGCGGCGCTCACCGAGATATAGTTTCTCCAGGGCGAGTCGTGGATGGCCGCAGCCCGCCGGCTGGTGCTGCATTCTCGCGCGGCAACTGCAGACGAGGCGAGGCATCACAAGTCGGAAGAAGTTCACTTTTGGGAGTATGTTTGGGGGAGTATAGTGGCGGAGCTATGCAAACGAGCGGTAAATATATTCTTTACCAGCGCCTCCCATCGCAATGGGATGGGACCCCTCCTTATCCAAGTGGGAACATACGTTAAGCAATATCTCACTCCCGTGCACGTGGAAGCCGGTAAACCTCTGGAACCGTACATGGTGCACCGCGGGGAAGCCTCTCACGGCATATTTTACGGCGTGACCAATGCCCTGCTCCCCCGGTGCAGTCGCTATTACCTGACCGCGGTACCCATGACGGGACGGAGCCGAGGCAGCGCAGCGGTGCTATCGCAGAGCCAGCGGCTACCCCTGGGACAGAGCGCGACGAGAGGGTTTCCGTCAAAGGAAGAACGAGGGGGAGGAGGTAAACCGCCCACCAGGGAACCACCCAAGGCGTGGACGAAGAAGGTATAGGCGCTCCGGGACAGCGCGTGCGCGGCGCTGGCCGCGGTAGACGGAGAATTATTCTCTGGCCGTGAGAAGAAAGAGGAAAAGAAAGAGGAGGAGGAAGCGCTTGACGAGCGCCCCCACGTCGTGCCTCCACCCCAGGTGCACATGGAACCCCGTTTGTAAGTCGGTGCCCTCACCCCGGGTGCACATGGAACCCCGTTTGTAAGTCGCCGCGGTGTCCGAAACGACCGCCCGAGCAGTATGAGCCGAGAGACTACGGACCGCAGGAAGGAATGGGAGAAACTACCGAGCCCGGATGCCGAAGACAGGGTAATTATCGACGCCTAGCGCAAACGAAGGGTTTGCTTCTTCCATGCGAGGGTTCCGGCTGCCCCCACAAGAGCGCAACCGGTGGAGGAGGGTGCCGCTTCTCGCTCGTCGTGCCCTACGGACTTTACCCCCGCAAGACTACCCCGACGCTAGCCCTGCAGCTAGAGCCGGGTATGCTCACGGCACTCAAAACGTTGAGCGCGCGCACGGCCGAGGGAGGCGGTGCCGCCGCAGGTGCCTCGCGTGTCTCGCAGGCCTGAAGACGCGCCCCAAGGGGTTCTCTCCTGGGGAACAGCAGCCAAAGTGCGCAACTAACGCGGGACCGGGAGGAAGAGGAGGAGAGAAACAGTACCCATTGCGCCGCTTCGACCAAGGGAAGACATGTAACCAGCGAGGGGGGGGGGGGCTGTACTCATTATCATGCATGGCCGTAGTCGTATGACCATAGACCCTTGCATCCCTACAATGCCGGGACGGAGCACGTCGGGTTTTCACCGACCAGGCAGACATTGCTTGCACCAAGCGCGAAGCGCCGTGAGGTTTTGGGCGAGTCGCATGAAGGGTGAGCTGCATCCTACTAAGAACCGCTTTAGAGGCGGATTTTCTTGCTTATGGATGACAGCATCAAGTAATTGATTTAATTTCTGGTGAGACCAGTTTTCAGAGACAGCAATGGGTTTACTGTGTAACTGTCTCGTGGGTGCCTCGCCATATACACAATACGTGATACGACCATTCTCCTTGTGCGGAGCAAAGGTTTTCCCCGCACAAAAATCATTTCACTTGACCGCCAGCCGTGGTAACCGCCGAAAAACAAAAAACGGTACCTTGGCTGTCTAGCTCACGCAATAAGGAGTGTTTGACGGTGTCGTCGCCAACCGACGCCAACCCAACCTAATATATATATACAGCGAGGGGCGGGCGCAAACGACGACGAGATCGTCACCGCACTGCAGGACAGCACCTCCCCCGGGCGCGAAGCTGACAATGCTGCCATGTTTTTTCAGGAATGCTGTTTTTATGATCAGGCCGTACGGGAGACCATCCGCCACCCGCACCAGAACCTTGCGAACCCTGTCCTCCGGGCTGAACACCAGCAGGAGCTCGCACGACCCTGCAATTGCCATTGGAGGGACTGCACTGATCGTGGGGTTGCTTGCCCTCAACTACCCCTGTCAACTTGGGCTCATCACCGATCGCCCCCCTCTTCCGCGGCGTTCGACGGAGCGTACGAATGCCGCAGAGGAGTAATTTCCGCCCCCTGCCCCCGTGTCGACCAACACCTCCACAGGAATGCGGCAACAAGTCCTGGTGTGGTGCCACACGAACGCGCGCGAGGTTTCAAAGCGCGCCGGAGTCACCGTGGGTGCCCTTCATCTCGTCAACAGGAGCTTCCTCTTCGAAGGTAGTGGGGCGGAAGGCGGTGAGCTCGCATGCGTCTGTCCCACCGAGCAGACCAGAGGTGGGGCAGTAGCGACCGGGAATGCGGCAACGTGGGACCAGGTTTGCGCCGTCAAACCACCCCGTGGAGCAAGAACCGGCGGAAATGACCGCGCCGCCCACACTCGGCGAGGGCTCGGAGGCCTGGGAGGACGATATCACCTTCAGTGGGAGCTGCGACCAGCACGACATACGGTGGTATCGGGTTTCGTCAGGATGCAGGTGGACGCTTAGGCCGAGGGAGTCCAACCTCAAGAAAGGCAGCTGGTGGTAGTGGAACCGAAGGCTTCATACGACATGGAGACGGGGACAGAGTTGGGGATCGCGCGCGGGGCGCAGTGGTGACGTCCCGGAACGCCGCTGCAGTGCGAGGTAGAGAACCGTTCGAAAGTACCCTAAGCCTTGAAGCAAAGCGGGGTCGTTGCTCGGATTTAGGCCGTCAACACGAGGAACAAGTAACGCATGCGGGTACTATTAGACCCCGTCGTGCAGGCTGACAGGCTGACGGCACATCGAAGATGAAGGAACAGTTAGTACTGGTGGCGCCGGAGAAACGTGTGGGTGAGGGGGCGGACGCCGACGGGGTGGACTTGCCGTTGGCCAACATTGCTCAGACGAGTGGCGCAGTGAATGAAGCCCTGATTCGGGCGTTGAAGAAGTACCGCCGAGTGTTCCCGGTGAACCCGAAGATCGTCCCGGGCTGCAATCGCGCTAAATTGCAACTTCCGCTGACCGCAGCAGTTGCACGCCCCACGCGGCAAACCAGCGATGGTATTCCAAGGAGGAAACGGTCATGATCCAGAGCGAGATGGCGAAGCAACAGAAAGCAGGGACGATTCGCCGGTCGCAGTAAGCGTGGGCAGCAAACTGTGTCGTGGTGGCAAAGAATAATGGCACTGTGAGGGTCTGTCAGGAGTACCGAGGGCTGAACGCGTTGCCGGAGTCCAACAGCGGAGGGCTAGGGGATGTCAAAAGCATCTTCGACAACATGAAGGGCGCCACGTGCTTCACATCCATTGATCTAGCGTCAGGTGTCACCCAGCTGGAAATTGCCGGAGAAGAAAAGCACAAGATCGCGTTTCGCGACGCCCACGGGCAGTTGTGGGAGTTCAATCGGTACGGTTTTGGGCTGAAGACGCTTCCTTCCGGCTTTGCGGCCTACGCGGGGGAGGAGCTAGGTCCTCTCAAAAGGAAAAGGCGTTCAGAACTGGCTTGACGATATCATCATCCACACCGAACACGTCGAGGGGCACGTAGGCCTGGTGGAGAAGGTGTTGGCGCGGCTTCAGCAGTTTGGGTTGTCGGTGGACCGGGCGACGTGTAGTTGGTGCGCCCCGCAGCAGGAGTTCGTCGACATGGTGGTCAGCAGACTGGGTGCACAACCATCACAAGCAAAGATAGAAGCTGTGGCCAAACTCTCTCGCACCAACACTGTGGAGGAGGTCAGGTCTCATCTCGGCATGCGCAGCTACCTCAGGAAGTTTGTGCCCGCCTATCTCGGACCTGCTTAGGGACAAGCGGTTCGCGTAAAAAAGGGCAAGGAGGCTCCCAGTGCAGTGGGGTCTGGAGGAGGACAAGACTCTGAAGGCGCTGATCGAGCTCCTCACATCGCCATTGATTCTGGTTGCCCAATTGGGAGACCACTTTTCAGCTACATACAGACACCAGCGAGCTGGGTGCGGGAGCGGCGCTTACGCAGGACACCAGGGGAGAAGAACATGTTATTGGATATGACAGCTACCGGTAATCAAGGACGGATGCCAAACGGTCCGCAACTAAACGAGAGGTGATAACAGTGTTGTGGGCCATCCAGCATTTCAGGCCGTACTCGTGGGGCAGGGAATCTGCTATGTTCACCGACTACTCCGCGCTCACGTGGCTGTTCAAGAGCCAGGCATTCTCGTTGAAGCTCCGCCGGTGGCCGCTCAGGTTGATGGAGCACGATATTGATCCCAAAGGTGACCGGGGGCAAACCACCAACTGCCGGACGCCCTCTTGAGGCTCAGTCGAGCGACGCGCCGTGTACGGATATCGACGACTCATTCCCAGATGATCCCTAAAAGAGGATCACGTACCGGGGCCCCAAGGAACCGGTGCTCGACGGCGTCATACTCAGCGAACTGGGGGCGGACGAGGTGAACAAGCCACCGAGGAGAAATGCGGCGGTAGCGGCGAGCAAGATTTTTACCCCAGGCAGAGCCGTCGACGCCGACACTTAGAAAGCCGCCATAGCGTCCGCAGCCGAGGACCACCCAGTCGCCGTGGTGCTCTGCTGCGGGGGGCGGAGGTGGTCTCATGGCGGCGAAGGAGCTGGTCGCAGTCAAGGGTGCCACCGACCACGACCGGAGAACGTTCGAATGCGTTTAGGAGAACGGGTTGGACCAAGGAGTTCGACATGTGAGAGCGGAAGTAGGGGGGAAGATTGCAAAAAGCTCCAAGGCGATTTGAGCCCGTACGTAGTGATGGGGCATGCATACAGAAAGCCAGGTCAGCAGGGGCCCGGCGGAGCAGCAACCTTGGCTACAAATATCGTGGACAGCCAGGGTTCTTCTGCTGGAATGCTACCCGAAGCCACTTCCCCCGACGAAGTGGGGGCAGGTAGTGCTGCCTGCGTAAAGGGAAACGGCGTGTACGGCAGAGACAGTCGAAGTCGCGGCGAACATCGTGGGGGTTCCGTCGGGGAAAACGAAGGCGTTCGCTGTCGGCAAAAGGAGTGGGAAGCCCGAAAGGGAAGGTGAGAGGCTAAGGGAGTGCAGAAGGGGCATCGAAAGGTGCGACTAAGAGTGCACATCTCCACGGGGATTCTAGGGGAGGCGGGGAACCTACTTCCTCAAGCGAGGGGTGGAAGAAAGGGGGGTCTTTTCTTTTGACGATTCCATCATTTCCATCACTCGAACGCACATCATGGGCGAGAAACCCACGTACAGACCGCACCCCTTGAACGCAGGCGACATCGACCAAGCAGACGAGATGACTTTTGTAGAGTACAAAAAACTTACCACCGGACGAGCGGACTACCGGTTTTCCCAAACCGTCCGCAGGCGAACAGCGACCGCGACATTGGAAGACTTTGCATAGCCCCCTATGTCGAGAGAGACCTTGTCGGAGTTGTGGGCAAAGGGGCTACTGACAGACAAAGTCAACGGGGGGAAGCTCGACGGAACCAGATCGTTGGAAGGCTTGAAGGCGCTCTTCAAGAAGGACATAGCCGTAGTGACGCCGGCGGTCTCAAGATCAAGAGCGGGCGCAGCGAGAGGAGGTCAGAAAAGCAGCCAGCGCAGGTGCCAATGCCGCTTGTTACACAGTCTACCCCGTCATCACTGCCATCGTCATCGCCGGTACAACCCACGAAAAACGTGCAGCCACAGTCCAAATCGCAGCCCGGCGAGCACCGAGCGCGGAATACTCGGAACACCCGGAACCCCTTCCCTTCATGGTCGACCAGGTAGCGGAAGTGCTGCGTGATACGCCACGACTGGTGCAACGGCAACGGGAGGACGGGCGACTTGGCCCCATTTGGGGTAGATTGCGTGGAAGAGGTGACAGACAGTCACCGGAAGGGACGGCAAACTGAGTTCTCGACGATAATGACTTACTGTGGAGCGCGCCTCGAGGGGAGGCACCGAAGTTCGCCATTCCACGGGCCTTAGTGCCAGGGGTGCTGGCACTCGTGTCCAGTACCTATGACCACCCGGGCGTTGCACGGACTCTCCTGCTGATTAAGGACAAGTACGGATGGCCGACAGTCGCCCAGACGTCAGAGGGTACGTGCCATCATGCGGTGGCAGGGGGAGAAAAGGAGCCCGGAGCTAACACGTGGCCATGGTACCAGCTCGGTTACTGTGGCCTTGGGAAGTGCTCGAGATGGACCTCCAAGACATGAAGCAGGTATCCAGCACAGGGACTAGGCACCGGCTTGTAGTGGTGGACCGGGCCAGCAGGTTCCTGTTTGCATACCCGCTGGAGCCTAAGGATTCTGTAGGAGTGGCGAGGAAACTCCTGGAGATGTTACTCACGTTTGAAGTGCCGCTGCCGATTACGACCGATGCCGAGGGGGAGTTTACCGGCAAGGTAGTCACCCACCTGTGCCAGTGGGTGAGGGTGGAGCTAGATCATGGCCCCACTGACCACCCCTGCAGTCAAGGGGCCGTGAAGACGATGGGTTGGTTGGCTCCAGGAGGTCTTGGCGGAGCTTTGAAACTCCTGGCCGGCAACGTGGGCCGAGTACACAATGGCGGCCTGCTGGATTCAAAGGACTACGCCGGATCCGTGTCTCACCTCAGGCGGGACACCCTTCAAGATTTTGTTTGGTCACGATGCGCGCACAAATCTGGATGCTCTTACGCCTGCGCTGGACGGCGATACTTTCCGCACTGGGCTTGACAATTCAGTGGCGGAGAGGCACCAGACGTTCATGGAACCGCGGGCACTCTAGAAGAAGCATCAGGAGGACATGAATAAGCGGCGCGTACGCCACAATGCGGCCATTAGGCCACACTCTCCGGGCGAAGGGGCGTGAGTGGGAGACCTGATGCTGGTCAAGAAGGCAGACAGCAAGATGGCGCGGGAGGGCACTCACGACAAACTAGCACATGAACACTGGACGGGGCCGTGGCGGGTGAGAGCCATTGAATGGCCGGAAACAGCCACCAGGCGACAATGAGCGGCCGCCAGACTCGGAGGAGAACGGTTTCGGCGGCCAACATCAAGGCATTTCACGTGCGACCGGAGCACCTGCGCCATGCTTTCGAGGACGAGTTCGCGCATGTGGCATGGGGCGCGGACTTGGGGTTTGCAGACACCTCGACGGTACCGGTGCCGCTCTATACTCTGACGGACCGGCGAGTCATGGAGAGCACGGGGACCGGGTGGGAGTGGCAGTACCGGGGGCGATACCAAAGCGGGGTGGAGTCAGAGTGGCTACCGGAAGGGGAAGTGAGGGACAGCTTCACCCCTCTGCAACTTCACGTCTTCTATGCCCTGTGAGAAGCGTGCAAGGGAAAAGACTGCCGCCCCCAGCGGCCGGAACCACTACCGAAGGAAGAGCGTCACCAGGGGCTGCGAAAAGAGAGCGCTGCAGGACTTTCCGACAGGGACGCAGGTCAGGCGGTCGCTCGCTGGATCTGCCGGGGTGAGTCGAGCGTTGGTGGGAAGGGTTTACGACTTTCGGGAGCCGCATTGGTGAGTACGATACCCTGACGGAGATTGGTAGGAGCTTAGCCGCAGCGAAATGACTCGCGGGGTCGAGGAACAACAGAACGCCGCGGGCCGAGGGTTACCTCCGCGAGCACCAGGCGGGGAACGGAAGCGGTCAGCCGGTTAGTACGGGAAAGAAGAAGCATTCGGCTACTCGGCTGCTGGGGAAACCCGTTTTTGCTCCGACGCATGCTTGCGTCGGGAAGGGGGGCTGCTACAGCGCCGAGGAACTGTTACAGCCAGACAGTGCTTCGAGGAGGATAATACATCGCGAGGCAGCTGCTCTTATCAGTGTCGCGTATCGGGTCTATTCGATGGGCAGAGGACAAGCTTTGATTAGCTTCTCTGGGCGAACTATAGGTGCAGGAAGGATCCACAGTGTGGGAACGCCATCAGTTCCGTGTCGAGAATCAGTAACGAGGTCGTGAAACAATCCGGTGTTTACTAAACACCACCACCTGAAGCAACGAAAGTCAAAGTCACGTGATCTGTGATAACTGTCCTATCGACCCCCAGCCCCTGGGCCCTGCCTTGCCCGTCGTGCCCGTCATCGTGTATGTGGCGCCTCGTTGATTGTTCACTCTGGTTGCTTGCAACTACCGCATTGCATCGATTCACTTCCAGCGTGACCCGATCATTAATGCACGAAGGCACTTCTCGTTCTCTCAAATAGGTGAGCCGGCCTCAGAGATCTAACGAGCGCGGGCCCTTTTTAGCGTCTGAGAGTTGTACCCTGCAGTATCAGTGGATATCATGTTAGGATCCTACAGCAGCAGGAATCACGTTACACAGTCTGTATCATCATTAGCGGTAGGTGCAATTTCAGTTATTGTTTATTTGTCGTTTTTACTACAAGCTGTTACTGTACTGCCAGGCATGGCCGTTATACGGCGTAAACGTAATACAGCACGTGTTACCGAACAGGAACAGCCGTAACTGCAAAACTTGCTGTAATTACGTCTGTCTCCGTACCCTGTACGTGAAAGAAAAATACAGTGGAAGAGGGCACGCCATGCACAGATGAGCAACACACACAATAAATGCCGACATGCCGAACTGCTGCTTCGGTGCACCGCCTTTCATATGCACTGACAGCAAAAGAAGTACTATTGACTTTGGGGTCTCGACATATAGATCAAACCAAGGATACATTTGCGTTATCAGCCGTTTAAGAGCAGCGTGAGCGCCCAGCAGTACAGGTAAGACCATGTTGCGCGCGTGCCGAATGATTCCTTGCGTTGTGTCTCGAGCACCAATTGGTAATCCCCCAATCACGCAGTGCCCGTTGCTGCAATCGTCACTTTTGAACGTTAAACTTCCCCTCTGAAGCCCCAAGAGGGTTAGTAATTACAAATACAACAACAGTATACAGGCCAAACGGAATTCCAGCGCTAATACAAATCTTACCGAGGATAAGCCTTTCCATCCTCGGGGGTATAATGACGGATATGCCCAGAAAATAGACGAACTTACACGTAATTTTTGCACAAGGTTGTTGTCCCGTACATACGCGTAAGTTCGTGGACACCAACGTAACGACCCCCTGCTTGCTGCTGTGTACGTTCATCACACCGTAATTGTTTAACGTTGCAGCCTATTGATAGACAATTGCAATCCACAGCCCTGAATTTTAATAGCACCAGCGCTGTACAGCAGCGATACTACTGCCGTACCTGCAGAGGTACCACACAGCGAATTCAACATAGGCTCATGCAGCGGAACCTGTCTTCTGTGTCCCCTTTTCAACGTGCAGCACCCCCGGGGTTTCAAGCCAACTACATCCCGAAGGGGGACCTTGTACCGGTATAAATTACGAAATTTCGGAAATTGGCAGTACCAAATTGCAAATTACAAATTACAACAAGTACAAATGAGACCGTTTATTTTATCAATATCTACATCAGAACAATGTGGAGATTGAACGCGTAACATTTTTGAGTCTACAGAAACAAATGTGAGTTTTGTTGTCAACCATCCGGATTCACTTTTTGGTAGTCATGGACTCTACCGACGTAACGATTATATCCTGCGAGAATGCCAAGATAACATAAAGATGGGGCAACCCTCCAGTACGTAGTGCTCTATGTGCATGGCTGCGCGTGTAGAGCAGAGGTACACGAGCAGACCGCACGGCACTGCCCGCTGCCGATTGATCGGCCTAAACAGGTTGTACTGTTATAGGTCTACCGCTGTTGTGGTCAGCTAACCCCCTTGCTCTCCCTCTTAGCGCCGTTGAACGAAGGGAGGTCATGTCATCAGTGGATTGGTGGAATGATATATCTGTGTACGAGAGCGACTGCAGTATGTCGCCGCCACAATCACACCGGGGTCTTCGGTGGAGACGAACCACGAGCTGCTGGCCGCGATGAGGGAGAACTACCTCGAGACCTTCAAGTCGGTGTACAGTAAGTCCCTCGAATTTCTTACCTGAAGCAAGCGGAGAGAGGCGCGTCTTGCATTCGCGTTTTGTTTTGCGAAGACTATTGTTTGTACACGCGTACACCCTGTACGCAGGCGTACGTACAGGGCAGGCTTTATATCCTTGAGTTGCGTCCCATTTATAGCTGCACATATTCTATAAACCGAGTGTATTTGATCCCCGTGTTCCAGTGTAAAATTTCACGGAAAAATCCTTACGAGCAGAAACTCGTCGAACTGCTTGTTGTTGGCCTGTTACGTACCAGGTACCAGAGTATCGTGGCATTGCGTTGCTGTTGCAGCTTTGCTGACGCACGCAGCGTGGGTTAGTTTACCCAACTCGTCGAAATCTGAGCGACATGTACCTGTGTTTCTGGCAAGGCGTTTTGATACTGTATTTGGCACGTACGTACTGCTGTACGTTCACACGTACACATCGTGATAGAGTCGATGACCGCGCGAGAATTTTGCCGAACTACAGCGGCCACTGTACCTAGTGTCCCCGACACGTTCTCATTTTGCAGCAGGCATGTATACACCAGCACAGCAGCGGTACCAGAGATATGCACTAGGCGAGCTACTATATAGTACGGGTAAAAGCATGCAGACCTGGGCCTGTTTCAGATGGGAGAGACTGGCTTTATAGACGACCTACCAGATTCTAGCAGTACCTACTTACTATCACAGAGGCCCAAAATAGGTGTCTTCGTTTTTAGTGCGGGCGATCCGGGAAAACACCATCACATAGTTGACGGTATGTCGACAGCTGTTATTATGCTTGTTTCAGCAAAAAAAATAAAGCACCCACTGTGGTCTGTGTATATCAAGAACTACTGCTGTGTGAGTCGAACATGCTGTCTGTTTAAAATACGCGGTTGATGACAGGATTTCCATCGCTGCTAGCTTTGTAGTAGGATGCTTCAGAAATGCATCGGGAAGCCTCTGCTCCCCAGTTTTGGGTCTACATATTTGGGGCCACAGGGGTGATACGACGAGTACGCGTATCGTCTGTCATATACCTGGTACCTGGTAAGCATTCAAGTATGGTGTTCCGGTATTATCCAAAAGGGCTATGACAATTGTTATGTTCAAGGTGGGCGCACTTTGTATCCACCCATTAAGCAGCTACTAGCTGGTACACACACGTGTTGAATGCTTGGAGATAGAAGAAGAGCAGCTATACTCCTTTCGAGCACGATGAGAGACTGAGAGCAAGGCTCGAGCCTCGCTGGGAAAACCCCTGGTTTTCCATCAAAGATTCGCCTCCCAAGTACTACGAATACGATCCCAATACCTGAACCCAGGTAACTACCGGCATTTCGGCCTCATTCAAAGCAGTACCATAACACTAGCCCACTCTGATGATCCGTACATGCAGAAATATGGGAAATTCATGGAAACCCCGATTCCACGAGCTAGAACATGAGTCGAAGATACGGCTCATCAAAACCCACTCCAACACCTCTGAACGGCAACATTTTGAAGTCGACTTGAACGCTCGAAAACAACCTTCGTCAAATATGATAGCGTGTCTAATATTACGTGGCATCGACACGCATCCGTCGGTCGCGGCTGTAGATAAGAGTGTAGGAGGCGGTTTCGAGCTACACGCGACATCGGCACAGCATGCTACGTATGCACTATAGTGCATATGAGTACGAATTATGATTCCAAGTGTGAGTGGTCAGCTAGAACAGGGAAGACACTACAAGGTATCTATCTTCCCCGTACACACGGGATGTATAGGCTGCATGAGGCTACATGAAAAAAAGTAGTACGCGCGATCGAACTATCACACACAGCTTGCAAATATAAATCTCAACAAACTTATCTCACAGCTGTTGTTTTGTAAAATTTATGAATATATGTATGTGCCCATAGCGGTACCTCTGCACTGTTACCATAGTAGTGGTACCTATATTAATATTGGTATGCCGCTTACAAAACTGTCTCTCAAACTAGAGAGAAGTGCCTCATTCGTATACCATAAATATTTCGTCAACGGCGTCGCGAGAGCCCGCGCCCTTGACCCACAACAGAAAAGCGGTGCCGGCGCACCAGCAGGGCATACTATTGCTGCCAATTGCGCGTACCGTAGTACCTTTAGGTATTTGTGTGGGACTACGCGATAGCACAGGAGCATATACCGACGTCACGGCCAGAGTTCATGACCAGGGATATATGCAGTAATATAGCACAACAGCCAATTGTCCACACACATTATTTCGTCCACATGCACTGCTTTTCTCGCATCGCCGGGGGGTCAGCAACATTGTTATCTCACGAAGGTTTTTAATCGTTGGCTCTGCGGTGATGTGGGAAAAGGGACGCAGGTATACGTGCGACAATAAGAAAGCACGGGATGCGAGATATGCGTACATGCATGTATCCAGAATGGTGCAGGCCGATGGCTTCCAGACTGGGGTTGAGAACGGCCCAGTCTTCAGTTTTCCCTTCCACTTATCCGTGCCCGCGCGTATATCTAGTGCCGGTATCACGCAGACTCCTGAGTGCCAACCACTCAATCGGTCAAACTCACAACCGGCCTACTACTGAGTGATAGGTGTACAAAATATACCGGTGTGTATCTCCCACCATGGGTGACCCTTCCATTTTGCTATGCCCGTGCATTCGTTATCGCGCAACTTCCTAAGTATCCCCCCCTCAGTCGGTCGGACCCAAAGCTGGCGTAATGGCTGTATAGAAAATACAGGCGTGCATTACGCGCAAGTGCGAGTACAGCTATATTATCACGCAGTACGCGGCATCCGAAGCTGGGCATGAACCACTCAATTGGTCGAACTCACAGCTGACGAACTTGCAATACACGGAAATATAATACAAAACTGCGCACGTGTGCCGGCTGTCGTCGGCACACATGCTCCGGGAAGCGGTGAAGGGGTTGAGGGGTTGGGTGGTCACTTCGGACAGTTGAGAGGTCACTTGGGACATGTCATCGTCACTACAATTGTTGTGCAGGGTGATGGGTGCAAAAACTTTGCCAAGTGTTGGGCAGTCGACGGCACAGTCAACCGCAGTTCTCTCTCGAATAGTATTCGCCCTTCGCATTTACTCCACAGAAGAGGCGTCCGTGCCGAGCTATATGAGGGGGGTGGGGGGGGCGGAGGTTGCGAATTGGCGGTCGCGGATTCCCGGCCGGCTTGCGCCAGTTTGGATCACGAAGAACTATCACATCCATCCATGTCGCCGTGTCGTGTAACATTGCTTGTTTTGTTTCCTTGCTGGGAGAGTGTTGCTACTGGGAGAACGTCTGAGCGCTAGGAAGCAAAGAATGGGCTGTGATTATGCCACTGTTTAGCTGACTGAGCACTCAAGAGGAGGTGCTCGAATGCTGGCTGGGGGGATCGATGCCGGGACAAAAACGTGCTGCGCGAAATAGCTGTTTGTGGATTCCGTGTTGTTATAATTTGTTGTTTCCCACAACGACTGTCACTAATTTGCAAGCGCGCTGTAGTGTGTACTTAAACCATACCATGGTAGTGTCCAATACATAACACAGGCCGCGCTGCGTCGATGTGTTGCGGTCGGGGTTGGCAGGACTCATGTGGGCGCGCATCGACACACACAATGACACGGCTACAACAGCAACACTTTTGCGCATCATCCTCACAACAGCTCTCGTATATTCTCAAACCGGCTAAATATTGCGGCTGTATGTGCTGTGCTGGAATACACGTTGATTGCCGAAGTGAAAAAATAAATTATTTAATGTGACGCCAAATTTCCAACAGTGACGACTTCAGTCTGAAAAATCGAAATTCAAGAACTATAATTGTAGTTCACGGCAACACAAGCAGCACAAACAACTGCTGTTGTTGGTACATCAGCAACAGGAGCAGCAGAGAACAGCCGAACGCGTAAATTTACTCCTTAAACGCATGGAGTTGATTATATTTAGGATGCAACCAGAACGCAACAACGGCGGACGCGATAGAGATAATCGCACAACGAATATACTACTCGCCCCAAGTCCATATATTTTGCCCTCTGGTGTGCCTTTCACGCCTCGAATGCTGAGTGCATCGATTTTTTCTCGCTCTGTTTCACTTAATACCTGGAATAGGTGATTTGCGATACCGAAGACACAAATGTTTCCATATATAGCAGAAATTAAGTATCGTCCAAACTTCGGAATATACTAGTAAAACTACGCAGCCGACAGCAGCAGCCCCGCGGAAGCAGCACAGCAGCAGCGGCAAAGGGAAAGCAGCAGCAGCAGCAGCAGCACCAGTAGAAGCAGCAGCTGTAGGGGGAGGAGCGGCAGCAGCAGCAAGCACCAGGCGGCACGGCGTCAAAGCAGCAGCACCAGTAGCAGCAACAGAACAAAATGTCTACAGCGAGGAGACTGGATGCGATTGATGCTCGTGAGCGCGGGCAGTGTCATCCAACATACAGGAACAATACATTTCGTCGCCCATTGTTCCGGCTTGCATGCCGGCGCTCCCGGTGGCTTGGTAGGTTGTCCTCGTGCCTACTGAAATCGATTTCGTAGGTTCAAATCTTACCGAGTGCACAAATGCTGCTGTACTCGTAGGGACTTTCTCGTGCATGGAAAATTGATATGCGCAAAGCGCTAGAGCGTGAGTTAGCAAACTTCAACGCGAATCGACGAACAGTGGGATTGCTGAACCCTATGCGGGAAAGGTTGCACCGAAGAAGGGTCTGGAACTCTCTACCACGCTCGGCTGCCCACGAAAATCGCGCTGCAGCAGCAGCGTCGTTGTATCTGTGGCAGCATGCATGTATCGCACAACAGCAGAGACCCCCAACTCAACAGATCGCAGGGTCCGATAAAAAAGCAACTACAGTGATAATAGGACGCCACAGCGACACAGCGCGGACAAACTACCGCACACGCGTGACGTTGCTTCCTTCTCTGCTGGCGGGGGGGGGGGGCGTGTATGGCGTTGTCGCCAGCTGGAATTAGCACGAACCCCGCACTGCTGGTGTGCTGTATGTTTTCTGTGGTGTCTGGGTTACGTCCATAATACAAAAAGAGAGTTGAAACAAAAAAGTTGAAACAAATTAGACATGACCTCCGCGAGGGTCACAGTCACGCCTTCAAGTCCAAAATCGGGCATTTCCACCCATTGATCATATTACGAACGATCCACAATATATTTTTTCGCGGAGCTGCCAAGACTCGCGAGACACCGCGGACACCTGCACAGCGGCAATCAGCGGAAGAGAGGGAGGTGATGACTTATGACGAACCGCAGCCTCCGATGAAGCAACTCGCCACAGCAGTACACCACGGACCTACGACACGCGCGTGGGGTGGCCCGCTGCTGCTTGTGCCACGGGGTTGCAACGTTGTTTGTGTTCTTTGCGTGTTATCTGATATCTAGACTTATGGGGTGTGCTTTGGGAATGAAACACAACACGTCGGAAATATAAGGACAGTTGAGGTACTCACATTTAATTTAATCCAAACGGCCCTTACATTTCCGTCCAGAGTACGCGTGGGTCTGTCACACAGCAGCAGCAAAGAGAGGTAAATGTTGGATTGCGGACCGCACACGCTCCGATAAACACAACCAGCCACAGCAGTACACCGCAAATGGGTGTGTCGCACCCGCACGGCGTTGCCTGCTGGTGCGTATGGGCGGCAACGTTGCAACGTTGTGCTACGTGCATGTTGTTTGTTGTCTACCTGATATATGTCTGGGCTGTGTGCTCTTGAGAACGAAGCAAACGCACAACATTTAACCAGTACGTACATGCGCCGGCATGGAGGAGGGTGGTATCTGTGCACCTGCATGGACGAGGGTACTACCCATACACCGGCATGGACGAGGGTACTATCCATGCACCAGCATGGACGAGTGTACTCTCAATACACCGGCAAGAACGAGGGTACGATCCATGCACCGGCATGGGCGAGGCTACTATCCAGGCACCGGCACGGGCGAAGGTACTATACATACACCGGTATGGATGCACCGGCACGGACGAGGGTACTATCGCCACGAACCGGAGGGGGTGAAGGGGCGACACCTGTAATAACCGCTTGTCCAGAAAGTCACTGAGGGTGAAATCTTCTATGAGTCGAGCTGGAAAGCAAAAAGAGATGTAAAAAAAAGCTGTGTATCGTAATCGAACTCTCAAATTGTTTGCTGACGCAAGATCCACATTGTGACACGCACCGAAGATGCCATGCATTTGTTGCAAATACGCCCGTCAGCTGAGAGCACGGCCCATGGTTGGGTGGTTGAGACTCAACTTTGAAACTTGCGATATCTGTACATTCTTGGCAAACGAACACGAAATTACCGAGCCGCGCAAAAGCAGTAAGTACAGACGATAGCGCACACATTACGCAGAGCCCAACCACAGCCCATTACACAACCTGCACCGAGCAGTCAGAACCCCCAGCAGCAACTACTGTAGCAATTCTTGTAATGTGGGCGGTGTAGGCACCCCGCACCCGTAATTGGCATGGCCTTTACGCCCTGGAAATATGTCGAACATCACATTTTTCGATTGATCGAGCAACTACGGCAGTAGTACTGCTCCACACCGCGAGTACACACAGCAGAACACCAACTGAACATGAGCAGCACCGCTCAAATCCTTGGCCTTGTGCGGTACGAAGGAGGCCGTAGCCGTGGGTTGGTCTTGTCTCGAGATCGAAGGCCAGCAACTTACACGTACATACATCATCTTGAATGAAGTCAATCGTCGCTGTCATATCAAGCGCCAAAGAGTTTTGCACTTGACAACCCTCGCCATCAATCTGAAAAATATTCCTCAAATCAGTTGTTCCGGCCTCCGAGAACATTAACGTGTTGAGCTGCTGTTTTTGTTATGTTGTGGTGTGCTTACGCTGTGCTCATTTTCGGGACGGGCCCGCCGTGACCGACACACCTCGGATTCAAGCGGGCCCTCCGGCCCCTTCGTTCATGTCTCGAGCAGCCCTACCGCCCACGGGCGTGCGCAACACCGATTTCAGCACGTATGGAGGGGCGTCGACGTAGCTGGCATGCTCAATAAAATGTCGCTAGGGTTCGGAATCGTACCTCGCCGGACGGAAATGTAGGTTTCGTTAGATCATCAATACGAATGTTACCGATACGTACATTTGTGTCCAGCAGAGTTGCCACGCGAATGAACGTATTTGTTGCTCAAACATTCGGTCTCAAGCGCTCGCCTCAAACCCCCTTATCTCGCCCCTCAAAGCATGGGTAACCTTGAAGACTTCGAGCCGGCCTCCTTTGCTTCCAGGGTCGGATACGAAGCAGGCCGGCCGTGGGCTGCCCTTGTGTCTAGGGCCCAGGCCAACCTACTACAGCAATACATACCCCGTCGTGAACTCAATCAATCGTTGGTCATTCGCCGAACTTGATTCCGACGAGTTGGGGCTGCCGTTCACACCTGCGTACCTCTGAAAATACCGTATACTTCTCTTGAGGCTACTGTTCAAATATCTTGCATTCGAGGGAATCCGCCCCCAGCAGACGCACATCTCGGGTTTCCGCCCCAAGTTCGCCTCGAGGGCTCCACCCACCCCGCGCGCGCGCGCGGAAGGATCTGCGCTTTCCGCTCGGGGGCGGGCACCGGCCAAGCGAGTGGAGTCTCGGCTCCTCGCAATATTCTTTTCGCGGATGCCTGTTTTTTTGTACCGGGTGTTGTAGTAAGCAGGTGCCCCGAATACCGCTCTCTCCGCGATCGAGAAGAAGGCTAATCTATTCATACCGGTGTAAATCGCCCTCTCGCGCGACCACCGAAGTGTTGTTGACAGAACGGACGTAAACGGTGCGGCGCTGTGTAATGAAAAATATTATTAGAGATCGGGAACCGATATTGTAATAATCTGGAGTATATTGTTGTAGAGATAATTAGGCGTTATGCTTCACATTCTTGGCTGAGTACGTATCAGTAGTACGTAGCTTGCTTCGACAGCAGCAGCGGGCACTGTTTGGTTGATCGCGCTTGTGGGACTACCAAGTGGATACCGCGCAGAACGGTGCTGCCAGACTGGTAAGACACGCGAACAGACAGGGCCCGTGGCTTGCACCTGGACAGCGGTCGCTCGCTGGACCAGGTATTCGTGATTTCTTGATCAGGTATTTCGTGAATTCTGATTCAACATCGGCTGTGGAGCGGAGGTGGAGCGCTTCATGCGTGGCACAGGCAGCGAGCGAGCGCGGAAGCATGGGCACAGTGCATCGCATCGACCGGTATTATGTGCACAGACGAGTAGTCATCTGTATCCTTAACCCCGACGCTTACGGGCCGAGGGCCTGTGTGCGTTTGGCTCGGTGATCGAGTTGTACTGCATGTATAATGCAACAACAAAAAGTGGGGGAATAGCAACGGGTGAACCTCTTGATCGAGCACATCCGAATGAAATAATAATAGAAAAAAAAGAAAACGTGGCAACGAAATGTCATCGGACCACCTTGAGCGAAGGCAGATATACTCTGATACCCTAAGGCAAATATACCATACTCGAAGGCAGAGATGTTATGATACTCGTAATCGAGAGCGAGACATCACAGTTCAACAAGTTCTCGGGGTGAAAAGATATTTGTTGATATCGTGCCTGGTATGTATCGACCACAGGAACCTGCACGAACAGAAAAATGCGTTGATTCGCTATTGATTGGTGAACCGTGAGCGACACTGTCGCTATTCCATCGCACGTTACGGCGGGGAGAAACATTCATCACAGCAGCAGGCGGTTAGTGTGTCAATTGAATATTTTTGCTGTGGTATATACACCTATCGCGTACACGATGGGGCGCAGACTTACTGATATTTTCTGTAGTTGGCCACTATGAATACAAATCGCTTGACATTGCTGCTGTAAGGTGAATAGTGATATCGTACCTATTCCGCAATTGGGTTCGTACGTTGCGGCAAGGCGGCGCTAAAACTTGCAGGTGTAAGAAGGTGAATTGCGATATCATACCCATTGCAATTGGGTTCGAAACGTTGCGGCAGGTCGACGCTAAACTGGCACGCGTAAGATATCGCGCATGCAGAACAATTGTTCTTGCCGGTACCTATTGCGCTTGGCGGTGGGGCAAAGAGTAAATTCAGATTGACGTGGACATGCACGATATGACGATGTGGCATAATGAACGAGTGATTCCCCACGCGGACTGCTGGGCGAGAGATAATCTTCATAGCCCTACGATCGGACTGAGGGGGTATATTGCGCTTCGTGGAGGGGAGCGTATCAAATTCAGATTGGCGTGTGTATACGATCTATAATAATGTGGCCTTCTGAATGAGTGGTTCCCCACGCGGATTGCTGGGTGAGAGATAATCTTCACTGCCAAACGATCGACTCGGTTAAGCGTAAATACAAGTATGTAATATGGCACATTGAATGAGTGACTTCCCACGCGGACTGCTGGGTGAGAGATAATCTTCACAGCCAAACAATCGACGCGGTTCAGCGTAAGTACAAGTATGCAATAGGGCACATTGAACGAGTGGTTCCCCACGCGGACTGCTGGGTGAGAGATATTCGTTACAGCCAAGCGATCGACTGAGTTCAGGGTTAAAACAAGTACGTAAGATGGCACATCGGATGAGGGATTCCCCACGCGGACTGCTGGGTGAGAGATAATCTTCATGGCCAAACGATCGACTCGGTTCATCGTAAATACAAGTATGTAGCATGGCACATTGATTGAGTGACTCCCCACGCGCAATGCTGGGTGAGAGATAATCTTCACGGCCAAACGATCGGCTCGGTTCAACGTAAATACAAGTATGTAACATGGCACATTGAATGAGTGACTCCCCACGAGGAATGCAGGGTGAGAGGTATTCTTCACAGCCAAACGCTCGAGAGGTCTTGAGCGCGGATACTTGTAGATACGAGAGGTCTTGAGCGCGGATGCTTGTAGATAGTCGAAGTTGCATAATATCATGTTGACGCTCCAGAGTTCTTGGGCGCGAATACAAGTATGAAAAATGGTGCAATGAATGAATGACTCCCCAGACGAACAATTGGGTGTGAAATATTCTTCACCGCTGAAAACGCCCGAGATATCTTGAGCGCGGATACTTGTAGATGGTCGCCGCAAGGCAGACATTGAGCGCGAATACAAATATGTAAAAGGGAGCAATGACTGAGTGACTCCCCAGACGAAGTATTGGGTGAGAGATAATCTTCACAGCCAAAACATCTGAGATGTATTGAGCGCGGATACGCTTGTACATAGTAGCCGCAAGGCAGATATTGGGCGCGAATACAAGTACGTATAATGGCGCAATGAAAGAGTGACTCCCCAGACGAATTATTGGGTGCGAGATACTCTTCACAGCCCAAACGCCTGAGATGTCTTGGGCGCGGATACGTTTATATATAGTCGCCGAAAGGCAGATATTGAACACAAACACAAATATGTTACATGGCGCAATGAATGAGTGACTCCCCAGCCGAATTATTGGGTGAGGGATAATCTTCACAGCCAAAACGCCCGAGTGTTGAGCTCGGAAAATTGTATATAGTAACCGCAAGGGCAGATGTTGCGTCTAGTTAGATGAAAGTGAGTGGCACGATTTTTTTATTTCACCCACACGTCGCGGCACGGCGACAATAATTTAAAGCGTCAAAACGCCACAACTATATACTCTGGCTGGTTACCTCGCGTGTGTACGCGATGGGGCGCTGAGTATTTGCGATCGCATTCTTTGTCTGCTGAACAGCAGTGCGTAGAAAAATATACCACGGCAATGCTTGGTATGTTCGTATTCTATTATGGCCATTGAAAAGAGGTTGTGCACTGTAACTGGATTGTCTTGCTGGTACCTCTCATGCGATCGTGATGGGGCGCAGACGATTGCCAGTTTACGAGGACGTGCGTATGGAAAAAGAGGCTGTGCAAGGTAACTGGATAGTCTTGCTGGTATCTCTCATGCGATCGTGATGGGGCGCACATGATCGCCAGTTTACGAGGGCGGTGTGCGTTTGGAAATGGCTTGGTAATCGACTTGTATTGCATGTGCAAAAACAACAAGCGGGCGAACAGCAACGTGAACGTCGTGATCAAGCACATGAAAATCACAAATCGCAGCAACGAGATACCACCGGATTTCCCTTGAGAGACAACGGTGCGGCGCAGTATAATACACTGGTGTGTTATTACGTGCAATGGACGACCCTTCTGTTTGTCTATGCCGGTGCACATATCGCCACGCAACTTCCTCCGTATCCTCCAATCGATCGTTCGAATTCACAACTGGCGTAGTGACAATGGTTTATAGAATAAACTGGCGTAAACTCGCAGTACCCGCGCACATACAAATGATCGCGTAGCCAAGCAGCTTCCGAAGCTGAGTACCGACCACTCAATCCGTCGAATTGTGTGAAAGATTGAACGAAGGGAGTTTAATTATCACGACTAATAGATATCAAATAGAACGCACATTTTTTCGAAAACATGAATCATAAAAAAATATATTAAAAAAGTACAATGTACAACTTTCAACTAACACGAACAAACGGGACCCAACCTCGCACATCTCACACATGAAGCACGCACCAAGTATCGAGTACCACCAGGATCGCCACCACCACCGTCGCCGTCTTCGACATCGGCACCACGGATGCGTACCTAACGAGCGTGGCTGACCAATCAGCCCCACTACCACCACCACCGCCAGCGACAACTGGACCACCTTCTCCACAGCACAGCAGGCAGCTCAGTCACGAGAACAACCAACGACGAGCACCACAAAGCGAGTACAGCCACTAGAACAGCCTCGCACTGGCACGGCAACCGTTCTTCAGGCCGGGATCGGAAGGTCAGAAGGCCACGCCGGTGTGGCATACCTGGTATATGTTCCGCCCCGTCCCGCCGTTCAAACAAAGGCTTACTGTCCCGTCTCGTCGTGAGAGACGATATGTACCGTCCCGTCCCGTCGAGAAAAATATATCATTCGAAGTATGCACCGTCTCGTCCTGCCGTGAAAAAATACGTTTGCCGTCCCGTCCCGTTCTGTCACGAAAAATAGCGTCGGCGTATTATACCACCCCACCTTGAAAATGTTTCGCGGCAAACAGGTATAAAGAGCCCCGTCCCGTCCCGTCTCGAATATTACCAGCTACGGAAAGCCTTGCCAATAAGCGATCCGTTAGTGCGGCTCGGATTTCCGCACCATGCGGAGCGGTATCAACACGAGGGGGCGCAATTATTGTACCCGGATTGTCGAAGTTGAAATGTATGGAAGTGTTCGTGGTGCACGAATGGTTTTCTATCCTCCTCGCGTGGCGCTGTCTCCACGAACCTCAGCCAATCAGTGATATAAGCCGTGATATTGGAGTTTCCACACCGCGCGGGGCCGTACAGACCCGGGGTACCGTCGTTTTCATCCCCGGTTTGTCAGGGTTGTACATATATTGAAGGACCCATGATCTAGGGATGGGGCCTTGTTCTCCCCGTGTGCGGCGGAATCTCAATATTACCCCGGCGATTCAGCGATCAGCCAGTGAGGTTTGGGTTTCCACTCCGTGCGAGGTGGTATCGAGACGGAGGATCACCACTTTCGTTACCAGGTTGTCGAAGTTGTAAACGTATGGATGGAGAAGTGATCCGGGGGTAGTGGCACTCGATCCTCCCCGGGTGGCGTTGGCGCCACGACTCGCCGCCAATCAGCGATCAGCCAATGGAGATGGGGTTTCCACACCGTGAGGGGCGGTTTCGACCCGCGGGGTCTCAATTTTCGTCGCCGGTTTGTTGGAGCTGTAAATGTATGCAAGTGTTTGCGATGCAGGGATGGAGCCCTATCAATCCCGGGTGGCGCTGGCTCGACCAGCCTCAGTCAATCAGCGATAGAGCCAGTGGGGTCGGGGCTTCCACACCGCGCGGGGCGGTATCTTCGTCGCAGTTGTACATGTATGTAAGTATTTTTGATCCGAGTAGGGGGCCTTATCCTCCCCGGGTGTGGCAGAACCTCCGTGTTACCTCAGACAGTCAGCCATCAGTCAGTCGGGTTAGGGTTGCTACAGCGTGCGGGGAGGGATCAACTCAGGGGGGCACCGTTTTCGTCCCCGGGTTGTCGGAATTGTAGACGTATGGAATCTTTTATTTTCTGGGGATGTCACCCTATCCTCCCCGGGTGAAGCAAGCTCCGTGAACCCCAGCTAATCAGTGAAAGAGTCAGTGGTGTCGGGGGTTCCACACCGTGCGGGGCGGTATCAACTCCGGGGGTCGCACTTTTCGTCCCCGGTTTGTATAGTCAAAAATGTATGGAAGTGTCTACGATGCGGGGATGGCGGCTTATAAACCCCGGTTGTCGCTGGCTCCACGAACCTCAGCCCATTAGTGATTCAGCCGGTGGAGTTGGATTTCCATATCGTGCTAGGCGGTATCGTTCACTACTTTCGTCCCCGGCTTGTCGGAGTTGTCAATGTACGGAAGAAATACTTACACGGGGATGGAAAGGTATCCACTGCGGGTGCAGCGGAACTTCAGGCTGAATTTGATGGAGGCCGAAACCGGAAAACAAAACAGGATTTCCCTTCATCGTGTAGAAACCCCAGGGTAGTGCCATCGGTAGACACGAGCCATTTTCGATCACTGCCCGAACTTAAAAACCTGTGCTTTCAAACACAGCACCTCCCGCCGCCGCAGATTCCCCATCTCACAGGGCGCGAGATAACGTCAAACCTTCGAGGCCGTATGCTCCACTGCTCTGAGAGTGCTCGCTACCAAGTTTGAGGGTGGTTGATGCAGTGTCGCCGGACTTCTCGCTCGAGACATCGGAGTCTGGCCCATTTCTGGCCGTTTCTTTTTCAGACGGATCCCAGTTTCGTCTGAAAACAAAGGGCCAGAAATGGGCCAGGCTCTCACGTCTCGAGCAAGAACTCCGGCCACACCCCATCCACGATCCATAAACTTGGTAACGAGCACTCGCAGAGCAGTGGAGCATACAGCCTCGAAGGTTTGGCGTCATCTCATGCCCTGTGAGGCGAGGAATCGTCGGCGGTGGTAGATGCTGTGTGTAAAAAGCGCAACTTTTTCCTCCTGGGGCGTACGGAATGATACGTCTCACCGGCCTTGTGGGTTTCAACACCATGGAGATGAATCCTGTTTTTTTTTCTGGTTTCGGCTCCAATAAGAGTCAGCCTCAACGGTACCCTTGCTAATCAGCGATCGACGAGTGGCGTTGGGGTTTCCACATTGTGCGGGGCGGTATCGAACCGGGGGGTCACTGTTTTCGTCCCCGCGCTGGCGGAGTTGTAGATTTACGGAAGGATTCATGATCCGGGGATGACACCTCATCTCCCCCGCCAAAGGCAGAACTCCACGACCCTCAGTCCACCAGTGATCAGCCAGTGGGTTGGGGTTTCCACACCGAGCAGGGCGGGGCCGCCCTTTTACTTCCCGGTTTGTCAGAGTTGTAATTGTATGGAAGTGTGTACTATGCGAGGATGGCATCGGCGCTGGCTCGACGAATCTCATCCGATTAGTGATCGAGCCAGAGAAGTTCTGGTTTTCACACCGTGTGGGGCGGTATCGACACGATTGATCGCCATTTCCGCCTCCGGTCAGACTTGTGAGTGTATGGTGGGTGTATGGAAGTATTTATGATCCGGAGATGGGACCATATCCTCCCCGGGTGTGGTACAACCTCAATGTTACCCCAGTCAATCAACGATCAGCCAGTGGGGTTTGGGTTTCCACACCGTGCGGGCGGGTTTCGACTCCAGGGATCACCCTTTTCGTCCGCGGTGTGTTGGAGTTGAAGACGTGTGGAAGGATTCAACGCCCAGAGATAGCACTTTATTATCCCCGGATGGTGCCGACTCCACGAGCTCCAGCCAATCAATCATCAGCCCGTGGGGTTGGGGTTTGCACACGGTGCAGGGCGGTTTCGATACGGGGGGCATCTGTTTTCGTCCCCATTTTGTTGGAGTTGTAGATATATGGGGTTATTTATGATCCGAGGATGGGCTCTTATCCTCCCCGGGTGGCGCGTGGCGCTGGCTTTGTTTTCGAGCTCCAGTCAAAAAACGATCGGCCGATGAGGTTGGCGTTTCCACACCGTGCGGAGCGGCATCAACCCGGGGGATCTAGATTTTCGTCCCCGGGTTGTTGGAGTTGTACATGTACGGAGGAATTTCCGATTCGACGATGGGACTTCATTGTCCCCGGGTGGCGCTGGCTTAATTCTTGAGCTCCAGTCAATCAGCGATCGGTCGGTCGGGGTTTCCACGCCGTGCGGGGGCGTATCAACCCGGGTGATCATTGTTATTGCCTCTGGGTTGTTTGAATTGTAGAGATACGGAGGGATTTCCGAACCGGGGATGGGACCCTATCGTCTCTGGGTGCGGCGGAACTGGGGGATTTCTTCGAAGAGAAACCCCCGCCGTGCGTGCCGCAGCCCCTCATTGGCCGAGGGCGGGCAGGGAGGGGCCCTCGGCCATTAGGATTGGGGCTCGGAAAACGCTGGGATGAAAACTATCGGTTATGGCATTGTTATACTTAGTATAGGGTGTACTCGATTTCATGCATAACCTAGTCGTATTGTGAAACAGGGGGTCAGGGTTGGAGAAGGGGCTTCTTCCAGGGACGTTTCAACACGGCAACGGGGGCAAATGCTAGAAGCGTACTAAGGGGGAGAGTGGGCAACTTGTGTACTTGAAGGGGAAAACAGGTGAGGGGGGTTACATTTAGGCATGCTTCAACGAAGCTTCAAAAACGCGGATAACGTAACACTTCACGTTCTACGTTAATGTTAGGCATCAGCGAAAAAATAGTAGCATTACGTTACTACGTAAACTACTTTCTGATTTTTGTGATAATATACAGTAGTGTTAGTGTGTCAGGATATGGCGGGCGATCGTGTAGCATTATGTTGGGGTGTTATCTTGATCCCGTTTCGACCGCAGTATATGTGTCATCGTGTTAGGGTAGGCAACCCATAGCGAGTAACATTGTGTTAGTGTGCTAGCGGAATTGGTAGTGGCTATCGTAACACACGTTGAAGGCATTACGTACATGGTCAATTAGAAGTTAACATTATGTTACCGCGTGAGCGCATCAGCCCGTATATAGCGAGTAATGCTATGTTAGTGTGTCAGCGGAATTCTTAATTGCTACCGTAACACACCTTGGACGGATAACGCATATGGCCAATTAAACGATTCCATAGAACTATGTTAATGTGCTAGCGGAATTCAGAGGCTACCGCAATACACGTTAGAGGGAAAACGTACATGACTAACATAACGTTGACATTATGTTACGGTATCAGCCGCAGCAGCAGTCCGTACCGAGCGACACTATGTTTGTTAACGTAAGTCTTGATATCCTAACATACGTCAAACGGACAACGTGCAAGATCGATAAAACACCACTATAGCAGTTAGTTAATGTGTTAGTTCGTATTCAATTTATGTAACATAAGTAAGCAGACAACGTGCATCCCCAATCTAACACGGCTGGCGGTCAAGTTGGACCCATTGTGCGTGGTGGAGAACCTTAACTCTGCAAAAGGGGAATTGTCGCGTGTACATGGTGAGGCAACAACGAGGCACTTGAAGAGCATGTACCCAATACTTTCTCTGAAAGTGACCACATCAGAGGGCATATAACTTCATTCGACGCTGTCATTCCTATGCAAGTCCGCCTCGCAAACGGTTCCTAGTAGAATACAGGTCACCTTGCATGCGACTCGCTTAAAACTTGACGGATCTTCGGGCTTGGTGCAAGCAATATCCGTCAGGTCGGGAAATCCCGATATGCTTCGTCCCGACATTAGAAGGATGCGAGGGTCTAGGGTCATACAACTACGGCCATGCATGACATGATGATATGAGTATACACCCCCCCCTGCCCGATGAAGATTTCCACACTCGTATAACGTAACAATCGGATAACACTCATCTACGTTTTGGGGCCTAACGCATGGACGTGGCCACGTGCTAACATAGAGTTAGCACTGGAGGAGCAATCACGGCAACGCGGTAACATAGTATTAGTTGGAAACCCACGAATATGCACACGACGTAACGTTATGTCTCTGCTCGACCTCGTCCAGCTCTGGTATACCAGGTAGTAACGTTAGGTTACGCCGTGATCCCTAACACTATCGCAATGTTAGGATTTGGCCGTACACGTTATTACTTTAATATGCCCTGATCGATATCCGCAGATTTACTAACATGATATAGACATACCACACTAACACCGTGTTACTCTTAGGAGTGTTACACATAGCACCCTAACATAACGTTGCTGTTGGCCAACACTACTATCACCTAGCGTATACCAGGTACCTGGTATATTACACATTACCAGGTACACAATAGCATAACATACCGTAGTGGCCAGCACTACTAACCCTACGTTATTCGGACCCCCCGTCTGATTGCTTAGGGTCGGATAACGCAATCTTCAGCTTACGTTAGCCACGTTACAGTCAAACCGGCCGTTACGTAACACTATGATAGAATGTTAGCCTAAATGCGGAGGTCTCTAACATTTTGTTGCGGTGTTACTCTCAGTAAAAATCTGGTTGTCACATGTCGTTGATGTGTTGCCATAGTGACGGATCCGTGCATAACATTATGTTACTGAGTTGTGATTGGGGCCGAATTCGTTCCAACGTCATGCTGCGACAATGCCGAGATATGTCATGTGTTACTTGTGCTGGTGTTAAAGCGGCGTCGCGGAGTAACATATTGTAGCCGTGTTACCCATCTTCCGAGATCCCAGTAGGGGACACCTTCAGAAATATCTCCGGGAGGGGAACATAACATGGCATCCCCGGTAAAAAATTGTCTCCATATTCCTCAAACTCCCGAACAGGGGATGTTTAGGACGGATTCCCGCTGAAGAAACGCCTTAGAAATTAGGAAACCCTCGCCAGTACGTGATCCATTTTAAGCACATGGACGTAATCCATCTAATCCATCTACAACGTAACTCACGTACGAGCTAATACCGCATTAACATAGTGCCTGCAATTTTGGGGGCAAACTATACTCAGAAATTGTCTGGAACCATTAATATTGACTGAGTCGTTTCTGTAGATCTCTCCATGATTCAGCCAAACATCATCGTGTCAGTATGTTGACGTACCGGGTATGTCTTTGTTGTGGCCCTCAAGGTGAAGACGGCCTCTCGCGCACAAAACCGAGGACTTCCTACGAGAAAAAAAGTGTGGAAGGCATCCCACGCATCACACACTGCACACAACACGCGTGACTCACGGCACACAACGCAGACGCATGACAAACGAGACACACAGTGGGACAATACTTGCAGAAATAGAAAAGGATGCACCGAAAGCCAAAGGAACCCTCGAACACCCCTAAGAAATCGGCTTGGTTTTGGTTAGGGGGTGGAACCTGAGTTGATTTCAGTATGGGGGATCGAAATTGACCTGGTTTCTGTGTGGGGGCCGAAAATACCTCGCATTTAGTGTAGGCTCGAACTCGACGGCGTTGCTGTGTGGGTGGTTGTCATTGACTCAATTTTTGTGTTCGGGTCGAAAATGACTTGTTTTTAGTACGGCCTTCCTCGGGTACGATTGATCTTGGGAACTTTTCCTGCGGGATTTGACCACCGCGGGAATTCACGGGGATTTTTTTATGGGAACTAGCCCCCACGGGAACCCTTCTCGCGGGAACTAGCCGCCACAAGAATTTACGGGACATTTTGTACGGAAACCGGGCACCAAGGTAAAACTTCCCGCGGGAAGTAGACGCACACGACAAACGGACCCTTCTGGTCTCCATCTCAGATGGTGTTTTGCTGTGGGGATGGCAATCTTGTTGCCATCTTGCATCATGTTGGAAGACGGTTTGATGGGCCAAGAGTAGGCCTGACGGGGCAAAGGTAGGCCGTCAACCAAATTCTTTGACCGCGAGACCGTTGTAAATCAAGTATTGACCACTCAACTGGTCCGACTCACAGCTCGTGTACTCACACTCGGTCAGGCCGGCAGCCAGGGCACGGACACTGTTGTAAATCAAGTATCGACCACTCAACTGGTCCAAGTCATAGCTGGCGTCCTCAGACCCGGCCAGCTAGCAGCCAGAGCACGGCGCAAGCATGCCCGAGGCCGCCACCCACACAGTCGGGGTCGGCGATCGCGATGACGCAGTTTCGTCCCGTGAGGCTAACCTCATCTCGCGCTAGCACGAACAACGAAAAAAATACGTCTAAGAAACGCTGAGGAGCGCAGAGAGCAGAGGGCCAACAAATATCGTACCTATATCTAGACTCGTATACACATTCATACAATATTTCCCTTCGCAGTGATAAGTAACGATTAGACGAACAAAGACTATACAAGGTGTCATAAGGCATTACTTTCCGAAGTACAGCAGGTATGAAAATGTCCGAACTCAGCTGTACAAAGAAAGGTACGGTTCTTACGTCTGATGGGGTATAAAGGTTCTTAGAGGGTGACTTAAGAGACATGCCACCAACAGTTTACTTATATGCTACTCGACTTCGAAGTCCCAGGTATGTATGTACCAGGTATAACATTGTACGTACAATAGTAGCGAGGAGACTGTGCGGCACTTGTCTCCCGGAGCGGTGTATAGCATACGACGTAAGTCTGCGCGAGTATATCATGCGTACGGAGGGAGCACACGGAGAAAAAAACGGGTATTTGGTTTTCGTCCCAGACCAGAGGAGGTATACTAAATCAAGCGAAAACACTAAAAAAACTTCTGCAATTTTTACGACATGAGTTTTTTTAATCCTTTGTTCGAAAGAATACTAGCTATTCAGCATCCTGCTTGCTGTTGATTCTTGTTGGTGCTGTTTTTGTTGTTGTTCTGTGTTTGCTTGCTCTCGACCGTCGCCAACATTGCTGCGGTTTTCGCAGCGTAGGTATTGATGTTATGTCATGCCACACCGAGCAGATTACTGTAGTACTGCTGCTGCAGTATTTGGGTCGGGTATTGGGGTGATGGCGAACGGTGCTGCTCTGTGCTGTGTATGATATGCTGTTAGTGGGTCATAGTACTGTTACAGTCATATAGGAGCATTGACCCTTTTGTGCCGATACGGACATAACCAATTCCAAACTTTTGTAGATTCAAGAAAACTTAAAAGCAGATAACAATAGTACGATCGACGATTTTTTGTATGAACCGAAAACAAAACGTCAGCAAAATCAATCTACACGCAACAAAAAATGTAACACAACAGCGATGGGGGTCTAGCTCCGAAGTTGTCTGTGCTGCTTTCTTGAAAGCACACGACTACAGCTCTCCAGTGGTGGACAGCAAGATCCCAGCACAAAGGCAAAGGTATATGCGATCACCGGGGCTTTCACGTGTGTGGCAAACTGCGAGCAAAGGCAAGAAGACCGCAGGAAGAAACTTGGTGGGTGCTGTCTAAGCTTTTAGCTGACGGAATGCTGACGATCTCTGCCGTACTTGTTCTGCCGTATGTGGTATACTGTCAGCTGCTCGGGCTGGTTGTCATCGCGTTCGTCGTCGGCTGTCATCTGTCGCTGAAAGCTGGCCACGTTGGTCTATACTAAAGTCGTCTTGCGCACATTCCTTCCGTCAGCTTCTGGCGCCAAAAGCCAGCCTAGTCGTGTATTTAGAAGCTATTAATAGTCGTTTTAGTAAGGATATGTTTTGTAGGGTTTGTGGACGCTGGGTTCGGGTGAAGACGTCGTACAGAACTTACAGAAGTTCCGGGTACGGGTATGGAAGTCTAACAGAACTCAGAAGTTCCGGGCAGGTATAAAGATGTTGTACCTGTACCGCGGGTAGTTTTGCACGGGCGTACAAAACTTACAGAAGTTCCGGGGTACGAGTACGAGGTTCGTGCAAAACCTACAGCATTTCCGGGTGCCGGTAAAACCCAGGTAAATACACGGCTCAAGAAGGAGAAAAAAAAGGCGAAACAAATACATACTAATGTATGTGGTATGCTGCACTTGGTATTGTACTGCACACACTGATACATCATTCTTAAGCATACCGGTACAATATCCAGACCAATGTAGCCCATTTTGTTAGCGTTGTTGCTGCCGTTGTTGTTGTCTTCCACGGTTTTCAAGATAAGAACAGTTCCAGCTTTCTTGAAAACGACTTCCGCGGTCACAATTTTTCCGTTGTACAAGAGCGAAGCCTCTTGCAATACTGCTGCATATTGGACACTGGTAAAAACATAGAGCAAGATTACTATTGCAACATACGACATCCAGTTTTCTCTTCTTCTTGTCTATAGTACATTCGGAGTACAACCTGTATTAATATGCTCCATAGTCAAACGTAGATACCCGGTGTGTTCGTCCAGTAAGTGGGTCAAGGGGGGCACGTTCACCTGAGTGTAAGGAGGGAAGGGAACTTGATTGGATAAGATCGGTGGTACAGCAGTATTCGACGAATTGTGTCAGCTTTTTTGGTCTGAAGACGGGTTGCCCTCCACATTGTCGGAAGCCCAATTAATTTATAATACGTACAAGGCGCTTCGCTCCGCGGGCGGCCTACGCCGCCCGCTACGCTCGCTCTGGAAGGAAAAAAGTACATCAAATTATGCGAAGTGAAAGAGGTCCACGATTGAGTTTAGGTCGTAATTGCAAACCGGCGACTTGATAATGCAAAGAGTCCCGCCGCCATGCTTCAGGAACAAACAGCTCCGATGCCAGCTCGAATGCCACATATGCGCTTCGCGTCGCGGACGTCGTACGTACGTACATACCCCAGGTAGGATACTGCTGTCACTTATTTTCTTCTTTCGGTATTCTCTTATGTCTGTACTCGTATGTAGGAAGAAAGCGAAAGCACAGGAATAGACAGCAGCAAAAAAAATAAAAATGAAACCGAAACCTCGGAGAAGGAAAAAAATCCCCCGTCCCCCCTCGTGTAATCATTTTCTGCCTGATTGGACCACCTTGCACCCGGTCGAAAAGAAGGAAAGAAAAAAACCGCACAGAAGAGCTTCTCTCTCAGCCTCGTACGCCGTCTGCCCCTCTCGCGACCACCTCGCTACCGATTCGGTCCGGGTAAAGCTTTTATCACTCTCTGCCACAATCAGCCCCGTCGCCCGCCTCGCGTGAAGCCCGGTGCTCACCGTGGCCGTCGTTCGCCAGCTCGATAACGTTGGTGTTCAAACTGCACACCTCCTTCTTTCAACTTTAGCGTGGTCGCAAAAATAAGCACCGCTTGAATAGTATCTTGCCCTCCTGAACGACCTTTATAAACTCGTACATACTCTATCAACAATCATGAATCGAAGCCAGACAAAGCCTGTTCATGCATCCCTCGTGTCTCGAGGCACACGCGACGCCTAGGCACGAAAGCGGCGACCGCGCTCCTTGCAACCCCCCCTCTACCCGCCAGTACCCGCTGACACCCGCGACGGTGCCGGGTCCTCCCGCGATGCCGTGCTCGGAGAACACGCACGCACGCGAAACGAAAGAAGAAAAAAGGAAGAAATGACCGAGAAAACAAAGAACTGTCCTCTCGGGGGTCAGGTCGGGTCAACGTGCCCAACTGGGCTAAATTGACACACGACACGAACGTGGAAGTGTGGTGAGCTTAAGCTTTATTTTTACCAATCCGCCGGAGGATAAAAAAAAAAAAAAAAAAAAAAAGCTGGAAAGGTCCGGCAAGTAATGAAAGGAGGCGGTTTGGAAGTGGGAGCTCTGAGAGGCCAGGGATGCACCAACCGAGCACGCTCAGGGGTTGTGATCTAAGTATGTAGTTCTATGTCCCAGGTTTTTATTTATTCATAGTTAGTGCCACACAGTATAGACGTATACGGGGTACTACTTTGTACAAAATTGACGTTTTTTCCGGAATATGCACTTTCCTCGTTTGGCCGCGGCTCTTTTGTCGTACTTCCTGCTGCGGGGTCTGCAGGGGGGCGGCGTGGACAGTACTGTGGAAGCGTTGGCCCCGACTGAGCTCAGTGGCACATGCTGTAGATAGTCAAAGTCACGTGGCCCAGCAAGCACTCAGGGGATGGGCTTCCACTTCCAAAAAGCCACCCAGGGGCTTCGAAACCAACCCGGACCTTAGTATATTTAGCTGCAAAGATTTGTTCTCCTCGCTTCACGCTGCACTGCAGCAGCACACAGTGCTGCTCGAGCTCGTGCTACTCGAGCAGCAGCGGTACAACAACAGCAACAACAGGCGTACGAGGGCCGCTCGATTTGAGTGTTGCTCGTGTGCTGCTGAGTGCTGCTGCTGCTGAGTGCTCGGGTGCCCATGACTGCCCGTGCTGCTCGTGCTCGTGCGATCGAGCGCAGCTCGAGCAGAACGCAACAGAACAACAACAGGCGTACGAGTGCCGCTCGAATCTAGTGTTGCTCGAGTGCTGCTGAGTGCTCGTGTGCTCCTGACTGCTCGTGCTGCTCGACAGTACGCAGCAGTACAACCACAGCAACACCAGGCGTACGAGTGCAACTCGAGTCGAGTGATCGAGTGATCGTAGTCTCGTGTTTTTTTTTCAGTGCAATAGGATTGGAACCCTGCCCCGATCTTCGTATTTTTAGCTGTAAAAATATTGAATTTCTCGCTTTTCGCTGCAACTGCAGCAGTACACAGTATGACACCCGATATCTCTAATCGGAACAGCAGCACGCCAAATGGAAACGACTCAGACGACAGTAGCGACAGCCGCAACTCCAACTCAAGCCAATCCAACAACAAGAGTAGCCTCAACGGTCATGGGCATTGGTCCATCGTCAGCGAAGTTGGGGATGGCGCTTGCTTGCTGAGATGTATTGCCCGCCATGTTTTCGACAACCCTCAGTTTCATTTCATAGTGCGACCCCAACTAGTTGCTCACATGTCTCAAGACATACATGACGTAATGCCCGGTTCCGGGGGAAACACATTCCACCAAGTTCTTACCTCCGATATAAACGAAGAGTACTTCAAGATTTATGGGTCACCTCAAACACACTGCTGTACCAAAGCGTTGAACATCTACTTCAGCTCATGACAGATCCGACCGCATACGCAACACAAACCGAAATTATAGCCGCGAACCAACTGTACAAACATCCAAATTCATATAATATTCGCTGGTCATCCATATCCGAAACCGCCTGATGCAAACACATGTGCCGTTCTATAAGGCAATGAACGATATTCCACATTAGTACAACAATCCCTGATCACTGATCACCCAATCAACTCATCATTCACTACTGTAGACATATTCATACTTCGTCCGTTTGTTCTACTCCTTGCACCAACAGGTAATGTATCACCCTCGCAGTTGTCCTGGGACCATATACGACGCATTGCTCAAAGGAAAGCGTACCACTCTGCAGGAGGAAAAAAATCCTGCTGAGTGCTGCGTTTTCCTTTGAGCACTACAGTCTATGCCTCCTAAATGCCAAGACATGCGAGAGCATCGATGTGTACACTACCACTCTTCGATTTTACCTATACAGTAGCCCATTGGTTATTTTGCTCCAAGATCATTTTGGCTCCAATCAAAGGTGCAAGGGTTTTACCTGCGTCTCCCTTTTCAACTTGCGAACCCCCCCGGATTTCACGCCACCCACATCCCGAAGAGGAACCTTGTATACGTCTGCCAGGTACCAAACGCATCCGTCCGTATCATCGGCCTACATTTTACTTGGGCGCTCCGGGGGTTAAACCCGAACACTTACCGGGCTCCCGTGTACTGTGAAAAAGGAATACCCATACTCCGGGTACTGTGCAACAGCATAAATAATTTACAGAAGTTCCGGGCAGGGGCATCACTGTCATACATAACTCACAGAAGTTCCGGGTATTGTGGCTCGGGCGTTCAGAATTTACAGAAGTTCGGGGTAGGTGAAAAAACGTTGTACCCGTACCCCGGGTATTGTGGCACGGGCGCACAGAACTTACACAAGTTCCGGGTACGGCTATGAATGTCGTAGAGAACTTACGGGTATGGATGTCGTGCAGAAATCCCCGAAGTTATTTGTGAGGTAATACCCGGGAAAAAACACCTGCTATGGTTCTGTACGTACCCTACAGAACACAACCGTGCAATTTTGTGGAAGTATTAATATAGTTAATGACTCCAAAATTAGAGTTTTTCTGCATTAGGATGTGCTTGATATATGTGACCGGGTGTGTGGTGCTCGTTTCTTGCAGAAACTTTAATATGAAAACGTCAGCTGTGAGTTGGACCAGTAGAATGATAGATACTTAATTTATCACAGTCTCGTGGCCAAAGATTTTGGTTGATGACCCATCTATGCCCTGTCAGGCCTACTTTTGGCCAGTCAAGCCTTCTTCTGAAATGTAATAGTTTTGAGCATTGGGATGTCATTGACGGTTGTCCGTCAAGGGGCAGATGTGCCGTCAGCCGAGATCTATGCTCGCTCGAGAAGGCAAAAAAATATGTTCACGATGCCAGGACCCAAATTGAACCTCTTCTGCTTTTGCCGAAACGGGAGAGGCCGCATCCTCCTCGGTTTTCGACAGCTCATGGCGGCAAGAGTGCGGGGAATATGGGCTGGGGTGGTCGGTCTCATGCTCCGCCGTTGCTTGTGCGTTGAGGGTAGGGCGTTCCAGAAACGAGTGTCGAAATTCCGATTCGGGCTATTTTACGTGTGGCAGAACGACGTTTGCGCAAAAATGTCGGGATTCGTAGGCTAGCATATGGCTGCGAAACGAACGTCACGAGCCTCTTCGACTGCGCTGCACGCCGGGCGACGAGACTCCGTCAGGCAGAGAGGACGGATTATTTGGTGTCGACCGAACAGGACGAGGTTACGCCGCGGGAGGAGCGGTACGGTCGTGGAGGTAAAACGATGTCTACGAAAACAATTTTTGTACACACAGCAGCACTGACAGACAGTGTCACATGCATCGTGGAGTTTTGGTTGTATTGTCAAGGCGTTTTGTATTAGTACGTAACTACCAGCAAAAAAAGAAGGAGAAGTTATGAACGAGTACATGCATGCCCGTATGTGCGCGTTACGCTCACCCTGCAACATGTTTCGTTGCTGGCCCTCGTGGGCATTGTCGTGCCTTTCCTCTTCGTGCTTACTGCGGTATAGACGGCCCCTGCCACGCTCGCGCAGTGCCCAGACAGGGCGCGAGAAACATCTTAAATACGTCAGCTGTGAGTTGTACCAAACGAGTGGTCGATACTGAGTTCCGTGGACCAGTCGAGTGGTCGATACTGAGTTCGACGAGTAGAGTGATCGATACCCAATTTTGGAAGCCACCAGTACGTCGTCTATCACAGATTTCGGTTGACGGCCTACCTTTGCCCCATCAAGATTGCCTTTGGCCCGTCAAATCGCCTTTTAAAATACTGTGGTTACTGGCATTGGCATGTCCAATTTTGCAAGCTACCAGTACGTGATCTATCACAGTCTCTGTCAGTTGTACCAAATGAGTGGTCGATACTGAGTTTCGGGGACCAGTCGAGTGGTCAATACTGAGTTCGACGAGTTGAGTGATCGATACCGAATTTTGCAAGCTACCAGTACGTGATGTATCACAGTTTCGTGGCCAAAGTTTTTGGTTGACGGCCTACCTTTGTCTCGTCAGGCCTACCTTTGACCCGTCACACCGTCTTTGAAAATACTACCTGGTATAAGTTAATAGCATTGGGATGTACATGAATCCTTCGGGCTGATGCCTGATGCTTCCAGTCAATTTCGGGCATGCGAGATAATTTGTCCTCCCCAAAAACAACGAAAACAAAATATTTTTCTTGTTCTCGATCTTCTCCACACAATAGGTTATCTTTATTAAGCATCATTATGGCGGGTCAGGAATCCCTGAACGATATATCAAATTACTATCCACGACTTTTCGGAACGACCAACGCACTTCATAGTTTCTTTGTTCGATCTCCTCCCCAAAAGAAGTTACAATTATCGTTTGCGGCGGGTTAGGAATCTTTGAACAATGTATCAAATAACTACCATCCGGTACGACCAACTCACTTCATCGTATCATTCAGAGATTCCTAACCCACCGCAAACGATAATTAGGGCCTCTTTTTGGGAGGAAATCGAAATAAATATATACCTGGTATAGAACTACATACTTAGATCGCAACCCCTGAGCGTGCTCGGTTGGTGCATCCCTGGCCTCTCAAAGCTCCCACTTCCAAACCGCCTCCTTTCATTACTTGCCGGACCTTTCCAGCAATTCTTTGTTTTCTCGGTCCTTTCTTCCTTTTTTCTACTTTCGTTTCGTTTGCGTGCGTGTTCTCGGCACGGCATCGCGGGAGGACCCGGCACCGTCGCGGGTGTCAGCGGGTACTGGCGGGTAGAGGGGGGGTTGCAAGGAGCGCGGTCGCCGCTTTCGTGCCTAGGCGTCGCGTGTGCCTCGAGACACGAGGGATGCATGAACGGGCTTTGTCTGGCTTCGATTTATGATTGTTGATAGAGTATGTACGAGTTATGAAGGTCGTTCGGGATGGAAAGATACTATTCAAGCGGTGCTTATTTTTGCGACCACGCTAAAGTTGAAATAGGGGGGTGTGCAGTTTGAACACCAACGTTATCGAGCTGGCGAACGACGGCCACGGTGAGCACCGGGCTTCACGCGAGGCGGGCGACGAGGCTGATTGTGGCAGAGAGTGATAAAAGCTTTACCCGGACCGATTCGGTAGCGCGGTGGTCGCGAGAGGGGCGGGCGGCGTACAAGGCTGAGAGAGAAGCTCTTCTGTGCGATTTTTTCTTTTCTTATTTCTTCTTTTCGACCGGGTGTAAGGTGTTCACATCAGGCAGAAAAATATTACACGAGAGGGGACGGGGATTTTTTTCCTTCCCGAGTTTTCGGTTTCATTTCCATTGTTTTTGCTGCTGTGCCGCGCTGTGCTTTCGCTTTCCTCGTACATACAGTACAGACATAGAGCATATCGAAAGAAGAAAATAAGTACAGACAGTAGTACCCTACCTGGGATATATGTACGTACGTACGACATCCGCGACGCGAAGCGTATATGTTGCATCCAAGCTGACGTCGGAGCTGTTTTTTCCTGAAGCATGGCGGCGGGACTCTTGGCATTATCAAGTCGACGGTTTGCAATTACGATCCTTAAAAAAACTAAACTCAATCGTGGGCCTCTGTTCGCTTCGCATAATTTGATGTACTTTTTTATTTTCTGAGCGAGCGTAGCGGGCGGCGTAGGCCGCCCGCGGAGCGAAGCTCCTTGTATACACTTATGTTTTATTTCTGGGGAGGATAAATTGTGCTCTCTCCCGCAAGCCCGGTCGGGCTGATGCCTGATGTTTCCAGTTAGTTCGGGCATGCGAAAAAAAAGCCTCTCTACCGCAAGCTGCAAAACAAAAAAATGGGAAAGGGACAAACTAGTACGTACTACGTTGAAGTAATGTTAGTGGTGGTCTGTCTAACCGTATTTGTAGTGTTGTTTGTTGTCGTCCGCATGGTTGAGCTTCTTGGCCGACGGTACTAACATCAACGCCAAAAATGTTGTGGAGCTGCCCAGGGGGAAATTGTATACTAGCATACTACTGCAGCATACAGAAAATAGTTGAGTACATAGTACTGCCAGATATCGGTATAGTGCTGAGTATTGCCTTCAAACATACCTGGTAGATATATGTTGAGCGCTATGTTGCAGTCTCAACAAAGCAGTCATTCATCGAACCGAACACGTGCACCATACAGCAGGTTGCTTCATCTGCAGCACACGCTCCGATCAGACTGTCTATAAATTATAGTGTTGCACGCGTTCAGGTTTTGACTTCGCAAGAACGGTGACAGTTATGCTTCGAGTGGACCAATGAAAAAGCCGCCATCGTGCCGTCGAATATTGAAACAAATAGTGTACGCATTCTGAGTGCCCCCCTTCATTCTAGATACGTCCGTCGCACCAGGTACTTACTGCAGATCGCAGGTCCAACCTTGCCTGCATCTCACGTGCCGATCAGACAGAGGCGTTCATATGGGATGGTGCACGCGTTCAGAGTTAAGTTTGGCAGCAGCAACGGTAGTGTTGCCTTGTCGATCAGGCAGAGGCTTTCATTAGTGATGGTGTACGCGTCCATTCAGGTTATGTACGCGTTCAGATTATGACTTGGCAAGAACGGTGGTACTTTCGTTTTGAGTGGACCGATGAGGAAGCGGCAGTGGTGCCGTCATATTGAAATAATCGGTGTATGCATTCTGAGCGTTCCCCTGCAGTATAGATAGATCGGTCGAACCAAGTACTTGCAGCAGGTCCAACCTTACCGGCTACATCTCACGTGCCGGTCAGACAGAGGCTTTCATTTAGATGTGTGATGGTGTACGCGTCCAGGATAAAGTATGGCAGCACGGTGATGTTGCTTTTCGTGGGCGGAGTACAATGATGTTGGACCATTGGGTGCCTCAGTCGTCCGGGAGTTCGTACAGTAGAACCCAGATAGTGAAGGGCGGAAGATGCGTTTATGAACAAAGGCATGTGGGTACGACACCGAGTTGGATATTGCGGTAGACATGTCAGCCAGCTGCTCTCCCTTCTAAGCCACAGAAAATTATACCATGGTATTAAACAACGCCCTTCGCAAGATACATACAACAATATCACAAAAATTCAAATTAATTTCAAAGTATCCAAGACCTCGAACAGCTGTACGCATGTATGCCATGTAGATACAGGGGCGGGCGGGGCGGGTGTCGCTCTGCACGAACTCTTGCCGACTGGGCATACCCTGCATCGTCATGATGCGTAGGGGCCCCCGGACTCCCTCGCCGGCCTCCAGTGCCTGCTTTTCGCTTTCCGCTCTCGCTTTCCCCTCCCCTTCTCTCATGTTTTTTTCTCTCCCTCGCTTTTGTCTCTTTCTTTGTTCCTTTTCTCTTTATCTCCTTATTCATTTGCCCTGTTTCGCTCTTTTGCTTCGCTTGGCTTTCATTTCCTTTGCGTGTTGCTTGTTTTGTACGCTTGCGTAGCTCTTGTCTCCTAGGGATTTGATTTGATTTCATGCATCTAATTTGAGGTTTTTCATCCACTGTCATTTCACCTTACTTCACTTCGTTTCAGGTTGTTTTTCGCTTCGTTTAGTTTTTCGTATGCGGCCCCATTGGATTAGGTTGCAAGTCGTGCAAATATTTTCTTGTTTGAAGTGTACGATGTGTTTCATGGGATACTGAAAGCATAACAACGATGAATACCAGTGTTACATCTTGAATAAATCAGATCATATCATACGTACCTCGTAAGTAGGAGTGCTCGTGGCGTCGTTCGGTGTACGTGCTGATGCCGTTTGGTGATTTCGTGCAGACTAAAGACCCGGAAATAGTTCCCGCGGGAATCAACGTTTTCAAACGTTTTGCACGGAATTTGGGAAATTCATCACATAATTCCACGGAAACTCTTCGGGTGGAGTGGACATCAAGATTTCTTCCGGAACTGTTTGGATGCGATCACGGACACCATATTTGCACGGGAACGGGAACAAAAAGCCAAAATTAGGAATACCTCGCCACTTTTGGGCCAAAATCAATTTGCATACTAAAAACAAGTACAAAACACACGCCAGGAGCCCTGCTATTGGCCAGGCTGACAACGTAGCCGACTTCGGCTCGAAAACACCAAGGTATACCTGACTTCATCTATTCTAGATTTGAACCGATTTCGGCCAACTTTGAACCAAAAGGAGACGCCATACGTACACTATTTTTTCTCTGCGTATGCGTATGCGGTCCCTCGGTTGATATTCCTGTGTACCAGGTAAAAAGTATGTACGTACTCGTACATACGTGCGTATTTACGCATACATGCGTGGGCTGATTTCGCTTGTTTTTTGGGGAGTACGATGTGCTTCAGGTAGTTGTTGTATTGTGTACTCTGTTGGTTTCTATGATCACAGGAGTCATATTGCTGCATCATGGACACACACCACACATACCATTTCGTCTGCGCCACACCCCGCGTCGAGGTGGTCTCAGGTTTGGTGCGGCAAGATAATTTCGTGCCGAGCAGGCGGTTCTGCGAGAATGGTCGACAAGCTTCAAAGCTGTCAATGGGAGGGGGACAGAATAAATATGCCCAATTCAGATTTTGGAGGCCACACGCTTAATGGGCATTAAAAAAAAAAATGGATTCTCATGGACAAAGCACCGCTCGTGGCGCGCGTTTTTTACTTGGTTTTACTCTGATGATTTGGACCCAAACGGATCAGGTATACATTATTTTGGCCACAGCCCTTGTAATAAACTCTGTACTCTTACATACGTACGTATTTATACATACATACGTACGCTGATTTCACTTTTTCTGCTTCGGTGCACAATGTATTTCAGTTAGTTGTTGTGATGTGTACTCCGTTGGTTTCTATGGAGACAGGAGTCATAATACAGAACCATGGACACACACGGCATTTCGTCTGCACCACACCGCGTCGAGGTGGTCTCAGGTTTGGTGCGGCAAGATAATTTCGTGCCGAGCAGGCGGTTCTGCGAGAATGGTCGACAAGCTTCAAAGCTGTCAATGGGAGGGGGACAGAATAAATATGCCCAATTCAGATTTTGGAGGCCACACGCTTAATGGGCATTAAAAAAAAAAATGGATTCTCATGGACAAAGCACCGCTCGTGGCGCGCGTTTTTTACTTGGTTTTACTCTGATGATTTGGACCCAAACGGATCAGGTATACATTATTTTGGCCACAGCCCTTGTAATAAACTCTGTACTCTTACATACGTACGTATTTATACATACATACGTACGCTGATTTCACTTTTTCTGCTTCGGTGCACAATGTATTTCAGTTAGTTGTTGTGATGTGTACTCCGTTGGTTTCTATGGAGACAGGAGTCATAATACAGAACCATGGACACACACGGCATTTCGTCTGCACCACACCGCGTCGAGGTGGTCTCAGGTTTGGTAGGACATAATAATTTCGTGGCGAGCAAGCGGTTCCGCGAGAAGAATGGTCGAGAAGCTTCGAAGCTGTAAACGGGGAGGGAGGGGGGAGGGGGGGTGTACTCGATAGGAGAGATGTGCTCGATCTCATGCATGGCCGTAGTCGTATGACCATAGACCCTCGAATCCCTAAAATGACGGGACGGGGCATGTCGGGTTTTGACCGACCAGGCAGACATTGCGTGCACCAAGCGCAAGCGCCATGAGTTGTCTGGCGAGTCGCACGAAGGGTGAGCTGCATCCTACTAAGAACCGCTTTTGAGGCGGACTTGCATGTGGGCGACAGCTTCAATGAGTTGATTTAATTTCCGGCGTAGGCTTTACCAGAGACAGCAATGGGAGTACTACGTAACTGCCTCTTGGGTGCCTTACCTTGAACACTACGTGATACGGTCATTCCCAATTGTGCGGAGTAAAGGTTCTTTACCTCCCACGAATGATCTAACCCGACAACCAGCTGTAGGCGACCGCCGAAAAACAAAACAAAAACGGTACCCTGGTTGTCAAGCTCACGTAGTGAGCGGCATATTTTACAGTGTCGTTGCCAACCGACGCGCCAACCCAACCTATAAAAAATAGGGGGAGGGAGGGGGGAGAGGGGGTTGAAATAAACACTCTTGGTGCTCCCGCCGTGGCGAAGCAAACGAAGCTTGTTAACTCTCTGCAGGTCCAAATGGAGCCCGTGGTACCTATAAACCATAAAGAAAACAAAACATTTCAGATTTTGGAGGTCACCCGCATAATGGTTAGGTGCCATTTTCTTAAAACTGGGTTTTCATGTACAAAACACTGCTCGTGGCCCGCGTTTTTTTCTTGGTTTTAGTACGTACCTGATTTTGACCCAAATGGATCAGGTATACCTGATACCAGGTACAGCCCGAAAAAAACCCTATGAATTCCCGGGGGGATTTTCAAAAAGGAGGCCCTGGTTTCAGGTTAGGCGTCGACTGACTTGATTTTTGTGTGGGTGAACATAGTTGACTTGTGCTTTGCGTGGGTAGTCGAAATTGAATTGGTTTTGTGGGTGGGCCAAAAATGATGTGGTGTTTGTGGGGGATCGAAATTGGCCTGGTTTTTGAGTGGGGGATCGAATGTGATTTGGTGTTTGTGTGGGTGGTCGAACGTGACTGTTTTTCGAGAGGATGCTCGGAATTGCCTTGTTCTTTTTGTGCGGGCCGAAAATGGCTTTGTTTGTGTGTGTGTGTGTGTGGGGGGGGGGGGGGGAAGTGACGTGGTGTTTGTGTAGGTGGTCGAATTGAATTATTGTGGGGGTGGTCGAAGTTGACTTGGTTTTACTCTGCAGGCCGAATATGAGTTAGTTTTTTTGTGTGGGGGATCGCACTTGACTCGAATTCAGTGTACCGATCGACATTGGCTTTGCAAAAAAACAAAATGGGAAAGGGGGTGAGCATCGAAACACGATACTGAAAACATCATTGACCAAGATCAGATACCTTCGCTTCGTACAACAAAAAACAGTGTAAAATACGTGTTTACGGATGTCCAATTTGCCTCCTTTCAGAACGTTGCAGGATCTCTCAAGCTTACGTGCTACATCTTGTAGGGCATGATATGACAGCAAGATTACACGCAACGACAACAGGGACGTGTACTGCTACCCTTTGGGCTGGCCGCAATAATCGCACTGCGACAGCAGAAGCTGCTATCTATAGTAGTAGGTGCACAGTAGCAAAAAATACAAAGACAAACAGCAGTCATGTACGATGCTTGTACAAAACGACGTTTTGAAGTCGTACTCGCACATGTTATATACGCGTAGACGGGAGGGATGGAAACAATGACTGCAGGCTGAAGCATCAAGTAGCAAGTCGAGCAAGTAGCAATGTGCGTGGTGCGTAGGCCAATGGCAGCAGCAACGAACAACTGGTACTTCAGTACGTACTTGCTGAGTGCTGGTTTATCCGCTGCTGCGAGAGTCGTACTACAACTTTACTAAACGTAGACAGCAGCAGTAGTCATTGTCGAACCAACACACACAGCAAGCAGCAGCAGCAGAACTGTGGCGTTGTTATATGATTGGTCGCACAGGCTCCGATAGGGCAACCGTTGACCGCACAGCTCAGGTCTGCTACACGTGGATGGTGCTGGCTGCTGATGCTGCCGCTTGGCAGCAAGGTTGTAATGCTGTAAGCACGCTCTCTGCACTGTTGATGTCGATGGTTGTTGCCGGAGTCGCACTTCTGTGCAACAGCACATACATGTTGTACGAGCACACGATCACGCAAAGCGTCAAATAAGTGGTGTAGTATTGCGGGGTGATCGATCGCAGTCTCCGATAAAGCAACTACCCGCAGCAGTGCAGCGCTGACGTGCCGCACGCGCATGTGGACCTACCACACGCGCATGTTGTTTCCCGCTGCTGCTGCGCTGCTGCTGGGCGGCAGGGTTGAAATGTTGGAGTCAGCAGCGGGGGGGGGGGCGGGGGGCGGGGGAGGGGGGGGGGATTGCTGTTTGTTTTGTCTGCTGTCCGAGCTGTGCGCTGTAAAAAGCACAGAAAAAAATATGTACACGTACGACGTCTGAAAATATAATAGGGCCTCATCGGAGAAACCCGGGAAATCGCCCTTCCATCCCCACCAAAAAGATCTTTGAGCGCCTGCCACACGGTCCAGAGTGCACGTATCGCACTCAGACCTTGACCAGTGTGTCCCGACGGGCTTTCCGAGTCGACCTATTTGGCGTTTTGCCGAAAAGTGTTTGGACGAAGAGGTATGTTCGAAAACATTACGAACATGACTACACATATAATGGAAAACATTACTAGGGGTCGGGAACCGGTATGATAATAATCTGCAGTTTGTTGCAGAGATATTTAGGCGTACTGGTTCATAATATTTGGCCGAGTACGTGTTGGTAGTGCGTCGCTCACTTTGACAGCAGCAGCTGCTACTGTTTGGCTGATCGCGCTTGAAGGACTACCAAGTGGATACCGCACGGAACGGTGCTGGCAGACTGGTAGAACACGCGAACAGGCAGGGCTATTTCTTGCAGCTCGACAGTGGTCGCTCGCTGGACCACGTATTTCGTGAATTCTGATTCATCGAATCTTGCAAAAGCAATATCGAAAGTGGAGCGGAGGTGGAGCGCTTCATGCGTGGCACAGGCAGCGAGCGCAGAAGCATGGGCACCATGCATCGCATCGACCGGTATTTTACTATGTGCAGAGGCGGGTAGCTATCCGTCTCCTTAACCCCGACGCCTTCGGGCCGAGGGCGTGTGCTAGTAGAAATGGTTTGATCTAGTTGTATTGCATATGCAAAAACAAAAAGCGGGGAAATAACAACCATTGAACCTCATGATCGAGCACACCCAAATAAAAAATCGCGGCAACGAGATATCATGGGACCATCATGAGCGAAGGCAGATTTACCATGATACTCGAAAGCAGATATACTACAATACTCGGAGGCAGAGATAGTACGATACTCGTAATCGAGAAAGGGATGCGTACGGTGATACTCTGGGCAGCCTGGGCATGGATACACCACGATATTTCGAGTATTTATAGAACAACGAGTCATGGTATTTGTATCACCTGGTGTAGTTCAACAAGTTTTCGGTGTGAAAAAGGTACTTGGTGATATCGTGCCTGGTATGTGCTGACCACACGGACCTGCAAAGACAGAAAAATGCGTTGAATCGCTGTTGGTGAACGGTGATCGACAGTATCACCATTCGATCCCACGTTACGGCAGGGCGGAATAAAAATCACAGCAGCAGGCGGTTGGTGTGTCAACTGAATGTGCTTGCGGTGGTATATATACCTATCGCGTACACGATGGGGCGCAGACTTATTAACAGATTCTGTAGTTGACCACAAAAAATCGCTTCACATTGTTGCTGTAAGGTGAATAGTGATATCATACCTATTGCAATTGGGTTCATACGTTGCAAGGCGACGCCAAAAATTGCACGTGTAAGATGTCGCTCATGCAGAACAATTGGGTTCATGGCGATACCTATCGCGCTTGGGGGTGGGGCGCAGAATAAATTCAGATTGACGTGGACATGCACGATATGCCCAATGTGGCACAATGAACAAGTGGTTTCCCACAGCGAGAAATAATCCTCACAGCCAAACGATCGACTCGGGGGGGCATATTGCGTTCGCGGTGGGGCGCATACTAAACTCAGATTGGCGTGTACATACACGATATAATAACGTGGCAAAAATGAATTAATGATTCCTCACGCGTGAGGGCTAGTCTTCAGAGCCAAACGATCGACTCGGTTTAGCGTAAATACAAGTACGTAATATGGCACATGGAATGAGTGGCTTCCCACGCGCGTTGTTGGGTAAGAGATAATCTTCACAGCCAAATACTCGAGAGTTCTTGAGCGCGGATACTTGAAGATGGTCAACTGCAAGGACAGAAGTTGTGTCTTGTCGGGTGAAAGCGTGTGGCGAAATCCACAGGTTGCGATATGGCAACAAAATCTTGCAGCCCAAAAATAAATGCGGCTGGATATAGTGCACTGTATGTTCTTGATGGTTGCCTCTCGTGCGTTCGCGATGGGGCGCAGAATATTTTAGAACATAACATATTATTCGTCTGCTAAACAGTGGTACGTAGAGTTTAATGTCAACGGCTGTGCAGTGTCACTGGATAGTATTGCTGGTACCTCTCGCATTGTCGCGATGGGGTGCAGATTATTAATGCGTTCACATTGCCCCTAACTGAACAGCACTATAAAGGCATGAGTCAGAAAATGTGATCAGTCAATCAGTGAAATTTTAGTCTGTGTAGCAGCGGAGCAGGTACATGCATATATGTGATATTGACGTCGTGGCAAGACGACGACAAGATACAGCAGTACGTTTGCGTTTTCTCGAGATGGTTGAGCTGTGTCAGCAATTCTGCGAATAAGTATTCTTGTGGATACCCCTTGGGTGGTTGTAATGGGGCGCAAAACATAAAATATTCTAAAAGTCCTGACTGCCTCGCTGAAACACCAGCTCGTGAACAAGGCAGTGTAAACAGTCGAGAAATTCGCCGGCAAAGCAAAGGAGTACATACACGGATATGATATACGTGTGTGCCCAGGTTGGCTGAATCACCGAAAATAACCAAGAGCGCGTTCATTTCCGCGTAAGGGGTGCCGGCGACCAAGCCATAGTTCCACAGGCGAAGTCATGGCCTCCTGGGAAGCCATGGCCGCCTTGTATGCACTCACTATAAGTTCTGGTTTCGCATCAAGTTCGCGGGTTCCATTTTGTTTCTCAAAAGAGGTTAAATTTCGACTCAAGGATACAGTGCGGCCCGAGACGACCACGATGAGCGGCAAGTCGGGTGGTAGGAGCAGCAGGTCGAGTGGTACGAGTAGCAACGCGGGCGAACGTTCAGTCCGTCAAGCTGGATATACTGTGCACCGCGAGGCCGTTGACGAGCGGCTTGATGCGATCGAGGCCAATGCGGCCGAAAACGGGAGGCGGCTCGAAAATATTGAGGAAATTATCACAAAGAATGGAGGGTGGCTCGAAAAGATCGAGGACATGTAGGGCACCTTCAAAATGCGCTCGATGACATCCACGACAACCAATACGCAGACGAGCCAGGCCGCTAACAGGGGCAGTATAACGGTGCGGCTTCCGCTAGCGGTGGCATGTCAGATAATTTATGGGTGAAGGAGAGGAGTAACGGTTGGAATAACCCCAACATTCGAGCCTTTTGCGGTGAGAAGCCAAAGCGGTGTGACTTGTCGAGGGTCCAACTGCAAGGGGTCTTTAAAACCACCGCCCTAGTATCCTCTGCGATAGTTGAACAGCTCAATGCTTTAGCGGGGCTGGATCTCCCCGCATTTATGCCGCGTGGGGCGGAAGCGGGTACCGCTGGCACCATCAACATTGAAAAGCAGATCGCCATTCTGGCGAAGGTGGTGCTTCTCGTCACTGGGCGGGATATTACCTCGGTAGCGGGAAAGGCGCGGGTGAAGAAGCTACGCGCCGCATTTCAGGACGTCGTCGACATGGTGACGTCACACGGCGAGCTAACCCCCAAGCGATCAAAGGCCAATCCACAAGGCGAGAATAGCCCGATTTATCCACAAAGACATCGAGGATTGGTCGACAGCGGTTAACGACGCAGCTCTCTCCGCTAAGTCCAACTGGCACGAGCCGCCAGGGATCGACCAATTACCGGGAGCGGTGCTTCCCACCTGGGCGAAGGTTGGCGCCTACATTGACGCCGGTGGGCTGGCGTACGTGGATATTCACAAGGATCCGGTCGCTCCTCGCGAGAAGGGCGCAAGGTTGAACTTGCGGCAGGGACGACGACTCCGCTCAGCTGCCGAGCTTCGGTTGGGCCTCCCAGCGGGGATGTCGGTTCGACAACAAAGGGATGCCATGTAAATACCATCACGATCCGGACGTCAAATTCCGGGCCGAAAGGCCACGCGGTGGAGGCGCTTGTGGGGCTGCACGCAAATATCCAAGTCCGGTGTTGGCACGGGGTCGATCGCTTCCGCGTCAGGCGACGGAGACGGGAACGGCAAGGGTAGAGGCTTTGCCAAACCGTCTACGGATGACGACGAATAGGGGTGCCAGCTCCGTCAGCTGGCGGAGCCAACCTCGGGGACCATACGAGCTCGGTTTCGTCGGGTAACGCACAGCTTGTACGGTCGGGGTTGGCGTCGGTTTCTCAACCAGGTGGGGTCGACAGTTGTTACCGGTTCGGGGGGAGTTGTCAGCTACTGATATTGATAGCGAGTCTGAGGTACATATGTTAAATCGCATGGCGCTTGCGTTCGTGGTTTTCTTTCAGGCTCGTGGTCGGAAGTTTGAGCGCATGCAGGAGTCTTGAGTACCAGTTACAGTGCCCTAGCGTCTCCGAGTCTCAAATGCGGAGTTGGTTTGGAGTCGCAAAATGATTTAAAGTTGACCAGTTGGCTAGCATTGCAGTCCATGGGGAACCCGTGCATGCCAACGGTTCCGGCCATGCCGACATCACAGCCGCTCTCACGTACAACAACCACAGCAACGTAGTTCCGTGTACTGACGACACTATCAATAAGGTTCACGAAGACGTACGGTTCGGGCGTTCTTTTGTTTTCCCCCTTTGATTGGACAAGGAAATTATGAGACTGAGGCTGTCGCCGTTGGCAGTAGTGGGGTCCACGTCGACAACCCATGTAATACATTGTCTTACCTTTGCGAGTTCGCTATCGAGTCCAGGGGTTAATGCGGACACGGACTTCTCAACCGCGCCCCCCTGTGCGGCATGTGCTGCGAGAGGTATGTCATATTTTGTATTTCCGGCGAAATACGGCGTCGGTGCACGCATAGTCCTCAGTGAAAAGGACGTCAAAGATGCATTTCGACAGGTGCCGGTGGAGTGGGAGTGGTCGCCGACGTTTGGATACGTATTCCGCAACATGGTCGTAGTAGACAGGCGATTGCAGATTGGGTGGCGCGATAGCCCGGGGTTTTGGTGTATTTTTGCGTCCGCGTTAGAACACTGACACGTTAACACTTCGTATGAAAATGCGGTCGTGACGGAATCGGGCCGTGAGGCTACCGTGCACGTCAAGGTAACGCAACCAACAGCCACAGAATGGCCCGCCCCACTATCGCGAGGTTATAAAGTGCCCTCCAGTACAAGTGGGGGTATAGATGACAATTTATTTGTGCGGTACTACGTCGACGATAGCCTGATGGTTGAAATGAAATGGTATCCATCGGGCATTCGGTGTTTTATAGCGTCATCTTCGCTGGCGTCTGATCATTTTCGCTTGTTTGGCGAACGGTCGGCGAGGGAGCCCCCTTTGCTGTTGGCCCGAAAAGTCTCTTCGCGGGACACACGGCTGGAAGTATTAGGATGGGAGATAGATGCAGTAGTCATGACGATCTCACTGCCGTCCGCGAAATTAGCCAAAATTCGCGATCTACTGCGTGAGTGGGCGGCCGACAGATTATTTGCGTCGGTAAAGGAGGTGCGGTCGTTGGTGGGGAAACTGTTGCGTGTTTGTGAGGTGGCAAGGGGCGGAACGTTTTGCATATACCGCATGCTCATCCAGTCAGGCCTTCCTCCAATAAAGAGATGGCAGGAGAAATTCCTCCCGTCACGGGCGGCTTCAATTGACACCCGAGTTCAATGCTGATCTCAAGTTTTGGCGATTACTGTTAGAGGGCGCACAAGGTTCACCCGTTGGCACTTTACACGCACCACTGCATAGCTTCTGTTCACAGTCGTATTCACGCACGCTGTGGTCCGACGCATCTGCGGACGCTGAGGGAGGATGTGTTTAGAGCCTGGGGCGTGGTGGAGAGTTGATTCGATGCGGACGTACAAACGCGATTACGCCAGAAAGTGGAAGCTAGGGATGACCTGCCCAAATGTCTTGGTACTGTTTGGCATGGTTAAAACTGCGTGGGCTTCAATAGTTCTAGAAGCGAACACATCACAAAACGCGGGAGAAACCGTCTTGATGCGAGTAAAACAATATGCCCGCTGTTCACTGTGTTAACCATTGTCGTAAGGGCAAACAACACGTTCTGGCACGTTAATGCGGATATTGGGGTGCTTAGAGACAGCTAGCGGTTGCTGTTTTCAAGCCAAACACGAGAAAGGGGTCGCTAACACCCTGGCTGACGGAATATCTCGGTAGGACCGTTCATCTATTCCATCCGCCCTTCATGATTTCCGCTCCGACGTTAATTGACAGAAGCAAAACTTGAGGAAGGCGGGTGCAGATCCTTGTACAGGAGTTTTGACCACCAGGACCTCCGCCGATCAGTTGCGGGGTCGTCTGAGAGAACGTACACGTTAGGTTTCCGGTGTCAGTACATTATTCGCGGGTTAACCGCGCAGGACTGGTATCTTCGACCGAGTCAGTTGGAGGAAGTCAGAGTGTGCGTTGCGATTGATTTCGCTGCTTGGTGTAGTGCGTCGCAGGGTAATCGAGCGGGGACCATTTCAACCAAGCCAGCTGCGATTCAATACTTACATCGGGCCGACGTAGGTATCGAGTTGTCGATCCAGTCGCCGTTGATCAACAGTCTATTGTAAGGTATCTCGCGATCGAATACACTGGCGGGAACACGCCCGGGGGTTCGGCTCATTGTTTCGTGGGATGTGTTGATCAAGGCGCGGGAACTAATACCTTCCAGGGGTTCTGGAGGTAGAGTGATTTGGCTATCCTCGGGCATGAGCTATTTTTTGTCGCTAGATCAAATGAGGTATTTGCTAATGGTTCACGTGTGGTGCACCCAGCACATTGTCTCGTGCGAAGTGGTGTTGCGTTATTTTCTGGCTAGTCAGTGAAGGCGTCTTCAATGAAGTGATGCCGATCGTGTTGAGCAACGATTCCGCGGCGATAAAGGCGAGCAGGCACAAGCGGGTAGCGTCGTTGTACGTACACGGAGAGAGATTCGGGGCCCGTGTTCTGAGCTTGGTGAGGATGGCTGAGCCGTTGCTCTTATGGTAGCACTATTGTCATGCCATGCAGCGTTACCTGAACACGCGCCACTTTCCTCATACCGCTCAGGGGGGGTAGTAGCGCGGGGATATGGTCAGGCGTTGAGAGCGCTGAGATAGGGAGTTGGAAACTCGGGACGTACCTCAAAGAGTACGCCGTCCATTCGCTGAGGATAGGAAGTGAGGAAGTGCCTCGACGCTCGCGGCTGGAGGTGACGTGTCGGAACGAGTCATACAGCGAGAAGAAAGGTGGAAATCCGACACATACAAGGTGTACACCCGTAATAGTACGGACAATGCGGGACATGTGTCTCGTGAACTAGCGATTGGCAAGGTGTTTCCAAAGATAGCCAGGCCAAGAAAATATATGGGGTAAATTGTAGAAGTCCCGGGGTAACGGGGAGAACAATGGTGTTGAGCCAATGGGTGTCTCAGCCATTCGAGAATTCGCACAGTAGCCCAGACCGTGAAGGGCGGAAGATGCGTTTATGTCCAAAGACATGTGGGCACGACACAGAGTTGGATTAGGCGGTAGACATGTCAGCCAACTGCTCTCCCTCCCAAGTCACAGAAAATGATAATAAACAGCGCAATTCGAAATATATTGACAACAAAGGAAACACTTAATAGGGGGACCGATATGATAATCATCTGCAGTTTGTTGTTGCAGAGAGAATCAGGCGTTATGGTTCATATTCTTTGGCCGAGCGTGTATTGGTAGTACGTCGCTCACTTTGATAGCAGCAGCTGATACTGTTAGGTTGATGGCGCTTGCGGGAGTACGAAATGGATACCGCACGGAACGGTGTCGGCAGACTGGAAGAACCCGCGAACAGACAAGGCTTGCTGGACCAGGTATTTTGTCAATTCCCCCGCCCACCCACCCACCCACCCTTTACAAGTTTTCCCTCCGAAGTGAGTGCGTGGGCCAAAGACAATTCGTCTCCAAATGCGTATGTTATTTTATGTATACCGGTACCTAGTATAGGTTTGGGCTGTTCCTCCAATTACAGTTATATGTGCTGCTATTGAGGTAATAGCCCAAATCTAAGTGCTCATAAAAAGTTGCATTCGTATAAAATATACCGGGACATGATTGGAATATGTAGAAGAGGGTGACGAAACAGTATATATATATTTCTGTGGTTTTGATCCGACAAGTAGATGCTGTATTTTCTGGAAGTTGTACGGCATGCTTAAAGAAGGAGATCAACATGCCGTAGGAGAGTGACGAAGGATTAGAGTGTGTAGATACGTCGCAAAAGTAACAGCCATAAATGAAACATAAATTAAATACCCATACAATTACTTACCCCACCCAAACAAAATAAACGGTGAGCAGGTGGGATTCGAACCCACGCTTCTGCCCTTCAGAGTCGAGCGCTCTACCGCCAAGCCAACCGAAACACGGGAAACAATTGCCCACCCCGGGATGACAACTTGCCACGCTCGCCGACTTTGGCGTTACTGCCCGTTCTTCCGGCGGAGGCACGGAGGGCGGCACAGCAGCAGCAGCGGCAGCAGGAGCGACGATAAGTCTAAACAACGGCGGCACCCTACAGCAGTAATACGCACTACCTGGTGCGTTCTGGACCTGACTTGCGGTAGCAAGAAGGAAAGCCCTTGTAAGACAGGGCGGTACACATACACGGTCAAAGTAGATAACTAACTGCATCTGCTGCTGCTGCTGTTAGTATTTTCCCGCTGATGTCGTAGTCCTGCATAATAAAGAAACAAACTGAATCCGCAGGGATTTACTCGGCCATCCTATGAGAAGTATCTCATTGAAAACAGACATCGCCAGTTTCCAGGTCTTTCGCCCGTCCTTGGTCTTCCTCTTGCTTTCTTTGTGGCGGGTGACCGGACCTTGCAACAGGCAAACCGACCCCCAAGCAGCAGATGGACAGGCAGCTAGCGCACGACTAGCTACCGCGGGTTCAACGAACGGGGGTTTGATGGTGTGGTTGCTCATAAAGTGCGAGGGCTAAGAAAACATATACCAGGTATCAAATTCGCGTACGAGTGCACGTTTTCCTTAGCGCAAAAAAAAAACACCCATAATAGCACACGCAGGACGCATGAGCATCCGATCACCAGAACAACGCTCGTTATCGTCTGTACATAGTCTCCAGAGTCAATCAAGGTCAGGTGTTCTTCCCATGATTCGCACATCCACGGCTGCTACTACTGATGTTGCTGTTGCTGCTGAGTGCCGTATCATGATGGGGTCGGCGTCATACCACTAGTACAAAATGTCTGTCTTCTCCGGCGATTGCAAGTGAATGGGAAGCTACGATGAATAAGTAACGGCAAGTGACGGGGCAAGTAACACCGACCAGCAACCACGTATTTATATAAAGGTCTAAAAAAGGGGAGAGGGGGGAGCGAATTTCACGCATGCTTTAAGGGAAACAGGGGGAGGGGTGGGTGGCGGGGGTGTACTCGATAGGAGATATGTACTCGATATCATGCATGGCCGTAGTCGTATGATGATAGACCCTCGCATCCCTACAACGCCGGGAAGGAGCATGTCGGGGTTTCACCGACCAGGCAGACATTGCTTGCAACAAGCGCGAAGTGCCGTGAGGTGTCTGGCGAGTCGCATGAAGGGTGAGCTGTACCCTACTAAGAATCGCTTGTGAGGCGGGCTTGCACATGGATGGCAGCTGCAATGAGTTGATTGAATTGCCGGTGTAGGCATTTCCAGAGACAGCAATGGGAGCACTATGTAACTGCCTCTTGGGTGCCTTACCATAAACACTACATGATACGATCATTCACATTTGTACGGAGTGAAGTTTGTTCGCCTCGCACAAACGATCTAACTCGACAACCAGCTGTGACCGACCGCCAAAAAAAACAAAAGTGGTACCGTGGTTGTCTAGCTCACGTAGTGAGCGGCATGTTTTACAGTGTCGTTGCCAACCGACGCCAACCCAACCTATATATAATAGGGGAGGGGGGTACTCGATGTCATGCATCGCCGTAGTCGTATGACCATAGACCCTCGAATCCCTACAATACCGGGACGGAGCACGTCGGGTTTTCACCGACCAGGCAGACATTGCTTGCACCAAGCGCGAACACCGTTAGGTGGTCGGCGAATGGCATGAAGGGTGAGCTACATCCCACTGAGAACCGCTTGTGAGGCGGCCTTGAACATAGATGACATCTTCAAGGAGCTTATTTAATTTCCAGTGTGGCCACTTCCAGACACGGCAATGGAGGTACTATGTAACTGCCTCGTGGGTGCCTCACCATAAGCACTACGTGATACGATTATTCCCCTTGTGCAGAGTGCAGGTCTTTTACCCCGTACAAATGATCTATATCTCGATCGCCAGTTGTGACCGACCGCCAAAAACATAGAACAAAAAAACGGTAACGTGGCTATCGAGCTCACGTCATGAGCGGCATGTTTTACAGTGTCGTTGCCAACCGACGCCAAACCAATCTCTACAAAATATATAGGGGGTGAAGGGGGCGTACGGGATTTGCTCGTGGGTGCCTCACCATGAACACTACGTGACACGATTATTCCCCTTGTGCGGAGTGCAGGTTCTCTACCCCGCACAAATGATCTAAAACTCGATCGCCAGTTGTGACCGACCGCCAAACAAAACAAAAAAAAGGTAATCTGGCTGTCGAGCTCACGTCATGAACGGCATGTTTTACAGTGTCGTTGCCAACCGACGCCAAACCAACCTGTATATAAAATATAGGGGGTGAGGGGGGCGTACTGATTCGTTGCTTGCCTCAGTCCTTTCATCGTTGACCACGCATCCTTTTCGAGACGGAGCGCCGTTCCTACTCCTACTATTAATAGAGACACCTCCAACAGTTGGGCGCTCATTACGTTGTTTCCATACAAAATTTAGAAACTTCTTGTTCATATTATCTCTTGCTTTGCCGACTGTGGCTACCAACTATCTCCTAGGATAGTGATCGTTTTCTCGCTGTCATCTATCAATAGTGTACAAATTCGTCCATGTCGCATTCGTCTATTTCTCTCATCTCTTTTAGCACATCCTCCTTGCACATTTCACTTTCTCTTACTCTGTGAGTTCTGCTCTGTACTACTTTGCCACACGGGCACATCTGTGCATCTTCTCCCTCCTCCTCCTCCCGGCTAATTGTGTACCTCTTTCTTCATTCTGGCAAGTCCAGGTCGCCTACACGAAATCGCAGTTTCAGCGTTTTCGCGAAGTCCGCTGGGTCGTGCAAATGCGGTTTCATACCTGTCATTTCGCTCAACCCCCCGTACATCTCTTGCGTGTTTCTCCCGCTTCACCTTATTTCTTACACTAGTCTTTCCCTTCCTTCCATATTATTTTCAACTGCTCCCTTGTACCTCCCAAACTTATCTACGAACACCATTTCTTCTTGGTTTCCTCCTATATCCTTCAAATTATTTCTCAACTACGCTATCCCACCTTCTTCCATCTCGCACTTTTTTTACTTATAACTCTATCAATTGTGTCTGGCAACCTTTTTATTGGCATGATCCTTACTTTGTATTACCATTTCAACTTTCCCATGTCTCTATTTGCCTCAAGTGAGGAAAATTCCCAGTTCTGCTCTTAATGCTGTATTACTCGTCGTATTTGAGCATCCTGGTATCTTCTAAGCTGTGGTCATCTGCACTGTTTTCAGCTGTCATACGAGCTTCGCGATGACTTCTCCTGCACATTCTCGCTTTGGTACTATCATGTTCACCAGGATACATCTCTTGATCCTAGCGTCAAGGTGCGAGCCTGTTAGGAACGCATCCATCTTGCCTACGTGTGTTTTATTCACCTTTTCCTCTTACTTTTGCTCTGTGTATATCCCAAGAGTCTTTTGATATCTCTATGCCAAGTTACGTACACTGGACTACCATTGGTAATCCATCTTCTCCTGACTTCCAAGTGAACGTTATGGAGTTCACTTCATCTTGGTTGCATACAAACAAACAACTACTGCGCACTTCTTTGCAATCGCCGTCACCCTTGATTCCCTCGTGTATTCGAGTGCTTTATCTATTTGGGGAGGGAGGGGGGGTGCACTCACTATCATGCATGGTCGTAGTCGTATGACTATAGACCCTCGCATCCCTACAATACCGGGACGGAGCACGTCGGATATTCACCGACCAGACAGACATTGCTTGCACCAAGCGCGAAGCGCGGTGAGGTGTTCGGCGAGTCGCATGAAGGGTGAGCTGCATCCTACAAAGAACTGAAATCCACTTTCGAGGCGGATTTTCTTGCATAACCCTAACCCTGGACGGCAGAGTCAACTAGTTGATTTAATTTCTGGTGTGGGGTGGGGGGGGGGGAGGGGGGGGTCAGCCATGTTTAATGAGAGGAAAGCGTTTAGGGAGCGACAAGGCCAAAGCGATGCAATGACGTTCGAACATAAAAAATCAAATCAACGATGATAACAAAGCGGGAGACAAGGGGACAGAGACATCAGCAGAGAGAAGGACATGGTACCTAATACCGCGACAAAAGAAATAGGAATCATGAACTATAAATATAAACACTACCAGGTACGTAATATTATTGCAACCCAACTAGTATTTCATATCCAACGAGGAAGCTCACCTCGGGGCGATATGTCCCAGACGTACTCCCATAAAGGTCGGTGCTGAACAACACTTGGTCGCGGGTGAACCCTAGTCGGACACGGTGCTCCTCAACCACAGTTCGCACCTGCGTGATTCCATGATGGCGGCGACAACGTTAGCGGCAGCAGCAGTAATACCCATGGCAGCAGCAACAACAACAAAAACTATGCCAGCGGCAGCAGCAGCAAAGTCAACAACAGCTACATCAGAAACAATTAGCTAAATAATAATGAGGTAAGCAACAATTCAGACACAACAACAGCGCTAATTGCATATGAAACGAACATCAACAACACGGTCGGCAACAGTAAACATGGGCAAGGTCACCAACAACAGCAACGACAATAACCGCAGCACCGCCAGACCAACAACAACGAAACATCAGTTCGGCCAGCAGTACATCAACCTGGGACAGCAATAACAGCAACTGCACGAAAAAACCACTGCAGCAGCAAACAACAACAGCAACGGTGAAGTCAGCAACAACACGCCACTGATAAAAAGCGATAGGTAGCGACATTTTGTATGCTCCAAAACGCGTCGAAATCATCACAACAAAACATTCAGGGATAACCTCTACAGGGTAAAACACGATGCTGAGCCTGATACTGGGATTGTATTTTACTCTTGCGGTTCTCGACTAACAGCACCGCTATGTGCCCGGAAAACGCGACTAGCCGCCAGTTATCATGGTATTTTAATTGCTGATGAATCGTGATCCCCGGAAAAAACGGAAAACCCGATAAGATCGAATTCATCGCACTTCTTCGTAGCAGTCCGCCATAACACCCGTCGCAGTCTCCGTCCGCCATTGCACCGCCAAAAAGTTACCGTTAGCAAAGTCCTGCGAAACGAAACGAAACGAAACGAAACAGAACGAAAAAAAAACGAAACAAAACGAAATAGAACGATAAAAAACGAAACAAACTGAAGATAAAAAAATGACACGTAGATAAACGAACCAAACCAAACCGAGTAAATGGCGGTGTGAACGGCTGATGCTTAATATCTATCAATATGAACGAACACACGATAGTTGACAAAAACCACTGATTCGCTTGAAATGAGGTGCTGCGGGGCGAAAAGTGACACTACAGTACATGAAGCGGCGAGTACCATGTATACGCTGCAGTCAGATACACAAGGTATTGGTATCACTCGTGCTGCAGCGTGCTCACGTTATAATATCCACATTTTTCGTTGTTGTGCGCTTACTTACTACGCCCATGGCGAGTGTTTTTTTTGCTGGAATAATAATTCCCAACGATGAACTCTTAGTCTTTTAGTGTTCGAAGCTAAGTAACACAGAAACGACTACGCAAGTAGCTCTCGCCTTTTACCTCCTGTATGAACTCCTACGCCAACTGCATCTTACTCTGCTGTAGTTCCGAAGTGGGTCCTCCCCGAAACGCGGATGATATTGAACAGACACCGGTAATAACCTGTGGCGACTACCAGGTAGTTGGTAGTAAATATCAGCGAATGGGGCTAGGGCCGAAGGGGGAGGTCTATGCCAGGCTGAAGAAAGTTCCCAGAAGCCTCACGAAGGATAGCAAACAACACACCTCGTGATCGACCATGAGCATCCGAGCGACTCCAAGGTAGAAAGGGTTCGGGAAAAGGTACGCCATGGTGTGGCGGTTGAGGCTGCTCTTCCAAGTATGCTCCATCACAATCACCTGCACCAATGATTGGAAAAATCAACAGGTGTTGAGTTTCGGTATGTGGGACGAGACCAACCAAAACCGTCGTCGAACATCAAACGTCAACTCATCTAATATCTCGTATATATTTTCAATTAAATAGAGCAGGGCAAGCGTTGCCCTGCTGTTCCCTAGGTGTTACCATTGAAATACAAGGTCGGACGGAGCTATGGAAATTTCAGAGATTGGTCGGGCTTAGAAATGCGGCCAAAGAGCAGGACCGATACGTTCGCAAAGACGACGGCCAGAAACAACATGTATGTCCATCTGGGGTAGGAGCATAAAAAAGCTGCATCGATACAATAACACTATACCGCTGAGGTCAGGCGCGTTTTGGGTAGGAGGGAAAATTTGCAGCAGCGACACATGAACTACATACTGCAAACAAAAAGGTCGGCAGAGTATTAGTGCCCAGTCATCGGGATTCAGTCGTTGACTCGCGAATGCCAGTCATTTTGAACCGAGTCCAAGAGTACGTCAAAGTACTGAAACGACAGAGTCCTCGTGAGTCTCAAGGGTACGAGGGGCTAAGATGACTGAGTCCTCGCGAGCCTCATGGGTACTAAGATTCGAAATATAAAACCAAAACATAGTACAGTATTTCGTATTACAGTCGCGTCGCGCAGATTGCGATGGCTCCGACGTGCCGTGTACACACCCATACCAAGTTAGACGCCGCAGTAAAGTCCAAGATGACAAAACGAAAACAAGGAGAACTCTCGCTGGTGGTCGCTACGTACATGCACCCCGTAAACAAAACCCTGTAGACAAAGCAGATCACATCAATGCAGCTGCGCATAATTCGAAGGCCTCCACGCGCCGTTGTTGTCTTCACATTGAAAAGTCGTCCATTCTACCCAGCTTCATCAGTACACCCAGTATCCGTCCTCGAGATTTACTGATTCTGTGGTCACAGACTGTGAGACAGAGGAAGACCGAAAAAAAAAACTAAATCGCCAAGTAAGTGAAATGTCAGCATACCGGGTACGAGAACACAACAACACAAGCAAGACCGGAACAATAAGAACAACAAGACAATGAAACAAAAAAAAACAAAAATCTGAAATGAAAAAAAAAGGAAAACAAACGGAACACAAACGACTCAAGGACTTTAGAAAGGCTGCTAGACGGAAAACATACTACTCAGGAAGGGCAGGTATCTGCTGCGCGGACGAAGCAACACGAAAAAGAGGGAAATACAGGCAAAAGTCAGTAAGAGCTAGTCGAACCGATACCTAGCCACCCGATCTACCATATCGTTTCTGCATTCGTCGACAGCTGTATCAGTCCAGCTGCCCCTCCCCCCTCCCCCCCTCCCCTTGTTGCCGTTCTTGGCGTCCTCTGCTGCGTGGCGCAGCCGGCTCTTCTGTGCTTCGTCCCTGTGCCACCTCGCCATGAAACAGTCCGCCGCCTTGACGACCGCCCGGTACCACTTCCCGCTCTTCTTAGCTGCCCTCGGCCATAACAACGTCTAGCAGGGGGGGAAGCTTTCCGTGGACCCCTCGGTGGCTTGAAAAACCCTGAGGTCGTCTGCTAGGCATTGGGCCCAGTTCTTTTCCGGTCGGCCTCGTCCTGGGTTCTCCCCACCAGCCATCGTCCCAACCATCACCCGGCGGGTCAGCCGATCATTGGTCGTCCGCTGTACGGCCCCCGCAAAGAGGAGGCGTCGTTTGCGGATGGTCGTCTCAACGCTCTCGCATTGTGCCTTTTTCGAGGGCCTTGGCGTACGACATGAGGTGGTCAGTGCGTTACCGGCGCTGGAAGCCAATGATCCGTAGGAGGAATTGTGGTGTGCCGTTGTGAGCTCAGCGAAGTGCTCCTGACCAAGAGTCCACGTCACGCACCCGTACAGCAGGGCCTCCATCACCTCGGCCTTTAGCATGCGCCCTTTTAGAGTGAGCTGGGCATCCTCCATATCATACAGTTCCCGTTCGAACCGATTGTAGCATGCCCATGCGAGTCGGATCCGTCGCATGATTTCTGGCATAATGTCAGCGCTTGCGACGACAAGACCGCCAGGGTAAAAAAATGCATCGTCTGCCTATATCTCTGTCCCGCTGCTTCGATGACGAGCGGTGAGGTCCGGGGTGCCTGATTCGGTGTCCGCAGCAGTATGGTCCCCGTTTTCTTTTCGGATACGGTGAGGCCTGCTGCTTCGAAAACGGTCACAATGACGGTCATCATCTTCGCAAGGCCTACCGCCGACTTGGACACAATGCCTGCATCGTCCGCGTACTGCATACCTCACACTGCCCTCCGTACGTGAGTTAGTGGGTCAACCTTCACCCCGTCCTCGCCGAGGTTCCTCTTCGAGGTGAACCAAGTCCCTCAAAATATCTGGGTCTTCACTGAAGCGTATCAGCACGGCGTATATCACAGCAGCGAAGAAGATATTGAACAGAAGTGGTGACAAGACACATCCATGCCGCAGCCCCTGATTGACGTCGAACCATTCCGAGTGCTCGCCGTCATCCGTACGCACGCTGGCTCGCATGCCTTCTTGGAACTGGCGAATGACGGTAAGCATCTTCTCTCCTACGCCGAAGCGTGCGAGCACCACCCACAGTAGCTCACGGTCGACGGAGCCTTATGCTTCTGCAGGTCGATGAAGCACAAGTACAGGGGGATTTTTCCAGCTCGTCCGAGTTCTTGCAGTCGACGCACAAAGAACAGCATGTCGACCGTTGATTGTGCTGGGCAAAAGCCGCACTGTTCCTCGGGGAGTATCCCTTTGGCCTCGCGGTAGTTACCGAGGCGGGACGCGACCATTTTCAGCAAAACTTTGCCTGAATGGGCAACAATCGAAATCCCTCGGTAATTGTTACAATCAGCGCGATCCATCTTTTTATGAAGGGCCTTAATGGCCGCATCTTTCCATTGCTGGGGGACGTCACCCGTTCTCCACACGTTGACAAGTAGGTTGTGAAAGTCCCGGATGATTTCGGGGTGGTCGATTATCAGAAACTCGGCCGGAAGGGAGTCTGGTCCCCCCGCTTCCCAGTTTGGCATACCCCGAATTACCGCCGTCATATCATCCATGGTCGGTTCATCTCCAAGCGATGGTGCCAACGGCCGTTGTGGAAATAGATCACTGATGGTTGGGTTAAGCTTGGACGACTTCGTGGTCAGGACGGTGCCGAAAAACCTCGCCCACCGTTCAAGAATACACACCTGTCCCTTAGTAGAGCGCCCTCCTCGTCCCGGATGAACTGTTCGCTTCTCGCCTTTCGACCGTCCAACCCCACCGTGGCCTTCAAGTGTTTGTAGAAACCCCGCTGGTAGTTGTCGGCGAGCATTCTCTCCGTTTAAGCAAGGTACTCTTCGAAGTGGGCGTGCAACGCTGCATCAATCGCCCTTCGTAGATTCGCGCACGCCGGCCTCAGCATCTTGCACGCGACGTTGTCCTTTTTGATGCGCATGACTCGTCGGGTATCCTCCCTCGCTTCCCATGCTAGTTGTATGGCGGCTCGCACCACCCGGGCTTGTGTGAGTGCCGTGGTGGGGGGGGGTACGTCTTTCGCTACTGCATCAAAAATAGCATCAGCAAAGGATTTAGCCATCTCAGAGATACTGTTCGGTTGCGAGAGAAGAAAGGGAAGCTTTAAAAGGATCCGCGCCACGACTCGCTGCCTGCAATCTCCGTCTGATCAAACCTTCTGCCGGTCGAAAAGCCGAATTTTGTTTCTCGTTCGTACGTGTCTGTTGGGGGCGAAACGACCGCTGAGGCGGACCATCGCATATACGATATTATGGTCTGAATCCGCCTTGGCTGGGGGCGGGAGCTGGACCTTAACATCATGCACGCGAGATCGGTGTGCTTGACGGGTTAGTCAATCCGTTTTTGGTCGTTACGGCTGCTGATGCCGTTGAACGTATGGGATATTCCACCCTTGCGAGCGCTAAAAAACGTGTTCGTGAGAGCGAGCCTATTGTCTGAAGCGAATGCCAGCAGGCGTTTGCCGTTATTGTTGCTCATCACGTCCGTACGCTCCAAGCACCCTACCGTCACCGCACCCTTCCATCCTCTTTCCAGTCCGTGCGTTTGCGTCTACCAGTATGAACAGGCCTTCTTTCGTTGGAATCTGCTCAACCATGTGCCCCATTTTTTTCCAAAACTCCTCCTTCACCTGTGCGTTGAGGTTGGCTTCCGTTGGGGCATAGACGACAACTAGGTCTTTTTCTGCCCAGGTTGAAAACATATGTACAGCAGACGGTGGCGAGCAATGGGAATAAATAGCCCATTGGTGGCGGGCTATTCACGAAAAACAAAAAAACGGTTTCCCATACAACCTCCTCGGCTCGGCGAGGCGGAAAGCAATCCCTTGTTTTTTCGAGCAAATTCAGCGACGTTCAATGCACCGAGCACCGCCACGATGCTCGGCTGGGATCCAGATACACGTCGTAATATACCCACGGCCCCGTCGCTTGCCCCGCGGCCGAAAGTGCGAGGAAGAACCTTCGGCCGCCGGAGAGCAGCATGCCTAAACAAAAAGGCGCATAGTATACATATATATACACGTTTCGGCTGTCTTGTTGGAAAATACATTATGAGTGTTTCACGCGTCGTTTACTACATTTTCGACACTGCTGCTTTGCTGTTGTAGCTGTGGTTTGCCTGTAACAACGCCCTCGGTGACCTCGACGAAATAACGGGCGCCGACCATGAACACCCGGCGAGCTGGCGGCGCGGAGAGGCGCTCCACCGGGGACGGCTCGCTCTCTCCCCGGGAGCGGGCGCGAATCCCCCCGACACTGGATTGTGATAAACCATCCACACTAATTTGAAGACAATACTTCCACACTACTTTCAAGACACAAATTTCCACACAATTTTCAATACAATATTGCTTTCGAAAAGTCTGACAAAGGTAAACAATTGGGTCCCCAAAACTCGAGCCAGACTCCAAAAACATTCCAAACTGGGCAAGGTACCGGCTTCTACTCTAAATCCAAGACAAAGCGTTAAAAAAAAAACAAACTCGTAAAAAAAACACCGTAAACTACAAGACGAAAAAGGGCGTTTTCATGCACGAGGTAGTTCTGCGATACGGCGCTCGACTAACGAGCGCAGACACGTGAGCTCGAATCTCACCTGCGTCCATTGCGGATTTCTTTTCGGGTGGGTAATTATTACCTTGGTATGTGTGTTCTAGTGCTATTTTTTCTTTGTTTTGGTTGCAGCAATTGTGTGTCTTTGCATGTTGCGTATTTTATCGTCCAGCAGAACTTGGGCAGAGCGTTGTGGGTGGGTGGGTCTATTGGTGGGTTTGTGGATGATTCGTGGCTGGGTGTGGAGGTGGGTGGGTCAGTTGGTCGGTTCGTACGTGGGTGAATGATTTCTTCGTGCATGTGGTGGGTAGTGGCCCTATTCATTTTTTGTTCATTTTTTTTTTGTCCGCTATTATGATACCGCCCCCGCTCTGGAATACGTCAACTGACGTGTACCACTGTTCATAGTAATAGTTAATGTAATCGTGCCTTCACACGTACTTAAAACAACTCTATATAGATAGACACACAAGTATTCAGTCAAGTTGATGTGGGCTATTATTTCTTGCGTCACCGCCGTTATTGTGGTAACACGACGACTCCTAAGGAAACTCTACTGTCGAATCCGCGGTCGCCCAAAAAGTGTAAGACATGTCCCTAACCGTCGTTGTTGCGGGCACTGCTGCCTTTCACCCCGTACCGAACCTTCCTCTAATAAAAACATATCCGTCATATATATTCCCCATGCCACGCACTACTCAAGCCTTGCCCCGGACTAAATAGCACCTGCTATTACCCTGTTGTTGTTCGCCGCGTTTAAAATTTACTCTTGCGCCACCTGCTCATCGGTCATCTTGTAGCTGCCAAGCTAATCTTTTCATTAGAGCCGGCGTCCCCGGTGGCTTGGAAGGCGGCCCACGTGCCTATCAAGATCAATTTCGTGGGTTCAAGTCTCACCGAGTGCATACTCGTGGCTTTTTCTTGCACAAAAAACAAATAGCGGAAAGCACAACAGCGTGAGTTAGCTATTTTCGATTGAACTCGACGAGCAGTGGGAAAGCTGAACCCTATGCGCGACAAAAAATAAAGGCACGTACCGGGGGGGAGAAGGGTGGACACCTGAGACCACGGCTTGTCTAGAAGCTCGTAGAGGGTAAAACCTCCCACGAGTAAGGCTGGAAAGTAAAAGTGACGTAAAAAAAAAAATGATTTTGCCAAAATCAGGTATACCTGCCCACTTTCGGGCAGAATCAGTTACATACTAAAAGCAAGTGAACATCACACTCCAGGAGCCCTGCTATTGGTCAGACTGACATCGTAACTGATTTGGCTCGAATTGGCCAGGGAATTCCTGGCTTTGTCTTTCTACTGATTTAGGCCAATTTTGAACCGATCAGAGAGGCCATACGTATACTTTTTCTTCTCTGTGCATGCGTCTGCCACCCCTCGGTTGCACAACTTTTGTGTATAAACTATGTACTCGTACGTACGTACGTACACATTCACCCATACATACGTACGCTCTGTACCTGTACGTACGTATTTATGCCTACACAGGTACGGTGATATTTCACTTTTTCTTCTTTGGGGTGTACGACAAAGATGTCAGGAGACAGCATTTTCACCCCTTGACAAGCCGCAACTTTGCCTCGACATACCTCGACTGACATCAAACTACTAGGTTTGGGTCTCGAACACTCGGTCCTACACCCTTGACAGCGCACGTCTTACCTTGCTTGACATGTCCCCTGATATTTTTGGTGTACGATGTGCTTCAGTTATGATGTGTACTCTGTTGTCTTCGATGGCCTATACCCTAAAGAAAACAAACAATTCAGATTTTGGAGGCCATACGCCATGTTCAGGCGCAGTTTTTTTTAATGGATTTTCAGGGACAAAATGCCGCCCGTGGCGCGCGTTCTTTAGGTGTAACTGATTTAAGCCCAAAAGTGACCAGGTAAGTTTGGGCCCAGCCCTTTTCGTTTCTGGCACAAAGACAACTTGGTTTGGTTGAGTTTCTTTGGGCGATAACCCCAATTACACCATATAACCGCAATAATTAGTGGAATAGCCCGAGGCTAACCAAACGCAGTAGTATGTGCAAGAAACGACACCATCTTACCCCCATACCGAAGGAAAGCCTTGTTTTATATACCAAATATCCACCTTTTGGTCAAATTCTGCTGCAAACCCTTACGTATAGCGATATAATACGGTAATATATACAAGAGTTCCCATCGAAGTCGTCGTGTTACAACAATGCCAACGGTGACGCAAAAACTAAATCAATCCCCAAATCAACATGACTCAATACTTGTGTATCTGTCTACATATAGTTGTATTTGGTTCGTGTAAAGACACGGTTTACCATAATTACTACGATGAATAGATGTACGCTGAAGTATGCCAGGGCGGGGCCGAAAAAATGATATAATAGCCGACAAAAACAACCATACAAGAAAAAAACAGGGCCACCACCCGAAGGCACGAAGCAAGCACTCACCCACGCGCGAACCGAGCGAGCGACCGACCCGCCTACACACCCACCCACGAATCATCGATAACCCCACCAACAGACCCACCCACCCACCCACAACGCTCTGCCCAAGTACTGTTGTACGATGAAATACGCAACACTCAAACCCACACAATAGCTATAACCGAAACGAAAAAAAAGGGTTTTAGCCAAAACTGGGTATACCTGGCCACTTTTGGGCCAAAACCAGTTACATACTAAAAACAAATACAAATCACACGCCAGTAGCCCTGCTATTGGCCAGACTGACATCGTACCAGAGTTTGGCTCGAAAAGGTCAGGGTATACCTGGCTTCGTCTACTATGTCTACCTTTCCACTGATGTTGGCGATTTTTAACCCAATCAGAAAGGTCGTACGTACACAGATTTCTCTCTGCGTATGCATCTGCGGTGCCTCGGTTGCATTCCTTGTGCATTAACTCTGTGCTCGTACGTACGTATTTATACATACGCAAATACACTGATTCCACCTTTTCTCCTTTGCGGTGTACGATGTGCTTCAGTTGTTGTGATGTGTACGCTGTTGTTTTCTCTGGTCACGGGAGTCATATTACAGCACGTGGACGCACACGGCAATTCGTCTGCCCAACTTGGCGTCGAAGTGGTCTCAGGTTTGGAACGGCAAATTGATTTCATGCCGAGCAGGCGGTTCCGCGAGGATGGTCGAGAAGCTTCATACCAGGTAGCTGGCAACGGGGGGGGGGGGGGGGGTGGCAGAATAAATACTCTCGGCGCTCCCGCAGTGGCGAACGAAGCCTGGTGACCCTCTGCAGGTCCAAGTGGAGCCCGTGGTACCTATACCCTGAAGAAGACAAACCAACTCAAATTTTGGAGGCATCACGTTTAATATTTAAGCGCATTTAACAAAACAAAATCATGGGCAACACACCGCATGTGGTGCGCGTCTTTTACTTGGTATGAGTAAGTACCATATTTTGACCCGAATTGATCAGGCATACCTCATTTCGGCCACAGCCCTTTATTTTTTAGACTAAGTAGATAGTACCATGAACAGATTTTTGTATTTAGGTGATCGGACAATCAGACGGTAATACGTACCAGTGCAGTTTTGTTGTGAATACAGTAGTACCAGGTATAGATTTTTCTAGAGCTGTGGCCAACATCAGGTGTACCTGCCATTGGGGTCAAAAGCAGGTAACACTAAAACCAAGTACAAGACGTGGACCACAAGCGGCTTTTGCCCATGAAAATTCATTTGAAAACAGGTCGCGCCTCAACATGAAGCGCGTGGTCTCCAAAATCTGCATTGTTTTGTTTTGTGCAGGGTATAGGTACCACGGGCTCCACTTGGACCGGCAGAGGGTTACCCGGCTTCGTCCGTTTCGCCACGGCGGGAGCACCAAGAGTATTGATTCTGGTCCTCCCCCCCGTTGCCAGCTTTGAAGCTTCTCGGCCATCCTCGTGGAACCGCCTGCTCGGCACAAAATCATCTTGCCGTACCAACCCTGAGATCACCTCGACGCCAAGTGGGGCAGACGAACTGCCGTGTGCGTCCACGTGCTGTAATATGACCCCTGTGACCAGAGAAAATAACAGAGTACACATCACAACTGAAGAACATCGTACACCCCAAAAAGAAAGAAGAGAAATCAGTGTACGTATGCATCTATAAATACGTACGGGCGCTCGAGTGCCGCAGAGTTTATAACCAAGAATTGCAACTGAGGGAACGCAGATGCATACGCAGGGAAAAAACTGTGTACGTATGTGGCCTATTGGTTCAAAAATTGCCAAAATCAGTTGAAAGCTAGACAAAGTAGACAAAACCAGATATACCCTGGCCTTTTCGAGCCAAAATCAGGTAGGATGTCAGTCTGGCCAACAGCAGGGCTCCTGGCGTGTGATTTGTACTTGTTTTTAGATGTAACTGATTTACGCCCAAAAGTGGCCAGGTATACCTGATTTTCGTTAAAATAAAAAAAACGTAGCACCGCAAAAAAGCGCTGTGAAGATGGGGTCACGTGCCTGCGCTCGTCAGTCGAGCGGCGTGTCGCGGAACTACCATACCTCGTGCGCGAAAACACCTTATCTATTTTAACTGTATTTTGTTTTGAGATTTTGCTGGACTATTTTAGCTTCTTCTCGTATTTTACGTAGGAGCGGCGACTTCGCTCGGTATCGAGTGTTTTTCGATTCTGAATCAAGTTTTGGGGGTCCAAACTTTTAGGTCAATAATTACGCAGTCGAAAACGTGGATTGAAAAAGCCGGTTTCCGATCAGTTATTCTCCGACTGGATTGTGAAAAATTACTACCCTTCTTCTCATCCGTCGGATCGAATATACAGTGTATTTTTTCTGGAGGCGTTTGATGTAAGGGAGTGACTAGCTTGACTAGCACCTAGAAACAGGGTAGGGAGTGCGGAAGTCGGTTTGAAACTGCTGCGGTCAGAGAGGTCCTCATTTTCCAGCAGCTGCGTCCAATCACACATACATGCTGATGCCTCGCTTCTTCCTCGAGCAGCGTGTGTTCTTCACACGTGGGGCGTTCTCCTCCATCTCGTCCTCGAGGCCATCGCGGCGCTGGACTTCTTCACGAGCCGCCAAAGCTACAGCCAGCGCAGAAGTGGGCAAAAGGTCATCGATGCCGCGCACTGCGGACATCGGGTGCTGACGGGCGTAGGTGAGGATGTCTCACGCTGACTCGCGGCGAGCAGTATAAGAAGTGGCAGCAGCCAAGCCAGCGTCGCCGATGTTGTGTGGGGTCATTTCGTATGTCGTCGTGTTGTGGCGTGGGTGTGTGATACTCGTATGCGGCGGGAATTTCGAACTTTTCCGAAGCATGAATCCGACTGGTGCGTTGGAACGAAAATCTCAGTTTTCTCGACTGTCTGGTCCAGTTGAAAACAATCATCGAAAAATCTTGGATTGAAAATGCGCTTTTCCAACTACTTAAGAAAGACATTTTTTGTCTCCGATCTCAAACCCGCTTATTCTATGCATGTTTTCGGCTGCATAATAACTGGCCTGAGGGTGGAAAAAATTGTCTTGGAACAAGTGCGGGATTTTTTGTCTTGAAAATAGAGTCTACGTAAAAAGGTATCAACTTGGGGGAAACAGGGCGACTAGGTTAACTTCCTAGATGTGCGACATTAACACCACACATTCATCGACCAACCATCTTGTCAACAATGCGAGAACAGGTTGATTGATTGTAATACAATCTACTTGGTATTGATACCATTTGGAGCCAGGGTGACGCTATACAGCTACCACCTGTGAACATGGTTGCCAAAACAAAACTGGTGACTGAGAACAGGATTGTCATATTAAAGATACTGGCCAGTGGGTCGCCTGCAGTACTGACTGTGTGCGTAAACTGACTGTGTGTTTGACCCTTTCACGAAATGCGGACAGCTTGGCACTTCTAGTGACTTCATGAAGACTGCATGGGTCTAGCACCCATACTTTGCTACATAGCAATGGGAATTGCCAACAATGTATCATAGTGCGACGGCGCTATTAACACGTATATCTTTGTCTCTATATCTTACAAACCGGTAAACAAACGCGCGTTGTTGGTATACACAAATCAACGCCAACAATAGCGAATGCCAATCAAGACAAACGGTATTCTTGTGCGGAATGTACGCAATGTACAGAGCATGTACGTACAAACCTATACTTTACGAAAAGCTTCACCTCTTTGGTTGACTTTATCAAGAACACTTGTTAACTCCACAGACTGATGTGTTTGTCTGCACGAAGACAAACACAGGAATAACCATGATACAGTTTCTGGCATATAAAAAATGTTCCCAGAATGGAGTGAGCGTTACCGTACGTTTAATATAGCCTAACTAAGAGTTGGTGTATCACCTACTGTAGAGCTACTGTACTAGATGCCCCTACTCTCTCTATGAGATCTTTCTCTCGCTAAAAACGGGGCATAGTAATACAACAAAACACGCTTACTCAATGATCAGACTAGGAGGATTCTCACCTTAAAAACTTGAAGCTTTTTCATAGGGGATCAACCGGGATATTCTAAGGTCTTACTTGACAAAAATGCTGTCAGATGAACTACATCGACGACACACGTACTGTTAGGGGTGGGACTGGAGGCCTGTTTTGACCCAAAAAAGCGGCAGGTTATTCGAAACTACCAGCCAAAAAATCTAAAAAAATCTGAAAAAGTAAAACTACCGACATTCCCCCGTGTACTTAGTTGATAGTGGGAATGCATAGTAAACTTGTATCCAATACTTTTCTGAGGTGGAGATGAATTCGATCTTGACGTCATACAGACACCTCACACAGCCCCATACCTTTCGGATGATTTGCTTGTTTTAGCACAGGAGTACAAATTGACGTATTTCTAGACTAAAAGGTGCGGAGAAACATGGCTTTTATGCGGTGTCTGCCTCTTGCTCTTTGGCGTGCTTTTGAGTAGTGCGCAGACTTAGATATACTCTGCATTGGGATGTGTCGCACACAGCAAAACACACCCCGCTCGAATCGACGTAGTATCCGTAGAGAACGATCCGGCGAAAAGTCGCCCCTTGAGTCACTTTTTGGGGACCACGACATTCAATTTCGTGATTGGTAATTCGAAAAAACCAAATGGAACCTCGTCCAAGGGCAAAAAAAAAACTTTGTAAGCGAACCGGAAGGCATATCTGCAGCGTACGGGTCGTAGTGCCCACGAGGCGGCGGCGATCGTGTGCCGAGCGAAAGCTGTTATCCGCCGTGGCATCGCGGGGGCGGAGGACAGCGGCGACCGGGTTAGATGGCTGTCGATTGGAACATCTTGCACCGCAGCAGCAGCAGCAGCAGCAGCCGGGTCAGCAACGCCAGCAGCCGCACCAGGATCAGCAGATCCACCTTCAAACAGGCCCGGCAGGGGCTACTCCAGTAATCCCCGCCCACGCTCACGCGCCCGTTTGTGCGCTGCTGCGCTGCTGCTCAAGCACTCGTGATGGTATTTTTTGTGTGTGCTGCTTCGCCCTTCTCGAGACACACGCTGCAGCTCCTCTCGTACCATACCCTGGTACCTGGTACCTGAAATATGATACCAGATGAAGAGTTTTTTTGGGACGTGCGTATTCTTTCCCAAGCGCTGATTGGTTAATTTATTAAAGGTTCATCTTTCCCTCCTGGCTTTTTTCGTGACATTTTTACGTCTAAAAATATTTCAGCCCCATCCCTAACTGTGTTGTACGACGCTGACAGCTGTGAGCACCAACACTGTACAAAACAACGAAATCAAACGACAGACTACGAGACGTAAACAACCTCAGTACTCCGAACTCAGACTGCGGCGCTATCCGGGTGATTCCGTAGGCTCTGCCTCGACATGTTGCTAGACTGGGGGCGCGGGAGTTAGTATATGCAATTCAGGTAAAATTTCCTGAATTTTCGCTAGGTATGAACGTACATGTTCGTGGCAGTGGAGAATTCGGCGACGATGATACCAACCATCGCTATTCGGACCTGCACCCGAAACCTTACTCGGAATCTACTGTAACATTGAACAGGGAAGATCGACCTTTCAACTGTCAGGGAGTCAATGCGTACGTGTGATACTTCCCTTTCGAGATCTGGCATTGGTAATTGTGAGCTCAGGAACACCTAATGGATCTTTTCAAAATCAGGATCCGCGAAAGCACCTCGTTGGTGGTACGGTTTCATTCTTCCGTAAAGTACGGATGCCTCATTTGACTGGTCGGTTTTCGAAACAAAATAAACGATCAGAGACAATCGATGGCGTACTTCGTATGGACTTCGCCACGGACTGGGTACTTTATTGTTGGGATCATCTAGCGCATTATGGGTAGTGATGCACCAACACTAAATCGCCCGGTTGAAACTGTTGAACACGTAGGTGAACATTGTATTCTTCTTGAGCAGCAGAACGTTCACCAAGGTTTTGCCTTGCTAGTTCATACGCAAGCTGTACTTTTTCGACGGTTTCACGTGTATACTGTAAAGTGTCGGGAACTTCTACCTGAGGCATTCCCATGATGATGTCGATGGGGAACGTGGGCGTGCGACCAAATATGAGGTACTGAGGTGTCTCATGTATCGTACTACTAAAGGCTGCATTATGTGCCACTTGAACAAACGGTAGGAGGTATGCCCAGTTTTTGTGAGCTATGTCACAATACATGTCTAGAATATTGTGCATTGTACTATGAACACGCTCTAATACTGAATTGCCTTGTGGCCAATATGGTGTGGTACGACTTTTCTTGTAACAAAAAAATGTTTGAAACTCTCGGACAAGTTAATTCTTGGACTCTGTACCTTGGTCCGAATACCACATTTTTGGGACACCAAAGACTGAAAGAAATCCATGAACAAGAACACGTGCAATCGTGGTTGCTGCTTTTTATTGCGAATGGGTGCGAGAAAACGAAGCGTGTCAAGTGGCCAATGACTGGCATTACGTATTTACAATGCCAGGGTACTGTTTTGTACTCAACGAGATCGATGGCTACTCGCTGAAACGATCGTTCTACCGGTATATGACATTTCGGCAAGGGTAATCGGCGGTGAGGAGTTTTCCGACGTTGGCAGGCTTCATAACCGGTGCAGTGGGATTGAATGTCTCCTTGCATAGTGGGCCATCAATAACGGTCGGGAACTCGGTAACATTGCTTTGAAAGCTCAATGTCGTGCAGACGCGGGAAGGTCGTGACATGATTTTATCACATGTGGGCGTAGTGTTTATGGGACTACTAACTGGTCTCCGAAAAAGCTACGCTTGCGTGAGTGACGTGGCAAGTATGACCTGTATAAAGCGCCTTCGACTAGAAATAAATCACTCGCGGATTGAATTGTTCCTCTTCGCGGGAGGGGAGCCTATTTGGGTTTCGCAAGAAACTCAAAATACTGTTCGAAGTCGATTTTTTGCTCAACTACCATCTATGGGTCCAGGGTTGGAACTATCGACACGGCGCTCGCAAAAAAATCACGGTCGCTTTCGACTAAACTAAGTTCACTCAGATTATCAGAGTGTACTTCATGCGCACGTGGAGATGGTGGGTGATACGGCAAACCATCATCAGGTACATTCCGACAGATAGGCTAACTTAGGGTGCGGCCGCAACACATCAACAGATTATGCTCCGGCAGCAGTATCCTCCGGAACATAACCGAACAAGCGGCATAACGTCTGGTCTAACGAGTAATTTTCCTGGCATGTATCCGACGGTAAAATCAAGACCTTGCAACGAAATGGCCCACCGAGGTAACATGTTGGACGTGTCTTGCGTGTACTGCAGATGGACGAGATCCGCAAAATCTGTGGCGCCTTTGAAATGTCTACCTTAAATATACTGTCGCCAATGTTGTAGAACTAAGACAAGTCCACAGCCTTATTTCATCATTATCAACAGTGCTTTTGACCTTTCGTAAAGTGTTTACTGAAAAAGCAAACAATGACGTTCAAATCTGATCTATCTGGATTTGTCATCAGCTTTTTGGGCTGGAAATGCACCGGTATTACAAACTCTTGAAAAAAATCAGGCAAGTGAAATACGGGTGGAGATGACAACACCTCTTTCGATTCGGTTATAGCTCTGCTCTGATCTGGGCCCCAATGCTTCTCAAATTCTTGCCGTTTCGAAAATTGTTTCTTGGTGAGTTCAACCAAGGGTGCAGTGTTTCTGCAAAGTTCGAAAAAAAAACGGCGTCCAAAATTGAGAGTACCCAGAAATGATCGCAACTCCTTGATGATTTTCGGGTCAGGCGACTCACTAATAGCTTTCATACGGTATTTACCAATAGTGATACCTTTCGCTGAAATGACATGGCCTAAGTAGTTTACTTTATTTGAGCCAAAATGCGATTTTGATGATTCGAGTGCTAACCACGCGTTCTGGAGATCATTAAACATGTGGTCGAGAAGCTTTAAATGGTGATCCCATGTAGCAGAATATGCTACTAAATCATCCACGTAACGAAACAAACCGTTGCATAATCCAGTATCGCCAAGCGCGAGGGATATCGCACGTTTGCATAACCAAGTTGCGTTACAAACACCGAATGGCATGCGTTTGAATTGGTACGGTTGGTCCGATGGGCCACAGGCAGTTGGTCCGAGTCGGCCAGAGGCAGTTGGTCCGAGTCGGCCAGAGGCAGTTGGTGAAAGGCAGATAGTGCATCAGCGACTGTGAGCAACTTAGCTCCGCCGACGGCGTCCGGATGAATTTCGATGTTGGGCATACACAATGTGACGGTTAAGTGTATTGTGATAATAAACACAAAACCTTGGTGAATTGCACAGCTTTAGCGACGATTGTAACAGGACTATCCCAGGCACTAGTGCGCCCCTCGAATATTCCTTGTTTCAAGAGTTTGGTTACTTTCGTCAATTTTATCTTGATCATGGGGTGAGGTACGGTACGGCGCACGATTATTCGGACGGTTGCCTGGTGTAAATGGGAACGTAGCTTTGCCTATTTACTACAACTGAGCTCGTCTGAAGACAACCAGAAAACGGGACGGTATTTAGCACACAACAGAGTAACTTCTGCGATTTGTTCAGGCGTAAACGTTTAGTGAACAAAAGCTTTCGCTGGTTCCAACGCTCGAGGCGCTGTGACTAACTCCTCCAGACTCTCAGGTGAGATTGCTACCGCATTAACTCGTACTTTGAGTCATTTGGTCACTGTGGATGTTGATAAATAAGCCAAAATGAGACCTTGGGGTATTTTAACGCAACGACTGGACGGATTGTCGATCTTTAACCAGACAGAACCGTCTGCTGTACGCCATGTTGTAGTTGTACGGGCCACTACATAACGTTTGAATACCTTCAACGTTTGAAGACTAGAATACTCTGACATGTCGGACTGCGGAACCACACGGGGTTCAAAAGGTACAGCACATCGGTGTCGTTAAGAGGTGGATTAATGGTGAAAGCAAAAACTGATGCTCCCATCGTGAAAGCAACACTGATGCTTCCATACCGGTTGGTGAATAAAAACGAGTTTTCAAACTCACAGGGACAGCTTCGAAGTGGGCATGAACAGATGCGACAGAGACTGAAGCTGCACGTGGTGAGGACATCTTTTGAGCACGGTAACGATCATCGACACGATGCACAGCGGGAATGGTTGCATTGCTTGAGTGGAAAGTCAAACAATGATTCTTCCAATCAAGTTTTGCACCAAACGAAGACAAAACGCTAGTTAGACAGAAACATGATTTATCGTTCCTCAAGTACTTGCTTATCGTGTTCTCTAAATTGCTTACGACTTACAATAAAAGCTGAGGGGCACACATCAACCAACGACCTTCTAGGCAAACAATCAACACACCGTACACGCTTACGTGGGGGAGCTACGTCTATATCAGTACCTAGCCTACAAGGTTCCCACTCATGCACTCTGGACATGCTGAGGTCAAGCGACCCAGAAGGCATACACCCTCTTTCATCGCCCCTCTGGCTACCCAACTGTACAGATGTCGACATACCATCGGACGTGTTCGACATATCACCGGGGAACTGCTGTACGGGTACCTTACTCGACTTTCCAATTGTGTGCAGGACCTCCACAACTGGGCATCGTCACGACTTCTGCTTAGACCATTTTATGTACGCGTGGAACCGACGTTTGTTTGCTGCACCGTACTGGGGGTGGTCAAGCAACTTTGCCATGAGTGACCGGACATATTGCTCGAGGTGTATTCTGGGAGACTGCAAGGCTCAACCTGCGACTGCTGGAGCTACTGTGGCGCAGCCTGCGACTGTGCCGACTTCGCCGGAGAACGGGGGGAACTACCGGACTTCTGCCCACGCTATATACTCCGCGAACGTTTGCTGTCTGTGTGGACGGTACTCGGAGTAGTGGTACTACGTCCACGACTCGTCTGTGGCTTCTTACGAGCTACAGTGGATCACAGTGTACTCACTGTTTGCCGACCGTCTGCTCCAACGTGGCAGCACTGCGTTGTGCGCGGTCGCTCGACTCTTGCATAGTTCTGCTATACGGACCTAATCGTTGCCGCTCGTATAATTTCGGGATTTTCCCTATCTCGAAGATATCGATTCCTGATGCTTCCAACTCGGAAACTCCGGTGCGTTCTGCTTGACAACGGAAGTTACTCAACTTGTCGCGGTGTATATTCAGAAAAAAACTTGACCGAATCGGTTTTTGTCGTTGCCATTGTGACAATGTCTTCGACCGAACGTGTTTCGGCGTCAGCGGACAAATGTGTGGATTCGAAGGCCAACATAAGCTCCGACCATGACGTCGGTAGAGTTTTTTACCTCATCGTCTAACAACTTTTAGTCGGCGCTACGCTGCCACGGGACAAGACCAGACCAGACATCAATTGTGTGTGGAACACAACTGCCTCGTCTTTCAGGACGTACAAGAAATCTACATCAAGGAAGCGTCGATCACAGTTTCAGTCATACCGACGCGAGACTTAAGGGAAACCTTGAGAACAGCCTCGTACGGGTCCATGCGGTCGACTATGATATTTTGGTCTCCGTCCGTACCTGAAAACTTCGTAGGGGCTTCGAAATCATTGGGGTTCATGCGGGTCGTGACCGTAGGCGCAGGCGTCAGGGACTGGTACCGCGTCATACCAAACGCAGCTTGCATCGTTCTAGAGGCAACAGGGGTACCTACGGGGGGACTGGTGTGCAAGGCACTAACAGAAGACAACAACGACTGAACCTGTTCGGTTTCGCATTTGGCAAGATGATCCGCGATGAAGTTGTTCAGTGCTCGGACGATGACGCTGTTGAGGAACGAACTGGTTCCTACGTACTCCTTGCGATGATGACGGCGAGCGGGGAAGTGTGAACGTCGCGTACCATGAGGCGAACGGCGACGATGATAATCTTCAGAGCCGTGCTCGCTGTCGCAGGAGCTGTAGCCGTTTGTGGCATCCGACGAGGACGCCTGCGAGTCGCCTGAATCGACAGTTCTACCTCCCCCTGTTGCTTCGCTGCCTGTTGCTGCGCCAGCTCCCCCTGTTCCGCCGCTTGCTGCCTCGCCGGTTGAGATTCGGCGAAGACAGTCGGTGTGGCAAATCGAACGATTCATCTCAACGACTTATCGACTGTCACCACTTCTGCTTCCTCCTCCTCCTTGGTGGCTCGTAATATCGTCGTCCTCGTCAGAGGCAGAGGGAGGCTCCTCCTCGGGAGGGGGAGGGGGACGTGTTTGCTCATGGAGCCGGTATAGTTGTGACAAAAATTAATCAAATTCGCTCTGACCGCAGCGCTGATAACGTCGTGGGCTGCGACACCAACACTGGTAAAAGAGACCAAGCCGTGGACGCCAATGTGGGGCGGAGCCCCGGGCAGGTTCCCTCTTGTGTGGTTGCAGTCAGAACACAGCGAGGCGGGTTGGTACCTCGGCTCTTCACGGAATAGAGTGGAGGACCTCTGGTGACCTTGAAGTTGTCTGTAATGAGGCCGTACAATCTAGGGAAGGGGCCAGGTATCCACAGTAGTGTGGATTGGTTTATCACAAGTCCAAGTGTCGGGGGGAACCACCCCCGTTCCCGGGGAGAGAGCAAGCCGTCCCCGGGAGAGTACCTCTCCGCACCCCCCGCTCGTCGAGTTCGTCATCGGCGCCCGTTCTTTCGTCGCGGTCACCGAGGGCGTTGTTGCAGGCAGACCACAGCAACAACAGCAAAGGAGCAGTGCCGAAAATGTAGTAAACTACGAATGAAACACTCAACCTGAAGTCGACAAATTGGAGCCGGAAGGTATACATATCATACAGGCAACACAGCAGTCTGCGGAGCAGCCTGCCGAGCAAATGTGTCAGGAGACATGTCAAGCAAGGCAAAACCTGTCCTGTCAAGGGTGGAGGCCCAAGGGTTCCACATTATTAGGCTGGTGTCAGTCAGTCAAAGCATATCAAGACAAATTTGCTGTCTGGCAACGAGTGAAAGTGCTGTATCCTGATATCTTTGCTGCGGAGAGCTACACCAGCAATTAGTGTGCGACGATAAGAGCCAAAAACAAACCGAAAACAACAAATAAATAAACCAAAAAAACATGGTATTCTGGCGACTCTCGCACGACCAAATGTTATTGACAACTAATGCGTAAACGTATGTTAGATTGTACCAGGTACATCGTAAAGATAGAACAAAATCACAAACAGTCTGCAAATTCGAGAGGGCAGAGGTTTCCTCGGAGATTGTCTAGGTGTTCACAGCAAAGCCCCCACCAACAGCGCTTAGCACCGAGAACAGCAGCAGCAGCACCACCACCACCACCACCACCACCACCACCACCACCACCACCACCACCACCACCACCACACAGAGCAGGACCTGCCCCATTCCTGTAATGCTCTGTGTTGCGTTGTCCCAATATCGAGTTTAAAAGAGAACGATGTGGGTTTGCTTGGTAAACCACACATGCTACGTTTATTGTCGTAGCTGCCAAGTCACAAGTTTCAGTCGTGGCGGAATGCGGGCGAAAGATCCAACACAAAAAAAAACACAAACTGGAAAGCAGCAAGCTGAGTTGCAGGCACGCCAGGACAGCAGCAGCAGAGCAGCAGCCGCAGGCAAAGCAGGGCAGGACCTTCAACTATCCATCCCCCTTTCTCCCGTACTCTTGCGTTCCCGTTACATACAGTATTATGGTGCTTTGCTCTGTCCGCATGCCGTGTTTCAAAAGGAAGAATCCGAGTATGCTCAATTTAATATGGAAGATACCTGGTACGTACGTGTGTTTGCTGTCACAGCTGGCAAGACACCGGTGTCTGTGGTGACGGAAAGCGGACAAACCGTGACATTGCTGACGAAGAACGACATACGGGATAGTCGTGCCGTGCCTACGACACCTCAGGTGCTGACGCTAAAAGTCCGCCTGCTGCAGGTTAGTCATGCTGTGCATCGTCGCCTGCTGTCAGCTGCACGCTAAAAGACGGACTGCTTGGGTATGTTGTACCGACCGCCTGGTACGAAACCCTTTTTGTAATTATATATCATATCGTATAGGGGGTATACTTCTATATACGGTAGCTCTAAAGTGATGCCAGGCTCTAATTAACTGACCGTGAAAGTGGATAAAGTTCAGATTATGGGGTACGTTCTTCCGGAACAAGCCGACGCCCAGTATCTCCTGTGATAAGCGTTCGCGTTGAGTCCATGGGGTCCGATATACCTGTTTCACATAGAGCATTTGACATTCCGAATATGGGATTCGGATACTGCCGGCTTTGAGTTGTCATTGCCAACTGCGGAAATAACTGTCACATACACGCGGTTTCAGTACCTGTTTTGGTCGACGGGACGATGGTGACGGAAAGATCTGAGCGCGCCATCTTTAGCTGCGGGGGGGATTTGTCTAAATCAGAAACGGTACCAGATTTGGTCCGCGAAAAAAAATGTAAGCTATGTCAAACGCCGTCGAAGCAGCTGAGCGCGTAACTTAACAGGTATTACACTCAGGCGGGCGATTCCACTTCGTCATCGGAGGTGGTACCTGAGATCGTCGAGGGCAAGCTGGGAAAGGGAAAGAAGTTCTACAGACAGTGATACAACCTGTGGCACAACACTTGAGCATTGTGAAACGTTTGCGCGTGTGGTGCCAGACGAGGCAGTTGATGAACGCGTGGAAAATCTCAGTGTCACAATGCGGACGAAGTCTTCATGGGCGGGGATTGGTTTTTGGATTGTTGTCTGGGTGGATTCTAGGTGTAGCATCAGCATGTGCGGTTGGTACTGCTGCGCTATCGAAAACAAACTCGAGCAGAAACGTGTGGATCGCTGCAGCTAAATGACCGATTCCCAGTGACGGGTAAGCTAGGTAGTGTAGATGAGAACAGATTGTCGCGCCAGCCTTCTTCATATTTCGTGTTCATGTGCTGAATCATGTGTGGTCAGTACGTTTATTTCCAATGCTGCATAATGCAGTGTGTGGTGGTTAGCTTTGAGGGGTTTCGGGGTGCGTTCAGAACAATGCCTCCCATTGTCGGTTAGGACAAATGAACTATCGGTTGCGTGTCTGATGTCACGACTTCTTGTTGGTTGTTGCATCGAATCCATGTGTCGGAGACACTTTTCCCGCGATTGGGTGCACGTGTCGCGTGAGATGCCTTCGACCAATATAGCAATGATTGGCATACTGACTAGTATCTCATTCTCGTTGTGAGGTATTTTTGTATTGAATTCATTTATTGACTTTTGGGCTAAAGTATACCGGGTACCAATATTTTTCCATCTGCTCAGCAGGTTGCACATGAGGGAACACATTCATGGCGAGATATTATGAACGTGTAGTTATTTGCCGCATGCTTTTCGGGAGGTATGATTGTTTCTGTGCGTTATTTCTGGTGAAATGCCAGACTGTTTTGGCTTTCGTTTATCTGCGGATATAAATGTGTCCTTTCCTTTTTTTTGTCAAGCGCCCCAAGTCCCGTCGGGCCTGTGGGTTACGTTGGGGGGGGTGCTGTGGCGTCTGGGCCATCCTTGAATATCCTAGCGGGTTTCCTACTGATAGATAGGCATGCTTACGACATGGATACATCTGCAAGGATACCAACCCAAAATATCACTCTGCCTTTTGCTACCTGTGTGTGTTTCTGCGAGTCCATCTATCTACCCTGGTGCACAGCGGGGCTGGCCGCGGACTCCTGATGATATCAGGGGTATAGGTGTAAATGTATGGGTGACCGTTTCCTCGCGTGCCTCACACATTTCGCCTCTACTTACTCGTTATCTTCAAGTCTCATTTGGACCAGGAAGTTGAGTGGGGTTCAAAACGTTCCGTGGTTTATCACTTTTGTTATGCTACGTCGTCCATTTCACCGGCCTCCACTCTCTGTATCGCACTCATTAGCTCGGTCACAGACAGGCATTGATTACTTCGGTCACCTACAGGCAAACGAGCGCTTTCATATGTACCAGGTGAGCATTTCCATCACGAGGCGCCCACTCGCGGCGTGCAAACAAGCACATAATACTCGTCGTTTTGACTTTTCTGCATTTACTATTCTGGTCTAGCTCTCTACCCTTTTCCTCTCATTTGCCGTACTTATCTAGCTCTCTCCCTTTCGTAACTCAGATCCCGGTACCACAGAGGGGGCACCCTCTCCCCCCTCCCCCCCTCCTCCCAAACTACGGAACTACGCTACAACCACTACCACGCGAGGTAAACCCTTTCCCTTTTCGTATATTATTACTGCTGTCACAGCAATAGAGTTTTTGCCTCGCGAACCTGCTTGCGCACGTGCAGCTCGTTGCGTGCAATCGCGAGGGGCAAACGATCGCAGGCACGAGTACACCAGGTACACAGTGGAAAACCTTGCAATAATCTCACAACCAATCCCCCCACTATTTTCGAAAGATCTCGACCTCATCTATCTGTATCTCCAAAAAGCATGTTCCCCCTGTTAAACCAACAGCGCTTTACGGTACAAGAGCAGGACTGCAATCGCTTTCCAATCTTCCCCCCCCTCGGACCGCACTTTATGGTACGACTGTGTGGCTCCTTTATAAAGCTGGTATTTATTTCGCTACCCAAAGCGTGCAGGGTGTGCAACAGCAGTGGGTATGGTAAAAATGAATAGTACCCGTATATATTTCAGTTAGACGTATCGTTCTCGTGAATGGCACCAGGGCATATACCATCGTACATACTTGCGAACGAAAAAACGCGTCAACAAGATAGTGGCGTATTCTCCGCCAGTATCTAAGGGGCGAGATAGCGGCGAGAGGCCCCTTTTTGTTGGATTTTCGAATCTTGGGGAACTTCGTGGACCAACACTAGTCTCCATACGGGGTGTACACCCATTTACTTTGGCACCATGTTGCTGAGATGAGGATAAAACACCCACAAAGTGGTACCATGACGTTCAGTCTCACAATAGTAAAATTGCGGATGTCTCCACAAACGTACCGGTATCGTGCCCTCCTTCTATATACATTCGCGAGATGTGTTTTTCTCTTTCACTTTTTGTTTTAGTTATACCCAACCGCGGCCGCACGCCCATGGTCTTACCTGGAGCCCCATAGTACAGACCAATCAGCGTCCCATTTTCTTGTGCTTAACCAATGACAGTAATACAAAAAAAAGCCTTTGGAGGGTGTTCCCATAGTACACCCCATAGTACCGGAGGTGTGACCAATCGAGAGCATTACGGGAGTATGTGGCGGTGGAACCCATCATCCCGTCCTTCGTCCACGCTACTGTTTGCACCGCATTCACGTGAAAAGTGGTCAACACAACAAGAGGAATATCGTCTCAGCTGCAGCGCCGTGGCGCGGCCTGAGGGATGTAGGAACCGAGTGCAAGCTTGCAGCAGCACAAAGCTAAAGCAGGGGTGGGTAAGCTACTGGTGAACGAGTTGTTTTATCTTCGCAGCGTGAGCAATCAGCTAAGATGACGATGGAGATGGCCCTTGGCCGTCGCAGTATGAGAGCCTACGGCAGGCGGAACTTCGTCGGGTTGGAGACTGGAGCGCCATCAGCTTGCCTCCTGGACGGATACAACGGAGGAGACGTCTATACACCAGGTACCTGTGACTGTAGTGTCGTGTTGTTGTACAAGAGTGGCGATGGATACAGAGGATGCACGCCGAGCACTGCTGCTGTAGACATTTCTTCCGCCGACCTACCAGAGGTATATCCAGCAACAATCATACTCGTAGTGCGTACCTGGTACAAAAAGTGTACTGCTGTACGGACACTACCTCGTCTTGTCGCTACTACTTGGGCAGGATGGACCGGTATTGCCTGCACCGTACCAGTTTCGCCTATTTTTCTGTCCTCTTACCTTCCCCAGAGCAGCAGCAGCTGTTTACCCGGTGCCAGGTATTGGTGTAGCTATACCTGGTACTACTACTGTACAGCTCGAATATATTACCCGTTGCCCTTCCGAAGGGAAATATAGGTAGTGTGTAAACATCAACATGGTTACGAAAAAATCATTATATTTCCATTCAGAGTGGCATGTACAGCTGCAGCCCTGCGATAGCTGTATATAACTGCCTGCGAGGCACTTCTTGGCCTCAACGCTACACGCACCCGGCTGTGTACCGGCATTGAGTTGCGCAACAGTCCACCCAACACATACCGTAGTTATTGGGCACCGCACTGGTTATATATGTACCTACAACAGCAGCACTGTGACAGGAGAAGAGGTCGGTACCATTTTCGTGCTGTGCGTTTTGGTATGATTGATCAAACGATGAGTGTCATTCGATACCATGTTGAGAGCAATGCGGAGGGGTGGTGGTACTGGCAGTACTGCTGGCACTGATGATGTAACACCTTTTGATCGCTCCTCTATTTGGCATTCACGCATCTCTTTCACTCTAGAAACAGTGCAACACCAGGTGGTAAGCTGAGACTAGAGTTGCCCCCCGTCTGACTGAGAACCGGGTGCCCGGTGGCGGGTACCCGGAACCGTCGGAACCGGAACCGTCCCGGTCCAACTTACGGAACCGCGGGTATCTGTACCCCGGGTACCAGTCAGTTGTTCCATACGGAGGCCCCAAGACTGGGGTATACGTTGATTTACACTCCAGCGGCCGCGCCTCTAGACTCTCGCCCTCGCCCCTGCAGACTACAGACCGATAATAGAGAATACCCCCAATATTACCTGCCTTGCCTACGACACCGCCACTCCAAAGCTACACGGGGAGAAAATAGTGTATGGTAACCCGGGTACCCGTGTCCGCCTTACCACGCCGCCGTTCAAACGCTAAAAGGGGAGCAAATAGTTTATGGTAACCCGGGTACCCGTGTCTGCCGGGACCCGGGTACCCGGTTCCGGCTCCGCCTCTACCGCCCCCTAAAACCGGTCGGGTACCTGGTTCCAAATTTTGAGGCCGGGGTGCAACTCTAGATGAGACCAGAGAAAGCAACTTCGTGCAGTACGTGACAGGAGTTGATAGATTCAGGCTCGAGATTTGGGCAAAGATAAGCATGTGACAATATTTATATTGGAAGTTGAGTAGGACACACCCTGCCTCACATGAAAAGCATCAGAGCCTAGCCCAAAAAAAAGAAAATAAGATATGCTAAAGTGGTGTCGCATACTGGCAAGAAACACGTGGAGTTTTGTCGTGCGATTGTCTTGCCTGCAGCCGAACGCGATGCCTTTGGAGCTGCGGCGACGGCGGAAAGGGAGCAGGAGGACCAACATAGTCGTTGCTTGCTGAGGGAGTTATTTCGCTGACGGAAGACTACAAACCAAGCAGTAGCAAACAATAGTCGTGCATGGGAATCGGCGCAAGGAGCAGGCCCGCCGGCTGAGGGTGATGATATTTGTACGCTCAACCCCATGCCAACACCACACGCCGTGGTGAAAACGCCAACGGCAAAGATGCTGGTGATGACGGGCAGGAAAGGTCACCGCAACTGCTCCGTGCGGCGAGTGAGTTATGTGTGACGGAGATGGGGCAGAAGGAACTCGCTTCGCCGCCGGATTAACTTCCTGGGTGAAACACTCCACAGTGCCGTAGCTCTCAGAGCTGAAGCCACGCCAGTCGTCGCAGGTGTGGAGGTGGGGCAAGGGGGGGGGAGCAAGCGTGCACGATGGGTGAGTCCCGAACGGCAACGGAGAGCAAGGGCCCATTGGTGTGAACGCGAACGCCGGCGTTTTTCATGAAAAGGATAGGGAGGAAAATCCCGATTCAGGTGAGCAACACTGGCATTAAGTAGCCACCGGCACTTCTTTCGTCGCTCTTTTTGCGCACGTTTTATCAAGCTGTAAGGTTAAACTGGCGGTTCGATCGTACCCGACCTCTACCTACTCATTCGTGGCGACTAAAGCTACACACCACCTCTGTGAGCCTGAAGCCTACCGTTGTGCCCTCTCGTGCAGTGTCAAAGCAGTAGGTAGGGTACGGCAGGTCGTGCCGTGTATGCTTCAGCAGTACCGGCGATATGGGTCTAGATTCTATCATACTGAGTGCCATGTTAAATGTGCCATTACTCTTGTTTCCCCTGCCACGGCCGTCGGTCGGAGTGTGCATGCGCCCAGAGGTTTCCATACGATGCAGTATCCTACTTTCCCACGGCGCCTGCAGTGGTTTGCATGTTTTGGGAATGGTGATTATTAATTTATCAAAATTCCACGCAGAAAACGTCGCGGTGGTGGAGGCGACCCTCTGCCATATACCTTCGCGGTAGTGGAATAGCCCCTCCGCCAGTAGGGCGGGCGCCAAGACAATGTAGACTTAACATTGGGACGGGACAGGTATCGCTATATTCAAAGGTACCGGAGGATAGCTGCATTGATGCAAAATTGAAGGAGCACGATGTCGTCGCGGATATGGAAGCGGTGAAGAACATCGTTGTTTTCAGTGTGAGCAACAAGGCCCGCCACCTCGAGGCGTACTTTTCAAACAGCAAGTGAAATCCAGCCCGTTTTCGTCTTTAAAGTTTCGGGTGCGCGAGTGAGGGCCTGTACAGTTCCGGTAATTTTCTTGCTGCGTTTGGGCTAAATGGCATGCCCTTCCCACATTCGATGTCTCACGGGTGGTGACGCAGGCATCACGGCCACACCAACACCAGGGAACCGCTAAGGACTGTTTGCGCGAAAGGTGCACCTATCAAGACCAACTGCCGCGCTTTCGTCGGCAGTCGAGGCCCCGCAAGTGCCACTCGGGGCGTAGGTTTTGCTTGTTGAATCGCCGATGACCTTCAGTTTACGCAGATAGTATGCAGAACATCAAGCTGGTCAAGATCAGGGGGCGGCAAAGGGTGGCTGTGCGGTGGTCTATGCCATCGAGATTTTAGCGCGCGTTTGCCAGGGGGCATGAGATGGCAGTGGAGGCATAGAAATGCCATTATCACGTTTGGCAGCAGCACGAAGGTGGAAGGTGGTTTAACTGCTGTGCACCCGACGAGCTTTCTCAGGACTTTGAGCATCCTGAGGAGACGAAAGCAACTTGGCAATTCAGTAGGGAGTGCGAGTTGTATGCGCCCGAGACGAAATGTATCAGGCGGGCGGCAATCCTGGCCACAATGATGGCGCATTTTGAGTGCGGGTGGTCCGAAGAATACTCTTCAGATTAAACCTTATGGCGTACGATGCGTGCAGCATATGCACTGTCTCAATATGCTTCAGGGATACATTCTGCCACGACTTGTAGGCGACGTTTTTACTTCGTTGATATCACGAGGATGGTTGGATTCTTGTGTTGGGCATTCTGTCAGTCAACGTTTGGTTCACGCCTCTTGATTGATACGCAAGAAATTTAGCATGTTGTCCTTGTAAACTACATTCGACACTACGGGTGGTGCACAGCTTCTGAGAGCGGAGTGCGTTTGAGCTATATGTGAATAACTTAGTGGGTGTATATTTTTCGAGGGGCTGTAGGAGCAGTGAGCGACGAGGACCGCTTCTGCGTGTGCCCCCCACGAGGATTCACGAGCGTAATGAAACTACGTTTTGTTTGAGAAACTACTGAATTTGTTCAATATTTACGTGCCAGGTGCAAAAGGACATGCGATGCGCACATCTATCTGTGAACCCGGTGATGATTTCCCATGTGCACGCTCTTCCACCTGCACGCAGTTAACAATTTTTTACTTCACCCGGTCGGGCTAGCTGCTTGGTCACGGTAAGTGCTCGTGGCGTTATCACAGGCAAACTGAACCGATCGCTGCAGAAAAACATCGTCGGACCTATTGAAACCGTCCAGAGGAAAGGCGAGAAGAAATAAAGTGTATATAGATAAAGAACATCGAGGCAAACGTACACAGCATCTGTGTTGTGGACAAGTTTGAACATACTCATATACTGTAGGTACTCGTCTCGTCGGCCAGTACCAGTAGATAAAAAAGAAGCAAGTTTGTCTGTTACATGCCGTAGGCCGTGTGCATTCACAGAAAACAAAGCCAAAATACAAACGAAATATTGCCGCTCCCAGAACATCACCAAGACCATAGCAGCACTCCGACAGTGACCAACTCGAAACAACTTGTGCGGCGAAACACGTTCCACGGGAAAGCCCACGGTTTTTCGCTTCTGTAGATATCGAGTGTGTTGAAATCGGTTACGTACAGCTCTCGCAATAAGTACTACAAAAAACCCAACTTACACTTACAGACAGACGAAGCATTTTCCCCCCTATATAATACGCAAAATAAATCTTCGGTCGCTTTGCTCCCTCGTTTTTGGCTGCTCCCTCATTTTTTGGCGCTTCGCGCCAATTTAAGTTAATTGCCGGCTCCAGGTAAGACCATGGGCGTGCGCCAAAGAGGCCTGGCGCTCACGGGCATCTATATGATATTTTGATTTTTTCATTCCATCGTTTCATACGTATTAATATGTACGGCCACTCGCGGCGTGCAAACGAACGCTTTCATATTAATAATCATGTTCGTGATTTCTCCGCATTCCTTCGAACATATCTCTTCGTACGAGCACTTTTTGGCGGAACGCGAAGTAGTCGTCACGGGAAGTCCCGCCGGACACATTAGCCGAGGCCCGGCCGCGAACCGTGCCCGCTGGAGCGCGTGGCAAAACCCTAAAAAAAATCGACGGGAGTGCGAAGGGCTATTTCCCAGGTTTCAGGACGAGAGGCGTTCTTTTATTCGGACGTACTGGTGAAATGTCGTCAGCTTTTTGCCCTTTCACGAGCACAAAGACCAGACATGGTAGACAACACACAACATCAACATAGCACAACGTTCCAACGCTGCAGCGCATAAACATCCGCAGGCAACAACGTGCGTATGCGGCACACCCATCTACACTGTACTGACAGTTGTGGATATCGGAGCCTGCCGTCCGTAACCAACCATTTACCTACATTTGCTGCTGCTGTGTGTGACAGAACCATGCACACTCTGAACGGAGTTGTATGGACCGTTTGGGTTGAGTACGAGTATCTGAACTGCTTTATATTTCCGACGTTTTGTGTTTCTTCGCCGACGCAAACTCAAGACATCTAGACAGCAGACAACATGCACAGAACACAAACAACGGTGCTACCCCGCTTAGCAGCACAAACAGCAGCGGCCCACACCACGCGCGTGTCGCAGGTCCGTGGTGTAATGCTATGGCTAGTTGCTTTATCGGAGGCTGCCATCCGTCCTATATCATCATCACCTCTCTCTCTTCTGCTGTGCTGCTCTTACATGTATTGCGGTGTGTCGGGCGCGCCACGAAAAACAATTACTGGTAGCTGGTACCAGGTAACATGGATATTTGTGCGAATATAGTAAAAAGGTCACGATGCCCAATTTTGCCCTTGAAGGCGCGAACTCAATCCTCGCAGAGATCTTCTCTATTGTTTTCAACTATTTTTTCCCACCTTTTTTTTTGTGTCACGTACGTAACCCAGAAACCAAAAACAACGAACAGGCCACGAACAGTGCAGGGCGCCTGCTACAACCAGCTGGCTATAACGCTATACACGCCCGACGCCCGCCGGCAAAACAGGAAGCAAGATCACGCGTGTGCGAGCGTTTGCCAACGCTGTATTGTTGTGGCTTCCTACTAATACGTACCAGGATTATTAACAGAACCCTGCGTTCCTAAAAATGCGTACCAGGTAGTTGTTTTTTTATCGAACCTTGCGATCTGCAAAGCTAGGGGTTTCTGCTGCTATGCGATACATGCATGCATAAAGCCACAGGTACAACAGCGCTCCTGCTGCTGTCGTGCGATTTTCGTGGGCAGCCGAGTGTGGTCGAGAGTTCCAGCCCCTTCTTCGGTGCATCCTTTTCTAGTTCTGTTAAAATTGTCCCACTACATTGTATTGCTGTGTTCCGGGCTGCACGCGTGTGTGTGCGGTATGGACCGTGTGTCACGCGTGGAGTGCCCTTACACCTTTTTCTCGGCAGTCCTCGGTTTTGGGGGGAGAAACTTGCTTCGCCATAAGCGCCGCAACGAAGGCATGCAAAAACATACTGACGAACATGATACAATGTTCGGCGGAATCATCAAGAAAATCTAAAAAAGTAACAGTTCCACACTATTCCCACGTATGTTTTGTCTCCAAAAATGCACGTGCAGATTAGAAGGGTCTTCTGCTATACACGTGAATATATACAACAGTAATGCTGTATCGTTTTCAGATCGTTCTTGCGCCACTCCCCTAGGTACGTTCCGGGCGGGAACCTCGTACTAATTATATTTCGTGCCGACCACTCGCGGCGATACAACAAACGTGTAATCGCAGGCATGGAATTATCTGAATTTGTACTACTGCTCCAGCTCTCTCGCTTTCGTTGCAAGTATCGTACTTCTGCAGCTCTTTCCCTTTCGCAACTCGGATGCAGTGCCATATATCGGGCACCCCCCCCCCCCCCCCCCCCCAGCTACGGAACTACGCTACTACCACTACTACGCGGGGTGTGCCTTTTCTCCCTTCATATTGGAGGTGCCTTCTTCGTACGAGCGGCCTATCAATACTTCTGTCAAAGCATCAGAGTTGCTACATATTGAATATCTTCGTATCGTGCCGAGAAGGACAATACGCACATTATTTCACGCTGCAATGAATAGGGCTTCATTTCAACGAAACAAAACCCGATCGACACGCCTGCATTCCTCAGCACGTAGATCATTCATCATGGTCTTAAGTTCAGCTATTTCTCCCCTATGAATCGTCTACAGTCATCGACGTCTCACACATATAAGGCATAAGAACGGTATGATAAAAGCTTTTCACATTTTGGACTTAGAACTGAAGCAAAAGCTGGCATACGAAGTATAGAGACAACTACAGCATCGGCCAAACCGAGCTGTTCAGCTAGTTCACAAGGGGTCTCTCAAAGTGTATTGCACCGAGATCCTTGAAACGTGCCCAGTCTGATACAGATCCAGTCGTTGCACGTTCCCTATAGATATTAGTTCAGCCGGCATATTTTCGCTCGACGCAGCTGAGTCCCAAGAGGGCAAATTATTATGTACAAGATGTCAAGACCACCTCTTCTCTCTCTAAGATCATCACGCCTGTCCCTTTTCCGCACCACCTCTTGGGCCACCCAACCCCTGTAGCCCTTCCTTGGATGCCGGTCTCTAGCTGTGTATTAATTCACAACGATTCCTCAGTTATCAAGTAAATAACCCTACCACGCACTCTCCATATTTTTTGTAGAACACGTTCGTGTGTCATTAACCTTGGGTTAACTTCACGAGCATGCGGCGCGAACCGCAAATCCTTGTATTGCATTAAAATAATGATTTGATGGGGAGAGTAATCGCATGTATTTGTGTCGACACCTGCAGCATGTCGGAGCCCTCTGAGGCCCACTTAAATTTCGACAGCCACTGTATGTTTACACAGCCACGTACCAAACTTGGAAAGTCGGAAGAATCCTGGTTGGATGCTACTGTACTAGCATACTGCATCACAACCTAAGCATCCCACTCTATTTTAATGGGTGCTATATATGTGAGTGTCACAAGCATCTACATTTATCTATACGCAGCGCGTCGAGACCGCTCGGGATTCGGTCGTGTTGAGGTCCTTGGACCCGCCGCTACCCAGGGTCCCTGCAACGACACTCTTCCGGCTACGAGCCCGCTTTTTCGGCACCACACGCCCCACCTCCACACCACATATAATGAGGAGGCTAGAACCCTAAACGGCTATGCCGTGTGGGACCAAGCCCCAATGTTCAGCGACGACAAGGCCCCAACGTGAACATGTCGGCATTGAGCTACTTCCGCGGGGGTCTCGACGCGCTGCGTGTAGATAGATGTGAATGCATGTATGCACTAACATACCAGGTATACGTGTCGTACAAATATACCTATCATAGACAGTACGCTCATCGGATTCGCGCAGAAGTCCCGCCGCCGGCCGCCTTTCTGCATGGTGTTTTCGCCGCCTCAGCCTCATGTGCACAGGTTGGTGCAGTGGATCCGCCCGCCCCGCCCACACCCGTCACGTGCGTGGCCTTCGAGACGAAATCTCCGCAAAATTCTGCACTCTAAAGAGTTTTGGCGGTTTCTGTGCCTCGTGATTAGCCATTTTGAAATATTCTTCCGGGTAGGTGCTCTCCGACCTCAGCTGTCCAGGGGGCACATGTCCTACGACAAGGCAAGATCTGGGACGACTTCGATGTGTGCCCCGCGGACCCCAATTTGGCAGTTGTAAGCTCTGCCCTGCAGGCAGCAGCAAAGCCCGGACCAAGACGTGTGGCGGTACTTCGTCCTTGGGCAAGCACAGGAACAGTGTTCGCCACGCGCCCGTGGTCACTCGCGACATCAAGGACAAGAAACAGGGGGTCCTGGACGGCATGGTCTTGATCGGTCCTAGATTCCAGATCGACGCCCTCAAATGCATTCCGATGACTTACAAGGTAGCGCCATGTTTACTTAGTCTCTCTCCCACGTTTTTTTCTGTTTCTATTTTGAATATTGTGTTGTTCGTTGTACAGCAGTAAACATATCAATTATACATAAAACACAAGCGTACTAGCCGGTGAGTATACTATAAATAACCCACCATACTTTTGTAGCGCTCTTTGTGTAGTCGTGTTTGCCGCGTTTTGTACGGACGTTTTTTGCATTTTATACCTGATCAAAGTACAACAGGTGAGTACACATCTCCAGGAAATCACTTTCTATGCGACACAGCCTTTTCGGAGGTGGGATTTACCTATTTTATTAGGATTTACTTCCAATAGCAGTACACACGATAGGAACTTCGCCAACTCCTTCTTGGCGGAATTTTGAACAATCTTATCGCTCTCCCTTTTCCCTCCTCCAACCTCGCGTCCCTCTCCCTCGGCAGGTACGTATGCCGTGTGTGTTCGCTCGGATACAATCGGCACTAGATACATGACTGCTGCATCGCTATTTCGTGGCAAACCAGGCACATTGTTGCTCGATAATTTTGGAGAAAAACGAATGTGCCGTTAACACTCGCACACTCACATCAACACTTCGACTGCTGCTGTTCGCAGCCGCTCGGAGAAACGGGTAACCCATGGTTCGTGAAGGTGATCGACAATGTGTCCAGGGTGAAGCCCGCCAAGCGCGGAATGTTGTACGCGGAGCTCAACGACATGGAGATAAGCCCGTCTTTTGCAAGTTTATAGCTGTGTAAAAAATAGATACAGCGCCTCAAAAGGGTGAAGGGTTAGGCTGTGCAAACGCAGTCAACACAATCACCGGTTGTGCTCTCGTTGCACGTTCCGGTGTTTTGGACGTATGTGAGCAAAACGCGACTGCTGTCGTAGACGGAGCAACCACATCGTACAAAAGCAACGCATTATAGAACTGATGTCTACTGTAACTGCGCTAAAGCAGTGGCTGCTGAGCGACAATGTGTCCAGGGTGAAGCCCGCCAAGCGCGGAATGTTGTACGCGGAGCTCAACGACATGGAGATAAGCCCGCCTTTTGCAAGTTTATAGCTGTGTAAAAAATAGATACAGCGCCTCAAAAGGGTGAAGGGTTAGGCTGTGCAAACGCAGTCAACACAATCACCGGTTGTGCTCTCGTTGCACGTTCCGGTGTTTTGGACGTATGTGAGCAAAACGCGACTGCTGTCGTAGACGGAGCAACCACATCGTACAAAAGCAACGCATTATAGCACTGATGTCTACTGTAACTGCGCTAAAGCAGTGGCTGCTGAGCGACAATGTGTCCAGGGTGAAGCCCGCCAAGCGCGGAATGTTGTACGCGGAGCTCAACGACATAGAGATAGGCCCGTCTTTTGCAAGTTTATAGCTGTGTAAAAAATAGATACAGCGCCTCAAAAGGGTGAAGGGTTAGGCTGTGCACACGCAGTCAACACAATCACCGGTTGTGCTCTCGTTGCACTTTCCGGTGTTTTGGACGTATGTGAGCAAAACGCGACTGCTGTCGTAGACGGAGCAACCACATCGTACAAAAGCAATGCATTATAGCACTGATGTCTACTGTAACTGCGCTAAAGCAGTGGCTGCTGAGCATGCCCTGCAGAACACGGGCATTGTTATGTCGCCGCCCGCGTCCTTGAAAACAGGTAGCCGCCCTCTGGGCGATCGAGCAACCACATCGCACAAAACCAATGTATTATTGCACTGACGATGACTGTAGCTGCGCTGAAGCAGTGGCTGCTGACCATGCCCTGAAGAGCATGGGCATTGTTATGCCGCCACCCCCGTCCTTGAAAACAGGTAGCCCCCCTCTGGGAGATCACTCTAGTGCGGGACGACAAGTACTTCGGCGCCTCCATGGACATTTGCACGAGCCCCAACCGCAACATGCGCATCTCGTTCACCATCCACTTGTGCGACGGTATCGTTCTGCGGACGATCGACCTCGCGTGCGCACCTTTGACGTGCTCCACAATTGAGTGAACATCGCCGAGAAACTCAAGGACATCCTGGTGGAGAAGGGCCTGGACCCCATCAAGTGCACCGGCGTCACCATGGACAACGCGGCGAATATGACCAAGGCGGGGGAGGTACTCGACGCCGTCAAGGACGTCCTGATTGAGAGAGGACCTTGCTTCTGCCACCCCCTCTATGGTGCATCGCTACCAGGAGGTGGAGAGGGTGAAAGGCACGGAGAATGCGAAGGGCCCTACAGCTGCGACCTCATCGACGGCGGCGCCAGTGGCAGCAAGAACAGAAGCGACAGCAGCGGCACTGGCCTCTTCAAGTCCTTCTGAAGCGGTCGCATCCCCAGCAGACGGGGTGGTCGGCGCCGTGGGCGCTTCCGGAGGAGCGAGCGCTGACGCCGGAACGGCGACGCTCGCAAAAACTGTCGTGCATAACCTCCTGGCGGACGGCAACAGGGTCGTGTCGGCCTACAAATGGCCCCGAAGCTCAATAACGTGTGTTTCGCCCGGCGAGGTCAAGTTATGCCAATCCTGTTTTTGTTTTGCGTTCGTCCACGCTTGATTCGTACGGTGCAGCAATGGCTATTCACTCGCCATATCCGGAAACCGCCATCGCACTGTTTGAGTGGGTTTTCCAATAATTATGGCCATGTTTTGCTTGGAGAAGCTCTTTTCGGGCAGGTCCCTTCCATCCTATCATTTTAGCGAAGGGTCGGTTTGCGACAGTATCATTTTGATGGCAGGGTCGCTTCTTTACTTTGAGCCCTCTACTGTCTGCATAGGTAAACGTGACTCGTCCGTGCACCCGCACTCTCTATCTCTCCCCGTCGACCGTGTTGTTATTTTCGATTTTCCATGCGTGCTTTTCAATCCACCAAACGGTTGATGGAATGTGCCGCGTGGCTCGACGTCCCCTTCTACGCTCTTCAGAGGCACGTTCCCACCAGGTGGTGGTCGGACGTCACCACACCCCGTAGCCTGCTTCGCAACCGCCGGGCTATCCCAGCTAAGGCAATGAAGAAGGAGGCGCCTGTTCCGGAGTCCATCGAGAAGTCGGTGCTCTTGGTCATAGAGCCATTTGTTGTCGATACAGAGACCATGGAGTCAGGCAAGTACCCGACAGCCGGCTTCGTGCTCGGTATGGCCTGCTTGCTGCGGAAGCAAATCGACAAGCTCACCAACCCCAACACCGCCATCCGCGCGGCGGCGTTGGACATGAGCATATACTTTCGGCCACAGGTGGTATGTGCACATATTTGTCTCGGTGCGCAGTGTACCGTTTCTCTGGCGCACTTGGTACATACTTTTCGTTTCCAAGCTGGTACGAGGGCTCGGTGTTTCCCTTCAGACAGCTAGGGTGTCGCAGTTGAAAGCCTCGTACCCGCCTCTTAGGTGGTTTCCTCGGGACCTTGCTCATCATCACATTCGCTCCATCTTGTCCGCATATGGTGCGTTGCCGTTGTGTTCGAAATGGGAGCTAGGTTTACGCCAGACCCAATCGCGGAGGACATGGGCACGTCCGGATGCAGCAAGGTACACCCTGCCGACGCGGTCCTGACCACGGAGCTGGGAACATGGAGCGCGTCCCCAACTCCACCCCGGACACGGCGTACGGCATCGTCGAGCACATCACACGTCAGCTCATCCAGGAGAAGCTCCAGAAAAAGTTCGACGACTGTGAGTAGTTACCCGACACCCAAGACGAGACCGTCGATGGGAAGGGGGAGAGCGGGGGAGGAGACACCGGTGATGCGGGCGTGGGCGGCAAGGATGAGGTGAATACCGGCGCCAAGGGCACGGATGATGGAGGTGAGGTGGTGTGAATTGTATTCATTCCGCATTTGTCCCTCATCCTTTGGAACTTTAGGTCAGCACACCCCCTTCCCGCTTCGCCACTCTCCGTGGTACCACCGCGTTTGGCTAACCTTGATCCGTATCAAACAATGTGCATCGCTATCTCGCAGGAGAAGTAGGCGCAGGAGTCCTGGAGCCACCGCGCCCGACCCGGTCACCAAGCGGTCCACGCGCAATGATCAGTTGCTGGCTCAGCTCACATCGGAGTTACTAAAACACGCGACCTTAGCACTATTGCGGGCATGTCTAACCCCTTGGCGTTGTGGGAGCAACACCGCGAGTCCTTCCCTCTCCTTCAGGAGCTAGCTACGTCTGTCTCGTCCGTCCCGATTTCTTCTTCTTCTGCGTCGTCGGAGCGCCTGTTTTCCGAGGTAGGGCTCGTGTCGACGCAGAAACAGCAACACTTCAAGGAAAGCAGGGTGGCTCTGATAGTTACCGTGCGTGGTGCCATCGCCTGCGGGCTTCTCGGCAAATGCTAGGTCTTTCATTTTGGATGAACCGCTTCAAATGTTTTGCTCCGGGTACGATGGTAGCGTGGGGGTGTACCTGGTACCCGTTTACGGACTGGGTGAAAACTCGCTCGGATTAGAGGGTAACGCCGCGTAATATTGGTTGCTTTCACCGCCAACGGCTTTGCCCTTTATTTCGCTTCTTCCTATTACTTTGTAGTTTGGACACCCCGGCCGTCTCAATGCGGCGGAGCACCACAGCATCAGTGCAGCAAGAATTGCTAGTGGTTTACGCTTAGTGCTACGCAACAGGTATTCTTTTTAATTGTGGTGGTGAACTACGTGTCGTTGGTTAGGGTTGGGGCGGCAAATTGGCCCATCTTCTATGGGCTTGTACGGGGGTATATCGGTCTGATGAGCGGCATTCTGTGCGTTCTCAAAACAACTATATCTGCTCTTCGGTATAACATACGGCGAAAACTTCCGAGCTTTTTTCTTTGTCGTCACGTGCATAGGGCTGACACTAAATGACATTCTAATTGGGATGCTGCTCTCAGTTTATGCCATGCGTTTCCCCCTACGCAAATTCGTAACCCCGCTCGTTCATTTTTCCTCCTGTTCTACTGCCGCCAAAATACGACGAGCTCCGTCCCGGATTTCGTAGGGATCTGAGGGTCCATGGTACTACAAGTACGGCCACCCATGATTATGAATACACCCCCCTGTTCTGTTTGCATTGCCGTCATTTTCATTCATATTTTCCACCCCCATGTTGGAAACTCTGTGTCTTCACTTTTGCCTGTTTTCTACTTTTCACTTTTCATATATTCTTCTTCCATTCTCGATTTTGCCCCATTTCAATTTGTTCTACTGCCTGCCGCCTTGACTCCCCTCCATGTACTATGAACAGTACCTCATACGTACTTGGTACCTCGTATACTATAACCTGCACTTGCTTCGTTCCACAACTTGGCTTTTGGCGGTGAGCGATTGGCCATTTTTGTTTTTTCCCTGAGGTATCCTTCCGTTCCAAGATTCTTGGAGCATGTCCTGTGACCACAGAGTCTATTTTGGAGATGAGTTAATGTGACATCATCAACAACAGCAACAAGACTTGAACTCGATTGTGTGGTTCATCTTTTTCCTAATTGGCTGCAGCGTGACCCAGTGTGCTCAGGGTTGAACCCCTGACGAGGAAGAACGTCAAATAGCAACACTCATTCATAGTAAAACGAAGAGAGGACCTTGCGTTAGCATGCAATGCCCGGTACCGCTTGACGCTTGAAGCTCTCTCAGCAATATGTAATATAAGTGCGCCCTATCCTCCATTTGTCAGACCGGCTTGATATAAATGCGCCCTATCCTCCATTTGTCAGGCCCGCTTGGTGACCACAAACATGAAAACATGTTGTCCGGGTACCCGGTTACCCGGGGGCATATGCTGCCCGAGTACCCGGTGGCGAGTCCGAATCCGACCGTAAGAATTTGTCGGGTACCCGTTCGTGGCCGTTACCCGGCGGGTGGCACCACTAATTTGTAGTACTTCCTGTAGACCCCCCCGAAATCACTCGGCGCAGTCACTTTCGTACTCTGCAAGCAGTGTAAAGCATAATCTCAACTCTTTGCATTGAGTCTCACCTCCATCCTTCGCCAGAACGCTAACCTTCAGGTCATCACACACGCCAGTGAAGGCCCTTGAAGTATCTACAGTAATCAAACTAGACAACCATGCCGTATTGGAGAATGAAAGCATGCAACTAATGCTGTTCCGACTGCGAAAACCGTTCCGAGGCTGTCTACACATTTAGTAGCTATCGGAAATTATTGGCTCCAGGAGGCTCCGACATGCTGCAGGTATCGAGAGGCATACAGTGATTACTCTCTGCCATCGTATCATAAAGACTACTCCTGGAAATGGCGCTGGTACCTGATATACGCTACGGTAGAATACTACCTACACCACGATTACCGAAGTTATCGTTCGTTGCCTTCAGGGAAACAGAGTCATATAGCCATGATGTTCGGATGGTTTGTGGTAATTCATAGCCATAGGGTCGGCACGTAGGGGGGCAAAGGGCTCCAACATGCTGCAGGCTGCAAATGACCCAACGACATGGTGTGTTTTGACTCCCGACATTGCTCGGTTGGCTGTGTGTTGTTACTCCGTGGAAGGTATTGAGTTGTCTAGTTTACTTTTAACGTTAACGGGGTTGACGTTGAAGGCCGTGACGATCTGTGTTTGGCACACTACAACACGGCAAAGCCCGCGCCACATAACAGTGAAAACCAACCAGACAGGTTAGAAGCCGGTGTACCCTGGCGTTTGTAGCCCAGTCCAGGGGTGCTTAGGCCAATGAGCGCTGCCGACGTAAGGTGTTTTTTAAAGCACTTACCTCTACCGGCACATGGCATCGAACCCAAAGTACACCGTTTTCTGGCTAAGGCCCTCATAAGAACATCGAAAGAAGACATAACACGATAAAAACAAGACCATTAAAAACAAGAAGAGCTCAACCTTTCGCTCATCAAGTGCTACGTTTTCACATTCGACAAAAAAAAGTGTTCTAAAAACGCCTTATAACTACTTTTCAAAATCATTATCAAACGTTTCCAACGTACAATATATCGGCTCAAAACTCGAGCAAACAGCCACAAAAAGCCAAACGCGTGTCCCACCTTATATTTCACCCGCTCCTTGTAGTATTTGTGAACGTCTTTGGCGTGTTTGAAGTGGTGTGTGGTTATTCCTTGCTGGCCCGTTTGTATCGTTACAAAATCCTCGGCGAGAACAAGGCCACGCTCAATAATTGTCCGAAAAGACCGTAGGTCGAGGATGCGGTGATTCCTGTTGAAATTGAAGAGTTGTCGATGTTGGAAGTGTTGTAATGGGTGATAGTGATAGTGGTGGAGGTCAGCACTAACATCAGCAGCAATGGCGACACCGGCATCGTGAGCAACGGAAAAATCAACACCGGGAACCAAACCACCATCACAAAAGCAGCCCCAGCACCATCAGTAACAAAGCAACAACAACATCTCCCATAGTTGAAACACCAATATTAACGATAGCAGTAGCATCTAGAATACCACCAGAAGCTATAATGCCAACAACACTGCCAACATCACTAACAACACCAAAATTCTCGCACCACCACAACCACCGCCGATAACAGTACCGTCGCTAAAAATACCTACACAACAAACTACAGTGTCTCACATGCACATTGCGGTTAGATCCCAGTAAGCGCCGATGCCCATCGTCGCGTTGGCATCCGATATCCTGTGACGCAATTTGCATGTGCGCGAATGTCACCCATGTATAGTTTCCAAAATTTATGTGAGTAACTCATGTGTGCCCATCACAAGTGAACGCTCATGACATGGGCGTGTACACGAACACTGTGTGGGCAATGTCCACACTAAACCCTATTAGCCACCCACATGTAGGCAACGTGCAACTACGATCAAGCACATCAAGCCCGGACTACGCAAGGCGTGTTCTTCACAAGCTTGGCCCATAACTACCACCAGGTACCAAGTACGGATTACAAGGGTTCTGCGGCTGGTGACGCCCGCTCATCAGCGCGAGCCCAAGGATTTGTAGGTTACGTGCATGCATGAACAGATAACAAACTAGAGATGTTGCGCAATGCCACCGGGAAATGCGGTACGCTGAAAAAGTGGTGCAAGCACCACCAAATGTATGCTCCACGGACGAGAATATGTGCATGTACTAGAAAAAAATTGCACATCGCCCGCGATATCTCTTCCGGCTGCTTGTTTTTTCTCGCGCCCTCGGCCGCAGAGCACGCAGCGCACCCGCGTGTACACCACGGCAGAGTGTGGGTCCCGACCGGGCTCTGTGGTACGTGCCCTGGGCGTTCAAAGTCACGAAATATGGAACGCAATCAGGAAGGCCTTCCGCCGAGCTAGAGCCAAGCAGGGCGAACCCCCACAATTTGATAGGTTTGCTCTGCTGCAGATATATCATCTTTTTATCACACCGTCCCTCAAGCTCACAAGCTCTCAACTTTGTGGCAGTCACGATACAACAACAGTCCCACATCAAGCGCTTCTACTTGTGACGGCCACCCACATTAGCAACTATGTGTACGTGTGTGCCATGTTTCCTGTTGATCTAGGAAATAAGACCGAACACATTCTCTCACGATAGGTGCAATGAACTGGAGGTACGCAGGGGGTAGGGCGGATTAATCCACACTTCCTCGGGGTTTCAAAAGCAACCGCGCAGCCACGGTACACACTACGACAACAGCAGCGACACAACGGCAGTACAACAGCACCAGCGCTTCAAAGTCTGCCCTTTCTTACCGCCGACAGCCACGGTGCTTTTTCGTGCTCGTCTGTTTCACCAGGAGATACACAAATACATGCAAAATCATGCCCACGTACAATGTTAAAATCAAACAAACGTGAACAAACTTCATCCTGTCATACTGTACAGCAGCAGTACTCGGGAGCGAATCGGGAGGCCTCATGCCCCCGTTTTTTCAAAGCAATCAAATCTCGGGGGAATGCCTCAAACGGTTCGGCCCTGAGCTGTACGATATAAAGACGGCCCCCCTCAGTCTAAAAGTCGGCATGTTGAAGGCCGAGGTGATCGAGACCCTGCTGTACGGATGTGTGACGTGGACTCTGAGTCACAACAATTCGCCAGGGTCCGATCGGTGCATCACCAAGTCCTCCTGTGGGTCATTGGCTTCCAGCGCCGACAGCGTGGCGACTATATGACCCTCTCGTACGCGAAGGCCCCCAAGAAGACACGATGCGAGAGCATCGAAACGACCATCCCTGAACGGACACTCCTTTTTTCGGGAGCCGTAGTGCGGCAACACGAGGGGCGATTACCCAGTCGGGTGATGTTTGCGACAACCGCCGGTGGGGATCGGGTGGGCAGCCGAAGACTTGAGGCAGATGCCTTGTTGAAGACCCTAAAGGTATTTCGAGCCACCGAGGGGTCGATGGTACATACCCCGTTAGCTTTTGGAGTAGAGACCGCGGCGTGGACCGCTGCAGCAAATATGGCGGGTAAGTTGTATCGGGGGGTCCTCGAAACAACAGAACGGTTCATGGTCAGGTGGCAAAAAGGATGAGGCGGAGTTGAGCAGACAGCGCCATGCATCCGTTGGGGGTGGTGCTCTAAGGAATGGGAAGCGGGGGGGTAACAGTCGTGAGGAAATCGAGGTTGACGAAAGCAGGAAGGAGACAGCCGACAGGGTAAAAAGGTACCAGGCCGACTAGTAGGGAGATTCTCTCTAGACCACTCGTACCGCAAACCTCTGCGCCTGTTTCGAATGCGATTTGTGCTTGTTTTTCCTTTTATTTGATTCGTTATTATTCTTGTGACCTGTTTTCTCGGTGTTTCTCTGATTAGTTCCGTATTTCCGTTTCGCTTTTGGTTCCTTTGTTTAGAGTTCTGTCCGTAGCAGCTCCCCTAGGGGGCCGGGGGCCACGACAGCGATGCTACAACCCCTCATACTATTTTTGTTTTGCTCATTTTGTTGAGGTCACTTCTTGCCTTTGCTTCCTGTTCTTCGCTACGCGGATGTATTTTTTTTTATATCATTGTAGAGCAGGGCAAGTGTTGCCCTGCTGTTCCCTAGGTGCTGCCATTAATACAAGGTTGGACGGAGGCATGAAAATTTCAGGGATTGATCGGGCTTAGAAAAGCGGACGAAAAGCTGGAACGATACGTTCGCAAAGACGCCAGCCAGAAGCAATAACAGCATGTATGTGCATTGGGGGTAGGAGCGAAAAAAAGCAGCAGCGATACAGGAACCCTATACTGCAGAGGTCAGGTGCATTTTGGGTAGGAGTGAAATTTTGCGGAAGAGACACGAGAAGTACATAATGCAAACAAAAAAGTCGACACAAAGTCGACACAGTACCAACGCCCAGTCATCGGGACTCAGTCGTTGACTCGCGAATAAAAGTCATTTTGGATTACCGAGTCCAAGAGTACGTCAGAGTACTGAAACGGCAGAGTCCTCGTGAGTCCCATTGGTACGAGGGGCTGAAATGACGGAGTCCTCGCGAGTCTCAGGGGTACTTTAGATTCTAAATATAAAACCAAAAACATAATATTGAAGTCGAATCGCGCAAATTGCGATGGCTTCGACGTGCCGTGGACACACCCATACCAAATAAGACGCCACAGTGATTTGGAACAGAAAAGAGGGGACGCCAGCAAGGTGAGTCCCTTTTCGGGAAAGCCTTCTTGCTGTATGGGGAAACAGTGGTTGAGTATCACTCCGTGAGCAATATCGCAGCTCTACAACAGCACAGCAGAGAGGCTAATAACAGAGCTGATGACGAAAGCCGCGATCGCTGCAGCGGCCACCCCGCTCCCTTTCCGTCGGGTGCGGAACTGGCTGAAATACAAAAACGAAAGGAGGGCCTGAAGTCCGGACCTATCATATGTAATGCTGTGGAGTACGACAAGACCATCGCCCCGCGCCAGAAGGAGCCGGGCGCCGGCATCGGACGTGGGAGCAAACTGGGACCATGAAGAACGCAGCGCCTCGCGAGACCCCGGGGGAGTCGATATCGGTTTCGTGGCTTCTGAGCGTGTATTGTGACCACGAACGAGGTTTTACTGCGATGATAAATATCTCTACTGCTGTATGAACGGAAACATTGTTTACTGCTGTACGAGTACGAGTACGTCGTCAGTTTCCGCGATCTGGTTTCTTCCAAAGAGCGAGCAACCGCAATTTTTTCACGTAAGATATCACGTCCACCCGACCGTTAGGCTTCTCTCGAGGTAAGTTAGTGGATACGGTACGACACGAGAAGAAGTATCAAGAACCCCAGACCACGTCTCACACGAACCGGGCAACCCAGGCACGCAAGCATACCCACACACGCGCGCCGGATATAAACTCGTCTCGCTTTGGAGGCATCCGCGTCGAGCATAGGCTTTTTATTCCTCATGCATTTCTCCTCTTTCGGAGTATTTTACATTTGAATAGGTTTGACGTGATAATTTCATTCTGCTGCCCTTGCTCTTCGTACGTAGTACGCGATCCCCTCGTCTCTTTTTTTGTTCGGTTTTGTTTCGTTGCAACTCGTACCATGTATGAGTAGGCATGTGGTACATACGTACGCTCAGTTCACCTTTATGTACCAGTATATACGTCTTGTGCCCTCCGGTATATACTATATTGGTCATTAGGACAGCTGTGAGATCCAGTGTTTAGTCGAAACTAATCTTTGCAAGCTGTGTATGATACATCGTTCGCGCGTACTACGGGTTTTATTTGGCCTCATGCCCAATACCTGGTATATAATAATTCCATCTAAGAGTACGAGGAAGACCAAATCTGAAGCTGCAATTCAAGGAGTAGGTTATTATTATCCCACTACATACCTAATTATTGAGTTGTTTCACGTTCGGTGATGCACCAAATTATCGCTTTATTATACGTACACCGATTCCTTGTCAATCGCATGCATGGCATACGCATGTACGTGGTCTATTTCGGGGTTCTTGACCAAACCGCAGTTTGAAGTGAAACGCGGCGCCGTCAATCGTTTGCAGGAACGTTTTGTATTTATTAATAGTACGTACCAGGTACGCATATCGACGCGTACGAGCCAGGCAAAAGCTCCGATAACATCGAATGGAAACGAGGTATACTGGTATGTCTGATCTATTTTCGAGCATGTACTTTCTTTCAGAACGAACAGAGGTCCGCTCCAACCAAGCGTTTTATACACGTATACCGAACCTGTTCGTACGTACATCACTTTCACGAGGTATGACACGAGGTGCGTGGTATCGGTTGCTATTACACACCCAGAACATTTCTGGGTCGTTTTTCCCGCGGGAGCTATCCCGCGTTTTTGGGCGGGACTCGGGATTTTCCCGTAGTCCCGTGACACATGTAAAATCTCGTTCCCGCACCTCGCACAAAGGAGCCCCGCGCAAATTATTATATCCCGTTCCCGCCCCCAGGCATTCTATGAAACCCGTTCCCGCACAAACGAGTCCCGTGAAAGTAAACCTATCCCGTGCCCGCACAGACATGTCCCGCGAAATTCAGGATACGCCAAATCCCGCGAATAGAGTCTTCAAATGCTACGCATTCAACCCGACACGCCGATGATCGCATTTTGACAGGGTAGGTAGGTACAGGTGTCGGGGGTCCGAGTTCATCTCTGCTGTGGCTCTGTTTCTGTGTATTTCTTACTTTATTTATTTCGATAAGCACCACGGACGGAATATTGTTGGAGCCTTCGTTGGCCCTCTTCCTGCGGGTATAGCCCCGCCGTGGCAGAAACCCATCCCGGGGCGTACCGCGGTGGTCAGATCCCGAACTGACAGTCCCCTCGAATATAATCGCGGCTACTTCCTGAGCACGTATGTTGTCCGTCTAGCAGGCTTTCTGAAGTCCTTACGTCGTTTGCATCCTGTTTTTTATTTTTCTCTTTTTTATTTTTTTCATTTCAGATTTTTGTTTTTTTGTTCATTGTCTTTTGCTCTTATTTTTCCGGTCTTGCTTGTGTTGTTGTATTCTCGTACGCGGTACGCTGACACTTCACTTACTTGACTCTTGAATTTGCGATTTATTTTTTATTTTTGGTCTTCCTCTGTCTCACAGTCTGTGACCACAGAATCAGTATCTCTCTAGGATAGGGAATCAGGACGGACACTGGGTGTGCTGATGGAGCTGGGTAGAAAGGACGATTTAAAGTGAAGACAACAACTGCTGCAGGCCGCGTACCAACCATCCGGTCGAATCCCGTCGTTGTCGAATCTGCCTGGGGGAGTCCCGCTGTGGCCAGACTCAACGCCCATACCAATGCTACCGTGAAAGCCTGGAGTATCTGATTCCCATGGGATTTGGCCCGGGAGTCGAAAATGCGTCCCAAAAAGTGCCCTGGTATTAATAGTACACGTATATGTATGTGCGAACACCTGCATACCTGGTATATCATACGTACTGTGGATGCTACGGTACTCAAAAAGTAACGAGTTTAGTACCACGAATTACAGCGCAATTGAATCGTGGATGGACATCAGTCATAGACGCACAGCCGAAATTAATACGTATTCGATCTTCAGAAAGGCGCGGGGGGCATGCGGACCGAGTGCCAAGTAGTACGAGTATATGTATGTACGAGCAACTGTATACCTGGTATATAATACGTACTGTGGATATTACGGTAGTTACACATGCACGAGTATAGTACCACGAATCACAGCGCATTTGAATCGTGGATGGACCTCACCCGCAGTCGCACAGCCGAAATAAATATGTATTCGATCTGCACGAAGGCGCGGGGGGGCTGCGGACCGAGGCAAGTATATTCCTGGTGTCATATATAGGTAGGTACAGGTATGTCTGGTGCACTTTTCTTGTATGAAATGACAGCGGGCACTCATATAATACTCGCACTCAGATGGCATTAAGAGCGGACAACACCCTCACCCGCCCACGAGTACCCCCCCTTCCCCCCCCCCCGCTCGCGCGCTGGCTGTGTTTTTTCAGTAGATGAACATCAGCAGCAGCAGCAAAAGCGGGCAGCAGCGGTAGCAGCAGCAATAATAGTAGCAGCAACGGCAGCACCACCATCTGGTCGTTCGCACGATGGCCTGGTACTGCGCACGATGGCCGGGAATCGGTACATATACGTATTACTGATCGAGCGAGCCATAGGGTTCCGTTATTTTATAAAAATGCACACGGAAAGACCGGTACTACAGTACCAGGTAGTAGGTACTGGAGTTTATGCCGCTGCTGTACCTGGTACATCCTTACCTGGTATCGTTTAATGCTGCTCGGTAGTAGGGGTAGCTTCGAAATGGCTTTTCACGACTATGCCAATATCCGTATGCCCCGACGAACACCGGCTCTACCGTGCGCCGCCGGAACCCCCGCGGCACCGAAACCGCGCCGCGGGCGCCGCATACACCAGCCCTGGATGACCCCTCCGAAAGCTCTTCCGCAAAGGACCGACCTCGGCGAACGGGGGGCGGGGAAAGGCGCCCTCAAGAGGACGGCTCGCTCTCTCCCCGGGAACGGGACGAATCCGCAGGAAGGGAGGGGTTCCCCGCATCTTCGGAGGCTTTTACCACCCGGGGTAGCCCTTTCGCACTAGATATGCGCTGGAGATCAGGAAACATACCAGAGAAAGCGACCAAAACAATTATCCCGATTGGTGTATCAATCGCCTGCATACAGCAGTACGAGCAACGTGAGCGCCCAGCGGCCGTGTTGTACGATCCCTTGCAATGTAACTCGGGCACCACATTTTATCACCCCCAATATCACGCGGGGCCGTGGGAATGCTTCTCCATCTCTCTCGTTTCTCGTTTATGTATTTATTTAGTTTACTTGACTTGATTTGATTCGATGTGCCTCGTTTTGCTCTCAGTGCACGTCTTCGTATACGGTCCCTCCGGGTTAAGCTGTTGACCCTAGAAAACTGCTCTCAACAGAAGAGTACTCGCGTGAAGTCGGGGGTTAAATTCCCTTCAAGCACCTTGGTCGTCGCGAAAAGCGCAAGAGCTTGAGTTTGCAAACTCGTTGAGAATCGACAAGCAATGAGAATGAGGAACCCTGCGGGAAAGGGAAGTCACCTGCGATCACGGCTTTTCCCTACGGAGTTGGAAAGTCAAAGTGATGCGTCATAAGTGGTACCCTGGGCTGGTTAGCTGATACCCTGGTATATATTTTACCCCTATAGCAATGTAGGTAACACCTTCACATTTGGCGTCGTCGACAGGACACGAGCTCGAATCTCACTTCGAACGCCTATTTTATGAAACGCGTGCGAGTGCGTGCCTGAACTCATCTCCCTCGTTCCCCAGCTATCGAAACGAATCGGGTAAGTCAACGTACGGTCGTATACGGTACTGACGTCCCAAGGATCCCGCCGTTCAGAGGGGGGGGGGGGTGTTGTAAGGGTTACCCTGGGCTGGGTAATAGATCAATTTTTACCCCTATAGCTTAGCGGGAACACCTTCACAGATGGTTAGAGGAAATGTACGACGTGGGTCAGGGATATATAATGTGAGGTTGACTGTTCGTGTCACGACTACTACTGTAAATGATTTATACCTGGTACCAGTACACTTCAAAATATTTATTCGCTGCGGTTGGATTTTCGGCTCTAGAGTTGAAGCCTGCCCTGTGACCACCGACCAAAGACCTTGGACATTAGCTAATCTGATAACAACAACAACGAAAACGTCGTCATAAACCGTCACGTCTCTATCGTCGACCGTTCTTTCGGAAGCGCTGAATATCACCGCTGTATATGGGGACAGAACAACGCGCCAACGTACCATGCAGCGGGGAAAATCGAGTGTCGACCATTCAATCGGCCAAACTGACAGCGGGCGGATCTGTAACAAATTGGTCGCACGCACAGCGAACGCACGCGTAATGATGTTACACCTGACAGCAACCACAGAATCGCTACGACGGCGCACAGATATGGCTGCACGTTCCTCGTTTCGCCGGGGCGTAGAGTGCATAGTAAAAGAAGAACGGGCTGCTCAACATGAAATCGTATCCGAAACACTCCTCAGTACTGTGCGCCACACTCGGTTATTTCTTCCCAGGTACCTGGTATGCGTGAGCGGGTACTATCGTTCGAAGAAAAATTAACGAATACGCGCGCCCGAAACCACTCAGCGGGCGGAGTTGAGTATGAACCCTTCAATCGGTCGAAGCCACAGCTGGCGTAGCTGCAACGCATTTCCCCAATACGACGGCGTAAAGGCTACCCCTCGCGAGTGTTCAGCGCCCACGTATCGTTATGTCGGGATACATCAGCAGGTGTACCCTTCGTTTGACCGTAGTGTAGACGTAGCTACAGCAGCACCGGCCAAAATTCATGCCCGAAACATTCCTGAGCGCTGTGTAGCGAATTCGGCCCTCTACTACTTCGTTCGGAGGATATGGTAAATACATTGCAGTACAACGGTACCCCTACGCAAAGGTTCTCTACTAAGAAGTTTGTGGCCAGCACCCGCTAGTGACAGTATATCAGGCATTCGGTAATATATACATTACGGCTAATGACTGACCTACAGCAAGTATATCAAAGATCCCAGCCTCGACACATATATAGAACGACCAAAGGGCTACACCCCCGATTGATGCGATAACGGCGGCTGGGCGTGAAGCCCTGACCGCGCCCGCAGGGTTCAACCCCCGAAGGGGAAGACAAGCGACGGCTGCTCGGCATTACGGCCACAGCAAACAAGCAGGGTTTAATCCCCGACGAACACGGTGCAGTGCAGCAGGTTGGACCTCCCGCGGTCGAATACGACGGATTGAATCCCCGGACCGCGACTATAAACATTAGGGAGTAGGCACCGTGGCACGTTGAGGTGCTTACCCCTGCCGATTCGATACCGAGAGATGCGATAGTGAGAAGGGGCTAACGAGCGACGGCTGGTTGGCACTACGGCCACAGCAAGCAAATAGCGTTTAATCCCCGACGGACGCGGTCGAACACGAAAGGTTCAATCCCCGGACCACGACTATAAACATTAGGGAGTAGGCACCGTGGCACGTTGAGGTGCTTACCCCTGCCGATTCGACACCGAGAGATGCGATAGTGAGAAGGGGCTAACGAGCGACGGCTGGTTGGCACTACGGCCACAGCAAGCAAACAGCGTTTAATCCCCGACGGACGCGGTCGAATACGACAGGTTCAATCCCCGGACCACGACTAGTAGACATTAGGGAGTAGGCGCCGTGGCACGCTGAGGTGCTTACCCCTGCCGATTCGATAGCGAGAGATGCGATAGTGAGAAGGTACAAACGAGCGACGTCCAGTTGGCACTACGGCCACAGCAAGCAAACAGGGTTTAATCCCCGACGAACACGGTCAAACACGACGGGTTGAATCCCCGGACCGCGTCTAGTACACATTAGGGAGTAGGCACCGTGGCACGTTGAGGTGCTTACTCCTGCCGATTCGATAGCGAGAGATGCGATAGTGAGAAGGTACACACGAGCGACGTCCAGTTGGCACTACGGCCACAGCAAGCAAACAGGGTTTAATCCCCGACGAACGCGGTCGAACACGACGGGTTGAATCCCCGGACCGCGTCTAGCAAACCTTAGGGAGTAGGCACCGTGGCACGTTGAGGTGCTTAATCCTGCCGATTCGATAACGAGAGGTGCGATAGTGAGAAGGGACTAACGAGCGACGCCTGGTTGGCGCTACGACCACAGCAAGCAAACAGGGTTTAATCCCCGACGAACGCGGTCGAATACGACGGGTTCAATCCACCGACCGCGACAGGTAGACATCAGGGAGTAGGCACCGTGGCACGCTGAGAAGTTTACTCCTGTCGATTCGATAACGAGAGGTGCGATAGTGAGAAGGGACAAACGAGCGACGGCCAGTTGGCACTACGGCCACAGCAAGCAAACAGGGTTAATCCCCTACGAACGCGATCGAATGCAACGGGTTGAGCCCCCGGACTGCCACTAGTAAACCTTAGGGAGTAGGCACCGTGGCACGTTGAGGTGCTTACTCCTGCCGATTCGGGAACGAGAGATACGATAGTGAGAAGGGACAAACGAGCGACGGCTGGTTGGAACTACGGCCACAGCATGCAAACAGGGTTTAATCCCCGACAATAAAGACGTTCTACGATCGAGGTGAACACTATTTTTCTGAAGCTCCTCACTTGAGGAGTTCCATACCCTGACTCAAAACTGACATCAGCAAAAAAACAAATTGGATATCGATGAATAATGTCATGGCCCAAGTATACAAAAAAGTCATTTTCGAAACAAGATTGGCAATCCGACGATTTTGGGCCAAGGGACCCCCGTCATCCAGAAAACCTTTTAGCGGAAATATACTACTTCCAACGTAAAACGCGTCCGAACGCAGTCGAATACACCGGGTTGAATCCCCGGACTGCGACTAGTAGACACTGGGGAGTAGGCACCGTGACACCTTCAGGTGCCTACTCCTGCGGCCGGTTCTGGTCATGCGGCCGCAGTAAGCACGCTGGGGTCAATCCCGAACGCGGACGAGAGAGCACATAGGGTTATGCACCTTCGACCTGCTATCAATACTACGGCAGCCCACCCCAACTCACATACTCGGGCACTCGTAGGTTACAATCCCGACTACGAAAGTAGAGTTAAACCCCCAACACGTTCGAGCACGGAGTGACATTACGGTCCCCACGACCGAGCAGGGTTTATTTTCCAGCCATGCAATGTTGCTACGTACACTGCGGTCTCACGGTTCAACCCCGGCAGACAACTACGCACGAGGCATCGACGTACGAAACCGTGTTGACATTGAACCACCATTTCGTAGTGGAGGATACTCTTTGAACTAAAAACGGGTTTCAGTATATTTAAGGTGTACGTACCTACTGAGTTTATTTACAACACATCAGCAGTATACGTACTTCGTACCCGGACGCGGGGTTACACATTCAGTGGCCATTGGCGCCGTTGGAACGGAGGTTTTTGCTAAGGAAGAGCGCGAGAACCGCGAAGAACAATAGAACGGTACCATCTATGGTAACCATGCCTGCCCAAAAATGACGGGGGATTCGTGTATCGTATGGCGGTTCAGGAGAGCGAGGACAGGGGGGCGTGTTTGTGGCCGGAATAGCCACGAGAGCTGTGGCGACGGCAATACTAAGGGACGGTGATCTGTCAGCGCACGAGAGGATAGAATGCGATGACACCGGAGGACGGTTACACATAAAGTAAGGGGAGTAGCGCGACGTCTGATTCTCAAGGGCATGACACGTACATGTAAACGGGGCGTACCGTAAACGATAGGGTCGCCGTCGCCGGCTGCTAGAAATAGGGACGGGAATGCAACACTTGACGAACGGTAGCACAGGAGTAACAGAGGGCTGGGCTGTGCATAACGACCTGTGCACGACAGCCCAGGGGAATCGAAGCCAGGAGTGCCCCAGCGTTCGCTACACGACAAGCGGCGGTGTGAAACGGAAACGGGAAAAGCGGGAGCGTAAGGCGCTGGCGTTAACACAAGGAGAGAACGTGCACGGGGCACGCACCTGGCGACTAATATGACGAGTCGCGGCGTTATCCCACTTTTATATTTACAGTTAGAATATACATACCGGAATATAATGGCAAAAACATATAAATAAGAGTTACATGTCGTACAAATACGAGTTCTCAAGCGCATACGCGAACCCGTTGACACACGCTCAGGACAACAGCGAGCGCACGTTGCGCCAACACGCACCAATACCTTTTGCATCCGTAAAACTTATTTTGACCGATCAAGTCTATATCACATATAATCGACAACCGGTTCACGTTTGTACCCACGTCGTAGAAACTGTGCGGAATATAAATATATGTATATTTATATATATATACTTCTGACATTCATAGACCGTCAATCCGAAGTGGTGTTGCAATTGATTGCCCTTACGTCCGCCATGTCTCTCAGCGGGTGCGTCTGGTCACAGTCGCATCGAAACTACGTTAGCTTCAAGAACATCGCAACCCCCGGTTGTGAGCAGTGCACCGTAACTCAGGTGCCTGTACTCGCTTGCTATAGCAAACATAGTTGTACACCGTGCCGTATAAAGCGTGGTAGGATCTGCCGACGTATGGCTCGTGACCCTATCACGGAGGTACCGAGAAGTAGGTTTTTCGTTCCCACCTTCCCCAAATCTGAAAGTCGAGGAACAAGTGGGATGGGGGGGCGAGGATCAAGCGAAACGTATAAAACATGCCGACTGTGGCAGACGTTATGCGTGATTCAGTAGGCGAAAGCGTATGGTAACTACGGTGGGTGGTGGGCTGCGGTATCTGGGAAAATATAGTGTGGGAGACCACCTACATAAAAACTCTGCCTTTGCCGCCCCTCAAGCACGACATGAGCGTATGTTAGTTCCGGATAAACCGCACGAAGACATGCCAAAAACTGCGTGCCGACAACCAGGTAAACGCGTTCCGGATGCGTCACACCGTAATCGCATACCTCAGTGCCGTATCACCGTCGGAGGGGTATGGAAAATTGTACACGACCTTCCCACGGAACAACCAACGGTAGCAGAATCCCAAATAAACAAGGCTACAAGTTTGTGGACAATAAGGAATAGGAGGCACCCGCAAAAGGGATACTCATCAAACAAGCGACGACAATAATGTAAGAGAAGGGTAACATGTATGGGTGTGATCTTGTGCCGCAGCAGAAGGAGGCTTCATTGATCCCAAACTATATACGAATTAACGTATGACGCGATGCTACAACAGTAATCCGGAACAGAAAACAGAGGACGCCAGCAGGGTGAAGCCCTTTTCGGGAAAGCCTCATTGTCGTATGGGGAGACAGTGATTGAGTTTCACTTCGTTAGCGATGTCGCAGCTCTACAACAGCCCGACAAAGTAGAAAGAGGCTAGGAAAAAACAGGCCATCCCGCCCGCCCATCGTTGGTAGCGAGGTGTACCGTCGACAACGACATCAGTTTTGTTACTGTATATTTTACCGGGGTACGTACTCTCTGCGACGACGTCTGTTGATTTCCAGACAATCAACGCGGGAGTAGTAACCCTGGGTGAGAGTCTCCGGCTGGTCGCAGCAGGAGGCCTCATTGATCCCAAACTCTATACGAATTAACGTACAACGCGAAGTTACAACAGTAAAGTCCAAGATGACAAGAGGCATGCAAAGGGAACTTTCGCCGATAATCGTTACGTACATGCACCCCGTGAACAAACCTCTGTAGATAGACAATACATATAATATAAATGGAGCTGCGCAGAACTCGAAGGCCACGACGCACCGTGCAACAACCTGAATCAAATAAACAAACGCAGGCACGACCTCGATGGTGACGGATAGCAGGGTAGGTTGACGGTCATCCCTCGTGCGCCGATATTCTCGTAATACTGTAGGTATTTCTCGAAAAAGTACGTAAAACGTACGTACTCGTGCTTTTAAGTCGAATACAGTTCGTAATCTAGTACAGCAGCAAGTATTTACGGTAGGTTGCAGGTTTGGGGAAAAAGATCATCGTAATGTACTGCAGGTATCGAGAAGGGACGTAGAAAGTACGTACATAATCGTACCGTAGTCTAATGCAGTAGTCTCGAGAGCAGTAAGTGCGCTGGTCTTCCTTGGTATTCACCGAATTTTTTTTCTGCTGGGTACGACTTTTCTTCAGAAATATATACTACGCTTGACTATTCGTATGAATACGAGTACGAGAAAGCGCGTGTATTCATCAACGAGAATGAGACGCAACAGACGGTCAAAAAAACTAGGTGTACACAGGCGATTTGCAAATGTCAAGAGCTCCATGCTCCATCCAGGAAAACAACCCGAACGCCGCATGCCGTATATACGTACATACCCCAGGTAGGGTACTCGTGTTCTTTCGATATGCTCTACGAGTATGTACGAAAGAGAAAGCACAAAGCCGCACCGCACAGCAGAACCGCAAGAACGATGAAAATGAAACCGAATTTCGTAAAGAAAAAAAAATCCCCGCCCCCTCTCTCGTAATATTCTTCTGCCTGATTGAAACACCTCGCAACGGTTTAAAAAAACAAAAAACAGCAAACTTTCTCCCTCAGCCTCGTACGCCGCCCGTCCGTTTCGCGAGCGCCTCACCACCGATTCGGTCCGGGCAAACTTTCCTCCCTCTCTGCCAAAGTGAGCCCCGTCCCCGCCTCGCGTTCAGTCCATTGCTCACCCTGGCCCTCGTTCGACAGTTCGACAATCTTGGTGCTCAGACTGCGTAGTTCTCTCTGTGAACTTCAGCTTGGTCGCAAAAAAAAGCACCGCTTGAATTTTATTTTGCAATCCCGAACGACCCTTATAGACTCTTACTTAGATTTAATCCCTGCGCGTGCTCGGTTGGTACATCCCTGGCCTCTCAGAGCCCCCACTTCCAAACCGCCTCCTTGTATTACTTGCCGGGCCTTTCCTGCGGTTCTTTGTTTTCTCCATTTCTCTTGGCACTCTCGGTCCTTTCTTCCTTTTTTATTCTTTCGTTTCATGTGTATACTCCGAGTACGGCACGGCGGGAGAGCCCGGCCCCGTCGAGGGTGTCAGCGCGTGCTGGCGGGTAGAGGGGGGGTTGTAAGGAGCGCGGTCGCCGCTTTCGTACCTAGGCGTCGCGTGTGCCTCGAGACACGAGGGATGCATGAACGGGCTCTGTCTAGCCCCAATTTGTGATTTCGTATAGAGTATGTACGAGATATAAGGGTCGTTCGAAATTGCAAGATAACATTCAAGCGGTGCTTATTTTAGCAACCACGCTGTAGTTGAAAGAGGGAGCTTCCAGTCAGAGTACCAATACTGACGAGCTGGCGAACGACGACCACGGTAAGCACCGGGCTTCACGCGAGGCGGGCGACGGGGCTGACTGTGGCAGAAAGTGAGGAAAGCTTTACCCGGACCGACTCGGTGGCGAGGTGGTCGCGGGAGGGGCGGGCGGCGTACGAGGCTGAGAGAGAAGCTGTTCATTTTTTTTTTTGTTTCCGGTGCAAGGTGTTCCAATCAGGCAGAAAATCATTTCAGGAGAGGGACGGAGATTTTTTTTTCTTCCCGATTTTTTCGGTTTCATTTCCATCGTTTTCGCGGTGCTGCTGCGCCGCTGTGCAGCGCTGTGCTTTCTCTTTTTTCGTACATACAGCATATCAAAAGAAGCCTACTTGGGGTGTGTACGTACGTGCGGCAACCGCCGGCGATGCGAAGCGTGTATGGCGTCCGAGCTGTTTTCCCCTGAAGCATGGCGGCGGGACTCTTGGCATTACCAAGTCGCCAGTTTGCAACTACGATCCTAATAAAAAAAACTATATTCTAGCACGGACCTCTGTCCCCTTCGCATGACAAAAAATTGATGTACTTTTCCTTCCTGAGCGAGCGTAGCGGGCAGCGTAGGCTGCCCGCGGAGCGAAGCTCCTTGTATAGCCGACCACAATGGAGGAGGCCAGCCAGAACCCCTTCATGCTTCCCTCGTGTCTCGAGGCACACGCGACGACTAGCCACGAAAACGGCGACCGAGCTCGTTGCAACCCCCCCTCTACCCGCCAGCACCCGCTGACACCCGCGACGGCGCCGGGCTCGCCCGTGGTGCCGTGCTCTGAGTAAATGCACGCACACAAAACGAAAGGAGATTTCATCAGAAAGATAAGCTACGCTTGACTATTCATATGAATACGAGTACGAGCACAACCGCTTGTATATGAATGAGGTTTTCGTTCGTAATTATAAGCTACACCAAACTGTTTTTACCAGAAAAAGGTATACCATGACAGAAAACGTCATCTAACTTGGGTTTTTGGTGTGCCCTGATTACCTCGTTCTATTTTTGGATACCGCAAACAGACGAAAATACACTGGTGTACCATTTTTTAGTCATTTTGCGACTCGGACGAACAGTGACATTTTGCCAGAAAACGACATACCTTGTCAAAAAACGTAATCTGACTTGCGTTTGGTGTACCCTGATTTCCTGTTTTGGAACTTTTGTACCGTAAAATGGCAAAAAAATACACTGGTGTACCATTTTTGCCATTTTGTCTAGTAGGACAGGTTGTTAATTGTGCTCCTTGAACCCTAGGGAAGTTTGTATTGTTTTTTATACATTTCATCTTGTTTCCATCCTGTCCTTCTGAAAGGAAGTCTTGTTTCGTGGGTGGATGACGAGCCTGTTTTGTTTATTTGTGTTGCCTGACGGACTCTCTCCGGGGGTGGGCATTGATTGACGAAAGCAGGAATGAGAGGACACACATGATAGCACGGTACCAGACCCTGTACATGCTACTCGTACCACAAACTGCTGCGGCTGCCTGGAGGGTACTTTTTGTTTTGTTTTGTTGTGCTTCGGCTCGCCTGTTCTTTCCTTACTGTAGGTTCGTAGTTGTACTCCGCTTGTATGTGGTTGTTTTGTTTTTGTTGCTTGTCTTCGGTGTTGTGTGCCACATCACCTTCTGGGGGGAACATTTTTTTTCGTTTCTTTCGTTTGTTCATTAATATTCCTTTGTTTCTTTCGTTTTTTTCTCTTTAGAGAATGTGTTTGTCGTGCCCGTCGTATCCAGTACGACGACATGCCATTGCACTGTCTACTCTGCTTACTGCATAACTATGTAGTATCTCCGTGTCGTAGTTTTGTGACCACCGAGCTTGCATCTCTCTAGGATTGAAGAATGGGCGTGGACACTAGTTGTGTTGGACGTCGACGGGTAGAAATAACAGTCTAATGTGAAAACCACGCACACATCCCGAAGAGGAACCTTGCACAGATGCTCCCCGTATACATTATACTCTGAGACTCGGAGTACAAACCATATTTCGTACTCTGAGAGCTGAGAGTTTTGCGGTACCGGGGACTAAATACTCGGACTACTCGGAGTATGAACCGTACTCAAGGCCCAAATACTGGGAGTACTGGGAGTATGAGCAGTAAACGACCCCGAGCGAATATAAACAGCACTCCCAGTACAAACATGGTAGAGTACTTGCAGTACTTAGAGTAATCAGAGTATTGACCCGGAAATACGTCAGCATTCGAGTAGAACTACTCCAAGTAATAATCTAACTCGCAGTACCTCGTAGTATGAAACCCTGAAATACTGCGAGTATCGCTGTGCCTTGCAGTATGAAATCCTGAAAAAGTGCGAGTATCGGAAGCATAGGCAGTACTAAACGCCGAACTACTGCGAGAACTTTAAGTATGAGCACTACAGAATCCCTAGATACTTCAAGTACAGGGAGTATCCCGAGTATAGTTTCCCGAAATATTTCAGGTACAAGCAGTATCTACTGTACCAGGTAGAGCATAGAACCCCAAAATACTTGAAGTACAAGCAACATCCAGAGTATCGAACCTCAGACTCCTTCAACCACGGCTGGAATGCCCCGTTCAAAACGCCAGTGAGCTTCAAGTCTGGGGTTCCAGCAGAGTTGCCATCACTACTTATACCGTCGTAGACAGAGGGTGCCCGGAGTTGAAAAAAAATGCTCGCACCAGGAAAAATTTAAGGCTCGTTGTCTCAAGATGAATACAACATTTTACCCCAGAAACGGTGTAGGGTCGTTGGTCGTAAGAATTTGAGGCACGTTGTCTCTCGAAAACAAAAAAATGCACCGCAGAAACGGTGTTCAGGGTCGGCTGCTATTCTAACGCCTATTCTAGCGCCTGTGCTACATGTTGCCCACAAAACTAAGAAGTGAGCTTCGACGCAAAATTGGCGTTTCTGAATAGCGGGCGCCTTCTGCTCATATAGACTACGAGTACGATATAAAAAGCAGGGGTCGAATCGTACCAATTGTGTTGTATTGGTAAAATTGGCGATGTCAACAGAGAAAATAATTTGTCACAAATCATGGAACTAGGTGTACCATCAGAAATGTTTTGAGTTTGTATTGTGGAGTGGTCGACCACAATCACTCGTCATTTTCGTTCCCAAAACCTCGTGAGCAAAGGTGGGCACGAAATATTTATCGACAGGTAGAACGAGATGCCCCGGACCCCGCGGTCGACACCGACCCCACCGCCTCCGGAGCACGCGACGGCTCCGTTCCCGGCGGCGCCCGCGATGCGTTTGCCCAACCCAAACCCCGATCGGGCGTCTGCTACGTTGGTGGACTCGGCGACCCAGCTGGAAGACCTCCCTTGCTTCATCCCGGGTGCCCTGGGGGCGGGTATGGTCCTGGTTTTCAAGTCTCGTGCGCCCTAGGCTGGGCCCGGCAGGTGCGAGCGCAGGTGGGGCGGTTGTCTTGGACGCGGCGGAGTCGAGGAAGCCTGACGACCAGACCCAGGCCGACAAGGACCAGCTCGGGCTCATCACCGAGACACACTCCCCCGAGGTACGCACGGTTGTACGAGTACTGCTCTGCGGTATCAATGTGTGTTTACATTTCATCTGCTTTGTTAAGTTCCTTTTTGTGCGAACTTTATTCTTGTACTACTGCTGTACGTATTGATTAAAACGCGCTGACCTTGATTTCATACGAGAACTCTCTCGCTCTGAGTCGAGGAGTGGCTTTGTCCGTGGCGGCTGCTTCTTCGTGCGTGCTGCTGTTCGGAGTATACGAGGCACAGAGGAAGTTTGTCCGTCGGTGCTGTCGCTGGCCCGCTTTGGAATAGATGACCCCCATAGCCGGGGACGTGTGCACACCAGTGTTCTCCGTTGCACCCCCCTTCCTCGTAAGTGCTGCTGTTTGGTGTATACGAGATACATGTATCTGGCACGCGGTATGCTCTCCATTTCACGTGTTTTTATATGCGTCACAGGGTGATTTGTCCGTGCGGCTGCTTAGAGGGTACGAGGGACTCGAATCTGGCCCGCTCGTCCTCTACAAACATTTCACCCGCCGGTGGTGCTGTTTGCTGTATACGAAGCACTTGCGGTATTCGAGGCTCTTGAATCTGACCCGCGGCGGGCTCTCCATGTCACGTGTTTCGTATGCGTCACTGCTCATTTGTCCGTACTGCTGTTTGGAGGATACGAGGTACTCGAATCGGGCCCGCTCGTGCTCTGCTAGTTTCCACACGCCGGCGTGTACTCGACGGTCTGTGGCTGAGGTATCGAAAAATAAATAAATAATAATAAATACCTGGTACATAATTGGACAACTACTTCATGAGATCTCCTACGCACGCAGTGGGTACGTGAGTGCCGCCAGAATTTATGGAGCAGTACGTCATGAGATATCGTGCACACGCCGTGGGTACATGGGTATCTTCTGAGTGTCGGATGCTGAGGTATCTGGTACCGGATACCCGCTCGTCTGTCGTCTGAATTCTCGCTAATATTTATGAACACGTACTACATGAGCTCTCGTACGCACGCCATGGGTACGTGAGGGTCGGACGCTTGAGCCGTGGGTGCGTGAGTATCTGACGCTGATATATCTGCACGTCTTATTTCCGCTATTACGAGGATCTTATGAAGAAGTACGTTAGGATATTTCGTACGCACGCCGCGGGTACGTGAGTGTCTGATGCTGAGGTGTCTGGTACTGGGTACCCGCTCGTTTCTCGTCTAAATTTTGCTAATTTCTCTTCTGATCTTCACTAGAATTTTATGGAGAAGTACTTCATGACATTTCGTACACACGCCGTGGGTACGTAAGTGTCGCTAGAGGCGTATTGAAAAACACTTCGATGAGATATCGTACGAACGCCGTGGGTACGTGAGCGTCTGAGGCCGAAGTGCCCGGTACCGGGGTACCCGCTCGTTTCTCGTCTAAAATTTCGCTAAAATGTTGTGAGAAGTACTTCATAAGATTTCGTGGGTGTCGGATGCTGAGGTATCGGGTACCGGATACCCGCTCGTTTCTCGTCTGATTTGTCGCCAATATTGATGGAAAAGAACTTCATGACCTCTCGTACACACGACGTGGGTACGTGAGGGTCGGATGCTTGAGCCGTGTGTGCTTGAGTATCGGACGCTGAGGTATCGGTCGTTTCTCGTCTATTTTCTTCTTCTGATCTTCCCTAGAATTTTGTGGAGAAGTACTTCATGAGATCTCGTACACAGTGGGTACGTGAGTGTCGCTACATGCGTATTGAAAGACATTCATGAGATATCGTACGCACGCCGTGGGTACGTGAGCGTCTGGGGCTGAGTTGCCCGGTACCGGGGTACCCGCTCGTTTCTCGTCAGAATTCGCTAAAGTGTTATGAGAAGTACTTAATGAATTTCGTACGCAGGAGACATCGTACGCACGCCGTGGCTACGTGAGCGTCTGACGCTGAAGTGCCCGGTACCGGGGTACCCGCTCGTTACTCGTCTAATATTTGGCTAAAATGTTATAAGAAGTACTACATGAGATCGTGTACGCATGAGATATCGTACGCACACCGTGGGTACGTGAGCGTCTGAGGCCGAAGTGCCCGGTACCGGAGTACCCGCTCGTTTCTCGTCTAACATTTCGCCGCAATCTTATGAGAAGTACTTCATAAGATCTCGTACGCACGCCTTGGGTATGTAAGCGTCTGAGGCTGAAGTGCCCGGTACCGGAGTACCCGCTCGTTTCTCGTCAAAAAAATTGCCAAAATTTTACGAGAAGTACTTCATGAGATCTCGTACGCACGCCGTGGGTACGTGAGGGTCTAATGCTGAGGTAAATTCGCTCAAACAAAAAGAAATGTTAGGAGAGGTGCTTCAGGAGATCTTCGTGCGAGTACGCACGCCGTGGGTACGTGAGGGTCTGATGCTGAGGTTTCTGGTACCGGAGTGCCCGCTTGTAGCTCCCCTGATCTTCACTAGAATTTTATAGAGAAGTATTTCATGAGATCTCGTACACACGCCGTGGGTACGTGAGTGTCGCTAGAGGCGTATTGAGAAACACTTCATGAGATATCGTACACACGCCGTGGGTACGTGGGTGTCGCTAGATCGTATTGAGAAACAGTTCATGAGATATCGTACACACGCCGCGGGTACGTGAGCGTCTGAGGCGGAAGTGCCCGGTACTGGGGTACCCGCTCGTTTCACGTCTAAAGTTTCGCTAAAATGTTATGAGAAGTACTTCGTGAGCTTTCGTACGCACGCCGCGGGTACATGAGGGTCGGATGCTTGAGCCCTGTGTGCGTGAGTATCTGACACTGAGGTATCTGCACGCCTAATTTCCGCTAGATTCTTATCGAGAGGTACTCATGAGATTTCGTGCGCACGCCGTGTGTACGTGAGTGTCTGATGCTTAGGTGTCTGGTACTGGGGTACCCGCTCGTTTCACGGCTAAAATACATATATATACATATGTATATACACGGGGGCTTTCGCCTCGGCCTTCAGAGGGCCGCGACGAAGCCAATGCCCGCACGCAACGACGAAGAAAAGGCCCGCACGCAATGACTGCAAACGGTAGTTTACGATGCCAAGGGTTAAAGATAAACCCCAGCGAAGGGCCGCCGACGAAGCCAAAAAGGCCCGCACGCAACGACGAAGCTAAGGCCCGCGCGCAATGAACAAAAAAAAGCAAACGGCAGTTTACGATGCCAAGTGTCGACAAAAGGGCCGCGGACGAAGCCATTGCCACGCAAAACGACGAAGCTAAGAACTGCAAATGGCAGTTTACGATGCCAAGGGCCCGTTGAGGCTGAAATGCTACGAATTCTTCGAAAAATCTGTCCTGTTCGGAATATGATTGGTCCCTGACGCATTGGATGTTCCCGTACGCAATGACAAAATCATCAAACAACATTGTTTTCTTCCCTAGACTCTGCCGCACACCACCTTCGCACCACGCCGAAAATCTCTCCACCAATGTGTACAAAGCGACCCGTAAGAAGCACCATCGGCCACTGAGAATCCTCACCTGATACGAATGAAAAACGGCAATCGAAATATGCCATGATAATGCATCATATACCGTCCGTGGGAAAAAGTATGATAATCTATCTTGTGCCGTACAGCTCACGACGAAAGGTTCTGGAGAATTAATCTCCACTTTCCGAGGTTCTGTCTACGTTCCGCTGGGACGAATCCCAGAAAGCCAGAGCCGAGGTGTAATACACCGTTTGGGGGGAGGGCATGTGATCATCTTGTCCCATACAACCCGCGGCAGGGAAAGTAGACTAATCTACGTTCTGCGGCGAAAAAAGCAAAAAAAAAAAAACTTCGACTTTTCAGTGTCCCCTAAATCCCAACCCACAACGCTCTTCGGCCATATCGACAACAAAGGGAAACCCTCGATCAACATCGACAAACAAAATCAATCGAAGAAGACCAGAACCGTTCGAGGGGATGGTATGATATTTGCCCGTCCCGTACAACCCACTACAGGTAAGTAACGCATACCAATCTACTCTCTGCGGCAATAAAGTGTCTCCTAAAACCCAACCCGCAGAGCGCTCTTGAGCAATAGCTGCAAAAGAGAGAAACCCCCGATCAACCTCGACAAACACAATAACAATCATGGACGAAGGCCGAAGCCATTAAGATGTATAATATTATACTGTTGGTGGGGGAGACATGACATTTTCTCGCCCCGTACAATTCACGACAGGAAATGGAGAGAGTATTTACGCACTGCGGCCATATTAAAGTGAAAGTCACCAGAAAAACTATGGTTTTCCATTGCCCCCTAAGATCCAACCCACAGCGCTTCTCAGCAATAACGCCAAAAGAGAAGCCCTCGTTGAAAACACAGTCAGTCTTTCGTCAGAAAGAAAACACCGACAACAAAAGCTCCAGAAAAAAATAAGCGGACGTTGTCGGCCAGGTTTTTCTTGATACGTACAGAAATTTCAACAACTCTCACTACTTCTCAGAAGAAGTATTCAATCGTGCGTAGTACCTGGTACGTACTCGGTAGTTGTTCATTAATAGTAATATTATAGTGATAATAGCGATGATCACACACACGGCAGAGTTCCACATAAATACGTACTTGAGAAAAAAAGGAGGGGGGGGGAAGTGCTTACTCTATGACCGACGGCGGATTTACAGCAGTGATATGTACGCAACGCCTCGCGAGGGAGCAAAAAGGTTTGTTCTCAGAAGAAGTATTCAATCCTACGTAGTACCTGGTACGTACTCGGTAGTTGTTCATTGATAGTAATATTATAGTGATAATAGCGATGATGACACACACGGCAGAGTTCCTACGTATTAAGATTAAATACTTACTTGACAAAAGAAGGAGGGGGGGGGGAGTGCTTACTCTATGACCGACGGCGGATCTACAGCAGTGAGATGTACGCAACGCCTTGCGAGGGAGCAAAGAGGTTTGTCCCCAAGACTGGAATACTGCAGAGAGTACTTTCAGGGGTTGGTCTACCCCCCCACAATAAAACGTGATGGAACGTCACACATGCCCGATACACATTAGTATCGAACTAAATATTTGTTTTCATTGTGCACGAAGAACCAGTCACTGACCATGATACCAGGTAAACCACAAGAAATAAAATACTGTGAATAGGTAAATTTCCCCTCCAGAGGGCGCTTTTTGGCTGTAGAGGGTTTTTCGGGGGAGCCAAATGGCCACGTGTGTGTTGCGGCGATGAGTTATTAATAGTTAGTGTCAGAACGAGACCAATATTCTAAATGCCCAGTCTATAAAATATATTCCAAAGGGAAGGAGAAAAAACTCCCCGGCACAGACGGAAGCACAGCCCGAAGAAAAAGAAGCGAGACGTCCCGATAAAAAAGAGTTAATATTTTGGTCCAGCCCGTACGTACTGCTATACGCACATACAACGCGTCACGGAATATTAATCCAAAGAACATGCCCAAAAACATCACTTTCGAACTAAGTTTTTTTTTGTGGTATGTAGCCGGGTTTCACTACACGGTTGTATCTGGCAGGCAAATTCATTTTTACAGTGTAGGAAATACAGTTTGTAATTTTTGCTCATACAACGCGTCACCGACGAAGTTTTAAACAACAGGTGCCGACGCACACCAAGCGGGGGTTCCTTTGAACACATGACAAGAATAGCGAGGGGGGGGGGAGTGCCTGCTCTATGACCGACCTCTCCGATCTACAGCAGTGTGGGTTGTACGCGACACATCGCGAAGGGAGCGAAACAAAATAGCGATGGTTTACCAACTTCACGTGGTTTGTCCCGGGAACGGTACTATACTGCAGTACTACTATTATGAAAAGGGTTTTATGCCCCAAAAGAAAAGCACACGCAATAGTGGTAGTAAAAAAGCAATCAAAATACGTACTGCTATACGTAGTGGGCGGGTTTACCATGACCCGCCGGGGTGGTATCAAATGAATTGGACAACACGATCGCAGTAAAATACGCATGAGGCAAACGTGAAACGCACAAAACTCCCCGGCACAGACGGAAGCACAGCCCGAATAAAAAGAAGAGAGACGTCCCGGTAAAAATGAGTTTAATATTTTGTTCCCCTCCGATTAAGCCATCAAGAACAACACCTTTATTTAGTACTGCAGTACCGTTTGGGGGACAAACCACCCCAATGTCATTTGTTTCCCCCCAGAACGGGACTGTGCTACTACCACATGAAATTAGAGTGGGTTTTATCCCAACACGGGACTAAATGCAGTACCTAAAGGGTAAGCCTCCCCCCCCCCCCAAATTACAGGAAGGTATCGAAGGAACGTCACACACATATTACGAAGCAGCATGTATATTGTCGGATGGCAAAAAGAAATACCTGGTAATAATAAAAATAATGATAATAATGATAAAAAATAAATAATAATAATAATAATAGGAAGCGTGGCGTATAGATACATAGTAGGTAAAACATCTCGGTAAATGGTGGGTGTGCAAGTGAGTACACGCAAGGAAGGAGAATTGGTTCGATGAAGTTAGTCGTATTCGATGAATTATGTCAGCTTTTTCATTTTGAATGAATAACGCCCTGCACATTGTCAGAAGGCAAATAAAAAAAACAAAAAGAATAATAATAATAATAATAATAATAATATTAATATGTATACACGACAGGTGCTCCTGCAGCACACAGATATTCAATCGTTGGCATGCTTGAACACAAAAAAGGTGAGCAATAGAATTGAGCCGTCGGCATGCTTGAACAGAGAGAACGGGCGAGGGCCATAGAATGTGCGGGGAGTATTAATTTATTTCACTCGGGGAGACTAAACCGAGGAAAGAACATACAGCTATGATACCTCCACGACAAATACCCAAAATACTCCGTGATAAGAATAGTTCTTCTCTCCGGCTATCAAAAAAGTTGCCTTTGCTACGTACTACTATAGTTTTTACAACTCTCACTGCTGTCCAGAAGAAATATCGGTTCTTAACCGTTTGGCGAGATCGCATCCACCTAGGACGGAACACATGTCACGCGTGACGAATGTAATCGAAGAAAGAACTTCAAAATAAAAGTTGATACATGCCCGTATTTTTTATCAAAACCGTATACTGCGACCACGGACTGCATGATATTGTGGCGATGAGTTAGTGTCAAAACAACGACAATAATATTGTAAAGGCCCACAGCAGTCTATATATAAATGTATTCCAAAGGGAAAGAGAAAACCGAAACCTGACGTAATTACTCGTACGGAAATAAAGGTACCAGTATATGTTTTTTGCGACGCATCGAAGGAGGGAACAAAAGTGGCAAAACGGAACTGCAGTACTAAAAGGGTTAATCTCCCCCCAAACACCAACACGCAGGACACAAAGGCACAACACATACCACGAGTGCCGAATGTAATCGAAGAAAGAAGTTCAAAATAAAAGTTGATACACGCCCGTATTTGATCAAAACCGTATACTGCGACCACGGACTGCATGGTATTGTGGCGATGAATTACTGTCTGAACAACACGAATATTCTAAAAGCCCAGTCTATCAAATATAGTCCAAAGGGGAAGAGAAAACCTGAGGTATTACCCGGACGGAAATAAAGGTACCAGTATACCAGGTATGTTTCTCACGACACATCGAAGATGGGAGCAAAAGCGGCAAAACGGAACTGCAGTAGTACTAAAAGAGTTAATTTCCCCCCAAAAATCAAGACGCAGGACACAAAGGCACAAGGCACACCACGAGTCCTGGCGCTGCTGTACTGCAGTAGTATTATAGTAGTAATGCACACAAGGCAGTGTTCCTTCTGAGACTGAAGGGAAGTGGGAAGAAGATGGGGGACACCACTGGTGCTGCACAGATTGTTGCGTACCTGATCAAATAACACGTCCCGAAAAAAATGAGTTTCATGTTGGTCCCTCGGATTTTAACCCTTTTAGAACCGCAGCCGCAGTCCCGTTTGGGGACAAACTACTCGGAATTTGACTGGTTTGTCCCCAAAACGGGACTGCGGTTCTAAATAGGTCAAGCCAATAACAACCCCTTTATTTAGTACTGCAGTGGCGTTTTGGGGATACACCACTCTAATGCCATGTGTTTTCCCCCAGAACGGGACTGTGCTACTACCACATGGAATTAAAAGTGGTCTTTGTCCCAACACGGGTCATCGAATGTACGGGGAGGTGTTATTTTCTTCACTCGGGGAGACGAAATCGAGGAAAGAACATATACATATTGACATACACGACAAACACAGAAAACACTCCGTGATAGTCATAATTCTTCTCGCCGGCGATTAAAAGTAGGCTTTGCTACGTACTCCTGTGTAGTTTGAACAACTGTCACTGCTGCTCAGAAGAAGTATGTATGTAACCCTAGTGGATACCAGGGTAGATGTTAAATTAGGTGGTTTTGCTACGTACTCTAATTGTCTCACTCCCACTGCTGCTCAGAAGAGGTATGTATGTATGTATGTATGTATGTATGTATGTATGTATGTATGTAATACTACGTACGTACGTGCAAGCCGGTGGCAGTTGCTCTTGAACAGCGGTGGTAGTGAAAATGGAAAACACAACCTTTGGGACGCGACCCCGACGTTCCCCCAACAACGAACGGTGACAATACGAGAAGCACACGAACTCGGAGATACGTGATATACGATTCCACTCCAGAAGTCGCAGGACATCAAAGAAAGGAAGTCGGCAACACGATCGGAGGGAAATCGAAATTAGGGGAAGCTTGAAACATCCGAAACTCCCCGGCACAGACGTAAGCACAGCCCGAAAACAAAAAGACGCGAAATTTCAAGGGCAACGTCCCGCCGATCCCCCGGACGCAGGGCGAGCCTGAAAGGAAGACGATAAGGGAGCGGGGTGAATCCGATCGTCGGTCTCGCAAGCGCTGAGAGGGCAAGCTAGGGGCAACGGAGGGCGGTGATCGATCGGAACAAATCCGACTAATGTTATATATATCTAATCTACAAGGGGGCTTTCGCCTCGGCCTTCAGAGGGCCGCGACAAAGCCAATGCCCGCACGCAACGACGAAGCAAAGACCCGCACGCAATGACTGCAAACGGTATTTTACGATGCCAAGGGTTAAAGATAAACCCCAGCGAAGGGCCGCCGACGAAGCCAAAAAGGCCCGCACGCAACGACGAAGCTAAGGCCCGCGCGCAGAGAACAAGTAAATGCAAACGGCAGTTTACGATGCCAAGTGTCGACAAAAGGGCCGCGGACGAAGCCATTGCCACGCAAAACGACGAAGCTAAGAACTGCAAATGGCAGTTTACGATGCCAAGGGCCCGTTGAGGCTGAAATGTTACGAATTCTTCGAAAAATCTGTCCTGTTTGGAATATGATTGTACCCTGACGCATTGGATGTTCCCGTACGCAATGACAAAATCATCAAACAACATTGTTTTCTTCCCTAGACTCTGCCGCACACCACCTTCGGACCACGCCGAAAATCTCTCCACCAATGTGTACAAAGCGACCCGTAAGAAGCACCATCGGCCACTGAGAATCCTCACCTGATACGAATGAAAAACGGCAATCGAAATATGCCATGAGAATGCATCATATACCGTCCGTGGGAAAAAGTATGATAATCTATCTTGTGCCGTACAGCTCACGACGAAAGGTTATGGAGAATTAATCTCCACTTTCCGACGTTCTGTCTACGTTCCGCTGGGACGGATCCCAGAAAGCCAAAGCCGAGGAGGTGTAATACACCGTTTGGGGGGAGGGCATGTGATCATCTTGTCCCATACAACCCGCGGCAGGGAAAGTAGACTAATCTACGTTCTGCGGCGAAAAAAGCAAAAAAAAAAGTATAAACTTTGACTTTTCAGTGTCCCCTAAATCCCAACCCACAACGCTCTTCGGCCATATCGACAACAAAGGGAAACCCTCGATCAACATCGACAAACAAAATCAATCGAAGAAGACCAGAACCGTTCGAGGGGATGGCATGATATTTGCCCGTCCCGTACAACCCACTACAGGTAAGTAACGCAGACTAACCTACTCTCTGCGGCAATCAAGGGCCCCCTAAAACCCAACCCGCAGAGCGCTCTTGAGCAATAGCGACAAAAGAGGGAAACCCCCGATCAACCTCGACAAACACAATAACAATCATGGACGAAGGCCGAAGCCATTAAGATGTATAATATTATACTGTTGGTGGGGGAGACATGACATTTTCTCGGCCCGTACAATTCACGACAGGAAATGGAGAAAGTATTTAGGCACTGCGGCCATATAAAAGTGAAAGTCACCAGAAAAACTATGGTTTTCCATTGCCCCCAAAAATCCAACCCACAGCGTTCTTCAGCAATAACGCCAAAAGAGAAGCCCTCGTTCAAAGCACAGTCAGTCTTTCGTCCGAACGAAAACACCGACATCAAAAGCCCCAGAAAAATAAGCGGGCGTGGTCGGCCAGGTTTTGCTTGATACGTACAGAAATTTCAACAACTCTCACGACTTCTCAGAAGAAGTATTCAATCCTACGTAGTACCTGGTACGTACTCGCAGTTGTTCATTAATAATAGTAATATTATAGTGATAATAGCGATGATGACACACACGGCAGAAACCCTTTTAAATACGTACTTGACAAAAAAAGGAGGGGGGGGGGGGAGTGCTTACTCTATGACCGACGGCGGATCTACAGCAGTGAGATGTACGCAACGCCTCGCGAGGGAGCAAAAAGGTTTGTCCCCAAGACTGGAATACTGCAGAGAGTACTTTCAGGGGTTGGTCTACCCCCCAACAATAAAACGTGATGGAACGTCACACATGCCCGATACACATTAGTATCGAACTAAATATTTGTTTTCATTGTGCACGAAGAACCAGTCACTGACCATGATACCAGGTACACCACAAGAAATAAAATACAGTAAATAAGTACATTTCCCCTCCAGAGGGCGCTTTTTGGCTGTAGAGGGTTTTGGGGGGGAGCCAAATGGCCACGTGTGTGTTGTGGCGATGAGTTAGTGTCAGAACGACACCAATATTCTAAATGCCCAGTCTATAACATATATTCCAAAGGGAAGGAGAAAAAACTCCCCGGCACAGACGGAAGCACAGCCCGAAGAAAAAGAGGCGAGACGTCCCGATAAAAATGAGTTTAATATTTCGGTCCAGCCCGTACGTACGGCTATATATACGTAAATACAACGCGTCACTGTTGAAGTTTGAGACAAAAAAGGAGTAGGTTTAGCAGTCTGGGAGAAGGGATCTTTAGGGGTGTTTTTTACTTGAAAAACGTGTAGCGTGGTCTGCACTTCGGAATCGTCGTCCGCATCTGAGAAAGTCCCTGGTTCGATGCAAACTCCGCGTAGCCTCGTTTATGGCGAGTTTTGGCCCGTTTCGGCTGCGGTTTGGGGTCAGGGTTAGGATTAGAGTCAGGGGTTGGGTTGGGTCTTCGCCCGTGCCTTGATCCCAACAGGAACCAAAACATCCGAACAGCCTACCAACCTAAAGATCCCTTCTCCCAGATTGTTAAAGGTCCTCCAAAAAAGGGTGACGGAATATTAATCCAAAGAACATGCCCAAAAACATCACCTTCGAACTAAAGATAATTTTTTGTGGTATGTAGCGGGGTTTCACTTGTTGTTTGTTGTTCTCACATTAACTCACAATACAATGCAGTCCGTGGTCGCAGGACAGGCTCCAATAACTCTGGAGTGGAAGAAATACCTCAAGTAAAAACAGAGGCAAAAACAAAAAACAAGCATACGCACTCCACCACTGCGGACACCAGGGAAGCAAAAAGGAGACTATTAATAGCAGACAAACCCCTAAAAAAGAAGATGAAGCTAAGAAAAAAAAAAAAAAAAAAAACAGAAGCAGATAGCAAAACGCAAAAAAGGCAAAACGGACCATACTAACAAAGACACAAAGAGGTACAAACGGGAATAAAAGAAAAATGAAAAAAAAGCGATAATCACGGGCGGGGGGGAAAGAAAATACGAAAGGCAGGCACTGGAGCATACAGACACGAAAAGTTGCCCAGATGGCACCATGCTAGTTACTTGGGTCCCAAAGAAGGGAGTGCATCATGACGATGATGGCCATAACCAGGCTTCAGTCTGTTGGGCAGACCGCCTCCCCCCCCCCCCCCCCCGCCATTCCCCCTCGTCCCCCATGCGCCCCCCCCTTCTTCCCTGCCATTCTGCACACTCGCGTTGGCGTCAACGGCTGTGGTCGTTGTTGCAGCTATTCTCCGCCGTTCTGCCGATGCCTCCTTCTCATCTGTATGCCATTTCCGCATGAAGGCCTCCGCCCCTTCCTCGACCCGTCGGAACCATCTGCCGGCTTTCTGTGCTGCCTCGCGCCACCCTTCGAGCTTGATGCCGAACTCCTTGAGGTCCTCCTCAAGGTACCTCATCCAGTCCCACTCCTGTCCTCCGGAGTAACCCTCACCCCCAACCATCTCCCCAAACATCACCCTCTTCGGCAGACGCTCCTCTCCCATGCGTGTCACAAAGCCCGCAAACAAGAGCCTACGTCTGCGTACCGTCGTCTCAACGCTTTCAGAGTTTGTCCTGAGAAGCGCGCTAGCATAGGATAGAATGTGGTCTTCGCGCTTTCGTTTTCGCCACCCGATGCATCGGAGGAGCATCTTGTGGTGGACCTCCCGTAGCCTACCGTAATCAGGCTTGCTCGGGCTCCAGGTAACGCAACCGTAGAGCAACGTTTCGATCACCTCGGCTCTCAGCATTCGCACCCTCAGGCGTAGGCGCACACCCGGGCGGTCATAAATTTCCATCTTGTACCGTCCGAAGCATGCCCATGCCCTCTGGAGTCGACGCGTTACCTCGACACTTCTGCCCGTCCAATCTGCGCTGATAGCCCCGCCCAGATACACAAACTCGGTCGTTTGTTTGTACACTTGGCCGGCGGCGGTGACGGTGAACGGCACGTTCCCCCCATCTTTCGTTTGCAGACACATTATCTCCCTCTTGGCCTCCGAGACCGTCAGGCCGAAAGCGGCACATGCAGACACGATCACCGTCATCATCCTCTCCAGGCCGTTGGGTGATCTCGATACTATGCCTGCATCCTCAGCATAGAGCATACCCCACAGTGTCTGGGCCTCTTTATCATTCCCCTGTCCGTCGGCGTGCCCGACCCGTGCCTCCCCCCTCTTCTTTTTCTTCTTCTCCTGCTTTTGTTGGAGTTGCACCAAGCTGTCCGTGATGGCTTTATCAGCAGCGAAACGTTTCTCCGCCACACGCAGCACCGCTGTAAAAAACATGTTGAACAACAATGGCGCGAGCACACACCCTTGCCGTAGGCCCTGTTTCACGTCGAACATATCTGAGCACTCGCCGTCATCCAGCCGCACGCATGCTCGCATGCCGTCGTGGAATTGGCGGATAACGGTGAGCATTCTAGGTGGCACACCAAAGCGAGCCAAGACAGCCCACAGGAGGGTTCGGTCGACGGAGTCATAGGCTTTGGTAAGGTCGACAACGCACATGAACAGCGGAGTGTCCTTCTTCCTTGCCAATTCCTGCAAGCGTCGCACCACGAACATCATGTCGACCGTCGATCGTTCGGGCCTAAAGCCACACTGCTCCACTGGCAGGATGCCTTCCCGTTCGCAATAGTCGCTGAGTCGGCGCGCGATGACTTTGAGGAGTACTTTACCGGCATGCGCGACAAGGGAAATGCCACGATAGTTACCACACTCCGTCCTGTCTTTCTTCTTGTGCAGCACCTTAATCGTTGCATCCTTCCATTGCTGCGGCACGACCCCTCCCCTCCACACAGCGACGATAATCACGTAGAAGCTTCCCAAGGTGTCCGAGTCTCCCTCGTCGGCCAGGACCTTCAGAAGTTCAGCTGGGAGACCATCAGGCCCAACCGCCTGGCGGTTCGCCATCGCCCTGATCGCGTCTTCCACCTCGTATCTAGACGGGACGTCGTCCAGCGGACTGCACGAGGGCCAGACCTTGAGCTCATAGACGATAGTCGGGTCGAGGGTCGATGACTTGGTGTTGAGCAGCTTATGGAACCACCTTATCCATCGTTCCCGGATGAGGCCTATGTCTCGTAGTAATCTACCTTCCTCGTCCCTGATGTACTGCGAATGGAAAGTCCTCTTTCCTTCCACATTCATCCCCTTAAGGTGCTTGTAGAACCCAAACTGATCGCCTTCTTGGATACGCCTTTCGAGTTGACGGACGTATTCCTCGAAGAACTTCTGCACTCCGTCCGTCCTCGCACGTTTGAGCTGTTTAGTGGCAATCTTCACAGCTTTTCGCAGATTTTTGTCTTCCGGGTTAGCACGTAGTTGCGTCCTCGCATTTTCCTTCTCCTGCCATCGTGAGTGCACCTCTGCTTTTACCTCTTCGGGCGTACACCAGCCCAGCGGCCCTTGTTTTCGACTGGCATGAGGTGCTAGTTTAGCACTATACGGTTATATCTGGCAGGCAACTGAACACGCTTGCGACCAAATTCATTTTTACAGTATAGGAAATACAGTTTGTAATTTTTGCTCATACAACGCGTCACCGACGAAGTTTTAAACAACAGGTGCCGACGCACACCAAGCAGGGTTCCTTTGAACACATGACAAGAATAGGGAGAGGGGGGGAGTGCCTGCTCTATGACCGACCTCTCCGATCTACAGCAGTGTGGGTTGTACGCGACGCATCGCGAAGGGAGCAAAACAAAATAGCGATGGTTTACCAACTTCACGTGGTTTGTCCCGGGAACGGTACTATACTGCAGTACTACTATTATGAAAAGGGTTTTATGCCCCAAAAGAAAAGCACACGCCATAGTGGTAGTAAAAAAGCAAGCAAAATACGTGCTGCTATACGTAGTGGGCGGGTTTACCATGACCCGCCGGGGTGGTATCAAATGAATTGGACAACACGATCGCAGTAAAATACGCATTAGGCAAACACGAAACATACCGAATTCCCCGGCACAGACGGAAGCACAGCCCGAAAAAAAAGAAGCGAAACGTCCCGACAAAAAAAAAGAGTTTCATATTTTGGTCCCCTCCGATTAAGACATCAAAAACAACCCCTTTATTTAGTACTGCAGTGCCGTCTTGGGGATACACAACTCGAATGCCATGTGTTTACCCTCAGAACGGGACTGTGCTACTACCACGTGAGATTAGAGTGGTTTTTACCCCAACACGGGACTAAATGCAGTACCTAAAGGGTTAGTCTACTCCCCCCCTCCAAATTACGCGAAGGCATCGAAGGAACGTCACACATATTACGAAGCATGTGTATGTATGCACGACAGCTCCTGCAGCAGCACACATATATTCAATCGTGGCAAAACAGTATAGAGATGTTTTACCAATTTCACGTGGTTTGTCCCGGGAACGATACTATACTGCAGTACTACTATTATGAAAAGGGTTTGTATTCCCCGAAAGAAAAGCACACGCAATACTGGTAGTAAATAAGCAAGCAAAATACGTACTGCTATACGTAGTGGGCGGGTTTACTATGACCCGCCGGGGTGGTATCAAAGGAATTGGACAACACGATCGCAGTGAAATACGCATGAGGCAAACATGAAACATACCAATTCCCCGGCACAGACGGAAGCACAGCTCGAAGAAAAAGAAGAAAGACGTCCCGATTAAACCATCAACAACAACACCTTTATTTAGTACTGCAGTGGCGTTTTGGGGATAAACCACTCTAATGTCATGTGTTTTCCCCCAGAACGGGACTGTGCTACTACAACATAAAAACAGAGTGGTCTTTGTCCCAACACAGAACCAGCTGCAGTACCTAAGGGGTTAGTTTCCCCCCCCCTCCAAATAACGCGAAGGCATCGAAGGAACGTCACACATAGTACGAAGCAGCATGTATATGTATGCACGACAGGTGCTGCTGCAGCACACAGATATTAAATCGTTGGCATGCTTGAACAGAGAGAACGGGCGAGGGTCATCGAATGTACGGGGAGGTGTTTATTTTCTTCACTCGGGGAGACGAAATCGAGGAAAGAGCATACACAAATATACATACACGACAAACACACAAAAAAATCCGTGACAGGAATAGTTCTTCTCGCCGGCGATCAAAAGTAGGCTTCGCTGCGTACTGCTGTGTAGTTTATGTATGCACGACAGCTGCTGCAGCAGCACACATATATTGAATCGTTGGCATGCTTGAACAGAGAGAACGGGCGAGGGTCATCGAAAGTACGGGTAGGTGTTTATTTTCTTCACTCGGGGAGACGAAATCGAGGAAACAACATACACATATATACAAACACGACAAACACTCAAAACACTCCGTGATAGGAATAATTCTTCTCGCCGGCGATCAAAAGCTTTGCTACGTACTGCTGTGTAGTTTGAACAACTAACTGTCACTGTTGCTCAGAAGAAGTATGTATGTAACCCTAGTACCTAGATGTTTAATTAAGTGGTTCTGCTACGTACTCTAATTGTCCCACTCTCACTGCTGCTCAGAAGAGGTACCAGGGTATGTATGTATGTAATCCTACGTACGTACGTGCACGCCGGTGGTAGTTGCTGATGAACAGCGGTGGTAGTGAAAATGGAAAACAAAACCGCGACCCCGACGTTCCCCGCACAACGAACGGTGACAATATGAAAAGCACACGAACTCGGAGATACGTGAGATATGATTCCACTCCAGAAGTCGCAGGACATCAAAGAAAGGAAGTCGGCAACACGATCGGAGGGAAACCGAAATTAGGGGAAGCTTGAAACATCCGAAACTCCCCGGCACAGACGGAAGCACATCCCGAGAACAAAAAGAAGCGAAACTTCGAGGGCAACGTTCCGCCGATCCCCCGGACGCAGGGCAAGTCTGAAAGGAGGACGAAAAGGGAGCGGGGTGAATCCAATCGGCGGTCCCGCAAGCGCTGAGAGCGCAAGCTAAGGGCAACGGAGGGCGGTGAGCGATCGGAACAAATCCGACTAATGTTGTTATATACAAGGGGGCTTTCGCCTCGGCCTTCTGAGGGCCGCGACGAAGCCAATGCCCGCACGCAACGACGAAGTCAAAAAGGCCCGCACGCAATGGCTGCAAACGGTAATTTACGATGCCAAGGGTCAATGCTAAGCCCCAGCGAAGGGCCGCCGACGAAGCTAAAAAGGCCCGCACGCAACGACGAAGCTAAGGCGCGCACGCAACGAACAAATAAATGCAAACGGCAGTTTACGATGCCAAGGGCCCGTTGAGGCTGAAATGCTACGAATTCTTCGAAAAACCTGTCCTGTTTGGAATATATATGATTGGCCCCTGACGCATTGGATGTTCCCGTACGCCATGACAAAGTCATCATACAACATTGTTTTCTTCCCTAGACTGTGCCGCACACCACCTTCGGACCATGCCGAAAATCTCTCCACCAATGTGTACAAAGCGATCCGTAAGAAGCACCTTCGGCAACTGAGAATCCTCGCCTGATACAAATGAACAACGGCAATCGAAATATGCCATGATAATGCATCATATACCGTCCGTGGGAAAAAGTATGGTAATATATCTTGTGCCGTACTATCTCCACTATCCGAGGTTCTGTCTACGTTCCGCTGGGACGGATCTCAGAAAGCCAAAGCCGAGGAGGTGTAATACACCGTTTGGGGGGAGGGCATGTGATCATCTTGTCCCATACAACCCGCGGCAGGAAAGTGGACTAATCTACGTTCTGCGGCGAAAAAACAAAAAACAAAAAAACAATTAACTTTTCAGTGTCCCCTAAATCCCAACCCACAACGCTCTTCGGCCATATCAACAACAAAAGAGAAACCCTCGATCAACATCGACAAACAAAATCAATGGAAGAAGGCCAGAACCGTTCGAGCGGATGGTATGATATTTGCCCGTCCCGTACAACCCACTACAGGTAAGTAACGCAGACTAACCTACTCTCTGCGGCAATCAAGTGCCCCCAAAAACCCAATCCGCAGAGCGCTCTTGAGCAATAGCGACAAAAGAGAGAACCCCCCGATCAACCTCGACAAACACATCAACAATCATGGACAAAGGCCGAAGCCATTAAGATATATAATATTATACTGTTGGTGGGGAAGACATGACATTTTCTCGCCCCGTACAATCCACGACAGAAAATGGAGAAAGTATTTACGCACTTCGGCTATATTAAAGTGAAAGTCAACAGAAAAACTATGGTTTTCCATTGCCCCCTAAAATCCAACCCACAGCGAGCCTCAGCAATAACGCCAAAAGAGAAGCCCTCGTTCAATTCACAGTCAGTCTTTCGTCAGAAAGAAAACACCGACAACAAAAGCTCAAGAAAAAAAAAGCGGGCGTAAAAGGAGGGGGGGGGGAGTGCTTACTCTATGACCGACGACGGATCTACAGCAGTGAGATGTACGCAACGCCTCGCGAGGTAGCAAAAAGGTTTGTTCTCAGAAGAAGTATTCAATTCTACGTAGTACCTGGTACGTACTCACTCGGTAGTTGTTCCTTAAGGGAAATATTATAGTAATAATAGCGATGATGCCACACACGGCAGAGTTCCACATAAATACGTACTTGAGAATAAAAGGAGGGGGGGGGGGAGTGCTTACTCTATGACCGACGGCGGATTTACAGCAGTGAGATGTACGCAACGCCTCGCGAGGGAGCAAAAAGGTTTGTTCTCGGAAGAAGTATTCAATTCTACGTAGTACCCGGTACGTTCTCGGCAGTTGTTCATTAATAGTAATATTATAGTGATAATAGCGATGATGACACACACGGCAGAGTTCCATATAAATACGTACTTGACAAAAAAAGGAGGGGGGGGGGAAGTGCTTACTCTATGACCGACGGCGGATCTACAGCAGTGAGATGTACGCAACGCCTCGCGAGGGAGCAAAAAGGTTTGTCCCCAAGACTGGAATACTGCAGAGAGTACTTTCAGGGGTTGGTCTACCCCCCCACAATAAAACGTGATGGAACGTCATACATGCCCGATACATATTAGTATCGAACTAAATATTTGTTTTCATTGTGCACGAAGAACCAGTAACTGATCATGATACCAGGTAAACCACAATAAATAAAATACTGTAAATAGGTAATTTTCCCCTCCAGAGGGCGCTTTTTGGCTGTAGAGGTTTTTCGGGGGAGCCAAATGGCAACCTGTGTGTTGTGGCGATGAGTTATTAATAGTTAGTGTCAGAACGACACCAATATTCTAAAAGCCCAGTCTATGAAATATATTCCAAAGGGAAGGAGAAAAAACTCCGCGGCACAGACGGAAGCACAGCCCGAAGAAAAAGAAGCGAGACGTCCCGATAAAAATGAGTTTAATATTTCGGTCCAGCCCGTGCGTACTCCTATACGTACATACAACGCGTCACTGTTGAAGTTTGACGGAATATGAATCCAAGGAACATGCCCAAAAACATCACTTTCGAACTAAGTTTTTTTTTTTGTGGTATGTAGCTGGGTTTCACTATACGGTTATATCTGGCAGGCAACTGAACACGCTCGCGACCAAATTCATTTTCACAGTATAGGAAATACAGTTTGTAATTATTGCCCATACAACGCGTCACCGACGAAGTTTTAAACAACAGGTGCTGACGCACACCAAGCCGGGTTTATTTGAATACATGACAAAAATAAATGGGAGGGGGGGGAGTGCCTGCTCTATGACCGACCTCTCCGATCTACAGCTGCTTAGCAGTGTGGGTTGTACGCGACGCATCGCGAAGGGAGCAAAACATAATAGCGATGGTTTATCAACTTCACGTGGTTTGTCCCGGGAACGGTACTATACTGCAGTAGTAGTACTCTTATAAAAAGGGTTTCAAGCTCCAAAAGAAAAGCACACGCAATAGTAAAGAAGCAAGCAAAATTCGTACTGCTTTACTTCGTGGGCGTGTTTACTATCACCCGCCGGGGTGGTATCCCTCAGAACGGGACTTTGCTACTACCACATGAAATTAAAGTGGTTTTTGTCCCAACACGGGACTAACTGCAGTAGTACCTAAACTAAAGGGTAAGTCTACACCCCCCCTCCAAATTACACGAGAGGCATCGCAGGAACGTCATACCTATTACGAAGCAGCAAGTATATGTATGCACGACAGCTGCTGCTGCAGCAGCACACAGATATTCAATCGGTGGTATGCTTGAAAACAAAAAAGGTGCGCAATAGAATTGAGCCGTCGGCATGCTTGAACAGAGAGAACGGTTGAGGGCCAAAGAATGTACGGGGAGTTATTAATTTACGTCACTCGGGGAGACTAAACCGAGGAAAGAACATACAGCTATGATACCTCCACGACAAATACCCAAAATACTCCGTGATAAGAATAAATAGTTCTTCTCTCCGGCTATCAAAAAAGTTGCCTTTGCTACGTACTACTGCTGTAGTTTAAACAACTCTCACTGCTGTCCAGAAGAAATATCGGTTCGTAACCGCTTGGCGAGATGGTATCCACCTAGCTAGGACGGAACACATGTCACGTGTGACGAATGTAATCAAAGAAAGAAGTTCAAAATAAAAGTTGATACTTGTCCGTATTTTTGATCAAAACCGTATACTGCGACCACGGACTGCATGGTATTGTGGCGATGAGTTAATGTCAAAACAACGACAATAATATTGTAAAGGCCCACAGCAGTCTATAAATATATGTATTCCAAAAGGAAAGAAAAAACCTGAAGTAATTACTCGTACGGAAATAAAGGTACCAGTCTATGTTTTTTGCGACGCATCGAAGGAGGGAACAAAAGTGGCAAAAAAACGGAACTGAATTGCAGTACTAAAAGGGTTAATCTCCCCCCAAACACCAACACGCAGGACAAAGGCACAACACACACCACGAGTGCCGAATGTAATCGAAGAAATAAGTTCAAAATAAAAGTTGATACGCGCCCGTATTTGATCAAAACCGTATACTGCGACCACGGGCTGCATGGTATTGTGGCGATGAATTACTGTGTGAATAACAACACGAATATTCTAAAAGCCCAGTCTATCAAATATATTCCAAAGGGAAAGAGAAAACCTGAAGTAATTACTCGTACGGCAATAAAGGTACCAGTATATGTTTCTCACGACGCATCGATGATGGGAGCAAAAGTGGCAAAACGGAACACTGCAGTACTAAAAGGGTTATTCTCCCCCAAAACACCAACACGCAGGACACAAAGGCACAACACACACCACGAGTCCTGGCGCTGCTGTACTGCAGTAGTATTATAGTAGTAATGCACACAAGGCAGTGTTCCTTCTGAGACTGGAGGAAAGTGGGAAGAAGACGGGGGACACCACTGCTGCTGCATAGATTGTTGCGTACCTGATCAAATAACACGTCCCGAAAAAAATGAGTTTCATGTTGGTCCCTCGGACTTGAACCCTTTTAGAACCGCAGCCGCAGTCCCGTTGGTGGACAAACTACTCGGAATTTGAATGGTTTGTCCCCAAAACGGGACTGCTGTTCTAAATAGGTCAAGCCAATAACAACCCCTTTATTTAGTACTGCAGTGGCGTTTTGGGGATACACCACTCTAATGTCATGTGTTTTCCCCCAGAACGGGACTGTGCTACTACCACATGGGATTAGAGTGGTCTTTGTCCCAACACGGGACCAGCTAAGCTGCAGTACCTAAGGGGTTAGTCTCCCCCCCCCACAAATTACGCGAAGGCATCGAAGGAACGTCACACATATTATGAAGCAGCATCTATATGTATGCACGACAGCTGCTGCAGCAGCCCACATATATTGAATCGTTGGCATGCTTGAACAGAGAGAACGGGCGAGGGTCATCGAATGTACGGGGAGTTGGTTATTTTCTTCACTCGGGGAGACGAAATCGAGGAAAGAACATACACATATATACATACACGACAAACACAGAAACCACTCCGTGATAGGAATAATTCTTCTCGCCGGCGATCAAAAGTAGGCTTTGCTACGCACTGCTGCTGTGTAGTTTGAACAACTGTCACTGCTGCTCAGAAGAAGTATGTATGTAACCCTAGTGGATAGATGTTAAATTAAGTGTTTTTGCTGCGAACTCAATTGTCCCACTCTCACTGCTGCTTAGAAGAGGTATGTATAGCATGTAATCCTCCGTACGTACGTGCACGCCGGTGGCAGTTAGTTGCTCTTGAACAGCGGTGGTAGTGAAAATGGAAAAAAAAAAAAACTTTGAGATATATATGCGACCCCGACGTTCCGCGCACAACGAACGGCGACAATACGAAAAGCACACGAACTCGGAGACACGCGAGATACGATTCCACTCCAGAAGTCGCAGGACATCAAAGAAAGGGAGTCGGCAAGACGATCGGAGGTAAATCGAAATTATTAGGGGAAGCTTGAAACATCCGAAACTCCCCGGCACAGACGTATAATAAGCACAGCCCGAGAACAAAAAGCAGCGAATCTTCGAGGGCAACGTCCCGCCGATCCCCCGGACGCAGGGCAAGGCTGAGAGCAAGACGATAAGGGAGCGGGGTGAATCCGATCGTCGGTCCCGCAAGCGCCGAGAGGGCGAGCTAAGGGCAACGGAGGGCCGTGAGCGATCGGAACAAATCCGACTAATGTTATATATATCTACAGTATATATATACTTCCTCTGTCTCAAAAGTCTGGGTATGTTGAGAGAGACCGTTAACGGTCTCGGAAGTCTTCGGCGATAACGCTTTCGAAATCTTGAGCGTTTTTTGGGTTGAAAGACACTTCTTTTTTTTCCTGCGCACTACCATGCATGGGTTAGCGGCTAACCAAAAAGTAGTCAGGCCGAAAATGGCCGTATTTGACCCCTTTCCGGAGGGGGGGGGGGGGTGCGGGCACTATGGAAAATAAAGCTAGAAACCCCCAAGAATTATCCCCAACCCTAAACCTAGCCTTACTCAACGACCCATGTCGCGTCCCCTCATACTAAAACCAGTATAATCGTGACCCCACACTAAAATCAAGACACTTGGGGTCCCACACTAAAACCAATACACTTGAAGGACCACACTGAAACCAAGACACTTGGGACCAACACCGTACTTTTCGCAGATCGGGCCCATCGAGCCCTTGGGCACCCGCATTTTGCCCGGCGGAATAGCCAGCGCAACCTCCACCTCAATTACAATGCGGCGGCCCACTGATAGCTCACCATCCTTACAGCGAGGCGGGGGGGTACTTGGGGGCGTATTCATCATTTGAAGTGTGTGTGGGGGAGGTTTGGGGTGGTAAGTACGAATTATCACAAGAATTCTCATAATAAAAATTGTCAAAAAAGTTCCCAAAAATATTCTAAAAAAAGGGCAAAAATGGGCATATTTTGACTTTATTTTAGTATGGACAACTAACTTTTTTTATTTATTTTTTTGCATCAGCTTTGTTGGCGCTTCCTCTTTCCAACGAACCCAACTACAGGATGATCGGAATAGTGTGCATACGCGAACAATTAAAAGCCCATAGGTACCCAGACTTATGAGACAGAGGAAGTACATATATATATTATGGGCAGTATTTCGTGAGATATCGTACACATGCCGTGGGTACGTGAGGGTCTGATGCTGAGGTATTCTGGTCCCGGGGGACCCGTTCGTTTCTCGCCTCATCTTCACTAGAATTTTATGGAGAAGTAGTTAATGAGTTCTCGTACACACGCCGTGGGTACGTGAGTGTCGCCAGTGGCGTATTGACAAACACTTCATGAGATATCGTACACACGCCGTGGGTACGTGAGTGTCTAAGGCTGAGGTGCCCGGTACCGGGGTACCCGCTCGTTTCTCGTCTGAAATTTCGCTGCAATGTTATGAGAAGTACTTCGTGAGATCTCGTACGCACGCCGTGGGTACGTAAGGGTCTGAGGCTGAGGTCTCGGATACCGGGGGACCCGTTCGATTCTCGTCTAATCTTCACTAGAATTTTATGGAGAAGTACTTCATGAGATATCGTACACACGCCGTGGGTATGTGAGCGTCTGAGGTTGAGGTGCCCGATACCGGGGTACCCGCTCGTTTCCCGTCTAAAAATTCGCTACAATGTTATGAGAAGTACTTCGCGAGATCACGTACGCCTGCCGTGGGTACGTGAGGGTCTGAGGCGGAGATATCGGATACCGGGGGACCCGCTCGTTTCTCGTCTATTCTTCACTAGACTTTTATGGAGGAGTACTTCATGAGATCTCGTACACACGCCGTGGGTACGTGAGGGTCGCTCGAAGCGTATTGAGCACACTTGGTTCGTATCTGTACAATAGTTGGTTTCACCTAGTCACAGCGCGGCCGCCGGGGCTCAGTGAGGTCGAGACAAGGCTAGATTTGAGCCAGGACAACCTTCTCAGGTCAACATTGCTGCACCTTCATGTTTGAGTGTGGGTGTATATTTACGTTGTGCATCCACGAGGTCACCGCGATGCCGCGGTGCTCCGTTACGTTAAGGCAAGAGCCGAGTTGGCCCAGGACTTAGCAGGGAGGATTTCACTCGTCTCGCGTCAATATGGATTCACGATCAGCTTGCCAACTGTATGGCACATGGGTAGCGTGGTCGCGATCGCCGGGCCGCTCCGTCAGTGTTGAAAAAAAAAATGTTTCACGCAGTCACCACGCGGCCGCGGGGGTTCCGCTATGTCGAGCAAAGCCAGGGCTGTTCCAGGACAACCGACTCAGGTCAACATCGATTCCCGATCATGTGATAACTTATTTTATTTTATTGCCTTATTTATGTTCACGCAGTCACCGCGCTGCCGCGGAGCTGCGGTACGTTAAGGCAAGGGGCCGGTTTGGCCCAGGTCTTACCCGGGGCTTTCACTCGTCTCACGTCAATAAGGATTGACGATCATCTTGCCCAACTGTACGACACACGGTTAGTGTGGTCGCGACACCCGGGCTGCCCTGTCAGCGTCGTAGAATTGGGTGACGGACCAAAACGTACTCAGATACCAACGCAACTCGTTATGCACAATTTTCATGCTTACAGTAATAAGATACTGGTAGATTCGCCAGGAGTTGCGTTGCTAGTGACTGTGCAATTGTCATGTTTTCTTGACAACCCGCCTGGATGCACAGCATCGCTTCGCCGTTTAGCACGTATATACATGATTTTTCAAAAACAAAAACTCGGATGAACAGCATCGCTTCGTCGTCTGGCACGAGTACTTACAGATATACCGGGTATATCGAATATAGATACTTTCGAGAAAAAAAAAAACGCCGCTGCGTGGAACTGATTTACGCCACCGAGGGGTACACGAATTGTTTTCGCGCGCGCCTCGTAACGCTATACGAAAGGAAGTGGGAGGTCGGTGACCGACGTCCGCACGTCGATTCGTTTTCGGGAGCCAACAGATCGCAGCGCCCTTATCGGCAGTGACATTCCTGTAAGTGCAGAAAAGGGGTATCTATATCCGTGCACCCCCCCCCTTTTATCTCCACGTGGTGCCGTAGGAGGGGACTGACGGTTGGCTCCAGCGCCCCGATAGGCGCCACGCCCACGTGCGGCCCCTCACGTGCGGCCCTTCATTCTGCCCGCGCCGCCGCTGGGCGCCGTCGAACGTGAGTGGGAGCGCTCGGGGGCACTGCCCGCCGTTCCCGGGCGGTTGCCATCTGTGGCGGACGTCGCCCGTGATCCCATGCAGGGCCCGCGGCGACGTATGCCGTGGGATGCACCGGTATGGGACGCGGGGGGTGGCGGGGATCAGTTCGTGCCGGGCTTTGTCCGCCGACATGTCGATTTCTGGCAGGACATCATCCTGCAGGACCACCCGCTTCGGTGCACGTTGGTGTCGTACTTACGCTACGGGGTGGGCCTTTCACGACCTTCTCCTCAAGGAATATAGAGGCCCGTTGATCGACCGCCCGCATAACGTGGGCCGGTTCCCGGGGGCGGGGTTCGAAAAAAAATAAAAAACAAAACGCATCCCGCTTGCCTTCGCAATTTGTAGACGCCGAGAGGCAGGCCCTCGTCGATTGGGGGGGTGTCGCGAAGTGGGCGGTAGAAGAGACAAAACCCCGTTTGATTTACGACGCGAGGCCGTTAAACAAGCGGTGCAAGAAGATCCCGTTTTCGATGGATACGGTGGCGTGGGTGGCTAGTGTTGCCCCACAAGGGTGTTTCATGACCTCGCTGGATGGCACCTCCGCCTTTCACCACGTCCTCCTGCGCCCGTCTTCCTGACCTTTCTTTGGTTCATCGTACGGCGGCATCGATTACTGTCGGTCGGGGGTCATCGCAAGGCGGCGCGCTTACACACTTCCGCACGCCCACTGGGTGTCGTGGTCCTTTCGGTTGTTTGACTGTTCACAGAGCGCCCCGCGGGAGACCCGTTCAGGGCACTGCCGCCCGCGGACGGTTCGCGACGACCCGGGACTTGGTGTGGTTCGCGTTTTGCTTCGCATGCCACGACGATAACCTTGCGCAATTATTATTTCTGTTGGAATTGCGGCGTGCAGCCAGTTCGGGTTCTACCGGCCCCGCGGTACCCACAGCGGTCGCCAGTCGTCGTGGATGTCCAGGAGCTCCAGGCACGGCGACGCAACGTATCGAAGGCGATGGAAGGGCGCCCCGGGCAAAACACGAATAATAAAAAAATAAAAAAAACAACAAAATAAAAAATAGGGTAGCCGATGAGTTTGACGCGTTCGTCCTCGTCATTTCGGCCGGATACCGTGGTCGGACGACAGCAACGCCGGATGATGTCTTCACTTTTCTCTGCTACCTTGACACTCAGGGGAAAGGCACCAAGTTGGTGCATACGACGTCTTGCCCAGGCGTAGGCCGGAAGGGCGACGACGCGTGTCTGGCGGGGTCCTCATCACAAGACGCTACGCGGCTGAGTCGAACCGAAAGGGGTTTGCCTCTAAGCTTAAAAATGGCCACGAAACAACACGGCAAAGGGGAGGAGTGGGACCCAGCCCGCCGGGTAGGCAAACCTTGCGCGAGTCCATTGGTAGATTCGTATCTCACATTTCTGTCCGAGGAGCAAAAGCAGGTCGCGGTCCATACTTCGTCTCATCGGTGTATAGTATCTTGTTGTGTTTTATCTCGGGACCCCGATGGCTTTTGTCGTTTTTCGAAAAAAAAATGGCACGTGAGTTATAGGGAAGATCCAGAGTTTGCTGCAATGTCCTGTTATTCACCAGGTCGCCTGTAAAATACATGCCGCAGTACACGATCTTGCTGCAACTCGTGCGTCAGACAGATCCAACACTACACAGTTCATTACCACACACCTCAGTATTCACAACAGTATACGGTATGCAATACCGCTTCGGTAGAGTGGGAAAGGCAAACCATACGCGTCTGCAGCTAGCTGCGCTGCCTGCTGTGCAGCATCGGTGCTTCTTTGGTCGCTACTGGAGAGTGTGCAGCTAAGGCGTCAGAGGAGCAGCTGGAAGAAGACCAGCAGCCGGAGTCTCAGCAACACTCCACAGATGCTCCCAGTTTTACTCGGAGTATGTAGTATACTTCGTACTCCGAGTCCGTATGCCGGTAGCTTCCTCTCCTTCGTGTTGCTTTGTCCGCGCAGGAGCTATCTGTCCTTCCTTAAGTACGTATGCTTTCCGCCATCGCAGCCTTTCTGATCTCCTTGCGTCATTTGTATTTTGTATAATTTCATATTTTTTTGGTTTCATAGTCTTTTGGTTAATATTTTCTGGTCTTGCTTGTGTTGTTGTGTTCTCGTACCCGGTACGCCGGCCATTCACTTGTTTGCCCGTTGAATTTGCGAGTATTTTTTGTTTTTGTCGTTCCTCTGTCTCACTCCGTGACCACATAATTAATTATTATCTCTCTAGGATACGAAATCAGGACGGACACTGGGTGTACTGATGAAGCTGGGTAGAAATGACGATTTAATACGAAGACAACACACACTGAGAGCATTGCAGTACTGGCGGTCTAAAAACTTGAAGTACTCGGAGTATGAGCAATACACAACACCCGAATACCTCCAGTACTCAAGAGCTCAAGAGTATCAGTATTAAAGCCGAAATACTTCAGCATTTGAGTGAAACACCCTAAGTAATACTCCAACCCGCAGTACCTCGCAATATGAAACGCTGGGATACTGCAAGTACTACTGCACCTCACAGCATTTATGGAACCCTGAAATACCGCAAGTATTGAAAGTATGAGCAGTACTAACAGCCGACATACTTGCGACCACTCGAAGTGTGAGCAGCACAGGGTCCCTAAATATTTGGAGTACAGATCGCATTCCAGAGCAACGAACACTCAAAAACTTCAAGTACTGCAGTATTCCACATTCCACAGGGTTGAACCCCGAAATAATGGGAGTATGGCAGTATCCACAGCACAATCTCGAAATATTGCGGCTACTCGCAATATGCCGCAGTACGTAAAACCCAAATACTGCGAATACGCAAAGCACCTGAAGTACCTTATTCTGTGGAAACCTTGGATCATCGTCCACGCAGGACAATTTTTCCGAAGGGGGTACCGGTTTTGTCTCCGTCATTTTTGAGACTTGACACGTGAAACAAAGTTCCCCACAATCGCGTGGGTGAGAGGAATCCAAAACCAGTCTTGAAACAAATCCACGAACTGGGTCTTTTCCGAAAAAATTGAGGAAATTTACCCCGAAATCACCCCAAAATGTAAAAATGAATAAATAAAATGATCACAATAATAATAACAAAATAGAGCCCGAAATCACTCCAAAATGTAAAAATGAATAAATAAAATGATCAGAATAATAAAAACAAAATAGAGACAACACCCAACGCATACCTTTCGTCGAGCAGACACATGTATGTATACAAAGTTTAACTTAACTGATATATTATATACATATCCACACTGACACATCTGTCCATACACCAAAATATACATAGGTATATGTAAAACATGCACGTTTTTTCTTTTTGGCATGCTGTTCTCCGGCGGCCGACGATTGTTTTTCGCACTTTCGGCTGCGGAGCAAGCAAGGGGGCCGTGGGTACAATACGACGCATGTCTGGATGCCGGCCGAACACGGTGGCGGAGCACGGGGCATTGAACGTCGCTGAGCTGGCTTGAAAAAAAACAAGGATTGTTTTCCGCCTCGCCGAGCCTAGTAGGTGTCATGGGAAATCCCACATTTGTTTCGGGGTTGTTTTGTAAAAAGCCTGCCACCCTCGAACACTTTTTTGAGCCCCCTCTGCTGTACAGCAGTACACATCTGCCGGCCGTCGTATCTGCTGGACCAAGCCCGTTGACGGGTGGTGCACACGTAACACCGAGCACGTTCGTGGCCACAAAACTGCCTCCCTCGGTCCGCCTATACCTGTGAGACATTGGCACCAGGTATCTAGGTGTTTGTGCCTTACCTTGCTAGTTGTCGGGTCGCATGTTCTCAGCAGAAGGTAATCGCAACGAGCCAGAGCTACAGAGCCAGGCCAACATTGCCTCCCGTCTCGCCGTACTGCCCCCTGTCTCGGTGTGGCACCGCGCACAGCCCAAACTGCCCGACTGCTGATACGACGAGCTGTGTGCACTTCAAGAAACGAAGAATGTTCCCTGATAATTTTCTCCGCGTTGAAAGTCTCCAATCTCAAAATTTCTCAGTCGAACTCGCAGCTAACGTATTTCATAATTTTATAAAACCCTCCGCCTATTTACTACAGTAATTTAATTATCAACCTCGGCAGCAGCAGGTACGCAACCACACACCTCACACCGAGCACGTGCGTGGCCACAAAACTGCCTCCCTCGGTCCTTCTACTTGGGGAAAATAGGCACCAGTGAACTACTTACAGATATCTCACTCTCTGAGCGTGCTCGGTCGGTACATCCCTGGTCCCTCAAAACTCCCACTTGGAAAACGCCTCCTTCGATTAATTGCCGGACCTTTCCGGCGGTTCTTTGTTTACTCCATTTTCTCGGCGATTTCAGTCCTTTTTCCTTCTTTATTATTTCGTTTCGTGTGTGTGTACTCGGAGCACGGCACCGCGGGCGAGCCCGGCGCCGTCGCAGGTGTCATCGGGTGCTGGCGGGTACAGGAGGTGTTGCAAGGAGCGCGGTCGACGCTTTCGTGCCTAGGCTTCGCGTGTGCCTCGGGACACGAGGGAAGCATGAACGGGCTCTGCCTGGCCTCCATTTGTGAAATTGGGTGGAGTATGTAGGAGTCCACAAGGGTCGTCCGGGACTGCAACATGAGATTCAAGCGGTGCTTATTTTTGCGACCAAGCTGAATTTCACAAAGAGAGCTACGCCGTCTGAGCACCAACATTGTCGAGCAGGCGAACGAGTGCCACGGTGAGCACCGGGCTTCACGCGAGGTGGGCGACGGGGCTCACTGTGGCAGGGAGGGGGGAAAGCTTTACCCCGACCGAATCGGTGGCGAGCTGGTCGCGAGAGGGGCGGGCGGTGTACGAGGCTAACAGAAGCTCTGCTGTTCGATTTTTTTATTGTTTGATCGGTGCAAGATGTTAACAATCAGGCAGAAATATATTACAGGAGAGGGGACGGGTTTTTTTTTTCTTTCCGGAATTTCAGTTTTATTTTCAATGTTTTGCGGTGCTGCTGCTGTGCCGTGCTTCGCCTTCTCTTTTGTACATACAGCAGTATATAAAAAAGAAAGAAAGTACCCTACCTGGGGTATGTGCGTACGTACGGCATGCGAGCGAGCGTAGCGGGTGAAACCGCCCGCGACACGAAGTGTACGTGGCGTCGAGCTGTTTTCTCCTGAAGCATTGCGGCGGAACTCTTGGCACTATCAAGTCGCTAGTTTGCAACTACAATCATACAATACTATATTTAATCATGGACCTCTGTCCGCTTCGCGTAGTTTGATGTACGTTTTTTTCCTGAGCGAGGGTAGCGGGCGGCATTAGCCGCCAGCGGAGCGAAGCGCCTTGTAAAAATGTGCTGTATAACTAGGTATCATACCAAGAGACGTGTCCAGTCGCCCGCTTTCGTCAATAGGTAACCGCTCCGACGGGCAAGAGATTCACAGAGCCAGGATCATTCTGCCGCCCGTCGACGGGCTACCCCCCTGTCTCGGTGTGCATCTGGCATAGTATTAATAGTAGGAATTGTAGTAGTACAACAGTGGTAGTAGTAGTGGTAGTAGTAGTAGTAGTAGTAGTAGTAGTAGTAGTAGTAGTAGTATTAGTAGTAGTAGTAGTAGTAGTAGTAGTAGTAGTAGTAGTATAGAGAGAATAAATCAGGACACGTCCAGATATTTTTTTCATGATGCCCTCAATCGTATGTAGACGGGTTGCTGCCTATTGATGGTAATAGTGATGTCAGAGTTCCACTGCTGGTACCACGATGAAGCTGCTGTTGCCGTGAGTCCTTATTTGGCAGTCGCCACAATGTTTTCACGACAAAAAGATGCAGATAACTTTTTCCTCGTGCCCCAACCGTACGTATACCTGCCCAAGAATGAATACAGAGAAGCTGCTTCCAACCATAATAGTGATGTTTTTGGTTATTTAGACTTTCTGTATTATTGACGCTGTTTTTGACACGCAGGTAGAGAATTCTGAAGTAGTTAGGGTAGTATATACTAGTTGTAGTTGTAGTATTGAGATCAATAGTAGCCCGGGGTACTGAGTGCATGCTGTTTCTATCAATGCCTGTTCAAAAGCAGTAGTACTACCTGTACTAAAAAAAGTAGCAATTGTCGTAGTCGTTGTGATGTCCGCTATTACTGTCGTTGCCGTCTGCATGCTGCTGTTTTACCTGGCCAATAGCAGTAGATGCCCTCAACCGTATATACTACGTAGCCTGAACATTCACAAAAACTTGATAGCAGTCGCAGCATTCTAGTATGTTGTAGCGTGTATGCTGCTTCTACCTTTAATACAGTTAGAGGTGGGACTGGAGGCCTGTTTTGACCCCAAAAAACGGCAGGCTATTCGAACCGACCAGTCAAAAAATATTAAACATTCTGAAAAAGTAAAACCACCGCCATACCACTAACTGTTACAGCGCCGAGAGACTGTTACAATGCGACGGCGCTACGAGGAGGATAATACGACGTGAGACGACTGTGTTGATCAGTGTCACGCGTCGGGTCTATTTGTATGAGCAAAGGGTAAGCTTTCACAAGCTCCTGATGCCATATCTTATAGGGGCAGGAAGGATCCCTGGCATGGGAACGCCTTCGGTTGCGTGTACAAAACCAGTAAAGCGGTATCGTAACCACCCGGTGTTTACTCAACGCCACCCAGAGACCAAAGAAAGAGCAAAGCCAAGTGATCTGTGACACCCGTCCTGTTAGCCCCACGCCCCGTGGGCACTGCTGTGCCCGTCGTGCTCGTTATCGTTCTTGCCCCTTCGTTGATCGTCGGCATCAGCGTCATTGCAACTACTGCCCTGCTGCGATTCACTCGTCAAAAGGAGCAACTCTACTCATCCTGCGAGACACGTCACGAACAACAATACGAAAGGTCAGCCAACCTGAGACATGTGTAAGGAGCTTGTGCTTCTAGGGTCTGAGGGTTGAAGCCTCCCGTATCATAACTACTTGGTTTTAGGGTGGATGCATAGTGAACTTGCCTGTGATATTTCTCTGAGGTGGAGATGAGTTCCATCTTGACGTCATACAGACACCTCACAGAGTCACATACCGTTCGGACGTTCTTTTTTTAGCGCAGGAGTAAAAATTGACGTCTTTATAGACTGAAAGGTGCGGATAAACATGTTTTTTCTGAGGTGTCTGCCTCTTGCTCGATCGCGTGCTTTTGAGTAGTGGATAGACATGGGTATACTCTTCATTGGGATGTGCGGCATACAGCAAAGCAAACCCCGCTCGAATCGACGTACGGTAGTATCCGTAGAGGATGATCTGGCGAAAACTCGCCCCGTCAGTCACTTTTGCGGGACCACGACAAACAATTTCGTGATGGGAAATTCGAAAAAACAAGAAGGGATCTCGGTCAAGAGTAAAAAGAAAAAAGTTGTCCAAGCGAACCGGGAGGCATATTTGCAGCGTACGGGTCGTAGTGTCCACGAGGCGTCGGCGATCGTGTGCCGAGGGACTGCTGTTGTCCACCGTGGCATCGCGAGGGCGGAAGACTGCCGCGACCGGGCTAGATGGCTGTACATGGGAACATCTTGCACCGCAACAGCAGCCAGCAGCCGAACCAGGTGCAGCAGATCCACCTTCAACCAGGTCCGGCAGGGGCTGCACTTACGGGTTGTCAGCCATCGAGGCCGAAGGTCCACCAGTAATTCCCCCTCACGCTCACGCGCCCGTTAGTGCGCTGCTGCTCAAGCACTCGTCGTGGTGTTTTTCGTGTGTGCTACTCCACCATTTTTGAGCCACACGCTGCATCTCCTCTCGTAGCATACCCTGGTACCCGGTACGTGGTATATGATTCCACATCAAGAGTTTTTATGTGACGTGCCCATTCTTTCCCAAGCGCTGATTGGATCATTTCAAAAATATTATGTTTCCCCAGCTGACGACCGCTGACGTTTTTCGTGACTTTTTACCTCTTAAAATATTTCAGCCCCACCCTAGTTAGGCATGGGAGTGGATTCGTTTTAGACGTGAATAAAAAATCAACTCTATTTGAGATTCCGTTAAAAAAATCGAAAGAACAATTTTTGAAAATAGTCTGCCACCACCGTATTTACTTGGGTTTTAGACTACATTCAAGTGTAGCAACGAACACCTGATTTCTCCACACAGGAAACGAATGGATGATAGCGTTTGCCAGACGCCTCCCATCAATGAAGAATGATCGGTTGACGTGGTGTGTTTTGATCTGCAGATTCCTTTCCGTCTATTTTTCTGGAATAATGCGGGAAAACTCGATTTTCCGAGTTGTATTAGTATCTTTCTGCTTAGGGAAGAACTATTTGACACTATTACGGGGGGCCATAGTTAATAGAACCAAATATTGTTGGTAGAAATGGTCAAATATAAAGGTTCCTATGTACACCACAGGTCCTATTAACTATGGTCCCCGGTAATACTCGAAAATCTAAAGATGCCACTGGATGCGCAAGGACTTTGCGTACACAGCAATGCAATCCGCGCCTGAATCCGAGAAGTAACCGACAAGAAATTTCCTGCACGAATTGGCCCTCTTTTGAGTCAATTGTAGATGGGAATTTCGACAAAAAATCTCCCTAGATACAAAAGGACGTCCACTTAATCCTATCGCGCAAACGGTGCCAGACATGAACGCGGCCGCACGCTCAGCGACAATAGCAGTAGATGCCCTCAACTATATATACTACGTAGCCTGTGCATTCACAAAATCTTAATAGCAGTCGCAGTATTAATCGTATTTTGTAGCGTGCATGCTGCTTCTACCTTTAATACAGTTAGGCATGGGAATGCATTCGTTTTAGACGTGAAAAAATGTTCAGTCTATTTGAGATTCCGTTAATTTTTTTTCGAAAGAACAGTTTTTGAAAATAGTCTGCGACCACCGTGTTTACTTGGGTTTAGACTACATTCAAGTGTAGCAACGAACACCTGATTTCTCCACACCGGAAACGAGTTGGATGATATTAAAGCGTTCGACAGACACCTCCCATCAATGAAGAACGATCGGCTGACAGGGTGTGTTTTGATCTGCAGATTACTTACCGTCTACTTTTCAGGAAAAAGGCGGGAAAGCTCGATTTTCCACGTTGTATTAGTACATTTCTGCTTAGGGGGCTATTTGACACTACTAGAAAATATAGATATGTCACTGGATGCACAAGGACTTTGCGCACACAGCAATGCAATCCGCGCCTGAATCCGAGAAGTAGCCGGCATTTGCTGCACGAGTTGGCCCTCTTTTGAGTCAAATGTTGATGGCAAATTCGACAAAAAATATCCCGAGATAAAAAGGACGTCCACTTCATCGTATCGCGCAAACGGTGCCAGGCATGAACGCGGCCGCACGCCGAGCGCTCGCCATCACACCCGGTGCCATCGCAGCGGCGAAGACCATCTGTGATCGGGCCTTGATGCAGTGGGCAGCGACTTACCCCTAGCGTTGAGATGTGAACGCATCACTATTGTTGTCTCAAGTGAGAAGACGATCGACTCAAAATACTCTACCCTACCACCCTGTCCGGAAATAAAAATATGGTGTAATGATAAATATGAAAATAAGCGGTTCCTTGCATTTGCGGGCACAGTAGTAGGCACGTACGAGTGCATACAGCAGCACCATGCAGATTTCAGGCGCGTGGCGAACGCAGCCTTGGCCGCAAGGCTCAAGCCTAGCTGCACGCACAGCAACAACTTGCCTGTAAGAGCTATTACGGGGGGCCATAGTAAAATAGGACCAAATATTGTTAGTAAAAGTGAGGAAATATGTAGGTTTTTGTGTCTACCGTAGATCCTACTTGCTATGCCCCCCCGTAATAGAGGTTGGACGCGCTTCGACGGAGGTGCAGGCAGCGCCGTCGAAATCCCGGTCTCGGCGAAGTGCAGTATAGCAACACACAGCCGATTGTCGATGCCGTATCTCGGCATGTTCTTCTTGTTGTTTACACGTGCCTAACAGCAGTGAACCAGGACCACATGCTGCGACTTGATCTGTACAATATGTGTTTCACAGAAGGCGCAGCATTCTCGTGCTGACGGTCGCCAATCCCTAGCCCCCCCCAGGAACATGCGATTTGATCATGCTCGCGCGTCCGTGTCTATGCTGCTGCTCTACGCTCTGGGCTTGGTTGTGCACTGACCTGTATCACGTTTCGCAAGCTGACTTTGTTTCAGCGCATACCTCAACCCCATAACATCGCGACGCCGGCACTGCTTTTTATTTAATTTCGAGAGGCAGCATCGTAGAACGATTTTTTGTTTGTGGCAAAGTTTTTTTCCTCAATCACGGATTGGTTAATATTCTAAAGATTAGTTTCCCCAGATGACGACCATGGAATATTCTACGTTTTTTTTACGTACTGAAACGAATCCATTCCCACCCCTAACAGTAAATCTATCTGCGTAGTAGTGTTGGTGTATATGAAGAGTAACAGTATGGTAGTCATGCCCCCAACCCATGGTCCCGCTTGCGTGCTACGTTGCCGTTGTATGAAAGTTCGTACTGTAATAGTAGTACTCGTAGTAGGTAGTAGCGTAGTATATATTCATGCTGCTTCCGCCTGTACAGCATCTATTAATAATTATTACTGGCAGTGGTGTACGGTGTAACAGTACAGTATTATAGTCATGCCCCAACCCATGGTACCGCGTGGTTATTTGACCTCTCTGTTTACCACGAGGTTGTCTGTATTGTATGTGCGGTTGGTCATGATATAGCAGTAGTACCTAGCAGTAGTAATATAACTAGAAGTCGTGGTAGTATAGTGTACCTGGTACCAAGTAGTATTTCGTAGAGTGCATGCTCCTTCTACCGGTACTACATCTGCGTGGTGGTGGCAGTGGTGTATAGTACAGTATAGTAGTCAACCCATGGTACCGCGTGCATGTCGTAGTGTAGTATCCGCCACAGAACGAGTGGTACTCAGTTCCTGCTGACTACTACTACTACTACTCTTGCCTTCGAGCAATACGCTACTGGCAGTGCTCATGTTTCCGCCAAGAATAGATATACGTGTGTCAATTGTGACTTATTTTTCGCCTTGCGGCGACCCCGGGATTTCAAGCTACCTACATCCCGAAGGGGGACCTTGCATCATACCTGGTACCTGGTATAAAATATGATCATTCATGAAAAGGCTTTTCCCGGCCCACATATTTTTTTTCGAAAAAATAAAAATATGTTCCTGGGTCCGGGTTCAATCCATCCGAATCCGAGGAGTTTTACGACATCCACCGTGCCAGTTGTGCGCTATAATATCCACAGCTGGAGCCGGGGGAAAATGGAGTTTTGCCTACATCTCGCGTCAAAATGTATTATTTTTTTTTTCCCTGGACAGGATTTTTTGCCCCTGGACGAGATAAGTTCAAAACCGCTGTGAAAATAAAAGGTAAAAACTGCGTCGACCTCCAAAATAAAAACCAATTTTTGTCGGAAAAAACGAATTACTCGGACGCAACGACAAAAACAAAAAATCTGCAACGATGGTTCGATTCGTCTGAACACACAGCTTTCCAGCAGGATTTTGTATGTGAAATTAAGTGACCACCTAAAAACAATTCAATATGTGAATGTCGAACTTCCGGAAAAATTGTTTTGCCCGGACTGTACCAGGTATGTGCACGAAATTTACTTTTTTTGCACATCGGCATGATTTTTTTCGTTATCTCGGCTGCGGGGCATACAGAGGCGCCGCGCGTTCACCACGCCGCAAGTGTGGGTTTCGATCGGGTTCCGTGGCACATGCTCCGGGCGTTCGAAGTCGCGAAATTTGGTAAGTAATCGCGGGGAGGCATTCCGCCGACCTAAAGGCGAGCAGGACGACGGAAATCCACGAACAAAACACCAGCAGGTTTTCGCATGTTATTTGCTGTGTACATGCAACAGCGAGCACCTCGCCTGGTCGCCTGACCACCTCGCATCTAGATTGTGGTCGCCTGGCCACCTCGCACCCCCGCTGCCCTCCTCGCGCGCAACAACAGCCACGATTCGACTTCGTTTCTTCGTGCCACGGTGCTCTTGTGTTTGTGTTTGAGGACGACACATGGAAATATCTCGAAACAGCGGTGCAATTGTTTCCGCTTTGGAAAATCCGTTGTGGGTCCATTGAAGGTCTCTCTGTTGACTTCAGAACTTTCATTTGGTTCACAGCTGTCACCTCGAGCCAAATCGTCTACAGTCTCGGAATTTCAGCAGCAGTAATAGCAGCAACTGCTCATCCCCCAAAATTTTATTTCGACTTCAAAAACATCCGCCCAGGATGCAATCTCTCAGCAGCGGAACAACAGTCCAAAAGCAGCGATACACGAGCAGCGAACTTCACATTGGCTCATATGCCCAGGAGGAACGCAAACGTGTTGTGTTCCCCCGTTTCAACTTGCGACCACCCGGGATTTTAAGTCAATCACATCCTGAAGGGAAACCTTGTAATATGCACGATTTGGTGCCAAGACGGCAGCGCACGCACATAGCAGAGCACCATGACATTGCACTGTCTGATAATTCACTGCATCTGTGATAGATGTAATACCTCTGTCTCGTAGTTGGCGGCCACAGAGCTCGCTGTGGCTGTGACGCCGCCGGTTCATTGAAGCCAGCCCAGACGTGAGGTTCAGGGTTACGTGCGTGCTTGCGTGGGTAGATAATCAAAACGAGTGTTACAGTGAAACACCACCGGCCATTGTGGTATGCGGGGGGCAACGATGCGAACACCACCGTTCGTATTAAATATACTCATACTTCCGCTTGTCCTTTTTTACTCGATTACAGGGACCTGCCTCGCTCAGCGAGTCTACCAGGATTTATTGTCGCTTCTACGATATTTGCATTCTTCGCGTTCTTTGTTTTTTTGCGTGCTTGATTGTCCTGCCAGACTTTTTTCCCACGGAAAGAAAAAAAGAACATCTCGGAAAAAGAACAGATCGATTTTGTTTCTTTTACGTCTAGGTAGGCTTTCTTTCGATTTTCTTCACCGGCTCGTTGAAAAATCTTTCGCACTTTCAGTTCTTATTTTTCCTTTTTGTTTATTTCGTTTCGTGTGCGTGCGTGTATTCGAAGCACGGCACCGCGGGCGAGCCCGCCGCCGTCGCGGGTGTCAGCGGGTGCTGTCGGGCAGAGGGGGGGTTGCAAGGAGCGCGGTCGACGTTTTCGTGGCTAGGCGTCGCGTGTGTCTCGAGACACAGGGGAAGCATGAATGGGATCTGTCTGGCCTCCAACTGAAGAATTAGATTGACTGAGTACGAGTCTCTCGGGGTCGTTCGGGATTGCAAGATAAGATTCAAGCGGTGCTTCCTTTTGCGACCAAGCTGCAGCTCACAAAGAGATCTACGCAGTCTGAGCACCGACATTGTCGATGTGGCGAACGAGGGTAACGGTGAGCACCGGGCTTCACGCGAGGCGGGCGACGGGGCTCACTGTGACAGAGAGGGAGGAAAGCTTTACGCGGACCGAATCGGTGGCGAGGTGGTCGCGAAAGGGGCAGGCGGCGTACGAGGCTGAGAGAGAAGCTCTGCTGTTCGGGTTTATAGTTTTTTTGACCGGTGCAAGGTGTTCCAATCAGGTAGAAAATATTACATGAGACGGGACGGGGTTTTTTTTTTCGTTCCGGAATTTCGGTGCTGCTGCTGTGCCGTGCCTTGTTTTCTCTTTCGTACATATCATGTACATACAGCATATCAAAAGAAGAAAGGAAGTACCCTATCTAGGGTATGTACGTACGTACAGCATGCGGCGTTCGGGTTGTTTCCGTGGGTGGAGCATGGAGCTCTTGGCATTTACAAATCGCTTGCTTGCGCCTAATTGTTTGGGTCGTCTGTTCCGTTCCATTGTTCTTCCTCGTGAGCGAGCGGACGACGCGAAGCGTACGTATGTGGCCTCCGAGCTGCTTCCTCCTAAAGCATGGCGGTGGGACTCTTGGCATTGTCAAGTCGACAGTTTGCAACCACACTCATGAAATTCAATCATGGGCCTCTGTCCGCTTCGCATACTTTGATGTGCTTTCCTTCCTGAGCGAGCATAGCGGGCGGCCGCCGCCGCCCGCGGAGCGAAGCGCCTTGTAGTAAGTACGATTTGGTGTCAAGACGGCAGGGCAGTGCACGCACACAGCAGTGCACTATGGCATTGCATGCTCTGACCTCTTCTCTGCACTCGCGATGTATTATCTCTGTCTCGTAGTGTGTGACCACCGAGCAGTGTACCATGGAATTGCAATGTATACTCCATTCACTGCATTTGCGATGCACGGTTAGCCTTAGCCCTGGGACGGAGCCCCGTAATGTAACGTTACCGGCTATATCGGTCCGGTATTTGTCCCACGCAAACGTGAACTCGTTTTTTTCGACCAACAACCACCAAGCTAACTGACAGCAGCCGTCATTTGCTATCACATAGAGACAAAAACCCAACAGCCCAGAAACTTTCAGCAGATCAAAACGAAAAAAATTAAAAATACCAAAAATATTGGGATACAGCAGTACCCCGCATCTAAAAAAGCAAAACCACAACAGCAGCAGACGCAGCAACAGCAGCGGCAGCAGCAGACGTAAGGCCGCAGTGACGTGGCCGATGAGCTCGGGCGTTTCCTTGGGCTTCAGCTGCTCGGAGCTGAGCCGCTCGCGGAAATGCTTTTGCTGATTCTCCCACTGAGTGCAGAAGTTGCCCTCCAAACTCCTACAAATTATAACCCAGACAGGCTTCCTCGTCATCAGCGTTCGTCCCGGCCGGTGGGGGACCTTCAGCCTCATCAGCGCAGTTGCCAACTGCCATCGTGTGTGCGAACGATGCCGTCGTGCCGTCTCTCCAGGAGATGATAGTCGCAACGCCCCCCGACGTTGGCGGCGCGCCTCTCCCTTCCAGCATCTTCAATCGTTTTCCCCTGGGAAGCGAAAAACTCGTCGTCCTTCTTCTTTCAAGCTTGACGCAAATCTGTTTTGGTTTTCTTTTCATTGCGAGTTGAATTTCCCACCGTCACAGAACAAAAGATATTTGGTGCAGTGTCATTCTGCACAAACGTGTGCGATTACGATGCGGTATTTTGTGTGACGTGCGGTAGAACAAGACGTAAATTTGCACTCCTGCGCTTTCAAGTATCAATGAAATGACGCTGCTGCAGTCTCAAAACATCCTGAAACACCTCACAAACACTCATTTCGGTCAATTTCGCGGCCGTTCAACACGGGAAAACATTTCGGTGGCAAAACGGAGTTATCATGGGTGGTTTCACGCGTCTCCTCGCAAGCAAACATCTCATTTGTGGACGTGTCAAAAGTTATCGCAGATTCCATGCAGTAGGTCTGGAGTACTCTTAAGTTATTTTCGGATGAAAGACAGCCTGACTTGCTTCGAATTTTTCAGTCCATTGATAGGTTTGGTGGTAAATTCATCCACTGAATCTGCCACATTCTTGTGGTTGTAACGAGGCTCAGCCCCAGGGCTAACTGTCTCTATCTCGTAGCTTGTGACCCCGGATCTGGTACAAATCTTACTAGGACACAGAATAAGCACGGAAGCTGAATGTATGAGCTGGATCTCGAAGGGTAGAAATAGCGGTTTGATGTATACATGCCACTTGGAATGTGAATGACGACAAAATGCACCTTACGGTATGATACGTAATGTGTACCTGGTATGTACATGTATAATATGCACTTTTACTTTTTAGGCATTCTGTCTCCGGCGGCCGAGAGTTCCTTCGCGCACTTTTGGCTGCGGGGCAAGCAAGGGGCCCGTGGGTGCACTACGAGGTATGTCTGGATCCCGGCCGAGCACCGTGGCGGTGCTCGGGGCATTGAAGGTCGCTGAGCTCGCTCCAGAAAACAAGGGGTTGCTTTCCGCCTCGCCGAGCCGAGTAGGTGACATGGAAAAACCCCACATTTTTTTTTGTTTTTCCGTAAATAGTCCGGCACCCTCGAACACTCCCTCTGATGTACATATGTTTCAACCTCAACAGAATAAGCAGTAGCAGCAGCAGCAGCAGCAAAAGCAGCAGCGAATGCAGATATACAGCAGCAACAGCAGTACACATCTGTCGGCTGTCTGTCTGTTGCACCAAGCCCTTTGACGGGTGGTGTACACCTAACACCGAGCACGTTCGTGGCCACAACGGTCCATCTACCTGGGGAAAAAAATGATACCAGGTGTTGGTATCATACCTTGCTAATTGTCCAATCGCACGCTCTCAGCAGCAGGGAATCGCAACGGGCAAAAGCCACGGAGCCAGGCCCATACTACCCCCCGTCTCGCTGTACTGCCTCGGTGTGTGGCACAGGGTATGGCCCACACTGCCCGACTTCCAGGCTGGATATTCTATTTGTACTCAAATTCCCCTGTGATACGACGAGCTTCCAACAACGAAGAATTTTCTCCGCTGAATTTCTTCTGCGTTGAAAATATCAACAAGTTTGGAATTGCCCGCTTGCCCAGTCTTGGTGTTCATCAACCTCAGCAGCCGCAGCAGCAGTAGATACAGCAGCAGCAGTAAACGTCTCTCAAGCGTCGTCTATGTTTCACCTAGCCCTTTGACGTACACCACACACCTCACACCGAGCACGTACGTGATCACAATGACCACAACACTAGCTCCCTCGATCCGTCTACCTGGAGGAAATTGGTGGCAGGTATCTACTGTATTGTCATTGCCCTCGAAGAAATGCATTCGAGCGTTGTTCTCAGTTTGCTTGTCTTTTTTTTGTGACGTCGCAGTTGGAGTTGGTGCGAGTGTCGAGAGAGACCAGTTGGCACCGGCACAGACGGCACCCCAGCAGGCGGGGTTTGGCTCGGCCTGAACATCTGCTTTTTTCCTTGAAAAACCGAGAACAAAAAGCTCGTGCTTCGCGCTCGCACGCCTCGTTGTCAAATACGGTTACGGGACAGAGTGGTATGCCAGTACAGCAGTACGATAGCACGGCGGGAGCAGGACGTCCCACCCCCCAACAGCCACCAATAGGTTGTGGTTTGCCTGGTCCATACGGCAGGTATCGCATACGGGAAAGCACGTCTGCCGATATCTGTAAATTGCAGAATGTCTCCCCTCGCCTCTACGAAAAGCATACGGCTCACGGCTCCGGTTCGGAGCGACGATGGAAGCCGGAAGCCTGCCCGTCCCTACGTACGGAAAGCAACACTCATTTTACGAAGCATGCTATTATAACGGCATGTATAGTCCGGGCGGTGGTGGATTAGTATGTACAGCTTGCAAGAAATTATATTGAGCAGGTATGCATTTTCTGAAATCGGGGAGACGACATATACGACGGTAACAAAGTGATCGACCGCCATAGACAGAATATACATGTCTGTACCACACAAAGGATCGGAAAGTAAAAGCGAATTGCATTTCGTCTTGAAGTTCATGCGAATTATACTTTTTCGTGCTGCTAGTAGTATCGATGATGCACCAGACTCTTTCACAGGCTAATATTACTACAAGAGTGGAAATGACGAAAGTGACAGACCTACGGCGGCACAGACAGTGGTCTGCCGCGGGGTTTCTTGACATGTATCGCGCTTGTACGCACGACGGTTACAAAGTAATCAACACTATACTCGTGGTCGTACTATGATAGACACATTCAAGACCACGAATTGAATATGTACTTATTTGCGCAAGATTAGAGGAAAAAAACATATACCGAGTCTGTACACGATGGCGAAATAGGTACGACCAGCGTGAAATACATTTTTTCCAAAAATAAGTACATGGGCACTTTTATGACTAAGTACATACAGTATACTTGCAATATTATTTGGTGATCAAGAGATTTTCTGGGCATTTTATTTTCATCGTGTGGCACATCGTGCAGCACACAGCACAGCTCTGCAGCAGTATGCAGCAGGAGCAGCCTCAGCTCTACACCAACAACGCACATAAATCACTGCCTTACGGTCCAAACCCCCAGTCCAAGTACAACCCTCTTCTCGGTGTAGGATGAACTCCCAGCTATCACCCTTCAACAGCAGCAATGCCCCCAGCGTGGAGGGGCACCCCGATCCAGCACGCGTGACTCAACCGACAACCTCTCGTAGTAACTGGAAATGATCGACGACAGTATTTTCCCGAATATATAGAGCATATTCAGCACAACCAACACCACCACACACTGCACAGCACAACCCGGCACACAGGCCGTGATTCCGACGACCAACCCAACTACGATTTATAAAGATATACTGGCGGGTAAAAAGCGCTCACACGATGGCGATCCACCCGATGAACTCTGCGGCCCAGACCGCGAAATAAAAGATACCCCAACAAGCGGTCCGAGAGCCGACGACGCTCTGTTGGCCAGTGAAAAACATGTGGGTTGTTGAAACATTCGACAGATTGACATGTATATTCAACTGCCGGGTTATTCACGAGTACCGAAACGTACGACGAGGATCGTTAAATAAAGGCGACGTTTTAAGTAATCCACTGCTGTTGTAAAATACCTATAATATGCCAACGGAAACGGGAAGTACAAAAGTGTATTTCAAAAATATTGCTTTCAAAGAAAATCGGAAAAAATCCCTGTACCGCCGCTGTGGGAAAAAGGGGAAATGTTTGATTTTTACTTTTTTTTCACTGCAGGCGGCGCAATTTGTTTTTTTTCGGTGCAAATTGTCAACGCGATGATAAAAATCAGCTCATGCGACGATAGGCGTTCGATCTCGACATAGACCCAGCCCACGGCCAACCCGCTTGGTTGCGGGCAAGGGCAACGAGTATATATGGCGGGCTCAAAAAAATGGATCCATATTTTAGGGGGCAAGAGTTTGCCGGCGGCGTCCTACGATATCCTCCCAAACCTGAAGAAAAAAACTATTTTTTGCCGTTCGAGACGTATAGAGAATTTTTGTCATCCATTTTGTGCACATCAGCGGCCAATTGTTCTTTTGCCATAAGCCTGTCAGCGCCCACCACATGTCACCGGACATTGTGTGTTGTTGCTCGGATTTACTGTAGCGCGCACAGATGCGAGAAAACGCCGAGACCAACTGCTGTTGTTGTGGTCTGGTGCCGGGAAGAGACGCGCTGGGCGCGCTGCATTGCGCGTAGGACCCAAGCGTCCGAGCCAACTCTGACTGCTTTCATTTGGTCTGGCGGCCGAGAGACGTGCCGAGTCAAATTGTCTTGGTATTTTGTACCTCACAATGTGACTGACTGCTGCTGTGCTGTGCCGCTGCAGCTGTAGTCTACGAGTTCGTATCCACCGAGAGGTGCGCGCCGAGTGCGTTCCTCTTGGTCTCTAGGCCCAAACCCGCGCCAGCCGACTGTTGTAGTCTGGCCGCGGAGAAATGCGTCGCCCGCTGACCGCGCGTCCGGCGCGAAGCAACTACGCTGTACAGTTGTGTCACCATCCAACTCATCGATCGTTCTGCTGCTGTTTGTTCTCGTGGAGAGCATCTTGAATTCAGAGAGCTTGCCAATTTTCGATACGAAAAGCAGATCACCCAAGTCGTCGGATTCTGTGTGTAGGATAAAGCACGGGCACTGGATGTCGTGGATGTCCACGAGTGGAAATGGCACTCTGCTCCCTGGTGCCATCGGTCTCCCTTTGCACCTTCATCTCCTCATATATCACCTGACCACCTTGCACCTTCACCTCACTCATCACCTCATCACCTTGCACCTTCAACGTATGTTGGTACCTGGTATATGGTACCTGGTATGATGGTTTGATACACTGAATGGAAAAACGCGGTATAGGATATATGGGATATGTTGGTGCGCATGGTACATGGGAAAAACACCGGATGTGGTATGGTATCGTTGGCGGTATGGTACGGGAAAAATACAGTATGTGGTATGGTACGTTGTTGGCGGTATGGTACGATGGTACGGTGTCGTGAATATAATATATGGCTGAATTTGCATGGTGGTATGGTATGTTTCAGTATACCTTAAGGGTCGTATACGTCGTATAAATACCATCTGTAGCGACCTTATATATTGACCATTGGAAAGTGTTCGAAATTAAAAGTCATGCGGACAGACAGACAGACAAGTTTGCAATTACCGCAGCTGAGACTCAGTTTTACAAACCGAGAACATATACCTGGTAGGTATCATACTGAACGACCTGTCCAGTTGCACGCTCTCAGCAGCAGGTAATGTACGTTGTTGGCGGTATGGTACCATGGTACGATAAGGGGTGGGACTGAAATATTTTTAGACGTAAAAAAGTCACAAAAAATGTCAGGGGGTAAACGTGAATCTTTAATTATTAACCAATCAGCGCTTGGGAAAGAATAAGCACGTCACGAAAAAACTCTTCATCTGGTATCATATACCGGTACCAGGTACCAGGTACCTGGGTGGTACGGTACGAGAGGAGCTGCAGCGTGTGGCTCGACAAGGGCGGAACAGCACAAACAAAAAACACCACGACGAACGTTTGAGCAGCAGCGCAGCAGCGCACAAACGGGCACGTGAGCGTGGGGGGGGATTACTGGTGCAGAGCCTGCCGGGCCTGGTTGAAGGTGGATCTGCTGATCCTGGTGCGGCTGCTGGCGTTGCTGACCCGGCTGCTGCTGCTGCGGTGCAAGATGTTCCAATCTACAGTCATTTAACCCGGTCGCGGCTGTCCTCCGCCCCCGCGATGCCACGGCGGATAACAGCTTCCGCTCGACACACGATCGCCGCCGCCTCGTGGGCACTACGACCCGTACGCTGTAGATATGCCTCCCGGTTCGCTTAGACCATTTTTTATTTTTGCCCTTGGTCGAGGTTCCTTCTGTTTTTTTCGAATTACCCATCACGAAATTGAGTGTCGTGGTCCCAAAAAAGTGACTCAAGGGGCGACTTTTCGCCGGATCGTTCTCTACGTATACTACGTCAATTCGAGCGGAGTTTGTTTTGCTGTATGCCACCACAAATGTCAATGTAGAGTATATCTAAGTCTGCGCACTACGCTCAAGCACGCCATAGAGCAAGAAGCAGAAACCATAGACAAAGCATGTTTCTCCGCACCTTTTAGTCGATGAATACGTCAATTTGTACTCCTGTGCTAAAACAAGCGAAGCATCCGAAAGGTATGGATGGCCCTGTGTGAGGTGTCTGTATGACGTCAAGATCGGATGAATCTCAACCTCAAATAAATATCGGATACAAGTAAACTATGCATTCACACTAAAACCAAGCACATGGGGGTATGTTGGTAGTTTCACTTTTTCGGAATTTTCAATATTTTTTGGCTGGTCGTTTCGAATAGCCTGCCACTTTTTTGGGTCGAAACAGACCTCCAGTCCCACCCCTAACGGTGTCGTGGGGAAAATATATGGCTGAATTTGCATGGTGGTATGGTATTTTTCAGTATACCGTAAGCGTCGAATACGTCGTACAAATATCATCTGCAGCGACCTTATATATCGACCATTGGAAAGTGTTCGAAATTACGGGCCATGCGGACAGACAGACAGACAGACAGACAAGTTTGCAACTACCGCAGCTGAGACTCAGTTTTACAAACTGAGGGCATGTCGGTATTATACTTGACGAGGTGTCCAGTTGCAGGATCTCAGCAGCAGGTAATTAAACAGGGCAAGAGCCACAGAGCCAGCTTCATTCTGCCGCCCGTATCCCTCTACCCCCCCGTCTCGGTGTGCATCTGGCATACCAGGTACCAGGTAGTGGCACAGTAGTAGTAGTAGTAGTAGTAGTAGTAGTAGTAGTAGCAGCAGTAGTAATTGCAGTAGTAAAGCAGTATACTAGTAGTAGAAGTATTCGATGGTAGTAGTTGCAGTGGTAGTAAATCTTACTAAATATAGTAGAAGTAGTAGTGGTAGTAGTAGCAGCAGTAGTAGTAGTAGTGACAGTAGTAGTAGCAGGAGTAGTAGCAGTAGAAGTAGCAGTAGTAGTGGTAGTAGTAGTAGTAGTAGGTAGTATACTACTGTGCTGACGTTGCCACGAGTCTGCTGCTGTAACCATGAGTAAATGATACTGCTTTTGGCAGACATCAATTTAAACGTTGAGATAAACATTTCAGGACAAGCACAGATAGTTTTTCCATGATGCCCTCAATTGTATGTAGACCTGTGGCTGCCTATTGATGTTAAAAGTTATGTTAATGTAGAGTTCTACGCACTGCTGTTGCCACGAGTCGGCTGTGCTGTTGCCGTGAATACTGATTTGACAGTTATTATATTTTTTTTATGAATAATAGATGCAGATAACTTTTTCATCGTGCCCCAACCGTACGTATACCTGTACATCAATAAATACATAGAAGATGCTTCCTACATTTAATAATAGTGATGGTTCGGTTATTTGGCCTTGCTGTATTATTGACGCTGTTTTTGACACGCAAGTACAGTTAGTATAGTATATAACAGTTGTAGTTGTGTTCATATTATTAGTAGCCCATGGTACCGAGTGCATGCTGCTTCTATTAGTAAGGTCTGTCCAATAGCACCATAACTACCTTTACTATTAAGTAGTAGCAATAGTCATAGTAGTTGTGGCCAGTAGCAGTAGTACTACCTGTACTATACTTAGTAGCAATAGTCGTAGTCGTTGTGGTGTCCGATATTGCTGTTGTTGCCGTCTGCATGTCTGTTCTTCTACCTGGCCAATAGAAGTAGATGCCCTCAACCGTATATAATGCATAGCCTGTACAGTTATAAATATTGTTAGTAGTCGTTGTAGTAGGTACCAGTGTAGTATTTTTTCATGCTGCTTCTACCTGTACTGCATCTACGTATTACTGGCAGTGGTGTATAGTGTAACAGTATAGTAGTCATGCCCCAACCCATGGTACCGCGTGGTTGCTCGACCTCTCTGTTTACCACGAGGTTGTCTGCATTGTATGAGCGATTGGTCATGTTCTAGCAGTAGTACTTAGTATAGCTAGTAGTTACTAGTCGTAGTAGTGTACCAGGTAGTATTTTGCAGAGTGTATGCTGCTTCTACCTGTATTGCATCTGCGTAGTATAGATAGTGGTAGTGGTGTATAGTAACAGTATAGTAGTCTACCCATTGTACCGCGTGCATGCATTGTAGTACTTACCACAGAAAGAGTATCAGGTAGTACTCAGTTCCTCCTGATTACAACTATTACTCTTTCCTTCGAGCAATACGCTAAACAATGGCTCACGTTTCCGCCAAGAACAGCTATACGTGTGTTGCCTGTGACCCCCTTTTCGCCTTGCGACGCCCCCGGGATTTCACGTTACCTACACGAAGGGGGACCTTGTACATTTGCAAATAATACCAGACGAAACAAGTACGTAAGGCGAACGTTTCGCCAATATACGGACAAAATGTATTAAATAGTATGTACTGCTGTTACGACGTATATGGGTGAAGGGTCTGTGGATACGGCTTATGAGTGCAGACACGGCGACACGTGTAAAAGTGCGACGCCTCCGGGATTTCACGTTACCTACATCCCGAAGGGGAACCTTGTACATTTAAAAATACTACCAGACGAAAAAAGTGCGTAAGGTGAACGTTTCACCAACATACGGACAAAATGTATTAAAAAGTATGTACTGCTCTTACGACGTACATGGATGCAGAGGTCTGTGGATACAGTTTATGAGGGCAGACTCGACGATACGTATGTACTGTTGCTTTTTAGAGTACATGGGTACAGGGGTCTGAGGATACGCGTTATAAGTGTAGGGAAACTGACGAAATTGTACATACATAGTACCGGCCGCTCCGGTGGTTCAGTGGTATCCTCGGAAGCTGCCACAATTGATTCCGTGGGTTTAAACCCCACCGAGAGGATAAATTATTTATTTTCGAAAAAAAAAAAAACAAGAAACCAACTGCCGAGAGCGCGTAGCGTGGGTAGGCGCGAGTCGACGCGAGTCGACGAGTAAAGCAATGATTGAAGCACGCACAAATCGCAGTGGGGAGGGGGGAGGAGAGCTTGCCTTGTGACCCCGAATCCGAGTTACAACGAGGAGGAAAAGACAAACAAGGGCAAGAAAAATCATGGGAACGAGCACAACGAAAAAAGCGCTATTAATAGATAGCACTGAAAGGTCGAATGGACGTACCCTGTGCGTTGGTTGTGCGAGCTGTCAAAGCAAGGACTAGTTCTGTGGTGAACCGAAGGGGTCACTCTCGCTGAAATGCCTATTCAATCGAGTATCCAGTACAGTAAAACACAATATAATAGAAAGTCGCCAAGACCGGCAATGATCGAGACTGAGTCGGAACGCGCTGTGGTGTAATAAAAGTTGTGCTTTTCAATTTGAAAGATGAGAAATTAACGTTATTCATAAAGTGTAGAAGGAAATGCGGAAACGCTAGGATCGAAGAGCAGGACTGTGCGTAGGACAGCCGCCTGCACAGGCAATGTAGCTAAGACGGACTCGAAACGCGTTTCATTCTTAACCGTGACAGATGTATAGCTGAAGCGTCGACCGACTATTTAAACAGCTTGACTTCGGATCAAGTGTGAAATAGAACACGTTGTGGGAGATGGGAAAGCCATCCAAGGCGTCGTGAGCAACAAAGGCAATGATATAAGCTCGCGTGTATCACTGTCAAAGATCGACTCGCTTTTGCGGACAACAAAGGTCGATTGCGGCGACATTCAATATCCCAAGCAAAGCAGCCCGGAGGCCCTCTAGGCAACGCTTTGGGCACAGGGTGGAAGCTTTAAAGTCGACTCGATGTTTGGCACCGTGTGCACATATCATCTCACTCCACCAACATACCGACCACAACACACATAGAGCCTTACGAAACATTCCCGTGTGCAAAGAGCCCCGCTGTTTCGCGGGAGAGCCCGTGAGTGCTCGCCCCGGCAGAAACAAATCTTGCAGTTCAGTACTCGAAAATATGAATACGATTTGCTCCTGTTGCGTTGCGGGGTCGACAGCCAGCTTCACAAACCATAGTACACCGCATGGCCAATGTGATCAAACACCCCTCGCTTTGGAGTACACACAGAGGCCCACGAAGTCTCCTCTCGCTCAATGACCCCCTCTAAGGTGGTACAAAACGTCCTTGAGTGTGATCGTCAGCAGTGATAAGTCTTGTGCTTGCGAGTGTCGAAGACGTAAACAAAACAAGCACGCGAGTACACAGCAGTACGGGCACATTCGAGGTTGTGTTAGGAAATTTACAGACTAGTATACCCGTGTAAAGTACCCGGGTACGTACCTTACCTAATACGTACTGTGCGTACGATATGTACGACGGTCAATACCTTACCTAACACTCAGGTACGATAGGTACGAACTCTGATACCCACCAAAGTTTTACCTTGACTTTGGGTACGACCTCCGATACCTACATGGGTATCGGGGGCACACATCGACACAATACCCGGGTATAGGTACGCACTATCATCCGACCTTCATACTTCCCCAAGTTTTGTCTATTACTTTAGGTACGATTTTCGACTTTCCTCAGTATAACACAAGTGTAGGTACGACACTTACCTAAGCTTCCCCAACCTTTAGGTACGACCTCCGATACTTACCCAAGTTTAGGTAGGGCCTCAAATATCTTACACGAAATGTGGGCATGTAAGGTAGTCAGGTACTGACGAGACCGCAAATAACTTCGTGGACAACCTCGGCGATGATATGACTTCGTCGCGCCGCGTGATTATCGGAGCTGATAATTCGTGAGGCATGGTGCATCTATTCTTCAAGAGTCTATAGCGCGCCGGCTAATCAGAGCGACATCAGTGCCCGGCATTACTGCCTACGTAATCAACAGCACGTGCCGCTCTAAAAAGACAATCTCCTGCGCAAGAAAAGAGCATACTAACGTGGATAAGCACCACCAGAGACACCTATCGTCCTCAACCCTACATTCCACTCAACGTTAGGAAAGGTATCTCCTGCGCAAACAAAACGCATACTAACGTGGATAAGCACCACCAGAGACCTCTATTACTCAACCCCACGTTTCACCTGACTTTAGGTACAATCTACGAAACGTACCCAACTCTAGGTACGACCTTCAGTACTTACCTAACTTTAGGTACGACCCCCGACACTTACCTAAGCTGTACCTGACTTTACGTAGACCTCCGATACGACGTGTTACGTAACTTCAAGTACGATCTTCACTACTTAGCGATGTTGTACTCAAAGTAACTTTAGGTACGACCCCCGATACGTATCTAACCTGTACCAAACTTTACGTGCGACTTCAAATACTGACCTACCAGGTAGGTAGCGTCTGTCTAACTCTAGGTACGGCATTCCTTTCTGACCTAAGTTGCACCTAACTTTAGGTGCGTACGACCTCCGATGATTAATTTAGTTTTACGTACGTTGACTTCGAAACCGTACCTGGGTATATTTATACTCTACCTGTATAGGTATACTTTACCTGACAAATTTGAACATGTTACATAACTACAAGTTTTCTGCGTTGACACGTCTTATTTACCAATGAAAGCGATCCCATGGCCATGCGGCAAGGAAAAGGTTACCTGCATATTTTGGCTCCAATAGCGAAACATGATGGCATGTAAAATATATGCACGTCTGTCAGCGCCGATATATCCGCCTAAAGCATTCACGTATGCTCAACAGAACGAAGAGTAGCCGGTAGGGCGTTTGTTTTTGCTGCACCCTTATCGGATGGGAAGTACATGGAAAAATGATACAGTCGAATTGGATACTTCATGTTTACATGTAGACTGATTGATATCATACGTCGATGAAAAACGTTATCAACAACGAGAGGCTCAAGGCCGACTCGAGAGAGTTCTGTTGCAGTTGATGCCACCCACAAAATGGAGGCGAGCACCCAAGAGCCATGACATATTCACAGACCCAGAGGCTTCTCTGTGGCGGCCTGTCAAAAGCCCGGCATGCTGCCTGCTCTGTCATTCGGTCCATATGGCCAACGCCTAGTTAGCGTCCATAGCTCACGCTTTGCTGCGTGTTTTTGTTTTTTCAACCGTAGCATCTAGTTTCCAGCTCAACTCGTGGGAGGTTTGTCCTCAGCGGCATCCTGAACAAGCCGTGGTTGCAGGTGTCATCTCTTCCCCCCCGTACTCGTAACATGTTTAGGTCCGTAGGACAACATGAAGAAATATCAGTTTTTGTATGGCTACCGGCGGAACTAATTTGTTTAATAGCCATGGGCTCTACCTACGTTTATTGCGATCAGAGGCAACTGTACGGGAGAGAGAAGCCCACTTGCGAGTGCATTTAGCTTCACGTGCAAACCGGCGCCGGACACAGCAGAGAACAGGCGGCACGATACTGCCCGCTGCCAAGAGACAGGCCTAGCCTAGTTCTTCTCTAGTGGTTCATTTCATGGTTTCTTGTGGGCGACAACAGCAGCGGCGAGTGCCAGACTGCATCGTATCGGCGTGGACGAGCGAGGGCTGCGAGCTGCACTTTCCCGGCACGTGCGACACGTAGGGGGTCACTGTGTAACATCACCGCGCGAGTTGCAGATTACCAACACGCTCGCCTGACGCTGTCTGACCACGCACGGCAGGATCGTACCCGCAGCCGGCACTGGCGCGTATAACGGTACGTGCTCGCAGCATAACCCCACTACCTAGAGATCACTGTTTCTGTGGCTCTGCTGTTCATCTAGAGTATTTGAAACTACAAGAGAAGACACACACAGCAGTATTTTGTCTCACGAAACATGCCGTACTGATGCACCGGATGGCGATTGATGGGGCCTCTCTCTCCTCCTTCGCGGTAAGTATGAACATGCTCTCAATGGCAACGAACCAGCGTCCCCGTAAAAAGATACATGTTGTGGGCATTATAATACACAATACCTCCGTCCCACCACGTATCGGAATACTTGGCTACGCACATTGCATGTCGATATTTTTACCATACCGATAGGTATAATGCCACAGAATGTACCAACATGCGGCGGCTTGTGTGCCCAAAATCAGACGATACAAGCAGCAGCAGTGCAACAGGCATGTTCCAGCATCCCTGGATGACGATTGGAGGTAAGACCCTCATTTCAATTACCCGGGTACCCGGCGGGTATACCTGGACGGGTCCTACCCGTTTGACGGGTAAAGTCCGAGATCAATACCCGCAGGTTTTCGGAGTCTGCGAGTGATTGCGTCATCGAGAACCGGGTTCCCGGGTACCCGCGGGTTTTCGAATCCCCCCGCGGGTGATCCGTGTTCCCGCCTCATTTTGCCCGTACAATATATCTAGAAAACCCTAAAAAATACACACACACTCGCACATCGCACATGACAATCACAATCACACCGGATACGCACACGGTAACATCTTCGCGACGTATCGGCTGGGCGCAATGAGCCAACACACAAGCACGGGCGATCTCTGCGACGAAGTTTCTATCGCTGCCTCTCGGCAAAAGGAATTGCCCGTGGAGAACGATTTTGCTGCAGTTCCCGCCGAAAGCTGTAGTACTGGTGTGTAGGCCTGCATGCTGTTACATGAGCCGTCGCATGTACTGTAACTGACAGAGACCTGGGAGCGTCACCGACTATGGTGCAGAAATATCACTGGCCTTTGCTATTTAGGTGAGTTTCTGCGAGTCCATATATCTAGCCGGGTGTGCAGCGATGCAGGCCTCGGGCCCCTACTGAGTTCAAGGGTATAGGTGGGGATAGCCGCTTCTTCGCAAGCAACCATGTTCTTGTTTCATTCAAGTTTGTTTCCCTTCCGCTCACGAATTCTTCGATTTTCGAGCACAGGCAGTGTATTGAGGTGTGCCTATTTTTCACGTTGAACCGTAATTTTTACCCTTGACGTGTTATCAGTTGTTGTTCCGCAAAACTACACCACACCAAGTACAGTTATTCAGCAATACCGAGGCAATCAATATGCTGCTATGAAAAGAGCATATTTTCATCCTATTAATAGATACTTCGAAGTATGTTTCGATATCCGAGACGTAGTGGGTCGGAAGACATGCACAGTAGTCTTCCCAGGGAGATACCGTGAATCATGATTATGTTATGTAAGTTATAGGGTTTCTGCCAAAATCAGCTATACCTGGTCACTTTTGTGCCAAAACCAGTTACATACTGAAATCAAGTACAAAACACGCACCAGGAGCCCTGCTATTGGCCAAGCTGACATTGTAGCTGATTTTGGCACAAAAAGGCCAAGGTACAACTGATTTTTTCTACTCTGTCCAGCTTTCAACTGATTTTAGCCCACTTTGAACCAATCAGAAGCGATACAGTAGTTCCCCCACACCCCCAACGCGAACGCCACAAACTATTGGCGCCCTCCTGGGATTTTGTGGTGAGCGCCCCCTCCTCGCCACCTGATACCACTAGACCACGACATCACACCACAACAACAGCGGACTCAGGCGGCAGCTCGTCCTCCGCAACCTGCATGAAGGTTGGCTTCAAGTTCGGCACACCAACAGAACTTCGTGCGGCTGTGGGTAAGCAGTTTCTCGAGGATGGTCGAGGATTCGTTGCTGGAACCGGCGGTGGCCGCCAGAAGAAGCACACTTGCTCCGGCGGGCCTCCCTCTTGCAAAAGGGTGAAAAAGCAGAAGCCCAGTGATCCGATGCAGGGCGATACTCCTCGGGTCCTCGCCGAGTCCATCGTCGCTACACCGGCTAAGCTCTTCTGCAAGGTGGAGGTTCGCGCAACCAAGTTGCGCACAGGCGAGTGGCATGTGACCCATGCCGATTTCGCTCACGTGAATTGCTCGGGTAGTAATGGCCGCGTACGGCTATGCGGAATCGACCCGTAGCTTGTGAAAAGCACGGTGGGCGCCGATCCGGACATCGGTGCGAAGGCGCTCAAGAAGAGCATCGAATAGCATACTGGTGTTCCCGTCTCCATACGCACCGCTGCTCGCGCCCGCAGCAAAATGCTTGTCGCTGGCTCCGTGGAGGTGAAGCAGTCCTACCAAGATCTCCCTAGCTACTTCGAAGCATTTGTGCAAGACCCGCCCGGGTCTGTGGCGTTGGTCGAGGTGAGATGTTTGGTTTGACAAGACAGCAGTGGTCAAATATATACCTGGTGTAAACCAGTATTACCGAGAGTTGCTGTTGTACATGCACATATACGCGACGTGCATATTACACGTACACAGATATCATATGCCCATATCATATCATACAGGTACCCCAATGTATACATCATGCTGTTCATTTAGCTGGCTTTACCCAGTCCGCCTACTTGTCTAGCTCTCTTTGTGCCTTGTCTTTGTGCCTTGTCTTCCTCACGAGAAGAACATTCTTCCCCCGTCGACTCGTGTCGAGTTGTCCTCATGCATAGACATACTGCACCTTACTGCAGCTAATAATCCGTATATCTCTAGGGTAAGGAACCAGGACGGACACTGGGTGTACTGATGAACCTGGGTAGAGAGACGAATTCATGGCAACACAACAACAAAAGGAAATGTGTGCCGTATCTCCAACCATCGGACATCCAAAATACGCCCTATCAAAATACTCAATCCAATATTACTTGTTACCAAATGGACGTTTTCCCGGAATAGTTCGTTTTTCTCGTTCGGCCGTGGGTCTTTTCTCGTGCTTCCTGCTGCGGGGCCGCAGGGGGGCCGCGTGGGCAGTACGGTGCAAGCGTTCGCTCGGGCCGGTCTCCGTGGCGCATTCTCTAGATGGTCAAAGTCACGTGACCCAGCAAGCAACTCAGGGGATGGGGTCCCAGCTCCGAAAAGCCATCCAGAGGCTTAAACTCCTACGCGGATCTTCGTATTTTCAGCTGCAAAGATTTTATTTTTCTCGTTTTTTGCTGCAACTGCAACTACAGCACACAGCAGTGCTGCTCGAGTTCGCAACAGCAACAGCAGGCGTACGAGTGCTGCTAGAGTCGAGTGTTGCTCCAGGGCCGCTGGGTGCTGCTTCTGCTGCTGCTGCTGAGTGCTCGTGGGCCGGTGACTGTGTGGCCACGCTGTGGTCGTGTTTGTCTCGTGCTCGTTGCGCTTGAGAAATCGCATGATCGTGGTCCCGGGTCCTTTTTTTGTGGTGCAATTGGCTTGACACCTACTCATGCTCGTGCGTTCGAGTCCTGCTCGAGCAGTACGCAGCTGTACGCAGCAGTACAAGAACAGCAACAACAGGCGTACGAGTGCTGCTCGAATCAAGTGTTGCTCGAGTGCTGATGAATGTTGTTGTTGCCGCTGCTGCTGCTGAGTGCTCGTGTGCTCGTGACTGCTTGGCCACAAGACATGACAACGCGCTGTATCCACCACGTACATGGAATGTTTTTTTAGTATCTCGGTGCGATTCACCATTTATCGGATCTTTGTAACAATACCACGTTTTGCGTTGCGTGTAATAATGTCGAGCTCATGCTCGAGCAGTACGCAGCAGCAAAATAACAGCAACAACAGGCGTACGAGTACTGCTCTAGTCGAGTGTTGCTCCAGGGCCGCTGGGTGCTGCGGATGCTGCTGCTGCTGAGTGCTCGTGTGCCCGTGACTGCTTGGCCACGCCGTGCTCGTGTTTGCCTCGTGGTCGTTGCGCTTGAGCAATCGAGTGATCGTGGTGACGTGTCTTTTTTTTTGCGGTGCATCAGGCTTGACACCTACTCATGCTCGTGCGCTCGAGTCCTGCTCGAGCAGTACGCGGCAGTACAAGAACAGCAACAACAGGCGTACGCGTGCTGCTCGGATTGAGTGTTGCTCGAGTGCTGCTGAATGTGGCTGCTGCTGCTGCTGAGTGCTCGTGTGCTCTGCTTGGCCACAAGACGTGAGAACACGCTGTATCCACCACGTCGCCAACGCGTCGGCCGGTGGCCCGTCCCTCACTACCGACACATACCATACACGTTGCGAGACACCATGTTCTGCTGTATGCCCTAACGACGCTGTGGCCTTGCACTAAAATGGCGGTCGACGGTGAGAAACTATGTGCCGGCGCAGGCCTCAAGGCCGGCGCCGACGCGTCGGCCCTTGGCCCGTCCCTCACTAACGATACACCATCGATGCCGCGGCACAATGAACGACGTATGGTACTAACGTGTTTTTCCGAGTATCTCGATGCGAATAATCTTTTGTCGAATCTTCGTACCACGTAGAGCGTTGCGTGTTACATTGTTGCCGAGTGTTTACTGCCTTTTGTACAATGTGCCCGTGCCACGCGGTTTGCTTAATACCTGGTATTCTGCTAACACTCCTGTTGTTGCTGTCGCTACTTCTACTACCCACAATCGCGGTATAGCTGCTATTACTACTGCTGTTGCTGGCACATGTTGCTGTTCTTGCTGCTGCCCTTATTTTATTTTCGCCCGTGCCACGCGGTTGCTTATCTTGCTGCTCCTGTTGTTGCTATTAATAATCATGCTGAAACAAGTGTGAAGTGCCCAGCTTTTACAGATCCTCCCGATCATACAAACATCCTGCAGATCATACAGATCCTCCGAATCGTACAGACCGTATCCCGGTTAATATGTACAGATCATTCAGATCACACAGATTCCACTCAGGTAGGATCATACAGATCCTGCAGATTATACAGATCCTGCAGATCAATGACACCCACCGATAAACATGTTATGTCGCTAAAGATGTACAGATCGGCAGATCGGACAAATCCCATCCCGGTCAAACTGTACTGAATGTACAGCTCACACATATTCTACTCAGGTACACATATAGGAAAATTGTAATCAGACAGGTCCCCTCCCGGTTAAACACTAGCATGTCATTGAGATCAACCAGATCCCACCTGGCATACAAGTTGACATGATACGGAACATACCTGTCTCTCCAGGCAAACTACAAGTTGGAGTGTGTAGATATTCGATCATGCAGATCCTCCACATCATGCACACATGGCATTCAGATCATCCCACCCGGCACGCAAGTGCAATCATAAAGACCAAGCAGATGTCACCGCCAAATAAAAGAGTGATACATCTACAATATACAGACCATGCAGATCGTACAGATCGTTCGGATCATGCGGACCCACCCACGCAAAGCTATTCATCAGTTAGTTAATGACGGCACACGTATGTTCGATTAGGGTTAGGGTTAAGTTCATGCAGATCGTGCAGACCCCAACCAGTAGAGGTGTTCAGATCATCAAGGATCACCTATCCTATATCGATGATACAGATCCCACCCAGGCGATAAATATCCGGATGATGCACACCCCTTCAATTTCGGTGCTACGCTTTTCTTTAAGCAATACAGTAGTCCATGTCCCCCACCAGGTATGCGCCAAGACATGCGAGAGCGTCGAAGACTAGACTACTACCCTTCGCTTTTAGCCCTAGATCAGCAGCCCATGACTCAGTTTTCTCCGAGATCATTTTTATTCAAAACAGAGGTACAAGGGTTTTACCTGCGTTTCCCTTTTGAACTTGCGACACCCCTCGGATTTCGTGCCAGCCACATCCCGAAGGGTAACCTTGTACTTTGTACCAAATGATACCTCGTATTCGTGAAACCAGGAACAAAACCTGTCAAGAAGCACAAGATATCCTCCAATATAGCCGATCGGATCTTGTATGATATCACATCACATGATATTATATGATATCGAACAGCAAAACGAAAAGTTTGGAACAGAAAAACAAGATACCACATGATAACACTCGCACGCTGTTGCTCGTGACAGAATGCAATAGTGCGCTCTGCCCTTAGCTCGGTTATCTACGTCGCGCGTCAAGCAGCTTGTCCTCGCTCTCCAAAACACATCCTTCGCGAACCGGATTGTTTGGAGGCGCTCTTCACGCTTTTGTTGTGAGGGAGCGGATTGAGGTTTCTCCGTCTTTTTCTGGAATATCTATCCTAAAAATTTGAGAAAATAATACAGAATAATTTGAAAGCATCAACAAGCAGCAGCAGGAGCCATCGCCGTAGCTACGAGCAGCGAACACAGCAGCAGTAGTAGTTGTAACTCGTATGTGACAGCAGCTGCAGCAGCCGAAGCCGAGGCCACAGCAGCAGGGAGGGTAGTAGTATATATCAAGACGTGCGCCGCTCTTTTACAATAGCTAGCGCACGGAAGTCCAACGTTTGATGGGCCTGACTCTGTATGATACCTGATATCTCCGTTCTGTAAAAAACGCTTGACATACGCTTGTGCATGCCCCCGACAAACGGGACTGGCCGTTGCTTCAGATAGTACGCCTCGAGTCAGGCAGATAGCAAACATAACAGCAGAAGCGGTATCAGCAGTAGCACCACCACCACCACCACCAGCGGCACGTGCGGGGGGTGGGTGGGAGTGGTACTCAGCCTTTCGTATCATCGCAATGTAACTGTCCAAAATCGATGTTTGCTTGACGATGACGCTGCCCACCGTACGACTGCGCCGAAGAGAGATATGCTCCCAAACCGATTATAAGTAGCCGAACCGAAGGTCCGGAAAAAAGTCTGAGTGACAGTGTCAGCCTTCAAATTACACAATCGAGGAGAGCCACAACAGGTAGAGCCTGTTCTTTGATGCAAGATATGGCAGAGGCCAATTTGCCATATAAGTCACGAAATATATCGATTCTTCACCGATGAGGTGGGAATCGACGTTACACAACCGCTACGATCGTAAGAAATTAATCTGAGATAACATGAAGAGTCCGCCAATATATCTGACTCCTCTCCTCTTTTGAGCTCGTGTCTCCTCTTTCGGTCGCTTCGATGAACTGGAACTCTTGTTCTTCTTGAAAGGTTTTGTTCTTGGTTTCACGAATATCACGTTGTACCAGGTACCAACCATGTATAATATGTACCAGGTACCTGGTATGTCGTATGATGCGATTGGGCCCATACTATGAAGAGGCGCGTGTTCGTATACGTTCATTTAAAATCGAAGTGCACTGCTTGTTTTCGTGTTGTATCTTATAACTTTCGTAGTGTATGTAGGATGTTGAACCGAATACCGGCACGAGTTTTTTTCGTTTTTTTTTCTGGTTTTCCCCAAACAAAAGGAGACGTTTGGTAAATTTCGGTTATTCGCAAGAAACAGGCCGAAAGCGGCGACCATTCTCGCGTGTTCACCGAAAAATCGGTATATTTCGGTCGGTTTGCTTGTATAAACCCCACGACCAGCATCGAGAGACTTGTCGGTTGAAGAACCGGAAAACCGACCGAGCCATGTACCTGGTACAACTAGGGTTGGGAACCGAAAATGACAAATGGTTCAGTCGGGATATCTTACTTAGCATCATGTCTTTCACGTCAAATGTCTGTCGTTTTCGTTCGGTTTTGTTTTCCAACCGAAACCGAAATCGAGCACTTCTCGGTCGGTTTTTGTAGGTTTTGATCGTTCCGCAAAAACCAGGTAATGGTCAATATTTCGAAAGGTGCCGTGTGCATGTCTTTTGGTATCGTGTGGCGATCAGGGTTGTAAACGGAACGTAATACTGGGTCGGTCTTTTGGTGCTGGTGTTGACGGAAACTATCGTTCGGTTTAGGTCGGCTATGTTACTGTGGAATGTTACAAAAAAGCAGCAGAGAAAAGGATAAACCATCCGAGTACGCAGTTCTTCGGGTTTTAGGGTGCTTTTTGTTGTGCGCTTCGTCTAAATCTCGATCATGTTAAAATAGCGAGGCCCCAAAAGTGGGTGCAACTGTTGGAAGACCGGATTCCGATACAGTGACCTAAAATAGGAAAATTGACGTTGCACCTGTCCTCAAACTGAATCTCTACCATCAGCTGCCGATCTTGGCACCCCACTACGTACCCACCAAATGCGGACCAGACCGACCTTACCCCTGTATGCATTCCCTATGCATTGTGCCCTATCAAACCAGAGAGACTCAAGCGACCGCTTTGTACGAGGCTTCCTCATGATCGGACGGGCTGCCCACGTCGCCGCTAACAGTGTACCCAAGGTGATTGCGCTTTGAGAACTTCATCGACAGTCTGTTTCGTCTTGGTTCGTGCTCTGCCTTCTCGCCGCAAGACAATGGCTCATGCCCAAGGATACCACGACAAGTGCCGCTTTATCGTCAAGCTTCACGTGATGTGTGCCGTACGTCTGGCAATGGGTGAGGCACCCTCGTATGGTTGGGTGGGTGCCTATGTGTCGACCGACACGCACTCCAAAAAAACATTTGTTGATCGATGGGGGCGCAAACGTGGCTTCAAGTAGGGTTTTTAGTGCCACAACCGAACGAATACATAACCGATCGGAAAGTGCTCTATTTCAATTTCGGTTATTTGTGGTCTATTGACCGCAAACCCAAAGTCAACTGCGGTCGGTCGTATACCGACCGGACCACAAAAAAACGGCTTCGGTGCCCCAACTACTGTGTGATACCTATTACTAAATAAGTATGTGGATCCTTACAGGTAAACGCTGTGTCAATGGTTTGAGTTCGTACCGTTCTGAGAACACGCTGTGTTGATTTCAGTAATACGCCCCTTCGTTTGCGTGTCAATTGCCTGCATCTTGCACTGTTCTTGTTTTTTTTCTTGAGTAGAACATGAGCTGTCGTTATGCTTTTTAGGGTGAATCCGCTTGCTTTTTTGGCCCCGTTATCTTTCTGCCAGATGGTTGCAGTTGATGCCGGACATCTGAAGGGGCAGTGGAACGGGGTGATGCTGACGCTCTCCTGCAAGGACAGCAACAACAGGCTCATCCACGTGGCAACGGCCGTGACACCGAAGGAGGACGCGTCGAGCTACCGCTTTTTGCTCCTGCAGGCAAAGAGAAACCCCGAAATGGCCACTTTCCTCAACGACAGACGGACGACTTTCTTCTCTGGCGGTCACAGGGGCTCGCCTGCTGCAATGAAGGCAGAGGTCCCGCTTGCTCAGCACAGGACGTGCGTCAAGCACGTCATTAACAACCTCTGAGGCCGTCGGCTCGGTGAGAATCATTATCATGAAGGCTTTAACTCATACTCCGAGTATCTGGCGAATACGTCCAGTATTTCGATGATCTAATACTCGGCGTATTTCTAGTACTCATTTCAGGTATTTATACTTCGAGTACTCCGCGTATTCCGGGGCTTTGTACTCGCCGATATTGCCATAATCGCAGTGTTTTGGGCGTTCGATACCGTGGATACTCCCTGTACTTGGAGGAATTGGGGCGTTCGACACTCTTGAATACTGTTTTATGTATTGCCGGGTCCTGTACTGCTCTTACCGTGAGGACTCGCAGTGTCGAAAATACTCCCAATATGCGCAGTATACCCGGAGTATGAGTCATACCTCGACTGTCTCTGCGCCGTTTGGACAATGCCATCCCTTTTCTTGGCAGAAACTTTCACAGACCGTTCGACGAGTGCGCATTAGAGCAATTACTTATGAGTATCGACGGTTGTTCGGGAGTATGTACTGCGGGTAGTTTTTTCTGGGTTCTGTACTGCGGATACTCTAAATACTCCCAAGTATTCGGGGTTTGGATACTGTGGGTACTTCGGCTCTCACTACCTGGTATATTTTTTCTCGTCATACTCCCAGTACTCGCAGTGTTTAGGCCTTCGGTGATGCTTATACTCTGGTACTCGAGGTATTCCGGCCGCCCGTACTGCCCATACTCCTGGGAATCCGAGTGCGTAGTGTACTCGATACTTGAAGAATACTGGGAGCACCTGTTACGACTTTGCCGAAAACCTTGTGCACTTGCACGTACGTATGATGCTATGCGTGAAATAGACCATTTGGGTTTATTCTGCAGCGTCACAGGTCTCCTTCGCTTTGGGAGTACGAAGACTGAACGCAACTCGGATGGTGCTTGATTGGCCCATGGTTAGGCTTTTCAGCTTTGGACGATGCACGAGATTCGCTGCAAGTATAGTGGCTGTCACATGCACCTCCGTGGATACGGAAGTCGAGCAGATGGACTCGCTGAAATATTTCCTGTTACTCCCTTCTCATTTCCAACTTGCTTCTCGTCCATATTGAACAGACTGTGAACACGGCCATCTTTGAGGCGGCTCGAGCGCCAAAGAGGTCCATCTTCCAGGATATAATGGGCAAGCGGGTCAAACCTTTTAAACCCGCGGCGTTCGCGCAACTGATTGCGAGGGGCCATGGTACCTGGACGCACTACGCCTCCGCCCAGGACACAGTGACATTGGACCAAGTCACTTCCAACCCTGCGGAGTCGACCATGCACATGGTCGGAGCAGCGGCGAGTACTGCTTTCTCGGAACGCAATGTCCCTGCGGAAGTAAACTATAGGCCGTAACATAATTCAACATTTCCAGTACAACCTATCGTGTACAGTAGAGTAGGTCAATACTGGAGTATTTTTCGAGGTGTGATACTACTAGTCCTGGACTATATACACTCTGTATTTTGTTTTTTTGGATTTTTTTACTGCAAATACTGAGAGTGGTATCTCGTGTTTCGGACGTTTATTCTGCGGGTACTGGCCTGCCAGGTTTAAAATGACCGCAATGTTTTGGGGGTTTTATACCGCGAAGTGCTGGGCGGCAAATAATTGCAGTACTGCGCAATGTACTTGGTAGTTTCGCAGGTTGATACTACGAGTACTGCGAATCTAGAAGTAGACTGATAATGACCCATACTACGTTCCGATGTATGCCCTCAATCCCTGCCAACCTTCCAGCACAAAACGGTGTATCTTGTTTTTTTCGTGGGGGTACATGATCGATGAACAGTCCGGTATTTTGTGCGAGCTTCAGTACTGCAAGTACTTGGCTTCTCAGTATCTTTGAGTTAGTACTCAGTGTTTTCAAATTTAATATTTACTGGTTTACTGGAGGGTTGCACTGAGTGCTTCCAGGCTGTTGATGCTGCGCGTACTGGGGCATATTCAGTACCGGTATTTGAGAAGTCGTTGTACGGTGAGTACTGCGTACCAAATGGTACACAGTTGCTGCCCCAGTATACTGACATACTGTATGATATGCACGTACTCTTGGTCGTAAACAATCTGCACGGCGCGATATCCCCTTCGAGCAAGACGGAATGCCTATGTTCTGCTGCTTCAGATATCCCTCTCGCTGCGTACTGTTTGCAATAATCTACTTACAACACGCTACTGTCGCGAGCTTGAACCATGAAATTGGTGCTACAAAACGTTAGTACAAAGTGACGATATATTCAAACGACCGTATCGCTCCCTTTTTGTGGTGCCTTTTCTATTGTTCTATCCCCAGGCCAGAGCAATGCCACCGGCGCAGATGTTTCAGGACATCCTCGAAAATACGGCCTCGAAGTTCTACGACAGGTCAACACTCCTCGAGAATGCGGAGCAGACTTTCACTCCCTTCGCCTGCACGACCTTCGAGAGAGAGCGTGTGTGGTCACGAGGGTGAGTCGATGGTATTTGTTTGTTTTATTCGCTGTTGTTGCCTGCAAAGTACAAGCTACGGAATACCACTTTTAACTGAATATTTACCGCATTTTCAAATGGCCCTTGTCAAATCACTACCTTTAAATACAGCACGTAAACAGTACACGCACAGCGGTACATGTAGCATCTATTGTTTTATTGGCAAGCATTGCTCTCTCTTCAACCCCTTTGCTCCACTTCAGGCGCAACCGAGTTTCTTTTTCAAAGTTACTTTATCGCCGACAATCTTTGGCCCCATATTTTTTCCACACTCTTGCAACGGGCCCTTTTCCGATCTTTCCGACGTCGTCCCTAACAACGACTGGTTTGCAGGATGACGGTCTCGCAAATGGGCTACGACATCTCGGTCGTGAGGGATGTCGGACCCCGTGGCGGTGGCAACCGCGTGGTTGTCCGGTGGGGAGGTCAATCGCAGAGGCCACCGATGACATAAACCTGCGGCTTTCCCGTCAGATTCCAGATACCCTGCCGGCACATCTTGGCTGTCGCCAGAGGTGAGCGTTGCGTTTTAGGCAGCGACTTTAGCTGTTATGTGCTATTTGTTGTGTAAAAACTTACCGCATTCAAGCACGGGTAACATGACCTCATGACTTCGGACCCTTCCATATTATTTAGGGCTAATAAAGCGCGTCAGGTCTGCCGCCGCGTTTCGGGGAAATGCTTCCTGGAATTTGAGTCGGAAACTCGTTTCTGTAAGGTGCAGTACGAAAATGAGCAATAATCTGAATGTCGACTTATCTTGAATGCCGTCCCTTTGTATTACGTCGGTTTACAGAGGAAAATAAGATGGGTGAGGCCATGGGTCTCATTCACGACGGCTACCGCCTCAAGGTCTACCGTCAGCTCTACGCGGACTCAGCCTTCTGTGGCATGCCTCCCGTCTCCTCTATGCTTGAGGCCGACCTGTCCCTGCTGCCTCCTGCACAAGGAGGAGGACAGGCGGGCCGCCCGAAGAAGGGCCCGCGCGCCCGCAAGAGGAAGCAGTCCAACGGCGAGTTCCATAGCTCGCCAAAGTACAACATACCCACGTCGGCAGCTTACGGCCCGGTCGCGGCCTCCCCCGACAAACGTCAACCAGCCGGTGCTCCCCCAGGATCGAGTCAGTCCAACGTGATTAGTTTGCTGTAGGGGTACAACGCTTATCGTATTCTACGCCAGGTGGCGGCAGGGGAGGAAATGGTTTCGCAGGCGAGCTACATACACATCTTACACGTGGTGAAGGACCACAGACAATGTCTACTGTGGCTCGAGACTGCGTTGCCGAAGTACGTTGCGACGTGTGCTGTCAGCAAGGGTGGCAGATGGGATGGCATGTTCCTCGTGAACAGTTTCGTTTCCGGCACATTGCGCGTCGCGTTACATTTCGGCACGCACTGCATTTTTCGCCTCCCGAAAGTGTGTCGACATCATATTCTATGCTTCGGATTACAGCGTCTACGTGTTTTACGCAACAACGAAAAACGAGTAGTTTATTTGCCATTTGGGATAGTGTTTTGGAGTGCGCGCTTGAAAGGTGGGGATTGGCATGTTCTTCAATGCCAAGGGGTTTGCCTGCAGAAGTGGTATTTGGTGGTTGCGAGTGATCGCGTTTTTATTCAGAAGGCCCTTGGGAAAAGGATTGTCAATATACTCGACTCGCCGCAACCGTGAACATACCAAGTATGGGAATGTATTACCTGTGCGGGTGGTCGCACCCAAACCGTTTCTATATTCGAGCAATAGGTTTGATGATGGTGTGTAATACATACGTTCGTCAGGAACAGCGGTGAAGATAGAAGGGGATGGATGGAACGGTGCTCGCTTATAAATGGCTCATTTATTGGTGTAGTAGTTTCATGGTGGTGTGTTATATGTTCCAGAGGAACTTTGGAGTAGTGGTGGTTTGCTGACGGTGTGTGGTATGTTAGGCGGGAACAGCGGTGGAGATAGAAGGGGGATGGATGGAACACGGGAGATGACGGTGTTCGCGTGTAAAGGGCTTTTTTTATTGGAGTAGTAGTTTCGGGGTGGTGTGGTATATGTTCGGGAGGGACTTTGGAGTAGTAGTGGTTTGCTCATGGTGTGTGATACGTTCGGCGGGAACACGGGTGAAGATAGACAGGGAATGGATGGAATATGGGGGCTGACGGTTCTCGCGTGTAAAGGAAAAGATTATTAGAGATCGGGAATCGATATTATAATAATCTGCAGTTTGTTGTTGTAGGAAGAATTAGGCGTTGTGGTTCACATTCTTTGGCTGAGTACGTATCAGTAGTACGTAGCTTACTTCGACAGCAGCAGGCACTGTTTGGTTCATCGCGCTTGTGGGACTACCAAGTGAATACCGCACGGAACGGTGCTGGCAGACTGGTAGAACACGCGAACAGACAGGGCCCGAGGCTTGCACCTGGACAGCGGTCGCTCGCTGGGCCAGGTATTCGTGATTTCTTGATCAGGTATTCCGTGAATTCTGATTCAACATTGGATGTGGAGCGGAGGTGGAGCGCTTCATGCGTGGCACAGGCAGCGAGCGAGCGCGGAGGCGTGGGCACAGCAGTGCATCGCATCGACCGGTATGATGTGCAGAGACGGGTAGTTTTCTGTATCCTTAACCCCGACGCTTACGAGCCGAGGGCGTGTGTGCGTTTGTCTTGGTGATCGAGTTGTCTTGCATATATAATGCAAATACAAAAAGCGGGGGAATAGCAACAATTGAACCTCCTGATCGACCACATCCAAATGAAAAAAGAAAAACGTGGCAACGAGATATCATCGGACCACCTTGAGCAAAGGCAAATGCACTATCAAGATGATACTCGAAGGCAGATATGCTACGATACTCGAAGGCAGAGATATTACGATACTCGTAATCGAGAGCGAGAGATCGCGTACGAGGAAAATCTGGGGTAGCCTGGCCGTGGATACACCACGATATTTCGAGTGTTTTTATAGCACAGCAAATGATGCTATTTGTTTCACCGTGTGAAGTTTTCGGTGTGGAAAGATACTTGTTCATATCGTGCCTGGTATGTATCGACCACAAGGACCTGCACGGACAGAAAAATGCGTTGATTCGCTATTGGTGTACCGTGAGCGACACTATCGCCATTCCATCGCACGTTACGGCAAGTAGAAACATTAATTACAGCAGCAGGCGGGTAGTGTGTCAACTGAAAATTCTTGCTGCGGTATATGTACCCATCCCGTACACGATGAGGCGCAGACTTTCTGATATATTTGTAGTTGGCCACTATAAATAAAAATCGCTTCACATTGCTGCTGGAAGGTGAATAGTGATACCATCCATAGACCGCAATTGGGTTCACACGTTGCGGCAAGGCGACGCTAAAACTTGCAGGTGTCACGAGGTGAATTACGATATCATACCGATCACAATTGGGTTCGAAACGTTGCGGCAGGGCGACGCTCAACTTCCACGCGTAATATATCACTCATGCGGAACAATTGTTGTTGACGGTACCTATTGCGCTTGGCGATGGGGCGCATAGTCAATTCAGATTGACGTGGACATGCACGATGTGACGAGGTGGCATAATGAACGAGTGATTACCCACGCGGACTGCTGGGTGAGAGAAAACCTTCATACCCAAGCGATCGAATTGAGGGGACATATTGCGCTTCGCGGTGGGTAGCGTATTAAATTCAGACTGCCGTGTGCGTACGAGATATAATAATGTAGCATAACGAATGAGTGATTCCCCACGCGGACTGCTGGGTGAGAGATAATCTTCACTGCCAAACGATCGACGCGGTTCAGCGTAAATACAAGTATGTAAGAGGGCACATTGAATAAGTGATTCCCCACGCGGAGTGCTGGGTGAGAGATATTATTCACAGCCAAACGATCGACTCAGTTCAGCATCAATACAAGTACGAAATATGGCACATTGGATGAGTGACTTCCCACGCGGACAGCTGGGCGAGAGATAATCTTCACGGCCAAACGATCGACTTGTTCCATGGTAAATACAAGTATATAACAGGGCATATTGAATGAGTGACTCCCCACGCGGAATGCTGGGGGAGAGATATTCTTCACAGCCAAATGCTCGAGCGCTCTTGAGCGCGAATACTTGTAGATACGAGAGGTCTTGAGCGCGGATGCTTGTAGATAGTCGAAGTTGCAGAATATCATATTGACGCTCCAGAGTTCTTGGGTGTGAATACAAGTATGAAAAATGGTGCACTGAATGAGTGACTCCCCGGACGAACTTTTGGGTGAGAGATAATCTTCACAGCCAAAACGCCCGAGAAGTCTTGAGCGCGGATACGTGTATATAGTCGCCGCAAGGCAGATATTGAGCGCGGACACAAGTATGTAAAATGGCGCACTGAATGAGTGACTCCCCAGACGAAGTATTGGGTGAGAGATGATCTTCACAGCCGAAACGCCCGCGATGAATTGAGCGCGGATACTTGTATATAGTCGCCGAAAGGCAGATTTTGACCGCGAATACTAGTATGTAAAAATGGCTCAATGAATGAGTGACTCCCCAGACGAAGTATTGGGTGAGGGATAATCTTTGGAAGCCAAAACATATGACATGTATTGAGCGCGGTTCCGGTGTAGATAGTCGCCCCAAGGCAGATATTGGGCGCGAATTCAAGCATGTATAATGGCAAACTGAATGAGTGACTCCCCAGATGAATTATTGGGTGAGAGATATTCTTCACAGCCGAAACGCCTGAGATGTCTTGGGCGCGGATGTGTTTATATAAAGCCGCCGAAAGGCAGATATTGGGCGCGAATACAAGTATGTAAAATGGCGCAATGAATGAGTGACTCCCCAGACGAAGTATTGGGTGAGAGATAATCTTCACAGTCAAACATCTGAGATGTATTGAGCGCGGATCCGCTTGTAGGTAGTCGCCGCAAGGCAGATGTTGGGCGCGAATACAATTATGTATAATGGTGCAATGAATGAGTGGCTCCCCAGTATGGGGTGTAAATATGCTTCACAGCCGAAACGCCAGATATGTCTTGCGCGCGGATACGTTTTTTATATAGTCGCCGCAAGGCAGATATTGAGCGCGAATACAAGTATGTAAAATGGCGCAATGAATGAGTGACTCCCCAGATGAAGTATTGGGAGAGAGATAATCTTCACAGCCAAACGCCCGAGTGTCGGGCGCGGGTACTTGTATATAGTCGCCGCAGGGGTAAATGTTGACTCTTGCTCGGTCAAAGTGAGTGGCACGATTTCATATCTCACTCACACGTCGCGGCAGGGCGACGATAATTCAAAGCATCTAAACGCCACAACTTTATAGTCTTGCTGCTTACTTGCTGGTTACCTCTCGTGTGTACGCGATGGGGCGCTGAATATTCACGATCGCATTATTTGTCTGCCGAACAGCAGCACGTGGAAATACATACCACGGTATTATATTAAGGCCATTAAAAAGAGGCTGTGCAATGTAACTGGATAGTCTTGCTGATACCTCTCATGCGATCGTAATGGGGCGCAGATGATTACCAGTTTACGAGAACGTCTGCGTATGGAAAAAGAGGCCGTGCAATGTGACTGGATAGTCTTTCTGGTACCTTTTATTCGATCGTGATGAGGCGCGGATGATTGCCAGTTTACGAGGGCGTGTGCGTTTGAAAATGGCTTGGTGATCGACTTGTATTGCATGTGCGAAAACAAAAAGCGGGCGAACACCAACGTGAACGTCGTGATCGAGCACATGAAAATCACAAATCGCAGCAACGATATATCACCGGATTCTCCTTAGAGCGACAGCAGAGATACGACGATACTCGAAATCGAGAGAGTGATCGCGTTGTGTGATATTCTCAGCAGTCTGGGCGTGGATACACCATGATGTTTCGAGAATTTATGGAACAACAATGTATGATGGTCTCTGTATTACCTGGAGCAGTTCATCAGGTTTTCCGGGAACAATATTCTAGTCAATGTCCTGCTGGTGTGTACTGTCCACAAGGACTTGCAACGACAAAAAAAAAAAAAAACGAGTTGGGTCGCCGTTGGTGAACCGTGAGTGACATTATCGCAGTTCGATGGCACGTTGCGACAGGGCGCGAAAAGTAATCACAGCAGGAGGGGGTTGGTGTGTCAACTGAATATTCTTGCTGTGATAGATATACCCGTCGCGTCTACGATGGGGCGCAGACTATTGTTATATTCTGTAGTTGATCACAAAAGTACAAAAGTCGTTTAACCTTGCTAAAGTGGATGGTGATATCATACCTATTGCTCCAAATGGGTTTATAGGTTGCGGCATGGTGACGCAAAACAAACCCACGGGTAAGATGCCGCCCATGTAAAACAATTGAGTCCTGCCGGTACCTATCGTAATTCTCGGTGGGGCGCAGATTCATAATTATTGTTGATGTGGCCAGGCACGATATATCAAAATATGGCACAGTGAACGAGTGATTCCCCACGCAGATTGCTGGGTGAGAGATATTCTTCACAGCCAAATGATCGACTCGAGGAGACATATCGCGCTTCGCGGTGGAGCGCAGATTGAAAATTCCCACCTGGTATTAACATGGATATGCACGATATGACAATGTATCATGAGTGAACGAGTGATTCCCCACGCAAACTGCTGGGTGAGAGATGTATCATGAGTGAACGAGTGATTCCCCACGCACACTGCTGGGTGAGAGATAGTATTCCCAGTCAAATGATTGACTCGAGGGGACATATCGCGTTTGCGGTGGGGCGCAGATTAACTTCATATTGACGGGTACTTGGCGAATACAAGAATGTGGCATAATGAACGAGTAATTCCCCACGCGGACTGCAGGGTGATAATCTTTACAGCCTAAACGATCGATTATAATGATGTTTAGCGCAAATACAAGTACGTAATAGGGCACAATGAATGAATGACTCCCCGTGCGCACTGCTGGGTGACAGATAATCTTCACAGCCAAACGCTCTAGAGGTCTTGAGCACAGATACCTTTAGATTGTCGACCGCTAGGGCAGAAATTGCCTCTTGTCGGGTGAAAGCGAGCGACATAATCATCAGGTTGCAACAGGGAAAAATGTTATTAAAAATTGGAATATATATATAATATATATATACACGTAGCGCAAATATGTGGCTGGCTATAATGCACTGTGTACTCTGGCTGGTTACTTCTTGTGCGGTCGCGATGGGGCGCAGACTATTAATACGTGCAAATTGCTTCCTAACGGAATAGCACGATAAATCCAGAAGATGTGATCAGGCATATAATAGTGAAACTCAGCCTGTATATCACCGGACAGGTACATGCATACATGTGATCTCGACGTTACGGTAAGACGACGATGGGATACAGCAGTACTACTGCGGTTTCACGAACTGGTTGAGCTGCGTCAGCAGTTCTGTGATAGGGTGAAAGCAATTTTGCGGATATCCCTTGCGTGGTTGTAATGGGAGCAATATAATATAATATATAATAATATATCTATACTCCGTATTATATTTGAAACCACGTGACTTTCTTACTAAAACACCAGCTCGTGAACAAAGCAGGGTTAACAATCGATCAATTCGACGGCGAAGCAAAGAAGTACTACATGACTGATATGCGAGTGCGCCCATGTTGGCTGATTTAGCAGAATTAACCGAGAGTGCGTTCACGTCCGCGTATACGGCGCTGGGGATCTATCCATTGGTCCCACATGCGAAGTTATGGCTTCTGCCAACTTATGACCGCCATGTACAGTGTGCACTCACTATCAATTCTGGTTTCGCATCACGTTCGCGGAAGTCAAGTTTCCTCGAAATAGGTTTAATTTCGACTCAAGGACACGGTGCGGCCCGAGACGACCACGACGAGCGGCAAGTGAAGTGGTACGAGCAGTAGGTCGAGGGGTCAGGGTAGTAACGCAGGCCAACGTTCTGTACGTCGAGCGGAATAGAGTGTGATAACGTCACGCGGCGAAGCTAAGGTTTATGGCGCAGCTATCTCCGTTAGATTCAACTGAGCCGACGGGGATCGACGATTTGCTAGGAGCGGTGCTCCCCACCTGGGCGAAGGTTGGCGCCTATACATTGACGCCGGTAGGCTGGCGCACGTCGATATTCACAAAGACCCGTCGCACGTCGCGAAAAAAAGGAGAGCGCTCTGTTAAACGTCCGCGCAGGGACGAAGACTCCGCTCAGCTGTCGTGATTCGATTGGGTGTCACAGCGGGGAGGCTCTGCTATCGATTCAGGTTTTCATCCGGTAGACGCTGGTATCGAGCTGTTGATCCAGTCGCTGTTGATCAAGAGTGTATTGCAAGGTATCTCGCGATCGCTTGAGCTGGCGGGAACACGCCCACGGGTTTGGCTATCTATTCCGTGGGTTATGGTGAACTCATACCTTCCTGGGGTTTGGGGGTAGAGTTCTTCGGCTATGTTTGGAGCATGGGGATATATAGAATATATATATATCAAGGTGAGGTACGCAAATGGCTCAGGTGTGTTGTACCCAGCACATTGTCTGACGTGCAGTGATGTTGTATTATTTCTGACAACAGTCAGTTAAGGCGTCTTTAATGGCGTGGTGCCGGCCATGTTGAGCTGCGATTTTGTGGCCATAAAAACGCCAGATACATGTTGGTAGCAGCGTTGTACGTACACGGAGCGAGGTTCGGGGCCCGTGTTCCGAGCTGGGGGAGGTTGGCGGAGCCGTTGCTCTTACGGTAGCACTACTGTTATACCACGCAGCGCTACCTGAACACGCGCCGCTAGCCTCATACCGTTCACGGGGGCAAGTAAGAGCGTGAGGATGTGGTAGAAAACGGGCATAACCCAAAGAGTATGCCCTCCACTCACGTGAGGATAATAATTACGTCGACGCTTGCGTCTGGAGGTGAACTGCCGGAAAGGAAATCCGTTGAATATAACATGTACACCTGGGATATTGCGGGTATGTGTCTCGCAAAATAGTAACTGGCAAGGGTTCGCAAAGACAGCGAGATCATGATACTGTATGGGGTAGACTGCAGAAGTCTCGGAAGAACCTCGGTTGTTGGGGGAGTACAATGGTGTTGGACCATTGGGTATCTCAGTCGTCCGAGAATTCGTACAGTATAACCCAGAGAGTGAAGGGAGGGAGATGCGTATGAGCAAAGACATGTGGGCATGACACCGAGTTGGATAATGCGGTAGACATGTCAGCCAGCTGCTCTCCCTTCCAAGCCACAGAAAATGATAATAAACAACGCAATTCGAAAGATATATACAACAAAGGAAAATATTATTAGAGATCGGGAACCGATATTATAATAATCTGCAGTTTGTTGTTGTAGAGAGAATTAGGCGTTGTGGTTCACATTCTTTGGCTGAGTACGTATCAGTAGTACGTAGCTTACTTCGACAGCAGCAGCGGGCACTGTTTGGTTGATCGTGCTTGTGGGACTACCAAGTGGATACCGTTTGGAACGGTGCTGGCAGACTGGTAGAATACGCGAACAGACAGGGCCCGAGGCTTGCACCTGGACAGCGGTCGCTCGCTGGGCCAGGTATTCGTGATTTCTCCCGCCCACCCACCCTTTTTCTTTCGATGGTGAGGGGATGGAAAAGTTTACAAGGATGTAAATAGGTATTTGTCTCGGTGGATATGGTATAGCCGAGTGTATATCTACTTACTTTATTTTATTGATTTCAGTGGCATGCGAGGGCTTATACCATGATATAGAACTTTTCGGGGGAGTACAATGGTGTTGGACCATTGAGTATCTCAGTCGTCCGAGAATTCGTACAGTATAACCCAGAGAGTGAAGGGAGGGAGATGCGTTTATGAGCAAAGACATGTGGGCATGACACCGAGTTGGATAATGCGGTAGACATGTCAGCCAGCTGCTCTCCCTTCCAAGCCACAGAAAACGATAATAAACAACGCAATTCGAAAGATATATACAACAAATGGCTTTTTTATTGGAGTGGTAGTTTCGGGGTGGTGTCTTACATGTTCAGGAAGAACAATGGAGTAGTAGTGGTTTGCTGATGGTGTGTGATATGTTCGGCGGGATAACCGGTGAAGAGAGACAGGGGACGGATGGAATACGGGAGCTACGGTTCTCGCGTGTAGATGGCTTCTTTATTGGAGTAGTAGTTTCGGGGTGGTGTGTTATATGTTCGGGAGGAACTTTGGAGTAGTAGTGGTTTGCTGATGGTGTGTGATATGTGCGGCGGGAACAGCGGTGGAGATAGAAGGAGAACATACTTGCTATGCGGCCTGCCGGTGGTCGCATACATATGGCCTATTGTTTGGAGTGGTGGTGTCATGATGGTTATTTGTGTGATTTGTTTGGCAGGAACAGCAGTTATGAGGGTTTGTCATCTAGATTATGTCGGTAAGAACAGCAGTGACTACTCGTACGTATAGACCGGGGTCGCCAATGGACGGGTGTGGATCGTATGTTTGTCATGCAAGAGGCGCACGCACAGCTTTATGCGATTGGCCTCTCAGTACCGACTCCATACTGATACCATTACGAGTTGGACATGCGTCAAATTGCGAGAGGTGTCATCTCTCGTTATCCTTGTCCGCTTGAATAGCCGGCACGCTCCGATGGCATGGAGGGTGAAAACTGCGCATCAAAGAGGTCTGTCTGTCTGCATTTATTTGCACTTCACGCACGTCTCTGTGACGAAGTGGAATTAGTGGAAGTTGGATGCCGTTCGTTGCGCGAGTATTACTCATGACCCTACAACGTCGTACCACAACTCTTGTGCAAAGTGAAGAACCCATCATCAATGACCGGCCAATGATACACGTGCGAGATTCCCATTTATTTGCCGCTACTGCTTGTGGAAACGTTGCGGATAACGAGCAGTTCAGTTCTGTTATTAATAGCACGGTCACGATGTCGCCATTTTAGTAGTGGGTGTGACCACGAAAAATTCAAAGCATTCATATACGTACGCTGAATACATCCAGGGTCATACAAAAAAACGAAGATTCTGGAGGCCGGGCATTCACTCCTAGTAGTCACCTGTAAAATACAAATAGAAAAAATACCCCTGACAAAAATTTAAGTCATTTCAAGGACAAAAGACCGCTCGTGGCGCGCCTTTTTTACTTGGTTTTAGTATGTACCTGATTTTGGCAAAAACGGATCAGATATACCTGATTTTGGCATTTGCCCTAAGTTATAAATTAACTTTTTGCGCGCATTCAGACCCATCACAGCACGCCCGCGCAATGGAGCAATAAATGAGTAGGCAAGTTTAGACGGCTTAGGCATCGAATCAACAATCGAAACTGTTCGTACTGGTCGTTCGGTTGTATAGCAGTAGTACGCAATATTAATACGTGTATCTTCCACTCGACTTTCAATGTCGTGCCACAGGAACAGGGGAAAACAGTTCCACAAGATTGCCGGGTACCCGCCAGGTACCCGCCAGGTACCCGCCGGGTACCCATTTATCTCGGTACCCGTCGGGTGCCCGTTTACCCTGGTTCTTGTCAAAATGGCATTGCCCGGAGGGTAGGGTAGGGTCCGGGCTCCAAATTTTGGCGGGCACCCGTTTCTGGCGGGTACCAGCAGGGTCCTACAGTACCTTTAACCCTGACACGCCACGCAAAGCGATGCCACGACGAAAGCACAAAAAAGGTACCAAATGTGTTACTCAGAGAGGTCTGGAGACGTCACCGATTGACTGGGAGAAAGAAAGCACAGAAGCGACAGTCAATGTATGGGTGAGCATTTGGTGTATAGGGGCGCGACACACTGCACTTCTGTCGAGTCTACAGGAAGTCGGAATGCAGAGCTGTGGAAGGAGATGTAAGTCGTGGAGTATAAAGGGATTGCAGGAGTGGAATAATGGTGGTTTTAATAGTGGTATCAATGGTATTACCTAATACGTGATGTTAAAATGTACCAGATAAATACATTTGCGATTGTATTTTTTTCAATCCCCAGGCGGATTGGTAAAAATAAAGCTTAAGCTCACCACACTTCCACGTTCAAATTTTCATGGCGTGTGCCAATTTAACCCATAGCTCCCGTTGCAACAGCAGAGCAGGCTGCTGTTGTCTGTAGGGTACATGCAAAACCATACCCGGGGTATTTTCCCGGGTATTACGTGTTCCCGGAACTTCTGTGAGTTCTGTAGGACAATCATACCCGTACCCTGAATTTCTGTGAGATCTGTAAGATTCTATACCAGTACCCGGAACTTCTGTAAGTTCCGTAAGACTTCCATACCGTACCCAGAACTTGAGTAAGTTCTGTAAGACTTCTATACCCGTACTAAGGAATTCACAAACCCTACAACACGGAAGCCTGCACATTTTGTGAGTCAGTTTGATAGAATAAAAACGATGTTTTCGGACCCACATGATGTAGTGATACCGTAACACATCAAAATCATTCCACGATAAATGACACGAACAAAAGGTAAAATAATCAAATGCAATACGTACCGCAGTTTCTGGTCGTATACTCTGTGTCGCTTTTCGCGAGTGGTACGTATCACAAAGCTCATGCCAGGTTGAAACATTGTATGATGCCTCGAGTATTAGTACGTGTCAAAACACTGCTAGGGGTGTCAGCGACGGCAAATTATGGCCGTCAACGGCAAAATACATGTACAGATGCAACGCAATACGAACGTGTTGCTCTTTAGCAATCAACCACTCAGGTCCAGCGAAAAATCCTCGTCATGAGCCACTCAGGCCCGTACGTGAAGCAACGTTCTTAGCTATTCCTGCTCTGTTAGCTTATGCTTGGCCCTTGGCCCGGCTTGTGCCTGGTGCGCTTACTGAGCAAGCGCGCTAAAAACCACAACGCACAGCCCGCAATCAGCAGGGCATTCCGCGCCTGCCTGTGTCGTGAATCTACAGTGCTCAGTGCTCGTAGGGATGGCTGACCGCCCGCCACAGCAGAAGCAGCCCATGACCAGCAGCAATCAGCAGCAGCAGGCAGCAGCAACCACCCCACCCCTCACCGGGCCGGTGCAGCTCTAGTTACTCGCCCGACAGCTCTTGTCCTACCAATCTGGACGGAAAAGTGCGGACAGCTTGGGATTTCATGTTGATACTACAGTATATACTCGTAAAACGGTGCTTATATTTCCGCCCACGGTGGTACTCTTTTTCAACTGGACCGAGTAAATGTCGTCGTAAATTCGCAGTCTGGCCTAACCACTCTCGTCCCGACGCTTCATGGCTGCGTCACGCATATCTTCCTCATGATGACGCGAGCAATGATAGCCTGATCATGGCGCGCGCAGTGCTGCTACCTGCAAGGCTGTCTCGACGGTGTTGTGAATTCGCACTCGGTGGCGAGCACTGGCATTTCGTTGTTTGAGCGCTGGCGGACCCAACTTTTGCGCACTTGGATGCGCTATCATGACTGCCATGCACAACTAGGCGTTTTTTGGATGACTTCTCCTTAGAAAAGCAAAATATAAACGCTGCTGTGCCGCGTGCTCTAAACCCCATGGAAGCAAACACTAGTAGGTCCTTGAGTGGATATTAACAAGTCATTCCAGTACCAAAATTGCTGGGGGGAAAACGTGTTTTCGGTCTTTTCGCGTCTCGTGTTTCGTCCAATTGATCGATAGATTCTCGGTACCGCTGATAACAGCATGCTTCGTGTCGCGTACTTGCCACTACGTACAAGCTGGTTCCTGTACGTACCTGACAGCTGGTGGATGGGTAGCGCTCCATTCGCGAAGGCTGTGCAGTAGCCATTTTGTCGAGGGAGACATTCTCGTCCTTCAACACCCCCCTTTTGTGCTTCCTCTACAAGTAGTCAACGCAACCGGGCCGAGGCAGATGCATTCTCCGTATTGGAGAGGGGCCTCAGATAGGTCACCGTCGAACCCCCAAGCATGGCCGACGTGCGCGGACCACTCCCCCAGGGCCGCCCAGTATGAGCTGTCCTCGACATGCCTCCATCCACCGGAAATCCCTTCACGTCCTCCCAATGGCCCGCAAGCAAAAGAGCTCCCGATGTCTCCACCAGCAGTAGCCTTCCCATCTACAGCGCGCCCATAGGCCGCTCGGGACATTTTCAGCTGTAATCGTACGAAAAACAGACATTTTTCAATCCCGCTGAGTCGTCAACTTTTTAATAGGTTCTCCTCCATCCGGCGATGAGACAGCTGGTGTGCCTTGCCTGGCACTTCTACTACCCCGCACAATGGTCACCGAGTCCTGTTCGGGTCCGAACACAACCGTGGTGCGTCTCCCGACCAGAGGAGTCGTTTGAGCCACGATCAAGCCAAGATTTTGAGAGGCGCCAAAAAAAAATGCAAACGTTCGCGTTCAGCGAACAACTTTCACCTCCCAAGCACCCCGATTGTGTACTGAGCGTCGTCTGTGGATCTCGCTCCCGGCAATACCTTGCGTCGGCCGCTACGCGCGATCGTGTGATCAGGTACTTTGTGGGGGTATTTTTATGTCGAGACCCCTACTAAAAAACGCCTGCCGTACTAGAGGCAATCCCACCGAAAACATTCGATCTCGCTCACAGGTGCCCACCACGAAGACCATCTGCAAACAAGGACGCCTATCGGTAACTGTGCATCTCAGTTACACACCCGTGGTGTCACAAGGGTCATGTGCTGCGTGTGTGACACGCTATAGCATGTAAGGATGACAACTTCAAAATCGGAAATAAACGAAACAGCACTGTATCACCGCCTGGAGTACGATGTTCTCTTTTTTCCCCCTTCTCTCTTCCTTCTTGCTTTTTGCGTTGTCTCGCCCTTTGATTCCTCTTCCCTCGCCACTGTCCTTATGCCGGCATCCTCCTCTTCTTCGTGTTGCTTCGTCCGTGCAGCAGCTATCCGTCCTTCCTGAGTACGTAAGCTTTCCGTCTAGCAGCCTTTTTGATCTCCTTGCGTCGTTAGTATTCTGTTTCATGCCATAGTTTATCTTCGTTTCATTGTATTTTAGTTCGTATTTTCTGGTCTTAATTGTGTTGGTGTTGTCTCGTATCCGGTACGCTGACCTTTTACTTGCCTGACTCGTAAATTCGCGATTATTTTTATTTTCGGTCTTTCTCTGTCCCACAGTCTGTAACCACATAATTATTATCACTCTGGGATATGGAATCAGGACGCACACTGGGCGTACTGATGAAGCTGGGTAGAAAGGACGATTTAATGTGAAGACAACACACACAGAAGTACTGTCCATAAATATAGTTCTATTGCAATAGACTGTGTATTGAAGCCAATACTCCCCTGTGGTACGCGTACTCTCGACGCTTCTGTCCGGGCAAATTAAATTAATCGGCATCCACCTGGCCCTGCCGTCCGCACACGTCCAATTAGTTGAAACTGCCCTGAAAACGTTTTGTCGGCAATTACAAACCAATAGACAGTCTCCTTAATCGATAGTCCGGACAAATCAAAATAATGTACAGTCCGATTTGATTTGTCCGGACAGATCCAACTAATAGACCGTATCCTGAATCGATTGGCCGTGCAATACCAATTACCACTCTCCAAGTTCATTGATAACATGATATTCGTGAAAAGAAGAACTAAACTATAACGAGAGTTTCAGGGCAGAGAAGCGCTCCAAAAAGCAGACCCGAGCTCCAAAGAGGAGAGGAGTCAGATTATTTGGTGGACATATTATTTTTCTCATACTTCCTCTGTGTCATAAGTAAAGGTCCTTGGCGTGGGACAGACTCGTAGCCGTGTTCGATGCCGTGGGCGATAATTACCACTCTCCAAGTTCATTGATAACATGATATTCGTGAAAAGAACTAAACTATAACGAGAGTTTCAGGGCAGAGAAGCGCTCCAAAAAGCAGACCCGAGCTCCAAAGAGGAGAGGAGTCAGATTATTTGGTGGACATATTATTTTTCTCATACTTCCTCTGTGTCATAAGTAAAGGTCCTTGGCGTGGGACAGACTCGTAGCCGTGTTCGATGCCGTGGGCGATAATGTTTTTGAAATTTTCGATGTTTTTTGTGTTGAACCATGTTTTTTTTTTTACGCATCCCCCCCGCCTTACGCCAGCGGCCGAAAAAAAGTAGTCGGCCCCAAAAAAGCCATATTTTGGCCCCTTAGCAGGGGCAAAAATGTGTCGAAAAAAAACAAAGGTTAAAAAACAAAAAGTTAACCGTCCTCGCCGTCGCTGGGGCTTGACGCCAGGTAGTCCCAGGCCTTCGTGAAGACCTCCGCATCGTATTTCACCACCCTTTCTAACGTTCCTGCCCTCTGCCTCACCGTCACCCCGATATGTTCAACGATCGAAATGTCAACATCCTCGAAAAAAAACTAAAAATAAATCCCAAAATTCCGCCAGTATTCCCAATATTTAAGCCCACTTGTTCTCAGTATGGGCAACTCATTTTTTCTTTTTTTTATGAGCTACCTCAGGTCTAGAGCTTTTCAGCAAACCTAACTATAGCATCGTGAGCAACTTACCAGGTAATTGGTAAGATACGGTCTGCCCCCCCCCAAGGACCTTTACTGATGACACAGAGGAAGTATTATATCTTGCGTTCGGAGTGGCTTCCCGCCATTGATTCCTGTCGGCGAAACATCGATGTATTTGACGACTTCTCAATATGGTGCATCACAGAAACTACTCTCGTTATTCGTAGCTCTAGTCGACCATCTACTGTAAATAGAAAGCAAATAAAGCCACCCACACCTGTTTCAAGCACATCGGCAAGGCTATCGACATTTGTTTGGATATCACAAGCGTCGAAAGAGGACAAACCTCTCTTTTCTCCACAGTGGATGCGATAGACAGCGTCGTGCACAAACATGGTTATACCTGATAACTTCGCGATATAAAAGGCTTACCCAATATATGTTTCTACTGTACACTACCGCAGCAAAAGGCCGAATAATTCCGTTTGCCGAATGCGTGTATGCATGCATGAAATCATGCTCCGCTTCCCGAACGGGGATGGTGCCCGACCCATCAGTGTAACGCGCGCAGCTCGTGTGTGGAACGTAAGCGATTCGCACCCTGTCGGACACACTGTTTGCTACTGCAGCTGCTGCTGCTTGCTTCGAATCTGCTACCGAAAATCAAGTACGTCTGAATATCATGTTCAGAGACCGCAATGTTTGTGTTTTTGTTGTGAACTCGCACCCCGCGTCCGTGTGTCCTCGAACTTCCATATGCGCATGCTGAAGAGAACGATGCGCGTCTTGCGGTTTACTACAACACTCTGCTGCTGGTACTGCTGCTGCTGTTGATCCTGCTGCTCATGCTCTTACCTTACACCTGGTACCAGTGAAATGATTCTGCATTCGTTTGCGTCAGATTCAGAACTGGTGGTCCGACGAAGACAAACTCCACTCCACCTACAACAACACCTCAGGAGGGTCTGCAAGTAATCGGGTGTGCCACAAAGTTGCAATGGCGGGCGCGGGCAAGTCACACAATGAGCTACGTATACACGAGGCGAGCTGAATTGAGGGTAGAGCTACACGAGTACTCGTACCATACTATACTCGTAGGGTCTTAAATATGAAATCATCAGCAGCGCTAGGACTTGAGATCCGTTCGGCCCTTTCGTTGGATATCCTTGTTCTTCTCGGATTTTTGGCTCTTCGTTAAATCGTCAATACCACGTCATAGACGGTCTCCACAAAAATCTGTTGTCGGGACAATTCCAACTAGTAGACCGTCTTCAAAATAAATTATCCGGACACTTTCAGTGTATAGACCACCTGCGAAGTCAATAGTCCAGGCAATTCCAGATGATACGCAATCTCCGAGATCAACTGCCGACATATTCTTAAATATCGTGTGCGTATATGTATACTTCCTCTGTCTCATAAGTAAGGGCAACTAAATGCAATACGTTGTCAGGGTGCAACCGTGTTAGTGATGGTAGCATTGTCGGGTTCGTTAGAAAGATAAAACAAACATGAAGCTTTATAAAGAAAAACAAAGAAAAACGAAGATCTATTTCTGCCCCTATAATTGGTCAAAATATATACCCCATTTTGGCCTGTTTCGGGAATATTTTGGACGGGTGTGGCAAAGCCTCTTCAAGGTTTACAACCAAACACTCAGTAAGATAGGCGATAACGACTTTAGTGTGGAGCATACCGGGGTGAGGAAGCGGCAGAGGGAGGGGACGTTGGAAAGGGTGGTAAAATACGATAAGGAAGCCTTAGAGAAGGCTTATGCGTGGCTGGCATCGAGTCCCAGCGATGGCGAGGACGACTATTTATTTATTTTTTCGTCACTTTCTTTCCCGTGGGAAACGCGTGAAATACGACCGTTTTCGGGCCGACAGATTTTTTTTCGGCCGCTCGGCCGCATGGTTCAAGCACCAGCTGAAACAAAAAAACATGTTTCTGACTAAAAAACCCCCGAAGATTCCAACAAAAAAATCGGAAAACAGATCGGACACGGTTCAGGGCCCGTGCAAATTTAGTTGCCCCAACTTATGAGACAGAGGAAGTATGTATAATATGCGGGGGGGTTTTAGACATGCTGCTCTCCGGCGGCTCCGGCGGTCGAGGTTTCTTTCTCGCAGTTTCGGCTGCGGGGCAAGCAAGGGGGCCGTGGGTACATTACGACGTATGTCTGGACCCCGGCCGAGCACCATGGCGGTGGTCGGTGCATTGAACGTCGCTGAACGGGCTCCAAAAAACAAGGGATTGCTTTCCGCCTCGCCGAGCCCATTAGGTGACATGGAAAACCCCACATTGTTTTGTTCTTTTTAGTAAATAGCTCGCCACCAATGGGATAGTTATTATCATTGCTCGCCACCCTCTGCTGTCATATGTCTTCAACCTCAGCAGAAGATACAGTTAGCAGCACAGCAGCAGCAACAACATACAGCAGCAAGATAACACATCTGTCGGCCGTTGTATCTTTTGCACCAAAGCCCTTTCACGGGTGGTGTACACCTATAACACCGAGCACATTCGTGATCACAATACAAACTGCTTCCCTTGGTCCGTCTACCTTGGATATTTTTTACACCAGGTATTGTCATACCGAGCTACGGTAGTTGTCCAGTCGCACGCTCTCAACAGCAGAGGAAATCGCAACGGGCAAGAGCAACAGAGCGAGGTCCATACTGCCTCCGGTCTCGCTGTACTGTGTCTCCGTGAGGCACCTACAGTCGCACGACCCACACTGCTCGACTGTCTGGCCGATATCCTATTACGAAGAAATTTCTTTGCTGAATTTTCTCTGCGTTGAAAATATCAATTATTTGAAATCGCCCGCTTTTTACCCCTCCACTTTTTTGTATTTGACTAATCTCAGCAGCACCAGCAGCAGCAGATACAGCAGCAGTACGCGTCTTTCGAGCGTCATATATGTTTCACCTAGCGCTTTGACGTACACCACGCACCTGGCTCCCTCGGTCCGTCGACCTGGGGCAAATTGGTACGAGGTACCTACAGTCGTATATGCAAAAGTATCATACCTAACAAGTTGTCCGGTCGCACACTCTCAGCAGTAGGTAATCGCACCGGGCAAGGGCGACAAGACGCCTCATTCTGCCGCCCGACTCTCTCTGGGTTTGCATCCTGCATAGTCATAGTAGTAGCTGTAGTAGTACAGTAGTAGTAGTAGTAGTAGCAGCAGCAGCAGGAAAGTCGCGAAAATGGCACATAACCACCCAGCGGCATTCCGACTAGACACCGCCACCCCTGCCATTGAAACCCGCATTTCGTATAATGTTCTTCTGCTGCGTATCACACCATCACACCAGCCATCAAGCTCTTTTTGCCGTGGCAGTCACGGGTACAACAGCAGCGTCGCTTCAAGCTGATCCCACGGTGACAGACACGAAGGGTACTTCTCTCTTAAATGGGTGCCTCTGTATGTGTGTGCTTCCTCTGTGTTTGCGTTCGTGCCGTCATATACGAACGCCTCAAAAATGATGAAATTGCCCCGAACACAGCCCGCTCAGCTGCCAAGTGACAGCAGGGAGCTGCGTGTGTGTCCGTGTGTGCCGTGTGTGCGTCAGACTCGCGTTGTATCGTGGCGACTTGTTTGCCAGAGCCTGCGATTTTCCGAATTGTTGCTGACGTGGGTGGTACGGTAGATCAAAGCTACGTGCCTTGGAATCACTGTACCGCATCAAGCTCTTTTTGCCGTGGCAGTCACGGGTACAACAGCAGCGTCGCTTCAAGCTGATCCCACGGTGACAGACACGAAGGGTACTTCTCTCTTAAATAGGTGCCTCTGTATGTGTGTGCTTCCTCTGTGTTTGCGTTCGTGCCGTCATATACGAACGCCTCAAAAATGATGAAATTGTCCCGAACACAGCCCGCTCAGCTGCCAAGTGACAGCAGTGAGCTGCGTGTGTGTCCGTGTGTGCCGTGTGTGCGTCAGACTCGCGTTGTATCGTGGCGACTTGTTTGCCAGAGCCTGCGATTTTCCGAATTGTTGCTGACGTGGGTGGTACGGTAGATCAAAGCTACGTGCCTTGGAATCACTGTACCGAGATGTAGGGACCGTTTTGTCACTGGAAATATTTCCGGACAGAGAGGTACAAGCACCGGACCACGCCACCGACACCACCCCTCTCTGTGCTGCTTGTTGCTGTGTGCCTCGCATGCATACGTGACAGTAGTGAAGAGAGCGTGCTACAAAAAGTTGTCTCCAGCATTCTGTCTGCTGCAGTGTACAAGAATCACGCCGCAAGCCTACAACCCTGCCGCGCTCAGCAGCAGCACGCAACGCCATTACGTGTGGCATATCCACGGGATATTGCCTGTGTCGAGTAGCTTTCGTCGCAGCCTGATGCGATCCGTTGCCCATCACGAACATATATCGGCTGTACAAGTCACTATTCTGCTGAGACACAACCCAGACACCAACAGAAGCGGTGTACAGAGTTTGCTGCGACCAGTCTGCATCAACGATACAACCCTGTCGCCAATAGCAACAGGCAACACCATACAATATGCGTGTGGCAGATCCGTGTCCGAGCCTGCCATTTTCAGGCCTTCTGTAACAGCTGCGGTGTGTCGTGCGAAGATCAATCCTGTACCTTGGTACAAGGTTCCCCTTCGGGATGTGGGTGGCATGAAATCCGGGGGGTGTCGCAAGTTGAAAAGGGAGACGCAGGTAAAACCCTTGCACCTCTGTTTTAGGTAAAAATGATCTCGGAGAAAACTGAGTCATGGGCTACTGATCTATTGCTAGAAGCGAAGGGTAGTAGTCTAGTCTTCGACGCTCTCGCATGTCTTGGCGCATACCTGGTAGGAGACATGGACTACTGTATTGCTTCAAGGAAAGCGTATCACCGAAATTGACGGGGTTTGCATCATCCAGGTATTTATCGCCTGGGTGGGATCTGTATAATCGATATAGGTGATCCTTGGTGATCTGAACACCTCTACTGGGTGGGGTCTGCACGATCTGCATGAACTACAATTAAGGGCTCCGCATGGGTGCCTGCCGGCACCCATGCTCCGGATAGGAAAATATACCTCAGTGCCTACTCTCGTGTGATTATGTTGAAACAAGTTGATATAAGTACACCATTCAATCTTGTTGCGAACGGGTTCAGGGAAATGCCAAGTGGTGCAGGGAAAAGGCAATGCCGAGTGTCAGTTCTCAGTTCTTGTACCTGTCTCACTCAAATTATAGACCAACTTTTACAGCCTTTTTTGGGACGTTATTATTTGCTGTCTTTTTCAGCCATCTACTCTGAAGCCCGAAAATCAGAACCGTCTATAATTATGGGCCAGGAAAAATTGATCGATAACTTGGAGCCCAGTTGCTGCTGGCGGGGGCAAAAATCAGCTCAGTTCTGAGAGGTCTCTCTTATACTCTCAGAACTGAGATATACTTTGATGATGTTTCCGATAGTCGTATTGCTGCCCTTTTTCAGCCCAGTTGCCAAGTACCCAATACCCACGCCGATATCACACCCCTCTCTACGGCGAGCTGTACCTACCTCCAACGACGCTTGTGCAGAATAGCGAAAGCAGCAGCAGCACATGAAAGCGATAGCAGCAGCACAACAGCAGCAGCAGGAGTAGTAGCAGGCATCGCTGCTGCTGCGGTCGGTTGCTGCAGCTGCTGCTGTGCAGACCCAGCCCCAAGACCAGCAGCAGCACAACAGCAGCAGCGGTACGTACGTCATCGCAGAAGACAACAACTTGCAGTATACGCCCAAATTATTGGGAGAACAGAACGCGTACTGTATGCGCATTACCGCACTCAATCCTGAGAACAGGCAGTGATCGAGATACTGCGGGTATGCGCAGTATCATACACCTGATAACTGATATCTGGTACGTGATATCGATCGGCAATACCGAACAACCGCAAAGTACTGCCGACATGGGCAGTATTCTCATATCATCAATACTGAAATATTAATGTTGGATATAGTGCTATGTGTAGCACACGCAGCAGTATACGTACAGCAGCACAAAACTCCGACATACTGCGAGTACTTGCAGTCTGAGCAAGCAGTCTCCAACCATTCATTACCTCCAGTAATGCTCGCCGAAACAACTGGGCGCGTTTTTCAACAGGGAATCGTACCCAGGCGAACATCATATCTAATTCCTGGAACGAAGGATCGTATCTTAAAAGCGGGTCCCTATCTCCCATTTACTATTAAAAGTAAATAAAGGCATCGCATCTAGACGGGATATGATTATCTTCTCTGATTATTTTCTCAAAGTGAAAAACGTCTGCTGTGTACGTACGATATCCTCCGATGCGATTGGTCGGTTTTTCTTATCGAACTCACAGCACCCGGCCGACTTGCCAACAACCTTCATTCAATTCGACCGGTGGAAACAAAGCTTTGTACATACATATTCGAAGTAGAACACCTCTGAACTACTGTATACTGCTGCTGCTGTAGTTGTTAGTACTGGTATTCCAACGCGCCTCACTCAGCAGTAGTAGTGGAAAAAGTCCGAGCATGTACGGCCACCTGTATGATACCTTCCGATGTGATAGGTTGTTTTTTCTTATCGAACTAACAACACCCGGCCAAGTTCATACTCCCCAACAACCCTCATTCCATTCTACCGGTGAAAACAGAAGACGTGCCGAGTTTCCAAAATTTCACACCTCGGATAACGTAACACTTGACGTTTTATGTTAATGTTCGGCGTCAGCGAAAAAAATAGTAATATTACGTTACTACGTTAACCATTTTTTGGATTTCGTGATAACATAGTGTTAGTGTGTTATGATATTGGCGGGCGATCGCGTAACATAATGTTAGAGTGCTACCTCGATCCCGTATTGACCGCAGTATATGTGTTACAGTGTTAGGGTAGGCAACCCATAGCGAGTAACACTATGTTAGTGTGTTAGCGGAGATCCTGGTGGCCATCGTAACTCACGCTGTAGGGATACCGTAAATCGTCAATTAAACGTTAACATTATGTTACCGTGTTAGCGACACCACCTCGTAGCGAGTAACGATATGTTAGTGTGTCAGCGGAATTCTTACTTGCTACAATCACACACTTTTGACGGATAACGTACATGGTCAATTCAACGCTTACATAACACTATGTTAGAGTGTTAGCGGAATTCCTAGTGGCCATCGTAACACACGTTATAGAGATAACGTAAAGCGTCAATTAAACGTCAACATTATGTTACCGTGTTAGCGACATCACCTCGTAGCGAGTAACGTTATGTTAGTGTGTCAACGGAATTCTCGCTTGCTACAGTAACACATTTAGACGGAAACGTACATGGCCAATTAAACGCTAGGCTCTTTCCTATGCGGTTCGATTTCGAGCTTCAGATTTGTATTTCTCGATCTCAAAAACGAATGACCCTGCTTATGCAGTCCAAATATGCAAAATCCGACCGGATGTTTTTCGATTTGAGAATCCGATGACCCAAGTCGTCGGATTTTGGCCCAAACTCCGACGACCTGGGTCATCAGATTTTCAAATCGAAAAATGGCATGCTCTCTAAATTCAAGAAGCTATCCACGACAGCAAACAGCAGCAGAACGATCGATGAGTTGGATGGTGACACAGCTGGATAGCGACGTTACTTCGCGCCCGACGCTCGGGCGGCGGGCGGCCCGTCCCTCCGTGGCCAGACTACAGTCGCCTGGCGCGAACTCGGGCCTAGAGACCAAGAGAAGCAGTGGATACGTACGAGTACTCGTAGACTTACACTGCTGTACAGCAGCAGCAGTCAGTCACAAAATGGAACACAAAATGCCAAGACAGTTGGCTCTAGCGCACTCGCCACGTCTCTTTACCGCCAGACCAGAGACAGTCAGCCTTGGCTCGCACGCTTGGGTCCTACGCGCAGGGCAGCGCACCCAGCGCTTCTCCTCGCGGCGCCAAACCACAAAAACAGCAGTTGGTCTCGGCGTTTGCTCGAATCTCTACACAGTCAATAAATCTGACTTTTCGGCGAAATTGAACAACACAGCAACGTTATGTTACTCCGCCATGCCGCTTCACCACTAACACAGGTAACACATGTTAGATCTTGGGAAGATCCAAAGGGTAACGTAGTAGCATTACGTTTGAACGACCTTCGCCCCAACGGTAACACAGTAACAAAATGTTAGACCCGGATTGATTTGTATGGTAACACGGTAACGGAATGTTACAATCAGATCTTTACTGACGGTAACCCCGTAACATAATGTTGCAGAGACCTCTCCGCATTTAGCCTAACATCCTAACATAATGTTACGTATGGGCAGGCTAAGACTGTAACGTATCTAACGTGTGTTAAATGTTACACACCTCGGATAACGTAACACTCTTGTAACGCTTATCTACGTTATGGGGCCTAACACACGAGCGTGGTAACATACTAACATAGTGTAAACACTGGAGGAGCGATCACGGTAACGTGGTAACACAGTGCTAGCTGTCAACCCACGAACGCGCACACGCTTAACGTTATGTTTCTGCTCGATCTCGTCCAGCCTTGGTACAGTAACATTATGTTACGCCGTGCTCAGTCGGTGAACTAACACCGTAACACAGTGTTAGGCTTTGACCAGACACGTACGTTATCACTCTAACACGCCCAGATCGATATCCGCGTATTTACTAACACGACAACATAATGTTACTGTCGACGCAGCGTTAGACTGAACACATTAACATAGTGTTACCCTTGGGAGGAGTGTTATACATAACACCTTAACATAACGATACGATGTTCGCCAGCACTAACGTAGTGTAATATAGATAACACAGTAACGTAACGTAACGTAACGCAGTGGCCAGCACTGCTAACACTACGTTATCTGGACCCCCCATCTGATTGCCTTAGGGTCGGATAACGTAACGCTTAACGTACGTTAGGTACGTTACAGTCTCAGCCGGTCCATACGTAAATCTATGTTAGGATGTTAACCTGAATGCGCAGGTCTCCGTAACATTATGTGACGGTGTTACCGTCAGTAAAGATCTGACGGAACATTACGTTACCGCGTTACCATGAAAATCAATAAGGGTCTAACACTGCGTTACTGAGTTACCGTTGGGGTCGAAGTTGTTCTAACGTTATGTTACTACGTTACCCTTGAGATCTCCCCGAGATCTAACATGTGTTACATGTGTTAGAGGTAAAGCGGCGTGTGGAAGTAACATAACGTAGCCGTGTCAGTATCAGAGCTGGACGAGATCGAGCAGAAACATAATGTTAAGGCGTGTGCACGTTCGTGGGTTTCCAGCTAAAACTGTGTTACCGCGTTACCGTGATGGCTCCTCCAGTGTTAAAACTATGTTAGTACGTTACCACGTCCCTGTGGTAGGCCCCATAATGTAGATAAGTGTTATCCGAGTGTTACGTTATCCGAGGTGTGCAAAATTTGTAAAACACCACCAAAGCAAAATCACAGGGATATGCAACGATCTGGTACCAAGAACGGCGCGATACCCCGAGGAGACGCGTGTAGTCGTAAGGCGAAGAGAGAGGGGCAAGGGAGGGCAGCCCCCGAGAAAGGCAGGACCGAGGGGTTCGAACAGGCCGATGGCGGCGGCCCGCAAAGCAAGGCAGTCGGTGGAAAGCGGTAGCATCAGCAAGACCGAGACATCGAACCTCGCAGAGACAAAAGCTACTACTTGTAAGATGAAGCTTGCCACAAGAAGCTCTTCGCGAAGCAACAACACCGAAACAAATTTCCAGGACCACAGAAAATAGAACGTCCGTGTCTCCTTTTCGCAGCAAATATACCTCAAGTTCGGGGTCGCCGCGCTCGTTGGTGGCGCGAGACTCCGAGACGCGCGCACGGGATAACACCCGTCGGATGCCGGCTCACGCAACCCTCGAGCAAAGCGGTCCAAAAAGCAAGAACGAAGGCAGGGAAGCGAAGGCGTCCGGAGTCCCAGACAAAGTTGAAGATAAAATCGGAATTTTAGGGTTCGCTCACAGCGGCCGAGATTTAGGGGAAGAAAAATACATATATCTATGTTAATCGAACATATTCATGCCGTGATTAACTGCTGAATACCTTTGCGTGGGTGGGTCCGCATGATCCGAACGATCTGTACGATCTGCAGGGTCGGTATAATGTGAATGAAACACTATTTTCTTTGGCTGTGAGATCTGCTCGACCTTTATAATTGCACTTGCGTGCCGGGTGGGATAATCTGAACGCCATATTTGCACGTGATGTGGAGGATCTGCACGATCGATCATCTACACACTCCAACTTGTAGTTTGCCTAGAGAGCCAGGTATGTTCCGTATCTTTTCCACTTGTATGCCAGGTGGAATCTGGTTGATCTCAATGACATGCAAAGTTAAGCCGGAAGGGGATATCTGTCTGATTACAATTTTCTTAGATGTGTACCTGAGTAGATTATGTCTGAGCTGTACAATCAGTACAGTTTGATCGGGATGGGAACTGTCCGATCTGCCGATCTGTACATCTTTAGCGAGATAGGGTCTGTACGATCTGCATGATCTGCACATGTTTATCGGTGGGTGTCATTGATCTGCAGGATCTGTATAATCTGCAGGATCTGTATGATCTACCTCAGTGGAATCTGTGTGATCTGTATGATCTGTACACCAGAATGGGGAATGTACTATCTGCATGATATGCACATGCTTCTCGGTGGGTCTGCATGATCTGCAGGATCTGTATGATCTGCGGGATTTTGTATGGTCTGGAGGATCTGTAAAAATCTGGATACTTCACACTTTGTTTGCATCATGTTTAGCCGGGATGGGTCTGCATGAGGCGGATATTTCACAGGTGTGTCCCTGAGTGGGATCTGTGTGATCTGTACACCTTTACCGGGTTGGATATTAATGATCTGCAGGATATGTATGATCTACAGGATCTGGATGATCTGCAGGATCTGTATGATCTACCTGAGTGGAATCTGTGTGATTTACATGATTTGTACATATTAACCGGGATGCGGTCTGTACGATTTGCGGGATCTGTATGATCTGCAGGATTTCTGTATGATCCGGAGGATCTGCAAAAGCTGAATACTTCACACTTGTTTCAGCATGTGTATTAACAGCAACAACAGGAGCAGCAAGATAAGCAACCGCGTGGCACGGGCGAAAATAAAATAAGGGCAGCAGCAAGAAAAACAACCTGTGCCAGCAATAGCAGTAGTAATAGCAGCTATACCGCGCGTGGTAGCAGTAGCGGCAGCAACAACAGGTGTGTTACGCGGAAAGCGCGAGAGCGTCAGTAAGCTACATTCGATGAAAATCGACGAGCAGTGGGAATGCTACACCCTATGCGCGACAAAAAATAAAGGCTTGTAGCAGAATATGAAGCAAACCGCGTGGCACGGGCACATTGTACAAAGCGCAGTAAACACTCGGTTACAGTATTACACGCAACGCTATATACATACGTGGTGCGAAGATCCGATAAAAGAATAATCGCACCAAAATACTAAAACAAACCTACCATACGTCGTTCATTCTGTACCGCGGCATTGATGGTATGTATCGTTAGTGAGGGACGGGCCAAGGGCCGACGCGTTGGCGCCGGCCACGAGGCCTGCGCCGGCACGTAGTTTCTCACCGTCGACCGCCATTTTAGTGCAAGGCCACAGCGTCGTTAGGGCATACAGCAGTACATGGTGTCTCGCAACGTGTATGGTATGGGTCGGTTGTGAGGGATGGGGCACCGGCCGACGCGTTTGCGACGTGGTGGATACAGCGTGTTTTCACGTCTTGCGCCAAGCAGAGCACACGAGCACTCAGCAGCAGCAGCAGCAACAACATTCAGCAGCACTCGAGCAACACTTGATTCGAGCAGCACGCGTACGCCTGTTGTTGCTGTTCTTGTACTGCTGCGTACTGCTCGAGCAGCACTCGAGCGCACGAGCATGAGTAGGTATTCAAGCCTATTGCACCGCAAAAAAAAGGACCCGGGACCACGATCACTCGATTGCTCAAGCGCAACGAGTGCGAGACAAACACGAGCACGGCGTGGCCAAGAAGTCACGGGTACACGAGCACTCAGAAGCAGCAGCAGAAGCAGCAGCCAGCAGCACTGGAGCAACACTCGACTCGAGCAGCACTCGTACGCCTGTTGTTGCTGTTGCGAACTCGAGCAGCACTGCTGTGTGCTGTTGTTGCAGTTGCAGCTAAAAGCGAGAAAAACAAAATATTTGCTGCTGAATATACGAAGATCCGGGTAGGTGTTTAAGCCCCTGGATGGCTTTTCGGAAGTGGGACCCCATCCCCTGAGTTGCATGCTGGGTCACGTGACTTTGACCATCTAGAGAATGGGCCACGGAGCCCGGCCGGAGCCAACGCTTGCACCGTACTGTCCAAGCCGCCCCCCTCTCGGCCCTGCAGCAGGAAGCACGAGAAAAGACCCGCGGCCAAACGAATAAAGTGAACCATTCCGGAAAAAAGGCCATTTGGTACAAAGTACAAGGTTCCCCTTCGGGATGTGGGTGGCATGAAATCCGGGGGGTGTCGCAAGTTGAAAAGGGAGACGCAGGTAAAACCCTTGCACCTCTGTTTTGAGTAAAAATGATCTCGGAGAAACTGAGTCATGGGCTACTGATCTATTGCTAAAAGCGAAGAGTAGTAGTCTAGTCTTCGACGCTCTCGCATGTCTTTGCGCATACCTGGTAGGACACATGGACTACTGTATTGCTTAAAGAAAAACGTAGCACCGAAATTGAAGGGGTGTGCATCATCCAGGTATTTATCGCCTGGGTGGGATCTGTATCATCGATATAGGATAGGTGATCCTTGATGATCTGAACACATCTACTGAGTGGGGTCTGCACGATCTGCATGGACCTAACCCGAACCCTAATCGAACATACGTGTGCCGTCATTAACTATGAATAGCTTTGCGTGGGTGGGTCCGCATGATCCGAACGACCTGTCTGATCTGCAGGGTCGCTACATTGTAGATGTATCACTCCTTTCTTTGGCGGTGACATCTGCTTGGTCTTTATGATTGCACTTGCGTGCCGGGTGGGATGATCTGAATGCCATGTGTGCATGATGTGGAGGATCTGCATGATCGATTATCTACACACTCCAACTTGTAGTTTGCCTGGAGAGACATGTATGTTCCGCATCATGTCCACTTGTATGCCAGGTGGGATCTGGGAGTACTCAATGGCATGCCAATGTTTAACCGGGAAGGGATCTGTCTGATTACAATTTTCCCAGATGTGTACCTGAGTAGAATATGTGTGAGTTGTACAATCAGTACAGTTTGACCGGGATGGGATCTGCCCGATCTGTACATCTTTGGCGAGATAGGGTTTGTACGATCTGCATGATCTGCACATAACATGTTTATCGGTGGGTGTCATTGATCTGCAGGATCTGTATAATCTGCAGGATCTGTATGATCCTACCTGAGTGGAGTCTGCGTGATCTGAATGATCTGTACATATTAGCCGGGATACGGTCTGTACGATTTGGAGGATCTGTATGATCTGCAGGATGTCTGTATGATCCGGAGGATCTGTAAAGGCTGGGCACTTCACACTTGTTTCAGCATGATTATTAACAGCAACAACAGGAGCAGCAAGATAAGCAACCGCGCAAAAAGAAAAACGGGCAGCAGCAAGAACAGCAACCTGTGCCAGCAACAGCAGTTGTGATAGCAGCTATACCGCGATTATGTGTAGTAGCAGTAGCGGCAACAACAACAGGAGTGTTAACAGAATATGAAGCAAACCGCGTGGCACGGGCACATTGTACAAAAGGCAGTAAACACGCGGCTACAATATAACAAGCAACGCTCTACGTGGTACGAAGATCCGATAAAAGATTATTCGCACCGAGATACTAAAAAAAAAACTACCATACGTCGCTCATTGTGTACCGCGGCATTGATGGTATGTATCGTTAGTGAGGGACGGGCCAAGGGCCGACGCGTTGGCGCCGGCCTCGAGGCCTGCGCCGGCACATAGTTTCTCACCGTCGACCGCCATTTTAGTGCAAGGCCACAGCGTCGTTAGGGCATACAGCAGAACATGGTGTCTAGCGACGTGTATGGTATGTGTCGGTAGTGAGGGGCGGGCCACCGGCCGACGCGTTTGCGACGTGGTGGATACAGCGTGTTCTCACGTCTTGTGGCCAAGCAGAACACACAAGCACTCAGCAGCAGCAGCAGCAACATTCAGCAGCACTCGATTCAAGCAGCACGCGTACGCCTGTTGTTGCTGTTCTTGTACTGCTGCGTACTGCTCGAGCAGGACTCAAGCGTACGAGCATGAGTAGGTGTCAAGCCTAATGCACCGCAAAAAAAAAGTCACCACGATCACTCGATTGCTCTAGCGCAACGACCACGAGATATACACGAGCACGGCGTGGCCAAGCAGTCACGGGCACACGAGCACTCAGCAGCAGCAGCAGCACCACCCAGCGGCCCTGGAGCAACACTCGACTAGAGCAGTACTCGTACGCCTGTTGTTGCTGTTGTTTTGCTGCTACGTACTGCTCGAGCATGAGCTCGACATTATTACACACAACGCAACACGTGGTATTATTACAAAGATCCGATAAATGGTGAATCGCACCGAGATACTGAAAAAACAATTCCATGTACGTGGTGGATACAGCGTGTTGTCACGTCTTGTGGCCAAGCAGTCACGAGCACAAAAGCACTCAGCAGCAGCAGCAGTACTCAGCAGCACTCGAGCAACACTCGATTCGAGCAGCACTCGTACGCCTGTTGTTGCTGTTCTTGTACTGCTGCGTACTGCTCGAGCAGGACTCGAGCGCACGAACATGAGTAGGTGTCAAGCCAATTGCACCGCAAAAAAAAGACCCGGGACCACGATCATTCGGTTGCTCAAGCGCAACGAGCACGAGACAAACACGAGCAAGGCGTGGCCAAGCAGTCACGGGCACACGAGCACTCAGCAGCAGCAGCACCCAGCGGCCCTGGAGCAACACTCGACTAGAGTAGCACTCGTACGCCTGTTGTTGCTGTTGTTTTGCTGCTGCGTACTGCTCGAGCATGATTGAGCTCGACATTATTACACGCAACGCAATACCTGGTACGTGGTATTAATACAAAGATCCGACAAATGATGAATCGCACCGATATACTAAAAAAACGATCCCATGAACGTGGTGGATACAGCGAGTTGTCATGTCTTGTGGCCAAGCAGTCACGGGCACACGAGCACTCAGCAGCAGCAGCAGCACTCAGCGGCACTGGAGCAACACTCGATTCGAGCAGCACTCGTACACCCGTTGTTGCAGTTGCGAACTCGAGCAGCACTGCTGTGTGCTGTAGTTGCAGTTGCAGCAAAAAACGAGCAAAGTAAAATCTTTGCAGCTGAAAATACGAAGATCCGGGTAGGAGTTTAAGCCTCTGGATGGCTTTTCAGAAGTGGGACCCCATCCCCTGAGTTGCTTGCTGGGTCACGTGACTTTGACCATCTAGAAAATGGGCCACGGAGACCGGCCCGAGCGAACGCTTGCACCGTACTGTCCACGCGCCCCCCCTGCGGGCCCCGCAGCAGGAAGCACGAAAAAAGACCCGCGGCCGAACGAGAAAAATTAACTATTCCGGAAAAAACGTCAATTTGGTACAAAGTAATAATGATATCATTCTGTCCGGAAATATAAGTACCGTTGTTCACTACGAGCACATTGGAACAAGCGCCGGAGGACACACACCACCGCCTTGGCAACACAGGACAGAGCGTGCTACAACCGTTGTCGTCAGCGTGTTGGGTGCTGGTGCAGTGTACCTGTATCACACCGTACGCTTTTCGGGTTGTGGCAGACATGTTACAGCAGCAGCCGAATAGTAGTAGTGGTATTAATAGTAGTAGTATTAATAGTTGTAGTAGCAGTAGTAGTACAGTACAGCAGTAGTAGTTGTAGTAGTAGTAGTAGTAGTAGTAGCAGTAGGGGTGTAGGAGTGATGCTGTTGCCACGAGTCTGTTGCAGTAACCATGAGTATATACTGTTTTTGACAGTTATTAATTTAAACGTAGAGCCAAACATTTCGTGATAAGTCCAGATGTTTTTTCATTATGCCCTCAATCGTATGTAGAGTTGTGCAGTACCAGGTATTAAATACCAGGTGGTAATAATGATTACTACAGCCGAGTTGCCGCCTATTGATATTAATAATTAATTACGATGTTCGAGTTCCACTACTACTCCAGTTGCCACGAGCCTCCTGCTGTTGGCGAGAGCATTTTGTTAGACAGCCATTCGAAACTTTTCATGTGACACATGCAGATAACTTTTTCATCGTGCCTAACCGTACGTACCAGTACATGAATGAATGCAGAGAAGTTGTTGCTTCCTACAAATACATGAGTAGTGATGTTTTAGGTTATTTGGCCTTTCCATACTAATGACTCTGTTTTTGACACGTATGTGTTCAAATATAGGTAATAAAGTATACCAGGTATTAATATTAGGCTTGCCATCCGACAACATGCAGCATGAGCTTCAACATTGATCAATCAAAACATTCCTGAAAGAATAAATCTCCGGATACAAATGAAAACTATGCACAACAAGGTCTATCTACCTTCCATGTCTACTTCCTTTTATGCTTTATCTACGACAATATTGTTGTCTTTGCCCCCTCCTACATCTTGATATGTACTTGATACTTTCTATTCTTAAATCCTAAGCCGCATCCAAGCTCCATCCCCACGCCATCGGTGTGGGTCTGTCATCTCCCCCCCCTCTGCTCCTTCTCGATTCCTGACGACCTCTAAGCTGGAGTCTAAATCGCGATACCCTTCTCAAAATGGCGATCTGTGTAGTCACCGAGACGATTTGGAGTAGGCGTTCCTTCACCAATCAATCCTAATAGTTGTGGGGTAGTACTAACATTAAAGTACATGAATGAATGCAGAGAAGTTGTTGCTTCCTACAAATACATGAGTAGTGATGTTTTAGGTTATTTGGCCTTTCCATACTAATGACTCTGTTTTTGACACGCATGTGTTCAAATATAGGTAATAAAGTATACCAGGTATTATTATTAGGCTTGCCATCCGACAACATGCAGCATGAGCTTCAACATTGATCAATCAAAACATTCCTGAAAGAATAAATCTCCGGATACAAATGAAAACTATGCTCAACAAGGTCTATCTACCTTCCATGTCTACTTCCTTTTATGCTTTATCTACGACAATATTGTTGTCTTTGCCCCCTCCTACATCTTGATATGTACTTGATACTTTCTATTCTTAAATCCTAAGCCGCATCCAAGCTCCATCCCCACGCCATCGGTGTGGGTCTGTCATCTCCCCCCCCTCTGCTCCTTCTCGATTCCTGACGACCTCTAAGCTGGAGTCTAAATCGCGATACCCTTCTCAAAATGGCGATCTGTGTAGTCACCGAGACGATTTGGAGTAGGCGTTCCTTCACCAATCAATCCTAATAGTTGTGGGGTAGTACTAACATTAATAGCAACCCATGGTACCGAGTTCATGCTGCTTCTGTTGACGCCTGTCCAAACGCAGTAGTCGTACCCGTACTATAAGTAGTAGCAACAGTCGTAGTCGTCATGGTGTCCGCTATTGCTGTTGTTGCTGCCTGCATGCTGCTTCTACCTGGCCAATAGAAGTAGATATCCTCAACCGTATATCATACGTAGCCTGTACATTTACTAAATTATTATTTAGTAGTCGTAGCAGTATTAATCGTAGTATTTTGTACCAGGTACCAGGTAGCATGGATGCTGATTCTTCCTTTGTTATGGTGCATATATATCCGCGTAGTATAGTTGTACTAAGTGGTACCTGGTATATTTTAAGAGTAACAGTATAGCTGTCATGCCCCCAACCCATGCTACTGCATGCATGCGACGCTGCCGCTGGAAAAAAATCTATTATTATAGTAGCAGTAGTAGAAGGTAGTATCAATAGTGTATTTATTCGTGCTGCTTCTACCTGTACTGCGTTCACGTATTATTTGTAGTGGTGTACCAGGTATACAGTATTCATAGTAACAGTATATATATATTAATAGTCATGCCTCAACCCATGGTACCGCATGTGTGTTTGGCCTCTCTGTTTTCCATGATATTGTCTGTATTGTATGAGCGTTTGTCATGCTCCAGCAATAGTACTTAGGTGTAGTATAGGAGGGAGCACCAGGTAGTACTTCGTAAAGTGCATGCTACTTCTACCTGGCTACATCTGTGTAGTAGTGGAAGTGGTGTATAGTAACAGTACAAAGTGGTCAACCCATGGTATCGCGTGCATGCAGTAGTGCGATGGTATCGCGTACAAGTGGCTATAAAGCGGTGCGACACGTAACAGTATGAGCGCACCTGACGTGTTACTAACGGAATCGTCTCCGTAGACTATCAGTATGAGGAGACAGGCAGATACGTACTACGAGAATAAGAGCATCATGCGACGTGCTAGTAACGGAAACGTCTAACAGTTTGTATGTACATGAAGATACATGGTTCAGGGAACAATTTGGCACTCGACTGTTCTCCCCTGTCGCACTCTGTTCCCGTACCCTTTTTGAGCTCTCCATAAGAGAAGCAACAACAAGAACTATACCAAGAAGAAGAGTGCCCTGGCCAGCATCGACATCCCCGTGTCCTTTCTTTATCAAGCGCCATGACAGTACGGTAGTATTCACCACAGAAAGGGTAGTATGCGGATCCTGCTGACATAGTATTGCTATTTCCATCGTGCAATACGCCCACGTTTCCGCCAGTAACATATTACTCGTGTTACCTGTGACTCCCTTTTCGCCTTGCGACGCCCCCGGGATATCACGATACTCACATCCCGAAGGGGAACTTTCTCTGTATACGTATAATAAGCGCTTTTTGCTTTTTTGGCATCCTGCTCTCCCACGGACAGGGTTCTTTCTCGCCCTTTCGGCTGCCGGGCAAGCACGGGCACCGTGGCGTTGCTCGGGGCATTGAACGTCGCTGAGTTCGATCTAAAAAACAAGGGATGGCTTTCCGCCTTGCTGAGTCGAGTAGGTGACATGGAAAACCACACATTTGTTTTCGTTTGTTTCGTATAGAGCCCGCCACCCTCGACAACTCACTCTGCTGTACATATGTTTTCAACCTCATCAAAAGAAGTAGAAGCAGCAGCAGCAGACATACAGCGGCAACAGCAGTCCACATCTGTCGGCTGTCGTATCTGCTGCACCAAGCCCTTTGACGGGGGGTGAATACCTAACCCGAGCACGTTCGTGACCACAACGGTCCGTCTACCTGGGATTTGTTTTAGTAGCAGGTATTGGTGCCATACCTAGCTACTGTAGTTGCCCAGTCGCACGCTCTCAGCCGCAGGTAATCGCAATAGGCAAGAGCCATAGAGCGAGGTCCATACTGCCTCCCGTCTCGCTGTACTGCATCGGTGTGTGGCACCGGGCATGGCCCACACTGCCCGACTGTCTGGCTGGATATTCTATTCGTACTAGATTTTCCGCGTGATCCGACGAGAACTTTTCAACGACAAAAAAAAAATCTCCGCTGAAATTTCTCTGTGTTGAAAATGTCATCAATTTTGAAATTGCCCGCTTGTCCAGTTTTGGTTTTTATCAATCTCAGCAGCCGCAGCAGTAAACGTCTGTCGAGCGTCATGTATGCTTCACCTACGTATCTCCTTGACATACACCACACACTTCACACCGTTCACGTACGTGACCACAAAACTGACTCAATCGGTCCGTCTACCTGGGGAAAATTGGTAGAAGGTATCAACTGTATAATATGTAGGTGTGTTGTCCAGTCGCACGCTCTCAGCAGCAGGTGATTGAACCGGGCAAGAGCTAGAGCCCAGGCAAGAGCCACAGGGTCAGGCTCATGCTGCCGCCCGTCTCCCCTTACCCCCCCTGTCTCGGTGTGCATCTGGCATAGTAGTAGCAGTAGTAGTAGTAGTAGTAGTAGTAGTAGTAGTAGTAGCAGTAGTAGTAGCAGTAGTAGTCGTCGTACTAGTAGTAGTAGTAGTAGTAGTAGTAGTAGTAGTAGTAGTAGTAGTAGTAGTAGAAGCAGTAGGAGTAGTAGTAGCAGCAGTAGTAGTAGCATCGGTAGTAGGTAGCATACTGCTGTGCTGCCGTTGCCACGAGTCTGCTGCAGTAACCATGAGTATATGATACTGCTTTTGTCAGCCATAAATTTAAACGTATCATAGAGAGGAACATTTCAGGACGGGTGCAGATGTTTTGCTCGTGAGGCCCTCCATCGTAGGTAGACCTGTTGCTGCCTATTGATGTCAATAGTAATGTCACTGCAAACTTCTACGGCTGTTGCCACGAGTGGGCCGTGCTGTTGCCGTGAGTATTCATTTGACAGTCATTCTAAAATTTTCATGACAAAAAGATACAGATAGCTTTTCCATCGTGTCCCAACCGTACGTATATCTGATATTCAATGAATACAGAGAAGCTGCTTCCTACTATAAATATTAGGGATGCTTTTGTTTTTTTTGCCTTTCGGTATTATTAACGCTGTTTTTGACTCGCAGGTAAAGAATTCTGCAGTAGCTAGTATAGTATAAATAGTTACCGCGCTGTAGTGTGGACTACTATCCAATACTTGGTATGATCTAATCCCGACCTCCCTACCGCGGCTGCTCCCCGGCCGGGGTGGAGATTCGGCTTCCACGTGCTAGAGCTCCCAGTGGAGCGCGGCCTTGACCTTGCTTGTGCGTCTAACTCGCGTTCGAGCATGGTCGAGCCGGCGATGAGGGCCAGCGATATGGCGGAAATTTTCCACGAGGCAGTATTGCCTGTGGTAGCCGTGTCGCACCACCGTCGCGGAAAGCTTGGAAGTCGTAGCGAACGGAGAAGAGAGGTTAGGAGCACATGAGAAAGCACCCCATTCGGCGTCATCTAGGAGATGATGGGCGTCGAGGCGCGTTGGGATTGTTGTCCCCAGCACGTCGGAACCTCGGCACGAATCGGGACGGAAAAAAAAAACACGGAACGGAAGAAACCCACAGCCTGGGAAAAGCGGAGGGTAGAGGAGATACAATGTACTTGGCACAGCGCGGAAGAAGAGGAGGCAAGGTCGGAAAGGTCGCAGAGAAAGCTCGAAAAGTACACTAAGATGCTAGGGCTAGGTTCAGGGCTGGGGAACTCGTCGGGGGTACGTTCAATGTTGGCACACTCGCCTTCAACGGCAAGAATCGCATCGACCACAACGAGGTTATCATGAAGGTATGCCAGGAACTAGGATGCGAGGTTGTAGGTCTCCAAGAGACTAGGCGAGACGGGCATAGCACGTTCACAGCAGCTGGATACACGATTTTTTGCTCTGGGGCAGACGGCAGCAAATACGAGAGGAAGGGCACCCTTGGTGCAGGACCAGCTGTCAGAGAGTCTATTGTGGCAGGTACGGGCAGGGATGGTCTCGTGGTAGTGTGCGTTAGTGCCAGACTGATGAAAGTTCGCATTCAACTTGAGGGCAAATCAAATGCTATTCATTTTGTTGTCGGCTATGCGCCTATACTGCACCCGTCCGCGAAAAAGATCACTTGTGGAACGAACTAAACAAATTCGTCTCGGGGGTCACAAGCGGGGATCACCTACGTGTGCTCATGAATGCGAATACTCGCACCGGCAAGCGAGAGAGCGGATGTGCCGGCAGTAAGGTGATAGGTGCAAACGGGGGTGATGAACTGAACAACAACGGACAGAGACTACTCTTCTACGCAGCTGACAACAGGCTTGCGCTCCTCAACACGTTCTTTGCCACACCTACTCGCGGCGGGCGGTATACTTTCCAATCTCCAAACTCTGGAAAAGGTCAGTGTAGGCTACACTTCACCCTTACTCGACAATTTGATCGACGCCTGGTCCACAACATGCCAGTACCAAAACCACCAGAGGATCGGCATGAATCTGACCACAACCTCGTGGTCTGCAATATTCGCCTCTAGGCCCGGTTTGCGTCGAATCGTAGAGTGAAAGCAGGCAGGCGAAATCGAGCTATTGATCTACAACGGTTGAGGGCAGACCCCGGTCTGCGAGCGGACCTCAAAAGGGAGATAACCAAACTCACCCCCCCACCGCCTGGTACAATTGAGAGTGTCGATGACAAGGCGACGGCCCTAGCGGAGCCCGTGCTGTCGACTGCTGCTGAACTAGCGTCTCATACCAGTCGCAAACAGCGGTCGTCAGATTGGTGTACGCTCGAAGAGGTAAAAGCAGAGGTGCACTCGCGATGGCATGAGAAGGAAGATGCGAGGACGCAACTACGTGCTAACCCAGACCACGAAAAATTGCGGAAAACTTCGAAGGTTGCCACGAAACAGCTCAAACGTGTGAGGACAGAAGGAGTGCAGAAGTTCTTCGAAGAGAACGTCAGTCAACTCGAAAGCGTATCCAAGAAGGCGATCAGTTTGGGTTCTACAAGCACCTGAAGGGATGGATGTGGAAGTGAAGAGGACTTTCAATTCGCAGGACATCAGGGACGAGGAAGGTAGATTACTGCGAGACATCGGCCTCATCCAGGAACGTTGGGTACGGTGGTTCCATGAGTTGCTAAATACCAAATCATCGACCCTTGGCCCGACAATCGTCGACGAGTTCAAGGTCTGGCCCTCGTGTAGTCCGCTGGACGTCGTCCCGTCTAGATACGAGGTGGAAGACGCAATCGTGGCGACAGAAAACCGCAAGGCGGTTGGGCCTGATGGCTTCCCAGCTAAATTACTGAAGGTCCTGGCCGGCGAAGGAGACTCGGACACCTCGCGAAGCTTCTACGAGATCATCTTCGCAGTGCGGAGGGGAGGGGTCGAGCCGCAGCAGTGGAAGGGTGCAACGATTAAGGTGCTGCACAAGAAGGAAGACAGGACTGAGTGTGGTAACTATCGTGGCACATCCCTTGTCGCACATGCCGGCAAAGTATTCCTCAAAGTCATCGCGCGCCTCCTCGGCGACTACTGCAAACGGGAAGGCATCCTGCCAGAGGATCAATGTGGCTTTAAAGAGTCTCATCACAAAACGTGGTGGTCAGGGCATCCAGGCTTGGACTCTACAAGCACTAGTGGCTTGAACGTTTGAGGTCTACTATAGTACCACAAGCCCAGGACGGTTTCGGAGAGGCTGGCCCACGCAGAGCACGATTCTTCGAGTAAGTTCAAAAGCTGCGACGCGAGCTCAAGCTGGGGTTGGAGCACAGGCAGGCATCGATGATGTACACCATGAGTAGCATGATGGCCGAGTTCATGAGGGACAACAGACGATCGCAGCCCGGCGTGGGGGCAGCATTACTGTAGGAGGAAGCCCAGCAGTGGTAGGAATCACTGCTTTCGACAGGAAAAAAACGAATTTTGAAAAAGCCCGAAAATAAAATCATGGGGCCAATGTTGGGCCAACATCGGCTTGAGAAAAACTCAGGCGGATGTTTATTAATAGGTGGAAGAGGAGACCTTTCGAGTCCTCGACAGACATTGATCGACAAAATTAACGACTGCGTCATCAACTCTGAAACGGGGTGGGTTCGTTAGGGGCTCCGAGCCACCCTAGGGCCCCCGTGTTCACGCAATGACCGGTAATATGCGGCGGGCACTGGCCAGGCGTATGATAAATAACGGTTCGGCCGCTCGATCTGTCGAAAGGCAAAACACAGTTTTTTTTCAGCTTTGGGAGAAGAGCGTAGGTCGCCGCCGGCAAGCTCTCGCCCCCTAGACCCTGAATCCACCTGATATATTCGAGGCCGTTAACTACATTCGTTGGCCTTGCCTGACACGAAGGGGAATGGCCGTGGGCTGCGCCTTTGTCGAAATCGAAGGTCTATCGTCGCACGAGCTGATCTTTATTAGCGCATTGACAATTCGCATGAAGAAACGACATATTGCATCGCCTGCAGCCGTTTGACGAACAAGCAAACATTTCCCCCCTTTTTTCCCACATCGGCGGTACGAGAATATCTTCGGCTGTTTTTTAAAAACGATCTTTTGAAATAAAACATGCAAACTGCGCGCTCCCGTTGTCATAGGTCTAAGTTCTGTAGGACTCTCATACCCGTAACCGGAATCCACAAACTCATAGAACATAACCTGTACATTCCCATTGAAAATTCGGGCGCATCTCACATCCCAACAGCCCGGGCAGGCACCTACGTGTGGCGGATGTTGTTTAGTTACATCGAATACAGTAGACTTAGTTATCAGTGCTAAAGTTAGTGCAGAATAAACTAATAGAGCAGGAAGTATAATTTACTTTGATTTAGTGTGGGGATCGAAATGACTTCGTCTTTGTGGCGGGCCGAACATGACTTTGTGTGGGGATCGATTGACCTGGTTTTCGTGTGGATTGCTGGAATTGACTTTTTTTGTGTGCGGTTCAGAAAATATTCAGTATCAGTGTGGGCATCGAGATCGACTTCGGTTTAGTGTAGGGATTGAAAGTGACTCGGATTTAGTGTGGGGATCGAACTGAACTTGGGTTGTGTGCGGAAGAGCAAAATTTGACCTAGTTTTAGTATGGGAATCGAAGTCGTCTTGGATTTTGAGCAGGGGATCTAGATGGACTTTGTTTTCATGGTCGGGCAGACAATGATTCGTTTTGAATGTTGGTGTTGACCTTGACTTGGTTTCCGGGTGAGTTGTCGAAATTGACTTTATTTATGTGTTCGGGTCAAAATTGACTTGATTTAAGTGTAGGCATCGGAATTGACTTGGTTTCTGTGTGGGGGCGAAAAAAACTTGGTACTAGTGTAACGATCCAAATTGACTTGATTTTCATGTGGGGGCATCTAAACTTAGTTGATTTTAGAGTGGGATCGAAATGGGCTTGATATCAGCGTCGGGGTCGACCTTAAGTTGTAAATCGACGTGATTCCTGGGAGAGTGGTCGAAATTAACTTGATTTCAGCGTGGGGGATCAAAATTGACTCGACTTCATTGTAGGGATTGGAAGTGACTTTGTTTCTGAGTTGTGGTCGAAAATGACTTGACTTTAGCGTGAAGATCGAACCTGACCTGATTCTGTGCCGGGGTATCTAAATTGACTTGATTTTAGAGTAGGTATCGTAAATAACTTGATTTTTATGCAGGACATCAAAATTGACTTGGTTTCAAAGTGGATATCGAAATAGGCTGGTTTCTTAGCGGAGGTCGAAATCGACGTTTTCGCGTGCGGGTCAATAATGACTTGGTTTCATAGTGCAGATCGATTTTGTTTTCAGTGTTCGTGTGGATATTTTTAGAAATCAGACCTCGAACAGGTGCCAAAAGCGCCTTGCCGTCGGCGTCAGTGATGAGTGTACGGCAGTAGGGACCTAGGGACCGACTACTGCTATAGCAGGTGTGTGTCTGGCTCTGGTCTGGTCGCTAACAGATGGTGCTTGACTATGTTACAATTGTTAGGTTCTTGTATTAGTTTCTGCTTGGCTCGCCAGATGTTTTCTGAACAAGGGGCGAAGCATTCGTCAGTAAGGCAGGTGATAACGCCTGCCGAGTATGATGAGGGGACGCTTGGTACAAATCACAATGCCGCAACAAGGGAGACGGGACACGGCAACACTTTAGTGTGCGGACCGGAAACGATTTAATTTTGGTCTGGGGATCGATTAACTTGGTTTTTGTGTGGCCGGTCAAAATTGATTTGTTTTGAGTAGGGGCATTAAAACGACTCGTTTTTAGTGTTGGCATCGAACACGACTTGGCATTTGGGTGGGTGGTCGAAATTGACTTGGTTGTTGATTCGGAGCATTGTGATAAGACTTACTTTTAGAGTGGGAATCGAAATTGACTAGATTTCAGGGTTGGGGTCGAAATCAACTTGGTTTATGTTCGGGGGATTTACATTGACTTGGCGTAAGGGTGGGGATAGAAATGGACTTGATATCAGAGTTGGGGTTGAAGTTAACTTGGTTCTTGTTTGGGGGATTTTAATTGACTTGGTGTGTGGGGATCGATCGCTATTGACCTAGTTTTCGTTTTCGGCCCGAAAATGACCTGTTTTGAGTGTGGGTGGTCGATCTCGGCATGGTTTTTGTGTGCGGGCGTAAGCTTACTTCGTTTTAGTGCGGTCATCGAAATTGGCTTGGTTTGTGTGCAAGTGTTCAAGATTGAATTGATTTCAGTGGAATCGGAGTTTACTTTATTTCAGTGTAAGATCGGAACTGAATTGGTTATTGTGTACGGGTTGAAAATGACTTGGCTATAGAGTGAGGATCGAAACTGAATTGATTTTGGTGTGGGGAACGACATTGACTTGATTAAGTTTTGGGGTTGAAATCAGTCGGGGATCGAAATTATCGTGTTTTATTGTGCGGAGGGTCCAGATTGACTATATTTTCATCTTTTCGTGTGCGAGCCTAAAATGACTTGGTTTTAGTCATTCCGCCGCACCGCACGGTTGCAATCTATGGCACGCCTCGGATGACCTAGCTCAAACTCGAGGCCAGCATATAGTTGTACCACTCGAGCGAGTCAGCCACCCTAGTCGACGCGACGTAAGAGATGCATAGGTTTATTACAAGACCAAAAAGAGTGACTGCTGTGGGCAATGTGTCCCAGCAACAAGGACGCAACGTCTGTTATACCCCAAAATCCTTATCTCTACAGTAAACCCGGGGTTGACCCCCGTATGTCCCCCGCATGTCCCCTGACGACCACAGCCCCCCCCCAGGGCGAACCCATAGACCCAAGGGGACTTGGGGAAAGCGATATAAATGAAGACAGGGACAGCCGGGGAGAGCATAAAAAAAACACAACTCGAAGTAGAAGAACGAAGAAGCTACCAATCAACATCGTCCGTTTCGATAAAACCTTTACTACATGGCATTTATCCACAATAGAGTGGTATCCAACACAACCACTTGATTTGATTCAAACTCAGACGAGAAACACTGCAAATTTGAACGAACTTCACGTGAAAACCTACGCAGCAATATTTCTCGACGTCGTCCCATATCTCCTCTTTTACTGTCGTACCAGGTAATAACTTTTTGACAGACCGGTCAAAAGCATACCAGGTACCAGTTATGACACGCACATTCACACCTCCATACCTATACAAGAAACAGTACACAGAAAGGAAGCAATCTGCCAGCTTCTTCCTGCTGCGGCCTAGAGACATCAGTCAGGAGCAGCTAGTAGAGGGCCTAGGTTCAGAGGTAATTTTTTCGACCCCGGGCAAGCAAACACGACCGGACACTCTGCAGTTGATTCACTCATAACCTTTATCCCAGCACAAGAACCGATTTGATCGTCGACAAACACTTCTTCGCTTACATTGTGCGCTTTGTCCTCGCGTTCTTTGCTCTCAAAACCTCCTGCGTTAGTACATTTCTCTGGCCCAACACGAATTTGAACAACATGGTCCACGAGCTCGAACTTGGGAGTTACCACAACAACTTCCGGTTCAGTATCCATCAGCAAAAAATAGTGGGTTTAGATGACGCAGCTTCCTTTTCAGGAGCGTCTGTTAACGAGTCAGAGTCTTCAACAACAGGTATACCAATCTCCAATATTTCACAGACACCCACATCCCTTTGCGAAAGCTCCTTAGAAGCAGATACCGGTTGTGCAGAAGGAACGACGACGGGTTTTTTCACATCAATCTCGGAGTCCTCGCAAACACCTCCGCCCCCCGATGTGGTTTCCTCGTGAACAGATATCAGTGCAGCGGAAGGAATAGCATCAGATGGATCAGAAATGCAGTGCACGGCTTATTTGAACCGTGAGTAGAAGTAGCCCCACAAGATCCATACTGATGGCTCCGAGGTCCAGACAAAGAGGCTTGCAACACAGCAGCACCACTTGGAGTGTCACCTGAACTGTGAGAATGCTCAGATCTAGCAAAAGTGTGGCTGGTAGCACACAAAGGACTGAACTTTGGTGTTGGTGGAAACCCTGAGATTCAAAACGTCCCACAGGAAGAGCCACCGATCCGGAATAATCATCGCGTACGGAAGCAAAGTAGATACAACGCCCAGAAGAAAACCGCTCGCCTCCAACTCCTTGCTCTCCTTGGCTGGCCTGACGCTGAAAAAATCGACCTGTATATCCAGCACCGTCCTGCTTGACTCCATACCCACTCGATGAAAAAAAATGAGACCTACTACTCACCGAAGACCCTTACTGGTAGCCTAGACTCCCAGGAAAAGGGTAATCATGGTTATCCGTAGACATACAGTAGACGTATGTACCAGTAACCGGTGTGTTCTCGCCCACTCCGCTGCTTTTCTTTCCACCATCAAAAATGAATTCATTGGTTGAGAGTATAGCTCGTCGTTAACAAGCAACTGCGAAGTGCATGCTTGCCTGAAGACTTCAGGTGATATCGCATCCAAGAATATCCTCGTGTTATGCTGGTGCTGATTTCCAGGCCTCTCGAACATCTCCTCCAACCATGAATAAATCACTTATTCCAACCCCGGCAATGAACTTGCACATATCGTCAAATAGCGTCTCAACAAATCGTGCCATATCAGCAGCGTTAGTCGCAGCATCAACCGAGAAGCAATCGAGCTAAACGATTCTTCCGCAGAGACAGCATCTAGCTTGCACTAACGATACACTTAAGCATGCAGGCAGTCCAGCAGGTCGTCATTGGAAATACAAGAAGCTGTACCAGTTTGGCCTGCCGCCATGCATAGCCGCTGCAGCAGAAATACTGGAATCAGATATCGAATATATCCATCTCTCAAGTCATCCAGCTCCGCAAGGGAATCGACCTACAAACGGATATCGCCCATCTGACCACCAACAAGTTAATGTAGTTTTCTGCTTCGGCAAGAAAGGCCACGTACCACGGCCGTCCTAATCGCGTCGTAGTCGTAGTCGAAATCGTTTGTTTTGCGGTTGCATTTTGAAACGGCATTATTTCCGCCGAAAAAACGACGACTCTGTGAATCTGTGCGAGGAATCAATAAAGCTCCAAACTCGTACTCGTAGATATGAGTACCTCGTGACGCGCCACCAGCTCCAACAAACTGATGCTGCTCCAACCACCGGCTGCTGCTCCACTCGAACAGTCGATCGCCCCAACCGTCCACCATTCGTCCCGATGACAGACACCTCGCACCCGGATGTAGCCAAAGATCCCGAAAAAAGTGATATTGGCTCTACCGACCTTTGTTGTAGATATCATTTATAGCAGCAAGCGAAGCTAGCTCCACCTGAAGCGTAGAGCTCCACCCTAATTCCATCCGAAAACCTTGAACACCACCTGAAGCGTAGAGCTCCACCTTAGGCCATTTAGAACCGCAGTCCCGTTTTGGGGACAAACTACTTGAAATTTGAGTGGTTTAACCCAAAACGGGACTGCGGTTCTAAAAGGGTTAATTCCACCCGAAAACCTTGAACACCACCTGATTGAAGCGAAAGATACCCAACCCAATACTAGATCCAAAACCCGAAGAACACCCGAATAATATATCCGAAAACCCAATACCCAAGGCGCCGGATGCCCACACGATCGATCCAGACCGACAACAAGGTACCCACACCAAACCCTCAAACGCGAAATTGCCCGAGCGACGAGGGGCCTACCCTCGAATACTGCAGTATTATGGTACGCCTCGGATAGCTGTACCACTTGAGCGAGACAGCCAACCTAGTCCACGCGAAGTAAGAGATGCATAAGTCTATTACAAGACCAAACAGAGTGACTGCTGCGGGCAATGTTTCCCGGCAACAAGGACGCAACATCCGTTATACCCCAAGATACATTTCTCTATAGAAAAACCCGGGGATACCCCCCGGATGTGTCCTGACGACAACAAATCGGCCAATAGACTGCCTGTTTCTTGATGTGAACTAACGCAAGCAGCGCTTGGCGTCATGCCTCAATCGATCAATGAGACGCCTGTTCTGCAGTAAGGCCAGAAGCTGAATAGTGCCTCCCAGGCTCGGGGACCAGCGCGCGGACCTGCGCGCGGACCGGCTCGGGGTTGCCGGCTCTCAGAGCGACGCGACGCGAAACCCGGCGTTCCGCTGGTTGTGGCACCCAGCCCCCCAACCCATGGGGCAAGGCGGGGGTAAGGCACTCTGGATCGCGCTACCCAATCACAGATAGACGGACAAAATACCAGCGTGTATAAAATAAAATGAGTACGAAAATATTATACCATGGGAGCTTCGCTGGTGTACCGCCGCTGTATTGCGCGGATGCTTTTGAAATTCAGAGTAAGTGTGGGTTGGAACCGTCCAGCATGTTGCTTCAGGATCGAACGCCCACATACGCCTGCGAGTACACACGCATACACGTATGCACACAGAAACACCGCTCGTAGCTGCCACAAAAAATACTTGAACTACGGCTGCTGTACCTAAAGTCATGGGTAGCCACAACTTCAAACGCTTGAGGTGTGATACAGGTGCCAAGTAGCAAGCAGAAGATATACGTACGACTATTAGGGGTGGGACTGAAATATGTTTAGACGTAGAAAAGTCACAAAAAATGTCCGGGGGTAAAGATGAATTTTAATACATTAACCAATCAGCGCTTGGCATAGAATAAGTACGTCACAAAAAAACTCTTCATCATTTGATATCATATATCAGATACCAGGGTAGTCAGTAGTATGGTACGAGAGGAGCTGCAGCGTGTGGCTCCAGAAGGGGGGAGCAGCACACAAAAAAAAAACACGACGAGTGCTTGAGAAGCAGCGCAGCAGCGCACAAACGGCCGCGCGAGCGTGGGGGGGGATTACTGGTGCAGCACCTGCCGGGCCTGGTTGTGAAGGTGGATCTGCTGATCCTGGTGCGGCTGCTGGCGTTGCTGACCCGGCTGCTGCTGCTGTTCATCCTACTGCTGCTGCTGCTGCTGCTGCTGCTGCTGCTACTGCTGTGGTGCAAGATGTTCCAATCTACGGTCATCTATCACGGTCGCGGCTGACCTCCGCCCCCGCGATGCCACGGCGGATAACAGCATTCGCTCGGGACACGATCGCCGCCGCTTCGTGGACACTACGACCCGTACGCTGCAGATATGCCTCCCGGTTTGCTTGGACATTTCTTTTCTTTTTGCTCTTGGCCGAGGTTCCTTCTGTTCTTTTGGAAGTACCCATCACGAAATTGATTGTCGTGGTCCCCAAAAAGGGACTAAAGGGGCGATTTTTTGTCGAATCGTTCTCTACGAAGACTGCATCGATTCGAGCGGGGTTTGTTGTGCTGCATGCCACACATCCCAATGTAGGGTATGCTTAAGTCTGCGCACTACTCAAAAACACTCATAGAGTAAGAGGCAAAAACACACAGAGAAAACATGTTTCTCCGCACCTTTTACTCTATAAATTCGTCAATTCGTACTCCTGTGCTAGAACGAGCAAAACATCCGAAAGGTATGGGCCTGTGTGAGGTGTCTGTATGACGTCAAGATCCAATTCATCTCCACCCCAGAGAAATATCGTATACAAAGTTCACTATGCATGTACACTAAAACCAAGTTCTTGGGGGTATGTCGGTAGTTTTACTTTTTCAGAGTTTTTTTAATTTTTTTTGCTGGTCGTTTCGAATAGCCTGCCCCTTTTTTGGGTCAAAACACGCCTCCAGTCCCACCCCTAACTAACTGTGGTAAAAAATACGAAAAAGTATAAGCTAAAATTGCATCTCTTTCGTAGAGATTTACCGGGTTCCTGGTTCCTACTACTGTAGGATCCTTGGGCGACATAAACAAACAAGCATACCTACGCAACCCACGCTGGAAGTACCGTTCGTGGCTGTCACAAACGGGAAAGCTTGAAGCGCGGCTGTTATACCGTGGCTGCCTAGCTTTTAAGGGCTGCTGTGCTGCCTCAGAAACAGCAAAAGATGTGACAACATGAAAAAGGACAGTTTAGGTATTCCATGGGCTTGGTTGGCTTTGGCTCGGCGGAAAGCAATACCGCGATTACTTGCTAGTTTGGGCGACTTTGAACACCCAGAGCGCGCGGCCACGGAGCCCGGCCGAGGCCCAAGCTTACGCCGTAGTGTACACAGGCCCCCAGCGCGCCCCTCTGCCTAGAGCTCGAGAAAGGCCAGCGGCCAGAGAGGAAACGGTCTCCGATTTGCAACAAAAATTGTTTTTGTGTATATATATCACGAAGTAATAACGCTTCGCTGGTACCCCAGCTATTAATAGCGATCGACGACGGTTGGAATATTTGCCTGTGCATGCTCTGCTGCCCTCCGTCCCGAGTGACGCTACCTATTGTGTACCTGGTATTCTTATTTATAGCGCTAGTTGAAGATACGGCAAGCTAGCGGTCGATGAAGATTGGAATATGCGCCAGTGCACGCTTCGTTGCCGTGGCCGGCTCGCCGGCACTTGCCCCTCGTCCCTCTACAGCAACACCTATGTACCATAAAAATGTACAGAAATTCACCACAGAAATGATGTGCCGGTGCACTATTAGTAGCTATAAGTCGATGATAGTTGGAATAAGTGGCGGTCCCGTTTGCCGGCAACGGCACGTCGGCATTTACCCCTCGCCCATCAATAATTATGCATATGTACCAAAAAACTATACATCAACCTACTTAAACAATGTTGTGCCCGTGCATCAGCTCGCGGTCGGGGATGACTGAAATACGTTCTGGTGCATGTTTCGCAGCCGGCGTCAGCGCGCCGGCGCTTGTCCCGCGTCCATGTATAACGATACGTAGTACTATAGCTTGATATATGCACGAACCACAGAAATGCTGTGCCGGTGCACCGGCTAGCAGTCGACGATGATTAAGACACGTGTCAGTGTATTGTGCCGTTGCCGGCGCGCCGGCACTTGCCCCTCGTCTCTCAATAACAACGCGTTGTACCATAAAGCGATACATGCACGTAAAAGACAGAAATGCTGCGCAGGTGCACCAGCTAGCAGTTAACGACGGCTGGAATATGTGTCGGTGTATGCCCTGTTGCCCTCCGTCCCACCATCATGCTACATATTACGGTAGTGCTGGCGCACCAACTGGGGGCCGGCAATAATTTTCCCACAAAAATAACACAGGCCCTGTCGCTTGCACAGGCGCGCCGACCCTCTATCTTCGTCGCACCATGAATGTACGTATTGATGCTGGGTACATCAGCAAGGGGTTGATTAGGCTTTGGAATATGAGCTGATGCATGTAACAAGCCTGTCGTGCTGGTGTACCAATGCGGGGGCGATGATTCCCCTACTCTTGTCCAGGCTGGTGCATGGATAGGGGTTCACCTCCGTCGTTTCTGCCATGATTTATGGTATGTCCCATTTCCGCGCCACCCTTCCGAGCCCCGTTTGTTTGCCCCACACACAATTTTGGAGGCTCGAAATGGGCAACATGGCGTGAGAAAACGAGCAGTAATGCCTGGCAGCAACGTTGACGACCAATTGTAGACGCGATTGGAACTCCCTCGGGGATGGCCAACGCCGACAAATAGGGAGACGGGTCTCGTCTCTACGGGTCGAGACCTATCTCAGGGCAAGCAGAAGCGTCAGCGGGAGACATACAGCTTGTACGGCCCCGGTCGACGTCCTTGTTGTGCCCAGTACGCACACAGAGTCAACACTAACACCGATTTCGTCAGGATAGCGTACGTTGGGCAGGGCCGACCGTATTTTTTAGATGCGCAAGTTGCAGTCCGGATGGTGAGGTACGCCTGGTTATTCATGTATTCGCTCTCTGTCGGTTTTGGGCAACCCTCGAGCATACCGACAACGCCCGAGTAGTGGAGCAACGGGCGCCGCAACACAGCATATCGTGGACGACCGACCTAAAGCGACCAAACGCCCGGTCCCTTTCCCGCCTGGTTCGGGCCCGTCACGGAGCGGGGAGGGGGGGGGGGGTGTACTCGATAGGAGAGATGTACTCGATATCATGCATGGCCGTAGTCGTATGACCATAGACCCTCGCATCCCTACAATGCCGGGACGGAGCATGTCGGGTTTCACCGACCAGGCAGACATTGCTTGCACCAAGCGCGAAGCGCCGTGAGGTGTCTGGCGAGTCGCATGAAGGGTGAGCTGCATCCTACTAAGAACCGCTTTCGAGGCGGACTTGCATATGGACGACAGCTTCAATGAGTTGATTTAATTTCCGGTGTAGGCATTTCCAGAGACAGCAATGGGAGCACTATGTAACTGCCTCTTGGGTGCCTTACCTTGAACACTACGTGATACGATCATTCCCAATTATGCAAAGTAAAGGTTCTTTGCCTCGCACAAATGATCTAACTCGACAACCAGTTGTGGGCGACCGCCAAAAAACAAAACAAAAAAAGGTACCCTGGTTGTCTAGCTCACGTAGTGAGCGGCATGTTTTACAGTATCGTTGCCAACCGACGCCAACCCAACCCATATAAAATAGGGGGGGAGCGGGAGGGGGGGGGGGGGGGCGCGAGGACCGTATTACAAAGATGACGGGATATAGGTGGATTTGCAGCTGTGGCCCGATGGTCGGTGCTATCACTACGTGTCCGCGTCGCTGCCGTGGGACTCTTTTCGATTTGGGCAACGATGCCAACAGGGGCTCGCTGTGGCTGATAAGACGTGTGGTCATGGCATACAGCGCGATGTGTGCTCGGGCGGAATATGATACCGAGGCCATGACCAGTTCGGTTCCGATCGAAAAGCTTGGGGAAAATCCGCGACATTATAAACGAGCGACCCGCGAATGGGCGTTCCATGATTGGCCATTGAAAGTGGAGATAGTGGATGGTGGTTTGAGGCTTTACACGCCGCAGGAGACAGTACCAATACTGATGGTGTCTCCAGATGGAATCGATTATATCGATGATAGCCGTCACGCGTTCCAACCCGACGTTGGTACGTAGGGATGAAATAGGCTCGGGGCAAGCGGGTGCCGCGCTCTTCTCAAAAGGTTGGCACCCACTTCAGCCGCCACTTTGCTGCGCTTTGGTGTCAAAGAGCTAACAATGCATCGGGTTCGCGGTCTCAAGGCCGCCTTTTGGGGAAGCCCAATATCATAGGACTCGTGTAGGGGGGACAGCGCCTGGCGCCTTCGTGTAACCCGGGCGGCCGAGTTCTGTCGAGATTCTTGCGTAGGACAAAAAGGTTCGCCTCCTCGGTCGGGGCCGTGCGCCATGGGACTTGCTTGACAAGGGGAGTGTAGCATTGCATGTCGTGGGGGAGCGGCAGTTATGCTCGTTGCAGTGGCATGGGGCTAACCGGCTCGAGATTTGCTTTCGAGGCCATAACGGCGATCAGGCCTAACACTGATCAGTTATTTTGCGCATACGCGACCGACGCATGGGGAGGCGCGTTCTGGGTTGAGCGTGGGTCGCGACGCCGTCGTGCGCATGATGGAGTTTATGTCGAGTTGTCCGACAGCGACAGAACACGCCCCACTGTCGTCGTATCGGTATGGTAATGAGGTTAGCGTCTGAAGATACACCGAAAGGACTTCGAAGAACTTGTCGCCAGGTTGCAGAGAAGAGGCGAGATATTAGTAATGGTTGCTCTCCGCTCATTTTGCAGCGGTGGGGGACGGTGCCGAGGGTGGGTGGAAGTATTCAGAGTCACTCAAGGTGTACACCCGCAAAACTCCACAGGATGCGGGTATAGCACACGTAACTCAGCAGAAACAGGCGGGACAGGGTACTGTACGGAACCAAACAGCAGTATCGAGAGACGACCTCGGAGTTGGAGTATACCAATGGTTTATCACCATTGGGGGTTTCGGTGGTCCCAGAGTGCGTTTGTTAGAACCCCGGCCAATTGGCTGGGGGTACTCTCGGTACTGGCATCATGATAGGAAACAAGAGGCAGAGAGGCCTGTGCCGTGGTTCTCGTAACATGCAAGTGGGCCCCTTCCCCCCCCCCCCCCCCCCCCCCCCCAACGTCGCAGAAAATCAAAATATGGCATTTCGAAGGATAGCGATCTGAAATAGTCGCTACAAAAAACTGCATACAAGGAACTCTGTTTGGCCACACAACAAAAGATATTGAGGCTGGAGGCAAAAACAGCTTGTTGTTAGAGGGCTCGTATTGTACCATGTCGCCCCTCCGCCCCAATGGCTGAGGATCCAGCTGTAAACCTTAATCGACACCTGACTGCGCTCGACCCAACATTGGCAAATTTCGGTCGCAAACGACCAAACCTCGGGGTCGACTGCAGAATAAGCGAAAGGGTAAACGACAAAAACAACCTAAACAACAAAAAGGGACGAAAACCACCTATCGACCCCTCTATGAGGCCCCGCCCCCGCCCCCAACCCCCATCTCTTCCGCAAACTGGGCAGGGCCACCAATTTCAACATAACCCCCTCTACAACCCACCCCCTCCGCCGCCCCCGCCCCCCCGTCTCTTCCGCGAATGGGATAGGGCCGTCAATTCTCAACGCAAAAATATCAATCCGTCTAAGATGTCGTGCTGTAATACCGCCTCCCCCACATACATGGACTCTGTATAGAGGTTGGGTTGGCAACGTTAACGACGCTGTAAAGCCCGCCTCTCACTGCGTGAGCTGGACAACAAATGTATCGGTTTTTTTTTGTGGTCACCACGGCTGGCGGTCGACTTAGATGGTTGTGCGGGGTGGAAAACCTTAACTCTGCACCAGGGGAATGATCGTATCCCGTAGTGTGTACATGGTAACGCACCCACAAGGCAGCAACGCTGTTTTTAGTAGGATGCAACTCACATTTCATGCAACTCGTTCTACGCCTCACGACGCTTCGGGCTTGGTGCAAGCAGTGTCCGCCTGGTCGGTGGAAACCCGACGTGTTCCGTTCCGGCATTATAGGAATGCGAAGGTCTATGGCCAGACGACTACGGACATGCATGACATGAGTACACCCCCTCACAAAATGTTGACAAGGGCTGTTATTGCAATTATCTGGTGCTTGCCGACTGCTTCATCCTGTCGACCCCCCCCCTCCCCCCATACAACATCTCACCTAGCGTTTTTGGCGGGGTATTCTACTAGAGTGCGGTCCAGCATTTTGGCGATGAAAAGTCCGTCGGCAAGTAGATATTTGTTTCCTCCCAGCTGCTCCCTATTGGGATACGTAAGGAAGCGAGCATGACTGTTCGGTGTACAAACAACTGGAGTATACGCTGCACGTTGACGGATGATGACATGCAACAAAAGGCAGCAGTTCACAGGAGACCTAGTCTATGTAGTACCAAGTATGTGGGAACAAATGGGCGGTGCAGATACATGCAGAGTAGAAACTGAAGACGCACAAAACAAGGGACACTGTCAATAGTACGGTAGACAGGCAACAGAAAGAGAAGCACACAAATCCTAGTCACTCGAATCATGGACACCCACTGCCCCATAATCATGGGCATTCACAGACAACACTCATTATAGACAGGAACGCTAGTCGCCTTGGACACACATACCTGGTACCGATCATCATGGACAAACACACCAAATAAAATCACCTCTCTACTCAGATTGTGGGCACCAACCACACAGAAATACGCCACTCACCCAAACCACGACACGGAAAACAAAACATTATCACAATCCGAAGAATGTGTACATGCACAAATACACAGACGCGCACAAGAAAAAAAAACTCACGCGCCGCTGACGAAAACGACGTAGCCGTTAGGGTCTGCCTTTGTCTGGAGCTCGAGTCTCCCCCAGTGCTCCAAACACAGCCTCGAGTCCCACCAATCAGGCGTCACCAACGATCCGGCGTGCGCCGTCCAGGCATCTGCGAAACCACAGAGCAAGGCGTAGGAGTATCAAAAATGGGGGAGGGGGGTAGGGACAGCAAAAAGCACAACATTATAAACAAAACTATAAATTCGTTTCCTCTGGTCGGTCGCCGTGGGGGCGTTTCGGTGGCCTTTCGCAAGACTGTCAGCCCTGATTCGCGAGAGCTTTGTACTATTCGCGAGTGAAGAGACTTTACGGGAACAGATTCAACAGGACTGCCGTTGATCTCAGCTGCTTTGGCCCGAAGAGACCGGCTAAAGGACGGCATACATACGATAGTAGACAGATAATTTTTTCTATTTTGTACCGGAATAGTTTCAACAGGACTACGGGTCATTGGATTATTTGCGTGCGTGGGCACATGTAGCGTGGACAGCATACGACGCGCGTCACGCTGTTGCTGCCTCTTCGTAGACCGCTTGGCCTCCTGCTGGCGTTGCTCCTGCTCGTGCCGCTCCTGCTCGTGCCGCTCGTGCTCGTGCCGCTCCTTCTGGTGCCGCTCCTGCTGGTGCTGCTTTTGCTTTCGCTGCTTCTGTTGGTACCGGGTGTTCCTCCCGCTGGTGCTGCTCCTGCCTGGTAGATGGCATCGCCTGCTCCTGGTGGTGCTGCTTCTACAGAGTGGACTGCCCTTTGTCCTGCTGCCGATATTAAAGGTGCTGCCTTCAATACACCTCTGCCTCGCCCCCTTCTGACGGATCTTGGAAGCCCCTTTCGAACAGAACCCCCCTGTCCAAGTCAGTGCTCAATCCCACTGTAGAGTGCAACCGCCGCATCTCCCAGCTATATGATGGAGACAGATCTTTGGAGGCAAGGTCGATTTTGCGACCTGCGACCACGACACCTGCCCCGGCAGCGGAATAATCTTGAAGTGGCCCAAAGACTGTGAATTGTGCGCCAGGCCTATCGACGTCCGCACCGTGTCCTTCACGCTCGAGACAGGAGGTGGCGGTGAGTTGTGTTCTGTGCTCCTCTGTTGCTGAAGTTGTTGGTGTTGTTGTTTGCTACCTATTTATACCGCCGCGGCTGCTGTTGTTGTTGTTGTTGTTGTTGTTGTTGTTGTTGTTGTTGTTGTTGTTGTTGTTGTTGTTGTTGTTGTTGTTTTTGTTGTTGTTGTTTGTCGACCTTTAGCACTAAATCCAAGACAAAAAACGTACCTGGTACTCACAATGCCATTTGTTTATGCGCTACTGCGCCTACTGCCATTTGCTTCTGCGCTGCTGCTGCCGCTGCCGCTGCTACTGACGTTGTTGTTTACAGCCTGCGTTCGTTTCCCCAACAGTGTCTACCGCCGCTCCTGCTGTTGTTGTTTCTGCTGCTGCTTCTTTTCCTGCTGCTGTAGTTCCGCGCGCCTATCGCCCCTGATGCTGATTTTACTGTGTACGCAGGCGTCGTTCGCGTTGTTGCTGTTGTACGCAGCTTTGAGTCGGTGTCTGCCGCCGCTGCTGCTGCAGCTGTTGTCTGGGCTGTTGCTGTTCCCGCATGTTGTCGACCTTCAGCACTAAATACAAGACACAAATACATACCAGGTACTACAGCAATTTCGAGTTTTGTCTTGCACACTACAGCAGTACGTATAACCAAAAAAAAATGGCCATTTTTTTTTTCTTGATACGAGCTCACACCGAGGCAGGGGTATAGTACGCGTACTGCAATTTGTATATGCGCTGCTGCAGCCGTTGTTTTTGTTTTGCACACTATAACCAACTTTTTTTCCGAACAGTTGCCGTTGTTGTTTGCAGCCTGCGTTCCTTTCCACTTCGAGACAGTTGTCTACCGCCGCTGCGGCTGTTGTTGACACGATAACAGACAGGCGTTGAGTTCCCTAACACGTTTCCATGTTTTATGCTGCTGCCGACTCTGCCGTCGCCGTCTCTGCCTCGAAAAAAGACGTGAGGGTTTGCCAACATCATGCATCGCATCTCATTCCTATTTACCTTTAGTGCTTTCTGCCTGTACAGCGCACGCCAACGCGTATTTTCGAAACTGTTTTTCAAGGTGTTTTTGCCAAAATCAGGTATATCTGGCCGCTTTTCGGCCAAAATCAGGTACATTCTAAAAACAAGTACAAAACACACCCCAGGAGCGCTGCTATTGGCCAGGCTGACATCGTATAACTGATTTTGGCTAGAAAAGGCCACCTTATGCCAGTTTTTTTTCTACTCTCTCTAGCTTTCAACTGATTTTGGCCAACTTTGAACCAATCAGAGGGGCCACATATGTACACCGTTGTTTCTCTCCGTATGCGTCTGCTCTCCCTCGGTTGAAATTCTTCTGCACTACGCAACGTATAAACTCTGTACTTGCACGTACACATTGTACGTCAAAGTACGTTTTTACATAAATATGCATACATGAGTATGCTGGTTTCGCTTTTTTCCTTCTTTGGAATGTGCGACGTGCTTCAGTTATTGAATAGTTGTTGTGTCCTACTGCCGCTGCTTTGTTGTTTTCTATGGTCACAGCGGTCCATACATCACCATGGTCTTCATCTGCACCACCCCGCGTCGAGTTTGTCTCAGGTTTAGTACGGCAAGATAATTTCGTGCCGAGCTGGCAGTTCCGCGAGGACGGTCAAGAAGATTTAAGCTGTCAACGGTGGGGGTGCGCCAGATTAAATACTCTTCTTGGCGCCCCCGCCGTCGCAGAACAAACGAAGCCTACTAAGAGTGACTCTCTGCAGGTCCAAGTGAAGCCCGTGGTATCTACACCCTAAAGAAAACTAAACGACTTAGATTTTGGAGGTCATCTATGGAACGCTTCTTTTTTTACCCGACTTTCATGGACAGAACACCGCTCGTGGCGCGCGTTTTTTACTTGGTTTTAGTCTACACCTGATTTTGGCTCAAACGGATCAGGTATAACTGATTTTGGCATTTGCCCTTTTCAAAGTCTTCGTCAACTAAACTCACACCAAGTAAAATGTTTGTATGCAACACGTCTTACATGTCTCCTTAGTGCTGTCGGTTTGTTGTCTATAATCTATGTTTGCAGGTCCGTAAGGATTGTGTCTACTGCAAAGGAACTATCAAGGACAACGGCATCTTGGTCGGCCTGTGCAAGCCCCCCCTGCACTTCTCGGGCTCCAAGCACTCCAGGAAGCTCTTCATTGCCCACGACGAGAAAGTTCAGGGCGAACGCCACGCGAAGTTCGGCGAATGGGCTCGGGTGGAACTGGAGAAAAGCACCGCCAAGCGGGAAGGCTGTGTCGGTCGATCTCCTCGGTTCGGGCTCGGAAGAGGTCTTCGTACTTTAAGAGTCTGTCCTCGTGTCTATCATGATCTTCCGGTACAGCACCATACACAGTTGATCTGCCTTTGGTCTGCACCTGGGTTCCGAACATAGAGGTGTTCGCGGGCGTTTCGTTGCAGCGTACGCCTGCGTCTATAATATTTCAATACTTTCAGCAAACATCCGTTGTGCGTGTACTTGCAAGTCTGTCAGCGGGTACTTTGAGTTCAAGCGTGGGAAGCGGACTGGTTCATGTTTTTTCGGTGGGGGTTTCTTCACCGAAGAAGAGTGTCAGGTTTTGCATCGCCTCCATCACGCTAGTGCCTTGGCGAGTGCCAAGGTCTAACTGACTTTCTTGCATCCTCTTTGGGTGCTGTGGACAACGAAAGATCCTGTTTTTTTCAATCTACCTTGGGTGTTTGCCAGTGTGCTGATTCCGTTGTTATTAGCGACATTCGCGTTTGCGAGGGAATTTTTGCCACTACTTACTCCCGTCGCTTCGACTTCTTTGCGTTTGACGCCGGCCCCGGGCCCACTGCTACGCTTCGTTGAAGACATTTTTTCTTGAGGAATTCCTGTCGTAGTTGGTTTGGGCGTCCGCCAAAGGTTTCGTTCGTTGTCGAACCCTTATGTGTCGCAGGACATGTGTCGACTGGCGCTGGGATTCGTTGAGCAAGTGCTTACTGTCGGAGTTGCATATCACGCTCATGTCGCCTTCATATATCATAACAGCTGCAATACATAATTACTACCTGCTTTTTCGGTCATTAGAACTGCTCTCTTGCGTCACCCTCATCTGCATGTTCCACTAGTATTTTCCTTATACTCATACATACTTGGTTGTTAACAGGTGTACATTTGAGTTATTGCCCCAACTGCAGCACATACAACTGCAATGGGTGGAATAGTTCAAACCAACCCACCAGATACGTATTTTTTCGGCAAGAGTCTTCTTACACGCTACGCTCATGCCACTCCGAAGGGAAAACTTGTATACACTAGGTATGTGTGTAATGATTCGCTTGCACGCCCGCATTCGTCGGCTACCCTGCTCCGGGAAAGGGTGGAAGGGGATAACAAATACCAAGGAAGTTGTCAGATATTTCAGGCAGAGAAACATTAAGTCAAAGCCAAAACGAAGTGTTTGTTGCTGTCAAGGATTCAAGGCAATGCCAAGTCCGACGAATACGTGTTGCTGTAGTCTGATATCATGCCTGGTATGTTGTTTTGCATCAGTACTCAGAGCCGGGGTCTCTCTACGCAGGGCCCTCTTCCTCCGTCCCTGGGCTACGGGGCGGCTTGGGCTTTATTGCGCGAAGGGATCAGTTTAGCACCTCGGAAAACGTAACACTTGACGTTCCGCATAAATGTTACGGTTCAACGTGGTTCAGCGGGGATGTTCTTCAACATTGCGGTACTACGTTACCTCGTTTCTAGATATTGTCGTAACATATTATAGTGTTGTTACGTTACGATATTGGCGGACGGTGCGTGTCACAATGATATCCCGTTAGCTGGATTCCGCTTTGACAACAGTATAGTGTTACTTTATTGTAATCTGTGGTTCGCTACGAGTAACGTGAAGGTAGGATGTCAGCCAAAATGTTATTAGTTGCATCGCAACACACGCTAGTCAAGGATCGGACATGGTCGATAAAGCACTAACATCATGGTAGTGTGTTAGCTCGTATGCAAATTATGTACCAGGTAGTTATTAATAGCCGATAACGTACAGTACATCCACAATCCAACATCGGCTAGATGTTAATGCTGTGTCAGCTCGTACGTGTGAGTATGTAGATTAAGTTGTAACACGATAAATAAACGGATAACGTGTCGGCGTAATAGATGGATAACGTACCGGCGGGTTTCTTATTTTTTCAAGCGTTATTTTAGCGGGGATCTCTCCTCAATCTCCCCTATTTTCGGGTTTTCAAAACGATGGAGGCGTTTTTTGTCGTAGATATCATGTTTTACTCCCCTCCCGGGGACATTGTTGTACGTACCCCCGCCTGCGAAAGGGTCTATTGCAATCCAGTAAAAAACGGACACTACGTTACTCCGCGATTCCGCTTCAAGTGCAACACTACTGCAACACATGTTGTGCACCCAATATACCAAAATGGTAACATAGCAATATTAGGTTGCAGCAATGACAGGTCCAAGCGTCACGTAATAACGTAATGTTACGTTCAGTTTTCACTCATGGCAACGCCGTAACGCAACGTTACAGTCAAATCTTAAATGGGAGTAATGTCAAGAAATAATATAGGGGACGCCAGCAGGGCGAACCCCTCTTGGGGAAAGCCTCATTGTTGTACTGGGAGGTAGCGGTTAAAGTCCACCCCGTGGACGATACCGCAGCTCGACAACAGAACGACAAGGTAAAGAGCTCAAGTGAAACGGAGTTATGTCAGAGGCAGCCATGGCTTCGTGCGCCACCCCGCTGGACTTCGGCTGGGTGCGCGGGAAGCTTCCGTGCACCAAGGCGGGCATGCGTGGGCAACCACACGTTCAAGACCTGACACGGGTGCTCCAGCACAACGGGGCGAGTTTCTCCAAGCTCACCATCGTGGAGGCAGCCGAGCGCCTCGCTCCTCTCTGGCCAGCGGTGTTCCAACAGTTGCAGTCGTTCTTCGGGGAATTCACCGTCGACTTCATGGCATCGTCTGAGAACGCCCAGGAGGGTCCCACCACGAGGACGGGCGAAAAGCGAAGGCTGCCATTCTTCTCGCGGTACCCCTGAGAGGGATCGGCGGGGGTAGACATCTTCCGTCAAAACGTAGCAGTTACGCCGGGGGGGAACACAAGGGCGTTCGGCTACTGTTTCCCGCCCCCAGTCATGGTAGTACACGTCGTACAACACATGGCCGATGGTATAGCACACGCGGTGATCGTTCTTCCAGACGTGCGCGCGTACTGATTCCCACGGATCAGCCGCGCGGCTGTGCGTGCGCTCGTACTGCCACCGACAGGCAAATTCGGCTACCCCCATCCCCAGGGCGGATTGCGCGATTACGAGTACGGGCGGCACGGAATGGGTGCAGTCGAGGTAGATTTCCAAGTGGGTGACGTAAGTTGACAGGACGACCCCCCTCCTCTCCCCACCCCGACCTTTCTGTTCCCATTTGTCGGTCATGTCGTGCTTGCGGGTGTTTCATTTTCACCCTCGCGGTACGAGAAAGGAGCGGTGGGTACACTCCCATTTGGGGCTATTCGGGCGGCCGACTTTATTCCGCGAGTGCTATGCACCGAGTGCCAGGGAATTAATTTAGGTTCTTATACGTACTGCCAGTCATGCAAACACCTCGTGTACCGAGGTCCTCCGGTGAAGGGGAAGTGCTGGCGGCGTTGGTAGGGAAGGCCGGTCAGCAGCGGAATGTCGAGTAGCCGACGAATTCGACGCGTTCCTTCGCACGCGGATGAATGATGGGAGGGGGTGGCAGTCCGCAACCGACGTAGACGTGTTCGAGTGGTCATGTTGGCTAGACTTGCACGGAAATGGCAAAAGGGGGTGAATGACGTTACGTGCCCGGCGGAGGGGCTGGACGACAGCACGCAGTGCATGGGCGGCGGAAGGTGCAGGAAGAGGTACGCAGAAGCGTCCCTAGACAAAGGGAAAATTTCGAAGCTGAAATGGGCCATGGTAGAGCAGCTTGGCAAGCACAGCGACTGGGACCCGGTCGAGCAAGAGGGAAACCCCGTAGCGACCCCGCTAGCACGGGGCTACTTGGCTGACGCGTAGCGGAACAGCAGCGAGGGGGGGTGTCGGTGAAACAAGCGCCTCCGTTGGTGGCGAGTCAGTTGCGAAAGCAGGTGGGGGGCACGCGCCGACGCGTGCCCACCCTGTCAACGGTGGCAGAACGATTCGCAATGGTAGGGGATGTGGCGATTTTCGGTGTCGATTCCCACACGATGAAGCGCGGCTTTGAACTGCCAGTAGCAGCTGCGTCCCAGGTGTTGCAGATGTCTAGGGTCGAGGGTTGTTCGGTAAAACTCTGAAATCCCAAGCGGTAGTGGTAAGAAGGAACGTCGACTGCCGCTAGATCGGTGCAGTGGCGGCCATGATCGAGTACCGACAGGAAACGGCGTCCATGCAGTGGGCATTCGCGGAGGGTTCAGGGTTATTTTCCCCGAGCGTCCTCGAAAACGAAGTCAAGGGTAACCTGGCGCTGACGCCGGCGCAGATGACCTCGAACCTCTAGGCCCATTTGCGAGCAGCGGGTATGGAGCACAAGCGGTACACGTTGCACTCCTTTCGGGTAGAGGGGGCGGCGAGTCACCATATGGATAGAACGGCCATGGACGTCCTCATGGAATACGTTGGACGGAGGTCCGGGGTCGTGGCCAGCAGATACATCCGGATAACAGAATCCCTGTCGGCGTCGAACGGAACGAAACATTCGAGCGACACGGCCTCCATCCAGGCAGACGCTTCACGGCTGTCGGAGGGCTTCGGAAATCGTACGCGGCGTTCCCACGGGACAACCTACGGTAGCAGATCCCTAAAAGGGTTAGGCTAATGGTTTGGGAATAATGGCATAGAAAAGAAACCCACAAAAAGGATAACAGGTGAAAGAGCGACGTCACTGAGATAAGGGAAGGGTCAACAAGTATGGTTGTGATCTCATTCCGCAGCAGAGAGGCATAATTGATCCCAAAACCATATACGAATTAACCTACGCCGCAATGCCACAACAGCAATATCAAAGGAGGCAGAAAGGGGACACGGCAGCAGGGCGAACCCCTCTTCGGGAAAGCCTCACTGTTGTACTGGGAGGCAGTGGTTAAAGCAGCTCGACAACACCACTACAAAGTAGAAAGAAGTTAGGGGAAACACACCATCCCGCCAGCCCATCATTGGTAGCGAGGTGCACCGTCGACAACGACAAGTTTCGTTAGTGTTTATTTTATCGGGGTACCTACTCTCTTCCATGAGGTGCCGCGTTGATCGCCAGAAAATCAACCCGGGGGTAGTAACCCCCGGTGAGAGCCTCCGGCTGGTCGCAGCAGGAGGCCTCATTTATCCCAAACTATATACGAGTTAACCTACGACCGAATGTTACAACAGTAACATCCTAACATAATGTTACACACGCCTCGGCGTTCAAGTAACATCCCAACATTGTGTTACATCGCGACCACCTCCAACGGTAGCTTACCTAACCTACGTCAGGTGTTGCACTATCCGACCCTAAGGAAGGATAAGGGCGGCTTGGACAACGTTCGAACAACATAACGCCAGTGTTATGGAAAATACGACCATCGCTATCAACTTTATGTTGGGGCGTTACACTCAACATCACCCTGAAACCTAACACAGTGTTAGGATCTTATGCCTAGAGCCTCCTATATCACATCACGTCAGCAAGTAAGCGAACCGGCGGATAGTCGGTCTGTTCATGTGGGGTTGATAACGTACGAGTCAGAATAAATCCTAACATTGTGTTACGATATGTTAGTACACGTACTGATATAGGCGCAACACTGTTACCGTGCCGCAGCCGCCGATATCGAGAAGAAACATACGGCAGTGCGTTATAACGTTCGTTGAAATGTATTCGACACTGTGCTACCGCATGATGCCATGCTACTCCAGTGATAACACTATGTTCGGACGTGGCCAAGCCAGTGTGTTAGGCCCCATCACGTAAAAAGGAGTTATCGCAGTGTTACTGTAGGTTGATAACGTACGAGTCTGGACAAATTCAACATTGTGCGACGATGTTAGCATACGTACCGATCACGGCGTAACACTATGCCACCGTACCAGCACCGCCGAGATCGAGAAGAAACATAACGTTAATGCGTTCTGATTTTTGTTTACATGCATTTAACACTATATTACCGCGTTATGTCATTGCCTCTCCAGTGCCAACAATATGTTAGGACGTGGCCAAGCCGCTGTGTTAGCCCCCATAACGTAGGTAAGTGATATAATATGGTTACGTCATCCGAGGTCTGCAAATAGTCGAGGTTATGGTACCAGGTATAGGGTTTGTGGATTCCGGGTACGGCTATGGAAGTAATACAGAAGTTACAGAAGTTACGCGTGCGGGTATTGAAGTTCTACAGAACTCACAGAAGTTCCGAGTACGGTGGCACGGGCGTACAGAACCCACAGAGGTTCCGGGTGCAGGTATGAATGTCATACAGAACTCACAGAAGCTCCGGGTACGGGTATGAAAGTCTTACAGAACTCACAGAAGTGCCGGGTATTGTGGCACAGGCGTACATAACTCACAGAAGTTCCAGGCAGATATAAAATGGTTGTACTCATACCCCGGGTATTGGGGCACGGACGCACAGAACTTACAAAAGTTCCCGGTACGGGTATGAAGGCCGTACAGAACTCACAGACGTTCCTGGTACGGGTAAGGATGTTGTACAGAATTCACAGAAGTTCCGGCTACGGGTAATACCCGGATAAATTCACGCCTCAAGAGGGCGAAAAACAACAGACTAACCGAAGGTGGCCGAATATTTATTTTCGACACCTTACGTCGAATTATTCAACTCCCACCCTCCCGACAATGGGGGAGGGGGGGTACCTGACACCGTCTCCTCCCTCTACCCCCGTACAATAACTATATAGAACTGAACACAGCGGAGAGAGCCGCCCCCCTCCTTCCTTGATACAAAGCCTTCCATTGTACTATGCTACTACTCGGCTGCAACCTAGAGGCCACAGCGCACAGCTGCGTAGTCACGGGGACTGCAGCAGTAGTAAGCGGTACTCAGGGTCTACAAATGTAGGACACGGTGAGCAACAGGGGGCGGGCGCGCACGAGGAGAAGGCACTCCGATTCAATGGTGGGAATCAGGTATTAATAGTTAAAACACTTGTGGGACTTTGATGAGCACTCGCGGCGAAAGAGGTCCAATCTGATGCGAGTAAGGTCACGAAGCTCGATGATGAGCGGCACGGAATGTCGAGTGCGATAGTTTCTTGCTTCGGCACATTGCATCAGGTCGCCGAGCTTGGGCGATTCAAAGTGTGGGCTCCTTCCTGAGCATACAGACCGATATACCCTTGCAACAAGAATCGTCCATGAAACCAACCGCTGACCGGCCTAGTGTCATTGACACCTCGCCTGTCTACCCGCTTCTATACAGATGTCCTGTGCCCCATTGCCGGAAAAATCGTGAACAGTCTTCGACACTCACATAATACATCATGCAATGCCTGGCTAAGCCGTGGAACGCAGAACTACGAGTACATGCCAGCGTTGTACGTCCGTTATCCACATGAATGGGCATGCCGTGTACAACCAAGCAGCAAAGCAGAACAATACCAGGTACAATAAAACGTAGGAGGGATATTATGTGGTGATACGTCATTTGACTCGATGTGAGGGAGATGTACGCCTTTTGGGTACCGTCACACAAAAGTTTCGACGCGTAGAAAGAACGGCTGCATGTGAAGAACACACACACTATTAAAATGGCCATAGTATCACACACAGCTTGCAAAGATGAGCTTCGACAAAATCCTTGATGTCATTTGCTTTAAAAATTGTACAAATACGAGTGCGATACATATAAAATGTATACATACGTCTGCTGTTTTTTTTGCAATACGCACCTGTTGCACAGCAGGCTGAAAACATAACCCGTATCCATGGGCGGCGAAATAAGTATATTGTAGAGCATGGCAAGGGTTGCCCTGCTGTTCCCTAGGTATTACCATTTAATCCAAGGTTGGACTGAGGTATGGTAATTCTCTCGCGACGTAGATACTTGCTAGGTAGAATTTTAATAGTTTGAAGTTGCTGTTGTTGCCGCTATTTATTGTTTATTGCGGGGGGTTTCAGAAGAAAGAAGTGATACCAGGCATGCTTATACAGTAGACCCTGACAACCCGACCCGAACCCTAACCCTATAACCTGAACGCTATGGCGTGACCTGTGTTTCGATGCAAAGAAGGTACCACGGGTTGTAGATATGGAGAAGTCAGTAGTATCACTGATGCTGTCTTGTTTCGACCTGGTGTAAAAGGGTAGGCTATCTGTCGTCTTTTGTTGTTGTAGGCCGCTGTTGTCGTGGGCCGTTCAACTCTTTTGTCGCAGTCGTCCTTTTTTTCTCTTGGAAATCTTTATTCTGACTCTTGCAAGTCTGTCTAGTAATACGTCAGCATTGTCTTTGGACTATGAAGCAATTGCCATACACGTCAGTCGGCCTGTCGGCCTATCACCATCGTGCCAGTAGTAGGTACCAGGTAATCTCGGCCAGTTGTCTGATCGCGACGACAGCAGCTACTTGTTGTGGTGGTCGTGCTGTCTCTCTCTGTAGTCGCTCATGTATCTGTCGGCGGCCAAAGCTCACGGCGGCCGAAGCTCAGCAGCAGAAGCAGCAGCAGCTAGCCACAAAAAAAAACTCCCAAGTCAGCGGCAAGCGGCAGCTAAGCTACTGCGCAGAGGAGTTGCTGCTCAGGAGGAGCTGTTGCTCCGGCGCAGCAGCTGCACAGCAGCTAGCTACTTTTCGTGGTGGCGGTGCTGTCCCTCTCTGGCGCTCAGGTACCTGCCGTCGCGACAACCTGAAGAAGCTTATGTCGATCGCGGCCAAAGCTCTCGGCGGCCAAAAACTCTCAGCGACCAAAGCTCAGCAGCAGCTTCTGAAGCAGCAAGCAGCTAGATGCGAAAAACGTTCTCCGCAGTCAGAGGCCTGCTGCTCGGGAGCAGCAGCTGCAAATGTTCAAAGCCTTCGGCGGTCGAAGATCTTAGCTGCTGCTGCCGCCGTTTCGTGACTCCTGACTCGTGACATCCATTTTTTTCGAGCGTTACAACAGCATCAACAGACCATTTTTTTGGCATGCTGTCCGTCGCGGTGCATCATAACACGTAGATACGGCTATCCTGGGCGCGCTAGTCTGTCTCAACTGGTGCTCCACTTTGTCGGGCCCATTGTTGTGTTGTGTACAAATGCGGGTGTCCGCGCTGTGGATCAGCAGCCGCGGAGGAGTGGAAAAGACGATAGATAGATGTTATGTACTACTCTAATAATACCTGGTACAACAATTAGTGGTATGATCGCGCTCGCTACTACTACTGCTTTACTTACGGTACTACTGCCGTGCTTCGTACGACAATAAACAGCAGAATATGACGCACTGACTTGGTATATCTACTGAACACCCCCCCCCGGAGACAACGCTACCGCCACTATAATACTTAATGAGTAGAATATGACGTAACAATGTGACTGACTGGCAAGGCAGTATCATAACACATGGTTGATGATACCAATCTACCGATAGTCGGATGCGTACTCTGCTGTAAATTGGCTGTTTTACGCCCGATGTATATCGATCTCAGGCAGAGGCGGTGCGGACAGCAGTCAGGCTGATCCGTAATTTGTTCTGCGCAATGCCGTTGCCCATCTGCAGTTTGGCTCGTTCATCGTTTAGAAAGCTTGAATAGGTAAACACACTTGGATTGGTGACAAGTGATCAACATTGCAGCTCATGCTGCGGCGAAGCCCCGTTTGCTATGTGCAGGCTCTCACTGGGATCCGCGTGCAGTGCAACTGCACGCTGTGGGCTATTCGAATGAACACGTACGAAAAAGCGCGGAAAGAAACCCCCCCCCCGTCCCCTCCCATGCAATAAGTTTCTGCCTGATTGGAACACCTTGCACCGGTCAAAGAGAAATAGGCGAAGAGCAGAGCTTCTCTCTTAGCCTCGCACGCCACACACCCGTCTCGCGACCACCTCACCACCGATTCGGTCCGGGTAAAGCTTTCCTCCCTCTCTGCCACAGCGAGCCCCGTCACCCGCCTCGTGTGAAGCCCGGTGCTCACCGTGGCCCTTGTTCGCCAGCTCGACAAAGTTGGAGCTCAGACTGCATCGCTCTCTCTTTGAACTTCAGTTTGGTCGAAAAAAAAAAGCACCGCTTGGATATTATTCTGCATACCAAAACAACCCTTATATCTCGTGTATGGTACAAGCGGAGCCTCACAAGGAGGCCAGACAGAGCCCATTCGTGCTTCCCACGTCTCTCGAGGCACACGCGACGCCTAGCCACGAAAACGGCGACCGCGCTCCTTGCAACCACCCCTCTACCTGCCAGCACCCGCTGACACCCGCGACGGCGCCGGGCTCGCCCGCGGTGCCGTGTTCTGAGTACACGCACGCGCACGAAATAAAGCAGAACGTCTTCAGAAATATAAGCTACGCTTGACTCGTACCTGGTATGTTCGCATGAACACGAGTACAAGAAGGCGCTTGTATTGACGAAAGCGGTTCTTGTTCGTAATTATGAGCTATACCGGGGCATTTTGCTTTTTCACCAGAAAACGGTATACCTTGACAGAAAACGTCATATATCTTGGGTTTGGTGTGCCCTGATCACCTCGTTTTACTTTTTCGTACCGTAAACTAGTGAAAATATGATGGTGTACCGTTTTGTTTTGTCATTTTTGCGACTTGAACGGACGGACATGCATGTCTAGGCATAAAACGGTATACCTTGACAGAAAACGTCATCTAACGTGCGTTTGGTGTACCCTGATTTCCTGGTTTGATACTTTTCTACCGTAAACTAGCAAAAAAATACTGGTGTACCGTTTTTTGGTTATTTTTTCCGTTAGGACAGGAAATTATCTTTGCTTCTTGACAACCGAGGAAAACCTAGGGAAAAAGAAAGGAAAAAGAAAAAATGCCATGAAGTGATACCAAAAGGTTTGGTTTACATCCGATCACGTACCGGGTTCCCACGTATTGTGACAGAGGTATACCCGTACCCCGGATATTGTGCAACAGTCCTTACAGAACTTACAAAAGTTCCGGGTACGCGTACGGATGTTGTACAGAACTCACATATTTTGCGGATAGGGGTACAGTATTCTTACAGAACTAACAGAAGTTCCAGGTATTGTGGCACAGGCGTACAAACCTCACAGAAGTTCTGGACAGGTATAAAAAAATGTTGTGCCCGTACCCCAGATATTGTGGCACTCGCGTATATAACTTGCAGAAGTTTCGGGTACGGGTATGAATGTCGTAAAGAACTTGCAGAGCTTCCGGGCACAGGTATGGATGACATGAATAACCCACAGAAGTTACTTACCTGGTATAGGGTAATACCCGGGAAATATCCCGGATATGGTTCTGTGCAGAACAAAACCCTGCAAATATTGACTTACTGATACCCCAAAAAAAAACAAGTACCAGGTACTAATTCGCAGACCAAACCCCTATTTATCCGTACGAAAAATAGCTTTCCATAGATATTGAGATTCAACGGGATTATTGAGCGTAGCGCTGGGTAGTGGCGCGGTATATGATGTCAGTACAAGTGTACTGGTGGCATACCTATGTTGGCTGAGAGGACCAGTCTAGTTGAACAGTATATTAATAGAACGACGTGCGTACGTCCCACAAAACGCCCCGAAAAAATGAAAGCCCTCCAAAATGATTCAGTGACCGGCAGCGGGAGGAGAAAAGACAGAGATACGGAGACTTTGCGATCAACGGGCGAGTTATGGTCGCCCGCTACCAATTCAGTTGGCTCTGTGCTCTATTACGGGGGACCATATTGAATAGGACCAAATATTGTCAGTAAAAAATGATGTTTTTTTAGCTTTTTCTATGCACCATAGGTCCTATTTACTATGGTCCCTCGTAAAAAAATGTATCCCCTTCGAATTATCGTGTTATTATGACTGTACACGACAACGATGCGCGTAGGCGTGTTGCTAGGTGTCACCTTCAAGCGTGTATTGTGGTGATCGGGGAGGTGGAGGACTGCGTGTGATAGGGTCATGATAGACTTCGGTTGGGATTTGTCAATTCAGATAGATAGACAACCAACCTGGAAACGGTTTTAGAACCCAACACAAACGGCACAGCGTTCCCTGCCGCCATCACGAGCGCTACAGTTGGGGGCCCCGGCATGTTCATGAGCGCATTCAAACGAAAATGTTGAGAGCTATCCAAAGTATATTTGAACTCAGCCCACCTCGTCTGGTTATGTGAGATACCTGGTATCAAGCAAAGCGCGCCAGGGGTCTTCTTCGCCGCGGCTGAAAGCGCCACATATGCATACATTACACAAGAGCTATAACAAATTGATCTGGCGGTGTCCACGATTACCAGCTATGCAGTTACCTGGTATCCAGGAAGTCAGAGCAAGTAGGAGTTTTTATTCCCTTTGCTTTCCAGGTGCCCACCTCCTCTGTGCCATGCGACGCTCGTTCGACTACGGGGAAGGTGCGCTCGCCGCTACAACAGCAGCATGATTGTCATTATTATCTGCGACGTCGGGGGGGGGCGGGGGGGGGGGGGCACTGACGTAGTACGAGAGCCACGGCACCGGTCGCTGCTTTCCTTTTCAGCACCTGAGAGCCCCCCCCCCCCCCAAGCTGACTGGCCGGGGCCCTAAAACACGCAGTCTCGGACGACCGAGACCCCCAATGGTAGAGATTCATTGACATGGCCATTCCGCTGCTGTCGTGAACCCCGGAATCGCTACCAGTCAATCGCACAGAATAACTATAAATATAATGAGGTGTGGCCCACACCATGTACGGCCGCTCCGTTCCCCCGCCTTCGAAAGCAGAAAGCGGAAGAGGAGGGAGGGGGGGCACAGCAGTAGGCCTAGTTTAGGCTTCCTCCTAGGCAGCGAGCAGTGTCGTGTTCGTGTACCTCTGCTGGGCCCGGCGCAGCTATGCGCGTCAAGGTAAAGGCACTCACAAGTGAGCATCTCTCTCGTACACCTTTGCCTCTGGTCGAAACACAGAGGTCGGTAAAGCCCACGACTATCAACAAGCGCAAGGGGCCCGCGTGTACACCACGGCGCAAACGCTGGTCCGGCCGGGCTCCGTGGCGCATCTTTGGACGTTCAAAATCGCGAATTGTGAGCCAAGCAGGTCTACGCGAACCCCACGGTTCAAGATTTTAATATTACGTTCTGTTGTTGCTGGCTGCTGTTGTTGTATCCTGTCTGTATCACACTGTCCCTCAAGCTCTTTACTACTGTATGTGGCAGCCAGGGACAACAGCAGTCGCACATCGAGCTCTTGTTTTGACGGACACAGACGGTGCATTTCTGTGTGGACTTGTGTGTACCATATTCCCCGTCCACCTACCGTAGGAAGTACGAACGAACACATACGCAATATGATGAAAGGTGCAATAACTTGGGTGCTGCGCAGGGGGCAGGACGACGATACGAACCCATACTTCCTCGGGTGTTCAAAAGCAGCGGTACAACAGAACCAGCGTTTCACGCTTCGGCATTTGTGACACGTTGCTGTTGTAATCGTCGTATGTGTGTGCAGTGTTCACCAGTAGATACATGCAATTCCGGCTATATCTCCCGCACGTACAATTTAAAAATCAAGCACACGTCGTCGAACCTCATTCTGTCACACAGCGGTAGTACCCGGAGCAAATAGGGAAGCCTAATGACGATGCTCTCCCTTTTCGACTTTCGACACTCCCGGAATTTCAAGTCAACCACATTCCGAAGGGGAACTTTGTATATACCAGCGTAAAAATCGGCGCGGTTCACGCGCCATGTCTTTTATCATCGGCTTGCGCCAAGCGAAGGTTGTATATGGTGATCAGTATGGAATACACACCCACTTCATATTAAATATCAAGTATGTTAGATCGGGGCTAACGAATTTGCTGAGCCTTCCTGCTCCCAATAGTGGTGAGGACCACCAGCTTCAGGAAGTTCAGTCCAAAAACGGCGTACCATGGGTTAGGGTATACACACCGTGCGGGGCGGTATCAATCCCAGATACCACCGTTTTCGTCCCTGGCTGGTCGGAATTGTAAAGGAATGGAATGGTGTGTTAGGCGAGAATAGCACCCTCTCCTCCGCGAGTGGTGCTGGCTCCCAGAAACTAAGGCAATCAGTGACAGCCAGTGGGGATGGGGTTTCTATACCGTGCGCGGCGGTACCGATCGGGGGATCCCCGTTTTCGTCCCCATTTTTTGTCGGATTTGTAATGTATGGAAGAATTTCTATTCCGGGTATCGGACCTTATCCTTCCCGGGTGAAGCTGGTTCGACGAAACCAAGCCAATTAATGATAGACGGTGGGGTTGGGGTTTCCACTCCGTGCGGGGCGGTATCGACCCTCGGGGGGCAGGGGGGCATTTTCATCCCTGATTTGTGGGAGTCTTCATGTATGACATGATCTATAACCCGGGGATGGGACCCTATCCTTCCCGGTCGGCGCTGGCTCCACGAACCCCAGCCAATCAGTGTCAGAGCCAGTAGGGTTCGGGTTTCCACACCGTGGGGGACGGTATCGACCTGGGGAATATTGGTTTTCGTCCCTGGCTTATCGGAGTTGTAGACGTATGGAAGCACTGATGATCCGGGGATGGGGCCCCATCATCCCCGGGTGGCGCTGGCTGTATTTTCGAATCAAGCCAATCAGCGATCGGACGGTGGGGCTGAAGTTTCCATACCTTGTGGTGCGGTATCAACCCAGGGGATCACCCTTTTCGTCCCCGGATTGTCGGAGTTGAGGAGGATACGGAATGATTTCCGAACCGGGGATGGGGCCTTATCATCTCTGGATGCGGCGGGACTGGGGGTTTCCCCAGAGGAGGAACTCTCGCCGCGCGCGCCGCGGCCGGAAGCTCAGCCATGGGTGATTAAGCCATTGAGCCAGTGGGGTTGGGGTTTCCACACCATGCGGGGCGGTGTCGACCCAGGGATCTCGGCTTTCGATTGTTGGAGTAGTACATGGATGGAGAGAATCTAGATCCGGGGATGGGATCCTATCGTACTCGGGTCGCGCCGGCTTGAGTTTTGAGCCCCAGCTCATCAGCGGTCGGCCGGTTGGGGTTTCTACGCCATGCGGGGCGGCGACGAACCGGGGGAACCTGTTTTTCGTCCCCTGGTAGTTGGACCTGTAGGTGCATGGAGGAATTTCAACCGAGGATGGAGTCCTATCGTCCTTGGGTGGCGCTGGCTTTAGTTTCGAGCCCCAGCCAATCAGAGGTCGGCCGATGAGGCTGGGGTTTCCACACCGTGCGGGGTGGTGTCAACCCGAGGGATAATTTTTTTGTCCTCCGTTTGTCGGAGTTGTACCGTTTTGTCAGAGTTGTTCATGTATGGAATGACTGATTATCCGGAGATGGGACCTAGTCCTCTCTGCGTGTGGCGGAACCTCAAAGCCATCCCCGCCAAACAGTGGTAAAGTCATTGGGGTTAGAATTTCCACATCGTGCCGTGTCTACCCGGGGACGCTCGGTTTTCATCCCCGGGTTTTTGAAGTCGTAGATGTACGGAGGGACTTCCGATCCGGGGATGGGGCCCTATCGCCCCCGGGTAGCGCTGGCCTTATTCTCGAGCCCCAGCCATTCAGCGATAGCTCGGTGGGGCTGAGGTTTCCACATCGCGCGGGGGGGTGTCGACCCGGCAGAACTCGGTCACGTGCCCTGGTGTGTTGAAGCTTTAAACGCATGGAGGGATTTCCGACCCAGGAATGGGACCCTATCGTCCCCGGGTGGCGATAGTTGTACTTTCAAGCCCCACTCAATCAACAAACGACCGATGGGGCTGGTGTTTCCACACCGTGCGGGGCGGTACCGACCCGGGGGATCCGTTTTTCGCCCCCGGGTGGTTGGAGTTGTAGAGATACGGACATATTTCCGGGCCGGGGATGGGTCCCTATCGTCCCCGCAACGGGACTGGGGGATTTTTCAGACGAAAAACTCCCGCCGCGCGCGCCGTGGCCCCCCATTGGCCGAGGGCAGGTAGGGGGGCCCTCGACCAGGGGCTTCGGGTTAATCCTCGGGTGCGACAAGACATCGACCATGAGGCCCGGTCAAACCTGAAACCAGCCAATGGGGTTGGGGTTTCCAGACATCGCGGGGGGGTATCGACACAAAGGATGTACATTTTCGTCCCCGGCTTGTCAAGGTTGTAGCAGTATGGAGAAACGTCCGGTCCAGGGATGGGACCTTATTATCCCCGGCTGCGGCAGGACCTCGACGTTGTCCCAAGGGGCAACTCTCGCCGCGCGCTGGCTCCACAATGAGCCCCAGCCAAATCGTAAATCAGCCAGTGGCGATGGGATTTCCGCACCTTGCGGGGCCGTATCGATCCAAGACATGTTCGGTTTCGTTCCCGGGTTGTTGGAGTAGTAGATGTACGGGACTATTCAAGATCCGGGGATGGGGGCTTATCGCCCCCAGGTGCGGCGGGATCTCGCCGTCGACCCATGGCGCAACTCTTGCCGCGCGCTGGCTCCATAAGAGACAGCTAACCGTGAATCTGCTAGTCGGATTCGGTTTTCCACCCCTTACGGGACAATATCAACCCGGGGTAGTCATTTTCGTTCCCGGATTGTTGAGGTTGTAGATTCACGGACTAATTTCCGGTCCAAGGATGGGACCTTACTGTCCCCGGGTGCGCCGGGACCTCGATGTTGTCCCGAGGGTCAACTCTCACAGAGCGCAGGCTCCATGAGCCCTAGCCAAATGAGCAATGAGCCGATGGGGGTGGGGTTCCCACACCTTGCGGGGAGGTATCGACCCGGGGATGTCCGTTTACGTCCCCGGGTTATTGGAGTTGTAGATGTACGGAAGTACTTCTGATCCGCGGATGGGACCCCATCCTCCCTGGGTGCGGCGGGACCTCGACGTCGTCCCGACATGCAACTCTCGCCGCTTGCTTGCTATGTAAGCCCCAGCCGATGGGAGCAGGGTTTCCACACGTTGCGGGGCGGTATCAACGCGGGGGGTGTCCGTTTGCGTCCCCGGGTTGAAGGAGTTGAAGATGTAGTGCTTATGGTCCGGGGATGGGAAGTCGTTATCCTTGGGTGGGGTGGGACCTCGACTTTTTCCCGAAGGGTAACTCTCGCCGCGTGCTGGCTCCATGAGCCCTAGCCAAATCAGCAATCAGTCGATGTGGGTGCGGTTTCCACACCTCGCGGAGCGATATCGACCCGGCGGATGTCCGTCCCCGGGTTGTTGAAGCTGTAGACGTATGGAAGGATTTGTGGTCCGGGGATGAGAACACATCGTCCCCGGGTGCCGCGGCACCTCGACCTTGTCCCGAGGGGCAACTCCAGCCGCGCGCTGGCTCCATGAGCCTCAGCCAAATCAGCAATCAGCCGATGGGGGCGGTGTTTCCACACCTTGCGGGGCGGTATCGACCCGGGGGATCTCCGTTTTCGTCCCAGGACTGTCGCAGTTGTGGATGTATGGAGGGATTTCTGATCAGGGTGTGGGCCCTTGCTGTCCCCGGGTGCGGCAGGACCTCGCCAATGATCCGGTGGGAAAATTTCGCCGCGCGTTGACAGCCAGTAGGTTGGGATTTCCATAGCTTACGGGGCGGTATCGTCCCGGGGGGTGTCGGTTCTCGTCCTCAGGTTGTTGGAGTTTCAGATGCATGGACGGACTATGATCCGGGGATGGAGCCCTATCGTCCCTGGGTGCCGCTGGCTCCATGAGCGTCAGCAAACCAGTAATCAGCCGATGGCGTGAGGTTTCCACATCGTGCGGGGCGGTGTGGACCCGGCGGATCGCCATTTTAGTCCCCGGTTAGTCGGGTTTGTAGACGTTTAGAAGGATTTATGATCCAGGGATAGGACCCTATCCTGCCCGGGTGTGGTGGAATCTCGATGGCTCTATTCAGCACCAATGTTCTAGAAATAACCAGCAGCCTCTGGCATGGATTAGGCCAACTAACCACCTGCCAGAACTGTATTTCAAAATTGCAAGTCAACAGCTGGGCATGGCTTGCAGAACTTCCTCGGGATAGTGCCACGGCCAGGACTCAGCGGCGTAAGAGATCCGATGTTGTGCTGGATGTGGCAATCAGCCTATTACCCATGAAGCAACCGCTTTGCGCTTTGCTCCTGCTGCTCCAGTTCTTGCGTGCGAAATATAACTCCGCCGAATCGAAATTGACTAATTGGTAAATGTTTTGTCGGCAATACTCAGAGCGCCACGGCCAGGTCTCGGCGGCGCATGAGATCCGGTGCTCCATTGGCTGTGGCACCGAGCCTCTCTACCCATGGGGCAAGGCTGGGCTGAAGCTCGCTGGATCGCGAGACCACCATTCCAGACGGACTAACAGCATTTCAATATAGTGTAATTGTCGCTAGGAACTCGCGCAGCAGGATATTTGATACTGTCGTCAACATGTGTGCGTTGCTGCAATGGTAGACGGTGGTAATAGACGTCGTTGTTGTCTCGTCGACACTGCCAAACATGTTTCGCTATAGAAACAGTTGCGGTTGTTCGGTCACAAGAGAGAAGACATCGAAACAGCTCCAATCTGTTACTACTGCATTAATACTACTTTACTGATATTGCTGAAGTACCGCACACGAGAGAAAAGACGTACGGATCATGGAATAGGCTCAGATAAGTTAATGCTGCGTCGTCTGCGAGTATTACGACGTTCTCGTCCAGTAGTAACACATAGCAACGACAGCAATACTGCTGCATCATGCTAGTATACAGGCGTGCGTACAGTACTGGTACGATCTCATTCTGGAGTCTGGAGTCGAACTCGAGTGGGAAAAAAACAAAACTAGGCACAGCGGCATGTTGTTGCTGCAGCTTGAGCTGTGCTCCTGACGCAGTGTTTGGGTCGAGGCCGCCGAGACGTAACTGTCTCGCCATGGCGCAGCAATCGTACAGCAAAAAGCCTACCAACAGGACGGAGACCAGAAACGCAGTTCCGGTTGTTCCAATTCGCGGCTCTGGGTGCACAGGGGCGACGGCGCTATTCAGCTGCCTGTCGTTTTAATTGATAGCTGCCCCGTGCTTGCTGGTTTTTTTTTTTGGTCTTTCGAAACCGGGGACACAAAACCCCATGTCTGTCAGAGAACGCCTCGTCATATACTACCAAACGTCACGGCGGGGGCTTCAAGGTACTTTTGAGGCACCCTGTTTTTTGGCGTCGTCAACATCAATATCTCGCATTCGCTCGTACTAATATTGATATCAGGCAATGACAACAATCAGGTGTGAATCTCTTCGCCATATTTAGTCGAGGCATTGCGTTTTAAACACCACAACCTACGAAAACGACTGCGTACCGACTGTGCCCGGTCAAATCCTACTATGAACAATAGGCAGCTTCCGAAATATGGTGTCGGGCAATTCCGATCAACAGAAAGCCGGCGAAATATGTTATCCGGATACTTCCCAATGATTGACAGCCCCTGAAACGTAATGTTCGGACAAGCGCCGTCAGTTGAGTTCGTACGAATTTAATTGTCACGGACAATTCCCATGAATAGGTAGCCTCCGAAATATATTGCCTGGACAATTCCTATCAGTAGACAATACCGAAAACGATTGTAGGAGAAAGCTATGCAAAGAGACATCTCGAAGAAATAGAACTACGGGAAAGCCAGAATAAACCAATACTACATAGCAAAGCCGCACATGTATTAGAATCTAATTTTATACACAGCGGTGTTGAGTCCCACCATCTAGGTTGTCGAATAATAACAGGCAAATATGATCTATTTTCGGAAATCGGGGAGACGAAATGGACAAGTTTTTCTTTGGTTTTGGTCGGTCGGGTTGGGGCGAATTGAGCGGACGGGCACGGGGATATGAAAAAAAAAATGGCAGCATCGACCCTATTTTTTAATCTGCATGTATGTCTTCTCGCGCAACGCACGGAGTAACGTTATAAAAGAAGACTACCGACAAAAAAGGCCATAGTGCGCTCGAGGCCACGTCGAAGATCCCGCCCTTCAATTTCAGGAACAGCATGCCAAATTAGGTTCGGAGCTATTCACATGCGCTCGATCACGAGGGGCAGTGATTTGCAGCCTCTAATCACCATGTTTGTCGCCTAACAATCAACGTGTAAGCAGCGTGCAAAATGCCCAAACAATTGGAAGGAAGAACACGCCATTGGTATTATTAGCCCACTCGTTACGAAGAGACAAAAGAAACGTACCACGTGCCGCGCACAGAGCGGGCGGCGTGATGTAGACCAGAGTGCAAGAATTACGCAACCTATTGATAAGTCGGCCATAGACTAGGAAGTCACGAAAACTCGCCCAATGGTTCCGCGGCTATGCAAAGAGACATCTCAAAGGAGTAGAACTACAGGAAAGGCCGAATGAGCCAATATTACATAATAAAGCCGCACGTCGTGCGCAGGTCGAAGTCTTTCCCGCCAACCTACGTATGACCAGGCAGAAAATTATGCCCAACAATAGCGTGGGGTGCACCGCGACAGGGCACGCCCCTAAAAACAGACTCAAACGCAACGGAAAACCCCCCAATATACTGGCTCGCAAATATAATATTTGCATATAACAACGGGAAACAAAGGCGGAATGAGCACGAAAGCGCAGGCTACTATGAACGCGTACATAGCTCACGGCATCGCACATCAGAACACTAATATGAATCCTATTTTCAATTATCCTTTTCGTCTGATATTGACGTAAAAAAAAACAGCCCTAGTCAGGGACCAATCAATGCTGACTACGAAGCCTAACCAAAATGTTAAATGGGACGCAGTAAAAATAAGCCGAAACTATCCGCACCACTGTGACCTCGACTACTGTCATGATACGACCATATCGCCAACTGACAGACGTGCACACAAAGGCGTACTAAAAACGCCGGGAGTAGCGCGTATACACTCGCGTTGCCTTATTATTATGAAGCTGACGGTAATTGAAGGCGGAATGCGCCTCATGTATAGCGCACGACGAAGGATGAGCTCACCTGGAGCGTACGGTACGCGAGTGTGTAGTGCACAACGAATATTGCGAAGCACGGCCGGAGCAAAATTATACGGCAGACTGCAACGACGCACAAAAACTGAATGCGCCCCTCTACATATATTGACTGCTATTCAAAATAAGAACACAAAACTTGAATACAAAGAAGGCCAAATACGGTAGCGGGCGCAATCACAGAACAAGACAGCAATCACGCTCATACTACTTTACCAGGTAGTACGGTATAAAACAGAACGGAAAAGTCCGCGCGCAACACTTCGACGGAACAAAAGCAAACACTCCCTTCTGCTACGACAGTTGCTGCTTGGACGTTCGGAAAGCTTATGAACGTGGGAACAGAACCCGCTTCGTAATGTCAACCGCCCACCAGGGAAAACGCTGCACCGCCAACCTAGCTACAATAGCCGACGCTTTATCGAGGCCCGCGACACACCGACAGGGCGAGGGGACAACAGAGGACAACGTAGTGCGTCGCTTCGTTATTATCAACGGGATCGAGCGCACGCAGCCCAAGCAACGTCTTCTTATTCGCGCGTAACCATCCTACGCTTTCCCAAGAGCGAATACGCTCAGAGGTCTCAACACCGGCGAGGTACTCCGCCCTGCAACAGGTATTGTGCAAATCGCCGTCGCAGCCCGTGCAACAGATCATGCCGATGTTTCCCTCGACCGAACCTGCCTCGATGCAGTGCGCCTCCAGCCTGCGCTTGCCCTCGTCATTTGAGCCACAGGTCCGGTGCAAATACCCTTCGCAGCCAGCGCAGCAAACCATGCCAATGTTGCCCTGGGCAGAGCACCCGGCCTCGGTACACTGCGGAAACTCCACCAACGGAAAGTCCTCTGCTGCAGAGGAGCTGTTGTCGCTGGTGCGCACTAGACACCTCAGGCGTTCCCTGGCTAGAGCAGATAGAGGGCGCGGCGTAGAGGACGAGGCGGGGCCGCCATCCTCGTTGTCGCTGTCGGCGGCAACGGGGAATCGCAAGATGTCGGGCGCATCGCAGCGCGACGACACAATGTCGCGCACGGCGTTCTCTCGGGCGGTGTCCATGGCCCCCTCGAGCTCCAAGCGGTCATGCGAGCACACCTTGGCCTCGTCAGAGGACATAGTCTCAAACTCGCGGTCCTGGTGGTCCCACGCTCCGAAGGACGAACTGATTCGACCCCCCTGTCCCACGGAGAAGAAGAGGATATACGCTTGCTTCTGGGTGAAGAAGTTGGGGCAAGTAGCGGCGACGCAGAAAGCCTCCGCCCTCACCGCCTCCATAGCGTAAGCGCTCGTGGGGCAGATCCAGGTGTGCCCAGGGATGTACTCTCCGTCCTGGATGAGCCAGGCGGCCAGGGTGACCGAGGAGACGGCGAGAGCCCGAACGCACTCCATCTTGAAGCGGAGGAGAGTAGACCAAAAGTTATTTTTTCCCAACTCAATTCGGTGCTCCCGAACCGTTGCGCGTTCCAGCTTGCGGTATTCCTAGAGGGCGACGTTGATCTCAGTACGACTAACGTCCCAGCATGTGGTGTTGAAGTGAGAGCGCCCCTCGTCCTTGGAGCAGTACACCAACATCCCTTGCAATCATGACAACGATGCGAATAGGAGAAAAGGGAGCGAACGGAGGAAAACAAGAGGGAAATAATGGGAGGAGGGGGATTGAAGGGAGGTCAAGCTTGTGGACGGATTGTAATGGATTTAGCGTAAACGTTACAGGTATCATTGTGAACAGGATGGTCACCTTCACTCGTAGAGGCTGACATGTGAGATTATCATGTATTATGATATATGCACCAAATGTCATGTATGATGATCCTTATTTTACTACCCGCAGACCTAAAACCTGACAGCACTTCCAGCGCACCAAAAATGCGATTGCTACAAAAAAACAAATATATTGGGTTTTTTCAACTAGTAGAGCCAAACCCTTGCAAATCGCGAATATATACGTCGTGGTGTTATTTTGTTCCAAAAGAAGGCACCAGCCGGCGGGGGCAACCGACGACACCTGTGACCACGGATTGTCGAGAAGCTGGAAAGCAAAAGTACCTTTGGAAATCAAGAACAAATGAATGGAAATCATGAACAAATGAATGGAAATCATGAACAAATACATCTGTACTAAAATCATGATGTGTTTTACGCAAATCGGCAGACGAAATTGCGAATATATATATCGTAGTGCTATTTTGAGCCAAATGAAGGCACCAGCCGGGGGGGGAAACCGACGACACCAGTGACCACAGCTTGTCCAGAAGCCGGAGTACAAAAAGACCACGGGAAACCAAAAATAAATACATACCAGGAATATAGAACTACATACTTAGATCACAACCCCTGAGCGTGCTCGGTTGGTGCATCCCTGGCCTCTCAGAGCTCCCACTTCCAAACCGCCTCCTTTCATTACTTGCCGGACCTTTCCAGCAGTTGTTCTTTGTTTTCTCGGTCCTTTCTTCCTTTTTTCTTCTTTCGTTTCGTGTGCGTGCGTGTTCTCCGAGCACGGCATCGCGGGAGGACCCGGCACCGTCACGGGTGCCAGCGGGTGCTGGCGGGTAGAGGGGGGGGTACAAGGAGCGCGGTCGCTGCTTTCGTGTCTAGGCGTCGCGTGTGCCTCGAGACACGAGGGATGCATGAACGGGCTTTGTCTGGCTTCGATTGATGATTGCTGATAGAGTATGTACGAGTTTATAAAGGCCGTTCGGGAGGGCAAGATAATATTCAAGCGGTGCTTATTTTTGCGACCACGCTAAAGTTGAAAGAGGGAGGTGTGCAGCTTGAACACCAACGTTACCGAGCTGGCGAACGACGGCCACGGTGAGCACCGGGCTTCACGCGAGGCGGGCGACGGGGCTGATTGTGGCAGAGAGTGATAAAAGCTTTACCCGGACCGAATCGGTAGCGAGGTGGTCGCGAGAGGGGCGGGCGGCGTACGAGGCTGAGAGAGAAGCTCTTCTGTGCGATTTGTTTATTTTCTTCTTCTTGACCGGGTGTAAGGTGCTCCAATCAGGCAGAAAAATATTACACGAGAGGGGACGGGAAATTATTTTCCTTTCCGAGTTTTCGGTCTCATTTTCATTGTTTTCGCTGCTGTGCCGTGCTGTGCTTTCGCTTTCTTCGTACATACAGTACAGACCTAGAGCATATCGAAAGAAGAAAAAAGGTACAGACAGTAGTATCCTACCTGGGGTGTATGTACGTACGTACGACATCCGCGACGCGAAGCGTATATGTGGCATCCAAGCTGACGTCGGAGCTGTTTTTTCCTGAAGCATGGCGGTGGGACTCTTGGCATTATCAAGTCGCCGGTTTACAACTACGACCCTTGAAAACACTAAACTCAATCGTGGACCTCTGTTCGCTTCGCATAATTTGATGTATTTTTTTCCATCCTGAGCGAGCGTAGCGGGCGGAGTGGGCCGCCCGCGGAGCGAAGCGCCTTGGAATACTTAGATCACAACCCCTGAGCGTGCTCGGTTGGTGCTTCCCTGGCCTCTCAGAGCTCCCACCTTTAAACCGCCTCCTTTCATTACTTGCCGGAACTTTCCAGCAGTTGTTCTTTGTTTTCTCAGCCATTTCTTCCTTTTTTCTTCTTTCGTTTCGTGTCCGTGCGTGTTCTCCGAGCACGGCATCGCGGGAGGACCCGGCACCGTCGCGGGTGTCAGCGGGTGCTGGCGGGTAGAGGGGGGGGTGCAAGGAGCGCGGTCGCCGCTTTCGTGCCTAGGCGTCGCGTGTGCCTCGAGACACGAGGGATGCATGAACGGGCTTTGTCTGGCTTCGATTTATGATTGTTGATAGAGTATGGACGAGTTTATAAAGGTCGTTCGGGAGGGCAAGATAATATTCAAGCGGTGCTTATTTTTGCGACCACGCTAAAGTTTAAAGAGGGAGGTGTGCAGTTTGAACACCAACGTTATCGAGCTGGCGAACGACAGCCACGGTGAGCACCGGGCTTCACGCGAGGCGGGCGACGGGGCTGATTGTGGCAGAGAGTGATAAAAGCTTTACCCGGACCGAATCGGTAGCGAGGTGGTCGCGAGAGGGGCGGGCGGCGTACGAGGCTGAGAGAGAAGCTCTTCTGTGCGATTTGTTTATTTTCTTCTTTTCGACCGGGTGTAAGGTGTTCCAATCAGGCAGAAAGATATTACACGAGAGGAGACGGGGATTTTTTTTCCCTTTCCGAGTTTTCGGTTTCATTTTCATTGTTTTCGCTGCTGTGCCGTGCTGTGCTTTCGCTTTCTTCGTACATACAGTACAGACCTAGAGCATATCGAAAGAAGAAAATAAGTACAGACAGTAGTACCCTACCTGGGGTATGTACGTACGTACGACGTCCGCGACGCGAAGCGTATATGTGGCATCCAAGCTAACGTCGGAGCTGTTTTTTCCTGAAGCATGGCGGCAGGACTCTTGGCATTATCAAGTCGCCGGTTTGCCATTACGATCCTTGAAAAAACTAAGCTCAATCGTGGACCTCTGTTCGCTTCGCATAATTTGTACTTTTAGCTTTTTTCCATCCTGAGCGAGCGTAGCGGGCGGCGTAGGCCGCCCGCGGAGCGAAGCGCCTTGTACTAACATATTCATGTGTTTTCTGAAATCCGGAAGTCGACTTTTTTTTTTTGGGAATCCGGAATTATTTATTTCTTTTCTGAAACCGGGGAGACGAAATATATCCGGCGCAACGATATTGTATTATGAGACCGCAAACCAACACCTACCCGAGATATACTCCCTGCGGCAAATCAAGAATGAATACATGCAGACAACAACAACATCGTATTGCAAGGAATCCAAAAACCCTCGACAAGAAAGCCACAGCGGTAAAAATATATTGCTCACCGGCGAAGGTCTGAGTGTTGACAAGGGGCTTCATCTCAATCTTTATCCTGTCGGCAGCGGTGAAGCCGCACTTGCCCCGCAAGTGCTTGCGCATGGCTGTGTTCAGCTTGTTAGGGTCCGGGTACGTCCGCATCAGGTCCACAGTCATTACCCCCTGACAGTGGAGGTTACCTTTCCCTTTCCCCCTCTCCAAGCTGACGCCGCCCCGCACGGTACGCGTCTGGAGGTATGTTGATACCGCCTCGGAGTGGGTGACCTGTATATTGGCGGCGTCCCGACTAGCCACCGTGACGGAGAAGTCAGTCGGGTGGCCCTGCCCGCTGTTAATCAAGGAGTCGACGATGTCCCCCGTACGCGGACACAGCTCATGACCCCTGTTGGCCACCGCTTCCATCTTCGCTTGTGATGGTTGTACTGTTGGCGGAGGCGGGAGGGCGGCCGGGTCGACGACGACTCGACCCCCCCGTGCTCGCCCCCCCAGAGGCCTGAGCACGATCTGCAGGCAAGAGAGAAGGGGCAGGTTAAGGGCCGTCCAAGGCCTCAGGAGATGAGGTTGCCGAGGGGCGTGACGGCTCGTCCAACTCCATGGCTGAAGTCGACGTGAAGGACAGATCTTCCTCGGGAGGGAGACGGCGACGGCGGGAGGCTCGGGAGACGCCGGTGGCGGCAGGCGGGGTCGTGGTCCTTGGTGTCGACCTAGACGCCGATGTTGTCCGCGCCCGGCGTCGGGGAGAGGGGCGACGGATTGCCGGCGGAGCCGGGCTCGCCGAGAGATTCGGCGCTTCCGCCGGTAGAGGAGTCCGTGGCCTCGTCGCCCGTGGCTGAGGAGCCACATGCTCCGCGGATGGGGTACCACCCGTCGTCTTCGTCGTCTTCGTCGGATCCCGAGGTAAGGTCCTAAACGCAATTTTTCGCGCGAAGAGGTCGGCGTCGATGAGGTCTCGACGGTCGCCTTTCGAGACGGCGATGACGAACCCCTGAATATGGTGCGCACGAGACACGCGGCATACAGGCAAGACGGCACGTGGTTAAACATATGTAGGATAACAGCATACACCAGGTGTGCGTAACACATGATAGTGGACGTGGGAAAAAACAACGCAAAGTAAAAACCAACACGCCGCAAGGGTATGATATCTGGAGATATCGCAAAATGATAGATCAAGAACTTGAGAGCGACAATATCGCATCCTCCCGTTTCATGCCGGGATTAATGCATATCGGAACATACATATATCTCACGACAGTGAGACTAAACATAAAAAACGATGCATCATAGCGATATCATATGTCACACGCAGGGATCAAATCGGGATACATGTATACCAATATATCGCAAAGGTGAATTTCCAATGTCGCCATGAATACAAAATCGGGATAAATGTTTGTCGGAAAATATCACAAAAGTGAATCCCAAGAATAAACTATGTCTCGATAACAATAATTATGATAATCTAGATCACACAAACGGACCACATCCAAATGCACCCTAAATCGGGATAAATGTTTTTGGAACATATCACCAAAGTGAATACCAAGAATAAACTAACTCTCGATAACAGCAATTATGATAATCTAGATCACATATGATACTCTAGATCACACGAACGGACCACATCCGAATGCACCAAAAATCATGCACCAAAAATCCTAATCATGTTATAAATCACGAAAAAAACATGCCACGAGGATGACGCATGAAAAAGGTGACACATATGAGAGTTAACGCTCTGTATGTTGGAATTTTTTTGGTATATCGAAATATATCGATAACACCACTTCGACTACGGAAATCGGATTATTCGATATTTATATACAAAAATCATATCTGGTCCAGGGTACGAGGTCTACAGGTGGTATACGAATAGTGGTCCCAAGTGATAAGCACCGAAATCATACCGGACGACATCATATGCTGAACAACATTGTCGGAATACATCGCCAAAATACATTTGGGGCGATCAAAATGATATGTATACCTCACCAAGGTTCCATGTCGGCCAAAATGCATGCCGGAAAAATCACAACAAAAGTAAGAAACAAAAAGACCACAGGGTACGGGGTTTGAATGTATGACGGAATATATTGGAAAAGTGATACCTGGTATACCAAAGATACATCTTGTATATCGGATTATTCCATATTTAGGTATGAAATCATACGAACCTGATGCCTTGCCGGGCACCAGATGTGAATATTCGTACGCAGCACCGAAACGTGTAGCACACCGTACAATATCGTATGCATCAACATTTATCGGAATATATCGCAAAATTAAAAATAAAACACATTTGGAGCAACAAAAATATCCCGATGTACCAGTATGACATATGATGGCGTATGCGGTATTATCTTGTATATCGGAATTGTTCGGTATATGGATATATATCGATTGTACCAAGTATACAATAGTGGTTATACTACGTATATCGGACTATTGGATATTCAAGTATCAAACGGTACCGGGCACCAAGTATTCAGGTGGTATACGAATAGTCGTACCAAGTGATACGCACCGAAATGTGTATCATACAGTAAAATTTCATATGCTGAACATTATCGGAACACATCGCAAAACGCCAAAGCAAACATTTGGAGCGACGACATATCTTGCACAAGTAATGACCAAAACATTTCGCCCACGGGTGCAACTTTATGCATAATATGCGTTGATTGATAATTTGTGCAGTTTTGTTTACTCATATAATTTATCATTGGTTTTCGGAATTCGGGGAGACGAAATATCCCGAAAAACGGGCCGCACGCCCATGGTCTTACCTGGAGCCGGCAATCAAATTAAATTGGCGCGAAGCACCAAAAAATGAGGGAGCAGCCAAAAAATGCGGGAGCAAAGCGATCGAATATTTATTATGCCTAACTAAAGTTGTGTTTTTGTAGTCCTGATTGCGAGAGCTGTACGAGACCGATTTCCACACACATGACATCTGCAGAAGCCAACAATCGTGGGCTTTCTCGTGGAATTTGTTTCGCCGCACAAGTTGTCTCGAATTGGGCACTGTCGGAGTGCTGCTATGGTCTTGGTGGTGTTCTGGGAGCGGCAATATTTCGTTTGTATTTTGGCTTCGTTTTCTGTGAATGCACACGGCCTACGGCATGTAACAGACAAACTTGCTTCCTTTTTCTACTGGTACCGGCCGACGATGCGAGTACCTACAGCTTTTGAGTAAAAAACACTTTATTTCTTCTCGCCTTTCCTCTGGATGGTTTCAATAGGTCAAACGATGTTTTTCTGCAGCGATCGATTCAGTTTGCCTGTGATAACGCCACGAGCACTTACCGTGACCAAGCAGCTAGCCCGACCGGGTGAAGTAAAAAATTGTTAACTACGTGCAGGTGGAAGAACGTGCACATGGGAAATCATCACCGGGTTCACAGATAGATGTGCGCATCGCATGTCCTTTTGCACCTGGTACGTAAACATTGAACAAATTCAGTAGTTTCTCAAACAAAACGTATTTTCATTACGCTCGTGAATCCTCGTGGGGGGCACACGCAGAAGCGGTCTTCGTCGCTCACCGCTCCTACAGCCCCTCGAAAAATATACACCCACTAAGTTCTTCACATATAGCTCAAACGCACTCAGCTCTCAGAAGCTGTGCACCGCCCGTAGTGTCGAATGTAGTTTGCAAGGACAACATGCTATATTTCTTGCGTATCAATCAAGAGGCGTGAACCAAACGTTGACTGACAGAATGCCCAACACAAGAATCCAACCATCCTCGTGATACGGAGTAAAAACGCCACCTACAAGTCGTGGCAGAATGTATCCCTGAAGCATATTGAGACAGTGCATACGCATCGTACGCCATAAGGTTTAATTTGAATAGTATTCTTCGGACCGCCCGCACTCAAAATGCGCCATCATTGTGGCCAGGATTGCAGCCCGCCTGATACATTTCGTCTCGGGCGCTTACAACTCGCACTCCCTACTGAATTTCCAAGTTGCGTTCGTCTCCTTCGGATCCTTCAAGTCCCGGCAAAGAACGTCGGGTGCACAGCAGTTAAACCACCTTCCACCTTCGTGCTGCTGCCGAACGTGATAATGGTGGTATTTCTATGCCTCCACTGCCATCTCATGCCCACTGGCAAACGCGCGAAAATATCGATGGCATAGACCACCGCACAGCCACCCTCTGCCGCCCCCTGATCTCGAGCAGCTTGATGTTCTGCATACTATCTGCGTAAACTGAAGGTCATCGGCGATCCAACAAGCAAAGCCTTTGCCCCGAGTGGCACTTGCGGGGTCTCGACTGCCGACGAAAGCGCAGCAGTTGGTCTCGATGGGTGCACCTTTCGCACAAACAGCCCTTAGCGGTTCCCTGGTGTTGATGTGGCCGTGATGCCTGCGTCACCACCCGTGAGACATCGAATGTGGGAAGGGCACACCATTTAGCCCAAATGCAGCAAGAAAATTACCGGAATTGTACAGGCCCTCACTCGAGCACCCGAAACTTTAAAAGACGAAAACGGGCTGAGTTTCACTTGCTCTCTGAACAGTACGCCTCGAGGTGGCGGGCCTTGTTGCTCAAAGTGGGAACAACGATGTTCTTCACCGCTTCCATATCCGCGACGACATCGTGCTCGTTCAATTTTGCATCAATGCAGCTAATCTCCGGTGCGTGTGAATATAGCGATACATGTCCCGTTCCAATGTTATGTCTACATTGCCTTGGCGCCCGCCCTACTTGCGGAGGGGATATTCCACTACCGCGAAGCCGCGAAGGTTTATGGTAAAGGGTCGCCTCCACCGCGAAGTTTTCTGCACGGAATTTTGAAAAATAAATATTCGCCATCCCAAAACATGCAACTACTGCAGGCGCCGTGGTAAAGTAGGACACTGCATCGTATGGAAACCTCTGGGCGCATGCACATTCCGGCCGACGGCCGTGGCAGGGGAAACAATAGTAATGGCACATTTAACACGGCACTCAGTATGATAGAACCTACTCCAATATCGCCGGTACTGCTGAAGCATACACGGCACGACCTGCCGTACCCTACCTACTGCTTTGACACTGCAGGAGAGGCTACAACGGTAGGCTTAAGGCTCATAGAGGTGGTGTGTAGCGTTAGTCGCCACGAATAAGTAGGTAGAGGTCGGGTACGATCAAACCTCCAGTTTAACCTTGAATATTGATACCACGTGCGAAAAAAAAAAGCGACGAAAGAAGTGCCGGTGGCTACTTAGTGCCAGTATTGCTCACCTGAATCGGGAGCTCCTCCCTATCCTCTTCATGAAAAACGCCGGCGTTAGCGTTTACACCAATGGGTCCTTGCTCTCCGTTGCCGTTCGGGACTCACCCATCGTGCACGCTTGCTCCCCACCCCCCTCGCCCCACCACACCTGCGACGACTGGCGTGGTTTCAGCGCTGAGAGCTACGGCACCGTGGAGTGTTTCACCCAGGAAGTTAATCCGGCGGCGAGGCGAGTTCCCTCTGCCCCATCTCCGTCGCACATAACTCACTCGCCGCACCGGGCAGGTGGGGTGACCTTTCCTGCCCACCATCACCAGCACCTTGGCCGTTGATGTGTTCACCACGGCGTGTGGTCTTGGCATGGGGTTCAGCGTACAACTCTCATCACCCTCAGCCGGCGGGCCGGCTCCTTGCGCCGATTCCCATGCACGAATATTGTTTACTACTGCTTGGTTTGTTGTCTTCCGTCAGCGAAATGACTCCCTCAGTAAGCAACGACTATGTTGGTCCTCTCCTGCTCCCTCTCCGCCGTCGCCGCCGCTCCAAAGGAATCGCTTTCGGCTGCAGGCAAGACCATCGCACGACAAACACCACGTGTTTCCAGTCAGTATGCGACTCCACTTTAGCATATCATATTTTCTTTTTTTTGGGCCAGGCTCTATTTCTTTTCATGTGAGGCAGGGTGTGTCCTACTCAACTTCAAGTACAAATATTGCCACATTCTTATCTTTGGCCAAAATCTCGAGCCTGAAACTATCAACTCCTGTCACATACTGCACGAAGTTGCTTTCTCTGGTCTTAGCATACCGCCGGGTGTTGCACTATTTCTAGAGTGAAAGAGAGGCGTGAATGCCAATAGAGGAGCGATTGAAAGGTGTTACATCATCAGTGCCAGCAGTCCTGCCAGTACCACCACCCCTCCGCATTGCTCTCAACATGGTATCGAACGACACCCATCGTTCGATTAATCATACCAAAACGCACAGCACGAAAATGGTACCGACCACTTCTCCTGTCAGTGCTGCTGTTGTCGGTACATACATAACCCGTGCGGTGCCCAATAACTACGGTATGTGTTGGGTGGACTGTTGTGCAAGTCAATGCCGGTACACAGCCGGGTGCGAGTAGCGTCGAGCCCAAGAAGTGCCTCGCAGGCAGTTATATACGACAGCTATTGCAGGGCTGCTGCTGTACATGCCACTCCGAACGGAAATACCAGGTATAAGGATTTTGTCGTGTCCATGTTAATGTTTACACGCTACCTATATTTCCGTTCGGAACGGCAAGGGGTAATATATTCGAGCTGTACAGTAGTAGTACCAGGTATAGCAAGCTGTACAGTAGTAGTACCAGGTATAGCAAGCTGTACAGTAGTAGTACCAGGTATAGCAATACCTGGTAAACAGTTGCTGCTGCTCTGGGGGAAGGTACCAGAACAGAGAAATAGGCCAAGCTTGTACGGTGCAGGCAATACGGGTCCATCCTGCCCAAGTAGAACCAAGAAGAGGTAGAGTCCGTACATCAATACACCTTTTGTACCAGGTACGTACTACGATTGCTGCTGTACCTCTGGTAGGTCGGAGGAAAAGTCTACGGCAGCAGTCCTCGGCGTGCATACTCAGTATCCATCGCCACCCTTGTACAACAACACGACACTACAGTAACAGGCACCTGGTGTATAGACGTCTCCTCCGTTGTATCCGTCCTGGAGGCAAGCTGATGGCGCTCCAGTCTCCAACCCGACGAAGTTCCGCCTTCCGTAGGCTCTCATACTGCGACGGCCAAGGGCCATCTCCATCGTCATCTCAGCTGATTACTCACGATGCAAAGATAAAACAACTCGATCACCAGTAGCTTACCCAGTCCTGCTTTACCTTTGTGCTGCTGCAAGCCTGCACTTCGGTTCCTACACCCCTCAGGCCGCGCCACGGCGCTGCAGCTGAGACGATATTCCTCTTGTTGTGTTGACCAGTCTCCATGTGAATGCGGTGCAAACAGTAGCGTGGACGGAGGACGGGATGATGGGTTCCACCGCCACATATTCCCCGTAATGCTCTCGATTGGTCACATCCCTCCGGTACTATGGGGTGTATTATGGGAACACCCTCCAAAGGCTTTTTATTGTATTACTGTCATTGGTAAAGACAAAACAAATGGGACGCTGATTGGTCTGTACTATGGGGCTCCAGGTAAGACCATGGGCGTGCGGCCGAAAAACGTGTGACACCGTACGATATCATATGATTATAATGAACGACATTAGCGGAATATATCGCAAAATGCATATCGGAAAGAGTATGTACAACAAAATTGACAAGAAACAAAACAGTTACAAAAATAAACATCTATGTAGCGACCACAACAATATGATCGCAAGGTAACACGAACGGACCATATCAATAGGCACAAAAAATTGATACTCACGTGAACACGTATTAGTGCATGAGACAAAGGTGCCTTGGTATGAGGTATCTGTACATCGAAATAGTTCGGTATATCGATATAGAACTACATACTTAAATCAAAACCCCTAAGCGTGCTCGGTTGGTGCATCCCTGGCCTCTCAGAGCTCCCACTTCCAAACCGCCTCCTTTAAATACTTGCCGGACCTTTCCAGCAGTTCTTTGTTTACTCGGTCCTTTCTTCCTTTTTTCTTCTTTCGTTTCGTGTGCGTGCGTGTTCTCCGAGCACGGCATCGCGGGAGGACCCGGCACCGTCGCGGGTGTCAGCGGGTGCTGGCGGGGGTCGCAAGGAGCGCGGTCGCTGCTTTAGTGCCTAGGCGTCGCGTGTGCCTCGAGACACGAGGGATGCATGAACGGGCTTTGTCTGGCTTCGATGTATGATTGTTGATAGAGTATGTACGAGTTATGAAGGTCGTTCGGGAGGGCAAGATAATATTCAAGCGGTGCTTATTTTTGCGACCACGCTAAAGTTGAAAGAGGGAGGTGTGCAGTTTGAACACCAACGTTATCGAGCTGACGAACGACGGCCACGGTGAGCACCGGGCTTCACGCGAGGCGGGCGACGCGGCTGATTGTGGCAGAGAGTGATAAAAGCTTTACCCGGACCGAATAGGTAGCGAGGTGGTCGCGAGAGGGGCGGGCGGCGTACGAGGCTGAGAGAGAAGCTCTTCTGTGCGATTTGTTTATTTTCTTCTTTTCGACCGGGTGTAAGGTGTTCCAATCAGGCAGAAAAATATTCCACGAGAGGGGACGGCGATTTTTTTTCCCTTTCCGAGTTTTCGGTCTCATTTTCATAGTTTTCGCTGCTGTGCCGTGCTGTGCTTTCGCTTTCTTCGTACATACAGTACAGACATAGAGCATATCGAAAGAAGAAAATAAGTACAGACAGTAGTACCCCACCTGGGGTATGTACGTACGTACGACGTCCGCGACGCGAAGCGTATATGTTGCATCCAAGCTGACGTCGGAGCTGTTTTTTCCTGAAGCATGGCGGCGGGACTCTTGGCATTATCAAGTCGCCGGTTTGCAATTACGATCCTTGAAAAAACTAAACTCAATCGTGGACCTCTGTTCGCTTCGCAAAATTTGATGTACTTTTTTCCTTCCTGAGCCAGCGTAGCGGGCGGAGTAGGCCGCCCGCGGAGCGAAGCGCCTTGTATACACATACTTAAAGTTACCCTTTTCCTAAAATCACTTGATCATAAGCACTTGCCTCACGCTCAGCGAGTCTCCCACGCTTTTTTTACGCTTCTACGATCCTTGCTTTCTTCGCGTTCTTTGCTTTCTTTGCGTGCTTGCTTCTCGTGCCACACTTTTTCCCCCGGAACAATGGAAAACACTCTCGGAAAGAGAAAAAGTCGATTTTGTTTCCTCAGCGGTTCGGGGGGCTCTCTTTCGCTTTTTTTCACCGGCTGGTTGAAATTTCTTTTGCACTTCCATTTTTTCTTCTTTTTTCTTCTTCCGTTTCGAGAGCGTGTGTGCAGTCTGAACACGGTGACGCGGGCGAGCCCAGCGCCGTCGCGGGTGTCGGCGGATGCTGGCTGGTAGAGGGGGGGTTGCAGGGAGTGCGGTCGCGGTTTACGTGGGTAGGCGTCGTGTGTTCCTCGAGGCACAAGGGAAGCATGAATGGGCTCTGTTTTGCATCCATCTGAAAAATTAGACTGAGTATGTTCGATTCCATAAGGGACGTTCGGGATTGAAAGCTAACATTCAAGCGGTGCTTATTTTTGCGACCACGCTGAACTATACAAAGAGACGAACGCCCATCAGTGACCATCGACATCGTCGAGCTGGCGAACGAGGGTCACGGTGAGCACCGGGCTTCACGCGATGCGGGCAACGGGGATCACCGTGACAGAGAGGGAGGAAAGCTTTGCACGGACCGAATCGGTGGCGAGTTGGTCGAGAGAGGGGCGGGCGGCGTACGAGGCTGAGAGAGAAGCTCTGCTGTTCATTTTTTTTGTTTTTTTTCTTCTTTGACTTGTGCGCGGAACGTCGGGGTCGCATCCCGAAGGTTTTGTTTTCCATTTTCACTACCACCGATGTTCATCAGCAACTACCACCGGCGTGCACGTACGTACGTAGGATTACATACATACATACCTCTTCTGAGCAGCAGTGAGAGTGGGACAATTAGACTACGTAGCAAAAACACTTAATTTGACATCTAGCTACTAGGGTTACATACATACTTCTTCTGAGCAGCAGTGACAGTTACTTATTCAAACTACACAGCAGTACGTAGCGAAGCCTACTTTTGATCGCCGGCGAGAAGAACTATTCCTATCACGGAGTGTTCTCCGTGTTTGTCGTGTATGTATATATGTGTATGCTCTTTCCTCGATTTCGTCTCCCCGAGTGAAGAAAATAAACACCTCTCCCTACATTCGATGACCCTCGCCCGTTCTCTCTGTTCAAGCATGCCAACGATTCAATATCTGTGTGCTGCTGCAGCAGCTGTCGTGCATACATATATATGCTGCTTCGTAATATGTGTGACGTTCTTTCGATGCCTTCGCGTAATTTGTGGGGGGGGTAGACTAACCCCTTAGGTACTGCAGCTGGTCCCATGTAAGGACAAAGACCACGCTATTTCCATTTGGTAGTAGCGCAGTCCCGTTCTGGGGGAAAACACATGGCATTAGAGTGGTGTATCCCCAAAACGCCCCTGCAGTACTAAATAAAGGGGTTGTTATTGGCTTGACCTATTTAAAACAGCAGTCCCGTTTTGGGGACAAACCAGCCAAATTCCGAGTAGTTTGTCCCCAAACGGGACTGCGGCTGCGGTTCTAAAAGGGTTAAAATCCGAGGGACCAACATGAAACTCATTTCTTTCGGGACGTGTTATTTGATCAGGTACGCAACAATCTATGCAGCAGCAGTGGTGTCCCCCATCTTCTTCCCACTTTCCTTCAGTCTCAAAAGGAACACTGCCTTGTGTGCATTACTACTATAATACTACTGCAGTACAGCAGCGCCAGGACTCGTGGTGTGTCATGTGCCTTTGTGTCCTGCGTCTTGATTTTTGGGGGGAGATTAACCCTTTCAGTACTACTGCAGTTCCGTTTTGCCACTTTTGCTCCCATCATCGATGCGTCGTAAAAAACATATACTGGTACCTTTATTTCCGTACGAGTAATTACTTCATGTTTTCTCTCTCCCTTTGGAATATATTTGATAGACTGGGCTTTTAGAATATTCGTGTTGTTGTTCAGACAGTAATTCATCGCCACAATACCATGCAGTCCGTGGTCGCAGTATACGGTTTTGATCAAATACGGGCGCGTATCAACTTTTATTTTGAACTTATTTCTTCGATTACATTCGGCACTCGTGGTGTGTGTTGTGCCTTTGTGTCCTGCGTGTTGGTTTTGGGGGGGAGATTAGCCCTTTTAGTACTGCAGTGCCGTCTTGCCACTTTTGCTCCCTCCTTTGATGCGTCGTAAAAACATACCAGGTATACTGGTATACCTTTATTTCCGTACGAGTAATTACTTCAGGTTTTCTCTTTCCCTTTGGAATACATTTATTTATAGACTGCTGTGGGCCTGAACAATATTATTGTCGTTGTTTTGACATTAACTCATCGCCACAATACCATGCAGTCCGTGGTCGCAGTATATGGTTTGGATCAAAAATACGGACAAGTATCAACTTTTATTTTGAACTTCTTTCTTCGATTACATTCGTCACACGTGACATGTGTTCCGTCCTAGGTGGATACCACCTCGCCAAACGGTTACGAACCGATATTTCTTCTGAGCAGCATTGAGAGTTGTAAAAACTACAGTAGTACGTAGCAAAGGCAACTTTTGATAGCCGAACAGAAGAACAATTCTTATCACGGAGTATTTTGGGTATTTGTCGTGGAGGTATCATAGCTGTATGTTCTTTCCTCGGTTTAGTCTCCCCGAGTGAAGTAAATTAATAACTCCCCGTACATTCCATGGCCCTCGCCCGTTCTTTCTGTTCAAGCATGCCGACGGCTCAATTCTATTGCTCACTTTTTTGTGTTCAAGCATACCAACGATTCAATATCTGTGTGCTGCTGCAGCAGCTGTCGTGCATACATATACTTGCTGCTTCGTAATAGGTATGACGTTCCTGCGATGCCTCTCGTGTAATTTAGAGGGGGGGAGTAGGCTTACCCTTTAGGTACTGCCGTTAGTCCCGTGTTGGGACAAAAACCACTTTAATTTCATGTGGTAGTAGCACAGACCCCGTTCTGGGGGATACCACCCCGGCGGGTGATCGTAAACCCGCCCGCTACGTAAAGCAGTTACAAGTGCGTATTTTGCTTGCTTTTTTACTATTGCGTGTGCTTTTCTTTTGGGGCATAAAAACCCTTTTCATAATAGTACTACTACAGTATAGTACCGTTCCCGGGACAAACCACGTGGACTTGGTAAACCATCGCTATTTTGTTTTGCTCCCTTCGCGATGCGTCGCGTACAACCCACTGCTGTAGATCGGAGAGGTCGGTCATAGAGCAGGCATTCCCCCCCCCCTCCCTATTTTTGTCATGTATTCAAAGGAACTCTGCTTGGTGTGCGTCGGCACCTACCTGTTGTCTCAAACTTCGTCAGTGAAACGTTGTATGAGCAAAAATTAAAACTGTATTTCCTATACTGTAAAAATGCAATTGGTCGCGAGCGTATTCAGTTGCCTGCCAGATATAACCGTATAGTGAAACCCGGCTACACATCACAATAAAATATTATCTTTAGTTCGAAAGTGATGTTTTTGGGCATGTTCTTTGGATTATTATTCCGTCACCCTTTTTTGTCCCAAACTTCAACAGTGACGCGTTGTATGTACGTGTAGCAGTACGTACGGGCTGGACCGAAATATTAAACTCATTTTTATCGGGACGTCTCGCTCCATTTTCTTCGGGCTGTGCTTCCGTCTGTGCCGGGGAGTTTTTTCTCCTTCCCCTTGGAATATATTGTATAGATTGCGCTCTTAGAATATTGGTGTCGTTCTGACACTAACTAACTCATCGCCACAACACACACGTGGCCATTTGGCTCCCCCTAAAAGCCCTGTATAGCCAATAAGCGCCCTCTGGAGGGGAAGTTTACCTATTTACAGTATTTTACTTATTGTGGTTTACCTGGTATCATGGTCAGTGACTGGTTCTTCGTGCACAATGAAAACAAATATTTAGTTCGATACTAATGTGTATCGGACGTTCCATCGCGTTTTATTGTGGGGGGGTAGACCAACCCCTGAAAGTACTATCTGCAGTATTCCAGTCTTGGGGACAAACCTTTTTGCTCCATCGCGAGGCGTTGAGTACATCTCACTGCTGTAGATCCGCCGTCGGTCATAGAGTAAGCACTCCCCCCCCCCTCCTTTTTTTCTCCAGTACGTATTTAAAAGGAACTGCCGTGTGTGTCATCATCGCTCTTATCACTATAATATTACTATTAATGAACAACTACCGAGTACGTACCAGGTACTACGTAGGATTGAATACTTCTTTTGAGCACAAACCTCCTTGCTCCCTCGCGAGGTGTTGCGTACATCTCACTGCTGTAGATCCGCCTTCGGTCATAGAGTAAGCACTGCCCCCACCCTCTTTTTTTTGTCAAGTATATACCAGTATTAAAAAGGAACTCTGCCGTGTGTGTCATACTCGCTATTATTACTATAATATTACTATTAATGAACAACTACCGAGTACGTACCAGGTACTACGTAGAATTAAATACTTCTTTTGAAAACGAACCTCTTTGCTCTCTCGCGAGGCGTTGCGTACATCTCACTGCTGTAAATCCGCCGTCGGTCATGAGTAAGCACTCCCCCCCCCTCCCTTTTTTCTCAAGTACGTATTTAAAAGGAACTCTGCCGTGTGTGTCATCATCCCCTATTATCACTATAATATTACTATTAATGAACAACTACGAGTACGCACCAGGTACTACGTAGAATTGAATACTTATTCTGAGAAGTAGTGAGAGTTGTTGAAATTTCTTCACGTATGAAGCAAAACCTGGCCGACCACGCCCGCTTATTTTTTCTGGAGCTTTTGTTGTCGGTGTTTTCTTTCTGACGAAAGACTGACTGTGTTTTGAAGGAGGGCTTCTCTTCGTTTGGCGTTATTGCTGAAGCGCGCGGTGGGTTGGATTTTAGGGGGCAATGGAAAACCATAGTTTTTTCTGTTGACTTTCACTTTATTATAGCCGCAGTGCGTAAATACTTTCTCCATTTTCTGTCGTGGATTACACGGGGCGAGAAAATGCCATGTCTCCCCCACCAACAGTATAATATTATATATCTTAATGGCTTCGGCCTTCGTCCATGATTTTTATTGTGTTTGTCGAGGTTGATCGGGGGTTTCTCTCTTTTGTCGCTATTGCTCAAGAGCGCTCTGCGGATTGGGTTTTAGGGGGCACTTGATTGCCGCAGAGAGTAGGTTAGTCTTCGTTACTCACCTGTATGTAGTCGGTTGTACGGGACGGGCAAAAATCATACCATCGCTAGAACGGTTTTGGCCTTCTTCGATTGAAGATTTGTTTGTCGATGTTGATCGAGGGTTTCTCTTTGTTGTCGATATTGCCGAAGAGCGTTGTGGGTTGGGACTTAGGGGACACTGAAAAGTCAAAGTTTTTTTTTTTCTGCTTTTTCTGCCGCAGAACGTAGATTAGTCCACTTTCCCTGCCGCGGGTTGTGTGGGACAAGATGATCACATGCCCTCCCCTCAAACGGTGTATTACACCTCCTCGGCTTTGGCTTTCTGAGATCCGTCCCAGCGGAACGTAGACAGAACCTCGGATAGTGGAGATAGTACGGCACAAGATATATTACCATACTTTTTCCCACGGACGGTATATGATGCATTATCATGGCATATTTCGATTGCCGTTGTTCATTTGTATCAGGCGAGGATTCTCAGTTGCCGAAGGTGCTTCTTACGGATCGCTTTGTACACATTGGTGGAGAGATTTTCGGCATGGTCCGAAGGTGGTGTGCGGCACAGTCTAGGGAAGAAAACAATGTTGTTTGATGATTTTGTCATGGCGTACGGGAACATCCAATGCGTCAGGGACCAATCATATTCCAAACAGGACAGGTTTTTCGAAGAATTCATAGCATTTCAGCCTCAACGGGCCCTTGGCATCGTAAACTGCCGTTTGCATTTATTTGTTCGTTGCGTGCGGTCCTTAGCTTCGTCATTGCGTGCGGGCCTTTTTAGCTCCGGCGGCGGCCCTTCGCTGGGGCTTAGCTTTGACCCTTGGCATCGTAAACTACCGTTCGCAGTCATTGCGTGCGGGCCTTTGCTTCGTCGTTGCGTGCGGGTATTGGCTTCGTCGCGGCCTCTGTCTAGGCCGCCGACGAAAGCCCCTTTGTATATATATATATATATATATATATATATATATATTTGCTCATCCCATTTATTATCTTCGCACATCTTCTCTCTCTCCTTCCAACTCGTAACTCAGATCCGGGGTCACATAGCAGGCTCTTCTCCCCCCTTCCCGCTACGGTAGTGCCTTCATTTTTATCGCGAGAAGATTTTAGCCTTTTCTTCCCTCGTCGACTCGCATCGAATTGTGTATCGATAAAATATCATGTATTTTACTACGTACATCGGATGATTCTATATTCATGCATAATATATGTGTTAAGAATTTGTGCAGTTTTGTTTCTTTATAATACCACAAACGTCAGAAGAGAAAAAAAACCCGACGTACCAACGAAGGACGGGAGGAATGTACACCAGAATGTGGCGACAAGTACAATTCGAAAACGATTTGCTGTTACCGAACGAGAAGCAAGCAATTTATACCTGGTTTCTTTGTTTTGACTCTCGCTACAACAGGATACCGTGCGGCTCGAAACATAAATACTTGCACACAATACGGTCGCCTACATATCAAGCAAGCGTGTCCCACGCTCATACAAGACGCGTATCACAAGGGTGCACATACGCCTCGTGTGGGAGAGCGGTCGACGACTCCGAGCGCACACCTGCTACCCTGAGCGCATCACAACAGACGAACCACATAGCAAGTGCCAGCATCAGATTGATACCATAACATGCGGGCCCCAAAGCGCAACGGACGCGCCCCAAACCGAAGCTCACGCAGATGACAACAGCGCCCACCCCGCTGGAACAGGATACCGTGCGGGTGAATACATAAAACACTTGCATACAATACGGTCGCCAAGATATCGAGCCAGCATGTCCCACGCTCATACAAGATATCGAGCCAGCATGCCCCATCATCTATACCTCGTGTGGGAGAGCGGCAGACGACCCCGAGCGCAACGAACCACGCAGCGGCAACAACCGGAAACCATTCTCACCTTGGAAAAAAGGCCTTGGGCTCGCGCCCCCTTCTTCAATGTCTTCGCAGCTGTACGGGCCTGTTCCTCGCCGGGTGTGTGGATCACCCACACGTTCTGCTTGATGATTTCCTCAAAGCCTTCGCGCAGGAAAAACCCACATCTTTGCTTGATGGCGTCTCGCAGCGGGTACGCGTTCTCGATTGGAATAAGACCAGTGCCTTGTATTAATAGCACGTTCAGAACGACGACTGATGGAAGACGAGGTGGACATCCAAGCGCTCGACAAAAACGGCAGGTGTCTCGCGAGGGAGCTGGAAAGATGGCTTTGGTGGTGGATGAGTGGGAGTGATTGTAGTGGGGGTGGAAAGAGGGGGGGGGGGGCGCTCCTCTCCCGGAACGACTTTTTAGCCTCTTGAAGACTGTATCGTCCCCATTCGACATAACTCCCCGACACAGGCTGGAGGAGCCCTCAACACCGCGCGATTTTTCTCGCAAGCTTTCGCGCAACCCTTGTCCGCCAAAGCACCCAGCAAAAGCCACAGTTTTACGTTTCCAACTATAAACAGCTTGTATCTTGGTCGTGTTCAACAACGGGTTGACGACCTACTTTCCGCTTTATTGATGTGATTATCAGAGTACATAGCCGATTTGATGTTGTGCCGAAGCACAGCAGTCTAAAACCTGGTGTTATTTCGTATTGACTCTTGCGCACGTCTACTAAAAAGCTTGTATCTTGGTACAAATATTCAACAACCAACGGGTCGACCGCCAGGTACCTCCCGCCCGCTCGTTTCGTGTATGACAGTTTTAGAGTAGAAACCGCAATCGATTCGCTGCTGTACCGAACGACAGCAGCAGCAGTCTATACCTACAGTAGTATCATTTTGTTTAGACTCTTTCGGATGTGTAATAAAAAGCTCGAATCTTGGGACAGGTACAGCTGCAGTACATAATACATGGTATTATTACAAAATGACTCTTTGACGTACGTTAAATAAAAATCTTGAATATTGGTACTAACTAAAGGCTTGTTTGACCGCCACGTAAAACAAAAAGAGGGTATATCGGTAGTAAGTGGATATTCATCCTGAACAGATGACTCGCGGCGATCATTCCGTTGCTTGCGGCGTAGAATTAATATCCAAAAGTGGCATGAGGTCGAGGTTGCGTTATATTACTTTGTGACCGGCCGCGTAAAATCCATTCCTCCCTAAAAAAATTATGTTTTTTGGCGCTCTGGGTAAAAACAAATCTTCACGGACACAGAGTAGAAGATGCTCGAGAATAACTCGTAGTCCGAGTACTGACAGTATTGAAGTACTGGAGGCCAATATATAGTGAGTACCGAGAAAGCCCAACTACTGAGAGTATACTGAGTATGAGCACTACGGAGGCCAGTATACAGTGAGTACTGAGAAGGCCCAGCTACTGAGAGTGTAGTGAGAGTATGGGCAGTACGGAAGCTCGAGAATACAAGCAAAAATATGCACCCGCAGTAGTATTGAAACACGAAATACTCATAGTACAGAAAATATCTGAAAAGTGCAGAACCTCGAATCGAATCCCGAATATGTGCGAGCCCGAAAGTATCCGCAGAGTAGTATCCTCCGTATATAGTAGCAGTACAGAACCTCGAAATACTACACAGTTATACTCGCAGTATCTATATGCTGCTGCTGCAGTGAAAACCCGGAAGACTGCGAGCGCACGAAGTAGTACCTACGGTATTTTTCTCGAACATAAATTGATTTAGTCCTAAGTATTGGGAGCAACTACAGTAACTAAACTGTGAAAGTCTTGTGTTTTCACGCAATCTAAAACACATCGCAGGGTATAACAGCATGTATGTACAGCACAGTACTGCTTTAAAATGCCAAGTGATATGATACGACAGCATAAGATACGCGTACTGCGACAAAGGAACGTGTACTGGTCCTCTTTCGGCTGGCTCTAGGATCGGTCAGCAGTGTAGGGCACACCGCAGTCCGTAACTTGGAGTATTTTTTTACGAATGCTGCTGTACGCGATGCCTTGTAGGAATGATTTGTTGCGATCCGGGGATGATCAGTACGGAGTAAAAAATACTAGTACCGGTCACACACTGCATGCAGCAGGTACGTGCATAGGCCAATATGCCGAAGACAACAACAAACACCACTGTTCGCAGTAGTACTCAAGAGTTCAGCGCGGATCAGCCACATGCGCATATTACGCTACCTGCTGCTGTTGGCGCACTATGTCGAGCACGGCTGGAGCAGTGATAGTATTGGATCACACACAGCAATACGTAGAAGCAGAGAGAGAGGTGTGTTGTTGCGGGATGATCGATCTCGGGTCAGAAAAAAAGCAGATAGCCACAGCAAAAATACAGCAGCATGTAGACCTGCCACACGTGCCCGTGACTGATCACTGTGTTGCTGCTGCTGGAAGACAGGGTTGCAGCGCTGTATGCAGCCGGGGTTAACCACGCTCTCTGTTCTGCTGCTGTATTGGGTTGTCTGTTGTCTGTGTTGTGTGTTGTGTTCAGACGCAAAAAAACGTACCGGTAGGTATATTTTTATTTTTGGAAGACAGCAGATTTTCCTTGACCAACGGGGGGCCTGAATCGATATCTTCGTGGATATTTTGTACAGGTACTTGTCAATTAGATGGCCAATTGTCGAAGGGCCTCGACCGCTCAGAGTAAGACGTGCTTCTCCAGACCTACCCCCGGGCCGCGACGAATATATATAGAATGTATGCGACAGACTTGAGAGCTTGGCTGTTAAAAACATGGTCCGCGTGTTTTCACATTCAAGAATTTGGGCAAAATAACTTACTGGACCGGTACCAGCTATGGACTCTGTTTCGAGGGGAAGGTGCCTTCCCTAAATATTGAAAATACTTTTTTAGCTGCTAGAACTTGAGCATGTTTCTTCTATCAACAATAGGAACTTAGGTACTCGTAGCCTTCTCTAGATATCGACAATGCTTTTGGCCGCTAATAATTGAGCCTTTTTTTTCTTTCGATGAGAATTTGGGCATAAGAACATAAAGGCTCACTTCCGAGGGGAAGGTGGCTTTCCTAGATATCCATAATAAATTGGCTGTCCAGGGCTGATACATACCAAGGCAAAGAAAAAAATTGAGACAAATCAAATCGAAAAGAGAAAAGGAGGAAACAATGATAACCAAGACAATACGAAAGATGCAACGCAAGATAATACGCAAGAGTATTATCGACACCGATAGGCCCCACTCCAAACTCCTCAACACCTCGTGCCCCAAACTTCACCGATCAAAAATATTAGATACCTGGTAGCAATCATCAACCTCAAAAACTACTATCCAGTACCCATCAAATCGCCAATCGCTTTCTGTTTCCACCGTATTATACCTGCAGTTTCGTTGACTATCGTACCTGCAGTTTCGTTGACTATCGTACCTGCAGTTTCGTTGACTCCGCTAGGTCCAGCCCCGAATTTCAGCACGTCGTGTCCCGTCCCCATTGTCCCGAGCGTTACCACTGGACCAGTAGGTCTAGGTGGCGCCCCCTCCTTGCCCGCTCCCCGCCTACCTCTCAGAGGCTGCCAGACAAGATAAGCTCCACGCCACAAGAATAGGCTAAAAGCTAGCACAAAGCTGGCAATGACATGTTTCGTTATGAGGTAGGTGTATAGGGAAAGAGAGAGTGGATTGGGAGGTGAGTGAATGTTTTCCGGTTTGCAGTACGTCACAAAGTTTATTTGTGATTGCGAGTGGGGCAAGGGTACGGGGTGTACTGTTTGAAATAGCCCACGCCACGCACATGGTTGTGGCAGCGTGATGAGACCCCCCGCACTGCAGGGCATTTTATTGTTTGCAAAGTGTGCGTAAAATAACCCGAAAACGATTCAAAATTCCTGCAAGATAGGGTAACAACACCGATCACATCTATAAATGTTTTGATCATTTTCAGCGTTTACCCGTAAAACCTATTTTTCTTTGCATTTCAAGGCATGTTTCGTCCTCCAGAGGTCATCCTCCTACAACCTCAAGTGATGGGGGCAGTATCTACGTAGCATTGTAGCACTCAGCAAAATTAACAGTGTTACCGGAGCATATATGTGCCCGAGGAGGCCAAAATGGGATCTAAAACAAAACGCCTGCGGCCAACAAATATCCCCGTATATAAATTTCCACGTGCTACCAAAACACGTGCGCCCTCGGCATAAGCCGCACATAACATTTGCCCGAGGAGGCCAAAATGATATCTAAAAAAAAAACGCCTGCGGCCAACGAATAGCCCCGTACATACATTTCCACGTGCTGCCAAAATACGTGCGGCCTCGACATTCGAATGTGCGGCAAGCCGCACATAGCCTCCAGCGGAAGCTATGCCGAGCACACCATTTTCTGATCCACGTGAGGGGTCGCAAAAGCCCCCCGTCTGTTTAATCACTTGATGGGTGAGACGTGTGATGGGCTTCCAGACAATTTCTTCTCCATGCCACAGCAACAAGCTACCAGCTAACCAAAGCACAGAAAAAATGGAAGTGGATGGGGTGAGTGAACGTGCTTGAGTTGTTCTTTTTCTTTTCTCCCCACTTTTATATTCGCCCCTCTGTTCTCTCCCTCCTAACCGTGCCTCAGTTCCGGGGGCACATAGCAGGCTCTCCTCTCCCCTCCCCACTAGGGTTCGTGCCTTCCTTTTTATCGCGAAAATACTTCAACCCTCTTTTCCCTCGTCGACTCGCGTCGAATTGTGCCTATACCCACGGTAGGCGGTCTCACCACTTGACTCGTAGTATTGTTTAATGTTTTGCAAATAATCCCAAGACCACCGGGGCGACCGGATTGTTTCATGTTCACAGTTGAGCTCGCGCCTTTTTTCTACCAAATAAAAATTACCTCTCAGACGTCAGATCGAGAATATGGCTGACACTCATATTTGCAAACTGCGTGTGATACTTCGATCGCGTGCTACGGATTTCGTGTAGGATGTCGTAAAAAGAATACCAGGTAGGTTGGTGATCCCCCTGGATGATTGCACCGAGGTCAACAGCACGATTGTAAATATACAGTATTTTGTACTTGTTTCTACAAGACAGTGATTGTGATCGTTCGTTGTTTACTTTTATTTACGCTCGACGAATCAATCGAATAGTGTCACGTAATCACCGATATGCTACAGTCAAACAGGTACACAAGGTCCCCCTCCGGGACGTGTGCTCAGGGGAGTGGCGCACGAAAGAATTAAAAAAGGATGCAGATGAGACAAAATTACAACATTATGAAAGATCTGTATATTACTGCTGTAGGTAATATAAATACAGCAAAATACCTGTTTAGAACTGCACTTGCTTTTTTTGGGGACAAAACATATATAGAAATAGTGTGTGGCTGTTTCTATTGACTGAATCGCTTTTTAGTCCCTGATTATGCCACTAAGCATTATATCATATACCTGGTATGTCAGTATATTGATGCATGTCTTTCTTGTGGCGCTCACGGCAGAGAATGCCTCTGTCGCACAAAACCAAGGGCTGCCGACAAAAAAAAGTTTGAAACTCCACGCGTGACACACGGCACACACGGAACACAGCAGTGCAGTAGTAGGAATATTTACAGACGTAGAAAAGAATGCACCCAAGAAGAGGTTGGAACTCTCGACCACGCTCGGCCGCCGACGAAAATCGCACAGCAGCAGCAGCGTTGTACCTGTGGCAGCTTTCATGTCCCTGTTGCAGCAGAGACTCCCAGCTCTACAGATGGCAGGGTTCTCAACTGCAGCACTGTACCAATAGGAAGCCACAGCAACACAGCGCGGAAAAACTAACGCACACGCGTGATGTTGCTTTCTGCTCTGATGGTGGGCAGCAGGCGTGTATAGCGTTATACCCAGCTGGTTTGTAGCACGCGCCCTGCACTGCTCATGCTTTGTTCAATGTCTGTGGATCTGGGTTACGTCCATGATTCAAAAACTAATTTGAAAAAAAGTTGAAACAAAAAATAGACGTGATCTCTGCGAGGATCGCACACGCGCCTTCAAGTCCAAAATCGGGCATCGTGACCATTTTACTTCAACAGAGATCCATATTACCTTGTACAATTTTTGACAGTACAGCAGAAGAGAGGAAAATGATGACAGATGACGGACCGCAGCCCCTGATAAGGCAACTAGCCATAACAGTACACCACCGACCTGAGACAAGCGTGGTGTGGCCCACTGTTGTCCGTGCTGCTAAAGTAGGCGAGGTTGTACTTTGCATGCTGTCTGATGCCTAGATTTCTCGACCTGGCCTCGTCCATGAGCCATGAAACACAAAACGTCGAGAATATAAGGACAGTTGAGATACTCACACTCAATCCAAACGGTCCTTGCATTTCCGTCCAGAGGGTGTGTGGACCGATCACGCGCAGCAGCAGCAAAGATAGATGATTGGATGACGGACCGCAGGCTCTGGTAACACAACTAGCCACAGTACAGCGCAGATGGGTGTGTCACACACGCACGGTGTTGCCTGCTGGTGAATATGTGCGGCAACGTTGTAACGTTGTGTTCTCTGCCTGTTGTATGTTGTCTACCTGATGCATGTCTGGGCTGTGTGCTCGTGAAAGGGCAAAAAGCTGACGACGTTTTACTGGTGCGTACGTACAAAATAACGCCTTTCGTACTGGAACCAAGGAAATCGTCTAATCCACTACCGCCGGGCAGAAAGAAATTGAGCGCCTGCCACGCGCTCCAGAGTGCACGGATCGCTCCGAGAGCTCGACCAATGTCTCCGGCCGGGCTTCCCGTGTTAGGATACTTCGCATTTTGCCGAAAAACGCTTGTACGAAGAGAAAAGTTGGAAAAAGTACGAAAAATTCGCAAACACACGCATACAGATGATCATATGAGCGCAGACCACACCAGCAGCAGTAGCATCAGCTCAAACCGTAGGAGTAGATTCCCCCCAATCGCACACGAAAACGCTACTCGTACTCATGCATTATTTCTTGCGACGGACGCCGTGCGCGTGATGAAGCAAGTCCAAGACCTTGGCAGTGGCTGCCAGTGGGCATTGAAACGGCTTGTCGACACATGGACATTACCGTAGTCGTGCAGCGAAACGAAAAATAAAGTAAACTGTTCGTCGTAACCAAAATTAAATATTCGCGAACAAAGAGTACACCAGTAGTCTACATTGACACCGTTTTGCGCCATTAACAATAGTAACGTTGTCAACTCAAGACGTATACTTTAGTATGTAAGATAAAACACGGTGAACAAACTAATGTTGCAATGGAGCCTGGGGTTGCTCAGCGGTGAGCTCAAAGAGAGCGCCGGGCCGACTGACACTTGATGGGAATGACTAGAACTGCACCCACGTAAGTGAAACATGCTCGCAAGGTTTGCCCAGTACGAGTGGAACAGATAGAGGTTCAAATGAAGTCGGGTACGGGGTTCAGATCGTACCCCATCAATGCAGGTGCTCACGATGCAACCGTTAGGATTATAGAAAATATTCAGTTACGGAGATGCTCATGGAGAAAACATAAAAAATCCGAGTCATACTGACTATCGCTTCGGCCTGCCCCGACCTCGGGGTGGGCCGGAGTCCATCGGAACCTATGACGGTCTACTGGTGGTCATACGAGCCCCAGCCTCGGTAGAGAGGAACCCTGTGCGGTCTGGTAGGTGAACTACTGACGGCGCGGGGTGGTGGCGATGAGTTATATTTTCAACCCCAATGCCAAGGAGTTCGTTCCAACAGCAGAGGAGGAGCATCGCCAAAGCCGAGAGCGTATTGGGTACAGCATGGGGAGAGGAGAGGCTGGGCATTGCGTGGGTAAGCAAACACCCCGACAGCGAGGACGAGAGTGTCGGGGTTGGGATGGGCTGGGACGGCCGAACCCAGCCATTGAAAACGAAGGCGCGCACCGGGCTAGAGAACAGAGAGCCTACGTCGTGATAAAACAAAAATAATGAGAAAACGACAAAAAAGAGGGAGGGGTCCGACCACGCGTCGGCTAGCAAAGTTCGCAGTACGCGAGGCTCGAGCGAGACAGAAGACGGCACTCGTGACGGTAGCGACCTACAATGTGCGTACCCTGGCTGTGAAAGGGAGGAACGGGTACGGGCATGCCGAGTGTGTGCTCGCGAAGGCCCGACAACTGGGCTGTGACTTCGTTGGCCTGCAGGAAACAAGGAGACCTGGGAAAACCGAGTTTTCTGCAGCAGAATACCGGGTGTTCTGCTCTGGGCAAGCAGAAACGGATGGCAGGCAAGGACTATTCGGAGTTGGTTTGGCAGTGAAGGAAACGATATGCCGTAAGTGTGTTTATACCCACCAGTTAAATTGACGAACGCCTTAGGTCTATGCGCTTCGAGCTAACTGGTGAAAGCGTTGCGGTCAACCTAGTTGTCGCCTATGCCCCAACGGAAGCCAATCCCAACGCACAGATGAAAGAGGAGTTTTGGAAAAAAATGGGCACATGGTTGAGCAGATCCCAACGAAGGAATGCCTGTTCGTACTGATAGACGCAAACGCACGGACTGGAAAGAGGGCGGAAGGGTGCGGTGACGGTAGGGTGCTTGGAGCGTGCGGACGTGATGAGCTCAACAGCAACGGCAAATGCCTGCTGGCATTCGCTTCAGACAACAGGCTCGCTCTCACGAACACGTTTTTTAGCACTCGCGAGGGTGGGGAATATCCCATACGTTCGACGGCATCAGCAGCCGCAACGACCAAAAACGGATTGACTACCTGGAACATCCCAACCCGTCAAGCACACCGATCTCGCGTGCATGATGTTAAGGTCCACCCCCAGCCTCCGCCCCCAGCCAAGGCGGATTCAGACCACAATATCGTATATGCAATGATCCACCTCAGCGGTCGCTTCGCACCCAACAGACACGTACGAACGAAAAACAAAATTCGGCCTCTCGACCGGCAGAAGTTTCGATCCGACGGAGATTGGAGGCAGCGAGTCGTGACGCGGATCCTTTCAAAGCTTCCCTTTCTTCTCTCGCAACCGAACAGTATCTCTGAGATGGCTGAATCCTTTGCTGATGCTATTCTTGATGCAGTAGCGGAAGACGTACCCCCCCCACCACGGCACTCACACAAACCCGGGTGGTGTGAGACCGCGGAAACCTCAGCCGCCATACAACTAGCATGGGATGCGAGGGAGGATGCCCGACGAGGCATGCGCATCAAAAAAGACAAAGCCGCGTGGAAGACGCTGAGGACGGCGTGCGTGAATCTACGGAGGGCGATTGATGCAGCGTTGTACGCCTACTTCGAAGAGAACCCTGCTGAAACGGAGAGACTGCTCGCCGACAACGACCAGCGGGGTTTCTACAAACACCTGAAGGCCACGGTGGGGTTGGACGGTCGAAAGGCGAGAAGCGAACAGTTCATCCGGGACGAGGAGGGCACGCTACTAAGGGACAAGGTACGCATTCTTGAACGGTGGGCGAGGTTTTTTGGCACCCTCCTGACCACGAAGTGGTCTAAGCTTGACCCAACCATCAACGCCCTGTTTCCACAACGGCCGTTGGCACCATCGCTTGGAGATGAACCGACCATGGATGATATGACGGCGGTAATTCGGGGTATGCCAAACTGGAAAGCGGTGGGACTAGACTCCCTTCCGGCCGAGCTACTGAAAATCGACCACCCCAAGTTCATCCGGTACTTTCACAACCTACTTGTCAACGTGTGGAGAACGGGTGACGTCCCCCAGCAATGGAAAGATGCGACCATTAAGGTCCTTCATAAAAAGAAGGATCGCTCTGATTGCAACAATTACCGAGGGATTTCGCTTGTTGCCCATTCAGGCATGAAAATGGTCGCGTCCCGCCTTAGTAACTACTGCGAGGCCAAAGGGATACTCCCCGAGGAACAGTGCGGCTTTCGCCCAGCACAATCAACGGTCGACATGCTGTTATTTGTGCGTCGACTGCAAGAACTCGGACGAGCTAGAAAAATCCCCCTGTACATGTGCTTCATCGACCTGCAGAAAGCATACGACTCCATCGACCGTGAGCTACTGTGGGTGGTGCTCGCACGCTTCGGCGTACCAGAGAAGGATGCTTATCGTTATCCGCCAGTTCCACGAAGGTATGCGAGCCCGCGTACGTACGGATGACGGCGAGCACTCGGAATGGTTCGGCGTCACTCAGGGGCTGCGGCAAGGATGTGTCCTGTCACCACTTCTGTTCACTATCTTCTTCGCTGCTGTGATACACGCCGTGCTGATACGCTTCAGTGAAGACCCAGATAATTTGAGGGACTTGGTTCGCCTCGAGGAGGACCTCGGCGAGAACGGGGTGAAGGTTGACCCACTAACATACGTATGGAGGGCAGTGTGGGGTATGCTGTACGCGGACGATGCAGGCACTGTGTCCAAATCGGCGGAAGGCCTTGTGAAGATGATGACCGTCATTGTGACCGTTTTCGAAGCAGCAGGTCTCACCGTATCCGAAAAGAAGACGGAGACCATGCTGCTGCGGACACCGAATCAGGCACTCCGGACCTCACCGCTCGTCATCGAAGCTACGGAACAGAGGTATAGGCAGACGATGCAGTGTTTGTACCTGGGCGGCCTTGTCGTCGCGAGCGCTGACAATATGCCAGAGATCATGCGACGGATCCGACTCGCATGGGCATGCTACAATCGGGTTAAACGGGAACTGTACGATATGGAGGATGCCCCGCTCACCCTAAAAGTGCGCATGCTAAAGGCCGAGGTGATGGAGACCCTGCTGTACGGGTGCGTGACGTGGACTCTTGGACAGGAGCACTTCGCTGAACTCAGAACGGCACGCCACAAACTCCTCCTACGATTCATTGGCTTCCAGCAGCGCCGGCAACGCACTGACCACCTCATGTCGTACGCCAAGCCCCTCAAAAAGGCACAATGCGAGAGCGTTGAGACGACCATCCGCAAACGACGCCTCCTCTTTGCGGGGGCCGTACAGCGGACGACCAATGAGCGGCTGACCCGCCGGGTGATGTTCGGGACGATGGCTGGTGGGGAAAACCCGGGACGAGGCCAACCGGAAAAGAACTGGGCCCAATGCCTAGCATACGACCTCAGGGTTTTTCGAGCCACCGAGGGGTCCACGGAAAGCTCCCCCCTGCTGTTCGGAGTAGAGACGTTGTTATGGCCGAGGGCAGCTAAGAAGAGCGGGAAGTGGTACCGGGAGGTCGTCGAAGCGGCGGACTGCTTCATGGCGAGGTGGCATAAGGACGAAGCACAGAAGAGCCGGGTGCGCCACGCAGCAGAGGACGCCAAGAACGGCGACAAGGGGAGGAGCAGCTGTTCTGATACAGCTGTCGACGAATGCAGAAACGAAATGATAGATCGGGTGGCTAGGTATCGGTTCGACTAGCTCTTACAGACTTCTGCCCGTATCTCCCTCTCTTTCGTGTTGCTTCGTCCGTACAGCAGATGCCTGCCCTTCCTGAGTACGTATGCTTTCCGTCTATAATAGCAGCCTTTCTGAAGTCCTTGCGTCGTTTGTATTTTTTTTTTTCTTCTTGTTTTTCTTTTTTCTTTTTTTCATTTCAGAGTTCTAGTTTTTTTTTGTTTTTATTGTCTTTTTGCTCTTATTTTTCCGGTCTTGCTTGTGTTGTTGTGTTCTCGTACCCGGTACGCTGGCACCTCACTTGCTTGACACTTGAATTTGCGATTTAGTTTTATTTTTGGCCTTCCTCTGTCTCACAGTCTGTGACCACAGAATCAGTATCTCTCCAGGATAGGGAATCAGGACGGACACTGGGTGTACTGATGAAGCCGGGTAGAAAGGACGATTTAATGTGAAGACAACAACAACAGCAACAACTGAGAATCTTCGGATAAAACCTGCCCCAGTGTTCGCCATTTTGGACCCTTCTGGACGATATTTTCACGGTTTCGACCGATTTTCGCCGTTCGAATGTACACAACTGAGTCAAGGAGTTGTATAGCCTCCCTCGGCTGCTCCCCGGCCGGGGTGGAGCTCCGGCCTGCGGCTTCCCCAACACGTGCTAGAGCTCCCAGTGGAGCGCGGCCTTGACCTTGCTTGCGCGTCTAACTAGCGTTCGAGCATGGTCGAGCCGGCGGTGATGGCCAGCGATATGACGAAAATTTTCCTCGCGGATTTTTTCCACGCGGCAGTATTGCCTGCGGTAGCCGTGTCGTATCACCGTCGCGGAAAGCGTGGAACTCGTAGCGAACGGAGAAGAAAGGCTAGGATCCACGTGAGTAAGCACCCCATTCGACGTCATCTAGGAGATGATGGGCGTCGAGGCGCGTTGGGATTGCTGCCCCCAGCACGTCGGAACCTCGGCACGAACCGGGCCGGGCGAAAAAACACGGAACGGAAGAAACCCACCGCCTGGGAAAAGCGGAGGGTAGAGGAGAAAAAACACGCAGCACGGAAGAAGAGGAGGCAAGGTCGGAAAGGTCGCAGAGAAGCTCGAAGGTTACGCTGAGATGCTAGGGCTAGGTACAGAGCTGGGGAACTCGTCGTGGGTACGTTCAATGTTCGCACACTCGCCTTCAACGGCAAAAATGGCATCGGCCACAGCGAGGTCATCATGAAGGTATGCCAGGAGCTAGGATGCGATGTCGTAGGTCTCCAAGAGACTAGGCGAGACGGGCATAGCACGTTCACAGCAGCTGGATACACGATTTTTTGCTCTGGAGCAGACGGCAGCAAATACGAGAGGAAGGGCACCCATGGTGTAGGATTAGCAGTCAGGGCGTCTATTGTGGCAGGTGTGGGTAAGGATGGTCTCGAGGTGGAGTGCGTTAGTGCCAGACTGATGAAAGTTCGCATTCAACTTGCGGGCAAATCAAATGCTGTTTCTTTTGTTGTCGGCTATGCGCCGATACTGGATGCACCCGTTCGCGAGAAAGATCACTTCTGGAGCGAACTGAACGTAGTCGTCTCGGGGGTCCCAAGTGGGGATCACCTACTTGTGCTCTTGGATGCAAATGCTCGCACCGGCAAGCGAGAGAGCGGATGTGCCGGCAGTAAGGTGATGGGTAAATACCGGCGCGACGAATTGAATAACAACGGTGAGCGACTACTCCTCCACGCAGCTGACAACAGGCTTGCGCTCCTCAACACGTTCTTTGCCACACCTACTCGCGGAGTGTCGTACACTTTCCAATCTCCAAACTCCGGGAAGGGTCAGTGTAGGCTAGACTACATCCTTACTCGGCAAGTTGATCGACGCCTGGTCCGCAACATGACAGTACGGAAACCACCAGAGGATCGGCATGAATCTGACCACAACCTCGTGGTCTGCAATATTCGCCTCTTGGGTCGGTTCGCGCCGAATCGGAGGGTAAAAGCAGGCAGCGGAAAACGAGCTATTGATCTACAACGGTTGATGGCAGACCCCGGTCTCCGAGCGGACCTCAATAGGGAGATAACCAAACTTACCCCCCCACCGCCTGGTACAATTGGGAGTGTCGATGATAAGACAACTGCTCTAGTGGAGACCGTGCTGTCGACTGCTGCTAAACTAGCACCTCAAACCAGTCGAAAACAAGGGCCGCTGGGCTGGTGTACGCCCGAAGAGGTAAAAGCAGAGGTGCACTCACGATGGCAGGAGAAGGAAAATGCGAGGACGCAACTACGTGCTAACCCGGAAGACAAAAATCTGCGAAAAGCTGTGAAGATTGCCACTAAACAGCTCAAACGTGCGAGGACGGACGGAGTGCAGAAGTTCTTCGAGGAATACGTCCGTCAACTCGAAAGGCGTATCCAAGAAGGCGATCAGTTTGGGTTCTACAAGCACCTTAAGGGGATGAATGTGGAAGGAAAGAGGTCTTTCCATTCGCAGTACATCAGGGACGAGGAAGGTAGATTACTACGAGACATAGGCCTCATCCGGGAACGATGGGTAAGGTGGTTCCATAAGCTGCTAAACACCAAGTCATTGACCCTCGACCCGACTATCGTCGACGAGCTCAAGGTCTGGCCCTCGTGCAGTCCGCTGGACGACGTCCCGTCTAGATACGAGGTGGAAGACGCAATCAGGGCGATGGCGAACCGCAAGGCGGTTGGGCCTGATGGTCTCCCAGCTGAACTTCTGAAGGTCCTGGCCGACGAGGGAGACTCGGACACATTGGGAAGCTTCTACGAAATTATCGTCGCTGTGTGGAGGGGAGGGGTCGTGCCGCAGCAATGGAAGGATGCAACGATTAAGGTGCTGCACAAGAAGAAAGACAGGACGGAGTGTGGTAACTATCGTGGCATTTCCCTTGTCGCGCATGCCGGCAAAGTACTCCTTAAAGTCATCGCGCGCCGACTCAGCGACTACTGCGAACGGGAAGGCATCCTGCCAGAGGAGCAGTGTGGCTTTAGGCCCGAACGATCGACGGTCGACATGATGTTCGTGGTGCGACGCTTGCAGGAATTGGCAGGGAAGAAGGACACTCCGCTGTTCATGTGCTTTGTCGACCTCACCAAAGCCTATGACTCCGTCGACCGAACCCTCCTGTGGGCTGTCTTGGCTCGCTTTGGCGTACCACCTAGAATGCTCACCGTTATCCACCAACTCCACGACGGCATGCGAGCATGCGTGCGGCTGGATGACGGCGAGCGCTCAGATATGTTCGACGTAAAACAGGGCCTACGGCAAGGGTGTGTGCTCGCGCCATTGTTGTTCAACATGTTTTTTACAGCGGTGCTGCGTGTGGCGGAGAAACGTTTCGCTGCTGATAAAGCCATCACGGACAGCTTGGTGCAACTCCAACAAAAGCAGGAGAAGAAGAAAAAGAAGAGGGGGAAGGCACGGGTCGGGCACGCCGACGGACAGGGGAATGATAAAGAGGCCAAGACACTGTGGGCTATGCTCTATTATGCTGACGATGGAGGCATAGTATCGAGATCACCCAACGGCCTGGAGAGGATGATGACGGTGTTCGTGTCTGCGTGTGCCGCTTTCGGCCTGACGGTCTCGGAGGCCAAGACGGAGATAATGTGTCTGCAAACGACAGATGGGGGGAACGTGCCGTTCACCGTCACCGCCGCCGGCCAAGTGTACAAACAAACGACCGAGTTTGTGTAACTGGGCGGGGCTATCAGCGCAGATTGGACGGGCAGAAGTGTCGAGGTAACGCGTCGACTCCAGAGGGCATGGGCATGCTTCGGACGGTATAAGATGGAAATCTATGGCCGCCCGGGTGTGCGCCTACGCCTGAAGGTGCGAATGCTGAGAGCCGAGGTGATCGAAACGTTGCTCTACGGTTGCGTTACTTGGAGCCCGAGCAAGACTGATTACGGTAGGCTACGGGAGGTCCACCACAAGATGCTCCTCCGATGCATCGGCTGGCGAAAACGAAAGCGCGAACATAACATTCTATCCTATGCTAGCGCGCTTCTCAGGACAAAATCTGAAAACGTTGAGACGACGGTACGCAGACGTAGGCTCTTGTTTGCGGGCTTTGTGACACGCATGAGAGAGGAGCGTCTGCCGAAGAGGGTGATGTTTGGGGAGATGGTTGGGGGTAAGGGTTTCTCCGGAGGACAGGAGTGGGACTGGATGAGGTACCTTGAGGAGGACCTCAAGGAGTTCGGCATCAAGCTCGAAGGGTGGCGCGAGGCAGCACAGAAAGCCGGCAGATGGTTCCGACGGGTCGACCAAGGGGCGGAGGCCTTCATGCGGAAATGGCATACAGATGAGAAGGAGGCATCGGCAGAACGGCATAGAATAGCTGCAACAACCACCACAGCCGTTGACGCCAACGCGAGTGCGCAGAATGGCAGGGAAGAGGGGGGGGGCGAAAGGGGGACGAGGGGGAATGCGGGGGGGAGGGGGGGGAGGCGGTCTGCCCAACAGACTGAAGCCTGGTTATGGCCATCATCGTCATGATGCACTCCCTTCTTTGGGACCCAAGTAACTAGCATGGTGCCATCTGGGCAACGTTGCGTGTCTGTACGCTCCAGTGCCTGCCTTTCGTATTTTCTTTCCCCCCCGCCCGTGATTATCGCTTTTTTGTCCCTTCTTTTTTTCTCATTTTTCTTTCATTCCCGTTTGTACCTCTTTGTGCCTTTGTTAGTATGGTCCGTTTTGCCTTCTTCTGCGTTTTGCTATCTGCTTCTGTTTTTGTTTTGTTTTGTTTTTTTGCTTCGCTCCATCTTTTTTAGGTTTTTGTCTGCTATTAATAGTCTCCTTTTTGCTTCCCTGGTGTCCGCAGTGGTGGAGTGCGTATGCTTGTTTTTTGTTTTTGCCTCTGTTTTACTTGAGGTATTTCTTCCACTCCAGAGTTATTGGAGCCTGTCCTGCGACCACGGACTGCATTGCATTGTGAGTTAATGTGAGAACAACAGCAACAACAAGAGTGCAGCTTATCACATGGCACAACAATCCCCAGTAAGTCGAAACTGTAATCGAGGCACGAAAAAAGCCCAAAATTGAAATCTTCCGTCTACCCCAATTGCCCCGTTTTTTGCGTTGTATCGAAGCGAAGGATTAAAACCCGGCCATTTCGGGACGACTGATTTCTTCTCGGAAGTTCGCCCACGCAGGGTAATGTGACAAAAAGAAGAGAAATTTCGACTGAAAAAAGCGCCGAAGAGTTCAATAAAACTATCGCCTAAGGCGTCGGACACGGTAAAGGTCCCGTGAGCACAGAGGGAGTATATTAGAGAAGGTTCCTCTTCGGGATGTGGTTGACTTGAAATCTGGATCACAAGTTGAAAAGCGGCAACATCATCATCTGGCGTTCCTAGTCATATGCTGACCGGATGAGGTTCGACGATGAGTGGTTGAATTAAAAAACATCAAAGTTCACATATAGTCACGATTGCATATCCTGGGAAGCACTGCACACACAAACACTACAGCACCGTAGCTGCCACGAATGTCAGAGCGCGAAGCGCGGGTGCTGTTGCGCCACTGTTGTTGTACGGCTGCTGCTGTGGCTGTACTACTAATGTACCGCTGCTGTCGTTGTAGTTATATCGTGACTGCGGGGTTGCCTGGATTTCCGAAGGAGTGCGGTTTTATATCGTCCTGCCCCAGTAATTGCACCGCTGTTGAGATGCTGTTGAGACGTGTCCGTTGCTATTCGTAGGACAACAGGAATCATGGCATATACGTGCACACACCGAAGCACCGTTCGTTGCCGTCACAAAAGAAAGAGCTTGTATGCAACTACTGTTGCACGGTGGCTGCTGCAAAGTAGAGAGCTTGAGAGTCTGGGGGAAGGTGCGACACAGCAGCAACGGAGAGCGAATATTGCCGAAATTCCAGGGTTTCTGAGGCCCGGGCGGCTCGACATCGCAGAAAGCCATCCCGTGGAAAAAAGCCAGTCCGCACGACTTCGAGCGCCTTGAGCACGCGCCACGGAGGCCGGCCGGGGCCCTAACTTGCACCGGGAATGTACACGCGGCCCGCCTGCGTGCTCCGCAGCCGAAAGCGCGACAAAAAAAAGCACGGCTGGAAGATAATTTCTTGCATATGCGCAAAAAAAGTGCATTTCATACATAAAACATGCTGGTACGACACATTACATAAAATGTGGTGCCAGATATCGATCTAGATGTGACGGCCACTCGTAATGTAATAAAACCTGTGACACCAAAGACAAAACTTCCACTGTGCCATAGGAAAAGTCAGACACCGGCACGTTTTATACAGGCATTTAGTCATATACCCCAGCCTGTTTTTGTTTTCATGTATTTCAATATTTTGCGTGTTTTTTTTTAAATCTTACCTAACACTTTCGGGTTTGCACCCTCTAGTATATACCAGCGCAGTCCTACCAACGTACGACTCCCGAGACTGACTTGGAGCGGTAGCGACCCACCAATGTACCAGCGCAGTCCCACCAACCTATGATTCCCAGCTGATTTGGAGCGGTGGCGACCCATCAATGTACCAGCGCAGTCCCACCAACCTATGATTCCCGAGACTGATTTGGAGCGGTAGCGACCCACCTATGTACCAGCGTTGGGTGTGCGCCCTCTGGGCTGCGTACTATTTTCTGCGTTCTGAGTGCCTGCCGTGTGTCCAGTTTTTCTCTGGGTGCTGTGTGTTCTGTGTGCTTGCTGTGTGTGATGTACGCTCTCGGTATTTGGTGTGTGCTGTGTGTTTGCTGTGCGCTGTGTGCTGTGTGTGGGTCCAGCTGGGGATCACAGTGTCACGCGTCACGCAGTCCCACACCTGCTCTGCCTTCATATCACCCAGAAACTCCCTCCACGGGTGCGTATACGGCACACTTCCTCTCCTTTTCGTCCCTTTTCTTGTACCCCGGGGCTGATTACACAGTACCCCCCGCACTTCCCCTTTACAACGTTTATGGAAACCCCGACCTGTCTGTGCGTCTGTGCTGCGAGCTATTTCCCGTGTTCTGTGTGCCCACAGCAGTGTTTTCCCCGTGTGCTGTGTGTTCTGTGTGCTTGCTGTGTGTGCCTCACGCTCTGGGTATTTGGTGCGGGCTGTGTGTTTTTGCTGTTCGCTGTGTGCTGTGTCTGGGTCCTGCTTTGCACCATAGTGTCACGCTGTCCCGCACCTGCTCTGCCTTCAATTCACACACACAGAAACTCTCTCCAAGGATGCGTATATACGACATAATTCCCTCTCCTTTTCGTCCCTTTTCTTGTACACCGGTGCTGATTATACAGTATCCCTCGCACCTCCCCTTTGCAACGTTTATGGGAAATCCGACCTGCAAAATTGAAAATTTGATTCAGCGACCTTGTTGCTTCCTTTGCATGTTGCTTCCTGCCACCACCGCTGCTTGTACTGCGTTCGCTGGTGCTCTCCTCTCCCGAAACATGAGCCTGCTGTCTCTGGACTGTTCGACGTTGTGGCGACGCTTGGCTACGGCATGTACCTCAGCGACAATTTTTATCAGCACTGCATGTCTGGCATCGATCATCTGGGCGTACTGGTACACCCGGCCACCTTGCGTGGGCAACAGCAGGAAATCCAGAATATGTGCACAGCGCCCTCCACTACTACTATACTCGCTGATAGCACAGGGAAGGTTGAGTGTCAAGGAGGTGGGAACTGCGGCTTCTACTCGATCCTCAACGGGATGAACCTCACCGCCAACAAGGTACGATAGTTTGCGGATGGTGCTGTATTGCTGTACTTTTGACACGAAAAAAAAAAATATTCAAAACCGTCAACGGTATTCGCATTTTTCGACCTCGTGCTGCAGGTACGATTATTTCTCCAACAACCTCTAGTACAGACAAACAACCTCTAGTACAAACGAAGTCACAAGTATGACATACAAGTACTAGTGTAACCAAAATGAGGCTCACCACGTATCTAGACGTAAGGGAAGGACGTGGTACAGGTAGTCGTATAATCGCCATTTTGACCCTTCATACAAGGTACCTCTCAAAGACCGAAGCACGAGTTGCGGGCACTCGTACACGTGCCGTACTAATCTGTGCGTTCTTGTAGGTAGCTTACGAGTGCTCGTACAATATTTCAAGTCTTACACAATTCTTCGACTTCCGACTTCGGCTGTTGTACCGCTGCACAAAATGACTGCGCCTTATATTGTATTTCACCATCCAGGTAACACAGCAGGGGTGGTATACTAGCCATTGCTGTTGATGTTCCAACGTGTTGGACCTGCAGGCTACCCAATTCACGTACACTCTCCCGGATGTTCGACGGCTTAAGGACAGCGTCGCCAACGCCATCCTCAACGACGTCACCGTAGGCCGTGTCAAGACTGTTGTCCACCTCGGCGCGATGTCCAACTAAGCCTTAATGTCGCCTTCTTCGTCTTTTGGAGGGGGCAAGGGCTCGTACTACAGGGTTCGATACTCAGATGGATACAACACCAGTAAACCCTTGTCGGTGTTCGACGTGCAGCTCCAACGTGCCTTCGAGGACCATCTGGTTGCCTCGGGAGCCTCTTCCAAGAAAAACAGGACGGTACACGCGCAGGCGTTCGTTAACCCACTTAAAACCACAGTCCCGTTTTGAGGGCAAACTACTTCAAATTTGAGTGGTCTGTCCCCGAAACGGGACTGCGGTTCTAAAAGGGTTAAGCTAAACGGTGCCGAGCTCAAACGGGACAAAGGCCGTCAAAATATAGTCAGGGAGTATGCCGACCTACCGCAAGTGCTGGTGCTGCGACGATGTTTCAAGGTAAGAACACGTACAACAAGGACACGACACTGCAGATGCGACCTCTAACTCCATACTCTGTCATGCTGCTGGTATTCACTATCGTCCACTTTCGTTCACATTCCCTCTATCAGACCTATGCCAATGGGGAAGCGAAAAATCCATAAAAAGTTTGAATTTCAAAGATACCCTCCAGGTTTTTTTAGAACACGCTTCCTATGGGCACGTTTAGAAAAAAAAAAGTTCCTGACTTTTGGAAAAACCCGAAAAAAGCAAATATGAGGCCGATGTTGGGCCAACATCGGCTTGAGAAAAACTCAGGCCCATCTTTGGTTCGAAGCGGCGAGATTCCGAGTCCTTGACAGGCATCGATCGACGAAACCAACGACTGCGTTATGAATTCTGAACGGAGTGCGCTCGTTAGGGGCTCCGACCCACCCTAGGGTCAGCGTCTTCACACCATGGCCGGTGTCATGTGGCGGGAGCTGACGGGGCGTATGATAAATACACAATTAGCCACTGGTGTGCACAAAACAGAAGACAAAACTTCTCCATCCGTCTCGAAAGGCAAAAAATAGTTTTTTTTTCAGGAATTGGGAGAATACCGTACCGACGCCGCCGGCAAGCTCTCGCCCCCTAGACCATGGACCCACCCGATATCTTCGAGGCCGTCACCTATATTGGTTGGGCTTGCCCGACACCGAGCGGGTTGGCCGTGGGCTGCGTCTATGTTGAGATCGAGCGTCGATCGTCGCACGAGCTGGTTTCTATCAGCGTGTTAACAATCTGCAAGCAGAAAAAATAAATTGCCCCGCCTGCAGCCGTTGGGGGGAAAAAACAAACTTTTCTTTTTCTTTTTCCCCCACAACGGCGGTACAAGGATTTTTTAGGCTGTTTTTTTTAAATCAATGTTTGAAAAAACTTTTGGACTTCGCGTTTTCATTGGCATAGGTCTCAGGTCGTCATAACAAAGATCGTGGACCAAGGACGACTCATTGACAACGCTATATGAGGGATCCTCCGGGCCAGGGAAGACACCGACGCATCCTTGAACGCACAAAGAAATGAAAAAGATTTCACGTGCAAACGACTTGCATGGGTTAGATCATAGAACCCACCACTGGAAAGGGAAAAGCGACCATAGCAAACGTTCAAACATTCAAGGGCAAAACGTGCGGGTGCCTTCATGTCGTGGTCCCGCCGTAAGTGGGGCTTATACAGTAACTCAATGGCCGATTATGGTAGTAGCATGCATGACCGTACACAGGGTTCAGGGCGAAGGGTTCGAACGAGTAGCCCTGTGGATACCGCTTAGAGGGTTCTTCGCGCAGGGACAAGGGTACGCCGCTGTGTCGAGAGCGCAGAGTCTCGAGGGGCTGTTCCTACTATAGTACTCCCAGATACTGCCGTGCAGAATAGAGAGGAAGCGCAAACATTCCTCAAGAATGCGTTCCAGCCACCACTAGATACCATCAAGGCTCTGGATGACATGCGGGCCAGAGCCCCGGCGACCGTCGAAGTAGACACGGGCGGGAGAATAGTAAAGTGTGCCAAGTTGTGGAATTAATTCCAGCCAGTCCTACTTGAGTCCTGCACTCTGGACTGGAGTATGGACATTCTTTGCGCAACCACAGGGCACGTACGCGCTTGACTGATAACACACGACTACCGAATACCATATTTTCACCAGAGCGAGCCACCACACGCTGTGACTTTGCTCCCACCAACTCACGACTCCCGAAAACCAATTTCTCGCCGAAGCGAGCCACCAAAACAACCTGACTACGCTCCCACCTACACACAAGTCCCGAAAATCATTTTCTTACCAAAGCGAGCCACCTAAACGCTGTGACTTCGCCCCCACCAACACACGTCTGCCGGAAACCATCTTCTTGCCAGAGCAAGCCACCAAAACACTGTAACATGATACTTTCAATGCACCCTTTTCCGTCCATGTATTGTTAGTTGAAACCAAGAAAAAATATGTTTGCCTTGGGGGAGGCCGAACAAGGGGACAGGGTTGCCACCACAGGGTTGCCACCACATAATTCAAGGAGAGCGGTGCAATCTCCGCTTTCATTATATTGCATTGTATGTTTGACGTGGTATCTGCTGCTGCTGTGTATCTAAACCCACGAAACGTTATTTTTTGCGTATGTGCGTGTGTGCCATCCTGAACACAATCTCGACGATTTCAAACCAAACCACCTCTGGATTTTAACAGTAAGCAGGACAACAGTGACACAACAGCGAACCTCACATAGGATCGTGCTTTGTCTAGATAGGAACGCCTGTATTCCCCCTTTTGAACTTGCGACACAACCGGTATATCGAGTCAACATCCCGAAGGGAAACTACGAAGTACGTATGTAAGTTTGTTCTGGCATGCGACACAGACACCTACCAGGTCTATTACAAAGTAAGATAGTGTTTCTCGTATATATCTTTCGAATTGCGTTGTTTAGGGCCGGTCTTATCGAGGTCAAAATAAACGAAAAAAAAACGAAATAAAACGAACAGACTTTCGTTTTTCGCAAAAAACAGCAGGTTGAGTCCTAACGAGGGCAAAAAAAAGAAAAAAAAAACGAAACAAAAATAAGAAGCCGAGTCGAATTTTTACGCGGTGCAATTTTTCGGAATGACTCAACCGCCACAGCACGTGGTTCCCGGCGATAGCGCTCGACAGCAACGGTGGATAGACACAACTCGCACACGCAAGGCACCCTCCACAGCAGGCGGTTCTCGTGGTCCAATCCGCTCCCTACGGAGTGCTCTAGAACTTGTGTATCGGCCATCGCAGTTCGATGGCAGACGTTTGAATGTTGAGTGGGGCTCATGTCGAAAAATATACCGCCACAGCCACTTCCTGATCCCCCGGTTTCTTACGAGGGCACCCCATGGTGATTCCCTACCCATATGTGCTCGCGCCGTCAGCAGACAAGCCGCGTGGCAGCCACATGCACTACCTCGGCCATCGTGCGCTTGCCAACCGGTCGTAGAAACTTTATCGGAACTTGATCCCGACGCGTCGAGCTCCTCCTATGTTCCTCTTCGACCCTGGGTATCCCATATTTCGTTCATTTGGCACCCATTTCGTTTTTTTTAAAGTCCTTTTAGAACTGCCCACATGTCTTTGCTCATACACGCATCTCCCTTCTTTCACTGTCTGGGTTCTACTGTACAAAGTACATTTTTTCGGATGGCTGAGACACCCAATGGCCCAACACCATTGTACTCCCCTAACAATCAAGGTTACTCCGAGACTTCTACAATTTACCCCATACAGTATCTCGGCATGGCTGTCTTTTCAAACCCTTGCTAGTCACTAGTTTAAGAGATACATGTCCTGCATCGTCCGGATTTAGACAGGTGTGCACCTTATATGCGTCGGATTTCCATCTTCCTTCTCGCTGTATGACTAGAGGTCGGTACCATATCACAAAATGTGATACCTGGTATATTATACGACATGCTTATACGATATAAGCGCATCAATATCACAAAAAAACGAAATATGATAGATCATATCATAGGATATCATATCGATATATAATATCATATGATATGATATGATATGTGATACCAGGTATCATATGGTGTAAACATCACGAATTCAGCTTTCTCTGCGGCCAGTAGCCAAGAACGTTCTTGGGTTGGGGTGTACTGCTCTTGCACTGCTTGTAAGCACATATTACAATAGTCAAGCATTCAAACATAGTATCCAGCGTAAGTAATAGTGGGCTGTGGGGCAAACCGTATATAGTACTCGTATAACGTTTTCGAGCACACGCTGACGCGAACGGTGGGCGATGATGCACACAGCCATCAGCGAGAAGAGCAGTAAAATAGCAAGCAGCAAAACGTATGTATTCATCGCATGATGCCGAGTTGTTGGAAACCTTTACAATTATTGAACTGATACTAATAGTATTTTAACTGCTTTACCAGGCTCTACTCGCCTACACCTACCATACACAGCAGAAGGCTATTATAATACGAGCTACCAGGTACGAACACGTATCACGTACCTGGTACAGCATAATACTAGATTTCGCTTCCACGGAATATACACGGCGCACATTGCAATCAAGTAGTACGCACGCAACAATCAGGAATACCTCGGGCCCGAGGCATGCACAGCAGCTAGCTGTGCAATCACCAGTCAAGAATGCTTGCAACAGTTCCAACCGCTTGTCCTGAAAAAAGAGTACCATGAAGACTGTAATAACACTGACGACACCATGTACTAGAATCTTCACCGTGAAATCAACGGGAACTCCGCCTTAGACCTATTATGCCAATGGAAACGCGAAGTTCAAAAGTTTTTTTTCGATTATATTGCTTTAAAAAAGCAGCCGAAATTTTTCTCGTACCGTTGCTATGGGGGAAAAAGAGAAAAATGTTTTATTTTATATTTTTTCCCCCCCAACGGCTGCAGGCGGCGCAATTTGTTTTTTCTGGTTGCAAATTGTCAACGCGGTGATAGAAACCAGCTCGTGCGACGATCGACCCTCGATCGCGACATAGACTCAGCCCACGGCCAACCCGCTCGGTATCTGGCAAGGCCAACGAATGTAGATGATGGCCTCGAACTTATCAGATGGATCGATGGTCTAGGGGGCGAGAGCTTGCCGGCGGCGTCGTATGGTATCCTCCCAAACCTGGGAAAAAGTCTATTTTTTGCCATTCGAGACGGATGGAGAAGTTTTGTCTTCTGTTTTGTGCAAACCAGCGGCCGAACGTTTTTTCATCATACGCCTGGTCAGCTCCCGCCCATGACACCACCCATGGTGTGAAGACGGTGACCCTAGGGTGGGTCGGAGCCCCTAACGAGCGCACTCCGTTCATAATTCATGACGCAATCGTTGGTTTTGTTGATCGACGTCTGTCGAGAGGACTCGGTATCTCGCCGCTTCGAATCAAAGATCGCCCTGAGTTTTTTTCAAGCCGATGTTGGCCCAACATCGGCCCCAGATTTGCCTTTTTCGGGCTCTTCCAAAAGTTAGGAACTTTTTTTTCAACGTGGCCCATAGGAAGCGTGTTCTGATTTTTTTTGGCGGGTATCTTTGAAATTCAAACTTTTATTGAAACTTCGCTGTCCCATTGGCATAGGTCTTATACGTACTAATTAAAACAACAAGCCGTACTACGAAAATCATCATTAAAAATATCAAGGCAGTGACAACTCCAACTTCAACACGAACTACAAAGACCATGCCATGAGAACGACTGCTGTGAATTACATCAGGCAAGCTATGGATCTCTCCTTGTGTGCGAGCTGGACTAGCTGGAGCTAAGTCGGCGCATTTCGAAGAACGCCGATCTCCGAAGAAAGTGAATCTCGGAAGATCCTCGGGCCCTTGGGAGAGTTTTCTGTCATATCATATCATATCATACGACAACAATATGATATTTCATACTTCGAAGTATCAATTGATATTATATGATATATTATACAAGGTCCCCCTTCGGGATATAGGTAACGTGAAATCCCGGGGGCGTCGGAAGGCGAAAGAAGAGTAACAGGTAACACAGGTGTAGCTGTTCTTGGCGGAAACGTACGTACCGCTGCTGCTGCTGTAACATGTTGTGCTTCTGCTGGTGCTGCGGCTGGGTCTGCATAGCAGCCGCTGCAGCAACCGATCGCAGCAGCAGCGATGCCTGCTACTCCTCCTGCTGCTTCTGCTGTTGCTGATATGTTTTATGTTGTGCTCCTGCTGCTGTCGCTTTAAAGTGCGGGAAAGGCCATCTCTTCTGCACAACTGACGTTGGAAGCAGGTGCAGCTCGCTGTAGAGTGATATCAACGTGGATATTGGGTATACTTGGCAACTGGGCAGATAAAGGGCAGCAATACTACCAGTATCGTAAACAAAATCAAAGTAAGCTCAAGGTGGCCTTTGGACTTCAGAGTAGATGACTGAAAAAGACAGCAACAAAATAAACAACGTCCCAAAAAAATGCTATATAAAAGTAGGTCTATCTATGATTCGAGTGAGACAGATACAAAAACTGAAAACTGACACTCGGCATTGCCTTTTCCCTGCACCACTTGGCATTGCCCTGATCCTGTTCGGAACAAGAAAAAAAAATGGTGCAGTTATATCAACTTGCTTGAAAGTAATCACACGACTTGGCACTGAGGTGTATTTCCCTATCCGGAGCATGGGTGCCGGCAGGCATGGCAGGCACCCATGCGGAGCCCTTGTAAATGTTTATGATTGTTGTAGTTGCAAATTGGCGACTTGATAATGCCAAGAGTCACATGCCGTACACCGGTACGTACATACCCCAGGTAGGGTACCGATTTTCTTCTTTTGATATGCTGTGCGAGTATGTACCTGGTATGCACGAACGAGAAAGCACAGCATGGCACAGCAGCAGCACCGCAAAAACAATGAAAACGAAAACGAAAAGTTCGGAAAGAGAAAAAAATCCGCGCCTCCTCTCATGTAATAAGTGTTTGCCCCTGGAACACCTTGCACCAGTCAAAGAAGAAAAACAAATAACAGCAGAGCTTCTCTCTCAGCCTCGTACGCCGCCCGCCCCTCTCGCGACCACCTCGCCACCGATTCGGTCCGGGTAAAGCTTTCCTCCCTCTCTGTCACAGTGATCCCCGTCGCCCGCCCCGCGTGAAGCCCGGTGCTCACCGTGACCCACGTTCGCCAGCTCGACGATGGCGTTGGTCAGACGGCGTACGTCTCGGTGTATAGTTCAGCGTGGTCGCAAAAATAAGCACCGTGTGAATGCTTGCAATCTCGAACGACCCTTATGGACTCGTACATAGTCAAGTCTAATTTTTCAGATGGAGGCAAAACAGAGCCCATTCATGCTTCCCTTGTGCCTCGAGGCACACACGACGCCTAGCCACGAAAACCGCGACCGCGCTCCTTGCAACCCCCCGTCTACCTGCCAGCATCCACCGACACCCGCGACGGCGCCGGGCTCGCCCGCGTCGCCGTGCTCCGACTACACACACGCACACTAAACGGAAGAAGAAAAAAGGAAAACATAACTAAAAGTGCAAAAGAAATTCCAACCAGCCGGTGAAAAAAAACGGAAGAGAGCCTCCCAAACCGCGGAAAAAACAAAATCGACTTTTTCTTTTTCCGAGTTTTTTTCTATTGTTCCGGGAAGAATAGTGTGGCACGAAAAGCAAGCACGCACGCAAAGCAAGCAAAGAACGCGAAGAAAGCAACGATCGTAGAAGCGACAAAAAATCGTAGGAGACTCGCTGAGCGTGAGGTAGGTGCTTATAAACAAGTAATTTGAAGAAAAGGATAAAACGTAAGTATGTGTATATATCTGATGCGCAAATAATACCAGGAAGTAATACTGTTTCTCGCTGTATTGGTCATCATCGAATAAGTGGCGCAACCCAGCTATTAACTGGCCGTGGTTTGGCTTGTTGGCTGCTACTAATAGGGCCGGTAGAGGGTACCCTGGTATATAGTATACCAGGTACACTGAAATTTAGAGATTGGTAAAAATATACGGAGTACCTGGTATTGATTTACGCCTAAAAGCCAGTTTTCGGACGATTTCATCTATTTGCTCATCTCCATTGTAATATTCTAATTGACACTGGATTCCGTAGATACTAGCGGTACGGCGGCGGCTCCGCTCGTGACGCTACGATGCAGCCCTGCGTTGCCCATGGTGGTACGTACGGACATGTGCTGTGACGTAGTTTCATGTTAGGTGTGGCGTGGTTCATGCCGAGACAATATGGGATTGGCCGCGTGTCTCCCCTGTTCGGGGTTGACGTTACATCGATAGACGTTTTTTTCCAGGGATGAGCCTTTTGTGTCCCCTGGACATTCTTGTTTTTGGGAAATAACTACTGTCCTCCCCTTTCACCGATATTTTGTGTCAATAAGAGCAGTGAAATCAGTACGAGTAAGTATACTGCTTCGTAGCTTGTCAAAGTATCTAACATTACAAGCGCAAAATTTGACGCGCTTCGCGCGCGTAATTATCTTCTTATTGGGCTGCGCCGTATGGTGATACATGAGGAAACATACAGCCGATTCAAAACAAATATTAGGTGCCATGTACATTATATCGGGGTTAACGAACTTGCTGAGCCTTCCTGCTCGCAGTGTTGGTGTGGACCGCCGGCTTCACGACATTCAGCCCACAGATTGCGTACCCAGAGTTGGGGTTTCCACACCGTGGGGGGCAGTATCGATCCCGGATGTCACCGCTTTCGTCCCCGGCTTGTCCGATTTGTAAGTGTTTGGAAGGGTTTGATTTGCCAGGTTGGTACCCTACCCTTCGCGGGTGTACCCTACCCTTCGCGGGTGGCGCTGGCTCCAAGAAACTCAGGCAATCAGTGACACAGAGCCAGCGCAGTAGTGGTTGCCCTCAGATAGTGAGTCTTCCCAAGGCAGGCTATTTACGCACTCTAATTGGCTAAGGGGTGTCTTGTATGCGGCCCAACCAACCTAGAGTGTTTCCAATCCACAGCATCCTGAGCCAGCCAAATCAGCCTAGAGCCTTTCCAAGCACAGCATCCAAGCCGGCCGAATCAACCTACAGATTTCACAAGCCACAGCATCCAAGCACCGGTCACCCCATAGCGTTCGGCTTCGGCTTCGGGTTGGGGTTGGGGTTCGGGTGGTCGACTGTGGGCACCAAACCCGGGAAAGATTCACGGTTAGGGTGCAACCACGGCTCGCCAGTGGGGATGGGGTTTCTACACCATGCGGGGCGGTGTGGACCCGGAGGATTATTGTTCTCGTATCCGGGCGGTCGGAGTCGCGGGGGGATTTCCGAACCGAGGGTGGGTCCCTACCATCCCCGGGCGCGGCGGGATTGGGGGGTTCCCCGGTATGGCAACTCTCGCCGCGCGCCCCGCGGCCCGAACCCAAGCCAATCAGTGATATAGTCAGTGCGATTGGGCTTCCCACACCGTGCGGAGTGGTATGGACCCAGGGAACTCGGCTTTCGTCCCCGGGTTGTTGGAGCTATATATATGCGGAGAGATTTATTGTTCAAGGGTGGGGCACTATCGTCCCCGGGTGGCGCTGGCTTTTGATATTTGGACCCCAGCCAATCAGCAATCGGCCGGTGCGCTTGGGGTTTCCACACCGTGCAGGGTGATGCCCAACGGGAGGAATCCCAGCGAATCAGTCATAAGAGCCAGTGGGGTTGGGGTTTCCACACTGTCCGGGCGGTATCGACCCGAGGGGACTCGTTTTTTTGTCCTTGTGTGGTTGGAACTGTAGATGTATAGACGGACTTCTTGCCTGGGGATGGGGCCTTATCGTCTCCGGGTGGCGCTGGCTTTATGTTCGAGATAGCACCAATCATCAAACGGCCTATGGGGTTGGGGTCTTCACATCGTGCGGGGCAGTGTCGACCCGGGGAAACTTGTTTTTCGTCCCCGGGTTGTTGGAGTCGTAGATATGTGGAGGGACTTATGTTCCGGGGATGGACCCCTATCGTCCCCGGGTGGTGCTGCCTTTATTTTTTCGAGATCTAGCCAAATCAGCGATCGGCCGCTGGGATTAGGGCTTCCACACCATGCGGGGCGGTGTCGACTCGGGGACACTCGTCTTTCGTCCCAGGGTTGTTGGAGTTGAAGATGCATGAACAGACTTCCGTTCCGTGGATGGGGCCCTATCGTTCCCGGGTGGCACCGGCTTTATTTACGAGCCCCAGTCAATCTTCGATCGGCCGGTGGGGCTGAGGTTTCCACACCGTGCAGGGCGATATCGACCCAAGGGATAATTTCTTTCGTCCCTAGGTTTTCGGAGTCATAGAAAAACAAAGGAAGTCCGCACCGGGGATGGGGGGTTTCCCCGAGCAGCAACTCTCAATGCGCGCCGCGTTCCGAACCCCCGTCAATCAGCGATAGAGCCTGTGGGGTTTGGGTTTCCACACAGTGCGGGGCAGTGTCGACCCAGCGAAAGTCGATTCATGTCCCCGGGTTGTTGAAGTTGTAAATATACGGAGGGATTCCCGACCCGGGGATGGAGCCCTGTCGTCCCCCGGTGGCGCTGGGTTTATTTAGGAAGTCTAGCCAATCGGCGATCGACCGGTGGGGCTTGGGTTTCCACACCGTGCGGGGTGGTATCGATCCCGGGGACCACTTTTCCCGTCCCCGGGCGGTTGGAGTTGTAAAGGTACGGAATGATTTCCGCACCGGGGATGGGGCCCTATCGTCCCCGGGTGCGTCAGGGACTGAGGGGTGGGGGGGGGGGGGGGGGTCCCCGAGGAGCAACGCCCGCCGTTTGCGCCGCGGTCCCTCATTGGCCGAGGGCGGACGGGTAGGCCTCTCGACCAATGGGCGTCGGGCCCGGAAAACGCTGGGATGGAGCATAGAACTACTTACAGATATCTCACTTTCTGAGAGTGCTCGGTTGGTACTTCCCTGGCCTCTCAGAGCTCCCACTTGGACAGCGCCTCCGTCGATTACTTGCCGGATCTTTCCAGCAGTTCTGTGTTTCTCCTATTTTTTTCGCACTTGAGTTATTTTTTCCATTTTTATTCCTTCGTTTCGTGTGCGTGCGTGTACTCATAGCACGGCACCGCGGGCGAGCCCGGCGCCGTCGCGGGTGTCAGCGGGTGCTGGCGGGTAGAGGGGGGGTTACAAGGAGCGCGGTAGCCGTTTTCATGGCTAGGCGTCGCGTGTGCCTCGAGACACAAGGGAAGCATGAATGGGTTTTGTCTGGCCTCCATCTGTGAAATTTGATAGAAATGTACGAGTCTGTAAGGGTCGTTCGGGGTTGCAAGATAATATTCAAGCGGTGCTTATTTTTGACCAAGCTGAAGTCCACAGAGAGAGCTACGAAACCTGAGCACCAACATTGTCGAGCTGGCAAACGAGGGCCACGGTGAGCACAGGGCTTCACGCGAGGCGGGCGACGGGGCTCACTGTGACAGAGAGGCAGGAAAGCTTCACCCGGACCGAATCGGGGGCGAAGTGGTCGCGAGAGGGGCGGGCGGCGTACGAGGCTGAGAAAGAAGCTCTGCTGTTCGATTGTTTTCTTCTTGACCGGTGCACGGTGTTCCAATCAGGCAGAAAATCGGTACCTGAGAGGGACGGGGATGTTTTTTTCTTTCCGAAATTTTCGGTTTCATTTTCATTGTTTTTGAGGTGCTGCTGTGCTGTGCCGTGCTGTGCTTTCTCTTTCGTGCATACAGCATATCAAAGGGAGAAAATAAGTACCCCGACGTACCTGGGGTATGTACGTACTTGCGGCATGCGGCGTTCGGGTTGTTTTCCTGGATGGAGCATGGAGCTCGTGGCATTTGCAAATCGCCTGTTTGGGCCGTCTGTTCCGTTGCATTCTTGTTCCTCGTGAGCGAAAGTAGCGGGCGGAACCGCCCGCGGCGCGAAGCGCTTGTACGTATTATTATACTATACCGTATTATCCAATTTTGCGGAGGATAAGTAAGTGGTATTTGATTTCTCAACGCGTGGAACACTCGCAATACGCAGAAAGCGCTTCCTGTTGGCAGTGAGCAAATACATCATCCGCAGAGTAATATTTTTACGTTATCTTTTAGTCGCGTATGCACTAATCGTGGTCGTTTACAGGAGTCGAACCCCGAGATTATCGCCAATCTCGCCAACGATGAGAAAGTAGTATTTTTCCCCTTCGGGATGTGGTTGACTTGACTCGGGGGTGTCGCAACTTAAAAAGGGGGAGATCAGAACACAGGCGTCCCGCGAGATTATGGCCAATCTCGCCAACGATGAGAAATTAGTATTTTTCCCCTTCGGGATGTGGTTGACTTGAAATCTAGGGGGTGTCGCAACTTAAAAAGGGGGAGATCACAACACCGGCGTCCCGGAGTATAATGAGCCTGTGCTAAATTTACTGGTGTCGTGTCTATGCAGCTGCGGCCGCTGTATCACTCTGCTGTAGTGGCCGGTCGCCCCGGTGGTTCAAGTGGTTAACCTCGAATTCTACTTGTTTGAGTCCTGGGTTCGAGCCCCAGGAGGGTCGGACTTTGACTTTATTTTCAAAAATAAAAAAAAGGGATTCAATTGTTGAGAGCGCCTTGCAGCGTGGGTAGGCACAATTCGATGCGAGTCGACGAGGGAAGAAAAGGCTGAACTCTTCTCGCGATAAAAAATGAAGGCACGTACCGTAGCGGGAAGGGGGGAGAAGAGCCTGCTATGTGACCCCGGATCTGAGTTACGAGTTGGAAGGAGAGAGAGAAGAAGATGTGCGAAGATAATGAATGGGATGAAAAAAACAAACAAACAAACAAACAAACAAACAAAAAAAAAGTGCGCTGGTGCTACTGAAGTTCAGAGGGAGTGTGGGCTGGAATCGTCCCGGCTGCAACGTCCAAAACTTACGGCGTGATAAAGATACACAGCAGCAAGCAGGGGGTCGCTAAGTCGACGTTCACGGAATACGCGTAATTACGGGATAGCAGCATTGTGGAAAACGTTGCGCGTAATTTCGTTTATTATGAGGGGATATCCGTCATTATTTTTACGCGTAATAATGTATTAGGCCGTGTAAGGGCCATTTGCCATCCCTGACAGTAAATCATAGATCGCAAATGTTTTAAGAGAAACAAAAAAACTGAAATTACACCTACCGTCCCTCTACAGCAGTACCGTTGAGACAGACTACAGTGATCTTGTGGTTCCTATTTCTGCTGTCTGATCCTATTTAACATGGCACCCATACGTTCACGCACAATACGCAGAAGCACGGTTCGTGGTCGTCGCGAAAGGAAGGCTTGAAGCAGGTGGCTGCCACATCGTCAAGTGTTTACGGTGTTACACACAGCAAGCGGCAAGCAGCAATCAGCAGATAATCTGGATACCTCTCTGGGCGTTATCTTAACGATTATTTCAAGGTTAGGTTCTGTAGGGTACCTACAGAACCATACCCGGGGTATTTACCCGGGAAATACCCTACATAGAACTTCTTTAGGTTCGGTAAGACATTTATGCCCGTAACCGGAACTTCTGTAAGTTCTGTACGACTTTCATACCCGTGCCCGGAACTTCTGTAAGTTCTGTACACCCCCTTTCACAATACCCGGGGTAGCGGTGCAACGTTTTTGTACCTGCCCGGAACTTCTGTGAGTTCTGTACGGCCGTGCCACAATACCCGGAACTTCTGTGAGTTCTGTATGGGTTTTATACCCTAACCCGGCACTTCTGTAAGTTCTGTAAGACATCCATACCCGTACCCGGAACTTCTGTATGCTCTGTAAGACCTTCGGCACAATACCCGGGGTGCCGGTACAGATTAGGATGGCGTTGAGGAGCAAAGATGTCGGGAGACAGGACGTTCAACCCTTGACAGACAGCTTTGCCTTGACATGCCGTGACTAACACCAAACTACTAGGTTTTAGTGCAGAACACTTCAGCCCTACACCCTTGACAGCGCATGTTTTGCCTTGCTTGACATGTCTTCCCACATCTTTGTTGAGGAGTGATATTATGCATTCTGACGTCTTGTCGTATCAGTGACACACCAAAAACGAAACGACGAAATTACAGTTCGTACATACGTCGTATGTATATATATATTAATAGTACAAGGGCTCCGCATGGGTGCCTACCGGCACCCATGCTCCGGATAGGAAAATATACCTCAGTGCCTAAACTCGTGTGACTATGTTGAAGCAAGTTGACATAAGTACACCATTCGAACTGGTTGCGAACGGGATCAGGGCAATGCCAAGTGGTGCAGGGAAAAGGCAATGCCGAGTGTCCGTTCTCAGTTCTTGTGTCTGTCTCACTCGAATGATAGACCAACCCTATAGCCTTTTTTTGGGACGTTATTATTTGCTGTCTTTTTCAGCCATTTACTCTGAAGCCCGAAAATCAGCACCGTCTATAATTATGGTCCAGGAAATGATCGATAATTCGGAGCAGTTGCTGCTGGTGGGGGCAGAAATCAGGTCAGTTCTGAGAGGTATCTCTTATACTCTCAGAACTAAGATTACTTTGATGATGTTGTTTACGATAGTCGTATTGCTGCCCTTTTTCTGCCCAGTTGCCAAGTACCCAATACCCACGCCGATATCACACCCCTATCTACGGCGAGCTGTACCTACTTCCAACGACGCTTGTGTAGAAGAGAGGGTCTCTCCCGCACATGAAAGCGATAGCAGGAGCAGCACAACATGCAAAATGGCAGCAACCGCAGCAGCAGCAGGAGGAGTAGCAGGCATCGCTGCTGCTGCGGTCGGTTGCTGCAGCTGCTTCCGTGCAGACCCAGCCGCAAGACCAGCAGCATCACAACAGCAGCAGCTGTACGTACGTCATCGCAGAAGACAACAACTTGCAGTATACACCCAAATTACTGGAAGAACAGGACGCGCACTGTATGTGCGCATTATCGCACCCTGAGAACAGGCAGTGATTGAGATACTGCGGGTATGAGCAGTATCATACACCTGATAACTGATACCTGGTACCTGATATCGATAGGCAATACAGTACAACCGCGAAGTACGACATGGGCAGTATTCTCATATCACGAATACCGAAATATTCATGTTAGATATAGTATTACGTGTAGCACACGCAGCAGTATACGTACAGCAGCACAAAACTCCGTCATACAGCGAGTACCTGCAGTCTGAGCAAGCAGTCTCCAACCCTTGATTACCTCCAGTAGTGCACGCCGAAACAGCTGGGCGCGTTTTTCAACAGGGAATCGTACCCAGCCGAACATGATATCTAATTCCTGGAACAAAGGACCGTAACTTTTAAGCGGGTCCGTATCTCCCATTTACTAGTAAATAAAGACCTCGCATCTGGACTGGATATTATTATTTTCTCAAAGTGAAAAACGTCTGCTGTGTACGATATCCTCCGATGCGATTGGTCGGTTTTTCTTACCGAACTCACAGCACCCGGCCGACTTGCCAACAACCTTCATTCAATTCGACCGGCGGAAACAAAGCTTTGTACATACATATTCGAAGTAAAACACCTCTGAACTACTGTATACTGCAGCTGCTGTAGTTGTTAGTAATGGTATTCCAACGCGCCTCACTCTGCAGTAGTAGTGGAAAAGTCCGAGCATGTACGACCACCTGTACGATACCTTCCGATGTGATTGTTAGTTTTTTCTTATCGAACTATTATTAATAACTACACTCGGCCGAATGCATACTCCCCAACAACCTTCATTCCATTCTACCGGCGATAACAGGAGACGTGCCAAGTTATCAAAATTTTACCAAAAAAAAACACAAGGCAAAATCACCGGGATATGCAACCATCTGGTACCAAGAACGGTGCAATACCCCGAGAAGCCGCGCGCAGTCGACCGTCGAAGAGAGAGGGGCAATGGAAGGCAGCCAACGAGTAAGGCAAGACCGAGGTGGTCGATCAGGCCGATGGTGGCCCGCAAAGCAAGGGAGTCGGGAGAAAGCGGTAGCATCCGCAAGGCCGAGAGATCGAACCTCGGAGAGAAAATGAGATAAGATCAAGTCTGTCACGCATACAGCAGTTTGCTAGGTAAATAATAAGCTTTATAGATATCGCACCCAAGAATACATGAGACTGTCAATACGTATCGAGGTCGAAAAAGCAAGCATGAAGGCAGGGAGGCCCAGGCGTCCGGAGTCCCAAACAAAGTTCAAGACTAAATCGATAGCGAGGGCTTCGCGCAAACTGAAGATGGAGCTCCGTGTCTCCTCAACGCAGCAAAATATTCTTCGAGTTCGTGGGCGAAAACGGGACTGTCAGTTTGAACCAATAAAAAATCCTCCGCCAAAACTATGAACCCTTCAATCGTTCACATCCTGAGTACACGAGCAACCCGTGTACCTTTTAGAACAATACGTGGTTTTAAAAGTAGGGGAAAAAGAGAAGATGTGCCGAGTTATAAAAAAAAATCGTACTGAAAAAAAAAAACAAAGCAAAATCACCAGGATATGCTACGATCTGGTACCAAGAACTGCGCGATACGCCGAGAAGGCGCGTGTAGTCGTCCGGCGAAGAGACAGGGGCAAGGGAAGGGAGCCACCGAGAAAGGCAGGACCGAGGGGTTTGAACAGGCCGATGGCGGCGGCCCGCAAAGCATGGCAGTCGGTAGAAAGCGGTAGCATCAGCAAGACCGAGAAATCGAACCTCGGAGAGTGAAAAGTTACTACTACTGTAAGATGAAGCCTGTCACGAGAAGCTCTTCGCGGGGCAACAACACCTAAATAAATTTCCAGGACCACAGAAAATAGAAAGTCCGTGTCTCCTTTTTCCAGCAAATATCCCTCAAGTTCCGGGTCGCCGGGCTCGTCGGTGGCGCGAGACTCCGACACGCGCGCACGGGAGAACACCCGTCGAAGGTCGGCTCGCGCGACCCTTGAGGAAAGCGGTCGAAAAAGCAAGCACAAAGGCAGGGGAGCGAAGGCTTCCGGAGTCCCTGACAAAGTTGAAGATAAAATCGGAATTTTAAGGTTCGCTCACAGCGGCCGAGATTCATTGTATATATATATATATATATATATATATACAAGGCGCTTCGCTCCGCGGGCGGCCTACGCCGCCCGCTACGCTCGCTCTGAAAGGAAAAAAGTACATCAATTTGCGAAGTGACAGAGGTCCACGATTGAGTTTAGGTCGTAATTGCAAACCGGCGACTTGATAATGCCAAGAGTCCCGCCGCCATGCTTCAGGAAAAAACAGCTCCGACGCCAGCTCGAATGCCACATATATATGCGCTTCGCGTCGCGGATGTCGTACGTACGTACATACCCCAGGTAGGATACTGCTGTCTGTACTTATTTCCTTCTTTCGATATACTCTTATGTCTGTACTCGTATGTAGGAAGAAGGCGAAAGCACAGCACACGGCACAGCAGCAAAAAAAATGAAAATGAAACCGAAAACTCGGAAAGGAAAAAAAATCCCCGTCCCCTCTCGTGTAATAATTTTCTGCCTGATTGGAACACCTTGCACCCGGTCAAAAAGAAGAAAATAAAAAACCGCACAGAAGAGCTTCTCTCTCAGCCTCGTACGCCGTCTGCCCCTCTCGCGACCACCTCGCTACCGATTCGGTCCGGGTAAAGTTTTTATCACTCTCTGCCGCAATCAGCCCCGTCGCCCGCCTCGCGTGAAGCCCGGTGCTCAACGTGGCCGTCATTCGCCAGCTCGATAATCTTGGTGTTCAAACTGCACACCTACTTCTTTCAACTTCAGCGTGGTCGCAAAAAAAAGCACCGCTTGAATAGTATCTTGCCCTCCTGAACGACCTATATAAACTCGTACATACTCTATCAACAATCATAAATCGAAGCCAGACAAAGCCCGTTCATGCATCCCTCGTGTCTCGAGGCACACGCGACGCCTAGGCACGAAAGCGGCGACCGCGCTCCTTGCAACCCCCCCTCTACCCGCCAGCACCCGCTGACACCCGCGACGGCGCCGGGCTCTCCAGCCGTGCCGTACTCGGAGTACACGCACGCACACGAAACGAAAGACGAAAAAAGGAAGAAAGAACGTGCCAAGAGAAATGGAGAAAACCAAGAACTGCTGGAAAGGTCCGGCAAGTAGTAATGAAAAGCTGCCTGATTGGAGCACCTTGCACCCGGTCGAAAAGAAGAAAAGAAAAAAATCGCACAGAAGAGCTTCTCTCTCAGCCTCGTACGCCGTCTGCCCCTCTCGCGACCACCCCGCTACCGACTCGGTCCGGGTAAAGCTTGTATCACTCTCTGCCACAATCAGCCCCGTCGTCCGCCCCGCGTGAAGCCCGGTGCTCAACGTGGCCGTCGTTCGCCAGCTCGATAATCTTGGTGTTCAAACTGCACACCTACTTCTTTCAACTTCAGCGTGGTCGCAAAAATAAGCACCGCTTGAATAGTATCTTGCCCTCCTGAACGACCTATATAAACTCGTACATACTCTATCAACAATCATAAATCGAAGCCAGACAAAGCCCGTTCATGCATCCCTCGTGTCTCGAGGCACACGCGACGCCTAGGCACGAAAGCGGCGACCGCGCTCCTTGCAACCCCCCCTCTACCCGCCAGCACTCGCTGACACCCGCGACGGTGCCGGGTCCTCCCGCGATGCCGTGCTCGGAGAACACGCACGCACACGAAACGAAAGAAGAAAAAAGGAAGAAAGGACCGAGAAAACAAAGAACTGCTGGAAGGGTCCGGCAAGTAATGAAAGGAGGCGGTTTGGAAGTGGGAGCTCTGAGAGGCCAGGGATGCACCAACCGAGCACGCTCAGGGGTTGTGATCTAAGTATGTAGTTCTATATATATATATATATATATACCAGGTACCTGGTTTGATGCGTATAGAAATAATACAATAATATCACAACGAGCGCAACTTATGATGCGCAACTTATGATACGCACGTATGTAGAGGTTTCGTTTTTTCACTCGTACACTATTGTATTATTATTTATTAAATAGTAGTGGGATGTACCGCTCGTTCCAAACCGGAGTCGCATCGAAACGTACTGGGTGGAGATGGTGATAATCCTCAAGGCCAACTTCGAGCACATCCCCGATTACGGGGCCATCCCCATGATCGCTGCGAAGGATATTCGGTCATGTCTCCCGGCGCGGTTCCCCAGGAAGAACGCTGACTTGGTGGCGGCTGAAGCAGCCTTTGACGTGCTGAACAATCCTGCGGCATCAACTACTCAAGACATGGGCATGGACGAGGGCTGACGAAGTCTGGGTTGGGCGGGGCTGCTGTTCTTGCTGCAGCTGGACTGTAGATTAGTATTAGCCTTTTATTATTCCACAGCCTAGAGATGGTGGGACGCAACACCGCTGTGTGTAATATTATATATCAATACATTAGTAGTTGGGATCGGCATGGCTTCATTTTTACTTGTTTTTTTGTCGGTTTTGGAAGGACTTTCGGGCTTTCCATTCAAACACCGTAAGTACTTTCAGTAGTACCATTCATAGTAATATTGCAAGGTTTTGTTCTTGAGGAACGGCATACAAGTACCTTGATTTGGGAGGTAAACCTATGGCCGCGGAAGTCGTTCCCTTGAAGTTGGAACGGTCCTTACCTTGCAAATCGTGAAAGACAGCTATAACAGAAATGAGCTACAATGGTACGTGCATGGTATATACGCGTCATCACCGGTATAGCGTGTCGTGTTTGCTGTACACCAATCGCAGTATTTCGAAATGAAATTTATGTATTAGTTTGACCAGTAAATTCGTAGTTTTTTCGCCCCCGTAACGTGGGTATTTACCAGGGTATTACCCGGAACTTCTGTGAGTTCTGTTCGCCCGGACTACAATCGGAACTTCTGTGAGTTCTGTACGCCCGGGCCACAGTCGAAGCTTTTGTGAAATCTGTACGCCCGTTCCACAATAAATACCCGAAACTTCTGTGAGTTCTGTACGCACGTGTCACAATACCCGGAACTTCTGTGAGTTATGTGCGACCTTCATACCCGTACCGGGACTTCTGTAAGTTCTGTGCGACCGAGCCACAACACCGGGGGTACCGGTACACCATTTTTATCCCTGGACACATCTGTGAGTTTTGTACGCCCGTGCCACAATACCCGGAACTACTCTGAGTTCTGTAAGGGTTTTATACCCGTACCCGGAACTCCTGTGAGTTCTGTACGACCTTCATACCCGTACCCGGAACTTCTGTAAGATCTGTACGCCCGGTTTCACAATACCCGGGGTACCGGTCCAGCGTTTTTATACCTGACCGGAACTTCTGAGAGTTCTGTACGCCCGGGTCACAATACCCGGAACTTCTGGGAGTTATGTAAGGGTTTTATACCCTAACCCGGAACTTCTGTAAGTTCTGTAAGACACCCATACCCTAACCCTACATCCACCAACCCTACATAACCTAACCTTGGAATCTTTCGTACTAATATTATTATTACATAAACAGTCCGTATTTTTCGGCTTTGGTGAAAAAGTGATGTAAAAAAAAAAAGAAAGTGGTAGCCAAAACGAAGGAGAGGAAAAGAGCTGAAACTGCACCTCTCCCGCTGAGAGAGATCGCTGTGTTCCAGATGCTTACTGCTGTAGGATCCCAAAACAATATACACAGACGTGCTCACACTCACGCACACCCGTGCGTGAACATCGTTTGTGGCTGTCCCTGAGGGAAGGCTTGAAGCGCGGCTGTTGTACCGTGCCTGCCTTGCTGTGGTATTTTGGACACAGCGGAAGAACTAAAACATACAGTAGCCCTGCTGTGCTACACGTGCTGCTGTAGGAAAACATGACGGCATATGCTCTGTGGACACACACGCATGCTGACGCGCGCACACGCAGAGGCAACATTCGTGGCTATCACAAAGGAGATACGTAGGTTGAAGCTCGGCTGTTGTACCGTGACTGCCTTGCCTTTGAGGGCTGCTGTAAGATGTGTGTCCTAATAATAATATTTCAGGAGCAGCAGAACAGCACCTTTTCTATTCTGGGGGTCTGGGTGAAAACACGACAACACGACAGCTGGTGTTGTGCCGACACACGTTGCTGCGCTGCTGCTGACGATGTTGTACCGCTGCTGTGTACTGCGCGGGTGCTTTTGAATTCAGAGGGAGTGCGGGCTGGAATCGTCCAACTTGTTGTGCTGAGGATGGCACGCCCACAGAACCCCATACACGCGCACACACACACGCGCACCGTTCGTAGCTGTGTCCTAAAAATAGGATTCCGAAGTACGGCTAGAGCCGCCTGCACCATATATACCACAACGTCAAACCCTATAAAGCTCAGAGCGGCAGCGTGTTGCCGGCACAGACAGGTACACAACAGAAGAAGCAGACAGTACTGTAGCATCCCGTGTAGAAAAACAAAGAGCTAAAATTGCACCAACTCTCTCCGATTGCTACGGCTGGACACAACATACACATAACCACACACACGCTCACACACACGCAGCAACACCGTTCGTGGCTTTCACAAGGGAAAAGGCTTGAAGCGCGGCTGTTGCACCTTGGCTGCCTAGCCTTGGCGGGCTGCCTGCTGCGGTATTTGAGAAACACCACCCAGCAGCAGAGAGGTGCAAATTTGGAAAATTGAAACAATCACAGCTCGGGGTTTCCCATGGGCCTGCTCGGCTCTAGCAGGTCGGAACTGCTTCGCGTAGTTATTTGCCAGATTTCGCGACCTTGAAGGTCTAGAGCACGCACCACGGAGCCCGGCCGGGGCCAACGCTTGCACCGTGCTGTCTACGCCGCCCCCCTGCGGGCCCCGAAGCAGGAAGCACGAGAAAAGACCCGTGGCCGAACGAGAAAAGTGAACTATTTCGGAAACAACGGCCATTTGGTACGAAGTAATATATAATCCTGAAAATCTATGTGCCATCATGAACTTCGATCCAGAGCAATTCAGCCCCACCTTGCCGCACGGGTAGCGAGGATGGGTGACACAACCCGTGGAACACAGGGTCTCATACCGCGCCGAGTGGTGGCCGTCCGGTACTGAGCATTGCAGACAATACTACGGTTGTCCCGAGAGCCATAAAATGGCGCTGATGCTGGCTTTCAATATTCAAACTGATAAAACAAGCGCCCAATGGTCTATGGTCGATTCCAAGTATACCGACTTGTCAATTCTTGTATAACGGTGCGGCACGGAGATTGGCAGCAGCAATGATTGCAGCAACAGTCTTTTAGCCTATCCCAGCCATATAGAACAAGCATCGCTGCTGGTATGTCCCAAATGGCCGTTTTTGATGCTTTAGAAGGCATGACACATCGCAGTGTAACTTGTAACTACGCCCGACAGCGATAATCTCCGAAAACATTGCAACAAAGTATCATCACAGGCAGAGCCACCTAGAGAGCTTTAATTCACAGCAGTTAGTTCATCGTTAGACACATCAGCACAGAGAGATGCATCACACATCACAGGCCACAGCGGGACCCATCGAAACAGCACCAGGCAGCAGGACAGCCACCGCCGAGACCTGCGCACCCGTTGTCGCGGATGGGAACAGCTCGCTGGGCTCCCTGTCGTGCTCTGCTGGTCGCTAGTGCGCTTCCTGATGTGCGAACCCAACGTCTGAACCCGACAGCCCCAGCACCAGCTGAGTAGACAGCCGGTACGCAGGCAGGATTGTCGTCTACCATGGTATTTCTTCATATCTGCTGCCACACCGAGCTGGCGACAACCCGCATGATTGCCCAAGGGCTCAAGGCGGCGCTAATAATAGCTCAGTCGAGATCACGGCTGCAACAGATGCGTGGACGTAAATCGTCCATCACCCGATGCTGCCGATGGTACCTTTTATCTAGGATTGATTTTCGTTTCATTTTCTGTTGGCTTGGTGCGATTGTGAGTTTTTTTTCTCCTGATAATTCCTGCTTGCTTATTTATTCCCCTCGATGTGGATACCATGTCCCGGGAACCAACACGCCTACTCATATAAGTCGAAACCCCTTGCATCTTCAGTAAACTCGTTATCGAAGCTCTCCTCGGGAACTCGGGAGATTGTCACGTCCAGACCTCGCCACCGAACCTTCTCCTCTACGTTCCGCTGACGGATCCTCCGCTATTCTGCCTGGCGGGTTCTCCACAGGGGACTTAGGAAAGCCCCGCTGGATGGTCCTTTGACCCGAGTGCCGCGACAGCAACGACAACTGCTCGCCCTCCGCTCTCACTTGTCTGCGACTTTTCTTCTCTCCCTTGTTATCGGATTGCTGTCTCACTCCGAGTTGTCACACACTCCAGCCGTCGTAGTTTACCAGTTAGAACTCTCTGCTCACGCAGAGAGGAGTGGGATCACGACCCACCGGCGGTGACGACTACATAATCTTATTGGCGTCGACGGCAGTTGATTATCAACAGCAGTGTTTGACTCCAAAATAATAACAGCAGTACTCGTAGACCACAGCAGTAACATATTGGAGCATGTCTTCTGTCTTGTCACCCAACAACTACCGTTCACCATCCACCAACGCGATCAAGTTGGCGAGAGTTGCAAATTACCGCCTGCGCGAGTGAGGCCTGTAGTACTACGATATTTTAAGCGTCATCGTCCTCGTAGTAAGCTCCACAGCGCTAGCAAGCAAAGGTAGAGTTAGTAGTATTCGTGTAAGCTACGCAGCACCAGCATCATTATTCGTACATGCGAGAAGCAGCGACAGAGCGACAGTTCTGCAGTACAAAGTAGCAAGCTATACCAGTTTATATTCCGTCTTGCAGTGCACGTAGCCATATGTAAGCCGCATTACAAAGAAGTGATGCAGTGATCCAGCAGTGATCCAGTGATCGTGATTTGCGGCATTCCGGTTTGAGCACGTACAGAGTGCTACGAGCAAATTGCTGGGTGGCAGCTCATTTTCCGCGTTACCTGTTGTAACGACTAACCTGGATGGGGGCAAGCTTGGCCTGCCGCGGAAAGGAGCGAAACAAAAATATCACGCGGAGTCAAGCATCCATCGACGGAGCCAAACCAAACCAGCGGCATGGTCCAACCGACGGGCTAGGGGTCGAACACATGATAGAGGAATTTATTATACTGACCCTGACTGACGCAGCATACCAACGTATTATATCATACCAGGTACATAGTGTTTAATTCTGCCTGACAATGTGGTCGGTTATGTTTTGATATCCTGCTGAAATCTGCACACAACCACAAACAACACAAACACAAACGCACCGTGGCTGTCACAAAAACAAGACTGATGTTGTAAAGCTGTTGTTGTGTACTGCTGTGTGATGCTGTAGCGAAGGATATTATACGCATCACGGAGGTATTTGGTTTTTGCCTGAAAATACTACTGTGGTCGTGATTGGATATCCTGCTGACTACTGCACACACAACTACAACTATCTGGTACATCTTAGCTCGCAACATGCTCTTGATTGGACAATCTCGAAATCGAACTTTTCGAGCATAAAAAAAAACAAAAAAACGTTTTGAAAATTCATGTAATAATGCACACGCGATTAGGAATCAAGACCCCCTCCTGTCAACCTCGATATCAAACGTTTCGATCAACGCACTCAAAATTGCGAAAGTTCATGTCTGAAGACTAAAAATTGTAATGTGAATACGAAAAATATAAAAAATGACGTTGTGCGTATCATGCTCTTACCTCGGACAATACAAATATGAGCTTCGACGAAGATCACGGTATCACATCTGATGGGTTCACTCTTTAAATTATCCTGCATGATGAATGAGGTCAAACATAATACCCGCCTGCGAGCTGGTGTGGTCTCATGTTATTTAATACCTGGTATTGTAGTAATTATGATCGTAATTTAACTTCAATAAATTGTGAGTATCATGTGGCTTGTGTGGGTAAAAAAAGAAAAGTGTGATTAAATAAAATCGTACCAGGTACTTGAAATAGAGTCCATTATTTATTTTCCGAATTCGGGGGGACGAAATGGATGCACCTTTTATCCAAGGGTCCATGGGGCACTTGGGTGAAAAAGGAAGATCCGGATTTTTGTTACGATCCCTAAAGCGGGGAAACGAAATGGGCGCAAAATAAAAATAAAAATATACGTATGCAAGCGACTGATACAAAGTGCCAGTAGAATGTCAACAATAAAGAGCAGTGCCGCTGCCAGACGCTCTCGCCTGATACTGGCAAGCTGGATGGGAGCATCATACGCACAAGCTACTATAGTAGCACAGCAGCTAGCTGCAGAAGATAGCAGCAGCAGCAACACGCGGCAGAAGCAGCAGCAGGACAAGCAGCAGACTGCTGCTATAACCTGCACCAGCAGCAACACGGCAAAGAGGAGAGCGGCTTCTTCCCACTCATTTCGAGTACGAGTTGCTGCTGATAAATAATGGTGCGCTCAATACCAGTCTGCTGGCGCCACCGCACCCGAGCATTACGCTCCATGCACGCCCGGAGTCCAACTTTGATGCTTGGCAAATATACCGCGGAGACATCGCTCGCACCGCCGTGCTGCTACTCTGCTGATGCTGCTACTGCTGCGTTGGGTGTGCGGGAAGATCGTGCCAGTAGATAACTGTGCTGCTGGTGTGGAGAGAGCTGGGAAATGAGAAAATGGAGGAGTGATGGGTTGGGTGCTGGGGGGGGGGGGGGGGGGGTGATGGTCGATTTTCCTCTTGATATCTGGCGCGGGACTGTCTGGTTTGTTCGTCGGACCTCTCTTTTGGGTTCTCGCTCCGTGATTTGAGCACGCTCATTGGCTAAAACCAACAAACCAGTCGACAGTTGAATGACTTCGCAAGCTGTATCCCGGGTCGATAGTGGTTGTTGTATAATTCTCGTACGTTTCTTTGTACAACCCAACGATAAAAAGTTATATTTTTGTAAACTAAAACTATCCAACAAGATACCTTAATCTAGGACGTCGCCCAGCTTCAAAACCATTCATATTACTCGTACTACACCCTGTACTACTGGGGGGGAAGAGAAGCGGGAAGTTTGCATTACGTATTTACATGGATTTTGAAGTATGTTCGTATTTCGTACCAGGTATTTATTGATTTTCCGATTCGGGAATGCAATCATGTAGCTGCTGTTTTTGTTGCAGTGTTGACCCTCGTGTTGGGTGCGGGAAGATGGTGGCAAGAAAATTGTTGTGTTGTAGATGAAAAAAGAGTTGTGAAGAGTGTGGGGGGGTGGGGGTGCTGGTGATCTCGGTCGAGTAGCCTCTTCGTGCCTGGCACACGGGACCGACTGTCCATTTAGACCCCGGTACAGATTTGCACGCTTTGACAACAAACCACAGAACGATACGCGTACCACATACTTCTCTTGCGTGTTGTGTCCTCCGTCCGTGTGATTTGGGCACGCTCATTGGGCAAAACCAAATATAAAGCCGGCACGTTCTACCATTTTGCAAGCTGTAGCTTTTTCAACAGGTGTATTCGTCCGCGAACAGGTTTGATCGATAAAGTCGACACATTATTTGTTTGTTTTCGACCGTGTTTTTGCATACTGTTCGTGTTTTGGTGTTTTTGACCCGCATGAGACCCTCGTTTCAAACAAATATAAAAATCTTCGAGGATCTTGCTATAATTATTTATTTTTCGATTAATAGTTGCCATCTGACCAAAACAATTGACAGATTGACCTGAATTTCAAATAAATCAATTCGTGCTGAAGATAGAGTGAATTATTTATTTTCCGTCTTCGGGAACACGAAATACAAGGTTCCCCTTCGGGATGTGGGTGGCGTGAAATCCGGGGTGTCGCAAGTTGAAAAGGGAGACGCAGGTAAAACCCTTGCACCTCTTTTCGGAGTAAAAATTATCTCGGGAGTAAGATGAGTCATGGATTACTGTTGGGGGTGCGCTTTTGCTATATTTTCGGCAAAAAAGTGGTTTTGGTCGTTGTTTTTTCAATAAATTTTATCATTGCCAAGCCAATCAAAGGACAACAAAATGTCACACACATCACCAAATAAGGCGGAATAAATCAACGCAAGTGGTACTCCGCAGCATTTTTTTCTGCTGCTGCTGCTGCAGCAGCAGAACCGATATTACATAGTTAGTACAAATCAATACAATTTGTGAGAACCAAAGCATATTAAACAAGTACTCCACTCGAAGGTAGAGGTAATTTGTTTGGGTTGACCTGGAGCACCGTACGAGCATCGGAGTATAAAAGATTGGCAAAAGCAACACCGCAGCAGTCTTCTCGAGCTCAAGGGCGTTGTAAACGCGGACTCAGCATGTCGACCGCCGAGCCTGTGGACGAAATGCCATCAGCGCCGATCCATCAACAACCGCCGTCGTCTTCGCCACGTAATGCTGCCCGTAGCGCTAGCGACAAGAAATCCAAGCTTTTGCTGCTTCAGATTAGAAATCTGCTTGCGCAAGGCTTCCGCATCCGCCTTGGATGCGGCCGCCTCCTCTGCTAGCTCAAGCCGACGCTGCCGCTCTGACCGCAATGCCAACTCCGCCTGCAGCCTGCCCTCTTCCGCCTTCATCTTGACAGCTTCAGCCGCAAGCCTGAGCTTTTCCTCCGAAGACACGCTTGCCTTCATGTCTGAAATTGTTGCAGCTGCATCGCGGCTCTTCACTTCGGCATCAGCTGCTTGTTCACGGCTCTTGTCCCGCTCCTGCAGTGCTTTGTCTCGGCTTTGCTCGGCAGCTTCGAGGCCACCACACCGCAGGACGTTGTCGTGGGCTGCACGCCCCGCCGCTTGGTGGATAGTGTCGCCGTTGGTCCTGCTCTCATAAGCGATTGCCCTTTGCTTTGCTGCTGCCCTTCTCGAGCGTGGCTCAAAGGAAGTCTTGCGTTTTTTAGCCATTTTAGTCGATTTTTATACACCCAGTGTGAGTCAGCTATTTGTGCGCTTTGTTTGCAGATTGCTTTGTTGGATGCGCTGTGTCACAGAGTGCCAAACGCTGAAGTCGGAGTATTTTTTACATACGGTGATTCAGAGATAACACTAACTAGATAGCTTTAAAAACCCTAAAAAAGCGTTTTTTTCGGCCATTTATCTTTTTCACGCACTTCAATTAAAACCTCGACTTTAGCATTCAGGTGACCTAGTGTGTCTGTAGACATACCATTAGTTTGCAGTAGCATCATCATACGTGGCGTCCCACGCTAGGCCTAGGCTCATCATTACGGAGTTATACACACTACACACCAAAGTCTACGATCGCCGAAGGCGTATCTTTCTTGCGGGGATCTAATTTTTTATCTCCGGTCGCTGTCGTCGTTCTATGTGGTCGTTACGGACAAAAGCGCACCCCTCACTGTTTGGTAAAAGCGAAGAGTAGTAGTGTAGTCATCGATGCTCTCGCACGTCTTGGCATATAGGAGGCATGGACTACTGTATTGCTCAAAGGAAAGCGCAGCCCTCAGCATGAACGATGGACCAATGCCCATGACTGTTGAGACTACTGTTGGACGTGGCCAGGCAGTCACGAGCTGACGAGCACTCAGCAGCGGCAGCAGCACTCAAGCAACACTAGACTCGAGCAGCACTCCAGCAACACTCGACTAGAGCAGCACTCGTACTCCTGTTGTTGTGCTGCTGCGTAGTGCTCTAGCAGCACGAGCTCTAGCAACACTGTGTGCAGCTGCAGCACAGCGAGAAGCGAAACTCTTTGCAGCTAAAAACACGATTATCCGGGTAGGTTTCCAAGCCCCTGGATGGCTTTTCGGGAGTGGGAGCCCCTCCCCTGAGTTGCTTGCTGGGCCACGCGACTTTAACCACCTAGAGCATGTGCCACGGAGTCCGGCCGGGGCCAACGCTTGCACCGTACTGTCCACGCCGCCCCCCTGCGGGCCCCGCAGCAGGAAGCACGAGAAAAGACCCGCGGCCAAACGAGAAAAGTGAACTATTCCGGAAAAAACGGCCATTTTGTAGGAAGTAATATATACCTGGTAAATATTTTGGTTCTCGCACGCCCCAATTCATGTTCTCTCGCAAATTTAGATACATATCCTTATTATTTAATGTTGCTCGGTAGGTAGTTATGATTATGGTGTCCAAAAACATGTCTATAACAGTAATACCTGGTACCAGATACCAGGCATGATTTATTCCCAAAATAGAACTACTTACAGATATCTCACTCTCTGAGAGTGCTCGGTTGGTACACCCCTGGCCTCCTAGAGCTCCCACTTGGAGATCGCCTACATTTATTACTTGCCGGACCTTTCCAGCAGTTTTTGTTTTCTCTATTTATCTTGGCACTTTCGTTTCGTGTGCGTGCGTGTACTCGGAGCACGGCATCGCGGGTGAGCCCAGCGTCGTCGCGGGTATCAGCGGGTACTGGCGGGTAGAGGGGGGGTTGAAAGGAGCGCGGTCGCCGCTTTCGTGCCTAGGCGTCGCGTGTGCCTCGAGACACGAGGGAAGCATGGATGGGCTGTCTGGCCTCCATCTGCATAATTCGATTGACTATGAACGAGTGTACAAGGTTCGTTCGGGATTGCAAGGTAAAATATTCAAACGGTGCTTATTTTTTCGACCGGGCTGAAGTTCACAGAGGGAGCTACCCAGACTAAGCAACAACATTGTAGTTGATGAACGACGGCCACGGTGAGCACCGCGCTTATCGCGAGGCGGGCGACGGGGCTCACCGTGGCAAAGAGTAAGGAAAGCTTTACCCGGACCGAATCGGTGGCGAGGTGGTTGCTAGAGCGGCAGGCGGCGTACGAGGCTGAGAGAGGAGCTCTGCTGTTCAATTTTTATCTTTTCGACTGGTGCAAGGTGTTCCAATCAGGCTGAAAAATATTACATGAGGAAAGTTTTTTTTTTTCTCCCGATTTTTTCGGTTTCACTCACATTGTTTTTGCGGTGCTGCTGTGCCGTGCTGTGCTTTCTCTTTCGTGCATACAGCATATCAAAAGAAGAAAACATGTACCCTACCTGAGGTATGTACGTACGTACAGCATGTGAGCGAGCGTAGCGGGCGGAACCGTCCGCGACGCGAAGCGTATGTGGCGTCCGACCTGTCCTGCTGAAGCACGGCGGCGGGACTCTTGGCATCATCAAGTCGCCAGTTTGCAATTGCGATCATATAAAAACGATATTCAATCATGGACCTCTGTCCGCTTCGCACAGTAATTTGATGTACGTTCCCTTCCTGAACGAGCATAGCGGGCGGTCTCCGCCCGCGGAGCGAATGGCCTTGTATATATTAAAGAAACAGTAATACCACATACCAGGTACGATTTATACACCGGAAAAAATCCTCACCCGTGGCATGCTACGTGCAACCTTGGGATTTTTACTTTCCTCATTGAGGCCATATATAAAACCCGTATTGCACGCTCGGTAGTAGTGATGGTGTTCAAATACATATTTATAAAACAGTAATACCACGTACCTGGCATGGAATACACACCGGAAAAATCCCCACTCGCAGGCTACGTGCAACCTCTTTTAATTTTGAAATATAAACACACCCACTCTCTCAATTCTGCACCTTCAGATTTTGTCTTCCTCATGTACGGCATGTATATCCTGCATGAGCAAACCCGTAGTACGCGCGATCGAAGTATCACACGTAGCTTGCAAAGATGAGTTTTCTATCAAATCCTTGATCTCACAGCTGCTGTTTATGAAGGAGCACCGTGGCTATGACAAAGGCAAGACTGCTGCTGTACGGCTGCCGTTGTGTACTCTTTGAATGCATGCTCGGCCTACCCCGTCCTTGGGGTGGGCCGAGGAAGTCCGCCACGACCTGCAACGGTGACAGTCACAAGAGCATCGATCCTCGGGCTGGATAGAGGGGAAACCTTGCGCGGTCTGGCTGGTGGCCTGCTCACTTTAAGGACCGCGTGCGGTGGTGATGTTTTCGCTTCTAGACCCCGATGCCCAAGACTTCATCCCTGAGGCGGGGCGAGTACATCACCAAAGCAGAGTGCGTTACATGGGCAGCCGGGGGAGGGGAGAGGCTGGCCACAGCGTGGGTACGCACGCACGACAGGAAGGACGGGAGTGTCGGCGTTGGCTGGGACGGCTGTACCCAGCCGACGGAAATCAAGGCGCGTACCGGGCTACGAAGCGGAGAGCCACATTCGTGATAGAGAGAAAAAAAAGGAAGCGGGGACGAGCCTCACGTCGGCTGGCAAAGAAAGCAGCACGTGCGGCACGTAAGAGACAGAAGGAGGCACTTGCCGCGGTAGCGACCTACAATGTGCGCACCCTGGCTGTAAAGGGAAAGAACGGGTATGGACATGACGAGTGTGTCATGGCGAAGGGCCAGCAGCTCGGTTGTGACGTCATTGGCCTCCAGGAAACTCGGAGGTCCGGCAGCACGACGTTCCGTGCGGCAGGGTGTCGCGTTTTACGTTCAGGTCAGGAAAAGACAGCTGCCAGGCAAGGGCTGTACGGAGTAGGTCTAGCTGTCAAGGAATCGTTACGACGCAAGTCTGTGTACACACACCAGTTTATTGACGAACGGTGTATGTATTTACGCTTTGAACTGGCTGGTAAATGCGTAGCAGTCAATTTAGTCGTTGCGTATGCTCCAACAGATTGTACCAAGGACGCCGAACTGAACTACAGTTTCTGGCTGAAGCTGGAGGACTTGGTGAACAGATTCCGACGAAAGAGTGCTTGTTTGTACCGTTGGATGTCAACGCCCTCACTGGGCAGAGGGATAGAAGGGTGCGGTGTTGGTGAAAATAGAGTGCTTGGAGAGTGTAGACGTGATGTTCGCAACGATAATGGCGAACGACTTCCGTCGTTCGCCACCAATTGCAAGTTAGCGCTCACCAACACGTTTTTCAGCACGCGCAAGGGTGGAATATCGCGTATAACCAGCCCAAATGACCGTAAGCGGATCGACATCCTAACCCGTCAAGCTCATCGGCCTAGAGTACATGACGTTGAAGTCGTCCCACAGCCTCCGCCCTCAGCGAAGGCCCACTCAGACCACAACATCTTCTACATCAAAGTCCAACTCAGTGGTCATTTGCACTCAACAGACAAAGACGAAAACCCCGAAAGCACAGAGAGTTCGACAAACAGCTTTTTATGTCCAATGAAACGTGTCGTCAACTAGCAATCGCGAGGGTCATTTCCACTCTCAACTAGCTTATCCGGCCCCGTTGGTTGCGGTTTTCACCACGGCTACTATTCATGCGGTCGAAAAAGAGGTACCACCCCATCCACGTCGCCACAGCAGACATGGACGATGTGAGTTTGCCGAAATCTTGGTCGCATTCATATTAGCATAGACAGCGAGGGAGGATGCACGACAATTCTTGCGTGCCCGCCCCCGGGATAGAAGCACGCAAAAGACACTGAGGTCTGCGTGTGCGAACCTGCAGAAGGTGATTGCCGCAGGACTGCATGCGTACTTCGAAGAGAACCTCGCCGAAGCCGAACAACTTCTAGCGAACAATGACCAGAGGAAACTTTATAAGCACCTGAAAAGTACGGTGGGATTAGAAGGTACTAAAGCGAGGAGCGAGCAGTTTATTGGGGATGAGGATGGCACGCTGTTGCGGGACAAGGTGCGAATTCGTGAACGATGGGCGCGGTTCTACCGCAAACTCTTGAACACGATATCGCTGAAACTCGATCCCACGATCATCGACATCTTGCCACCGCGACCGCTCAAACTGTAGCTCGGAGATGAACCAACAATGGACGAGATGGCGGAGACAGTCAAGGGCATGCCAAATCGGAAAAGCCGTTAGGCCAGATGGCCTCCCGGCCGAACTCCTAAAAATCGACAACCCCGCATTCCCCCAGTGTTTTCACAATATCCTTGGCAACGTTTGGGCAACAGGAGAAGCCCCCGAGCAACGGAAATATGCGATCATCAAGGTCCTTCACAAAAAGATGGAGCGAACCGATTGCAACAACTACAGAGGGATCTCGCTTGTTGCCTACGCAGGCAAAGTGTTGTTGAAAATCGTCTCGTGCCGCCTTGGCAACTACTGCGAGACTGAGGGATTACTCCCTGAGGAACAGTGCGGCTTTCACCCCGCACCATCAACGCTTGGTATGTTGTTCGTCGTGCGCTGGTTGCAAGGGACGGCAGAGGAAAGTCCCCCTGTACGTGTGCGTTATCGATCTGGAGAGAGCGTACGACTATGTCGACCGAGAGCTGCTGTGGAAGGTACTCACACGCTCGGCGTACCAATCAATATGCTTAAAATTACCCTCAGTTTCCACGACGGCATGGGGGCTCGCTCGCGTACGGATGACGGCGAGCACTCGGAATGATTTGAAGTCACGCAGGGGCTGCGACAAGGCTGCGTGCTATCCCCGTTACTGTTCAACGTGTGTTTGGCTGCTGCGTTACACGCCGTGCTGGTACACTTCAGCAACGACGAAACCATTGTGAGGAATTTGGTTCGACTCAATGATGGTGGAATAGTCGTAACAGAGGAGCAGGAACCGTTGGCATGCCGGCGAAGGGTTGGGGCATGTTGTAGGCCGATGACGCAGGAATTGTCTCGAAGCCGGCTAGAAGGGCTCGCGAAAATGATGACAGTCATCGTGACTGTCTTCGAAGCAGCAGGCCTCACGGTATCACAAAAGAAGGCGGAGACAATGCTTCTACGAACACCAGACCAGACAACACTCGCACCACCGCTCGTTGTTGAAGAATCAGGCCAGAGGTATAAACAGACGGCCCAGTTCTTATACCTAGGCGGCATTATCCACGAAAACGCCAACCTCTCGCTCGAAGTCGACCGACGGATCCGTCTCATGCGGGCATGGCTGAAACGTTTCGGCCCCGGGTTGTAAGATAGGACAATCGCCCCGGTTAGCCTGAAAGTCCGAAAGTTGAAGGCCGGGGTGATAAGAGACGCTGCTGTACGGGTGTGTGACGCGGAGCCTCACAGCGGAACATTTTGCCAAGCTTCAAACGGCTCACCACCAAGTCCTCTTGCAAGTCATTGGCTTTCAGCGCCGACGTTGCGCTGACTACGCCACCCTCTCGTACGCGAAGACCCTCAAGATGGCACGTTGCGAGAGCATCGAAACGAGCATCCATGAACGGCGGCTTTTTTACGCGGGGGGCGTGGCACGGCAACGCATGGAGCGATTACCCAGTCCGGTAATGTTCGGGGCGATGGCTGGTGGGGAGAACCCGAGACCTGGCGGACAGTTGAAGACTTGGCATAGATGCATAGTAGAAGACCTTAGGGAGTTCCGAGCCACCGAAGGGTCAACGGAACACTCCCCCTTGGTGTTTGGAGTTGAGACCGCGCTGTGGTCCACTGCAGCAAAAAAGGCGGGGATGTGGTGCCGGGGGGTCCTTGAAGCAGCCGAACGATTCATGGTGAGGTGGCGCGAGGACGAGGCAAAGCTGAGAAGACAGCGGCGGGAATCCGCCGTGAGTGGTGCCCAAGGGAATGGGGGGAGGGGGGGAAACAGGAGGAGCGGAAGGAAACCCGAGCAAGGAAATGGGGGAAGAGGGGCAACAGGAGAAATAGAAGGAAAACCGCGGTGGACGAAAGTAGGAAGGAGATGGCAGCCAGGGTAGCAAGGCACCAGGCCGACTGTAGTAAGTAGAACATGTCTATGCTACTCGTACCGCCAACTGCTGCAGCTGGTTCGGACGTGGTCTCCCTTTGTCTTATTTTTCATTTTGCGCTTGACCCTCCGTGATTTCCATTTCATTACTCTACCTTTCTTTCGTCTTGTCCTTGCGAAAGGAGTCGTGTGGCGTGGGTGGATGGCGAGCCTGCTTTGCTTGTTTCGTATTGTCTGATGCATCCTCTCCGGAGGTGGGGCATAGTTAACAAAGGCAGGATGGAGACGGTAGACAGGGGAGCAAGGTACCGGGCCGCCTAGTAGGGAAAACCTGGCTATGCTACTCGTACCACAAACTGCTGCGGCTACTTGGAGGGTGCTTTGTTCTTCGGTTAGCCTTTTATTTCCCTTGGTTCTTAGTCTTTTACTCTGTATGTAGTACAAGGCGCTTCGCTCCGCGGGCGGCCTACGCCGCCCGCTACGCTCGCTCAGGAAGGCAAAAAGTAAATCAAATTATGCGAAGCGAACAGAGATCCACGATTGAGTTTAGTTTTTTCAAGGATCGTAATTGCAAACCGGCGACTTGATAATGCCAAGAGTCCCGCCGCCATGCTTCAGGAAAAAACAGCTCCGACGTCAGCTCGAATGCCACATATACGCTTCGCGTCGCGGATGTCGTACGTACGTACATACCCCAGGTAGGGTACTACTGTCTGTACTTGTTTTCTTCTTTCGATATGCTCTATGTCTGTACTGTATGTACAAAGAAAGCGAAAGCACAGCACGGCACAGCAGCAAAAACAATGAAAATGAAACCGAAAACTCGGAAAGGAAACAAAATCCCCGTCCCCTCTCGTGTAATATCTTTCTGCCTGATTGGAACACCTTACACCCGGTCGAAAAGAAGAAAAGAAAAAATCGCACAGAAGAGCTTCTCTCTCAGCCTCGTACGCCGCCCGCCCCTCTCGCGACCACCTCGCTACCGATTCGGTCCGGGTAAAGCTTTTGTCACTCTCTGCCACAATCAGCCCCGTCGCCCGCCTCGCGTGAAGCCCGGTGCTCAACGTGGCCGTCGTTCGCCAGCTCGATAACGTTGGTGTTCAAACTGCACACCTCCCTCTTTCAACTTCAGCGTGGTCGCAAAAATAAGCACCGCTTGAATATTATCTTGCCCTCCCGAACGACCTTAATAACTCGTACATACTCTATCAACAATCATAAATCGAAGCCAGACAAAGCCCGTTCATGCATCCCTCGTGTCTCTAGGCACACGCGACGCCTAGGCACGAAAGCGGCGACCGCGCTCCTTGCAACTCCCCCTCTACCCGCCAGCACCCGCTGACACCCGCGACGGTGCCGGGTCCTCCCGCGATGCCGTGCTCGGAGAACACGCACGGACACGAAACGAAAGACGAAAAAAGGAAGGAAGGACCGAGAAAACAAAGAACTGCTGGAAAGGTCCGGCAAGTAATGAAAGGAGGCGGAGATTCGGTCCGGGTAAAGCTTTTATCACTCTCTGCCACAATCAGCCCCGTCGCCCGCCCCGCGTGAAGCCCGGTGCTCACCGTGGCCGTCGTTCGCCAGCTCGATAACGTTGGTGTTCAAACTGCACACCTCCTTCTTTCAACTTCAGCGTGGTCGCAAAAATAAGCACCGCTTGAATATTATCTTGCCCTCCCGAACGACCTTAATAACTCGTACATACTCTATCAACAATCATAAATCGAAGCCAGACAAAGCTCGTTCATGCATCCCTCGTGTCTCGAGGCACACGCGACGCCTAGGCACGAAAGCGGCGACCGCGCTCCTTGCAACCCCCCCTCTACCCGCCAGCACCCGCTGATACCCGCGACGGTGCCGGGTCCTCCCGCGATGCCGTGCTCGGAGAACACGCACGCACACGAAACGAAAGAAGAAAAAAGGAAGGAAGGACCGAGAAAACAAAGAACTGCTTGAAAGGTCCGGCAAGTAATGAAAGGAGGCGGTTTGGAAGTGGGAGCTCTGAGAGGCCAGGGATGCACCAACCGAGCACGCTCAGGGGTTGTGATCTGAGTATGTAGTTCTATGTAGTGGTGCTGTTTATTGAGCTCGTTCTTTCCAAGTGTCTGCCACATCTCCTGAGGGGAGACACGACATATTTTTATTCATTTTTCCTTTACTTTTTCTCTTTGATCCGTTTCTTTGCGATCTGTTTTTTTGTTTTTGTTCGGTTGTTTCTTATTGTTATCTCTTTTTCATAGAAACTATGTGTCGTGCCTGTCGTATACAGTATGATTACATGGCATTGCGTTGTCTACTCTGCCTACTGCATAACAATGCAGCATCTCTGCCTACTGCATAACACTGCAGTATCCCTGTGGCGTAGTTTTGTGACCACATAGCGTTCATCTCTCCAGGATCGAAGAATCGGCACGGACACTGGTTATGCTGGATATCAACGGGTAGTAAGAACGGTATAATGTGTAGAACACACACTGGTCAGTGGTATGTGGCTGCGCGGCGCGTGGCTGATATTTTTTGTTGAATCTAAAAGAACTGTGGGTTCACGGTTCACGCTGCAGTTATTATTCCCAGAGCGATAGCAATTGCCCCACCTTCTGAGATTGTGTTCGTATATATTATACGTATCTGAGGATGGCCGGAATCGAAAATAAAACCCAACACACCAGCACACGCAGACACGCGGTCGAACGGAGCCAGACCTAGACCCCACCATGCGTGCCCCGGAATAGGTTGTTGTTGCTGCTGCTGCTACTGTTGCTGCTGCTGTTGAAAATAGGAGCTACGAAAAAGTGCGGTGGAACCGTTCGCTTCGCTGCATGCAGACTTTCATCGCCATGAATCACCCATCTGGTCACACAGCATCACGACGACAGGTGCAGCCACGCTCCGATACCGTCCCGCCAGCCAGTGCCTCTTGTTTTACGTGTGCGTGGGGCGACTGAATTTGCTAGACATTGAACTTTGTATTTCATACGGCAAATAATTTTTTATGGAGAAAATGTGGTGCATTCACTGAACTCTGACCTTGGGAAATTGACCTGTGCAAATACCGGGTTTCACGTTGCTTGTATGGTTCACGAAACCGGGAGGAGTCACCCCTCAAAACTGACTCGATATTTTCGACTTCGCGGGAGCGCGCGTCCCGAGCGATTCCCCGTCCGTCGAGCCCGGCGGCGACGAGATGGGCCGGGATGCCACGGAGCGAAATCGTGACGCCTGGCAAAAATAAACACACTCTTAGACCTATCCCAATGGGAAAGCGAAGTGTCAGTAAAAAGTTTGAATTTCAAAGATACCCTCGACAAATTTTTACAACACGCTTCCTATGGGCACATGTAGAAAAAAAAGTTCCAAACTTTTGGAAAAGCCTGAAAAAAACAAACATGGGGCCGACGTTGGGCCAACATCGGCTTGAGAAAAACTCAGGCCGATCTTTGGTTCGAAGCGGCGAGATTCCGAGTCCTTGACAGACATCGATCGACAAAATCAACGACTGCGTCATAATTTCTGAACGGGGTGCGCTCGTTAGGGGCTCCGACCCACCCTAGGGTCACCGTCTTCATACCATGGCCGGTGTCATGTGGCGGGAGCTGGCCAGGCGTATGATAAAAAACAATTGGCCGCTGGCGTGCACAAAACAGAAGACAAACAACCTCCATCCGTCTCGAACGGCAAAAAATAGACCTTTTTTCAGGTTTGGGAGGATACCGTACGACGCCGCCGGCAAGCTCTCCGCCCCTAGACCATGGACCCACCCGATATCTTCGAGGCCGTCATCTACATTCGTTGGTCTTGCCGGACACCGAGCGGGTTGACCGTGGGATGCGTCTATGTTGAGATCGAGCGTCGATCGCAATATGTTCGAAAAAAACTTTTGAACTTCGTGTTTCCATTGGCATAGGTCTCACAAGGTTATATTTTGTAGGGTTTGTGGATTCCGGGTACGGGCATGGAAGACTTACAGAACTTTCAGAACTTTCAGAACTTCCGAGTACGGGTATGGCAGCCATACCTAACTCACAGAAGTTCCGGGTATTGTGGCACAGGCGTACAGAACTTACACAAGTTCCGGGCAGGAATGAAAGGTTGAATCCGTACCCGGGGTATTGTCGAACGGGTGTGCGGAACTCACAGAACTCCCCGAGTACGGACGGGTTTGAATGCCATACAGAACTCACAGAAAATCCGGGTACGGGTATGGCAGTCTTATAGAGCTCACAGAAGTTCCGGGTATTGTGGTACGGGCATTTTTGAGCAGGCATGAAAATGTTGTACCCGTACCCGGGGTAATGTGGCACGGGCGTGCAAAATTCACAGAATATCTGGGTACGGGTATGAGTGTCGTATGGTTCAGGCAGAACAAAATTTCCAGAGAGGGTACCGGTTTTTTCTCCGTCAGTTTTTAGCAATGACACGTGAACCAAAATGCTCCAGAATCGCGCGGCCGAGAGGAATCCAAACCCGGCCTTTAAAAACCCCCATTAAAAATGGCCATGTTTCGAAAAAAAAGGGAAAACTTACCCCGAAATAAATAAAAAAAACGATGAGTGCACGTCGTGTCGGGTCAAGGTTATCGTGAGTTGCTGCATGATGAGGCGTGGCGGCGGAATTACTAAAATGCGTCAATCAATAATAGGGCAATTCTCACACCAACTAATAATACTCTTCTATTAATAGTACTATAGCTGGTACTACAAAAATGTCCCGCCCCTACGAGTATAGCTCTGTTAAGAACAAGGGCACCATAAGAACACGAGACAAGCTGAGCTTCTCGGGAAAATAAAAGAAATTCGGATAGGTGGATTGATATGAAATTCAGAAGAATGAATGGGCGACCTGTGTTGTCTCCGGCGTCACCTGATTTTCTGCTGTTTCCGCAGTCTTTTCGGGCGTTTGTGTTGACAGGCAAAAGGTCAGCTGGTTGACAGTCCCAGCATCTGGTGTGGCCGACTGTCTATATTTCAGTACCGAAAAAATGTTCGTTCGAGCCATTTGTAAGTACAATTGAAGCCAAAAGTAGGTGAGAAGGAAGTTGAATAGCTGATAGTAGGTGTACCTTGAACTTTTGAGCCATTCCAAGGTACGATGGAGCGCAGGCCGAATATTAGGCGGAGCCAGGAAGCTTTTTCAGGGGTACAATGCGCAGTGTCCCTATTATAGCCCAAAAGGCAGGTATAGTGAGGGTTGAGCTGAGCTGGGTGTGGTTTTCGAAAAGTTGAACCAAATCGAAGGAAAGGAAGAAGGCAATGAAAGGCAGGAAGGTTCCGCAAGTACTGAGAGGAGACGTGTTTCAAGTGCTTTCTGAGAGGCCAGGGATGTGTCAACCGAGCACGGTCAGGAAGAAGATAACTGAAAGGATGTCCATGTGACGTTGTACACAGAATGACGCCTGTCGCTCTATTGTTCTGACACTACATCTCACAGCCCCGTGGAGTTCGTTTTCATTAACGCTTTGACCCGAGCTCACCCCAGCCCGTTTCAAAAAACATACGTGTCACCTGCATGTCTCGAACGTAAACATCGCTTGCCTTGCACAGCAGCAGCACAAAACCAGCAGCAGCACAGCGGCAGCAACGTAGATAGAGCATACCAGGTACATACGACGCATGTCGGTCTCTCGTTCTGACACTACCTCAGTCCTCACCTGTGCGGAGCCCCGTGTAGGCTCGCTCTCACCCACGCTTCGACCCGATCTCGTTCCAAACCATACGCGACACCCAAACACCGCTTGCGTTTATATGTTCACAACCCAACTACCCTTATATCATCAGCTACGCCACAGAGGTACTACGTACCACGTATGCAGTAAGCACTGCAGTGGGCAATGCAATGCCATGTCATCATCCTAGATACGACAGGCACGACATACACAATCTATGAAATAGAGAAACGAAAGGAAACCAACAAAGAGAAAACAAAAACAAAGTAGTGTGTGATCAAATTGCTACTACAATAAAATAAAGAGGGTATACCGGTAAGTGGAGATAAATCCTGACCAAATGACTCGCGGCGATCAATTCGTTGCTTGCGGCGTAAACGTAATTGATTACAAAAAGTTGCGTGAGGTCGAGGTTGCTGCATACCTGGTACCTGGTATGACTTTGTGACCGGCTGAGTAAAATCCAGCGCATACAAAATACATTCCCTAAAAAATTATGTTGCTTGGCGCCCTGGGTAAAACACATTCTTCACAGACACAGAGAGAAGATGCTCGAGAATACTTCGTAGTCCGAGTATACTGAGAGTATTGAAGTACTGGCGGCCAATATATAGTGAGTATTAAGAAGACCCAACTATAAGGAGACTATACTGAGAGTATGATGAGCAGTACGGAACCCCGAGAGCACACACTGTCAGGCAAATATGTACCCGCAGTATTGAAACACGAAATAGTACTTGGAGTACAGAAAATATCCGAAGTACCGAACCTTGAATCGAATCCCGAATTAGTGCGAGCCCGAAAGTATCCGTTTAGTAGGGACGAGGATGGCACGCTCTTACGGGATAAGGTGCGAATTCGTGAACGATGGGCGGGGATTTGCCACAAACTCTTGAACACGAAGTCGCTGAAACTCGATCGCACGATCATCGACCTCTTGCCACCGCCACCGCCGAAACTGTCGCTTCAAGATGAACCATCCATGGACGAGATGACGGAAGCACTTAAGGGGATGTCAAATTAGAAAGCTGTCGGGTCAGATGGTCTCCCGGCCGAACTCCTGAAAATCGACCACCCGGCATTTGCGCTGTGCTTTCACAACATCCCTGTCAATGTTTGGGTAACAGGAGAAATCCCCCAGCAATGGAAAGATGCGATCACCAAGGTCCTTCACAAAAAAAAGGACCGAACTGACTGCAACAACTACAGAAGGATTTCGCTTGTTGCCCACGAAGGCAAAACTTTGTTGAAAATCGTCGCGTCCCGCCTCAGCAACTACTGCGAGACCGAGGAATTACTCCCTGAGGAACAGTGCGGCTTCCGCCCCGCACGATCAACGATTGATATGTTGTTCGTCGTGCGCCGGTTGCAAGAGCTCGCACGACAGAGGAAAATCCCCCTGTACGTGTGCTTCGTCGATCTGCAGAAAGCCTACGACTCTGTCGACCGAGAGCTGTTGTGGGAGGTACTCACACGCTTTGGCTACCAACCAAGATGCTGATAATTATCCGTAATTTCCACGATGGCATGCTGGCTCGCGTGCGAACTGATGACGGCGAGCAGTCGGAATGGTTTGACGCCACGCAGGGGCTGCGGCAAGGCTGTGTCTTATCACCGTTACTGTTCAACGTATTCTTCGCTGCTGCGTTACACGTCAGAACGAAGCCATTGTAAAGGATTTGGTCCAACTCAGTGATGCTGGAGTAGTTCGAACAAAGAAGCAGGAGCCGTTGGCGCGCGTGCAAAGGGCTGTATGGCGCATGTTGTACGCCGATGACGCAGGAATTGTCTCCAAGTCGGCTGAAGGGCTCGCGAAAATAATGGCAGTCATCGTGACTGTCTTCGAAGCAGCAGGCCTCACGGTGTCGGAAAAGAAGACAGAGACAATGCTCCGACAAACACCAGACCAGACAACCCTCGAACCACCGCTGGTAATCGAAGCAGCAGGCCAGAGGTATAAGCAGAAGACCCAGTTATTATACCTAGGCGGCATTATCTACGAAAGCGCTGACCTCTCGCTCGAAATCGACCGACGGATCCGTCTCATGCGAGCATGCCTCAAACATCGGCCCGGAGTTGAATGATAGGACGACCGCCCCCCTTAGCCTAAAAGCCCGAATGCTGAAGGCCGAGGTGATTGAGGCCCTGCTGTACGGGTGTATGACGTGGACCCTCAGAGCGGAACACTTTGCCAAGCTTCGAACGGCTCACCACCAAGTCCTGTTGCGAGTCATTGGCTTCCAGCGCCGACTTCGCACTGACCATGCCACCCTCTCATACGCGAAGGCCCTTACGATGACACGTTGCGAGAGCATCGAAATGACCATTCGTAAACGGCGGCTCTTCTTTGCGGGGGGCGTGGCACGGCGAAGCAAGGAGCGATTACCCAGTCGGGTAATGTTCGTGACGAAAGTTGGTGGGGAGAACCCGAGACCAGGCGGACAGTTTAAGACTTGGCATGGATGCATAGTCGAAGACCGTAGGGAGTTCCGAGCCACCGAAGGGTCAACGGAAGTTGCCCCCTTGGTGTTTGGAGTTGAGACCACGGTGTGGTCCACTGCAGCCTAAAAGGCGGGGAAGTGGTACCGGGGGATCCTTGAAGCAGCCGAACGGTTCATGGAGAGGTGGCACGAGGCTGAGGCTGAGGCTGAGTAGGTAGCGCCGCGCATCCGCCGTGGATGGTGTCCAAGGGAATGAGGGGGGGGGGGCAACAGGAGAAGTGGCAGAAAACCCGACCAAGGGAATGCAGAGAGGGGGGGGAACAGGAGGAGTAGAAGGGAAACTGCGGTGGACGAAAGTAGGAAGGAGATGGCAGACAGGGTAGCAAGGCTCTGGGCCGACCAGGAAGTAGAACATGACTATACTACTAGTGCCACCAACTGGTGGAGCTGGTTCGAACGTGGTCTTCCCTTGTCTTTTCTTTTTGTTTTACTTTGTTTTTTTGAGTTTTTTTTTCTTACTCGCGCTGATTCTCCGTGATTTTCATTTATTTATTTCTGTTTCTTTTTTCGATTGATAAGCCGTATTGAAGGAGTCGTGTGGCGTGGGTTGATGACGAACCTGCTCTGCTTGTTTCGTATTGTCTGACGCCAAGGGGCTGGGCATAGTTCACGAACGCAGGGCGGAGACGGCAGTCTGGGTAACAAGGTACCAGGCGGACTAGCAGGGAGAACCTGGCTATACTACGCGTACCACAAACTGCTGCCGCTACCTGGAGGGTGCTTTGGGCTTTGGTCTGCCTGCTATTTTCCCTTTGTCATTTTTCCCTTGGTTCTTCGTCTTCCTCTGTTTACAAGTAGTGGTGTTTTTGTTATTTTTCTTTGTTCCAGCTCGTCCTTTTTCAAGTGTCTGCCACCTCGCCTGCGGGGAGGGGGCACGACAAATTGTTGTTGTTGTTGTTGGTTTTTTTTTCGTTCATTTTCTTTTTTATTTTTCCTTCTCCATTTGTCTTCCTTGTTTTTGTTTTCTCTTTGATTGTTTCCTTTCGTTTCTCTATTTTATAGAATGTTTATGTCGCGCCTGCCGTATCTAGTTGTTGTTATTCTCACATTAACTCTCTGACGAAGGAGTCCGTGGTAGGCCCTACCCTTTAAGGCGTGCCTTAAAATTTGCCTTAACGCCCTTTTCTGAGAAGGGCGTGCTTCAAGAGGTGTTTCCAGCCTTACCAGCCTTACTGGGTTGAGACTCGTTGCCTGACGCTGAAAGAGGCCTCTTGGAGGCTCTGAAGGCACGTTTTTGATGATTCTCGCATACAAAAATAACGCCGTTAAACGGGAAACCCCAAAAATAGGGGACAGGGGGCTACATCTTCGGATTGCAGCAGACAACTGACTGTGCTGAGCGACTTGTTCGAGCTTAGTGTCATGCTGCGCCACAACTGTGGTGTTCGCCGCGGCGCCAGGAACGACTCGGCGAGCGGTGGTGCCTCGGCGAGCGGTGGTGCTTCAGCGTGCGGTGGTGCCTCAGCGAGCGGTGGTGCCCCAGCGAGCGGTTGTGCCTCAGCGTGCGGTGGCGCCCCAGCGAGCGGTTGTGCCTCACCGTGGGGTGGTGCTCGTGCGCGCCCGGTCGAGGTGGAGGGCAGCGGAGATGATGGGGAGGGAGAGGGGGGGGAAGACTTTCACATGTAGTTCCTCCGCACAAGCGGGAATGCGGGAATCGAAGGCCCAAGGCCCCGAGCGCGTTGTTTCCCTGCCCTCGTGAACGTATGATAGCTCTAGGGATCATAGTAGTGTGCTGCTGATGGATACACACCATGCACGGTGTTTTGTGAACGGTTGCGCGTGGTTCTGTAGTACAACAAGCGTCGCAGTTGTGCTCAGCAAGACCACACCGTAAGTGCACAGTGCGCCACTTGGCAGGCAACCGGTACTTTCTTTCGTGTTGCTGCTTGGGTTAGGATGTACTGTTGTCGTTGGGGCCGATGCTGAAAATACTGTGTGAACACTAAAAATATGTTCAATCGGCGGCGGTAATACTACAGGGTATTGTTTTTGATAGTCTACCGCTGCAGTACTTGTTTTTTTTCTTGCATGTGCGCGCATGCACAGCGAGGTCTACGGCGGCATAATACCAGCCTAGGTGGTGAAAACGTAAGACTTTACCTGGTAGCTACGAGTAAGCCTCGTGCGCAACGAATACATGGACTTTATTGCTTCTTGTTCAGGCTACGCGCGCACATATTTGCCTTGTTGTTCAAGGGTACACCCATTGAGTTATGCGGCAAAAACATCAGTCAACACTACCGCTATGTACACCACCGCCATGAATTATGATGTACGTCACGGACCCGGCACTTCCCTCTCTATTATAGGCATGTTCAGGTGACATAGATAAGCGTTAAGGCTGACTTAAGGCTTTTTTCAAGGCTCGTGCCTATCTGGTTAAGGCTCGTGCCTGACTGGTTAAGGCCCGTTAAGGCTCGTTAAGGCCGTTAAGGCTTTCGCCTTAACACGTACCTTAGGGCCGGTCTTATCGAGGGCAAAAAAAACAAAAAAAAAAACGAAATAGAACGAACAGACTTTTGTTTTTCGCAAAAAACAGCAGGTTGAGTCCCAACGAGGGCAAAAAAAACGAAAAAAAAAACGAAACAAAAATAAGAAGCCGAGTCGAATTTTTACGCGGTGCAATTTTTCGGAATGACTCAACCGCCACAGCACGTGGTTCCCGGCGATAGCGCTCGACAGCAACGGTGGATAGACACAACTCGCACACGTAAGGCACCCTCCACAGCAGGCGGTTCTCGTGGTTGAACCCGCTCCCTCCGGAGTGCTCTAGAACTTGTGTATTGGCCATCGCTGTTCGAAGGCAGACGTTTGAATGTTGAGTGGGACTCATGTCGAAAAATATACCGCCACAGCCACTTCCTGATCCCCCGGTTTCTTACGAGGGCACCCCATGGTGATTCCCTACCCATATGTGCTCGCGCCGTCAGCAGACAAGCCGCGTGGCAGCCACATGCACTACCTCGGCCATCGTACGCTTGCCAACCGGTCGTAGAAACTTTATCGGAACTTCATCCCAACGCGTTGAGCTCCTCCTATGTTCCTCTTCGACCCTGGGTATCCCATATTTCGTTTATTTGGCACCCATTTCGTATGAAGTCCTCTGGGACTTAAAAAAACGAAATGTGAAAACGGAGGTATCGGGATCTCTACTTTTAATTTTTACAATTTGACCAATAAAACTCACGCACTCTTTAGTTCCAATTTTCGTTTTTTCATTTCGTTTTTTTTTCGTTTATTTTGCCCTCGATAAGACCGGCCCTTAACCCCAATTTCTTTCGCCTGCGGCGAGCCCTAGCCATTTGCCTCAACGGGCCTAAAAGCGAGCCTTTATAGGCTGTTTCCTATGCGGTTCGATTTCGAGCTTCAGATTTGTGTTTTCCGATCTCAAAAACGAATGACCCTGCTTATGCAGTCCAAATATGCAAAATCCGACCGGATTTTGTTCGGTTTGAGAATCCGATGACCTAAGTCGTCGGAAGTCGTCGGATTTTGACCCAAAATCCGACGACCTGGGTCATCAGATTTTCAAATCGAAAAATGACATGCTCTCTAAATTCAAGATGCTATCCATGACAGCAAACAGCAGCAGCACAATGATCGATGAGTTGGATGGTGACAGAGCGGTATAGCGACGTTGCTTCGCGCCCGACGCTCGGGCTGCGGAGGGGGCGTCCCTCCGTGGCCAGACTACCGTCGCCTGGCGCGGGCTCGGGCCTACAGACCAAGAGAAGCGCGCTCGGCACGCACCTCTCCGTGGATACGTACGAGTACTCGTACACTACAACACTGCTGTACAGCAGCAGCAGCAGCAGCAGCAGCAGCAGCAGTCAGTCACAAAATGGAACACAAAATACAAAGACAGGTTGGCTCTAGCGCACTCGCCACGTCTCTTTGCCGCCAGACGAGAGGCAGTCAGCCTTGGCTCGTACGCTTGGGCCTCACGCGCAGGGCAGCGCGCCCAGCGCGTCTCTTCGCGGCGCCAAACCACAAAAACAGCAGTTGGTCTCGTCGTTTGCTCGAATCTCTACACACACAATAAATCTAATTTTTCCGCCATAGGAAGACTGTTTGGATTTGCCAACTTCACATCAGAAAATGCGATCGGGTAAAAATCTGAAGCTCAAAAATCGAACCGCATAGGAAACGGCCAGGGCCTAGTCCGTGGTCACACAAAGGTGCTGGAGCCCTATTAGGGGACCATAGTAAATAGGACCTGCGGTACACACAAAAACCTATATACTTCGCAATTTTTACCAACAACATTTGGTCCTGTTTAGACCTATGCCAATGGTACTGCGAAGTTGCAATAAAAAGTTTGAATTTCAAAGATACCCGCCAAAAATTTTCAGAACACGCTTCCTATGGGCCACCTAAAAAAAAAAAAAGTTCCTAACTTTTGGAAAAGCCCGAAAAAAGCAAATCTGGGGCCGATGTTGGGCCAACATCGGCTTGAGAAAAACTCAGGCCGATCTTTGGTTCGAAGCGGCGAGATTCCGAGTTCTCGACAGACATCGATCAACAAAACCAACGATTGCGTCATGAATTCTGAACGGAGGGCGCTTGTTAGGGGCTCCGACCCACCCTAGGGTCACCGTCTTCACACCATGGCCGGTGTCATGTGGCGGGAGCTGACCAGGCGTGTGATAAAAAAACTTTTGGCCGCTGGTTTGCACAAAACAGAAGACAAAACTTCTCCATCCGTCTCGAATGGCAAAAAATAGACTTTTTTTTCAGGTAGGACGCCGCCGGCAAGCTCTCGCCCCCTAGACCATGGATCCGCCTGATATCTTCGAGGCCGTCATCTATACTCGTTGGGCTTGCCAGATACCGAGTGGGTTGGCCGTGGGCTGAGTCTATGTCGAAATCGAGCGTCGATCGTCGCACGAGCTGGTTTCGATCACCGTGTTGACAATTTGCGACCAGAAAAACACAAATTGCGCCGCCTGCAGCCGTTGGGGGAAAAAAATAAAAAAAAACATTTTTCCCTTTTTTTTCCACAGCGGCGGTACGAGAAAATTTTCGGCTGTTTTTTTAAAGCCATATATTTGAAAAAAAACTTTTGAACTTCGCGTTTCCATTGGCATAGGTCTTACTATTTTTTTTTCTTTTTTTTTTTCTTGCTCATCCCATTTATTATCTTCGCCCATCTTCTTCTCTCTCTCCTTCCAACTCGTAACTCAGATCCGGGGTCACATAGCAGGCTCTTCTACCCCCTTCCCGCTACGGTACGTGCCTTCATTTTTATCGCGAGAAGATTTCAACCTTTTCTTCCCTCGTCGACTACTTTTTCTCTCATCCCATTCATTATCTTCGCACATCTTCTCTCTCTCCTTCCAACTCGTAACTCAGATCCGGGGTCACATAGCAGCCTCTTCTCCCCCCTTCCCGCTACGGTACGTGCCTTCATTTTTATCGCGAGAAGATTTCAGCCTTTCCTTCCCTCGTCGACTCGCATCGAATTGTGCCTACCCACGCTTCAAGGCGCTCTCAACAATTGAATCCTTTTTTTTTTTTTTTTTTATGGCCCCCCGTACTAGTAAGATCCGAAAAGCCATAAAAAATCGAACTTCGGCTGCCTAAAAAAAGAAAGAAAGAGAAAAGAGACGAAGGCGCACACAAGATGAACTCGAAATCAAGTGCAAACTGGATAATATCCTCTCAACTATACAACCAACATAAGAGTTCCCCCCGTTCCCACCACTAACCACTCGTGGCTGCAGACTACAGCAGCTAGCTGCTGTCTGGAGTGCTGCCTGCACCGTGCGAAACGCACGGTAGTCGTGAACACAGAGAGAAACACGCCTGATGTCTGGGGTGCTGTCAGAGCGACGACTCGCGGACATGCAGTGAAAAAGGAGCAATCCAACCTAAAGAAAACCCCAAACAAATATCAACGATCGCCATCTCTTCCCGGACTATCTGACACAAAAAGTGTAGCACAGTTTTTTGTTTTGTTTTTTCTCATCCCATTCATTATCTTCGCACATCTTCTTCTCTCTCTCCTTCCAACTCGTAACTCAGATCCGGGGTCACATAGCAGCCTCTTCTCCCCCCTTCCCGCTACGGTACATGCCTTCATTTTTATCGCGAGAAAAAAAAAACACACACACACACACACACACACACACACACACACACACACCGCCCGTTCCTTTGCACGTGCTCTCGTTGCCGCTCCCTCCCAATCGGTTCCTCTTCTCTCCCGTCCCGAAAAACGAGATGCTTCTCGCACTTGCGGTTCTGATCTGAAAAAACACAAATTCTCGCGCACGGTGAGTTCAATCCGTCTCTTCCCCGCTCGTCGACGCTACGTCTCCCTCCTCCTTCGTCGTCGAACCCAGCCTCCTACCGGCGCAATAGACTGTTCCGTAGTGTGGCCTGTGGTGGCGCCTGCCTGCGCGCACGGACATCCCGATTGAGCATTGCTGCTCTGCCGCAGCTACCTAAAAAAGACGCGCGAATCGTAGGTCTCCGTGCCTTACGCACCACGTACGACCCAACTCTACTGCGACTTGAGCCTCGCGGCCACACGAAGCAGCAAGAAGTTATCACTCCTCGAGGTATGAGGTATGATGACATGGCATTCCATTGCCCACTGCTGTGCTTACTGCATACTGGTACCTGGCAACGTAGTATGTCTGTGGCGTAGCTTTGTGACCACAGAACTTGTATCTCTTCTAGGATTGAAGCATCGGCACGGACACTGGTTGTGCTGGATGTCGACGGGTAGAAATAACGGTTTGATGTGAAGAACACACACACCTACTCGATCTGCCTCCTGGTTCAACGTCATGGTAAAGTAGGGCCGCTTATCCTGGTCGGGGTATCCTGAAGAATTGACGGGTACCCGGGTACCCGGGGTACAAATCCCCGTGATTCCGTGAGTTGGACCGGGACAGTTCCGGAGGGGGTACCCGGTTCTCAGTCAGACGGGGTCCAACTCTAGTTACTTTCTCTGTAGATGTTATAATATAATGAGGCGAGCGAGCGAGGCGAGCCTTTTTTTACTTGTATTATCATCAGGCGAGCGAGCGAAGCGAGCCTTTTTTTACTTGGTTTTTAAACAAGGAAAAAAAAGCCTCTTCATAACGGGTCGGGTACGAGGGTAGGGTGTCTGTTTTGATTTTTTCTGTATGTGTGTGTGTGTGTGTGTGTGTGTGTGTGTGTGTGTGTGTGTGTGTGTGTGTGTGTGTGTGTGTGTGTGTGTGTGTGTGTGTGTGTGTGTGTGTGTGTGTGTGTGTGTGTGTGTGTGTGTGTGTGTGTGTGTGTGTGTGTGTGTGTGTGTGTGTGTGTGTGTGTGTGTGTGTGTGTGTGTGTGTGTGTGTGTGTGTGTGTGTGTGTGTGTGTGTGTGTGTGTGTGTGTGTGTGTGTGTGTGTGTGTGTGTGTGTGTGTGTGTGTGTGTGTGTGTGTGTGTGTGTGTGTGTGTGTGTGTGTGTGTGTGTGTGTGTGTGTGTGTGTGTGTGTGTGTGTGTGTGTGTGTGTGTGTGTGTGTGTGTGTGTGTGTGTGTGTGTGTGTGTGTGTGTGTGTGTGTGTGTGTGTGTGTGTGTGTGTGTGTGTGTGTGTGTGTGTGTGTGTGTGTGTGTGTGTGTGTGTGTGTGTGTGTGTGTGTGTGTGTGTGTGTGTGTGTGTGTGTGTGTGTGTGTGTGTGTGTGTGTGTGTGTGTGTGTGTGTGTGTGTGTGTGTGTGTGTGTGTGTGTGTGTGTGTGTGTGTGTGTGTGTGTGTGTGTGTGTGTGTGTGTGTGTGTGTGTGTGTGTGTGTGTGTGTGTGTGTGTGTGTGTGTGTGTGTGTGTGTGTGTGTGTGTGTGTGTGTGTGTGTGTGTGTGTGTGTGTGTGTGTGTGTGTGTGTGTGTGTGTGTGTGTGTGTGTGTGTGTGTGTGTGTGTGTGTGTGTGTGTGTGTGTGTGTGTGTGTGTGTGTGTGTGTGTGTGTGTGTGTGTGTGTGTGTGTGTGTGTGTGTGTGTGTGTGTGTGTGTGTGTGTGTGTGTGTGTGTGTGTGTGTGTGTGTGTGTGTGTGTGTGTGTGTGTGTGTGTGTGTGTGTGTGTGTGTGTGTGTGTGTGTGTGTGTGTGTGTGTGTGTGTGTGTGTGTGGATTCAACATTTTTTTGGTCCACTTTTCACCACCGCGCTCGACGCACACGCCACCAAATCCAGTCCCGGCGGGCTCTGTGCACGCACACACACGCAAGACACTTTCTCGTCCTGGTGGGGTGGAAAATCGATCACATTTCGTCGAGCTAGGTGCGGCAACGTGTGTAGGCACATGTCCGTGGTGGGCCGTGTTCAAAATACAAAATCATAACGGTTTTTGTGCCTGTGCCAACAGCAGGCAGACAGCAGGCAGACTGTGCCTGTTCACAGCATGCACACTGTGCCTGCCCACAGCAGGCAGACTATGCTTGTCCACAGCAGGCAGACTGGGCCTGTCCGCAGCAGGCAGACTGGGGCTATCCACAGCAGGAAGATTGAGCCTGTCCGCAGCACTCAACAGCAGGCAGACTGGGCCTGTCCACAGCAGGCAGACGGCTTTGTTTTTTTAGCTTTCTTCTACCTACGTAATAGCTAACGAAACCCAACTACGAGTAGTCATAGGCAGACTTCGCCTGTCTGTCCACAGCAACGTTCGGGCCATGTGCTGCAGGTGATATTGTCAGGCCTAGCCTCCTACTGACGAGGGGACGGAGAAACAGGAGAAGATCTGCTGTAGTTGTACAGCAGTCAGTAGTAGTGGTGGCACCTGCTACGAGAACCTCTGTTGGATACATGTATGTCATATCAGAGGTTGTAGATATTTCGTCTTCAAATTATGAGGGTGGAATCAGGAACCACACACACACAACATCGAGTACGGTGTACAAAGGGCACAAGCCGAGCGTACTGCGACGCTGACCCTGGCCTCGTGGATCCTACTGCTACCTCTGCTGCTGTTTTGCTGCTGGAGAAGCTCTGATGTAGATGTTGCACAGCTGCAGTGGTTGTGGCACCTGCTACGAGAAGCTCTTTTGGGCATGCCATGTTCGTGTTGTCGTCTCGAAAATATTATGCCGACTCTCGAGGTGGGAAGCAGGAAACATATAAAATACCGAGAGCAGGGCACGTACTACAGTAGTACGTATGTGTATATGTACGCGTACGAAGGGTGCAAGGGTTAGACCGACAAGCCGAGCGTACGGCGACGCTGACCCTGGCCTCGTGTGTCCTACTGCTGCTGCTGCTGCTGCTGCTGCTGCTGTTATGGTGCGGGAGGCGCACTGCTGCTGTAGATGTCGTACATCAGTCCAAGTAAAGTTGTGGTGACACCTGTTGCGAAAAATAAGCTCTTTCTGTTGGACAAAACATGTGAGACGCAGATTTTTATTGTGCTGAATTTCAACCAGAAAACACTCTGCTGGACAAAACATGTCGAGTGTTGTGTGTTCTTGACTCTTTCTACCCGTCGACATCCAGCACCACAGCAGTGTCCGTGCCGATTCCTCAACAAGTTCTGTGGTACAACAACAGTGCAGATTTCGTCTTCAAATTATTATGCCGGATTTCGAGATGGAAACCAGGATACACACGACCAAATCCAGTACTTCTTCATATCAAGAGCCAGGAGAGGCCAAGCAAGGAGCGATTACCCGGTCGGGTAATGTTCGGGACGATAGCTGGTGGGGAGAACCCGAGACCAGGCGGACAGTGTAAGACTTGGCATAGATGCATAGTCGAAGACCTTAGGGAGTTCCGAGCCACCGAAGGGTCAACGGAAGTTGCCCCCTTGGTGTTTGGAGTTGAGACCGCGTTGTGGTCCACTGCAGCCAAAAAGGCGGGGAAGTGGTACCGGGGGATCCTTGAAGCAGCCGAACGGTTCATGGAGAGGTGGCACGAGGCTGAGGCTGAGATGAGTAGGCAGCGCCGCGCATCCGCCGTGGATGGTGCACAAGGGAACGGGGGGGGAGGGGGCAACGGGAGAAGTGGCAGAAAGCCCGACCGAGGGAATGCGGAGAGGGGGGGGGACAGGAGGGGTAGAAGGGAAACGGCGGTAGACGAAAGTAGGAAGGAGATGGCAGACAGGGTAGCAAGGCACCAAGTCGACTAGAAAGTAGAACATGACCATACTACTAGTGCTACCAACCGGTACAGCTGGTTCGAACGTGGTCTTCCCTTGTCTTCTCTCCTTGTTTTTGTTTTTTTCTTTCTTGCGCTGACTCTCCGTGATTTTCATATTATTTTTTCTCTTCCTCTTCCTTTTCTGATTGATAAGCCGTACTGAAGGAGCCTTTTCTGATTGATAAGCCGTACTGAAGGAGCCGTGTGGCGTGGTTGGAAGACGAACCTGCTCTGCTCGTTTCGTATTGTCTGACGCCAAGGGGCTGGGCATAGTTGACGAACGCAGGGCGGAGACGGCAGTCTGGGTAGCAAGGTACCAGGCGGATTAGCAGGGAGAACCTGGCTATACTACTCGTACCACAAGCTGCTGCCGCCACCTGGAAGGTGCTTTGGGCTTTGGTCTGCCTGTTATTTCCCCTTTGTTATTTTTCCTTGGTTCTTTGTCTTACTCTGTTTACAAGAAGTGGTGTTTTTTTTTCTTATTTTATTTTATTTTTCTTTCTTTTCTCCAGCTCGTTCTTTTTCAAGTGTTGGCCACCTCGCCTGCGGGGGGGGGGCACGACAGATTGTTTCTCTTAGATTTTGCTTTCATTTTTCTTTTTTTTCTCTTTCGATTTGTCTACCTTGTTTTTGTTTTCTGATTGTTTCTTTTCGTTTCACTATTTCATAGATTGCGTATGTCGTGCCTGTCGTATCTAGTATGATGACATGGCTTGCATTGCCCACTGCAGTGCACACTGCACACGTGGCAACGTAGTATCTCTGTGGCGTAGCTTTGTGACCACAGAACTTGTATCTCTTCTAGGATTGAAGAATCGGCACGGACACTGGTTGTGCTGGATGTCGACGGGTACGTAGAAAGAACGGTTTAATTGAAGAACACACACACACAAGAACATTTACGAAAATTATTGAGATGCATCCACGACGGCGTACAGTAGTAGTAGTACAACAGCAGTAGTACGTACGTGGTAGGTATTCCTTCGTGTTCGTTCGTTCAGCACAATACCTGGTACAAAATAATCCGTATGCGCCCAGCATGATGCATCGCAGATATGACTACTGCAGGTATTACCGAGGTCGCGCCTCATTACCACCAATTACTAGTACCAGGTACGTAGCAGAATTGCGGAATACGAGGTACTAACCGTACCGTACAACAAAACAGAGTGCTGGTACCTCCAGGTGTGGATCTTTGGCAAGTATCGGGGCAAAGAGTGAGTTTTTTTCGTGGGGAAAGCATCATCATGTGAAGACATCGACAACACAACAAAGCAACACCCTTGATAGTATGACATGTGTCATCGCAAAGTTACCGGCGAGAGGTAGCCACACCCTTGCACAACACACAAGAGCGGATACTTGCTACAGCAATTGGCCGAGTTAATTGGTAAGCAGCGGCCTCAAGCAGCAGCTGCGCTCTGTAGGAGAACGCGCGGGAGCAGCGAAAAATGGTACCAGGTATGTTGTCATCAGATGTACAAACCAGCGTCCCACATTTCCAGCTTGACTTACCTGGTCAAGCACCACCGTACGCATCGTCGAGATCGCAATCTGTCCCCCAGCCTCAGGGCCACCGAACCGCGGAGCTGGGAAAGGGGATCAAGCGCCACCCGGCCCTGCCTCCGAGGGTCCTGCATCGCCCCGTCTCTGGCGTTGGCAGCTCAAGCTTGTCGAAGACGATAGTATTGATAGCAATAGCACAAACGAACAACGCTTCTGCACCTGTGCTGCAGCAGCCCACCAGCCACGAAAAAAAGCTGATACTGCCGGAAGCACAACCAAGACAATGGAATCACGTCTGCCGCCGCTTTTCGTTTTTCTGCTCTACCAGGTAGCTCCGAAGGTTTCCATCGAGCCGGCTGAGCAGTTTACTGCCCGAGATTTTTATTTTTTTCATTTGATTTTTTAATTTTTCTATTTTAATTTGCATCTGATTGACCGAAGAGTGACAAACGACCGAGCAGGCAAATTGGAAAAATTGAATTTGAGCGAAAAGTCTTTTGGGACTTTTTTCGTGTGATTTTTCGAATTCCAAGATTTGGAATTTGGGAGTTCATCGGACTTGACGTAGCATGTTCATATGTTCATGGTGGGTCAACACCCTCGGTGGAGTCTGGAGCGATTCTAGGCCGCTTGGGCGACCACGATCGAGGCGATAAAACGCGAACCCCAACGAGAGGTGACCGGATCAATAGCCGCGCCCACGCCCACACACCATAGCACATCGTACCCCCGCGCTGGCGCCTCAAAAGTAATCATGGCGGCCGTAATCCCAATTTTGCGGCCTGCTCGATCGGCCAACAATCGCAAAAACCGAGCAAATGAGCAAAAAAACGGAGGATACGCTCGGGACCTCGATAGCTGCATCACCGCTGCTGTACCTCCGCACGTGGCGCTTGAGGGCTTCCTCCGCCCACCCAAGACACCCTGAGAGTGATAGATTCCTATCCCGCGCGACCAAAAAGAGAAAGAGGCTGGCGGCGGCGCGCACGCCGAAGCGTAGACCTTCGCTCTCGTCTATACGCTCGTCTAGGCCCAATCTTCTAAGACGTGTCTTAAAATACGTCTTAATCTGTTTCTCAGAGAGAGGCCCGTCTTACTCGCTATATCGCGTCTTGGCACGTCTTAGATTCGTCTTGGCACGTTTAGATTCGTCTTAGCACGTCTTAGATTCGTCTTACAATGCACCAGGCGCCGGTCGAGGCGTCTTAGGGGGTCGACACGACCACAGCGAGCTGTGGAAATGGGTGGAAACAAAGCGGGGACGACAAATGAATCGACTACTCCAACTTGCTTCTTTCGAACCTTCTTTTCTCGGGCCTCCATGCGCTTTATTCTGTCACCGGGGACATCGAACCCGGTTCTCCGTATTTTCGAGGATGGCATTATTATCTTTAAAAAAACGAAAAATAAAACATGATCTCTGTCCTCTCTCGCCACTTGGCAGATGGGTGTGATGGTGAAGGTCCACTCCAATTTCTTCGACATACTACTACCTACCTTAGGATTACTGCTACTTCTTCTGTTGTTTCAAGTTGTGTTGGTTCTTAACGTCGTAATATATGTTGCAAAACGAAAGTTGCATGCTTTAGGGTGACTAGTCTATACTGCTGTTCGTTTTCTCGTTTTTTTTTGCTATTATTATTATTGCTACGTTATAATATAACCGTGGTACATCGGTATATAATATGCTATAGTAGGTGACATAATGCCTTATTTGGGACGCCCAACATAGATAGGACAACAACTGCTCTCTTTCTGTGTTCCGTGGGCAGGGTAGTTACTATTGTTGTAATATTAATAGTGGTTTGCGCAAAATCCGTTGGTATGCTCACACCACGGATGCATCACTATAATACCACCGGTAGCAACTAACTTGTCGTTCTTTGAACGACATCGTTTAGGACAAATACTAAATACTGCAGTTAGTTATATACCTGGTACCAGGTATCTCTTAAGACTTTCTGTTTTCCGTTGTGGTGGCTTCGTAGGTTGCTATTAATATTAATAATACTACTATTAACACTACCAGGTATTAATTATTCGTGAAAAATTGTATCTGAGTTTGTTGGTATCCACGATTTTGCTGACGGTATGATATTCGTCCTCGTGGAAAACAAACGACGTAATAAACCAGGTAGGTACCTGTGGTGCCTTCTATTCGCAATGCGATTTCGGAGCTTTCACTTCGATTATGGGCACGTATGTACGAATTAAATGTACAAAGAAATACACATATATATACCTCGTATATATATTCAAATTTAGACTTTTGGTGCATGGGTTTCCTTTTGTTTCCTTTTGTTTTCTTCTTTCGGGAAAGTTATGAGTGATCCATGTTGAAGATCATGCTGCACATTGTCGGATGGCAAGAGAAATAATAATATTCAAATATACCAGGTACTACCTGGTATCAATTATGTACTGCTGCGCGTGACGCCAAATGCCAACAAACAAGGACACGTAGGTGTATACCAGGTACGTGATAATAATGCTGTTCGTCCATCATTACACGTAATAATCGCACTTATCAGGTACCGGTAGCTTGATACTTGGATTATTGCCGTATTTACTGGCGCTCTACGTTGTTGTGTGGTTGCTGTATATTGCTGTAACCCGTGCCTCGTTGAAGTAGCTAACTGTTAGTTTTCGACATAGTTCTTGCTCTAGTACTGCCAAGAGCTTAGACGTGCCTATAGACGAACCTAAGACGTGCCTAGACGAACCTAAGACGTGCCAAGACGAATCTAAGACGTGCCAAGACATGTCTAAGGCGCGCTAAGACGAGTCTAAGACGCGCTAAGACGCGCTATATTAAGACGAGTCCAAGACGCGCAAAGACGCAAAATATGGATTATTAAGACGATTGAAATTCGCGCGACTTAGTCGAAAAAATTTCGGCCTGCGGCCGTCTTAATACCTTTCTACGCTCGATTTCCCAGTCCGACTTACGGCTCGCTTCGCTCGTCTTAGAAGATTAGGCCTACGCTCGTCGCTGTTTGTCTGCTGGGCGTTGTGTGACGCGGCGCGTTCTTCCAGAAATATTTTTTGATAACTACTACCAGTAGTAATAATTGGTGGTAATACCTTCACAGTATAGTCATGTCTGGGAGGGGAGGCGGTCTGCCCAACAGACTGAAGCCTGGTTACTATGACCATCATCGTCATGATACACTCCTTTCTTTGGGACCCAAGTAACTAGCATGGTGCCATCTGGGCAACTTTGCGTGTCTGTATGCTCCAGTGCCTGCCTTTCGTATTTTCTTTCCCCCCCGCCCGTGATTATCGCTTTTTTGTCCCTTTTTTTTCATTCTTCTTTCATGCCCGTTTGTACCTCTTTGTGTCTTTGTTATAATAGTATGGTCCGTTTTGCCTTTTTTTTGCGTTTTGCTATCTGCGTCTGTTTTAGTTTTGTTTTTGTTTTGGTTTTGCTTAGGCCGGATCTTATGCAATTTTTTTTGAGGTGATTATATGACTGTTTACGGAGGCTTCGGGGTATCTGGTCCCATATCTGATCAAATTTTATCAAAATCACGTCTTATGGGGCCTGTTTGGTGGAAAAAATGTCCCTCCGAGATTTTATCACTCCTGAAATTCCATGAAATGTTTTTTTTGGCAGCCTTTTCTGATCAACTCTGAAAGTGATAAAATTTGGCTTTGAACTATTACGGGGGACCCTAGTTAACAGGACCTATGGTGTACATAAAAACCTATATGTTTAACCATTTTTACTAACAATATTTGGTCCTTTTAACTATGGCCCCCCGTAATAGACCTCGGTGGCATTATACAATTTTGTCTAGGTTATAGACTGGGTTCATGACGGGTCACGACGCTACATGCTTGGTTATACGCTTGTACACAGCTGGGCTCCAACACTTGTGCGTCGGCCACCACGGAGAGGGAGGGCATCAGTACCTTGGCCACCATCGTGTCCCTTGCGGCTGCCCAACTGCAGCTGCTCTAGGCGAAACAACTTTGGCAACGAATAGGACGAGACTACAGCAGCAGTATCAAAACAATCAAACGGTATTTTTCTGACTACGACCGCCGCAAGCAGCTCATCATGCTCCGCGAAGGCGAGAGCTCCTTGCTGGTCCAGCGACTAGCAAACCCCTTACGCAGCTCCCCAGGGGCTTCCACATTCCGTTGCTTCCTTCGAGGAGCTGGTGGTGAAGGTTGATCGCCCAACCCGGCGTGAGCGACTCTCGTTCGTGTCGTGGTCCACGTGGAGTTCAAAATGTCGGTTGTGTTCTGTTTTTTTAGTTCTCCCATGAAATAAAACCAAAATCACGATAAGACGGCACATCATGGCGCACCGATCTGGTGTGGCTTTTTGCCGGTGGAAAATCCGACTTCCTGCCTTTTTCAATCACTCAAAAAAAATTGCATAAGACCCAGCCTTAGCTTCATCTTCTTTTTTAGGTTTTTGTCTGCTATTATTAATAGTCTCCTCTTTTTGCTTCCCTGGTGTCCGCAGTGGTGGAGTGCGTATATGCTTGTTTTTTGTTTTTTGCCTCTGTTTTTACTTGAGGTATTTCTTCCACTCCAGAGTTATTGGAGTGTGATATGAATCGAGTGCCCATGGGCTATAGATATAGATAATATAGTCGGCAGTTTCGTAGCCCGAGGAATACGAGAATAATCCAAAGAATGGATTAACCCGGCGGATATTCCGGTAGTTGAGAGTGACCGTCTTTCAGGAATGTTCTCTCGGGCGGATAGCCTGTTAGACAAGAGTAATGTTCCTTAACGCAGATAGGACCATAAAGTGAGAAGTTCTTATATTAGCAGAAGAACAATCGGTAGCCCTAGGAAAGTTATTTAGGAGTACGTTAGATAAGAGGAGTTTAGGAGAGCTCGTAGCGTGGGGTGGGACGAGTATATCTGAGCGTCGAGTCCCACCCCCCTACCTCTCACTTCTCTACCAGAGCACCTCCTCAGCTCTAGTCATCAATAAAGAAGATCTATATAAGAAGAAGCGAAGCACTGCTTCCCAGCTGCCAGAAACACCTGCGTCCCTTACCCTTACCTCGGCCATATCTTCACATCTGACGTCTTCGCATTCGACGAACCTTCTGGCCAAGCTGAGGACTGCAGCGCTTCTTCTAGATCTTCTCACGATCATGTGAGCCATCCCTACCCGGGAGGCAACTGGTTTTGAAGTCAACTTTTTATTTTTGTTTCTTTTCGTTCCTTGTTTCGTTTTTTCTTTCGTTTTCCTCGCGGTCTATTTTCTTTCTTTCTTTTTTTTCTTTTCGAGCCTGCGTTCCTGAGTGTGTTTTTAGTGCCGACGACTGTGACAAGCTGCCTAGTGGCCACAGTAGACGTTTCTCCCCTCTTAGTATAGGTGAGTAGACGCATTCTTCCCCCCTTATCAGGCACACGTACAAGTACGTACAACTTCTCTCTGCTGTTTCTTAGTAGGTACTTGTCATATAAGTACTATTGTTGCTCTCGGCAGTGTGATGAGGTTTGTTTTTCCGCGCCCTGTACCCCGCCTCCGCCGTGGAATGACGAGATCGATCACCTCCACGATACGTGACACCATGTGGTTGAATGCACCTGGAGACCCCCCCCAAATGACATCGTGCTCATCGCGCACAACAACGAAAGCGTTTTTTACAACAATGACCCCCTCCGCTTCGATGTATGCCCGCCCTTTCATAGGGAAGGCACGTAAAGAGTAGGTGGAGCTGCTCACATTAACCCCCCCGCCATTTTATCTGCACCTTCCTGTATAGACAAGCGTTGTATGGGATTTGACCCTTACCACGACTACAAAGAAGCTGCTGTAGTACTGGTAGGACACCCGCAGCAGTATACTGATACGTGGAATTTTTTTTTTAGGAACAGCGGTTGTGTGACTAAATACGCCATTCCTATTATATGCATATGTGAGCAGCCTACGGACGGCTCGGCTATAATTGCGAATTGTGTTACTGTCAGGTCCCCTGTACCAACATTCCACACATATATGTGGAGACCCCTTGGTTCGACGTCACCGGAGCCCAAGGCGTCCGTCCCCTCAAAAGGGACTCGCGTCCCCCGACAGGGCTAAAACACCCCGACGGGCTTTTGTCCTTGTCTCTTTATCCGCTTAGGGCGTAGTGTCCCCTACTATACCGCGGACCACCATGTCGACGCACTGAGACGGCGGGCGGGTGTGCTCGTTCGCACCCCCCTCGTCACTCTTTTTGTCTGTCTCGTCCTGTTGTCCGAGCTACACTGCTTGCCCATCCTTTTGCTGTTTACACGAGTTGCCCTCGGCGCGTAACGCCGAAGGCCGTGGTGCTCGTAACACCCGCGCAGCATATAGAAGCTTAGGCCTTACTAAGATTGGCGTCGACGGCAGGACGTGTGTTTTCTGTATTCGGTCCCCCAGAAACGTTACATAGCGACCAAGGCCTCGAGTTCGAGAACCGCCTTGTTAAAGAGTTGCAAAAGGTTTTTGGATACAAGAAAACTCGCACCGCCGCCTACCGTCCCCAAGGAAATTCTGTCCTAGAGCGCGTGCACAGTACGGTTCATAATATGGTAGCTATGTATAGCACCTTAGCATGTGACAATTGGGCAGAGCTGCTACCGTTGGTCCAGCTCGCCCATAACACGGCGTACTCTTCCACACTCGAAGAGACCCCCCATTATCTCATGTTCGGACGCGCCGCCGTACTACCTGTCGATCTCATTCTGGGCGTGCCAGCCACGACCCTTCCCCAGTCCCAACTCGATTACTCACGCCGCACGGTCGAAAACTTACAGCTGGCATACGAGTTGGCCCGCCGTAATCTCAAAGAACGAGCGGATAAGCAAGCAACATCGAATGAGAAATTGTCATTCCCGAGTTTCACCACCGGCGACCAAGTCTTAATACATCGCCCGTATCACGAAACCGACGGCCCTAATCCCAAGTTATATAGCCCTTGGCACGGCCCTTACACTGTCAGAACAAAGCTTTCTCCCGTCATATACCGGGTCACCCAAGATGGTGCAACCACGGAACAGAAGGCTGTGCGTCATCGGACAACGAGGGGCAAGAGTCATTGGACGGGGCACGGTTGTGAACACGGTGGACAGCTGGTATACTGGAACCAGTAGATGAAAATGACAGAGTTTGGTGGTCCCAGTCTAATACCGCGCCGAATTCTGACATGACATTATTATCTAGTAATAAAGAATCGGGGCCGAGGGACGGGACTACAAGTGCATTAACTGTGCACGTAATACCACCAAGAGTAAGGGGAAAAACAATAAATCCCAAAACATGGATGGGTAGACCGTTGGCGGCACGTAAAGACACGGCCGACGGCGGGACAGGGTTTAATGTGGTCGATCGCAAGGAAGGGTGACTTTTCAACCATGAGAGCGAGACAACTGATACATCAGTAGCTGTATCCACTGTGACATTCACAGCGTAGCCTTCGACAGAGCCGTCCACACGGACTCGTCGAGACGAAAAAGAAAGAGAAAAAGGATATTTTTTATGTGTCAACGCGGAGTTGTACCACACTTGGTCTTTATTAATTTCCACCGGGGAACCACTCTTGGGCCCCGAACGCAAACAGGAATGGGTAGGCCGCCGTGCCGTACTGGTACTCGAAACATGAGACAACGCACACGGGGCTTGGTCCATAAACGTTACTCGCTTTAGTGGAGCCTCGGTACGGCCAACATCTAAAACCGGTACGGGACAATCAGACAGACCATTACTCGAAAGACAATTTTCCTCTCTAAAAAACGCGGAAACAGGGACACCAGGTACTGCGACAAGAGGAGAAGTACCTGTAGCTACTGACGTGGAGAGGTGTTTCCTCTTCACGCCTTTTCGGGAAACCGGCATCCCAACTGACCCAGACGGTAGCTCAGCTGGGCCTCCTCACGGATCCTCCTCGTCGCTGGATTCGTGTCTCTTCTGCCCTTTTGCTCGGCTCTTGCCGTTGCGAGGGCGCTTCGCCTCCTTCTCCCCCTCTTTCTCCTGTTCTTTTTCCTCGCGGCGGCGCTGGAAACACTGATCGGTCGTGTGACCGACCGGCTTGCGGCACCCGGGGTGTCCGCACCTCGGCCTTTCGGCGCGCGGTCCGGCGGTGCTGCGGCTGTTGGAGGCGTCCGCGCGGTTGGTGTGACGCGATCCACCGGCTCCGCGGGGGTGGGAGGGTTGACGTGTGGCACGCTGAGCCTGCTTGGGGCGGCCGAACGTGTGCTGGGCGTACTGGGCCTGGGCGACAGCAGCACGGTTCGGGACAGGAGTGAATGACATGGCACTGACAGTGCCGCCGGCAAGGCTGGCGGCTTCGTGGCGACGTGCACGATCAATAGCTTCGCGGAGCGAAGTGACAGGTTTGTCGGACAGTTGTAGGCACTGGATAGCCGGGATAAGACCGTGTTGAAACAGGGTGACAGAGAACGCGGCCCACGGCGTACGACCGTGGGTCTGGCGCTCGACAGCTGACTCAAACCTTTGAGTGGTCGTGCGGAACCGAAGCGTATACTCGCTGACAGACTCGGTTGCGCCTTGCTTAAAACTAGCGAGTTTTAGTGCACATTCTTCGACACTGTTGGAAGGCATGAGCAGGTCGAGGAGGGCCGAGCTCAGCTCGGCCCACGTCTATGGGGGTGTGAACGACCCGACAGTGCTAGTGGAGGCTTCACTCGAAGCACCGGCTACACGCCAGTCGATGGCACCAGCTGACAGTTGCTGGTATTGAGCCAGGACAGGACCATCGCAAATCAGTGACAAGTACTCGAAAGCAAGTGAGTCTGCGTAGAGTTCGTCGTTGGGACGGACAGTCGTCGCTTAGAACCCAGCGACCAAGCGGTACTGGGACAGGACGGCTGCGACATCGACATCAGAACTACCATCGAGACGGGGCAGCCGGCGTACATCGCTAGCTGTGAGTGCTGTGACTTTAGGGCTTGCGGCTACTTGCGCGAAGGACAGGGGGTTAGGACGAGAAGACAAACTCGACGCTTGGGTGACAGAGTTCGCACTCGACAACGAACTAGACATGCTCACCAAACGCTCCATCAGCACATTAGTCTGGGAAGAACGCACGGCGATCTCGCCACGCATGAGCTTGTCCAGCTCCTTCTCCACCAGGCGTTGGAGCTTTACTGTCGTGGACAACAGGTCGATGACGGCAGATTCGGCCACGGAGTCGGCCACGGAGTCGGCATAGCGACTCGCTAGCTCCATATCGCTTTCGGCAGGGGTGTCTGGGGTGTCGTCGTTGGAGGCATCCGGGATGTCGTTGTTGTTGTTGTTTTGGGGTTCGGAGTTTTTTTACTCCTCGCCTCCGCTCGAGTTATCGTTTTGCATCTGGAAGCTTAGGGACAGGAGGTTCGATAAATCGAGACCGTCGACGCCAATCTTAGTAGGGCCTAAGCTTCTATGTCTCTCCACGTCGGGCTCCGATACCCACATGGCTAGAGGGCTCAGTACCAAGCACCTCCCCCTCTATTTTCGATCACTTTGTTTTTGTATGCGTTGTACACACACACGTTGTGTTTTCTGTCATGATTTGACCCAGTGATATTAACCACCTCACTGTATCTAAGTGCGCAACATATAATACACCGTCCCGGTAACCCACACCACTCGTCACGGAAGCGCACAAGTCAAAATAATCATTAACGTCGCTATTTCAGTTCTATTTTCTTCGACTGTTTCAGTCGTCCATTTAATTCTCGGAGCAGACCTCTACGCTATACAGCCTCCGATAGAGCGACGTGTACCCGCTCGAGATAGCATGACCACGGATTCGTTTCGACAACCATCCGGAAGCATACTCCCTCGACTAGGGGTACTCATATACACCATACAATCTGTCCACTCACATTGTCCCGTCGTTCGCCCTCGATAAAATATACTTGTGTATATTTGAAGTCCACGACGTCTGAGTGCCAGCCATGTTTTTTGTCTCAAATACCGCGCCGTTCGGCACACGCGCCTGTATGACCGTGCTTTGTCGGTTAGCATCAAAATGTCGGCCACGATGCCACCCCCAGTTGCCAAGCACTCCCAATGTCAGGATTACCACCATGAAGTTCATGCCATGACCAGTACGCGTAATTTTTATTTTTGTCTGTCACATATATCTCGAGCCCTGCAGGCCGCAGCGCACCAACAATGTCAGAGCGCTGCCGCGTTTCGTTGCCGCAATACCTGCGAAGTGAGCATATATAACTGTCAATGTCCACAGTCCATCCTGACCCACCTCGTGTGACCTAAAAAACCTGAGCACGTAAAGCCTATATTGGTTTATTTTATTTTTCTGTCAATGGTACATGTCACATTCGATTATTACACGAATGTCTTGCAATAGTTATAGTGTGATGGACATGCTATACGTTGCACTTGTCCTCCTCGTTGTCATTGTTGGAGCTTATCACACAATGTTAGATCCAGGGCAACCACCCTCCTGTCACGTTACTTAAGTTTCGTGGAGTAGTATTCGACACCACAAAACTGGGGGGTGATGTTACTGTCAGGTCCCCTGTACCAACATTCCACACATATATGTGGAGACCCCTTGGTTCGACGTCACCGGAGCCCAAGGCGTCCGTCCCCTCAAAAGGGACTCGCGTCCCCCGACAGGGCTAAAACACCCCGACGGGCTTTTGTCCTTGTCTCTTTATCCGCTTAGGGCGTAGTGTCCCCTACTATACCGCGGACCACCATGTCGACGCACTGAGACGGCGGGCGGGTGTGCTCGTTCGCACCCCCCTCGTCACTCTTTTTGTCTGTCTCGTCCTGTTGTCCGAGCTACACTGCTTGCCCATCCTTTTGCTGTTTACACGAGTTGCCCTCGGCGCGTAACGCCGAAGGCCGTGGTGCTCGTAACACCCGCGCAGCATATAGAAGCTTAGGCCTCACTAAGAATTGTATCCATTGGTATCCATTGCGTGGGATATTCGCCTGCGAGTTATTGAACGACCATACCTGGTACCTGGTACCTGATACGAGCGATAGTATACGTATGAATTAACCTTACTGGCGACCCCCCCACAGCGAGAATAGCCATGAATGTACCTGGTATTTTATTTGAATGCCTTGGTTACAGGATTTCAACACACACATAGTAGCCTACAAAGTCTGGTATACGAGCGAGGTACCAATAGGGGTACGTAACACTATTTTAGGGACGAAATCTCCCGTGAACCCCCCCTTCCTTCCTCACGATATATTTAGGTAGACAAACGATGCACGGTCGGTGCCCCTTTTCTTGATGTGATGGTGTAGCACATCCACCGTATAGGAATGCATATATTTATACTCGTACGTAGGCGAACCTTACCTGGTTGCACGTATATACAATGCGAAGAACACACACGTACGGGTAGCGCTCTGGGAATACCAGGTATACCTGTCGACAATTCTTATATGGTTGCACGTAGCTCTTTAGGAATATATCTGCAGGAGGATTTTAAATGTTGCTCATTGGGACCAGCTTATATTTCTGCACCCCTCTTCAGATTGCCCGTCCACACGCTGCTTCTACCATGCAGAACAGGCTCTATGATGCACTACTTTCCTGCTGCTCTACTATAAATACAGGACGCATGCTGCGGAAATTAATCGGATTTCTGCCATTTATGCCCCACCCCCACGGCCTATAGGATACAAACGATGTCTAATATTTTTAGATTTTTTTTTTCTACTGCTCTTTACGTGCACGTTTTCCAGCATTAACGACTTAAAGCGGCTTTATGTTGCCGAACCTTGTCCGTCTGCTGCCTAGGCGCATCTAAATTTGCCAGTTTTAAGCCAGAAATAAGGTATATATATGCTGCACAAATATGTCCGGCTACAGCCTCTTACGTGCACGTTCCTCAGCGTTACCGACGGAACGAGGCTTTGTGGCGCGCAACTTTGTCTACTGCTGCATACGTCTACCCCCCCCCAGCTGTAGCACATCAAAACAGAATGTATGCTACCTGATCTGGCCCGAATATTAGTTTGGTCGTGATTGTTTTCCCTTTATTTTTGTTTTCGACGTGTGCCTTCCTTTTTTTTTCTCTTCTTTTCTTTTTTGCTCCCACCTTAAATCAAAGCAGGGTAGACACTGTTCAAGTTTGTAACAAGTGTTATTTTCCAACGCACCCCACCCCCACCAGCTTTTACAAATAAAGCAGGGTACAGGCTGCCTAGAACCGTAACACCACAAAGGCTACACAAACTAGTAAACAACTGTTTCTCCCATGTTTGTCCAGCTCATCACAAACACAGCAGCTGCAAGCTGCTCGAATATGGAGCATAGTAACTGTGGCCCGGGCAGTGACCATTTCCGAAAGTGATGAACTTAATGCTGGTCAAACTAACACCAATACACAACATCCTTCGCGGCGGATTGGCGTCTTCGACTCCCCCAAAGGAGCCGATTGATACTCTTTTCCATGTTTTTACGTACCGGGGTCTATTTCTTATTTTTATTTATTTTTTTTGTTCCCACTTGTGCCACCTCTACGATACCCTAAGTATCTCACAACGTATCGGGCCTCGCGACCCCCGAAACGTATCGGTTGCTGTCTGTTTCTACCACGGAACGAAAAACTGCCCACCGTTCAAGTAGGGAATCGCCCGATATGCTGTGCAGCTACCAAATAGTGCCGGCATGCTGCAATCTTCCCCCCGACTCGACCTACACGTTGCCTTTACGGGTACTCTAATTGTATCCCAACGAAAGGTCTTGCACTGCCCACGCCCAGTAATCGTCACGCCCTGTTATCACTACGAACATTGGACATTTCAGACGGAGTTCTGTTCAATTCAGTTCAACTGATATCACTTGAGTGACTCGGGCGCGACTACCGTCAATCACACGCGAGGCGCCTGAAACTAGCTAGACGTCCTCAACTATAAAAATATCCTGCGACGGGCACTAAAAAAATCGTGGCACACCCCCCCGCCCCTTCCCACCCCCTATCGTACGTCCTTACCGTCACTCCTTTCTCTCCTCTAGATCGGTTTGTTGGTATTGTAGCCGCCTATCCTGATCCAAGCCTGGATCCACCCGCCCTCTCCATCTTCCACCAAACCTTTTCCCGCCCCAGTACAAGCGTTCTACCCGCCTAAACATGGCCGAGAAAGCTTCCTCCACCGACATGCCCGGCGCCCCTTCCCCCGACACCACCAACCCCCGCGAGGCGAGGTATGCCGCAAGGTCCTCTCGCGCCACGGACGACGACACCCCCGGCTTCGAAACCATTCTGAGTGACCTCGCTCTACACCCCACCACACCGGGATCTTCTCCACTGGGAGCAGGCACGGCCAGTGCCGGGCCTACCATCAAACCGGAAGTCTCCGCACAGGAAACTTCCACCCCTGCTCTCAATCCGGGGCACTACCAAGGCGATCCCACGGCTCTCCGTGAGCGCCGCGCGGCCCTCAAAGCCCACCACGAGCAGCTCCTCCTTCTTGCGAAAGAGAGCGCTGACCTCTTACTCGTGTTACCGCCCTCTCCTACCCCTTCCTCGAACCCCTTCGACCCCACCTACGAGACTGCAGCTGCGACCACGGCCACCACGGCCCAACCGCAGCCGTCGGCTCCGCACCCTGGACCACCCTTTACGTCCGCCGCGATGTCTAGGACCACCACCTCCCAGCGCCCCCAGAACCAAGCTGAGACCACAATGTCCCAGGCACCACTACCGGTCCAATCCTTGCCAACCCCCAAACCCACTGGGCACCGGCAACCGCAGACGTTCGGCTTTGAGTCAAATGACTGGGTCTTTCTGGACGCCAAGCTCCGCTGGATGCAGAGTACACGCGACCCGATAGCCTCAGAGGTCTCTATAGCGGCACACCGCGTCTGGCGACTGTTCACACCCGACTGCGACCCGTCGATCACCTTCGTTCTGGCCCGCGCCGCCACCGAGGGTGCCTCGTCCGAGTTTATCGGGGCCGCCAACACCCTTTTACTCGAGCTAAGGTATTTCCACTCCAACGCCGGCCGCGGCTACTACCCTCGTCCGAGTTTATCGGGGCCGCCAACACCCTTTTACTCGAGCTAAGGTATTTCCACTCCAACGCCGGCCGAGGCTACGTGTGGAACCCGACCGAGTCTCGACCCACCCCTCCGACACCCCCAACCACCCGTCCCACGACGAACACACCGTCACCGACGACACCGCCCTACGCCCCTTCGACACCGGCCACCACAACGACAGCGCTCCCCTCTACACGAGCGCTCGGCCTGACGGCAGGAGCCACTACGGAGCCCATGACGGAAGCGGAACGACGCAGTGTCCGGCGCCTCTACGCCGGGGTCGATATGCGCAAGTTTAGTGCGCTCGTGCGACTCCCATGCCCGGACAACATCGAACCTGCCGTTTACCTAGGCATGTTCCTGGCCAGCGTCAAGCTGGTCCTTGGCGAGATCCTGATCGTGTGCGACGATTCAGAGAAACAATCGTTCGACACACCCCCGTGGGTAGCGGGATGGGATGCCCCACTCCAACGGAGTTTTCGCAAGGCGCTGTCGTCCCCCCAGGTCATGGCATCGCCACTGCCCCGCCTCATCGATGATTTCTTCGTAGAAGTGCGCCAAGAACTCACCGTCGACGACACCGGACCATCGGCGTTCAAGACTCTCCTACGTCTACTCACGAACCACTTCGACGACGGCGACCAGGGCCGCGCCTTCGAGCAGCTCCACGCCTTCGGCGTCCCCAATCTCACGGACTTTGCAACCTTTGTCCGGGCCTTCAAAGAACGCGTGTCAATCGCGCAGGGCACGGAGCGGGTTTTCAAGCCGAGCGACGCCATGGTCGTCGAAATTGTGCGCGGCGCCACGGGAAACCAGTACCCTTCCCTGATGCCCACGCTTTATCCGGGGCGCCTCATGACCACCCCGCAACCCTTCTCTTCGGTTACCGACATGTGGGCAGCGTTCGAAGTTTTGGCGACCAACAAGACGCCGGCGATCAACGGGCACCGCTTCCACGCGACTTCTTCCGGCGGGTTCATCACGTACTCCTCCTCCCCGTCGACCCCAGCGCGACAGCAAATTCCACGTGGCTCAGGGACCAACGCAAGAGGGTCTTCCTCCAACCCGTTCGTCATGAACGTCGCCGAACAGGGGCGCGACCCGTTCTGCGAGGACGAGGCGGACTGGCCGCTGCGACACTACGAGGAGGTCTACATGGTGACGACGACGTTCAATCCTCAGACCCCACCGCTCCTGACACCACTCCTGACGAGCTCTGCCCGCGCCCAAGCCCTCCGTGCCCACGGTGGTCATTGCCTCAACTGCAATGGCACGGACCACAGCATGAAGACCTGCTCCGAGGGCTTCCTCAACACGTCCGGCATATTGAACCCGGCGCTAGGACAGCTGAACGACGGCGGAAACGCCTACCGCCAGTGGCAGCAGAGGATGCTCTCTTAACGCCGGGGGCAATACGAGCGCAACCTGGAGCGGAGTTCCAACCGCTACGACAACAACCGTCGAGGCAACAACACCAACCGTAGCGGAAACTCCAACAACAGCCGCTCCAACTATAACCACTCCCGCAACTACCGCGGCGACAACGGGCGCTCCAACAACTGGCGCCATAGCAACGGCCGGAACTACGACAACGGCAACCGACACTCGCCAGGGCAACAGTTCCGACAACAACGCATCGAGCCTGCCCCCTCGTCTTCCGCGTTGACGGTTCATACCCCTGCGACCAACACGTCCGCACCTGCCGCCCCCGCGAACATGCGGATGGGCAGCAACAACTCGACCACCCACTCGAACCAACGGCAGCCGGGAACCTTCCGCACCAACTGACAAGCCGATGGTGGAGCACCTGCCGCATCTCCACCAACAGCATCTACTGCGAGCACCCGAGGCTCTCAGGACGCACGCGTAAATCACGTGCACCACGCCTCCCCGACCCCTGCCCCCGACCCCTGCCCCCCCCCTAACCCAGCCCATTTCCCAGCCACTTGCTCAAGCACTGATCCTCTTGCTCAAGTGATTGCCTTGAGGTGTGGGCGGGAGGAGGCCAAGACGCCGAGCCTCACCAGGATGCTCCACTCGACGTCTTCCGGCGGTGAGCAACGCTACTCGCCGACCATTGCCGAGACCCCAGACATTGCTACCCTGGGAAACGTCTCGACGATTACGGCTACCAGCGGTTCCGGTTCACACGAAACTACCGTTTCGTCGACCGGGCCATCGCCCCCTGAGCCTGCCTCTAATTGGCCGCTCCATACGCGCTTGTTCCAGCATGCGCGCCTTTCTTGTGACAGCGTTGGACCCGCGAACGACGGGCTTCCACCGGCTGCCACGGTGTTGACACCACCGCTGCCCCTGAGCTCGAGGGGCAGTCCCGTATTAAAAACGGAAGACTCGCGACCAACGTCGACCAGGACATGCCCTGAGCCCCCTGCCCCGTCCTCCTCGCCTGCTTTGTGCAACGCGTGGACACGGGCCCCAGGTGTGGTATCTCCTAGCGAGTATCCCCCTGTCCTCCAAAAGTTGGACGACAGGGCCCTTCAGGGTCGTCTCGCCCGGCGTATAAGCCCCGGCGTGGACCCCCCCGGTACCTCGGCTTTGCCGAGCAATTCCCCCGCGAACACGAGGGTTCTGATCAGCACCGCTAGATCGTGGCTGACTCTACCCCCGTCGACGCCAGGTGGCGATAGAAAAATTATCGTCAACACCTTTCAGGGTCATCTCGCCCGGCGTATAAGCCCCGGCGTGGACCCCCCCGGTACCTCGGCGTTGCCGAGCAATTCCCCCGCGAACACGAGGCTTCCGGTCAGCACCGCTAGATCGTGGCTGACTCTACCCCCGTCGACGCCAGGTGGCGATAGGAAAAATTATCGTCGCCCCCCACCCCCAACAACCAACACGCCATCAACAGCTCACACCACCGCAGAGGCCCCCTCATCCTTTCACTTCTTCTAGGACTCCTCTTCCGTCTTTTCGCAGTGGTACCTGTGCGACATCGAACACGATGGCGTCACATACAACTGCGCCGAGCAGATGATGATGGCGCAGAAGGCTGCGCTCTTCGGGGACACCACAACTGAGCGCCGCATCAAAGCGACCCGCGACCCGGCCGACCAAAAAGCACTTAAGCGCACCGTTTTCGGCTTCGACGAACTCGTTTGGGAGCGACACCGCTACAACATCGTCCTCAACATCAACTTCTCCAAGTTCCGCCAACACTCGGAGCTACGGCGAGAGCTGGCGGCAACGGACGACAAACACATTGCCGAGGCCAGCCCACACGACCTCATCTGGGGCATAGGCCTCAAGGCCGACCATCCGGACGCCTGCATTCCGACGCGTTGGCGTGGTCGGAATCTGCTGGGCCGGGTACTGATGGACGTCCGAGAAAGCCTCGACGCCGATCGCCTCCCCCAACTTCCTACTGGTATCAGTCCCAACGACCCAGAGCAAACACCCGCCTCCACCGACTCAACCCGGGTCTTCCCCACCGCCGACGGCATCCACGAGACAAGCCCGACCCCCCCACGGCAACCGCCTAACTCCCCACTTGGGCTGCTTCTACTGCCGTCTACACCCGACGCCTACCCCATCAGCCACTTCGCCCAAGTGCCCACCATCAACACCGCAGCCCACAGCCACCTTCCTACCCGTCGGCCGCCGATACCGGAACACGGACCATGCCTTACAGGCGGCATCATCACCGTCGACGACGCGTCGTTCACGACGAAGGTACTCGTGCACAGCGGCCCCGACGCCACTACCCGCCGCGAACTCGTGGCACTGCTCGATACCGGCTCGCCCCAGTCGTTTATCACCGCAACCGCGATGGAACAACTGAAGGCCTCCCAGTCAGCCACCGACGCCTGCGAACGGCACAGTTCCCCCCGTTCATGGGGAGGCTTCGGCACCTCAGCCCCACTCTCCACCTCCGTCTCTATCCGCTTAAGCATCCAGTTTATGCGCCTCCAGACCCCCACCGCTGCCCTGGCAGTATGGGCCTGCGTAGTTCCTGCTGGAACCATGCAGCACCCCATCCTCCTGGGACGAGACAGCTGGATGCGCTTCGAGCACCGCTCGTATACCACGCTCCGGCAACAGCCCGCCCTCCCCCACCAACCTTCCCGGCAAACCCGTGGTGAGCTCTCTTTAAGTCACCACGACCCCAACGGAGCCTCAGCATTCATTCCCGACGATCGTTCCACTGACGACGTCTACCACCTCCGATTCGCCGGCAACAAAGCTATTTCGCTTTCCTCTACCCCACAGCTCGCCAAGGTCAACCTGGTGCGCCAGTCAGGCGCTCCAGCATTGGCCGGGAATTACATGGTGAACATGCTCCCCCGCGAGAACCCCCTTTCCGACACGGCGATTTTCGTCTCCGACGGGTACCAAACGGTCCCCCTATCTGGATCTACCGAACTCGAGCCGGGTGACCTCCTCGGAACCTCCTGCTCCCCACTGGTACAGGTACCGCTCGCCACCCTTGGGCATCCCTCCTTAAACCCGCCGCTCCCCCCTCCATTTCCGGACGTACATGCCCTCCACAACAACATCCCGGTGGCCGACCAGAGTCCACCAACAGCCGACCCCTCTACCGCACTAAAAGCCCCGTGCCCACAGCTCCTTGCACGCCTCGACGCCGACCAGCGCAAAAGCTTCCTCGACCTCTGGGAACGCCTGCCGTTGCACCTACGCGACGTCAACTTCGACCTTCACGGTTCTGGATGGACCCCATCGGTGATCAACAACTTGGGCGACGTCCTCTGCGAATTCCAGGACGTCTTCTCCACGTCGAAGACCGACTTCGGCTCGTGCTCGCTAATGCCGTTCAAGATCACGGTACCTCCGGACAGCGCACCGGTCACTTCCCGCCCCTACAGGATCAACCCCATCCTCGCCAAAAAGGCCGACGCCGTATTGGACCAGTACCTGGCTGCCGGCCTGATCCAGCATTCCACGTCGCCATACTCCAGCCCTATGGTCGCCATCCCCAAGAAAGACGGAGGTGTTCGCATCACAATCAACTACAAGAAGCTCAACGCCATCAGCTCCCTCGGACAACTCCCCATCCCCCGCGTCGACGAAGTCCTCGACTCCTTGGGTAAAGGTCGCATCTTTTCCCTCTTCGACCTGGTCTCCTCGTTCCACCAAATCACCATCGACGAGGACACCATCCCCTTGACAGCGTTCTGCACACCGAACCGGTTATTTGAGTGGCTTGTTATGCCACAAGGCAGCAGCGCCTCCCCCGGCTGGTTCGTTAAGGTCATCAACGAGGTCATCAAAGGCCTGGAACGCGTCGCCGCGTATCTCGACGACATCATCGTCTTCGACCCCAACCCCAACGACCACGTTGCCAACATCAGAGCTCTCTTCGGACGCCTCCGGAAGCACCACCTCAAACTTTCCCCGGCCAAGGCCAAACTTGGTGCCACCACCGCCGATTTCCTGGGACACACCATCTCCGCCGGCGGTTACAGCCCCAACTCCGACAAGGTCGCCGCCCTCACCAGAATGCCCATGCCGACCGACAAGAAGCAAGTGCGCTCGCTCCTTGGGGGCATCAACTACTACGGCAAGTTCCTGCCGAATCTCTCCCGACGTCTGCGCCCCATCAACGCTTTACTCGAACAAGGCGCCACGTTCGACTTCACCCCTAAGGGATCAATTCGAGCACCGGGTGCGCTTGGGTGATGCGTGGGTGGGGCTTGCCATGAGGCGGAGAGCCTTGCTCACGGAGAGCGGTCGATCGGGAGCATTCGCGCCATAAGGCGGTGGAAGGAGAGAAGATAAATATCAATTATTTTAGTGTACTGGTGGACTATTAATAGTGTACTGAGAGCAAGGGGGCCACGTTCCCCTAGACTCTATAAGACCCCTGAAAGCAGGTCAAACACAATTTTATGCAACCCCTCGGGGAAACATAGTTATCATCACAATCTCCCGATTGCAGTGACACAACAGTTACTCAAGACACTTGAACTAATACGACAATGACACGTATCAGACATGTGTACGGCTACATCATACGACCATGTCCGACAGCCTTCCTAGACGTAGCACACTGTCAGGATAATTGTGCCTATTCCGTACCAGGTCCACACTCATCCAACACATAAAAATCCTCTTGTCGTGACACTACAAGTAGCAGTGTATTCACCCCAAAAACAGAAATTCCAAAACCCACTATAGAACCAAACAGCTGCCTCCCTGCTGTCAAAACACCAAAACCTCCAAAACCCAGACTCAAACCAATTCAATCAAGGTGAAACAAAATATTGGCCTTACTCCAACCTCTTTCCGGTAATCAACATACAGCCTTCCCTATGGTAGGTTCAACTGCATGAAACAGGAAAAATAGTAGATTGGCCTTCCAGATTTCAGTATCAATCTCAATATAATCTCAAAAATGAAAGACTCTGAAATTCATCCATATCAGTCGAATACCAAATCAATATTATTCCCTCAACTATCATACCAGCTTGTCATTCAATAACCATGTACCACTCAAAGCCTATAGCCTCTCTTCTGTGGGCACACATTTAATGACATTCAAGAAAAGCGTCAAACATCTCATTGACCAACACACTGCGGTCCTACAAGCCGGGTATGGGTATAGAGCACACCAGAGTTGTACGGTGAGATTCGACTCATTTCATGCAATAGGGCATGCCCAAAAACTATACCAGCACATGTACCAATCTTCTCGTAGAAACACCCCGAATACCAACGCAACTCTCCCAGGTTCTTAACTGGAACCATCTTGTCCAATTCCTTGCCAAACTGGTCACACCTTGCCTTCTCCCCTACCGCAAAAATATCATCCACATGCACCACTATAGTCATCACTACTCTCCCCTCATCCATCAAACGAAACACGCATGCATCAGCCAGACACTGCTCAAACCCTAAAGTCAGTAAGCACCTAGTGAGGTGAGCATGCCACTCCCTCGATGCCTGCTTCAAACCGTACAAGCTCTTGTTCAGTCTTACTATCTTCCCCGACAGTCTACCGCATCCCTGAGGCAAACGCATGAAAACATTTTCCTCAAGATCAGACTGCACGAAAGCCTGCTCAACAGTCAAAATGGCAGTAGAACTTGTGTCGGCAAGATCTGACTGGAAGAAGCTACACACAATGTCAAGCAAAAACGAACCACTACCTGCGCTTTTTACATAGCAGTACCGAGCAAAATAATAAAAAAGACACAACAAAAACACTATCAATACCAACCGTTACCCAATATAATAGTACCACTACAACCACACATCACGACCGTCGAGCATCCACCTCATTTTCTCCGTTCACCATGCCCGGTCGTGATTTGGTCCTCTCGTCAACCGTCCACCTGATGCAATCAACGCAGTGCAGAGCAAAATAATAAAAAAGACACAACAAAAACACTATCAATACCAACCGTTACCCAATATAATAGTACCACTACAACCACACATCACGACCGTCGAGCATCCACCTCATTTTCTCCGTTCACCATGCCCGGTCGTGATTTGGTCCTCTCGTCAACCGTCCACCTGATGCAATCAACGCAGTGCAGTCTCCAAGCAGAGATTCGGCAAATCATCGACAGCGAAAGGGGGGGAAAAGCAAAGGTACTCGAATGAGGGAATCTGGTGACTCTTCATCCTATCGGACGAAACATCAGTAGGTTGGTGATAGTTGGAAGAGAATATCACCCGCATGGCCTGTGTACACCTCAAATATTGTCTGTGAGGGGAGCAACCAGGGTCATGCAAACTATCAATCAAGATACCCGGTATTCCGTGTGAATTTCCGATGTGCTCAAACTGAACTCTCATACTACCCTCCCTAGTTTGTGCCCATCGCAAACATTATATATACCAGTCAAGTTTTCTATCCTCCAGCCGCGCTCGTCTCAGTAGTTTTTACTCGTATACGAACTGCGTTTTTGTGATCCAACACGTTACGTGTATCGTATACTACGTGAATCGTACATATGTCCGGAACTTGATACGTATATTCGTAAATGAAAGCTCAAAGTTCCAAAAGTTGCAGTCACACACGCCACGCATCAAATGGCCATCACCAAATTATGACAAGTCTCGAAACGCTGCAAAACAAAGAAAAAAATACAAGATCAAATCCACAGCGAAGACTAGACTACTCGTACTCGTACGAGTATCACGTTTCTAAAAACAAACCAAACACAGACAGCAAGAACGTGCCTGATGAGCAATTGCTCGAAGATGATGGTCCTTCACTTTTCTCGCACGCGCGCCCGCCGTAGCCGAGTCGGACGCCGACCGGCCACCTCAAACCCCCACCCCACGAAGGTGCCGCTGCATGACCAACCCGTACCGATCCCAACTCGCTCCCAAGCGCTTCCATTCGGCGCACCGTCGTCCTCGTCAATGTTCTCCGAACACCCGACAGCTCCTTCCGTTACACCAATCTCCCCCACCAGACCCATGCCATCCATTGGGACCCCCTCACGTTCCAAACCGTGTTGCTCCTCCTCATCCGACTCCTCCAGTTCCGTCTCCCTCACCATTCCCATGCCATCCACTGGTACCACTTCACGCTCCAAACCGTGCTGCTCCTCCTCATCCGACTCCTCCTCCTCAGTAATATCCATCAACTCCTCCTCGTCGCCTTTCTTGACGTACGTAGAAGCCCGTACTTGTTGTTGCTGCTGCTGTTGCTGTTGGGCCGCACTTTTTGCTCTCGATAGCACTGGGTCGGCGGGTGACGAGTTGTCGCAGCTCCTCGAACCATTGTCCTGGGCTTGGTGCGTGTTCTCTGTCTTTTTCCTTGCCTCCTCTCGTGCATTCGCGGCGGTTGCGTAACCCCTCCTAGCTCTCAGCTGCTGGTCAACATATTTTTCAATGGCTTCTTGTTGCTCCTTGACGGTAAGCAAGTGGAAAGATGATAAATCCATGCGGCATCCTGCGCCCGGCCTACCGTGACGCTCCTCCTGCTCCTGCTCCTGCTTCTGCTGCTTTGCTGCTGCTGCCGCTGCCGCCGCTGATGCTGCTGCTGCTGCTGCTGCTGCTGCTGCTGATGGGGCTGCTGCTGTTTCCTGTAGCTCACTCCATTCTTCAGGAGTCCATATCCCTAACCCGATGCCCGCTCCCTCGCGGTGTCGCCTCTCCTGATCAAGGATCCTTGTCATCCAAGGAAGCTCCTCCCCTGAAACCACAAAACCCACCATGGTGCGCTGCACCCCGTGCCCGAGCGACCGTGACTATATGTCAACGCTAGCGTAAGGGATGAATTCGAGCACCGGGTGCGCTTGGGTGATGCGTGGGTGGGGCTTGCCATGAGGCGGAGAGCCTTGCTCACGGAGAGCGGTCGATCGGGAGCATTCGCGCCATAAGGCGGTGGAAGGAGAGAAGATAAATATCAATTATTTTAGTGTACTGGTGGACTATTAATAGTGTACTGAGAGCAAGGGGGCCACGTTCCCCTAGACTCTATAAGACCCCTGAAAGCAGGTCAAACACAATTTTATGCAACCCCTCGGGGAAACATAGTTATCATCACAATCTCCCGATTGCAGTGACACAACAGTTACTCAAGACACTTGAACTAATACGACAATGACACGTATCAGACATGTGTACGGCTACATCATACGACCATGTCCGACAACCCCCGCCATGGAAACCACCGTCCGCGCCATCCTCCAAGAACTTGCCGAACCCCCTATCCTCGTCTACCCCGACTGGGACGCCGTTGCCGACAACTCCCGCCCCTTCCGCCTCTACTGCGACGCTAGCATCGACGGCTTCGGCGCGACCCTTGAGCAAGAACAACCCGACGGCTCAGTCCGACCCATCCTTTTCATCAGCCGTGCCACCCTGGACTCCGAACGTTCGTGGACACCCCTCGACCTCGAGGCCGGGAGCATCGTGTGGGCGATCAAACGCCTCCGTGGACATTTATGGTCCACCCGCTTCCAGATCTACTCGGACCACAAGGCGCTCGAGAACATCGCCAAGGTCGGAGAACACAACGCCCGCGTCCGGCGCTGGCTCGAGTTCCTTTCGGCGTACACCTACACGCTGGAATACCGGAAGGGCACGTCCAACGGCAACGCCGACTTCCTCTCCCGGCTCCCCCAACCCGCCACCGACGCCGACCGCACCGGACGCAACCGCCTTACCGACCCGGACACCGTCGGCATCTACCTCATCCGCCCCTGCGGCTTCGCGCCGAACGACCCTCCCGCCCCGGGTATCGGCTTGGGTGGGCTCATATCCCCCCCTTCAAGGCCCATCCCAACCATCCAGCCGCTTCCCTTCACCACCGACGGTTTCCGCGACTTCCGCCTACTGGGACCACGTATGGAGCACCCCACCCTTTCCCCCGCACCCGACACCTTCGTCGGACCTATTGCGACCCCTGACTCCACCGCTGGACTGCTTGTTGGCCCCGAGAACGCCGCCGTGAACAGCGGAGCTCCTCCAGGCTCGGCTTCCAGGCCGTCCGTCATCTCTCCGCCGTCCACCACTGGCGGCACGGAACCAGCCGTCTCAGGCCTGATATCTTCTCGGACCCGCCATCGCATCGCCGCTGCCGCGGGAACCCCTCGACCCACAGCCGTCTATCGCTTCGGCCGTCGACCACAACCCGTCGTACGCAGACGATCTACACCCACCAGTGCGCCCACGCCCCCGGCCGGGGTCCAGCCAAGACCCCCTCCTCCTACGGCGCCTTCAGCCACAGCTCCCGCACCGCCCGACCCGTTTGCGCCCGCAAACCCAACCCCAACCCCCCCAACAACGCCTTCTCCGCCGGCACCAACACCGTCGTTGCCCCTCCCGGAGCCCATCGTCGAACCCGATGACGACCCCTACCTCCTCGCCCGCGTCGAGCACTACACCTTCAAAGACTGGGCGCGAGAACAACGAGCAGAGCCCCTGTGCTGCGCCACCATCCGCTTCCTGTCGTTGGACTCCCCTGCCCCCCCGCCGAACGACCTCCTGGATTTCATCCCCTCGGCCCGGCGCCCACAACTTCCGGACGTCCTCACCCTTGCCTCCAAAAGCAAGCTGCACCGTACGGACGACGGAACCACCCTCCTGGTCCAACGACCACCCCCACCCCCACCCGGGAACAGCCTACCACCACCCGCCCCCCTTACCCCACGCATCTACGTGCCAATGTTAATGCGCCCCTGGGTGCTGAACACCTGCCACGCCACCACCTCTCTACACCTAGGAGTCACCCGAACGGTCCGCATGCTGGCGCGTTTCTTTTGGTGGATTGGCATGGACGCTTCCGCCCGCTGGTGGATCCGCCGCTGCCTTCAATGCCAGGCGCGGAAAACCTCCCGGCACACCATTCGCTGGCCCATCCTTTCTCTTCCTTTGCCCAACGGGCCTGGCATCACCGTCAGCGTCGACTACTTCGGACCCCTGCCGCTCACGCCGCGCGGCAACGTCCACATCCTTCTCTTCACCGACCGCTTCAGCCGGCGCGCCGATATGTTTGCCGTTTCAGCGGCGCAGTTCACGGCCGCCGGCACCGCCGACATCTTCCTGAACGAATACATCCCTCTCTGGGGGTGCCCGGTTACGCTTCTCTCCGACAACGGACTACACTTTACCTCCAAGCTTGCAAACATCGTCTACGAGCGCCTTGGTATCCGCAAGGTCAACACCAGCTCCTACCACCCCTGCACCAACGGCGGCGTCGAGCGCGTCAACCATGTGTTGGCCCAAATGCTCTCTATGGTCGGCAACGAACAGCAGACCGACTGGGACGTGCTGCTGCCACACGTGTCGTCGGCCTACAACAACTCCGTGAACGCCGCTACAGGGCTTGCGCCTAACGAAATCCACATGGGCCGCCTTCCTCGCCTCCCGCTCTCGGTCTTCGAACCCGACAACATCGGCGGCCACCAAAGCTTGGACCGCGATCATCTGGTCTACATCAACCTCGCCACCGACCGACAACGACGCGCGTACTCCCTCATCCGCGAACTACACCGACTCACCGTCTCGCGTCTCCAGCGCCGCAACGCGCCCATCATGGCCGCCCTCCGAGCATCCCCCCCCTTCACCGTCGGCGGCTGGGTTTGGGTCTACAACTCCGCCTCAACTATTCGCCAAGGCGTCAAAAAGGGCACCGACGCAACTGTACTCAAGACAAAGCTTTCCCTGAACTGGAATGGGCCCTTCAAGGTCCTCGCCGTTGGACCGACGCCCGCCTCGAACACCCCCGACAACCGCCCTCTTCACGACAAGCTACTTTTCCTCGACCTTCCATCCGACCTTCCGGGACGGGACTCCAAGCCACGCGTCTCCGTTCAACGATGCAAACCTTGCCGGAACCCCGACGACACCAGCGACATCCCCAAGCATCTGCCCGCGGACCTCACTACATACGTACTCACAGCTTCTGCCGCCAAGTCCCCACCTTACCACGTCACCGTCGACGACGTCACTCCCCCACCGGAACGCCTCGAGGTCGAGCAGATCACCGGCCATCAACTCGTACGCGGCCGCGGCGGGGTCATCGCCGTTCTGTACGAGACCCACTGGGCTGGACTTCTCAGCCCCTCTTGGGAACGCGAGCTGGACCTTCAACACTTCCGGCGCAACATCCTACTCTATTGGTCAGGAGCGCCGACACAACACCGCCAGACGAACCGCCTCTACCGCCAGATGCGCATCGGCGCTGCCCACCGCGAACTGGCACGATCTCAAGGACAAATCTTTCTCGCCCCCGGCTACGCCCTGGTCTCCCGCAGCCTCTGGCTCCACAACTTCAGCACCACCATCCTCCCCCCCGGAGCGCACATATGGTACAAAGCGCGCGACGGCCTCTGGTGGCTGGGCAAGATCACTCACCGCTCACCCCCGGACGTCTCTTCGGGAGCTCCACCGGAACCTTCACCGGGCGGCTCCTACATCATCCGGTTCCTGGATGACCCCGGACCGATCAAGATCGACCTTCAACCCTCCCGCTACACTACAGCACGGAACGCCGTGTACGGATCGTGGTGTCTTCAACGCCATGGGAATGGAAGCCTAGCACGTGGGCTGCTGCGGAACTCTGATGTGTCCCGCGGAGCCCCCACGGTTTCCACTCCCCCCCCTGGATAGCCTTGGTTTAGCATTTTTTTTTAGTTCTGGGTACTTGTTTCTGGTTAGTCAACAATATATTAAAGTAGTTCTTCAGGGTTAGTCTTCAATAGTCACCAACAGCCAGCTTCTTGGGTGCATATATTTCCGTCTACCTTTTGTTTTCTTCATACCGCCTACACCTCCGTGTTGCCTTCTTACGTTCAGGCCACCGAGTCGTAGCGATACCATAATTTTCATATTTGTTTGTACTTCACTAGCCTACCGCAAATTATTGGCAATACTACGCCGAGGTAAAATCGTGTCGTAGCCTAGGCTGTACCCTAGCCTCCGTCGGTTTCCACCGACCCCTGTTTCAGACGGTCATCGAGCTAAGACTTTATCGAGCTTCCAGCTCGCCCGTGTTTCTTCTATGTTTGCCAAGTAGGGTCCGGATAGCATTGCCGCCCCGGAAGGCCGCAGAGTTATCAACCATGGCGGTTCTACCAAGATCGATTTTCCCTGACTCGTGTTCTGCTTTCAGTTAGTTTCCTGGTCCCGATCGTGGTTTGATTTCTTTTTCTTAGGTTTCTTCATATTTCGTTCGGTATTCCGCGCGCCCCTCTGCTCTGTGGCAAACGACACCATCTTTGATGTCGCCCCTGTTGGCCGAGTTGCACACGCTAGTGTTTTAGCCCTGCGCTATATACCATCTTGAACTGCACGCATTAGGACAATCTTCTTGCGGATCTTCTTGAGTTTTTCTTGTTGAGTAAAATACCTTGCTACGTTTGCTGGTATAGTTCATACCACGAAGAGGCCTCCCAGACGCCGCGTTGTTCGCTCCGTCTCCCGGTTTTAATAGCCCCTAGTGTACGCAGCCCTCTTTGCCCTTTAGCAGTGCCCCGTTTCTCTTGAGTGATGCCTACCACGTTAGGACCTCCGCCACAAGACAAGGCATTACTCCTACCAAATATATATGTGTTTTTTTTTTGTATTGCGGTCACTGCCTCTTTTCGTGAGTTTCCTAGTTTGCCAACCCGGTTCGGCGACCAACCTCCGTTCGCACCTTTTTGTGCGCCCTTCTTTCGCCTTCACTTCGGTACTAGTTTTCTTCTTCAGCCTTCGCTTCGGCTTTTGTTCTGTCTCCTGTTTTCTTTCTTCTTTCTTCGGTTTTCGCTTTGTCTTTCTCTGCTTTCGCTTCCGCTTTGAGTTATTTCTTCCTCTCCTTCGGTCTCTACCTTTAAGTGGTTGTTCTAAGTAAACACCCCTTCGCAGTGTTTGGGTCTTATGACGAGGTGTGGGGGGATCTATAGCCTCATTTCTTTTGTTTCGAATAGCCGCATCTTCGACCACCTTTTCCTGGTCTTTTGGGATGAACTTTATCATCATCCTTCGACCATCTTGTGGTCTGCATATACGACTATTCAGGGTGGGCTAATGTGATATAAATCGAGTGCCCATGGGCTATAGATATAGATAATATAGTCGGCAGTTTCGTAGCCCGAGGAATACGAGAATAATCCAAAGAATGGATTAACCCGGCGGATATTCCGGTAGTTGAGAGTAACCGTCTTTCAGGAATGTTCTCTCGGGCGGATAGCCCGTTAGACAAGAGTAATGTTCCTTAACGCAGATAGGACCATAAAGTGAGAAGTTCTTATATTAGCAGAAGAACAATCAGTAGCCCTAGGAAAGTTATTTAGGAGTACGTTAGATAAGAGGAGTTTAGGAGAGCTCGTAGCGTGGGGTGGGACGAGTATATCTGAGCGTCGAGTCCCACCCCCCTACCTCTCACTTCTCTACCAGAGCACCTCCTCAGCTCTAGTCATCAATAAAGAAGATCTATATAAGAAGAAGCGAAGCACTGCTTCCCAGCTGCCAGAAACACCTGCGTCCCTTACCCTTACCCTTACCTCGGCCATATCTTCACAGGAGCCTGTCCTGCGACCACGGACTGCATTGAATTGTGAGTTAATGTGAGAACAACAACAACTGTTTACAACAAAACAACAACATGCTGGGCGCATACGGATTATTTTGTATTTTGTGCTGAACGAACACGAAGGAATATCTACCACGTACGTACTACGGTACTACTATATACTGTTGTTTTGTTGTTTTGTTTTCACATTAACTCACAATACTATATATAGTAATTGGTGGTGATGAGGCGCGACCTCGGTAATACCTGCAGTATCATATCTGTGATGATCATGCTGTGGGCGCATATACGGATTATTTTGTGTTGTGCTGAAAGAACGAACACGAAGGAATATCTACCACACGTATACGTACTACGAGTATTGTACTATATATACTACTATACTGTACGCCGCGTCGTGGGTGCACATCTCAATATAATTTTCGTAAATATGTTCTTATTATATATTATGATCATGCTGTGTGGGCGCATACCGCATACTACGGATTATTTTGTGTTGTGGTGAAAGAACGAACACGAAGGAATATCTACCACGTACGTACTATACTGTACAAGGCGCTTCGCTCCGCGGGCGGCCTACGCCGCCCGCTACGCTCGCTCTGGAAGGAAAAAAGTACATCAATTTATGCGAAGTGACAGAGGTCCACGATTGAGTTTAGGTTGTAATTGCAAACCGGCGACTTGATAATATTAAATGCCAAAAGAGTCCCGCCGCCATGCTTCAGGAACAAACAGCTCCGACGCCAGCTCGAATGCCATATATATATGCGCTTCGCGTCGCGGATATGTCGTACGTACGTACATACCCCAGGTAAAGGATACTGCTGTCTGTACTTATTTTCTTCTTTCGATATCATGCTCTCATGTCTGCACTCGTATGTTGGAAGAAGGCGAAAGCACAGCACGGCACAGCAGCAAAAAAAATGAAAATGAAACCGAAAACTCGAAAAGGGAAAAAAATCCCCGTCCCCTCTCGTGTAATAATTTCTGCCTGATTGGAACATCTTGCACCCGGTCAAAAAGAAGGAAATAAAAATATCGCACAGAAGAGCTTCTCTCTCAGCCTCGTACGCCGTCTGCCCCTCTCGCGATCACCTCGCTACCGATTCGGTCCGGGTAAAGCTTTTATCAGTCTCTGCCACAATCAGCCCCGTCGCCTGCCTCGCGTGAAGCCCGGTGCTCACCGTGGCCGTCGTTCGCCAGCTCGATAACGTTTGTGTTCAAACTGCACACCTACTTCTTTCAACTTCAGCGTGGTCGCAAAAATAAGCACCGCTTGAATATTATCTTGCCCTCCTGAACGACCTTTATAAAATCGTACATACTCTATCAACAATCATAAATCGAAGCCAGACAAAGCCCGTTCATGCATCCCTCGTGTCTCGAGGCACACGCGACGCCTAGGCACGAAAGCGGCGACCGCGCTCCTTGCAACCCCCCCTCTACCCGCCAGCACCCGCTGACACCCGCGACGGCGCCGGGCTCTCCCGCCGTGCCGTACTCGGAGTACACGCACGCACACGAAACGAAAGACGAAAAATGGAAGAAAGGACGTGCCAAGAAAAATGGAGAAAACCAAGAACTGCTGGAAAGGTCCGGCAAGTAGTAATGAAAAGCTGCCTGATTGGAGCACCTTGCACCCGGTCGAAAATAAGGAAAGAAAAACATCGCACAGAAGAGCTTCTCTCTCAGAGCCTCGTACGCCGCCCGCCCCGCTAGCGACCACCTCGCTACCGATTTGGTCCGGGTAAAGCTTATATCACTCTCTGCCACAATCAGCCCCGTCGCCCGCCCCGCGTGAAGCCCGGTGCTCACCGTGGCCGTCGTTCGCCAGCTCGATATAACGTTGGTGTTCAAACTGCACACCTACCTCTTTCAACTTCAGCGTGGTCGCAAAAATAAGCACCGCTTGAATAGTATCTTGCCCTCCTGAACGACCTGTATAAAATCGTACATACTCTATCAACAATCATAAATCGAAGCCAGACAAAAAGCCCGTTCATGCATCCCTCGTGTCTCGAGGCACACGCGACGCCTAGGCACGAAAGCGGCGACCGCGCTCCTTGCAACCCCCCCTCTACCCGCCAGCACCCGCTGACACCCGCGACGGTGCCGGGTCCTCCCGCGATGCCGTGCTCGGAGAAAACACGCACGAACACGAAACGAAAGAAGAAAAAAGGAAGAAATGGCCGAGAAAATAAAGAACTGCTGGAAAGGTCCGGCAAGTAATGAAAGGAGGCGGTTTGGAAGTGGGAGCTCTGAGAGGCCAGGGATGCACCAACCGAGCACGCTCAGGGGTTGTGATCTAAGTATGTAGTTCTATACTACTATACTGTACGCCGTCGCGTGGGTGCATCTCAATAATTTTCGTAAATGTTCTTGGCCTCTCTCCTGGCTCTTTTGACATGGGGAGGCGTCTGCCCAACAAACTGGAGCCTGGTTATGGCCATCATCGTCATGATGCACTCCCTTCTTTGGGACCCAAGTAACTAGCATGGGGCCATCTGGGCAACTTTGCGTGTGTCTGTGTGTGCTACAGTGTGCCTGCCTTTTTTTCGTATTTTCTTTCCCCCCCCGCCCGTGATTATCGCTTTTTTGTCCCTTCTTTTTTTTTTCATTGTTCTTTCATTCCCGTTTGTACCTCTTTGTGTGAGTCTTTGTTAGTATGGTCCGTTTTGCCTTTTTTGCGTTTTGCTATCTGCTTCTGTTTTCGTGTTGTTTTGTTTTTTTTGCTCAGCTTTATCTTCTTTTTTAGGTTTTTGTCTGCTATTAATATAGTCTCCTCTTTGCTTCCCTGGTGTCCGCAGTGTGGTGGAGTGCGTATGCTTGTTTTTTGTTTTTGCCTCTGTTTTTACTTGAGGTATTTCTTCCACTCCAGAGTTATTATTGGAGCCTGTCCTGCGACCACGGACTGCAGTGTATTGTGAGTTAATGTGAGAACAACAACAACAACAACAACAACAACAACAACAACAATGGAGAAGTGTACTGGATTTGGTCGTGTGTATCCTGGTTTCCACCTCGAAATCCGGCATAATAATTTGAATACGAAATCTGCACTGCTGTGACCACAGAACTTGTATCTCTCAGGGATTGACACGGACACTGCTGTGGTGCTGGACGTTGACGGGTAGAAGGAGTCAAAAACACACAACACTATTTTAAACAATGTGGTTTGCGTGTGTCAGCTCGAAGCTGGTATACGCGTAGCGTGTGTCAGCTCGTGGCTGGTATACGCTCAGATCCGCTTATCGATGGCCGATAAGACACAATCTGGAGAGGGCAAACGTTTAAGCTGCCGTTAAGCAAACTTGTATGTGTAAGCTTCTCTTGCGGTTGTATTGATTTATTAGCATTCTCCTGTAGCATGCCCCGTATCTTTGTCCGAAGGTGTTCCAGCTCCTTCTCTGGTGAGTCCAAAATTGTGAAATCCAGGAAGGAAGTGAGATCGATGACATCATTTTCGTAGTCCTCATCGTCGACAGAGTAGTCTGTTCCAACGGGTGGCATGGAGTATGGCGGCGTCTCCAGGAAGGTGACATTGCGGCTCTCCACAACAGTCCCTTTAGCCGGATTGTAGATCCTGTAAGCCCTGCTGTCTTGGCTGAAGCCACAGAGTTTACCCTCCCATGCTTTGTCACCGAGTTTCGTTGTGTGGGTCTCGATATGCACGAAGGCCCTTGAACCAATAGCTCGCAACCCCGATAGATCCGCCTCTTTGCCATGCATCTTCAAGAAGGGTGTTGCTCCCCCCAATGCTGAGTGTGGTGCCCTGTTGCACAGGTGGACTGCTGTAAAGAATAGTTCGCCCCACATGTTGCGCGGAAAGTTGCCGTCCTTAAGAAGGCACCTTGTCATTGTCGCCAGTGTCCGTCCGTCACGCTCCGATACCCCGTTCCGTTGGGGAGTTGCTGTGGCGGTGTACTCCATAGTAATGCCGGAGTTGATGCAGAGCTGCTTGAACTCCTTGGAAGTGTACTCGCCTCCTTTGTCGCACCTCAGTCGTTGGATGCGCAGTCCCAAGGGAACAGCCACCGTCATGTTGTAGAGGTGGAGTGAGTTGACAGCCTCCGCCTTGGATTTGAGGAGGAAAATTTCCTTCATGCGGGAAAAGCCATCAGTAAACTTACTGACGTACTTGTATCCTCCCCTTGCTGCTGGTGTGATTGGCCCCATTAGGTCCGTATATACCAGTTCCATTGGTCCATCGGTCGTGTGCTTGTCCTTCTTCGGGTGCGCCTTTTGCGTGCTTTTTCCTACTGCGCAGATATCACAACCTGACACAGTGCCGGTGTATTCAACACCGTTGCCTTCCACCTTGCGAAGAAGTTCCATGTTGCAAGGGTTCATGTGTCCCAGTCGCCTGTGCCAGGTGTCAGCGCTTACTTGCGCCGGGAGAGCCACCGAGGGTGTTGATGGTTTCTCGGATCTCCCATAGGTCACGCCGTCAAGGGCGCGCAGTGACACGTCAAACGAGCACATACCCGCGTCCTTTTGGTGTTGGTTCAAAAGGAGAGAAGTCTTGTTGTCGAACTGGAGGTGGGGGTTCCCTGTTTCGAGGATGGTGCTCACTCCTGATTTCATTGCTCGTGCAGAAGAGAAGAGGTGGCGTCCCATCCCGGGAACTATCATGACGAAGATGCGAACAGGGATAGGCGGACCTGATTTGTTGATGATGTGTCCGCAGATTTTTCCCGTTGCCGTCGCGAATACCTGCTTGTTGCCTGCGGTCTCGATGGGCTTCGGCTGTTCCAGTTTTCGGTACTCCACCATGCCTTGTTGCAGCCCTTTGATCAACTCGCTATCCACAAAGTGGTCCGAGGCACCGCTGTCCACCAGCATGGTGAACACGTCCGGGTTGGATACTTTGATCCCTCCGTCATTTCGTGTCGTCAATCCTGAAAATGCGAATCCCTTGTCAAAATCATCATCGAAATTGAGGGATGGGTTCTCATCGTCGTTGACTGTAGGGGATCCTGCACTTAGTACAGCAGTGGCGAGGTGAGCACCCTTGTGTTCCGGACGCTGTGCGCCCTGTACATAGCACCCCTCATCACTGTGAGAAGTAGTCTTATGGACGGAGCACCACTTCTGCCCAGAGGCTCCCTTGCTTCCTGCCGTGGATCCGGGGTTCCCCCCGAAATATTTTTTCGTCTTTGGCTTCTTGTCGTAGGCTCCACCACCAGTAGAGTTGTGCGCTTCGTTCCTCTTTGGCCGGCAGTTGCGGACGAGGTGACCCACTTTTCCACAATTTCTGCAGGTGGATGTCTCCGCGGTCATGGCGACACCTCGTCCAGCGATCTTCCCTTTTACGCTGCTGCTGCGAGATAAGTCGTCAAGATAGAGATGTCGCATGGTAGTTTGCATTTGGTCGATATCAAACGTAGGGTCGCGGTACATCATCATCATGATGTCCTTGTAATCTTCTGTGAAGCCCTGTGTACACAGATGTCCTTGAAGCGGCGGTCGGTGATCGGCTCACCCATCTTGACCAGTTCCGCGCGTGCGAGGGTCTTCTCCATGAAGAAATCATCAGGGTCTTGGCCTTGCTTCATGCGGGTGTTGACCAATTTCTCCATCGTTGCGCGGACAACCTCGTCAGTGACCTTGTTATACTTTTCGACTAGGGCCTCGAGCGCCAATTGCCCATTGCCGCTCATGCCGTCATCCTCGTCATTTTCATGTTTGTGCACGATCAGCGAGGCTGGCTTCTCGGTGAGGAGGTAGAGGATTGCGTAGAGGTCTTCGTTCGCGCGGTCAAACGAGGCAATTTCTTGCTCGAGTGCTTCTTGCGTCCCAGGTGTGCCTGCCGTTTCTTCGGTTGGCCGGGCACGACCTTTGATTAGGCTTGCAATATCGCGCCGCGTAACACCAAGTACCACAGCTAGCTTCTTTCTCCACTCCCGAAAGAGACCAGGGTCCCTGCCATCAAAATTCTTCAATGCTTTGATTGTGTTGGCCAAGCTGCTGGTGTTGTCGCTCATGATGTTGTCGTTGGTACAGTAGTAGTAGGCCACCACAGGAGACGACAGCAGTACTACGTCCTCAAACAGCTGCTTGCTACTCGTAGGTACAGCAGAGGTAAGTACCACACACCGTGTGTTATACGTGCAGCACTGTTGTACAGGTACTGCTGTGTGGCGAGACTGTCAGGCCAGGTCAAAAGTATTCTATAAAATAGAACTGTTCGTATGAACGGCCTCTTGGGGTCTCAGATTCTTCGCAGATTATATGTTTTCCGAAAAAAAACTTGATGAAACTTCCGATCGACCTGCCTCCGTAGGGTGGTCGGGTGAATAGACAGCGCGTTTTGCTGTCGGAAGTGGATTACACAGCTAGCTGTTGCTCGGACGTCTTCCGAGACTTATGATCCAGAGCGTGGACTACGTCAAGCTAGAGCTCCCAACAGCAGTTCGACTGCGTTGTGGTGGAGATGGCTGTCTTAATGACGTACAGCAGCAGTGTGTACCTCGAGTATGGTCGAGGGTGTCAAAAATAAAAATAAATTTGACCTGACGCGGTGAAATTATATTCAACCAACGTTCTGCGTGGTGGTTCTCTGGGTGTCGTTATCACAGTTTTCGCAATTCTAATGACTGCTATCTGCGTACGACCCTCTTAGACCCACTCACTTTGATATAGTAGACCGCCAACGCACTCGTAGCCCGTAGACCTTGGAAGGCGGCAGTACTCCTTGTAGAGGAAGCAGCAGCAAGCGATCTTGATCGCTTCTTGAAACCCTGAAATTCCGTAGAGCTGATGTCAGAAGGAGTAGTTGTGAACTCGTAGCTCTTGGAGCGGCCGGTCGTGGCGGCCGTGGTGCCCCGTGGCTTGTAAGTCGCGTTCGCTTAGTGTTCGAGGCTCATAACCTTTTCAACAATGTGGTTTGCGTGTGTCAGCTCGAAGCTGGTATACGCGTAGCGTGTGTCAGCTCGTGGCTGGTATACGCTCAGATCCGCTTATCGATGGCCGATAAGACACACTCTGGAGAGGGCAAACGCTTAAGCTGCCGTTAAGCAAACTTGTATGTGTAAGCTTCTCTTGTAAGATAAAGAGATGTTGTTGGCGACTCCTGGCCAGTGTTGATTGATTGTGCTCAGCAGATGGGCTGATGATGATGAGCAGATGTAGAGTGAGCTCATGTGGGGGGGGGCGATGCGTGCTTGCGCTTGCAACAAAAATATCAAAAACAGAAAAGATACCACCCCAATCAATCCATGACCCTAGCCGGTAGCCAATATTGTTACTCCAACAGCTCAACTGCTAGGGTGCGCTCAAATCAGTACCCTGTGGCAAATCCCGAACCTTACCGGTTCTAAGAGGGATACTGGATATGACAGTCCCGCTACATGTACACATGTACTTCCGTATGTACGATACAGTACATATACTTTATCACATATCAGTAACGACATAGCTTGTAAACTGTTGTTTGTCACACATTCAAGCTACGTACGTACTACTTAAAGTAACTACAGCAACAATACGATACACCTCAAACAAGGCTGTTTGTGGTGCGTATGCTACGCTATGTATACCAGATGACTATGTATTATCAAGTAACGACAGATGGTTACTTACAAGTATCATCTCCAATACACTATAGACATGTTTTGTCCAGCAGAGTGTTTTCTGGTTAAAATTCAGCACAATAAAAATCTGCATCTCACATGTTTTGTCCAACAGAAAGAGCTTTTTCGCAACAGTTGTCACCACAACTTTACTTGGACTGATGTACGACATCTACAGCAGCAGTGCGCCTCCCGCACCATAACAGCAGCAGCAGCAGCAGCAGTAGGACACACGAGGCCAGGGTCAGCGTCGCCGTACGCTCGGCTTGTCGGTCTAACCCTTGCACCCTTTGCACGCGTACATATACACATACGTACTGCTGTAGTACGTACCCTGCACTCGTTTTTTTTATATGTTTCCTCGAAAGTCGTCATAATATTTTCGAGACGACAACACGAACATGGCATGCCCAACAAGAGCTTCTCGTAGCGGGTGCCACAACTACTACTGCAGCTGTGCAACATCTACATCAGAGCTTCTCCAGCAGCAAAACAGCAGCAGCAGTAGCAGTAGGATCCACGAGGCCAGAGTCAGCGTCGCAGTACGCTCGGCTTGTGCCCTTTGTACACGGTACTCGATGTTGTGTGTGTGGTTCCTGATTCCACCCTCATAATTTGAAGACGAAATATCTACAACCTCTGATATGACATACATGTATCCAACAGAGGTTCTCGTAGCAGGTGCCACCACTACTACTGACTGCTGTACAACTACAGCAGATCTTCTCCTGTTTCTCCGTCCCCTCGTCAGTAGGAGGGTAGGCCTGACAATATCACCTGTGCAGCACATTGCCCGAACGTTGCGGTGGACAGACAGGCGAAGTCTGCCTATGACTACTCGTGGTTGGGTTTCGTTAGTTTTTACGTCCCTGGTAGGTATTTTTTAGTAGAAGAAAGAGCTAAAAAAACAAAGCCGTCTGCCTGCTGTGGACAGGCCCAGTCTGCCTGCTGCTGAGTGCTGCGGACAGGCTCAATCTTCCTGCTGTGGATAGGCCCAGTCTGCCTGCTGTGGTCAGGCCCAGTCTGCCTGCTACTGTGGACAGGCACAGTCTGCCTGCTGTTGGCACAGGCACAAAAACCGGTATGATTTTGTATTTTGAACAAGGCCCAGCACAGACATGTGCCTACACACGTTGCCGCACCTAGCTCGACGAACTGTGAACGAATTTCCACCCCACCAGGACGAGAAAGTGTCTTGCGTGTGTGTGCGTGCACAGAGCCCGCCGGGACTGGATTTGGTGGCGTGTGCGTCGAGCGCGGTGGTGAAAGGTGGACGAAAAAAACGTTGAATTACACACACCAACTCACACACACAAACATACAGAAAAACTCAAAACAAGGCACCCTACCCTCGTACCCGAGCCGTAATGAAGAGGCTTTTGTATTCTTGGTTAAAAAACAAGTAAAAAAAGGCTCGCTTCGTTCGCTCGCCTCATTACTAGTAATGAGGCTCGACCTCGGTAATACCTGCAGTAGTCATATTTGCAATGCATCATGCTGGGCGCATACGGATTACACACGTGGGCAATGGGCTACCACCAAACACCCTCTGGAGGGCAAGATATCTTACCCTCTGGAGGGTGCCCAAAAATGGGCTATACTATCGTGCGGTAAATTTTAGGCCCACCACACCGACGTACAGAGTGGTCGGCCGCGCACGCTCTGGAGGCTGACGTTACAACAAAAACCCTCTGGCGGGCAGAATATCTTTCCCTCTGGAGGGTGCCCAAAAATGGGCGATACTATCGTGCGGTAATTTTTAGACCCACCACACCGACGTACAGAGTGGTCGGCCGCGCACGCTCTGGAGGCCGGCGTTACAACAGTAGAAACCCTCTGGAGGGCAGAATATCTTTTCCTCTGCAGGGTGCCCAAAATTGGGTGACACTATCGCGCGGCAATTTTCAGACCCACCACATCGACGTACAGAGTTTTCCGGCGCGCACGCTGTGGAGGCTGACGCCACCCCCCAAAACCCTCTGGAGGGTATGCGACCGTACCCGCTGGAGGGTGCCCAAAAAAGGGCGACCCTACAGTGCAGTCGAAAACGCACCCACCACACCGACATCTAGTGGGTTTGTACGGTGAACCGCCACAAGACGCTGACAGTCATACGCGCCCCCTGTATTTATAGATATGCGGAAACAGTTTTACACATTGTTGCATCCAATATTTTGCTCAATCCAACTGGCCCTGTGTGGACAGTTGTTTACACACGATGTCCTATATCTGCCACGCCTTTCGAGACTATTCTACGCCATACAAACACCGGTGGCGGGCATGTAATGTACAACACTGTGTACAGTATGTCGACCGTGCGGCGTGGTACCCGCCTAACCTACCCCTTGCGTGTCCTTCTGCTTCCTGCCTGCTCAATGCATCTACGTGCGTATGCTTCGGGGAAGCCCGTGCCTCTCTTTGACGAGTTCTAAACCAATGCGCCACAATGAGGCAACAGTACAACAACTCCCCACATGTCGTGGTTGAGCGAGTATCATACGTAATTCACAAAAATTAGTAACCCCCCTGTCTTGAGCTTTCGCCGACAAACAATTACAATATAAGCAGCAGCCAGACACAGAGATGTGGATATTGAAATTCCCAGCATCAACTGGACAGAATACAAAAACGAAGACGGTATCATCATTCGAACACAAGAGGGGGCATCACATTGTGGCAACCTGTGTGAGCTAAACACGCGCTTTGAACAAAACACACCCTGCGGGCACTGCAACCGAACAGAGATGGCGCAGCCACAACACATAGGTCAGGGGCTTCCCAACAAAACTACTCACACCTGCCACCATCGAGCACGGGGAAACAACGAATATGAACGCAATCCAATCGATAGAAAACAGACATGCCCTGATGCTCTGATCCCCCCCTCCCCCCGACTAATCAGAATCCTAGTAATCATCCACGACTGTTCAGGCGCCAGCCGCCTCACCCCCTTCCCCCCTCCTTGTCGTCTATGGCTGAAAGGCCGTAACCTAAACAAGAAGAGTCTTCGTTCATGGCAAGTTATCCCCGCGAGTGGAGGTTTCTTCGACCAGGCCCGGGTGATCGTCATCGCAACAGCTGTCTTGGCTATAGCCCTCGCCATCGCTACTCCTCCCAACTGTGGACTCCTCTGAATTTCCTCCGTGTCTTCGACGGGGCCACTCTGACTTCTATGAGCTCTTGTTTTTAACCTGCCGTCGCCGTCGGTTGATGGCTGTGGCTCATCGTCATCGGTTCTACCTGAAATATGGTACGTGGGCCGGGCCGAATATGTGCGAGTGCAATCAAGAGTACATAGTCGACGTTTGGGAGAATGCAACGGAATTGAGTTGGGTCGTCGCGACTTCAACAACTGGCACGGTATAGTTCTCAAATGGGATGCGGAAAATCCTAACTATGGCGGCCGACCTCTAGTTACGTAGCTTTATCTACGTGGTACATATTTCAAAAAGGGCTGTGACCAAAATCAGGTACGTATACCTGGCGATTTTTGGGCCAAAATCAGTTAATACTAAAACCAAGTACAAAACGCGCGCCACAATCGGCGTTTAGTCCATGGAGATCTATATAAAAAAACCTGCGCCTCAACATATATATCGTGTGGCCTCCAAAATCTGAATTATTTTGTTTTATTTAGGGTATACCTGGTAGGTCATTGAAAGCAACAGAGTACACATCATAACATCTGAAGTACATCGTACACCGAAGATATCAGGAGTAAAACGTGCACTGTCGAGGATGTAGGGCCGATGTTCCAGACTAAAACCTACCAGGTAACAGGTACTGTACCACAGTAGTTTGGTGTCAGTCGAGGCATGTCGAGGCAAAATTGCTGTCCGTCAAGGGGTGAAAATGCGGTCTCCTGACATACTTGCCGTACACCCCAAAGAAGAAAAAATGGAATCACCGTGCGACTATGTATGCATAAATACGTACGTACTACTGGTACGTACAAGCACAGAGCGTACGAGTGTACGCATGAATGCGTACTTACGTACGAGTTTCTACACAAGAATTGTGCAACCGATGGACCACACACGCATACGCGGAGAAAAAACTGTGTACATATGGCCCCTATTATTGGTTCAAAATAGGCCCAAATCAGTTGAACGTTGAAAGCTAGACAGAGTAGTTGTAGATAAATCAGGTAAACCCTTGACCAATTCGAACCAAAATCAGTGACGATGTCAGTCTGGCCAATAGCAGGGCTCCTGGCGTGTGTTTTGAACTTGTTTCTGGTAAAATCGATTTTGGCCTAAAAATGACCAGGTATACCTGATTTTGGCTAAAACTCTTTCTAAAACAACCTCCAACAGTGGTCAACTGCTTGTACAGCAGCGGCGGCGACATGCACTTACCGAGGAGATAAGGGCAGAGACAGCGGCAGAAAGTTGCCACGGCGTCCGCCTCTTCGACGATGTACGTTACACGTCTGTTTGGAAGGTTGAACGCGAGCCGGCCTTTCCTGAAAGCGAACAGACGCAGCATCTGCCACACCAAAAAAAAGGCCTGGTACACAATACGGATAGCATTCAGCGCAAGAAGGATGCAAAACAACCACAAGAATATGTTTACGTCGATGAGGTGTTTGGCACTCTCGACGCCGACATGGCCATCGGGATAAGCCGCCTGCAGATAATCACTCCCCAACTGCACGCTACAGGGGTAGCGCTATGCGGTTGAACTGCTGTAGTTGAAAACCCTTTAATGGGCGAGACAGAAAAGTAGAGTATCCGTGGCAGACGTCTACCTGACAACTACAGCAGTACAACAGCACAGCAGTACCCGTAGGACTGAGACACAGAGAAATCCCACGAACGTCCAAGGCTCTTCAGTGCATGTAGCTTCAAAACGGCTGTATGTATAGCAGATAGCATTGGAGTCGTTGTAGATCTGCATGGCCTATTATATACACATGGCACCAAATGAGACCAGGATGCCAGGTGGGCGTTCGGCGGTTCCTGCGGAGGGTTGAACATATTTCTGCGCCTCCAAGCGGGAGTAGGGTGTCAAATGGGATGGGTCAAATGACCAAATGGGAAAATGCAAGGTGATATAACATATACGTGCCAACCTACTGCTGTAAAAAAAAAGTTAACCCTTTTAGAACCGCAGTCCCGTTTTGGGGACAAACCACTCAAATTTCAAGTTTGCACGTACGTACATTTTCTCCGCTGGTGGCTGGAGAGTACCAGGATGTACGTACGTGAAAAAAATCAAAGTTCAAAATTCAAAAATGCAGCCCGTTTGGGTTTTTTAATGAGGAAGGTTGTCGTAGGGGCAACCTGGTGTTTGGGGGGAAACGGATAGAAAGAATAAACCAGGGAAAGAACGAGAAGTCCGGGGGTTTCGATAATAAGGGAAAGGAATGTTTGGTACGGGGTAAAAATAAATAGAAAAGGAAAGTTCAGGATAATTGTAGGAGACGAGAAGGAACAGCGGAATAAAGAAATGCAAAGCAAGCAACTGTAGAGTCGGGTGAAGAAGGGAGTCGTCGGGCAGCGTAGTAACCAGGGGATATAGCTAACGGGCGAGGCCCTGCACGAGCTGAAGAGAACCGGGCTAGGGACGTCAGGGAGTCGTCAATTTGTTTTTTTGTTGTCAGGGAGTCGTCAATTTGTTTTCTTTGACAAGGATGGAGGGACGCCTTACGGAGACCCAACAGCAGGACGAAGAGCAAGACAATCTGGCGGGTGGCCCGGGTCCAGGACGGGGGTCGACCCAAGGAAGCGGGGCGGCTGGTAGCGCAGTGGACGAGCAGTTCTCGGGCAACAACGACGGTAGAGTGCGGGGGAACACACTGGCGAATATCGGTACGGGTAGGGACGAGCAGGATCCGCGAGAGGGCACGAGTAGGAGAGTGCAGTTCACAGTAGCAGGGGTTGTCCCACCAGCCCATATGCGGTCGGGGAGGGGGAATTCCACGTCGGGTAGAGGTGGTTACACGCCAGGCAGGGGCCAGGGTGTCGACTCGTTTGGGAACCGCGAGCAGGCCAATCCCATGCATCATGCCCCGTCGCCGCCGCACAACAACCAATTTTTTCCCGGAGCCGAACATCAGGGCCCCCCATTTGCGGATGGGAGGAGTTCCTATCAGCGGGAGGCGGGGGGGGGGGGCGGGAGAACCGCCAACCCACTGGGTTAAATGGGCCTTTGCAGGCGTCCTGGGGCCCGGTAGACACGCAGCAGCAGCAGCGGCAGGGGTGGGCACCGCAGCAACAGGTAGGAGGGGCTCCGCAGCAGCCACAGGGCGCACCACAGCAGCAGCAACAAGGGGGGAGGGGGTGGGGGGGGGGGGGGGGTACAGCAGCAGCAGCAGCAGCAGCAAGGGGGGGGTAACGGGGGGTGGGGGGGGGGTACGTTGGGGAGGAGGAGCAGTAGGCCCGCACCAGCAGCAACAGCAGCCGGGCATGCAGCAGCAGCAACAGCAGTCAAGCAGGCAGCAGCAGCTACAGCAGTCAGGCCTGGGGGGCTTCGGGGAAGTGAGCGCGTGGGAGGTAGAGGGGTCAGGACAACGGCAGACGCAGATGGGGTCACCCGAAGGACTGTGGGGGCGGAAGGCAAGCCCGTGGGATACGTGGGGGCGGGAGGCAAGCCCGTGGGAGACGGAAGCACTGAGGTCGTATCAGCAAATGCAGCAGGAACCGGTCCCGGGGGGGGGGGGGGGGGGGGGCGGAGCCTCATACAGCACTATGCCGCAGTGGGGGGGGGGGGGGGGGGATCATCGAATTTTTCGTCGGGCCTGCAAGGTTGGGGAGAGACGGGGGGAAGAGGGGGGGGGGGGGGGGGGGGGATGGGGGGATGTGGCAAGCCATCTCTGTCGGAGACAATGTGGCGGAAGGGCAACCGCACCGTAGTGGTCTGGGCGTCACTGCGCGGAGACGGGAAGGCCCCACCGTTTGACTCGGTGGAGGGCATGCTTACGCTAACGGGCGGTTTCCTGATTCAGAAGGGAGGGGAGCAGCAGGTAGCAGGGCTGAGCAATATCGACGTCAGCAAGTTCGCGCAGAAGGACCATTTTGGCTTCGGGGCAGGGAGGGCGGAGGTTTCTCTGGACCACAGGGTGGAGGCCCTCTTCCTTTTGTTGACGCACCCAAGATGCAGATTAGGTAACTGCAGAAGCCGACGGACGAAGTACCGTCCGGGCCGGATCACAAATGATGCGTGGTGCAACTTCCCTGCCAACACTAACACCTCCTTGACCGTTGCTGTCTGCCGCCCCGCTGGCCACTCTGCCAGACGCGCGCGCAAATCGTCTACTTTCCGCGTCGGTAGTGCAATGGACATACTCTCTGTGTCAATATCGTACCCCAACACCTCCTGTTGCGTCGCCCAGCCCGTCACCTTTTTGTGCGACAACAATGGCTCCTTCCCCTCGCACCTCTCCCCCATGGCCTGATCATGAATTAATGCTAACGATCGTGACAAGTCAAGACACCGCGCCCCCTCCGAATCCCACTGGACCTCTACTGAGATGGCATCATCCATAAAAAAAACCACAAAGGCTGGGTCTTCCGCCCCCCCCCCGCTCGCTGGCCGCACCACGCACTCTGCTGGCCAACCGACTACTGGACGCCCTGTTTTCTGCGCCACCGTCACGTGCGCTACCGCGCGGTCCGCCGCCTGCGAGAACGACGCGGATGCTCTCGTGGTGTTACGTTGCGCGTGCTGCATTGCAGCAGATATCACGCCCCACCACCCCGGGCTGCCCCGCCACCCAAACTGCAAGCGCAAATCGACGAAAAGGAACTCTCCCAAAACGTACCCGAAGACCGCTGCCCCTTCCGGGTCTACTGGGATCTGTCTGAACGCGTTCTTGACATCCATTTTCTGAATGAGAATTCGCGCTCGATCCCCGAATTTGACCCTCAAACCGAGAACCCTCTGTAAAACTTCATGCATAACCCCCGCTAGTGCACACGCTGGAATCTCGTCCCAGTCCGTCGTCGAGTTTACCGACCCCCCCCCGTTCCCTTCCCTGTGCTCGAAAGTCATGTCATGGATTATTCTGATCTTTTCGCGCTCTTCTACTACCCCTACTGGGGACACCCGCAGCCCCGGTACCTGCCCCGCCTGCTCTTTCGGGAAAACGATAACCCGGCCACCCGCCACGTCCGCCACGGCCTTCTCCCAGACTGCGTTTTCAAATTTCTGCACGCTTGAATGGTTTTCGTATTTGAGCTCCTTCACCAGGTCCCCCCCCGGCCGAACGTCCACCGGAACCCCAACGCACGCTATCTGCCGCAAATGATCGATTCCCGGAAACTGGTGCTTGTCTCCGAAGAACGCTTGCACGCGCTCCGGGTCCATGTGGGGTGCCGTCAGCGACCCCCCCAACCACCGCACTACCTGCCCTAACCCCCCCCCCCCCCCCCCCCCCCCTCCCCCCCCCCCTTGCCCCCCCCCGACCGCTCTCGATAAAACCGCCCCTGCGGTTGCGGCCAGAGTTCGCACTAAGTTTGCAGCTCTCGCTGACTTCCCCGACACCTTCCCCAATAAACCCTGTGCCACCCGCCAACGCTTCTGCTCTTCTACGCGCCGGCCGGATATCGCACCTTTTTCTGACAGAACCACCGACCCTGGAGCCGGCCCCCCCCCTTGGCCCGGGACCCAACCCGAACCCCCCGCTGTTGCCCTCGTCGTGGTCGCCTCCGGGCTGGTGTCGGTTGCTCGCTTGGTTGGCCCCGCTGCGCTGCGGAGCCCGTGCCCTCATTTCCTCGCCGGCCCGTCCCCCCCCCCCCCCCCCTTCCCCGTTCCCCTTCCTCCCCCCCCCCCCCCCCCCATCCCCCTCCCTCTTACGCTTCCCCGAGCCGCCTCCTTCCAGCGGCAGGAACGCGCCCTTCGCGGTCTTGTAACTGCCGTCGTGCCTGTATCTGCACGGCAGCCCCTTCTTCGGCTCGTGGAGGCACGCACCGAACTCGTCGTAGTCGCGACAGGCTCGGTCATATGCCCCCTCTTGATGGGGGGGAGCGGGCCGGGGGGGGGGGGGCGTGGGGCAGGTACAGAAAACAGACAGAAGCGCGACGAGTCTTACGGTTGTCGCGTGAATTCATGGCAGACGTGGGGTGGTGGAGATGGTTTCTGGAGACCGGGGGGGGGGACGGGGGAGAGAGGATAACAGCACCGTCTTTCAGCTTCGTTAAGCAGCGGCCGAGTAGAACTTGGTTTTCGGATGCATCCCTGTCGGCGATAGGTGGGCTGTGCATGGAGACAGGGGTTTACTGGAGATTCGACCTGCCAGAAGAGGTGCAAAAACGGACGATAAAAGGGGGGCGGGCCGTAGCAGATTTGATTTCCATCAACTTGTTAGAGGTCATGGCGATGGTAATGACGGCGTTCGTGATGGTAGACATGAGGGGGGAGAGACCGGGTAGGAAAGGGGAAGCAGTTTTGATGAGGGCGGACAATGAAGCGGCAGTAACCTGGGTAAAGAGGTGCCGTGGGGGGGGGAAGAAGCAGGCGAGGGTAGGAGCGTTGATGAGAATGATGGGGGCATTGGAGGCAAAGGGGGGGTGGTGTTTTCAGGCAAGGCACGTACGGGGAGTCGATAATAGGTTGGCAGACGGTCTGACTAGGTGGCGAGAAGAGCAGATTCCTGAGAAACTAAACGCAGAATGTCCCGGAATCGCTTGGCAGGTGCAGGAGTTGGGAACGGGGGAGCAGCTCATGTGTTCGGAGATATTGCGAGAGGGTACGCATTTGGAAGAGTTGCAGCTTCGACTCGAAAAACTTACGAGGCGAATTGGAGGATGTGGGTGAGCTGGAGGTCGTGGATCGGGAAGGGGTGTTGGCTGCAGAAAGGCATGGGGGAGATGGAGCTAGTGGGGGAATCGGTCGAGTTCATGGGGTACTGTTGCGCAGAAAAGGGGAACAAGGAGTCGACTATAGTAGGCAAGTTGGTGACGATCAATTTCTACCATGAGCAATTCGTAGGGCTGTCGGTCCCCATGGGTAACCCGTTGATCAGGTCGGTGAGGCAGGGTATCAAGAGGGCACACGTAGACATGGGGAGTCAGCAGAAGGTGCGAAGGCCACTGACATGGGGGATGTTGACGGGGATGAAGGGAATAATTCCGTCATGGGGGGTTGGGGGGAGGGTGTTATGGATAGGTCTGGCGTTGTCCTATTTTTTGATGTTGCGAGCGTCAGAGTTGTTCGCCAAAGGGAAGGGGGTGTACCATAAAGTATACTGTTTGCGGAGGGGGGATGTGGCGTTTTTCAGAGATGACGAGCAGTTGGGAGAGGGTAGGATACAAGAAGCAAACAAGGTAGAGGTGAGGTTCAGGGGATCAAAGGGGGACCAAGGAAGAAAGGGGGCAGTCTTGGTGAGGACAAGGACGGGACGGGCAGGGGGAGAAGAAGGGGGGGCAGTGGGTCTATTGGTAGAGCTTTTCAGGATATACAGTAACGGAGAGTTGACGGGGGAAGCCCCCTTGATGTCATACAAGGGGACGGAGGGTTTGGAGGTATGGACCAGGGGACGGGCAACCCAATGCTTGCGGGAGGGTATTGCAAGCGTAGGAGAAAGGTGGAGGGGAGAGGGGGGGGGGGGCGGGGGCGAGACTGATTCCGGGAGAATTCGCGTTGCACTCGGGGAGAATAGGGGGGGCAACGAGACTGGCCGCGAGAAGAGTTCCCGAGGCGGTGATTAAGAAAGAAGGGAGGTGGTCGTCGGATTCGTTTATGGGGTACGTTAGGGCTAATATGGAGGACCCGGTCTGGGTATCAGAGGTGTTGGAGCAAGGGCCAGGGGAGTTCGAGAGACAGCCGGGACAAGGTACGAGATGGGGCGGAATACTATAGGTACCCGGACCGGTGAAGTAAGGTCTGCTTGGAACTGCTTTACGCGGCCAAACGGTTCTTACATAACCGGAGGGGGGGTAAGGAAACAGCGGTCTCGTGAGGGGAGGCGTTCCACTAGCGGAGCGCGACCGGTAGGGAGGTCGACCGCGTTTCCTATGTGTGGGTGGGGAAGGCGTAAGCAAGCGGGGAAAGAGAGGGAGCGCGCCCCCCCCCCTTTTTTTTTTTCCTCCTCCCTCCTGCTATGTTATAGACGGGTAGGGGAGGCATACGCGTGCGGGGGGGGACGGGGGGCAGTGCAGCCCCCCCCCCCCCCCCCCACACCATTTCGGCTTCTTCAAATAATATAAAGCATTATTTCGTGGAAGTGACAACCAAAGAGGAAGGTTGTCGTAGGGGCAACCTGGTGTTTGGGGGGAAACGGATAGAAAGAATAAACCAGGGAAAGAACGAGAAGTCCGGGGGTTTCGATAATAAGGGAAAGGAATGTTTGGTACGGGGTAAAAATAAATAGAAAAGGAAAGTTCAGGATAATTGTAGGAGACGAGAAGGAACAGCGGAATAAAGAAATGCAAAGCAAGCAACTGTAGAGTCGGGTGAAGAAGGGAGTCGTCGGGCAGCGTAGTAACCAGGGGATATAGCTAACGGGCGAGGCCCTGCACGAGCTGAAGAGAACCGGGCTAGGGACGTCAGGGAGTCGTCAATTTGTTTTTTTCCCACCCACCCTCCCGCAAAAATTTCCCACGGCGGATGGGCAAACGGAAGGGAAGAGGACGCAGTGGTCGATTAGTGATGGCTTAATCCCGATCGCACGGGCCGTTTGAAACGGAATCATTACATGTAATAATCGTTTAGCTTTCGTTGTGGGTTCCCGATCGCACGGGCCGTTAGAAACGGAACCGCCCGAAAGCACGCGTAGGTGGTGGTCGATTAGTGATGGCATAATCCCGATCGCACGGGGCCGTTAGAAACGGAATCATCACAACAACAATCGTTTAGCAATCGTGGTGGGTTCCCGGACGAACGGGCCGTTAGAAACGGAACCACCCGAAAGCACAAGCACAGAGTGGTCGGTTAGTGGTGGCGTAATCCCGATCGCACGGGCCGTTCGAAACGGAATCACCACATTGATAATCGTTTGGCAGTCGAGGTGGGTCCCCGACAGGAGCGGGTCGTTAGAAACGGAAAAACCACCCGAAAGCACGCGCAACGTAGTGGTCGATTAGCGGTGATTTTCCCGGGCGCACGGGCCGTTAGAAACGGAACCATGGTATTTATTAATCGTTTGGCATTCGTGGAGGGTTCCCGATATGAGCGGGCCGTTAGAAACGGAAAACCCACTCGGAAGCACGCACAAGTAGGGGGAGGCGTTCCACTAGCGGAGCGCGACCGGTAGGGAGGTCGACCGCGTTTCCTATGTGTGGGTGGGGAAGGCGTAAGCAAGCGGGGAAAGAGAGGGAGCGCGCCCCCCCCCCTTTTTTCCCCTCCTCCCTCCTGCTATGTTATAGGCGGGTAGGGGAGGCATACGCGTGCGGGGGGGGACGGGGGGCAGTGCAGCCCCCCCCCCCCCCCCCCCCCACCATTTCGGCTTCTTCAATTAATATAAAGCATTATTTCGTGGAAGTGGAGCATAAAAAAACTCGTACAACATGTATTTCTGAACCTCCAAGTGGGAGCCGGTTGTCGAATGGGATGGGCCCACTGCGGGATCAAAGTACCAAATGGGAAAACACCAGGTGATGCCTAACATACGTATTATACAAACAAACGTACTGTACAAAAAATCTCCGCTTGTGGCTGCTATAGAGTACCCAGGTACAGCAGTACCAGGATGGATGTACGTATACACGTACGTAATACTCGTACGAAAAAAAGATGCTCGAAGTTCAAAATTCAAAATGCAGCCTGTTGGGTCTTTAAATTTATGCCGTGGGGTAAAAAAAAAACTTCTACAACAGGTACACCAGCAGGGCATCACAAAATGAAGAGCGCAGCAGTGATCTCCTTGCTGCTGTGGGTCTAACAAGAGGGATAGAATTAGGTGGCGAGAAGGAAATCTGGTAGCATCGCTCCGATTGGCTAGGAGAGCTATCACTGATCAGACGTACGTACAAAAAGCGTGACCCCCTCGTACGACACCACAGCCGCAGTACCACGAGTAGAAATAGTTGAGACAGGGGGACCCACTGCAGTATATATCACGCGGTCCACTCCAAGCTATGATGTGTTGCCCACCCACAAGGAAAGTAGCATTCGCGTACTCTCACCTGGGATAGCTGCCATCAACGCTGTCGCTGGTCGTCGAGTCCATGGAGAGAGTCCTCTCCAGCTCTCCAGTCTCGTCCATTTCGAAAAAGGCCTCTGTTTTGGAGGGACGCTCGCGTACTGCTGTACCTGGTAGTTGTATTTCAAATTGTCGGCCTAGGTGCCCCTCCACGCCCTCACCCACAGCGTTTCGACTCAATGATTTCACATGCTCAGAGCTACGAGTATATGCGACGGGAATGTGTATATCGCCTGTAATTGCCTGCTGCCAGTGCTGCCATCGGCAAGAGCTGTGGCGTGCAGCGTGTGGCTTCAACGGACTGGCGGTTTTTGAGGGTTTCGAAATGTTTGTGAAGCTTGTTTTCATAGGGGTTGAAGCAACGTATTTTGAAAAAAAACAAACTGGCCGCCCTGTACCGCGTCTCCGCCGTGGAATGACGAGATCGATCGCCTCCACGATACGTGACACCATGTGGTTGAATGCACCTGGAGACCCCCCCCAAATGACATCGTGCTCATCGCGCACAACAACGAGAGCGTTTTTTATAACAATGACCCCCTCCGCCTCGATGTATGCCCGCCCTTTCATAGGGAAGGCACGTAAAAAGTAGGTGGAACTGCTCACTTCTTCCCCCCCGCCATTTTATCTGCACCTTCCTGTATAGACAAGCGTTGTATGGGATTTGACCCTTACCACGACTACACAGAAGCTGCTGTCGTACTGGTAGGACACGCGCAGCAGTATACTGATACGTGGTATTTTTTTTTAGGAACAGTGGTTGTGTGACTAAATACTCCATTCCTATTATATATATGCATATGTGAGCAGCCTACGAACGGCTCGGCTATAATTGCGAATTGTATCCATTGGTATCCATCGCGTGGGATATTCGCCTGCGAGTTATTGAACGACCATACCTGGTACCTGGTACCTGATACGAGCAATAGTATACGTATGAATTAACCTTACTGGCGACCCCGCCACAGCGAGAAGAGCCATACATGTACCTGGTATAAAGTGGGTTTAGCAGTCTGGGAGAAGGGATCTTTAGGGACGTTTTTTACTTGAAAAATGTGTAGCGCGGTCTGCACTTCGGAATCGTCGTCCGCATCTGAGAAATTTCCTGGTTCGATGCAAAGTCGGCGTAGCCGCGTTTATGGCGAGTTTTGGCCCGTTTCGGCTGCGGTTTGGGGTCAGAGTCAGGGTTAGGGTTAGGGTTAGGGTTAGAGTCAGGGGTTGGGTTGGGTCTTCGCCCGTGCCTTGATCCCAACAGGAACCAAAACACCTGAACTGCCTACCAACCTAAAGATCCCCTCTCCCAGATTGTTAAAGGTCCTCTATTTTATTATTATTATTCCTCTTACCATCTGACAATGTGCAGCATGATCTTCAACATGGATCAATCATAACTTTCCCGAAAGAAGAAAACCTCGGAAACAAAAGGAAACCCATGCACCAAGTCTACCTCCCTTCCGTGTCAACTTTCAGCTTGTCTACTCTATTTGCTGTATTTGCTCCTTCCTTCTCATTACGTTCTATCCTTAAATCCTAAACTGCATCCAAGCTCTATCCCCACGCCATCGGTGTGGGTCTGTCGTCCCTCCCTCCCCTGTTCCTTCTTCCTTCTTGGCGGTCCCTAAGCTGAAGCTTGAACCTCGACACCCTCCTCGAAATGGCGACCTGAGTGGTCACCGAGACGATTTAGAGCAGGCGTTCCTTCACTACCCCCTTCCTTGCCATCGACCCACCTTCCCTCCCCCCCACGACGCTAGCTGCCAGCTGGTCGATGAAGTTGCTGCCCTCTACCCCGAGGCGCCCAAAGCTTTCCACCGCTAAGGTGGCTAGTTTGTGGCTCCGCTCGTCGAAGGACACATGTCCCGGACGCGCGTAGTGTTGGCGCTTGCGCGCCTCGGAGGTAGAGGCAGCTGATCCATCATGATCAGCGCTGCCTCCTCGCAGGTGGACCTGCGCTTGCGGGTCTGCATGGGTGACGTCCAGCAGGATGGACTTTTCCCTGTATTCCCTTTTAGGAGCGTCCCGAAGACCTCCTCTCCTGACAACGATGTCCATCCGCAGGTTCCGGTCTGCAGTGAACGGTTCGCCGCTCTCCACTTGGTGAGGGATTCCCAGCCGCTTCAGCGTGCGGGAGATCGCGTGAACCAACGGTTGATGTTGGTTCACCTGTGCCCCTGCTCTGGGACAGATGCGTGCGTGGCGTGTGTCTATGTCGACTGCCTCGCAGCAGGGGCACCTCACCGCCACGTGCTCCTCGATGCCTATGAAGCGCCTTCCCACGCCCACGAACTCCTCTGCTGGTATGACACGGAGCGAGTCTGTTGGCCTCGCCCGAAGGCAAGCAGTGGCTCCTGCTCCTTGTAGGCTCCTGTAGCGAGCTTTGGCGAAGGCCTTGGTCTCGCTCCCCCCCAGTGGGTCGCCTGGTCCAGGTGGGCGTGCAATCTCCGGTAGCCCCTCCAGCGAAGCTGTGTGTGCAGCGTGTCGACCCTGATTCAACAGCTTGCCCAACCTCTGTTGAGCCTTCCGGGAGTTGGTGGTTACGGCATCATGCGCCGCCAGCATGTCGGCTTCAGGGGGCCCTGGGACCAGGTCCCCCTCTGCACCCATGCTCCATTCCAGCCAGGATTCGGGGACGATGCCCTCCATCGCTTCTTTTGTCACGCTCCACGTGTCCCTGATCTCTCGCAGGCTGCCCCCGACTCAGCAATGATGCTCGAATGAGGGAGACCCCTCTTTACCCTGTCTCCTAGCGGGCCCGTGAGATCTGCTAGAACCTCCGGCAGGATGCCCACCCTACTCCCGATGGCGGCAGACATTCGCCTCGCTTCCGTCGACGGCAGCCCTAACCCTCCTGCTCCCGTCGAAAGGCGTGCTTGGGCTTGTTGGTAGGGTTTTAGAGTCAGTTGGCTGGCCGGGCACCCCTCCTGGAAAAACGACTGTGCGTCCGCCGCTCCCGGTAGCTCTAGGATATTTTCGTAGGCCCACTGAGCCCCGTTGTCGGCCCTTCGGCATGCTTCGAGTGACAGCCCCGGGTCCAGAGCCCTTTCGAGGTAGCCCGTCCGCTGCCCGAGGGATTCGACGGTGACGAGGGCCGCCGCTTGCTTGTCTGGCATGTTAGCGAGGCAGCGTGCAAGGCGGTCCGCGCCTCCGTCCCTCACTACCTCCATTGCTCGCCCCAGCACGTATTCATCCGAGCCGATCGGGACACCAACCACCGTCACCCCTCCTTCGTCTGCGATCCGGACGTCAACGCTCTCCAGGAGCGATATCTCCTCCGCCGTCGGGACGTGTCCTTTGGGTGGTAGTGCTACGGTCTTGGCGGGGTTGACCACAATGCCGATGTCGTCTAGCTCTCGCCGGAGGAAGGCAAAAGCTCCAATCGTGTTGGCCGTGACCCCCATAAGGCCGAGAGATACATCGTCCATGTAGGCGAAGGCTTCCACTCCTTCTCCTTCGAACTCCTGTCGGAAACGCTTCAGCCCTGGTCTCAACGCCAGACAGAACATTGCTGGCCCCATGGGGTCCCCTTGCTGGACACCGCTGGAGCAGGCGATCGTCCTGGTCTCCCCTGAGTCCATCCGGAAATACACGTCGGCGGGTCTTGTGCCGTAGCACTTCGCCACAAACGGCGTGAGCGCTGGAACGCAGTTGGCCGCCTCTTCAAGCACCGCCGTCCGTTTAACCGTGTTGAAGGCGTTGGAGCAGTCCGATAGGACGACCCAGTTGCCCGTCTCATGTAACGTCCTAGCCCTCGGTCCCACATGCTCCACTCCTCCGGGTACTGCGACCCCAAACTGCCTCACCTCTCGGTTGACCTCCTCCAACCGCGGCCGCCACTGTCGCATAGCCCCCGCGGTGATGAGCCGCCTCCATGTCATGCCCACGCAGACCGGCCGGCACTTTTCCCCCAAGGCAGTGAGGCTCGACTGCAAGAAGAGCTGCCAGAATTCTGGCGGGAACGCGTCCGGCTCGTCGACGATTCTCCGCCAGAAGGCTGTCATGCCCTTTCCGAACTCTTCCCGCCCGATGTCGGTGTGGATGATGGATTGCAGGTGCGCAAAGCGTTGACCATCGTTTCCGGGGCCTGAAAGGGCACTGCGGGAGCTGATGACGTCGAAGAGCACCTCGGAGGCGTACTCATCGTCAGGGCGCCACGGAGGGGCGTTTCCGTCTTCCACCTCGGTGGCGGTCGCCAACACCGCCGCCGCCGCCGCCGCGGACACTGCGGCGCGATCTTCGGAGGGGAACTTAGCCACAAGTGTGCTCCACGTCGTTTCGTTTCCAGCTGATCGTGGCTCTGCTAGCAGGTTCCGAGCTGCCACTTTGACCCCTCCTGCGTGGCGACACGCCGACGACGCCCGTTCGAGCTTCGTCTCCTCCGAATCTTCTTGGGCGGCATCCCGTCGCCTCAGGTCCCCTCCCCTGGTGAATGCTATCAGCCATGGGAGCAGGAGTACAATATCCCCGCCCTCCACCAACGCGAACCTCTGTCGCCTCTTGATTCGGCCGTCCGGTGAGTGGAGCAGGGCTGGCATGAGGTACCATAGGTTGATCGCCCGTAGGAGCGAGTTCGGCGTCGCCGACTCTCGGTTCGGCCTGTGCTCACCCATAGCGTGGTTGAGGATGCCGAGCACGTGAATGCTAATGCGCGCGTGTGCGCCAGCCAACTGCGGTTGCACAGTTTTCCCGGTTGCGAAACGTTGGCCCAGGTCATCCAAGGAAACGGCATCAAGTGGTGGCCCTATACCCAAGCTGTTCTGGTCCCACCCATACCAAAGCCCCCGGCTGCGGAGGTCCTCGTCACCTATGGTCCCCCCTCCCATCCTCGCTGCCCGATTACGAAGCCCCGGGTCCGCTTGGACCGCTGCCTGCAGTGCTTCCCGTCTTGGATGTTGTGCCCCGCAGTTGGTTGCTGGGCAGCGGAGAGGTGCCGGGGCTGCGCCTCTCGCAAGGGCCTCCACCACACAACGGGCGTGAAGCACGTGGCGCCCTTGTCCACATGGAAAGCGTACCGTCCGGTGCCCTAGTTGTAGCGTTACACCGCAGACCCCGCACGCCACTTCCCCTGTGGTGTCGCCAAGGAGGGCCCTGGGGCGCGTCCCGTTCCCGGGTCTCCTCCCCGACGCCCTGGGAGATCCTCCGGTTGGACCCTCGTCGTTTGGCATCCCGGACCCCCTGTCTTCCATTGCGGCTCCTCTCCCTCCACTTCTTTGGCCCGTTTCTCTCCCTTCTCTCCCCCCTCTCCCCCCCCCATTCCGCGGCCCTCCCGTTTCCGATTCTCCTCTACCCTCACTATCTCTCTCCTCTCTGGTAGGTTCGCTCCTGGTACCCCCCCCCCCCTCCCTCCGCTTCCCCCGCCTCCCTCCCTCCCTCCACCCCGCCCCCCCCCTGTCCCCTCGCTTCTCTCGCCCCCCCCCTCGCCCCTGCTCCTCCCTCCCACCCCCTGCCTGCTGACGAAGGTGGCGCATTACCCCCTCTCCCCGCTCTCATCGCTTCCCCCGCTCCTCCCGCTCCCCTCGCTGCTCCCGATCCCCCCACTACCTCCGCTCCCTCCGTTCCCCCCGCTCCCCCCGCCCCCCCCACTCCCTCCACTCCCTCCGCTCCCCTCGCTCCCCCCGCTCCCTCCGTTCCCCCTTCACCCCCCGCTCCCCCCGATCCATCTGTCCCCCCCGGTCCCCACGCTTCCCCTTCTCCCTCCGCTCCCCCCACTCCCTCCTCCTCTCCCCCCTCCCCCGTCCTGTCTGCTGAAGAGGGTGGCGCACTGCCCCCCCGCCTGGCGTTTCGCCCCATACTCACGTCGGCCCCTCTCCCTGCACTGCTTCCTCGTGGACCCCTCCCAGAACCTCTCGATCGGCCTCCTCTACCCCTTGCGATCGCACCCTCCTCTCTCACGTTGGTTGGCGCTGTCGGTCCGGGGGTTGTCGACGCTACCTCGGACCTTGTCCAAGGCGTTCTGGGTTGTTCTGCTGGCGTGGCATCCCGGCTTCCCTCGTTTTGGTGGCTCTCTGAGATACTCGGAGCTGCGCGTTCTTGCTCCAGCTGCCCTATCCTCATCGGTTCTCTGTCTAGCGTCGGCTCCATTGCTCCCGGCGAGGGCGCCGCCTCCACCGGAAAGGGAGGGAGCGCGCTGCGTTCCGCCAGCGCGTTTTGAACGCCGAGAGTCCATCTCGTCAAGCGTTCCTCCCACTCAGCGTCGAGGCCCGCTAAGTATTCTTGAACATGGGGCCCAATGTAGAGCCTCCGGTTAGTTAATCGAAGCAGGACATCCTGCGATCGGATCCCGAGCGCGGCGAACCGCGTACGGTAGCGGCCGACGGCCACTTCCCATTCCCTCGAGCGTGGGAAATCAAGGTAGGCCGCTTGAGGCAGGCCCAGAGCATCGCTGAACAGGGAGCACAAGAAGAACGAAGAGGTTGGGCTCCTCCCGTGGGCACGTACCATGTGCTCGAATGAGCTGTATACGCCGGTTGTCAGGTAACTAGCCGGCCCCGGTCCTGGGGCGTCCCGTTGAAGGAGGTTGGCGAACTGCATGGTGCTCCTTAACGTTGCCCATCTTCCCCCCGACTCCTCCATTGGTAAGCCACTAGCAAGCTCCGCCGGGTGGGGGGGTCGTCTTCCCCCGTCCCCCTCGTGGCGGCATGCGACGCAGGACCTCGGGTCTGTATGCCCTCTCGCGAGGCGGTCTGCTCGTTCCAGCATGCAACTGGCGTGCACAAGCCCCCCGAGGGAGCACGGGACGGGTACTTGCCTGTGAATGCCCCTCGACGCCTCTGCCGAGTCTTCCAGAGCCTGTCCGCAGTACGTGCACTCTGCGTCTTCCTCCTCTCTCTCCCTCCCTTCTGCCTGTTGGGTCTGAGGTGGGTTCACGACGTCCTCATCCTGCGAAATCGCTGACCGCCACGATCTTTCCAGTTGTCTCCTTCTATGGGCGCCCATCACTGTAGCGCCGTCATAACGTAGGTGTAGCCTCGGCAGTATCTGGGTGAGACGAAACGCTCTCCGACGGAGCGGCCCGTTCCCTTCTGGGATGGCTACCCCGAACCGATCGTCTCCCCTTCCGGAGGCCCCCTGTACGTTCTCCACGGCTCACTCCGTATGAGCGAGCCAACCTGCGAAAGAGAACCTGTTACGGTCTGTAGCTTGCTCTCCACAGGCCCCGCACGGCGCTTCCACTTGTGCTTGCTGGGGGGCCGTGCCACGCCAATCTCCCCAGATATCCTCCTCCCCTCTCTCAGTTGCGCTCCTCGACAAATCTATCGTTCCAGTTGGGGTGGTGGACCCCCCGTTGAGGCGGAGCTCCACAGCGTTGACCCTGGCACCTATGGCTCTCTCTTCCGCCGTATCCGCCGATCTACCGAGACCCCTGATCTGTTGGAGAAGAGGGTGAAGATCCACATCTTGGTGTACCGCATGTAGAGCCGGGTTCGGGCACGTGACCTGGTGTGTGATCGTACGTGTCGCGTTGGCCCTGGCTCGGGGGATTGCATCTTCAACAAAGCCTAGGGCGCAACGGCGGTGCACCTCGCATGAGCAGGACAAACGCACGAAGGCGATCTCCTCCACCAGTCCGTGGCAGATGCTGCATATCACTCGCCCTCCCCTACCGTTCCGTGTGGCCCTGGTGGAGGACCCCCCTCCTCTCCTAACCGGCACCTCACGCCGTGCGACCGCCATCGCCTCTGACATGACCTCTTCGCTGTGCTGTCGGAGTGCTATTATGTCGGCTTCTTCGACTGTTGCGGTAGCTCTGCATGCCGGGCATCGTAGGTCGGTTGCCGCTCTGACGCGGAGAGCGGCATAGCAAGGCAGGTGGAGTCGGTGAGGGCAGCTGCCGAGATGGACCATTGGGGCCACCAATGCCTCGTAGCACACGCAGCAGTCTTCCGGGGGTTCCACTCGGGGCTGCCCATTCTCTGCGGGTGGCGGCGGCGGCGGCGGCGATTCTGGCGTCGACGCTGATCCCGAGCTCCCCCCCTCCCGCGCTCCTCCGGGCATCGTCGGTGGCGTCCTTGGTAGCGGCGTCCGCGCCGGTCCAGTCGCTGGCTGCGATGACGTCACATTCGCCAGCACCGCTTCTGGTGTCAAGAGCGGCGTCCCTGTCGAAGGGGGTGCCCCTGTCGGCAGCGACTGGCGTGGCTCTGTCACAGGTGACGGCAGGGGTGGCGTGTCAGGCTGTAATGCGATCGGTGGTGGTCGCGGTGTCTCCGACGGTGACGGCGCACGTATCGAGCTTGCTGGTGGAGGCCGTGGCTCTGCTTGGGACTGCCCCGTTGGCTGAGGCTGCCTTGGGCGCGGCTCGAACACTTCCGGTTGTCGTGCTGTTGGAGATAGGGTTGGAGTCTCCTGCAGCGTCTGTGACGGCGGCTGCGGGGGCGTGGGAGGCCTTTCTTCAGAGGTGGGTTGCAGACGCGCTGGTGTAGGGGTCGGGGAGTGAGTCCCGGTCGTGGCTGGTGGCGCTGAAAGCGAGGGGTCTGGCGCCTGGACCGGTGCAGGTACCATCCGTGGCGGGAGCGGCGATGTCTTCATCGTCAAAGCCTCCAGCCCACCTTCTGCTCTCGACTGCATACCCGTTGACGAAAGAGCCCCACTCGACGTCCTTGGCAGGGCGGGCGATATCATCGACCGAAGTTCTGGCGGCGGGGAAGCCGTCTCCACCGGCGACCGCAAAGGCTCCTCTACCGCTACTCTCGATTGCCCCAATGGACGTGTACGTATCGTAGGCGGCCCCTGCCTCGTTGTTGACGGTGGCCTCAGGATCCCCTGCCCCGGTTGTGGTGGGAGAGGCACCCCTGAGGGGGGTTCTCGCTGGGACGGAAGTGGCCCCCTCTGTGATGCCACCGGGGTCGTCCGCTCTATCACCTGTTCCAGAGGAGGAGCGCCGGATGACTGCCTATTGGCTCGCTCAATCGTCCTAGCGGCTGCTCGGGTGCGTGCCCTCGTCCTGGTGGAGATGCGGCCCTCCGTATGCGCTCCAGCCTCATGGCCTTGTCGCTCGGGGTTCGCCGTATCTTCAGCTCCCCCATTTGCCCTTATCCCTGGCGATCCCACTGCGCGCCTGCGGTCCCCCCCCTCCTCAACCCTCCCTCTTCTTCCGAGGGGCCTGCGAGTCTCCTGTAGCGCCTCTGCCCTGACATGGTCCACTTCCATGGGGTCACTGAGCTCATGGTGTCGTTGACCGGATGTTGCCCCCGAAGGGGGGGAGGGGGGGGACCTTGGCCTGGACCCGAAGCCCCCTAAGCTCTGAGAGCCTGGTGCTGCGCCAGGAGGTAGTGGGGTTGGTTACAGGATTTCAACACATACATACTAGCCATACATGTACCTGGTATTTTATTTGAATGCCTTGGTTACAGGATTTCAACACATACATACTAGCCTAATACGAGCGAGGTACCAATAGGGGTACGTAATACTATTTTAGTGACGAAATCTCCCGTGAACCCCCCCTTCCTTTCTCGCGATATATTTAGGTAGACAAACGATGCACGGTCGGTGCCCCTTTCTTGATGTGATGGTGTAGCACATCCACCGTATAAGAATGCATATATTTATACTCGTACGTAGGCGAACCTTACCTGGTTGCACGTATATACAATGCCAAGAACACACACGTGCGGGCAGCGCTCTGGGAATACCAGGTATACCTGTAGACAATTATTATATGTGTGTGTGTTCTTCACATTAAACCGTTATTTGTACCCGTCGACATCCAGCACAACCAGTGTCCGTGCCGATTCTTCAATCCTAGAAGAGATACAAGTTCTGTGGTCACAAAGCTATGCCACAGAGATACTACGTTGCCACGTGTGCAGTATGCACTGCAGTGGGCAATGCAAAGCCATGTCATCATACTAGATACGACAGGCACGACATACGCAATCTATGAAATAGTGAAACGAAAAGAAACAATCAAAGAGAAAACAAAAACAAGGTAGACAAATCGAAAGAGAAATAGAAAAAAATGAAAGCAAAATCTAGGAGAAACAATCTGTCTTGCCCCCCCCCCGCAGGCGAGGTGATGGCCAACACTTGAAAAAGAACGAGCTGGAAAAAAGAAAGAAAACAAAATAAGAAAAAACCACCACTCACTGCTTGTAACCAGAGTAAGACGTGTGTGTGCGTGCACAGAGCCCGCCGGGACTGGATTTGGTGGCGTGTGCGTCGAGCGCGGTGGTGAAAGGTGGACCAAAAAAATGTTGAATCCACACACCAACTCACACACACACACACACATACAGAAAAAATCAAAACAGGCACCCTACCCTCGTACCCGAGCCGTTATGAAGAGGCTTTTGTTTCCTTGGTTAAAAACCAAGTAAAAAAAGGCTCGCTTCGCTCGCTCGCCTCATTATTATTTTTAGATTTTTTTCTACTGCTCTTTACGTGCATTTTTTCCAGCATTAACGACTTAAAGCGGCTTTATGTTGCCGAACCTTGTCCGTCTGCTGCCTAGGCGCATTTAAATTTGCCAGTTTTAAGCCAGAAAAAAGGTATACAAGGCGCTTCGCTCCGCGGGCGGCCTACGCCGCCCGCTACGCTCGCTCAGGAAGGAAAAAAGTACATCAAATTATGCGAAGCGAACAGAGATCCACGATTGAGTTCAGTGTTTTCAAGGATCGTAATTAATTGCAAACCGGTGACTTGATAATGCCAAGAGCCCCGCCGCCATGCTTGAGGAAAAAACAGCTCCGACGTCAGCATGGATGCCACATATACGCTTCGCGTCGCGGATGTCGTACGTACGTACATATATATATATATATATATGTACTACTGTCTGTACTTGTTTTCTTCTTTCGATATGCTCTATATTTTTAAACAATGTGGTTTGCGTGTGTCAGCTCGAAGCTGGTATACGCGTAGCGTGTGTCAGCTCGTGGCTGGTATACGCTCAGATCCGCTTATCGATGGCCGATAAGACACAATCTGGAGAGGGCAAACGCTTAAGCTGCCGTTAAGCAAACTTGTATGTGTAAGCTTCTCTTGTAAGATAAAGAGATGTTGTTGGCGACTCCTGGCCAGTGTTGATTGATTGTGCTCAGCAGATGGGCTGATGATGATGAGCAGATGTAGAGTGAGCTCATGTGGGGGGGGCGATGCGTGCTTGCGCTTGCAACAAAAATAACAAAAACAGAAAAGATACCACCCCAATCAATCCATGACCCTAGCCGGTAGCCAATATTATTACTCCAACAGCTCAACTGCTAGGGTGCGCTCAAATCAGTACCCTGTGGCAAATCCCGAACCTTACCGGTTCTAAGAAGGATACTGGATATATATGACAGTCCCGCTACATGTACACATGTACTTCCGTACGTACGATACAGTACATATACTTTATCACATATCAGTAACGACACAGCTTGTAAACTGTTGTTTGTCACACATTCAAGCTACGTACGTACTACTTAAAGTAACTACAGCAACAATACGATACACGTCAAACAAGGCTGCTTGTGGTGCGTATGCTACGCTATGTATACCAGATGACTATGTATTATCAAGTAACGACAGATGGTTGCTTACTATCATCTCCAATACGTCCCCTCGTTAGGGTAATACTGCTTAGTCTACTTCTTCGTTACATGCCATAATTCCAAAAATGCACACAACAACGATGATAGTTGTTGCGGGGAAAATGCTCCGCATTTGTTACTCAGAGCCAACTCATTATGCTACTGTGTGATACCCAAAAGAAGGCAAACAAATAAATGAACAGAAATGAGTATCTTACACGAGGTAATTGTCTATCATACAGTGTATCTATTCATTTCGCAAAGAGCATAGAAATGAATAGCCTCCTAGTGTTCCTGACCTTCCCCAAAACAAAGGAACACCAGTGGACTCTGTCAGCTTTATATTGCAGCTCGATAGACATCACCTATTGTCCTCTTTCCCTGTTGAAGGCGCCCACGTGACGCGTCCGCCTCCCATCAGCCTGAAGTTCGTGCAGTCGTGAGCCGATCTTGTCGTACTGAAATGTTTAGGAAACCCTCCTTTTCAAGTTATCCCGAAAATTCTTTGATTTGAAGAAGGATATTTTTGAACTGGATCTTTGCTAGATGCTTGGTTGCGCAGTCTGCCAGCATTTTCCCAGTTGGAACGTAGTGGAGTGTGATCCTTCCTTCCTTGACCAGCTCCCTGATGAAGAAGAAGCGCAGTGCTATGTGCTTGGTCCTTGCCGTATAGGTTGAATTGCCCGCAACCGTTAGAGCTCCCGTGCTGTCGCAGCTGATCGGTACGGAGTTGAAGTTCTTGAACGTTAGTTCCTTGAGGAAGTTTGACAGATACACTGCTTCCTTGGCTCCGTAGCTTAGTGCGTTCAGTTCAGACTCGACGGTAGACAGGGCTACTATTGATTGAGTCTTTGAACCGAAGCTAATGGGTCCTCCATTCAAGAAAAAAATCGATCCCGTCGTCGACTTGCGCGTGTCAGGGTTTGCACCGAAGGAAGCGTCTGTAAACCCATGTAGTCGAAATTTCCCTTTCTTGAACGTGATGGGCAAGTCAGGGTGACCTTTGAGGTACCTCAGGGCATGCTTGGCTGCAGTCATGTGTGCTTGCGCCGGCTTGCTGCACGCCCTGGTGAGCTGGTGGACCGAGTAGCACATGTCGTAGCGGGTACACTGCGTCAAGTATAGCACAGATCCCACGATGGCTTGATAGAGTTTCGTAGCTGTTGCGCCTAGTACCGTCTCCTCCGGTTGTTCGTTCGAAAGCTCCGATCCATATCCCGGCGTGTGTACAGGGTTGCACTCCTCCATCCCGAACCTCTCGAGGATGTTTTCGACGTAGTCTTTCTGTGTGATGGACAAGGTCCCTTGGTCATAGTCACGAGTGACTGTCATGCCAAGAATAAGGCTGACTTCTCCCATGTCAGACATAGCAAAGCGGTCAGTGAGAGCCTTTTTCAAGTGTCTCACTACGCTCTCGTCCTTTCCAGTGATCAGTATGTCGTCAACATACAGATTCAGGATCACAAGGGTGTCCCCGCTTCCGTGCGTGTGAACGCAGGGATCAGATTGCGTGGGTGTGAAGCCAACTGTCAGCATCTCTGCGTTGATCGTGTCGTACCACAGGACAGGTGATTGCGCTAAGCCGTAAATACTTCTCTTCAATTTGTAGACCATTGGCTCACCGGTCTTGGGGTCCTTGGCGTCTTGTCCTGGGGCAACTTTGACGTAAACAGCGCGCCCTTCGATCTTAGACTGTAGAAAGGCCACTTGCACGTCCAGCTGCCATACCGGCCATCCATGTTCGCATGCGATTGCGAGTAGCATGCGGATGCTTCCGACACGACACACTGGCGCGTATGACTTCCCGTAGTCGATGCCTGGCTCCTGGACATATCCTTGAACGACGAGCCGAGCTTTGAACCGACCGTCCGTCTTTTGCTTGAAGACTAATCGGGATCCGATGATTTTGTTGTCCTTGGGTACGCTGGTGATGGGAACCAACTCGAACACTTGATGTTCCTTGAGACTATTCGTCTCCTTGTCGGTAGCGGCTTTCCACTCCTTGTGCTCCGGTGAGTTGATAGCATCATTATGCGTGCGAGGAGTTTGAAGTACTCGTTTCACCTCCTCCGAGAACCGTTTGTCGTCTGGGTTAGAAGTGGCGTACGTAAAAGCCTTGTACGATAGAAATGGATCTCCCTCGATGTGGGCAAAATCCTCGCGCATGCCCATGGTCTTGATCCGTGGTTCTCCCTTTGCAAGGTAGAGGAGTTGGTTGGGAGTGAGTGAGCTGTCGAAAGTGTCATCCGTGTTCGGATTAGACCTCGTACTAGCACGAGTTACTCGAGGCTGCTGTGCAGCCGGTTCTCCAGTTGATGCTGCAGGTACGACCCCCGACCATGCTCCAGCCTCTTGTGACGTTCCCTCCTCCGGAGATGGCGCCGGTTCCTCAGGTGATGGTGACAGTTCCTCCGGTAGAGAAGATGCCTCGTGCTGTAGTGATGCTGCCTCTTGCGGTTGTATTGATTTATTGGCATTCTCCTGTAGCATGCCCCGTATCTTTGTCCGAAGGTGTTCCAGCTCCTTCTCTGGTGAGTCCAAAATTGTGAAATCCAGGAAGGAAGTGAAATCGATGACATCATTTTCGTAGTCCTCATCGTCGACAGAGTAGTCTGTTCCAACGGGTGGCATGGAGTATGGCGGCGTCTCCAGGAAGGTGACATTGCGGCTCTCCACAACAGTCCCTTTAGCCGGATTGTAGATCCTGTAAGCCCTGCTGTCTTGGCTGAAGCCACAGAGTTTACCCTCCCATGCTTTGTCACCGAGTTTCGTTGTGTGGGTCTCGATATGCACGAAGGCCCTTGAACCAATAGCTCGCAACCCCGATAGATCCGCCTCTTTGCCATGCATCTTCAAGAAGGGTGTTGCTCCCCCCAATGCTGAGTGTGGTGCCCTGTTGCACAGGTGGACTGCTGTAAAGAATAGTTCGCCCCACATGTTGCGCGGAAAGTTGCCGTCCTTAAGAAGGCACCTTGTCATTGTCGCCAGTGTCCGTCCGTCACGCCCCGATACCCCGTTCTGTTGGGGAGTTGCTGTGGCGGTGTACTCCATAGTAATGCCGGAGTTGATGCAGAGCTGCTTGAACTCCTTGGAAGTGTACTCGCCTCCTTTGTCGCACCTCAGTCGTTGGATGCGCAGTCCCAAGGGAACAGCCACCGTCATGTTGTAGAGGTGGAGTGAGTTGACAGCCTCCGCCTTGGATTTGAGGAGGAAAATTTCCTTCATGCGGGAAAAGCCATCAGTAAACTTACTGACGTACTTGTATCCTCCCTTTGCTGCTGGTGTGATTGGCCCCATTAGGTCCGTATATACCAGTTCCATTGGTCCATCGGTCGTGTGCTTGTCCTTCTTCGGGTGCGCCTTTTGCGTGCTTTTTCCTACTGCGCAGATATCACAACCTGACACAGTGCCGGTGTATTCAACACCGTTGCCTTCCACCTTGCGAAGAAGTTCCATGTTGCAAGGGTTCATGTGTCCCAGTCGCCTGTGCCAGGTGTCAGCGCTTACTTGCGCCGGGAGAGCCACCGAGGGTGTTGATGGTGTCTCGGATCTCCCATAGGTCACGCCGTCAAGGGCGCGCAGTGACACGTCAAACGAGCACATACCCGCGTCCTTTTGGTGTTGGTTCAAAAGGAGAGAAGTCTTGTTGTCGAACTGGAGGTGGGGGTTCCCTGTTTCGAGGATGGTGCTCACTCCTGATTTCATTGCTCGTGCAGAGGAGAAGAGGTGGCGTCCCATCCCGGGAACAATCATGACGAAGATGCGGACAGGGATAGGCGGACCTGGTTTGTTGATGATGTGTCCGCAGATTTTTCCCGTTGCCGTCGCGAACACCTGCTTGTTGCCTGCGGTCTCGATGGGCTTCGGCTGTTCCAGTTTTCGGTACTCCACCATGCCTTGTTGCAGCCCTTCAACTCGCTATCCACAAAGTGGTCCGAGGCACCGCTGTCCACCAGCATGGTGAACACGTCCGGGTTGGATACTGTGATCCCTCCGTCATTTCGTGTCGTCAATCCTGAAAATGCGAATCCCTTGTCAAAATCATCATCGAAATTGAGGGATGGGTTCTCATCGTCGTTGACTGGAGGGGATCCTGCACTTAGTACAGCAGTGGCGAGGTGAGCACCCTTGTGTTCCGGACGCTGTGCGCCCTGTGCATAGCACCCCTCATCACTGTGAGAAGTAGTCTTATGGACGGAGCACCACTTCTGCCCAGAGGCTCCCTTGCTTCCTGCCGTGGATCTGGGGTTCCCCCCGAAATATTTTTTCGTCTTTGGCTTCTTGTCGTAGGCTCCACCACCAGTTGAGTTGTGCGCTTCGTTCCTCTTTTGCCGGCAGTTGCGGACGAGGTGACCCACTTTTCCACAATTTCTGCAGGTGGATGTCTCCGCGGTCATGGCGACACCTCGTCCAGCGATCTTCCCTTTTGCGCTGCTGCTGCGAGATAAGTCGTCAAGATAGAGATGTCGCATGGTAGTTTGCATCTGGTCGATATCAAACGTAGGGTCGCGGTACATCATCATCTTGATGTCCTTGTAATCTTCTGTGAAGCCCTGTACACAGATGTCCTTGAAGCGGCGGTCGGTGATCGGCTCACCCATCTTGACCAGTTCCGCGCGTGCGAGGGTCTTCTCCATGAAGAAATCATCAGGGTCTTGGCCTTGCTTCATGCGGGTGTTGACCAATTTCTCCATCGTTGCGCGGACAACCTCGTCAGTGACCTTGTTATACTTTTCGACTAGGGCCTCGAGCGCCAATTGCCCATTGCCGCTCATGCCGTCATCCTCGTCATTTTCGTGTTTGTGCACGATCAGCGAGGCTGGCTTCTCGGTGAGGAGGTAGAGGATTGCGTAGAGGTCTTCGTTCGCGCGGTCAAACGAGGCAATTTCTTGCTCGAGTGCTTCTTGCGTCCCAGGTGTGCCTGCCGTTTCTTCGGTTGGCCGGGCACGACCTTTGATTAGGCTTGCAATATCGCGCCGCGTAACACCAAGTACCACAGCTAGCTTCTTTCTCCACTCCCGAAAGAGACCAGGGTCCCTGCCATCAAACTTCTTCAATGCTTTGATTGTGTTGGCCAAGCTGCTGGTGTTGTCGCTCATGATGTTGTCGTTGGTACAGTAGTAGTAGGCCACCACAGGAGACGGCAGCAGTTCTACGTCCTCAAACAGCTGCTTGCTACTCGTAGGTACAGCAGAGGCAAGTACCACACACCGTGTGTTATACGTGCAGCACTGTTGTACAGGTACTGCTGTGTGGCGAGACTGTCAGGCCAGGTCAAAAGTATTCTACCTGGTATAAAATAGAATTGTTCGTATGAACGGCCAAGTGGGGTCTCAGATTCTTCGCAGATTATATGTTTTCCGAAAAAAAACTTGATGAAACTTCCGATCGACCTGCCTCCGTAGGGTGGTCGGGTGAATAGACAGCGCGTTTTGCTGTCGGAAGTGGATTACACAGCTAGCTGTTGCTCGGACGTCTTCCGAGACTTATGATCCAGAGCGTGGACTACGTCAAGCTAGAGCTCCCAACAGCAGTTCGACTGCGTTGTGGTGGAGATGGCTGTCTTAATGACGTACAGCAGCAGTGTGTACCTCGAGTATGGTCGAGGGTGTCAAAAATAAAAATAAATTTGACCTGACGCGGTGAAATTATATTCAACCAACGTTCTGCGTGGTGGTTCTCTGGGTGTCGTTATCACAGTTTTCGCAATTCTAATGACTGCTATCTGCGTACGACCCTCTAAGACCCACTCACTTTGATATAGTAGACGGCCAACGCACTCGTAGCCCGTAGACCTTGGAAGGCGGCAGTACTCCTTGTAGAGGAAGCAGCAGCAAGCGATCTTGATCGCTTCTTGAAACCCTGAAATTCCGTAGAGCTGATGTCAGAAGGAGTAGTTGTGAACTCGTAGCTCTTGGAGCGGCCGGTCGTGGCGGCCGTGGTGCCCCGTGGCTTGTAAGTCGCGTTCGCTTAGTGTTCGAGGCTCATAACCTTTTCAACAATGTGGTTTGCGTGTGTCAGCTCGAAGCTGGTATACGCGTAGCGTGTGTCAGCTCGTGGCTGGTATACGCTCAGATCCGCTTATCGATGGCCGATAAGACACACTCTGGAGAGGGCAAACGCTTAAGCTGCCGTTAAGCAAACTTGTATGTGTAAGCTTCTCTTGTAAGATAAAGAGATGTTGTTGGCGACTCCTGGCCAGTGTTGATTGATTGTGCTCAGCAGATGGGCTGATGATGATGAGCAGATGTAGAGTGAGCTCATGTGGGGGGGGGCGATGCGTGCTTGCGCTTGCAACAAAAATATCAAAAACAGAAAAGATACCACCCCAATCAATCCATGACCCTAGCCGGTAGCCAATATTGTTACTCCAACAGCTCAACTGCTAGGGTGCGCTCAAATCAGTACCCTGTGGCAAATCCCGAACCTTACCGGTTCTAAGAGGGATACTGGATATGACAGTCCCGCTACATGTACACATGTACTTCCGTATGTACGATACAGTACATATACTTTATCACATATCAGTAACGACATAGCTTGTAAACTGTTGTTTGTCACACATTCAAGCTACGTACGTACTACTTAAAGTAACTACAGCAACAATACGATACACGTCAAACAAGGCTGTTTGTGGTGCGTATGCTACGCTATGTATACCAGATGACTATGTATTATCAAGTAACGACAGATGGTTGCTTACTATCATCTCCAATATATATGTCTGTACTGTATGTACGAAGAAAGCGAAAGCACAGCACGGCGCAGCAGCAAAAACAATGAAAATGAAACCGAGAACTCGGAAAGGAAAAAAAATCCCCGCCCCCTCTCGTGTAATAATTTTCTGCCTGATTGGAACACCTTACACCCGGTCGAAAAGAAGAAAAGAAAAAATCGCACAGAAGAGCTTCTCTCTCAGCCTCGTACGCCGCCCGCCCCTCTCGCGACCACCTCGCTACCGATTCGGTCCGGGTAAAGCTTTTATCACTCTCTGCCACAATCAGCCCCGTCGCCCGCCCCTCGTGAAGCCCGGTGCTCACCGTGGCCGTCGTTCGCCAGCTCGATAACGTTGGTGTTCAAACTGCACACCTCCCTCTTTCAACTTCAGCGTGGTCGCAAAAATAAGCACCGCTTGAATATATCTTGCCCTCCCGAACGACCTTTATAAACTCGTACATACTCTATCAACAATCATAAATCGAAGCCAGACAAAGCCCGTTCATGCATCCCTCGTGTCTCGAGGCACACGCTGCGCCCAGGCACGAAAACGGCGACCGCGCTCCTTGCAACCCCCCCTCTACCCGCCAGCACCCGCTGGCACTCGCGACGGTGCCGGGTCCTCCCGCGATGCCGTGCTCGGAGAACACGCACACGAAACGAAAGAAGAAAAAAGGAAGAAATGACCGAGAAAACAAAGAACTGCTGGAAGGGTCCGGCAAGTAATGAAAGGAGGCGGTTTGGAAGTGGGAGCTCTGAGAGGCCAGGGATGCACCAACCGAGCACGCTCAGGGGTTGTGATCTAAGTATGTAGTTCTACAAGGGGGAAAAGCTTCTTCGGCGGCGTGACGGCCGCCTCGAAGCTTAAGCCCCGCAGGTTTACTGCAAATGGCAGTTTTCGATGCCAAGGGCCCGTGACACATGTTGGACGGTGATCCCGAAGGGAATAAGTCATAATAGTCGGAAGGAAAAATATAACCGACAGGTTCGACGCCTGGTGACCCGGGGCTCGGCTGATGGACATCGTTATCAGTTGAGGGGTGGACAGACCTTGATAGTAGATCTTTAGGGAGGTTTTGTGCTGGACGCCTGAAGCCGACCTTCCGACCAGAACCCGAACCCGAACCCGAACCCTATGCCAATGGGTAGTGCTGGGATGCTCTACTTGGTGAGACTCGAGGTTGGCTCGGCCGGCATGGATGCTGTGGTTGGGAAGACTCTAGGTTGACTCGGGATGCTGTGGCTGGGAACCACTCGAAAGTTGAATACGCCGCGTAAAACATACCCCTAGCCAATCAGAGTGCCTAATTTGGTACCTTAGGAAGATCTACTATAATGCTTAGTCCACTACTGATGTACAGTATCGCTGGTGCACTTGATTGAGTGTCAAGGCACCTTGCAGGAGAATTGAAAAATAAACTATACCAACCCTTCGAGCAAAGATCACTCAGAGTGTCTAACTACCGCGTGCTTTATAATGTGAGGTTGACCGTACGTTATACTGTTGTACACGTTCGTGGGGAACGTATGATATTTACTCCTTCCGTACAGCCCACGACAGGTAGTAATGAAATATGGAGAAATAATCTATGTTTTACGTTCGTGGGGAAAGTATGGCATTTGCTCCTCCCGCACAGCCCACAGCAGGTGATCATTGATGGATACAAAGGACTCATCTACGCTCTCCGGCACTAAAGCGAAACAAAACAGAAAAACCACGTGTGTATATGAGATTCTCTCGTCCCCCAAAACCCAACCCACAGCACTCTTCAGCAACAACGACAAACAAATAGGAAACCTGGATCAACCTCGACAAGCCAAATCAAAGAAAGCCAAAACGCCATGGAGAAGAGTTCATAAATCGTTCGTGGGGAAGGTATTAATACATTTTCTCGTCCCGTACAGCCCACAACAGGTAGTATAATTAATACCTGGTAATGGAGAAATAGTCTACCTCGTATGCTCTGCGGCAATCAGGCGAAAGAAACCCCAGCGAAAGTATGATACTCCCTTGCCTGCTAAACGTAACCCATAGCGCTCTCCAGCAATACTAACTCCAACAAAGAGAAAACCTCGATCTACATCGAATCGGCAAAAAAACACAATTCGTAGTCCTTGACGACGTGAACATAGTATTGAATTTCTTATGATTAGAATACCTCAACGTGAACATAATAATATACTTCTTTTAATTATAATACCTCAACCACCGAACTCAGAGCGCGACATGTAGCCCAAACGACCTATTTCTTATCTTCCATAATAGTCTCGTGGCACACACGGTCGACAGCTTAATTCAGAAATTAAATAATTTAGACGTACACAAAAAATATACTATCAATCTTCCTCCACTATCTTTAGGCCGGATCTTATGCATTTTTTTTTGAGGTGATTATATGACTGTTTACGGAGGCTTCGGGGTATCTGGTCCCATATCTGATCAGATTTTATCAAAATCACGTCTTATGGGGCCTGTTTGGTGGAAAAAATGTTCCTCCGAGATTTTATCACTCCTGAAATTACGTGAAATGATTTTTTTTGGCAGCCTTTTCTGATCAACTCTGAAAGTGATAAAATTTGGCTTTGCACTAGACCTCGGTGGCATTATACAATTTTGTCTAGGTTATAGACTGGGTTCATGACGGGTCACGACGCTACATGCTTGGTTATACGCTTGTACACAGCTGGGCTCCAACACTTGTGCATCGGCCACCACGGAGAGGGAGGGCATCAGTACCTTGGCCACCATCGTGTCCCTTGCGGCTGCCCAACTGCAACTGCTCTAGGCAAAACAACTTTGGAAACGAATAGGACGAGACTACAGCAGCAGTATCAAAACAATCAAACGGTATTTTTCTGACTACGACCGCCGCAAGCAGCTCATGCTCCGCGAAGGCGAGAGCTCCTTGCTGGTCCAGCGACTAGCAAACCCCTTACGCAGCTCCCCAGGGGGTTCCACATTCCGCTGCTTACTTCGAGGAGCTGGTGGTGAAGGTTGATCGCCCAACCCGGCGTGAGCGACTCTCGTTCGTGTCGTGGTCCACGTGGAGTTCAAAATGTCGGTTGTGTTCTGTTTTTTTATAGTTCTCCCATGAAATAAAACCAAAATCACGATAAGACGGCGCATGGCGCTCCGATCTGGTGTGGCTTTTTGCCGGTGGAAAATCCGACTTCCTGCCTTTTTCAATCGCTCAAAAAAAATTGCATAAGACCTAGCCTTAACAAAAACTTTCACCTCCTCCCCACAGTGCAAAAATAAAAAAGGCCAATCGGCCAAAATCGTGTAAATGTTATGATCTCGGGCGGGGAACAACTCACGGCAGCTATACGTAGTAATGTATGCCCATCCATGTCAACCGCGCGCATTTTGTTTTCAGGTGAGGTCAACCGTACTATATGGGAGGGTGACGAGAGATCGTCTCAGTTATACTGCTGTGACGTCAGACCCCATACCTTGTTGCGAACGACGATGCGATTACACTGTGATAAACCTATAAATTTAACGACCCACCCTGCACCCCCTGTCTGTGCTTACAACATCGTAAAAAGGAAAGACCGGCAACAAAATAGCTCGAGACATAAGGAACGGCCTATAGTCGGGGGCAGGTCAAATCAAAGTCGGCTCAATATAACTCTGATGCGATAATACTCTTTTTGAGCATAGAACGAAACAACCCTCACCGCGTGAACGAATGTGAGAGGCATCGCAGAAGGACTCTCGGTTTGGGGGGGGAGGGCGAATCCTTCAATTTTTAGTTTCATCCGATGCAATTGTATACTGGTATTTTATGTGTTTGCCGTCAAGAAGGCGGACCGTGGGAGGACTCGTTAAATTTAAAGCCAAAATAAAATGATTGGCATCACAGGATTTACTAGTAATTGTTGGTAATGAGGCGCGACCTCGGTAATACCTGCAGCAGTAGTAGTCATATCATCTGCGATGCATCATGCTGATGGGCGCATACGGATTATTTTGTATTGTGCTGAACGAACGAACACGAAGGAATATCTACCACGTACGACTACTGTACTACTGTACGCCGTCGTGGGTGCATCTCAATAATTTTCGTAAATGTTCTTGGCCTCTCCTGGCTCTTGATATGAAGAAGTACTGGATTTTTGGTCGAGTGTGTATCCTGGTTTCCATCTCGAAATCCGGCATAATAATTTGAAGACGAAATCTGCACTGCTGTGTACCACAGAACTTGTATCTCTCATCAGGGATTGAGGAATCGGCACGGACACTGCTGTGGTGCTGGATGTCGACGGGTAGAAAGAGTCAAGAACACACTACACTCGACATGTTTTGTCCAGCAGAGTGTTTTCTGGTTGAAATTCAGCACAATAAAAATCTGCATCTCACATGTTTTGTCCAACAGAAAGAGCTTATTTTTCGCAACAGGTGTCACCACAACTTTACTTGGACTGATGTACGACATCTACAGCAGCAGTGCGCCTCCCGCACCATAACAGCAGCAGCAGCACCAGTAGCAGTAGGTCACACGAGGCCAGGGTCAGCGTCGCCGTACGCTCGGCTTGTCGGTCTAACCCTTGCACCCTTTGTACGCGTACATATACACACACGTACTGTAGTACGTACCCTGCACTCGTTTTTTTTCATGTTTCCTGCTTCCCACCTCGAAAGTCGGCATAATATTTTCGAGACGACAACACGAACATGGCATGCCCGGAAGAGCTTCTCGTAGCAGGTGCCACAACTACTGCTGCTGTGCAACATCTACATCAGAGCTTCTCCAGCAGCAAAACAGCAGCAGCAGTAGCAGTAGGATCCACGAGGCCAGGGTCAGCGTCGCAGTACGCTCGGCTTCTGCCCTTTGTACACCGTACTCGATGTTGTGTGTGTGGTTCCTGATTCCACCCTCATAATTTGAAGACGAAATATCCACAACCTCTGATACGACATACATGTATCCAACAGAGGTTCTCGTAGCAGGTGCCACCACGACTACTGACTGCTGTACAACTACAGCAGATCTTCTCCTGTTTCTCCGTCCCCTCGTCAGTAGTAGGGTAGGCCTGACAATATCACCTGCAGCACATGGCCCGAACGTTGCTGTGGGCAGACAGGCGAAGTCTGCCTATGACTACTCGTAGTTGGGTTTCGTTAGTTACTACCAGGTACGTACGTAGGTAGAAGAAAGAGCTAAAAAAACAAAGCCGTCTGCCTGCTGTGGACAGGCCCAGTCTGCCTGCTGTTGAGTGCTGCGGACAGGCTCAAGCTTCCTGCTGTGGATAGGCCCAGTCTGCCTGCTGTGGACAGGCCCAGCCTGCCTGCTGTGGACAAGCATAGTCTGCCTGCTGTGGGCAGGCACAGTGTGCATGCTGTGGACAGGCGCAGTCTGCCTGCTGTTGGCACAGGCACGAAAACCGTTATGATTTTGTATTTTGAACACGGCCCAGCACAGACGTGCCTACACACGTTGCCGCACCTAGCTCGACGAACTGTGAACGATTTTCCACCCCACCAGGACGAGAAAGTGTCTTGCGTGTGTGTGCGTGCAAAGAGCCAGCCAGGACTGGATTTGGTGGCGTGTGCGTCGAGCGCGGTGGTGAAAGGTGGACCAAAAAAATGTTGAATCCACACACCAACTGACACACACACATACAGGAAAAATCAAAACAGGCACCCTACCCTCGTACCCGAGCCGTTATGAAGAGGCTTTTTTTTCCTTGGTTAAAAAACAAGTAAAAAAAGGCTCGCTTCGCTCGCTCGCCTCATTACTAGTAATTGGTGGTAATGAGGCGCGACCTCGGTAATACCTGCAGTAGTCATATCTGCGATGCATCATGCTGGGCGCATACGGATTATTTTGTATTGTGCTAAACCAACGAACACGAAGGAATATCTACCACGTACGACTACAGTACTACTGTACGCCGTCGTGGGTGCATCTCAATAATTTTCGTAAATGTTCTTGGCCTCTCCTGGCTCTTGATATTTGGAAGTACTGGATTTGGTCGTGTGTATCCTGGTTTCCATCTCGAAATCCGGCATAATAATTTTAAGACGAGATCTGCACTGCTGTACCACAGAACTTGTATCTCTCATCAGGGATTGAGGAATCGGCACGGACACTGCTGTGGTGCTGGATGTCGACGGGTAGAAAGAGTCAAGAACACACTACACTCGACATGTTTTGTCCAGCAGAGTGTTTTCTGGTTGAAATTCAGCACAATAAAAATCTGCATCTCACATGTTTTGTCCAACAGAAAGAGCTTATTTTTCGCAACAGGTGTCACCACAACTTTACTTGGACTGATGTACGACATCTACAGCAGCAGTGCGCCTCCCGCACCATAACAGCAGTAGCAGCACCAATAGCAGTAGGTCACACGAGGCCAGGGTCAGCGTCGCCGTACGCTCGGCTTGTCGGTCTAACCCTTGCACCCTTTGTACGCGTACATATACACACACGTACTGTAGTACGTACCCTGCACTCGTTTTTTTTTCATGTTTCCTGCTTCCCACCTCGAAAGTCGGCAAAAAATTTTCGAGACGATAACACGAACATGGCATGCCCGGAAGAGCTTCTCGTAGCAGGTGCCACAACTACTGCTGCTGTGCAACATCTACATCAGAGCTTCTCCAGCAGCAAAACAGCAGCAGCGGTAGCAGTAGGATCCACGAGGCCAGGGTCAGCGTCGCAGTACGCTCGGCTTCTGCCCTTTGTACACCGTACTCGATGTTGTGTGTGTGGTTCCTGATTCCACCCTCATAATTTGAAGACGAAATATCTACAACCTCTGATATGACATACATGTATCCAACAGAGGTTCTCGTAGCAGGTGCCACCACTACTACTGACTGCTGTACAACTACAGCAGATCTTCTCCTGTTTCTCCGTCCCCTCGTCAGTAGTAGGGTAGGCCTGACAATATCACCTGCAGCACATGGCCCGAACGTTGCTGTGGTCAGACAGGCGAAGTCTGCCTATCTATGACTACTCGTAGTTGGGTTTCGTTAGCTATTACGTAGGTAGAAGAAAGAGCTAAAAAACCAAAGCCGTCTGCCTGCTGTGGACAGGCCCAGTCTGCCTGCTGTTGAGTGCTGCGGACAGGCTCAATCTTCCTGCTGTGGATAGGCCCAGTCTGCCTGCTGTGGACAAGCATAGTCTGCCTGCTGTGGGCTGGCACAGTGTGCATGCTGTGGACAGGCACAGTCTGCCTGCTGTCTGCCTGCTGTTGGCACAGGCACAAAAACCGTTATGATTTTGTATTTTGAACACGGCCCAGCACAGACGTGCCTACACACGTTGCCGCACCTAGCTCGACGAACTGTGAACGATTATCCATCCCACCAGGACGAGAAAGTGTCTTGCGTGTGTGTGCGTGCACAGAGCCCGCCGGGACTGGATTTGGTGGCGTGTGCGTCGAGCGCGGTGGTGAAAGGTGGACCAAAAAAATGTTGAATCCACACACCAACTGACACACACACATACAGGAAAAATCAAAACAGGCACCCTACCCTTGTACCCGAGCCGTTATGAAGAGGCTTTTTTTCCCTTGGTTAAAAACCAAGTAAAAAAAGGCTCGCTTCGCTCGCTCGCTTAAATACTAGTAATTGGTAATGAGGCGCGACCTCGGTAATACCTGCAGTAGCCATATCTGCGATGCATCATGCTGGGCGCATACGGATTATTTTGTATTGTGCTGAACCAACGAACACGAAGGAATATCTACCACGTACGACTACTGTACTACTGTTGTTGTTGTTGTTGTTCTCACGTTAACTCTCTGACGAAGGAGTCCGTGGTCACACAAAGGTGCTGGAGCCCTAGGAAGATCCGAAAAACCAAAAAAAAATCGAAAATTCGGCTGCCTCAAAATACACGAGGCGAAAAAAGCGCACACAAGATAAAACCAATGTGCAAAACTGAACTAACATGGCCGCGGGTATATCCTCTCAACTATAACATAGAAGAGTACCCCCGTTCCCACCACTAACCAACTCGTGGCTGCTGACTACAGCGGATGCTGTCTGAAGTGCTGCCTGCACCGTACGAAACGCACGGTAGTCGTGAAAACGAAAGAGGAACACACCTGCCTGCTATCTGGGGTGCTGTCAGAGTGAAGACTCGCGGATATGCAGTCAAAAAAGGAGCAATCGAACCTTACTACCACACGAATATCAGCGATCGCCATAATCTCTTCCTGGACTGTCTGACACAAAAAAGTGCAGCACAGTTATGATACCACGTCCCTGATAATTGCGTAGGTTATTCCCCATGAAGGGTATACAACACGTTAAACTACAAAGACCAGCAGTGACGACGTTTATAACAAGTACCGGTAGATACTATTCTGCCTCGTGAAAAACAATACCAGGAAAAAACAAACTATGACTGCTTCTCTCGTGATGATAGTGTGCGCGCAGATCATGGGTCTCCATGCACCGTCTTCCTGCCGCTCTTCATGGCCGCATCATCGCCTTGGCCCAATCCACCCGCTCCTTTGCGCGTGCACTCGTTGCCATTCCCTTCCAGTCGTTTCCCTTTCTCCGTCATCCTGAAAAAACAAAATGCTCCTCGCACTTGCGGTTCTGATCTGGAAAATGAAAATTCTCGCGCAGGGGGAGGTCAATCAGTCTCTTCCCCGCACGTCGACGCTCAGTCTCCCTCCTCCCTCGTCGTCGAATCCAGCCTCCTACCGGCGCAATAGACTGTGCCGTAGTGTGGCCTGTGGTGGCGCCTGCCTCCGCGCACGGACACCCCGATTGAGCATTGCTGCTCTGCCGCAGCTGCCTAAAAAAGACGCGCGAATCGTAGGTGTCCGTGCCTGACGCACCACGTCCGACCCAACTCTACTGCCGCCTGAGCCTCGCGGCCACAGGCAGCAGCGAGAAGGTATCACTCCTTGAGGGTGAGTCCGGCCTTACACTCGCCAGAAAGACCTACCCCACTCGCTATTAGCCGGATAGGGCATGCCTCGCAGCATTCCTTGCCGAGGCAGCGAGGGGAATGTCGTGGGTGCATCTCAATAATTTTCGTAAATGTTCTTGGCCTCTCCTGGCTCTTGATATGAAGAAGTACTGGATTTATCCGTGTATCCTGGTTTCCATCTCGAAATCCGGCATAATAATTTGAAGACGAAATCTGCACTGCTGTACCACAGAACTTGTATCTCTCATCAGGGATTGAGGAATCGGCACGGACACTGCTGTGGTGCTGGATGTCGACGGGTAGAAAGAGTCAAGAACACACTACACTCGACATGTTTTGTCCAGCAGAATGTTTTCTGGTTGAAATTCAGCACAATAAAAATCTGCATCTCACATGTTTTGTCCAACAGAAAGAGCTTCTTTTTCGCAACAGGTGTCACCACAACTTTACTTGGACTGATGTACGACATCTACAGCAGCAGTGCGCCTCCCGCACCATAACAGCAGCAGCAGCACCAGTAGCAGTAGGTCACACGAGGCCAGGGTCAGCGTCGCCGTACGCTCGGCTTGTCGGTCTAACCCTTGCACCCTTTGTACGCGTACATATACACACACGTACTGTAGTACGTACCCTGCACTCGTTATTTTTTCATGTTTCCTGCTTCCCACCTCGAAAGTCGGCATAATATTTTCGAGACGACAACACGAACATGGCATGCCCGAAAGAGCTTCTCGTAGCAGGTGCCACAACTACTGCTGCTGTGCAACGTCTACATCAGAGCTTCTCCAGCAGCAAAACAGCAGCAGCAGTAGCAGTAGGATCCAGGAGGCCAGGGTCAGCGTCGCAGTACGCTCGGCTTCTGCCCTTTGTACACCGTACTCGATGTTGTGTGTGCGGTTCCTGATTCCACCCTCATAATTTGAAGACGAAATATCCACAACCTCTGATACGACATACATGTATCCAACAGAGGTTCTCGTAGCAGGTGCCACCACTACTACTGGCTGCTGTACAACTACAGCAGATCTTCTCCTGTTTCTCCGTCCCCTCGTCAGTAGGAGGGTAGCCCTGACAATATCACTTGCAGCACATGGGCCGAACGTTGCTGTGGGCAGACAGGCGAAGTCTGCCTATGACTACTCGTAGTTGGGTTTCGTTAGTTACTACCAGGTACGTACGTAGGTAGAAGAAAGAGCTAAAAATTCAAAGCCGTCTGCCCAGGTCTGCCTGCTGTGGACAGGCCCAGTCTGCCTGCTGTTGCGTGCTGCGGACAGGCTCCATCTTCCTGCTGTGGATAGGCCCAGTCTGCCTGCTGTGGACAGGCCCAGTCTGCCTGCTGTGGACAGGCCCAGCCTGCCTGCTGTGGACAAGCATAGTCTGCCTGCTTGGGCAGGCACAGTGTGCATGCTGTGGACAGGCGCAGTCTGCCTGCTGTTGGCACAGGCACAAAAACCGTTATGATTTTGTATTTTGAACACGGCCCAGCACAGACGTGCCTACACACGTTGCCGCACGTAGCTCGACGAACTGTGAACGATTTTCCACCCCACCAGGACGAGAAAGTGTCTTGCGTGTGTGTGCGTGCACAGAGCCCGCCGGGACTGGATTTGGTGGCATGTGCGTCGAGCGCGGTGGTGAAAGGTGGACCAAAAAAATGTTGAATCCACACACCAACTGACACACACAAACACACACTTACAGAAAAAACCAAAATAGGCACCCTACCCTCGTACCCGAGCCGGTATGAAGAGGCTTTTTTTCCTTGGTTTAAAACCAAGTAAAAAAAGGCTCGCTTCGCTCCCTCGCCTCATTATCATATTTATTGATTTTGATGTTCTACCTATTCCTTCTCCGGTATATGTGAGGAGGACCCCCAGGTTCGACTCGACATCTATGGGACTTCCCTTTCTTAAGAGGGTAGCGTGTAGGACACGCCAGGTTTTGGTATAGGATCGGTACGGACGATTCCACGAAACAACCATCAACGATGATGGAGAGGAAGAGTGTGTGTGCAAGGCACGGGCCATGCATTCCAATCTGCAGTGACTTCTTGTCACGGGGCAATGTCACTGCTGACGACATTTCTGCTGACAACAACAAATAGTCCAGGAATATGGGTGACCACAGTCGTACAATAAGATACGGATATCCACGACCTCGGCGAATGGTGGGACCTCCGCGGGACAATACCCATGGGACGGTCTGGTCGATAACCTGGAACCCACATCGCCCCCCAATGCTTGAACGCGTAGTACTGGAGAACCCAGTACCGCCTTTGAACATTTAAGAAGAGTGACAGGTTCGTGGTTTTCTACCATTCAAGGCATCGTACAGAAGCAGTATAGTTGATGTATAGGCCTCGCACTTACTTGTTCGCCTAGTCATGCCACCCCTTGCGTAGTAAAAACCACGGGCTTGTACTAGTAATTGGTGGTAATGAGGCGCGACCTCGGTAATACCTGCAGTAGTCATATCTGCGATGCATCATGCTGGGCGCATACGGATTATTTTGTATTGATTGTGCTGAACGAACGAACACGAAGGAATATCTACCACGTACGACTACTGTACTACTGCTGTACGCCGTCGTGGGTGCATCTCAATAATTTTCGTAAATGTTCTTGGCCTCTCCTGGCTCTTGATATTTGGAAGTACTGGATTTGGTCGAGTGTGTATCCTGGTTTCCATCTCGAAATCCGGCATAATAATTTGAAGACGAAATCTGCACTGCTGTACCACAGAACTTGTATCTCTCATCAGGGATTGAGGAATCGGCACGGACACTGCTGTGGTGCTGGATGTCGACGGGTAGAAAGAGTCAAGAACACACTACACTCGACATGTTTTGTCCAGCAGAGTGTTTTCTGGTTGAAATTCAGCACAATAAAAATCTGCATCTCACATGTTTTGTCCAACAGAAAGAGCTTCTTTTTCGCAACAGGTGTCACCACAACTTTACTTGGACTGATGTACGACATCTACAGCAGCAGTGCGCCTCCCGCACCATAACAGCAGCAGCAGCACCAGTAGCAGTAGGTCACACGAGGCCAGGGTCAGCGTCGCCGTACGCTCGGCTTGTCGGTCTAACCCTTGCACCCTTTGTACGCGTACATATACACACACGTACTGTATTACGTACCCTGCACTCGTTTTTTTTTCATGTTTCCTGCTTCCCACCTCGAAAGTCGGCATAATATTTTCGAGAAGACAACACGAACATGGCATGCCCAAAAGAGCTTCTCGTAGCAGGTGCCACAACTACTGCTGCTGTGCAACATCTACATCAGAGCTTCTCCAGCAGCAAAACAGCAGCAGCAGTAGCAGTAGGATCCAGGAGGCCAGGGTCAGCGTCGCAGTACGCTCGGCTTCTGCCCTTTGTACACCGTACTCGATTTTATGTGTTTGGTTCCTGATTCCACCCTCATAATTTGAAGACGAAATATCCACAACCTCTGATACGACATACATGTATCCAACAGAGGTTCTCGTAGCAGGTGCCACCACTACTACTGACTGCTGTACAACTACAGCAGATCTTCTCCTGTTTCTCCGTCCCCTCGTCAGTAGTAGGGTAGCCCTGACAATATCACTTGCAGCACATGGCCCGAACGTTGCTGTGGACAGACAGGCGAAGTCTGCCTATGACTACTCGTAGTTGGGTTTCGTTAGTTATTACCAGATACGTACGTAGGTAGAAGAAAGAGCTAAAAAAACAAAGCCGTCTGCCTGCTGTGGACAGGCCCAGTCTGCCTGCTGTTGCGTGCTGCGGACAGGCTCAATCTTCCTGCCCAGTCTGCCTGCTGTGGACAGGCCCAGTCTGCCTGCTGTGGACAGGCCCAGTCTGCCTGCTGTGGACAAGCATAGGCTGCCTGCTGTGGGCAGGCACAGTGTGCATGCTGTGGACAGGCGCAGTCTGCCTGCTGTTGGCACAGGCACAAAAACCGTTACCAGGTATGATTTTGTATTTTGAACACGGCCCAGCACAGACGTGCCTACACACGTTGCCGCACCTAGCTCGACGAACTGTGAACGATTTTCCACCCCACCAGGACGAGAAAGTGTCTTGCGTGTGTGTGCGTGCACAGAGCCCGCCGGGACTGGATTTGGTGGCATGTGCGTCGAGCGCGGTGGTGAAAGGTGGACCAAAAAAATGTTGAATCCACACACCAACTGATACACACACACAGAAAAAATCAAAACAGGCACCCTACCCTCGTACCCGAGCCGTTATGAGGCTTTTTTTCCTTGGTTAAAAACCAAGTAAAAAAAGGTTCGCTTCGCTCGCTCGCCTCATTATGATCATGATTTGACTTCCAAGTGTTTCAGTCATATACTACGAAATGTCAACTACTAGCGGACGTGTTAGTGTCCTTCGCATGCACGCTTGCATGGTTCAGGATTGACATACACCACGAAAATAAAACCTTTTATAACGCACGATGGCATACGGAACCACGTGTAACGAACGATGTGATACAAACCCACGTATCAGGTATACATTGGTATACAAAACCAGGTACAACGAGTGGGTTTTGGCATACAAAACCATGGATACAATGGTATACGAAACCATGTACTAGTAATTGGTGGTAATGAGGCGCGACCTCGGTAATACCTGCAGTAGTCATATCTGCGATGCATCATGCTGGGCGCATACAGACTATTTTGTACCAGGTATTGTGCTGAACGAACGAACACGAAGGAATATCTACCACGTACGGACTACTGTACTACTGTACGCCGTCGTGGGTGCATCTCCATAATTTTCGTAAATGTTCTTGGCCTCTCCTGGCTCTTGATATGAAGAAGTACTGGATTTGGTCCTGTGTATCCTGGTTTCCACCTCGAAGTCCGGCATAATAATTTGAAGACGAAATCTGCACTGCTGTACCACAGAACTTGTGTCTATCTGAGGAATCGGCACGGACACTGCTGTGGTGCTGGATGTCGACAGGTAGAAAGAGTCAAGAACACACAACACTCGACATATTTTGTCCAGCATAGTGTTTCCTGGTTGAAATTCAGCACAATAAAAATCTGCATCTATCTCACATGTTCTGTCCAACGGAAAGAGCTTCTTTTTCGCAACAGGTGTCACCACAACTTTACTTGGACTGATGTACGACATCTACAGCAGCAGTGCGCCTCCCGCACCATAACAGCAGCAGCAGCACCAGTAGCAGTAGGACACACGAGGCCAGGGTCAGCGTCGCCGTACGCTCGGCTTGTCGGTCTAACCCTTGCACCCTTTGTGCGCGTGCATATACACATACGTACTGTAGTACGTACCCTGCACTCGGTATTTTATATGTTTCCTGCTTCCCACCTCGAGAGTCGGCATAATATTTTCGAGACGACAACACGAACATGGCATGCCCTAAAGAGCTTCTCGTAGCAGGTGCCACAACTACTGCTGCTGTGCAACATCTACATCAGAGCTTCTCCAGCAGCAAAACAGCAGCAGAGGTAGCAGTAGGATCCACGAGGCCAGGGTCAGCGTCGCAGTACGCTCGGCTTGTGCCCTTTGTACACCGTACTCGATGTTGTGTGTGTGGTTCCTGATTCCACCCTCATAATTTGAAGACGAAATATCTACAACCTCTGATATGACATACATGTATCCAACAGAGGTTCTCGTAGCAGGTGCCACCACTACTACTGACTGCTGTACAACTACATACAGCAGATCTTCTCCTGTTTCTCCGTCCCCTCGTCAGTAGGAGGGTAGGCCTGACAATATCACCTGCAGCACATGGCCCGAACGTTGCTGTGGACAGACAGGCGAAGTCTGCCTATGACTACTCGTGGTTGGGTTTCGGTAGCTAAACCGTTATGATTTTGTATTTTGAACACGGCCCAGCACAGACGTGCCTACACACGTTGCCGCACCTAGCTCGACGAACTGTGAACGATTTTCCACCCCACCAGGACGAGAAAGTGTCTTGCGTGTGTGTGCGTGCACAGAGCCCGCCGGGACTGGATTTGGTGGCGGGTGCGTCGAGCGCGGTGGTGAAAGGTGGACCAAAAAAATGTTGAATCCACACACCAACTGACACACACATACATAGAGAAAAAATCAAAACAGGCACCCTACCCTCGTACCCGAGCCGTTATGAGGCTTTTTTTTCCTTGGTTAAAAACCAAGTAAAAAAAGGCTCGCTCCGCTCGCTCGCCTCATTATAACAAGTTATGGCATACGAAACCATGTATACTATGGTTTACGGAACCATGTATACTTACTATAGGATACAAAACCATGTATACTATGGTGTACGGAACCATGCATACTTACTATGGCATCAAAACCATGTATACTATGGTGTACGGAACCATATATTCTTACGATGGTATACAAAACCATTCAAACCATGGAATACAAAATAACGTACCAGGTACAGTAGTATGTATACTATGGTATACGGAACCATGTATATATAATGATGTACAAAATCACCTATTATTCCATGTATGTATGGTTTAGGAATCGTGTATGTATACTATGCTATGGTATACTGAACCATGAATACATAATGATGGTGTATACGGAACCATCTATACTATGGTATACGAAACCATGTATTACAAGTGATTGATGATATACAAAACCATGGTGTACAACACCTTGTATCACTGACAATGGTATACAAAACCATTCATACCAAACAATGGTATATAGTGCCTTTAATGGTATACGAAACCAGTCATACCGAACAATGGTATGTGCCTTTGACAATGTTCAGAGCCTTTCTCGACGTTGTACAGTGTGTATATGATACGATTGCTTGCAAGCTTTGGTACACACAAACTGAAGAGAAATAATTGTGCTGAGCGACGATTTCGTCAAAGGGGTTGTGCATGCAGAGTGCGCAACGGACGATACAAACGTTTGGGTTGATCAACCTTTTTAAAAACGATAAAAAAAAATCTGCATGTCTTGACGACGGTGTGGTTGTAACAATAACGGTGCAGTATAACGGACTGCGGTGCATGGTGAACGATACGACGACGACATGTCTCCTCGGTCGAAAAAGGCATCATCGACTACACGAGCAAGAACGAACATGCTTTTGATTCAGCGAATAATACTGGAATCGACTTATACCGAGTTGATAGTATACAACTACTATCTATCTATACAGTTAACGATGTGTATAAGAGACGTGCTGACAGTCATCAACGGTTGACTGCAGCCAGAGCACTCACGATAATGCAGTAGAACGAGCGGGGACTCTTAATGTGCCCGATTAGGATATTTTACTTCGGAGTGTGCAGTTCACGCGCTCGACTGCCTGCCCTCAGTTAAAATCCAACGGAACGATTCCGACACTAGAGAATACATAATCCATGTATCCAGGAATCCCTAGTGTCTCGCACAAAGAGGCAGATGACAAGCACACCGTGTCTCTTTCACCCAAAACGATTACGAAAATACCGTTTATTACTTCATTGAGTAACCACACACATGCATACTTTTAAGTATATGAGCACTGTACGCGGCTACTGTTGTAGTCAAATAACCCAGTCATAACGCATGAGTGTATACTCTTCGTATATGCACACCCTTGCATAACTACTAGTAGAACGTTTTCTCCCACTTGTACGCCTCAAACTCTATAGCAAATCGCCACGAATAAAATGCTACCAGTATCATTTCGCGTGGGGCACATTCACACGAAGTAACAAAACACAACCACACTGGTATCTCAACGATATACCGGGACACTGGTTGTTGGGGTTCAGCACTTAGGTGTCTAACCATGACTTGGTTCGTGGGCACTACTCCACAAACGATATCTCCCAAGCAACCACAAGACAACTAAACGTGAGGTTGCGAATCACGTGTTAAAAGGCCCACTACAGAACGATTGACATCCGGCCGGATATTTAAATGGTAGTGCGGTGTGGTGCGACGGTGTTGACAACAAGTACCCCCAGGGGCTATAGCAACGTCGACAACGAACGGTACTGGGGCTTGTTTCAGGGTGACGAGGCGACAACGTCTCGCTTACGTGTGGGACAATCAAATGCATGCGGATCTTCAGCTAGGATCCTCGTACGATACGCTCTGATCATCTCATGACAATGTGGCACGATATTGCCATGTCTCCAAATACCCAACCTACGGTCGACGGTTTATCTTTCACGAGAGAGTGGTATTGGAAATTAGTCGGCGGGGCTTTACCAGGGCCACGCTTATGACTTTCAATATAGCTTCAGTTGTTGATAAGTCCCAGGCGAAGAAAGATGATGCGTCAGCTTTTAGTATTATTCTCCCGGCAGAGTAGATACAGATGGAAGTGGTCGAGTGGGTATCACGTACACCCACAGAAGGAACCACCAAGTAATTCATAATAAGCCAATATACCGAATAGTCATGAAACCGTCAAAATACTGAACAAGCATATTCGAACACACTCCCTGCTTTTTCAGCGAAACAGCAATGAATGACAATTCGAGATAACCGAATAAAACTCATCTCCATGATCAAAAACCAACTAAAATATTCCAAGAGGAAACCTGTACCTTACAAGCAAAAACCCCTCCCTCCCGTATGAACCTATTGCAGATCTCCTTTGCAACAGTTCAATGCCGTAAAAACAAAAACTAAAGCGATAGATGAATGATATAGCGCATGAGAGGGACTCCGTTCCCCCGGGACACACGTCTCCCTGTGCCAACTACTCCCGCCATAAACTATCTTTCCCTATAGAGTTTGCCCGGCGCGTACTATTCCCGAAACAATATCCGTTCGTGTCAGAACCAAAAAGAACAACACTCCCTGTTCCTGGTTCAGTTCACTAGCTATCCTTGTCCCCTGAAATAATTCGCCTTCTTCCTACTCGTGTACCGAGATTTTCATCACCCTCAATCATGAATAATCATATATATACCCACAATATTTCATCTCCCAACTCGCGAACAAGATTTTCATCTCCCATCAAGTTCGGAAAAACAATGGTGATAGAACAACCAATCATCATGAATATTATGCATACCCTCCCTTGTTCTGTCACCACTAGACAGCACAAAGACAGATTCCTGCAAGACCCAATAAAATCAGTATCCACCAACACCGCAGCATCTGCGGAACACCCCTGCTCAAGATGCGCACCCACCACGTACTCTTCATTCGCCAATCCGACAAATCAATAAATATCAGTTCCACCAGTCACCTTCTGGTCCTGTCTATATCTCCATAAGACTGTTTGATTTGAACATGAAATTACATTGCACAACTCCAGACAAAAAAGAAGCTACGTATACCGTCGAGTAGGCGATATTATACCTATCAAATAGGCCTCCGTACCCTTTACGACTTTCCCGGGATAAAAAGTATATATACTCCGTACGATCATTCAGAAACCCGTATCCAGTGGCAAATTCTACATATCATCTACCACTTTCCCGGGAAGAAAACGATGATTACCATATAATTTTATCCCTAACACGTCGCAAACGGATTTTTATCATGCACGACTTATTAACCGGAACGAATCCACACCCGGTCGAAAATGACACATCTCCATTTGACGAACCTACAATAGTAGACGATAATATACCTTCTTCGTACCATTCACGACTCTCCCGGGATACAAAATATAATCCATACCATCCTGATCTCCGTAACCAGTGATAAACGATACACATATCATTTACCACTTACCCAGGAAGAATGATAACCGCCATATAATTTAGTATTCCCTTACACGTCGCAGCGGTATGTATCGAAAACGACTTTCTTTACCCGGAACGAATCCAAACGCAGTCGAAAATGACATATCTTCATTTGTACGATCAAAAACGTATTTCGACCGACAGGGGTATCCAATCGCAAGAGAAAACTACTCCCACGAATACCCACCAGAGAGACTAAAGACATAACCTCCCGCCCGCGAAGTTGCCAAGTCACTAAAAAGGCTCCAGCTGACGAGATACCTGTCTGTCCATTGCACGACCTTTCCGCATCATAAATACACCCTTGACACCGACTCCCTCCAAACCTTTGAAAAATGCGATATTAGCGTAATGTGTTTGTCCAGTTGCTCGTCTGGGCCTGCCCACATCGAACACGGAGCGCAACGAAGCGCTGTGGATATATGTGGCAGTAACATTTCTAACCAAAACACAAAAATACGGCTTTTCAACTACCAGGTGGGGGACGGGGGGTATGCATGTACATCATCCGGAAAAATAAGTCCAAACGATACTTGCGTACGTACCATCCACTATGAATTTCATCCCACATTTCATACGTACTCGTACGTACTACGAATCAATTTACGATTTTCTACCCTCGTCGTAAAAAAGAAACAAACCTCTCAATGTAACAGTGGATCGAAGAACCCACCATTACGAGTGCAGACGCTATCCCCTCGCCCCGCGTGTTGCTGGACCCACAAAGGGATCCAGCGGACGATCCAACCACGCTTGCCCCATCCACGACCCCCCGCTGCTGCTGCTGCTGCTGACCTTCCGCGGCTGCTGCTGCTGCTGTTCCTGACCTCCCGCTGCTGCTGTTCTGCTGCTGCTGTCGTCGTGTGCACGCGACTGCTGTGTCACGCGACTTGTTGCCGATGCAGACGTGTTCTCCTTCGTTGCTAATAGTAATGCTGCAGCAGCACCCGATTCCCCACACGTCCACTCCCTCGACCACTACCGCACCGTAGTCGAGTGCGCGCATCTCGTACGCGGCTTTCCCGACCATGCCACATGGGTGGCCGGGTGCACACGGCCTGGCTCACCGTGCGACTTCACGCGAAAATGTGCAGATTAGACTTCCATCCCCACAGCTCATAGCCCCACCACAATCTCCCTGAGTGGGGTGCGCACGTACAATTTCGCACGACTTGTTATCCTCCGTGCCACTCCCCACGGAGGCGCCTACGGTTATGCTTCCACCGCAGGGCTTTTTCTCCTTCAGTTAGCACGCCGTCGTGTCTCCGGCATACTCCGAGAGCACCAACACAGCTTCCGCACCCTTTTCCACCGAGGTGGCCATCTTCCGCGGAAACGCGTTCCCCCTCCCGGCTCCCGTTGCCAACGTCGGAGTGTTCCGACGCTGGCGTTGAAGCATCTCTCCCTGCTCCAACTGCGGTAGATAGCTGTTGCTGTCTACCGGACCCCATCTGCGTCATCATCTCGAGGGTCTCGGCGTGAATCGACCGTCGACGCTCCTCTGCGTCTGCGGCCGCCCGCTGCAGCCCCTCGAGGGCGAGGCCCTGCTCTAATACCAGCATCCGAAGATCTTCTACTTCGTCACCCATGAGCCTAGGTTCTCAACGTTGCGAACTCTAGAGTGTTGATAAGTCCCAGGCGAAGAAAGATGATGCGTCAGCTTTTAGTATTATTCTCCCGGCAGAGTAGATACAGATGGAAGTGGTCGTGTGGGTATCACGTACACCCACAGAAGGAACCACCAAGTAATTCATAATAAGCCAATATACCGAAGAGTCATGAAACCGTCGAAATACTGAACAAGCATATTCGAACATCAGTAGCATACTGGCCGATGTGCACGGTGAGCACAGAGCCATCTAGGTCAGGTACCGGCAACGTTGTCCCTAAAAAGAACTCGTCCAGTGCTGTAAAATCCGGTTCTGAGCGCGTCATTAAGGTCTGCCTGCATACGACCTAAATGAACTGATGTTTCCGCAAGTAAGTTCACCATCCCTCGCAACACGATAAATTACGGGTGATTGTTGGGAACGCACAGTATAGGGACCACGCCAGGGACTAATAAGTTAGGGTTGGGTCCATCAGCAACGGTATAGGGGCGGTGTACAAACACTTGTGATCTCCCTGCTGATATTGCGGAAAGGACAGTTTCTCGTTAGATTATGTCTGCTTATCGGTACGTTCCTGCAAATTGCGACAAGCAATTTCGTAAGCGAGTTGCAGGTTTCCAACGGTACGACGGGAATAATATTCGAGTCGTGTTCCAGAACCAGGCGTACACGGGACGCTGATAATAATGTCAACGGGTATCAAAGCTCTACGGCCAAACATTAAAAAATGTGGGGTTTCTTCGAGCGTTTAGTGGATGCTGTGTTGTGCGCGAGCTGAATAAACGGTAGTAATTCTGCCCAATTGTCGTATTTAACGTTTACGTACATCGCAAACATGTTGTGCAAAATACTATGCACACGCTCTAAGACGGAGTTGCCTTGTGGGCGGTACGCTGACGTGCGCGTCTTTTTGAACCCAAATACGGATTGCAACTCCTTGACCAGTTCATTTTCAAACTCGCTGCCTTGGTCCGAATGCAAGGTTTCTGGAGCGGTGAAAATAACGGAACACGCGTTTTACAAGAATACGGGCGATAGTGACGGCTGAGTTGTCACTAATCGCGACCAACACGAGACAACGAGTCATGTGGTCAATCACGGACATGATGTACTTCGAGTTATTCGACAACGAATTGTACTCGACCAGGCCAGGGTGTACATCTGAAACAGACGGAAAACAAAACGATGCTCAACATATGCGTCGGAGGACCGGAATAAATACGTCTTGCGATGTTGGTACGAAAAATAGCATCGAAGTGCGTGGCTACATCTGTGCACATAGACAGCCACTGAATCACACAGTCTCGGGTTTAATGAACGTAGCTTCCGAAGCTAGATGACCACCGAACGCTGGTGGATCACCGTACGAATCATTCCCGGAAAGTGGTGGGTGCACAATTGTGTCACCGAACGAACTACTCTCTTACAGATATATACGCCAATAACGATTGGAATAGCGCGGTTTCGTTCAAACGGTTCGTGGCTTATCGTGTACTAGACTTCATCGTTGGAAATGGGAACGGTAACAACTGTTTCAACACATTGTTTTTCCAGAACCTTTCTGGGTTCATCAACGAAAACCACGGAAACAGCGACAACGCTGAATGCGGAACAGCGACAACGCTGTATGAGAAGCCACGGAGACAGCGACAACATTGAACGCGAAACAGCGACAACGCTGTATAAGTAACAGCAACGATGCTGTGTAAGAGGAACAGCGACAACACTGTATGAGGAATAAGCGACAATGCTGTTTAGGAAACATCAGTATCGGCGCTTATCAGCGAATTGTTCGCTCTACGAAGATGCACAAAATCCACGGCATCGAGGTGTGAGAGGAGCCTTGAATGGTGCGTGGCTAGCCGAACGGTAGAGTCTTTCCCTCATACGCTGCGGGAATATAACTTAGGGCCGCCACTCAAGCACGTTTCATTCGCCACTACGCCAACGCTCGGTATAACTATATGTATAGGGTACAAACAATATTCCCTACTGTATGCTGAACGATAAAGTTGGAAGAACGATCATCCAACGATTTAGCATACTAAAAATAGGCATGTCTAGTTGTGATATGGATGGGTCAGGAGGTTGATCGGCACTCTCGCCGTATAACGTCCTTCCCAAAAGAGCACGATCGCTAAAAAGCGAATGCGACAACGGTTTCATATCACTACATGTATGTACGATACCTGACTCGAGTAATCTGGATCTTGAACACGGGAGCCATCATCAGTAAACGTTTGATGTGGGCGAACGCGACATTTAATGCGTTCACACGTGGCCATTTGGCTCCCCCGAAAAACCCTCTACAGCCAAAAAGCGCCCTCTGGAGGGGAAAATTACCTATTTACAGTACTTTAATTCTTGTGGTTTACCTGGTATAATGGTCAGTGACTGGTTCTTCGTGCACAATAAAAACAAATATTTAGTTCGATACTAATAAATTAAATGTGTATCGGGCATGTATGACGTTCCATCACGTTTTATTGTGGGGGGGTAGACCAACCCCTGAAAGTACTCTCTGCAGTATTCCAGTCTTGGGGACAAACCTTTTTGCTCCCTCGCGAGGCGTTGCGTACATCTCACTGCGCTGTAAATCCGCCGTCGGTCATAGAGTAAGCACTCCCCCCCCCCTCATTTTTTTCTCAAGTAAGTACGTATTTAAAAGGAACTCTGCCGTGTGTGTCATCATCGCTACTATCACTATAATATTACTAATAATGAACAACCACGAGTACGTACCAGGTACTACGTAGGATTGAATACTTCTTCTGAGAAGTAGTGAGAGTTGTTGAAATTTCTGTACGTATGAAGCAAAACCTGGCGGACCACGCCCGCTTATTTTTTCTGGAGCTTTTGTTGTCGGTGTTTTCTTTCTGACGAAAGACTGACTTTGTTTTGAACGAGGGCTTCTCGCTGGGCGTTATTGCTGAAGCGCGCTGTGGGTTGGATTTTAGGGGGCAATGGAAAACCATAGTTTTTTCTGTTGACTTTCACTTTAATATAGACGCAGTGCGTAAATACTTTCTCCATTTCAATTTTCTGTCGTGGATTGTACGGGGCGAGAAAATGTCATGTCTCCCCCACCAACAGTATAATATTATACATCTTAATGGCTACGGGCTTCGTCCAAGATTGCTTCTGTGTTTGTCGAGGTTGATCGGGGGTTTCTCTCTTTTGTCGCTATTGCTCAAGAGCGCTCTGCGGATTGGGTTTTAGGGGGCACTTGATTGCCGCAGAGAGTAGGTTAGTCTGCGTTACTTACCTGTAGTGGGTTGTACGGGACGGGCAAATATCATACCATCCGCTCAAACGGTTCTGGCCTTCTTCGATTGATTTTGTTTGTCGATGTTGATCGATGGTTTCTCCTTGTTGTCGATATTGCCGAAGAGCGTTGTGGGTTGGGATTTAGGGGACACTGAAAGGTCAAAGTTTTTTTTTGTTTTTTTTTCGCCGCAGAACGTACATTAGTCCACTTTCCCTGCCGCGGGTTGTATGGGACAAGATGATCACATGCCCTCCCCTCAAACGGTGTATTACACCTCTTCGGCTTTGCCTTTCTGGGATCCGTCCCAGCGGAACGTAGACAGAACCTCGGATAGTGGAGATTGATTCTCCATTACCTTTCGTCGTGAGCTGTACGGCACAAGATATATTATCATACTTTTTCCCACGTACGGAATATGATGCATTATCATGGCATATTTCGATTGCCGTTGTTCATTCGTATCAGGCGAGGATTCTCAGTTGCCGATGTGGTGCTTCTTACGGGTCGCTTTGTACACATTGGTGGAGAGAGATTTTCGGCATGGTCCGAAGGTGGTGTGCAGCAGAGTCTAGGGAAGAAAACAATGTTGTTTGATGATTTTGTCATGGCGTACGGGAACATCCAATGCGTCAGGGACCAATCATATTCCAAACAGGACAGGTTTTTCGAAGAATTCACAGCATTTCAGCCTCAACGGGCCCTTGGCATCGTAAACTGCCGTTTGCATTGATTTGTTCGTTGCGTGCGGGCCGTAGCTTCGTATTTGCATGCGGGCCTTTTTAGCTTCGTCGGCGGCCCTTCGCTGGGGCTTAGCTTTGACCCTTGGCATCGTAAACTAACGTTTGCAGCCATTGCGTGCGGGCCTTTTTGGCTTCGTCGTTGCGTGCGGGCATTGGCTTCGTCGCGGCCCTCAGAAGGCCGAGGCGAAAGCCCCCTTGTAGATATATATATAACTTTTAATAATTAGTCGGATTTGTTCCGATCGCTCACAGCCCTCCGTTGCCCTTAGCTCGCCCTCTCCGCGCTTGCGGGACCGACGATCGGATTCACCCCGCTCCCTTATCGTCTTGCTCTCAGCCTTGCCCTGCGTCCGGGGGATCGGCGGGACGTTGTGTTACAGCTGCTTCCTCTTGTGTGTCGCTATCGGCTTGGTCTCACCTCGATAGCCAGCTGTTGTCGTTCGTTGAGAGAGTCCTTCTGGGGATTTCCTCCTTTCCTCGCTCCTGAATCCTCTCTGGCCACGGGGTGGCCAGACGCCACGAGAGTTGAGTGTTGGTATTACTCAGCAGGTGCGACGTGTGGTTAACAGACAGGCACGTGATAGGCGACAATCATGCTCGGTGTGTGAACAGGATATGGTTTGACTTGTTTCTTTCGTTCTTTGGTGGGATTGACTAACCCCAGGTAGGGCCAGAGAGCACCCATATCGACCATTACAGCCGATACGGGGTTTCCATGACCCAGACAATGGCCTCCCCCGCCGGGGACACTCCATTGTATACCTACATCGATATGACAGCGAGCCATCCTACGGCTTTATCGCTGCCTTACACGATGCACCCTCCGTGCGTCACTGGTCAGGTCAGTCAACGTACATCACAGAATACCCTGTCGCCCACCTGGGCGACTCCTGAAGCCCGTAGCGCTGCAACACCCCCCTGCCCGACGCAGAACTATCGTCGGTGCACAGCGGGTATCCCGGCCACTACCCGGTAACAGCGTGGGCAACTCCTCCTCCATATCCCCGACGAACCGGCTGCCGCGTCCTTCCTTATCCATTCGACGATTAACGAGCTTCGGCCACGTACGGACATCCTCGATGCTCGTGACGCGGCTCCTACGCCTTCCGCTTTTCCTTCTGACGGTCGCTGCTGCTGTTTCGGCTTCTGCGGCGGCTGCAGTTGCTGCTGCTGCTGCTGATGACACAGTTGCTGCGCCTGATGCTGTTCCACCTCTTCCTCCTTCTCCTGCTGGGCAGGCTGTTTGCGCTCCCTCCGCGGCGGCGGAGGTGGTGGCCCTGATTGCCCCCCCGTCCTGCCGGTTCCCGTTGCCGTGCTCGGTTGCTGCTACTGCGGTTGCGCTCCTGCGTGGCACTCCTGCTACGGCGGTGGTGGCTGCCACGGCGGTCACGACTGCGACTGCGGCTCCGTGCATCTAACTTGAAAATGGTACGATGCTTTAGCATCCTTTGCCGCTTATGTAACGGGATACACAAAAACCTACCCGACCCCTGATCCGGCGTCCTCTCATAGACGCTTGATAGCTCAGACCGGGCTGCTCGACGGAAGTGATTCGCTACCCCCCGGTCCAATGCTCGTGCGCCCGATTCGCGTGGATGCCTTCCCTTCCGCGTTTGCTGGCCGCCTCCTTGATCAAGACCCTGTTAACCCCCAGCGTCTGCTCACCCGAGGAACTCCTCTAAGTTGCCGCGTCGTCCCGCGCTCTTCTGGGGCTCTTTTTCCCCTGCCGTCTCTTGAGTATCCCTCTCAGCCTCCAGAACATCTGCTGCCTCTCCGCCACGAAATTAGACGAATTCGAGCCTCATGTGGTTCGGCCGCTCATGGAAGATCTTGAGTTTGGCTGCCAATACCCCAACACCAGCTGTGCAATCGAGGATTTCGTCGAAACTCATCTTTGCAAGCTCTGTGTGAAACTTCGCTCGGGAACGTTTGGTGCACCCCTAGTGTGGTCTTTTGAAGATACTGACGTTTGACTCCAAGAAAGTAAGTCGTTTGAAGGTTCAGACGTTCACGCCACCCCCTCAAGTACTGACGTGACTCCGAGTAAGCAGCTCGGTTGAGGGCCCTGACGTTCACGCCACGTTAGAAGGTACTGACGTGACTCCGAGTAAGTAAGTCGTCGGAAGGCACTGACGTTCACGCCACGTTTGAAGGTACTGACATGACTCCGAGTAAGTAAGCCGTTTGAAGGCACTGCCGTTCACGCCACGTTTGAAGGTACTGACATGACTCCGAGTAAGTAAGTCGTTTGAAGGCACTGACGTGCCTCCGAGTAAGTAAGTCGTTTGAAGGCACTGCCGTTCACGCCACGTTTGAAGGTACTGACATGACTCCGAGTAAGTAAGTCGTTTGAAGGCACTGACGTGCCTCCGAGTAAGTAAGTCGTTTGAAGGTACTGACGTGCACGCCACGTTTGAAGGTACTGACATGACTCCGAGTAAGTAAGTCGTTTGAAGGCACAGACGTTCACGCCACCTTCACGCCACCCCCCCAGCCCGAACAGTGTCCACTGGTGAGACCCTTTCGTTCTAAAACTAATTCATGAGTCCTCAAACGTCATTCATCCACCACCACTTCAAGATCGTACCCCTTGTATAACGGTTTTCGTGAAAGTAGTTGTAGAAAGGTGGTGACAAACACCCCCCCAGCACGTAAACTACCTACTGCTTATTGGCATCCCAATCCCACCTTTCGCTTCGTGTCTCCAACACTGGGCCACTAATCTTGTAGAGTCAAATAGGAAGGTATCCTGCTCGGTTACACCATGCCTACATCATGTTTTCCAGCATTTGTCATGCAATCTAGAATTCCTACAACCGTTCTTCTCCGATCAGGCGGATCGCTCGATGCTTGGAGACGGACGACACAACAGGTGCGTGGTACGCCCAACCACTTCACGATCGCGTTCGCAAATGAGGGGAACCTTTAGTTTGGGCATTGGGCATATGTGGCCTCGCCTATATAGAACTGCCCTCCCCATGCGGGGACGAAGCACTTGAAAATTAGGGTCAACCCTATGTACATGTACAGGAGTGCAGTACTCAAACGGTGAAGATGCCCAATCGTCATTGGGAACCATGTCAGATACTTGAACAAAGTCAAGCTCGTTTGATTCTCCGTTCACTGCGTCAGCGGCTAAGACGGCGCGTGAGTATGCGCGCTGGGGAGGGGCTTTGTTTTCCTATCGGAAACTACCAGGTTTTCTCTCCTCAGTTTGATTTGCATTGTGTATCTCGTATCCACTGCTTAGGATGCATGTATTTGCTCTGGAAGAGCAGACACCCTTGCTACAGGCAAAGCGCTCCGGATAGAGGCCAGCTCTCCGAGGTCCATTCAGCACGAATGTAAAACAAACGCCTGTTTTCACGGTTTTCAAATATTCGTGCATGATACTATCAAGTAACTGTTCACGCATCCCCCAGTATTCGGGCGCTGTGATCACGGGATTGCAACTAATTATGTGTGTGATCCCCGATTCTGTGACACAAACTGCTTTGTCGACATCCTGGTAGTCGATAATCTAGTGCCGGGTGGTTTGTAACTACCAGTACTAATATGCCCGGTGCCACTAGGTTGATAGGTTTTATTTATTCGTTGGTGTCGCACTGCTATCTCTCTCTGCTCTTGGACGGAATGTGTGCGTCGTGCCTGCCGTATCCAGTGTGATGTGATACCAGCTCGGTATGCTGAATGAAGATAATATACATACTCTACAGCAGTCGGGATGAATAAGGTAATGCGGCCGTATGTGTTCGACTCGTACTCTGCACGTATTGTGTATGTGTTCTTCGCCTTAAACCATTCTTTCTACCCGTCGACATCCAGCACAACCAGTGTCCGTGCCCTTTATTTGATCCTAGAGAGAGATTTTTCCCGTGGTCACAAACTACACCACAGTCATCACCATATACGTGGATTTCTCGAAAGTTCCATGCTTGCCAGCCGACAATGCACGTTGTTGTCCAGGGGTTCATCGTTCTAAAGGGTGGTTATGTACGCCCAAACAGCGTAAGGCTCGATATTGTTAGTTTCCGTTATCACTTAACCGAGCAAACGGTCCACGAGAGCATGCGTGTATTAGTACGTACGGCACCTATGGCTTGTATCGACACCTGTCGGTTGCATTTGGTTTTGAAGACATTATGTGGTCAATCGCATGCAGACATTTATTAACGAACATGCATGTGTGTGCGATCATGAAAAACGAGCGAACATACGAGCACGAGCAACAGGCAAACGGAGGACGAGCAACGAGTATGCCTGCATGCATTGACCAGACAAGTATCTTCAAAGCCTTACGAAACAACAGGCAGAGCACCATCGGCAGCGTGAATACATAACAGTATATCACACGAATCACCGTCCTACAAGGCAGGCAACACCGAAAACATGTGGATATATGCATATAACGAGTATCCCATAACATAGTATGCAAGATGGAACGTGGGATTATAGAAAGAACACGATCACCTCATATCACAGTTTTGCAAACATTCCCATCGCCTGGGTTGTCCGTTTTTATTTCTTATAATTGACGGACTAATTATGTGCGCGGAAGCTAGAACATAGTATGCAAAATAGAACTTGGGATTATACAAAGAGCACGGTCACCTCATATCACAGTATTGCAAACATTCCCATCGCCTGGGTTGTCCGTTCTTCTGTCTTATAATTGACGGACTAATTATGTGCGCGAAAGCTTATGAGTATGGTTGTTTCCTATGGCCACGTACCGGGTCAAAAGACCAGGGAAAACCAGTGAAATGCCATCGTACCGGGTGAGAAGACCCGAACGGGTGAAACAAGTGGAATTCCAGCGTATCGGGTACTTGGAGACCATAACAACCCGCTATGACTCTCGTTGTGTGCCCTCAGTTGTTTCAACATAGCTTTCATCTACCCCCGAATAGTAACATGCCGTACACTGCACAGCTGAACGGCTTCCCAACAACATTACTTTGCTCCGGTAGGAGGGGACACTCATCCCGTACGTGTGTAGGGATGTGTGGGGCCAAAGTTAAACGTCTCCACGCTTGTGAAAGCAAGAGGAGCGATGGACCCAATGATCAAGAGAGCTTTTGCCGTGCGACCTTCAGTCCCATGAACGGTTATATTGATAGTGGTATGAATACTGTATATATATATACTGTGGATACATCCTCCACGTATGATATGTGGCCTTCGACTAAAACTCGTCGTTTCTACCCAGCTTCATCACCGTAGTATGCCCCGTATGAATCCCAGATACCTGGTACTCGTGTGCATACGATGTGGGTGGTACATCCTGATATGTCGCTTTTCAACGCGTTATCATGACTCGAAAAGATGGGAAGAGAGATGTACGAAATGGTCCCTAAGGATTTTGCCAAACGGCCTACCAGGTACCTGGTAGAGTTTTACGGGAGTGTGTAGTATTATATATAGCCCATAAACGCCCTTTATTGATGTTGTCAAAAGCATACATACTGCGAGCCACCCCCCCCGTATGCTTAACCGTGTATGAAGAGCTCACCCTGTTCGGGGTAGAAAAAATAAAAAAAGACTGCAGGTACAGAGTAGAGCAGTAGTAGTAGTAAGAGTATGGTTTCCTATCTTTTTTCCACATTACATGTACTCGTTAATATTCATATTCTTAGTCGTGTACGCACGGTAATGCAACTCGTCGTATAATTTACCCTGGTATACCATCTTCTCATCTTTTTGAGCATCGTGTGAAACTGCGTACCAGGTAGTGTATAGACTACTGATGGTATTGTAGACGGGGATACGGCTTTTCTGTGTAATTTTCAAGTTGAGGCGCCTTTGCTCCAGGCAGCTATTACTCAGTGCTCGGGGCATGGTAGGTTATCGGTTCCTGCGTACAACTTCAAACTTAGAACCATCTACGGAAAGCGCTCCTCCCGCAACGATATTCAAAAGTACTCCCTGTTTCGATACCAGCAGCGAGGTATACTTCAACGAACAGCAGTTACATGTGACATGTGACCACGAAAATACTGCTGTCGCTCAGGTTGGGCTGATTATTAGAGTCGTACGCATACGTATTGCCATGGTAGTCTAAATGAATACAGCCGACCCCCCCATTTCTTTCCTCGAGGAGTACCGCACAGCAAGAAAAAAAACGGCCGCACCAAAAAACACAGACGAGATGTGCGGGGCCGAAAACAAAAAAAATCGAGAGTGACGCCTGAGGCGGAGAACGGCCGCAAAAAAACGAGAGTTACACCTGACGCGAAGGCCGGCCGCAAACAATCGTCAAGGCGTGCGCGGGAACAAAAAAAAAATCGAGGGTCAGGACGGAGAGATTTGTGGCCTTCTTTTTTTCTGGTGCTGCCTTATCGCGAGTATGCGATGGTGGCTACCTGCCGTGACTACTGTTTCCTGATACGTTATGCATGGTCACTGCTATAAACAGCAGTAGTGCTACCCGAATATATGTACTCTATCGTAGTTTTTACGTGTATCCCTCGCCGCTGGTACCCATCCGACTCCATCATCCCGGACAGAACTCGGGGCTCGATACTTGGCCACCCATCAGATTCCATCCCGGAAACGCTCGGGCAGAGACACTGATCCCACCCAGGGAAAACTCGGGCCCCGATGTTTGGGCCTCATTCCGCCCAGGAGGACTCTCGGGCCCAGTTATTCGGGCCCTCGTTCCGCCCGGGAGAAAACTCGGGCCCAGGTGCTCGGGGCCGAACAAATTCCCTGGGTACCGATCTCTCGTGTCCCCGCCAGAGCTCATGACCTTGCGCTCCAATCTCCCCCTCTCTCTGTCATCGGCCTGGGTTCATCATGTTACAGCTGACCTTCACTGTGTACCGCTATCGGCTCGGTCTCACCTCGATAGCCAGCTGTTGTCGTTCGTTGAGAGAGTCCTCATGGGGATCTCCTCCGTACCTCGCTCCTAAATCCTCTCTGGCCACGGGGTGGCCAGACGCCACGAGAGTTGAGTGTTGGTATTGCTCAGCGAATGCGACGTGGGATTAACTGACATGCACGTGATGGGCAACTGACTTGAACGTGGTGGGCAAGACTCATGCACGGTGTGTGAACAGGATATGGTTTGACTTGTTTCTTTCGTTCTTTGGTGGGATTGACTAACCCCAGGTAGGGCCAGAGAGCACCCGTATCGACCATTACAGCCGATACGGGGTTTCCATGACCCAGACAATGGCCTCCCCCGCCGAGGACACTCCATTGTATACCTACATCGATATGACAGCGAGCCATCCTACGGCTTTATCGCTGCCTTACACGATGCACCCTCCGTGCGTCACTGGTCAGGTCAGTCAACGTACATCACAGAATACCCTGTCGCCCACCTGGGCGACTCCTGAAGCCCGTAGCGCTGCAACAGTTGCCCTCGAAGTTTCGCTGCTTTTTGTTCTCGGGCTGTGCTTATTATACGTCTGTGCCGGGGAGTTTCGGATGTTTCAAGCTTCCCCTAATAATTTCGATTTACCTCCGATCGTCTTGCCGACTCCCTTTCTTTCATGTCCTGCGACTTCTGGAGTGGAATCGTTTCTCGCGTATCTTCGAGTTCGTGTGCTTTTCGTATTGTCACCGTTCGTTGTGCGCGGAACGTCGGGGTCGCATATATATCCCAAAGGTTTTGTTTTCCATTTTCACTACCACCGCTGTTCAAGAGCAACTGCCACCGGCGAGCACGTACGTACGGAGGATTACATACATACATACCTCTTCTGAGCAGCAGTGAGAGTGGGACAATTGAGTACGCAGCAAAAACACTTAATTTAACATCTATCTATCCACTAGGGTTACAGACATACTTCTTCTGAGCAGCAGTGACAGTTGTGCAAACTATACACAGCAGCAGTACGTAGCAAAGCCTACTTTTGATCGCCGGCGAGAATAATTGTTCCTATCACGGAGTGTTTTCTGTATTTGTCGTGTATGTATGTATATATATATATATATATATATATATGTGTATGTTCTTTCCTCGATTTCGTCTCCCCGAGTAAAGAAAAGAACCAACTCCCCGTACATTCGATGACCCTCGCCCGTTCTCTCTGTTCAAGCATGTTGATAAGTCCCAGGCGAAGAAAGATGATGCGTCAGCTTTTAGTATTATTCTCCCGGCAGAGTAGATACAGATGGAAGTGGTCGTGTGGGTATCACGTACACCCACAGAAGGAACCACCAAGTAATTCATATTAAGCCAATATACCGAAGAGTCATCAAACCGTCGAAATACTGAACAAGCATATTCGAACACACTCCCTGCTTTTTCAGCGAAACAGCAATGACAATTCAAGATAACCGAATAAAACTCATCTCCATGATCAAAAACCAACTAAAATATTCCAAGAGGAAACCTGTACTTTACAAGCAAAAACCCCTCCCTCCCGTATGAACCTATTGCAGATCTCCTTTGCAACAGTTCAATGCCGTAAAAACAAAAACTAAAGCGATAGATAAATGATATAGCGCATGAGAGGGACTCCGTTCCCCCGGGACACACGTCTCCCTGTGCCAACTACTCCCGCCATAAACTATCTTTCCCTATAGAATTTGCCCGGCGCGTACTATTCCCGAAACAATATCCGTTCGTGTCAGAACCAAAAAGAACAACACTCCCTGTTCCTGGTTCAGTTCACTAGCTATCCTTGTCCCCTGAAATAATTCGCCTTCTTCCTACTCGTGTACCGAGATTTTCATCACCCTCAATCATGAATAATCATATACCCACAATATTTCATCTCCCAACTCGCGAACAAGATTTTCATCTCCCATCAAGTTCGGAAAAACAATGGTGATAGAACAACCAATCATCATGAATATTATGCATACCCTCCCTTGTTCTGTCACCACTAGACAGCACAAAGACAGATTCCTGCAAGACCCAATAAAATCAGTATCCACCAACACCGCAGCATCTGCGGAACACCCCTGCTCAAGATGCGCACCCACCACGTACTCTTCATTCGCCAATCCGACAAATCAATAAATATCAGTTCCACCAGTCACCTTCTGGTCCTGTCTATATCTCCATAAGACTGTTTGATTTGAACATGAAATTACATTGCACAACTCCAGACAAAAAAAGAAGCTACGTATACCGTCGAGTAGACGATATTATACCTATCAAATAGGCCTCCGTACCCTTTACGACTTTCCCGGGATAAAAAGTATATGTACTCCGTACGATCATTCAGAAACCCGTATCCAGTGGCAAATTCTACATATCATCTACCACTTTCCCGGGAAGAAAACGATGATTACCATATAATTTTATCCCTAACACGTCGCAAACGGATTTTTATCATGCACGACTTATTAACCGGAACGTATCCACACCCGGTCGAAAATGACACATCTCCATTTGACGAACCTACAATAGTAGACGATAATATACCTTCTTCGTACCATTCACGACTCTCCCGGGATACAAAATATAATCCATACCATCCTGATCTCCGTAACCAGTGATAAACGATACACATACATATCATTTACCACTTACCCAGGAAGAATGATAACCGCCATATAATTTAGTATTCCCTTACACGTCGCAGCGGTATGTATCGAAAACGACTTTCTTTACCCGGAACGAATCCAAACGCAGTCGAAAATGACATATCTCCATTTGTACGATCAAAAACGTATTTTGACCGACAGGGGTATCCAATCGCAAGAGAAAACTACTCCCACGAATACCCACCAGAGAGACTAAAGACATATCCTCCCGCCCGCGAAGTTGCCAAGTCACTAAAAAGGCTCCAGCTGACGAGATACCTGTCTGTCCATTGCACGACCTTTCCGCAACATAAATACACCCTTGACACCGACTCCCTCCAAACCTTTGAAAAATGCGATATTAGCGTAATGTGTTTGTCCAGTTGCTCGTCTGGGCCTGCCCACATCGAACACGGAGCGCAACGAAGCGCTGTGGATATATGTGGCAGTAACATTTCTGACCAAAACACAAAAATACGGCTTTTCAACTACCAGGTGGGGGACGGGGGGTATGCATGTACATCATCCGGAAAAATAAGTCCAAACGATACTTGCGTACGTACCATCCACTATGAATTTCATCCCACATTTCATACGTACTCGTACGTACTACGAATCAATTTACGATTTTCTACCCTCGTCGTAAAAAAGAAACAAACCTCTCAATGTCACAGTGGGTCGAAGACCCACCGTTTCGAGTGCAGACGCTATCCCCTCGCCCCGCGTGTTGCTGGACCCACAAAGGGATCCAGCGGACGATCCAACCACGCTTGCCCCATCCACGACCCCCCGCTGCTGCTGCTGCTGCTGACCTTCCGCGGCTGCTGCTGCTGCTGTTCCTGACCTCCCGCTGCTGCTGTTCTGCTGCTGCTGTCGTCGTGTGCACGCGACTGCTGTGTCACGCAACTTGTTGCCGATGCAGACGTGTTCTCCTTCGTTGCTAATAGTAATGCTGCAGCAGCATCCGATTCCCCCCACGTCCACTCCCTCGACCACTACCGCACCGTAGTCGAGTGCGCGCATCTCGTACGCGGCTTTCCCGACCATGCCACATGGGTGGCCGGGTGCACACGGCCTGGCTCACCGTGCGACTTCACGCGAAAATGTGCAGATTAGTCTTCCACCCCCACAGCTCATAGCCCCACCACAATCTCCCTGAGTGGGGTGCGCACGTACAATTTCGCACGACTTGTTATCCTCCGTGCCACTCCCCACGGAGGCGCCTACGGTTATGCTTCCACCGCAGGGCTTTTTCTCCTTCAGTTAGCACGCCGTCGTGTCTCCGGCATACTCCGAGAGCACCAACACAGCTTCCGCACCCTTTTCCGCCGAGGTGGCCATCTTCCGCGGAAGCGCGTTCCCCCTCCCGGCTCCCGTTGCCAACGTCGGAGTGTTCCGACGCTGGCGTTGAAGCATCTCTCCCTGCTCCAACTGCGGTAGATAGCTGTTGCTGTCTACCGGACCCCATCTGCGCCATCATCTCGAGGATCTCGGCGTGAATCGACCGTCGACGCTCCTCTGCGTCTGCGGCCGCCCGCTGCAGCCCCTCGAGGGCGAGGCCCTGCTCTAGTACCAGCATCCGAAGATCTTCTACTTCGTTACCCATGAGCCTAGGTTCTTAACGTTGCGAACTCTAGAGTGTTGATAAGTCCCAGGCGAAGAAAGATGATGCGTCAGCTTTTAGTATTATTCTCCCGGCAGAGTAGATACAGATGGAAGTGGTCGTGTGGGTATCACGTACACCCACAGAAGGAACCACCAAGTAATTCATAATAAGCCAATATACCGAAGAGTCATGAAACCGTCAAAATACTGAACAAGCATATTCGAACAAAGCATGCCAACGATTCAATATCTGTGTGCTGCTGCAGCAGCTGTCGTGCATACATGTATATTATGCTGCTTCGTAATATGAGTGACGTTCTTTCGATGCCTTCGCGTAATTTGTAAGGGGGGGAGACTAACCCCTTAGGTACTACTGCAGCTGGTCCCGTGTTGGGACAAAGACCACTCCAATCCCATGTGGTAGTAGCACAGTCCCGTTCTGGGGGAAAACACATGGCATTAGAGTGGTGTATCCCCAAAACGCCACTGCAGTACTAAATAAAGGGGTTGTTATTGGCTTGACCTATTTAGAACAGCAGTCCCGTTTTGGGGACAAACCATTCAAATTCCGAGTAGTTTGTCCACCAACGGGACTGCGGCTGCGGTTCTAAAAGGGTTCAAGTCCGAGGGACCAACATGAAACTCATTTTTTTCGGGACGTACGTGTTATTTGATCAGGTACGCAACAATCTATGCAGCAGTAGTGGTGTCCCCCGTCTTCTTCCCACTTTCCTTCAGTCTCAAAAGGAACACTGCCTTGTGTGCATTACTACTATAATCCTACTGCAGTACAGCAGCGCCAGGACTCGTGGTGTGTGTTGTGCCTTTGTGTCCTGCGTGTTGGTGTTTGGGGGGAGATTCACCCTTTTAGTACTGCAGTTCCGTTTTGCCACTTTTGCTCCCATCATCGATGCGTCGTGAGAATCATATAGTGGTACCTTTATGCCCGTACGGGTAATTACTTCAGGTTTTCTCTTTCCCTTTGGAATATATTTGATAGACTGGGCTTTTAGAATATTCGTGTTGTTGTTCAGACAGTAATTAATTCATCGCCACAATACCATGCAGCCCGTGGTCGCAGTATACAGTTTTGATCAAATACGGGCGCGTATCAACTTTTTTTTCGAACTTCTTTCTTCGATTACATTCGGCACTCGTGGTGTGTGGTGTGCCTTTCTTTGTGTCCTGCGTGTTGGTGTTTGGGGGGAGATTAACCCTTTCAGTACAGTACTGCAGTTCCGTTTTGCCACTTTTGTTCCCTCCTTCGATGCGTCGCAAAAAACATACACTGGTACCTTTATTTCCGTACGAGTAATTACTTCAGGTTTTCTCTTTCCCTTTGGAATACATTTATTTATAGACTGCTGTGGGCCTTTACAATATTATTGTCGTTGTTTTGACATGAACTCATCGCCACAATACCATGTGTGATATGAATCGAGTGCTCATGGGCTATAGATATAGATAATATAGTCGGCAGTTTCGTAGCCTGAGGAATACGAGAATAATCCAAAGAATGGATTAACCCGGCGGATATTCCGGTAGTTGAGAGTAACCGTCTTTTAGGAATGTTCTCTAAGGCGGATAGGCCGTTAGACAAGAGTAATGTTCCGTAACGCAGATAGGATCGTAAAGTGAGAAGTTCTTATTCTAGCAGAAGAACTATCGGTAGCCCTAGGAAAGTTATTTAGGAGTACGTTAGATAAGAGGAATTTAGGAGAGCTCGTAGCGTGGGGTGGGACGAGTATATCTGAGCGTCGAGTCCCACCCCCCTACCTCTCACTTCTCTACCAGAGCACCTCCTCAGCTCTAGTCATCAATAAAGAAGATCTATATAAGAAGAAGCGAAGCACTGCTTCCCAGCTGCCAGAAAACACCTGCGTCCCTTACCCTTACCCTTACCTCGGCCATATCATCACATCTGACGTCTTCGCATTCGACGAACCTTCTGGCCAAGCTGAGGACTGCAGCACTTCTTCTAGATCTTCTCACGATCATGTGAGCCATCCCTACCCGGGAGGCAACTGGTTTTGAAGTCAACTTTTTATTTTTGTTTCTTTTCGTTCCTTGTTTCGTTTTTTCTTTCGTTTTCCTCGCGGTCTATTTTCTTTCTTTCTTTTTTTTCTTTTCGAACCTGCGTTCCTGAGTGTGTTTTTAGTGCCGACGACTGTGACAAGCTGCCTAGTGGCGACAGTAGACGTTTCTCCCCTCTTAGTATAGGTGAGTAGACGCATTCTTCCCCCCTTATCAGGCACACGTACAAGTACGTACAACTTCTCTCTGCTGTTTCTTAGTAGGTACTTGTCATATAAGTACTATTGTTGCTCTCGGCAGTGTGATGAGGTTTGTTTTTCCGCGCCCTGTACCCCGCCTCCGCCGTGGAATGACGAGATCGATCACCTCCACGATACGTGACACCATGTGGTTGAATGCACCTGGAGACCCCCCCCTAATGACATCGTGCTCATCGCGCACAACAACGAAAGCGTTTTTTACAACAATGACCCCCTCCGCTTCGATGTATGCCCGCCCTTTCATAGGGAAGGCACGTAAAAAGTAGGTGGAACTGCTCACATTAACCCCCCCGCCATTTTATCTGCACCTTCCTGTATAGACAAGCGTTGTATGGGATTTGACCCTTACCACGACTACAAAGAAGCTGCTGTAGTACTGGTAGGACACCCGCAGCAGTATACTGATACGTGGAATTTTTTTTTTAGGAACAACGGTTGTGTTACTAAATACGCCATTCCTATTATATGCATATGTGAGCAGCCTACGAACGGCTCGGCTATAATTGCGAATTGTATCCATTGGTATCCATTGCGTGGGATATTCGCCTGCGAGTTATTGAACGACCATACCTGGTACCTGGTACCTGATACGAGCGATAGTATACGTATGAATTAACCTTACTGGCGACCCCCCCACAGCGAGAATAGCCATGAATGTACCTGGTGGTGTTTCATTTGAATGCCTTGGTTACAGGATTTCAACACGTACATAGTAGCCTACAAAGTCTTGTGTACGAGCGAGGTACCAATAGGGGTACGTAACACTATTTTAGTGACGACATCTCCCGTGAACCCCCCCTTCCTTCCTCACGATATATTTAGGTAGACAAACGATGCACGGTCGGTGCCCCTTTCTTGATGTGATGGTGTAGCACATCCACCGTATAGGAATGCATATATTTATACTCGTACGTAGGCGAACCTTACCTGGTTGCACGTATATACAATGCGAAGAACACACACGTACGGGTAGCGCTCTGGGAATACCAGGTATACCTGTAGACAATTCTTATATAGTTGCACGTAGCTCTTTAGGAATATATCTGCAGGCGAATTTTAAATGTTGCTCATTGGGACCAGCTTATATTTCTGCACCCCTCTTCAGATTGCCCGTCCGCACGCTGCTTCTACCGTGCAGAACAGGCTCTATGATGCACTACTTTCCTGCTGCTCTACTATAAATACAGGACGCATGCTGCGGAAATTAATCGGATTTCTGCTATTTATGCCCCACCGCCACGGCCTATAGGATACAAACAATGTCTGTTATTTTTAGATTTTTTTTTCTACTGCTCTTTACGTGCACGTTTGTTTTCCGGCATTAACGACTTAATGCGGCTTTATGTGGCCGAACCTTGTCCGTCTGCTGCCTAGGCGCATTTAAATTTGCCAGTTTTAAGCCAGAAATAAGGTATATATATGCTGCACAAATATGCCCGGCTACAGCCTCTTACGTGCACGTTCCTCAGCGTTACCGACGAAACGAGGCTTTGTGGCGCGCAACTTTGTCTACTGCTGTATACGTCTACCCCCCCCCAGCTGTAGCACGTCAGAACAGAATGTATGCTACCTGATCTGGCCCGAATATTAGTTTGGTCGTGTTTGTTTTCCCTTTCTTTTTTGTTTTGGACGTGTGCCTTCCTTTTTTTTTTTCTCTTCTTTTCTTTTTTGCTCCCACCTTAAATCAAAGCAGGGTAGACACTGTTGAAGTTTGTAACAAGTGTTATTTTCCAACGCACCCCACCCCCACCAGCTTTTAGAAATAAAGCAGGATACAGGCTGCCTAGAACCGTAACACCACAAAGGCTACACAAACTAGTAAACATCTGTTTCTCCCATGTTTGTCCAGCTCATCACGAAAACAGCAGCTGCAAGCTGCTCGAATATGGAGCATAGTAACTGTGGCCCGGACAGTGACCATTTCCGAGAGTGATGAACTAAATGCTGGCCAAACTAACACAATAATACACAACATCCTTCGCGGCGGATTAGCGTCTTCGACTCCCCCAAAGGAGCCGATTGATACTCTTTTCCATGTTTTTACGTACCGGGGTCTATTTCTTATTTTTATTTTAATTTTTTTACCACTTGTGCCACCTCTACGATACCCTAAGTATCTCACAACGTATCGGGCCTCGCGACCCCCGAAATGTATCGGTTGCTGTCTGTTTCTACCACGGAACGAAAAACTGCCCACCGTTCAAGTAGGGAATCGCCCGATATTCTGTGCAGCTACCAAATAGTGCCGGCATGCTGCAATTTTCCCCCCGACTCGACCTACACGTTTCCTTTACGGGTACTCTAATTGTATCCCAACGAAAGGTCTTGCACTGCCCACGCCCAGTAATCGTCACGCCCTGTTATCATTACGAACATTGGACATTTCAGACGGAGTTCTGTTCAATTCAGTTCCACTGATATCACTTGAGTGACTCGGGCGCGACTACCGTCAATCACACGCGAGGCGCCTGAAACTAGCTAGACGTCCTCAACTATAAAAATATCCTGCGACGGGCACTAAACAAATCGTGGCACACCCCCCCGCCCCTTCCCACCCCCTATCGTACGTCCTTACCGTCACTCCTTTCTCTCCTCTAGATCGGTTTGTTGGTATTGTAGCCGCCTACCCTGATCCAAGCCTGGATCCACCCGCCCTCTCCATCTTCCACCAAACCTTTTCCCGCCCCAGTACAAGCGTTCTACCCGCCTAAACATGGCCGAGAAAGCTTCCTCCACCGACATGCCCGGCGCCCCTTCCCCCGACACCACCAACCCCCGCGAGGCGAGGTATGCCGCAAGGTCCTCTCGCGCCACGGACGACGACACCCCCGGCTTCGAAACCATTCTGAGTGACCTCGCTCTACACCCCACCACACCGGGATCTTCTCCACTGGGAGCAGGCACGGCCAGTGCCGGGCCTACCATCAAACCGGAAGTCTCCGCACAGGAAACTTCCACCCCTGCTCTCAATCCGGGGCACTACCAAGGCGATCCCACGGCTCTCCGTGAGCGCCGCGCGGCCCTCAAAGCCCACCACGAGCAGCTCCTCCTTCTTGCGAAAGAGAGCGCTGACCTCTTACTCGTGTTACCGCCCTCTCCTACCCCTTCCTCGAACCCCTTCGACCCCACCTACGAGACTGCACCTGCGACCACGGCCACCACGGCCCAACCGCAGCCGTCGGCTCCGCACCCTGGGCCACCCTTTACGTCCGCCGCGATGTCTAGGACCACCACCTCCCAGCGCCCCCAGAACCAAGCTGAGACCACAATGTCCCAGGCACCACTACCGGTCCAATCCTTGCCAGCCCCCAAACCCACTGGGCACCGGCAACCGCAGATGTTCGGCTTTGAGTCAAATGACTGGGTCTTTCTGGACGCCAAGCTCCGCTGGATGCAGAGTACACGCGACCCGATAGCCTCAGAGGTCTCTATAGCGGCACACCGCGTCTGGCGACTGTTCACACCCGACTGCGACCCGTCGATCACCTTCGTTCTGGCCCGCGCCGCCACCGAGGGTGCCTCGTCCGAGTTTATCGGGGCCGCCAACACCCTTTTACTCGAGCTAAGGTATTTCCACTCCAACGCCGGCCGCGGCTACGTGTGGAACCCGACCGAGTCTCGACCCACCCCTCCGACACCCCCAACCACCCGTCCCACGACGAACACACCGTCACCGACGACACCGCCCCACGCCCCTTCGACACCGGCCACCACAACGACAGCGCTCCCCTCTACACGAGCGCTCGGCCTGACGACAGGAGCCACTACGGAGCCCATGACGGAAGCGGAACGACGCAGTGTCCGGCGCCTCTACGCCGGGGTCGATATGCGCAAGTTTAGTGCGCTCGTGCGACTCCCATGCCCGGACAACATCGAACCTGCCGTTTACCTAGGCATGTTCCTGGCCAGCGTCAAGCTGGTCCTTGGCGAGATCCTGATCGTGTGCGACGATTCAGAGAAACAATCGTTCGACACACCCCCGTGGGTAGCGGGATGGGATGCCCCACTCCAACGGAGTTTTCGCAAGGCGCTGTCGTCCCCCCAGGTCATGGCATCGCCACTGCCCCGCCTCATCGATGATTTCTTCGTAGAAGTGCGCCAAGAACTCACCGTCGACGACACCGGACCATCGGCGTTCAAGACTCTCCTACGTCTACTCACGAACCACTTCGACGACGGCGACCAGGGCCGCGCCTTCGAGCAGCTCCACACCTTCGGCGTCCCCAATCTCACGGACTTTGCAACCTTTGTCCGGGCCTTCAAAGAACGCGTGTCAATCGCGCAGGGCACGGAGCGGGTTTTCAAGCCGAGCGACGCCATGGTCGTCGAAATTGTGCGCGGCGCCACCGGAAACCAGTACCCTTCCCTGATGCCCACGCTTTATCCGGGGCGCCTCATGACCACCCCGCAGCCCTTCTCTTCGGTTACCGACATGTGGGCAGCGTTCGAAGTTTTGGCGACCAACAAGACGCCGGCGATCAACGGGCACCGCTTCCACGCGACTTCTTCCGGCGGGTTCGTCACGTACTCCTCCTCCCCGTCGACCCCGGCGCGACAGCAAATCCCACGTGGCTCAGGGACCAACGCAAGAGGGTCTTCCTCCAACCCGTTCGTCATGAACGTCGCCGAACAGGGGCGCGACCCGTTCTGCGAGGACGAGGCGGACTGGCCGCTGCGACACTACGAGGAGGTCTACATGGTGACGACGACGTTCAATCCTCAGACGCCACCGCTCCTGACACCACTCCTGACGAGCTCTGCCCGCGCCCAAGCCCTCCGCGCCCACGGTGGTCATTGCCTCAACTGCAATGGCACGGACCACAGCATGAAGACCTGCTCCGAGGGCTTCCTCAACACGTCCGGCATATTGAACCCGGCGCTAGGACAGCTGAACGACGGCGGAAACGCCTACCGCCAGTGGCAGCAGAGGATGCTCTCTTACCGCCGGGGGCAATACGAGCGCAACCTGGAGCGGAGTTCCAACCGCTACGACAACAACCGTCGACGCAACAACACCAACCGTAGCGGAAACTCCAACAACAGCCGCTCCAACTATAACCACTCCCGCAACTACCGCGGCGACAACGGGCGCTCCAACAACTGGCGCCATAGCAACGGCCGGAACTACGACAACGGCAACCGACACTCGCCAGGGCAACAGTTCCGACAACAACGCATCGAGCCTGCCCCCTCGTCTTCCGCGTTGACGGTTCATACCCCTGCGACCAACACGCCCGCACCTGCTGCCCCCGCGAACATGCGGATGGGCAGCAACAACTCGACCACCCACTCGAACCAACGGCAGCCGGGAACCTTCCGCACCAACTGACAAGCCGATGGTGGAGCACCTGCCGCATCTCCACCAACAGCATCTACTGCGAGCACCCGAGGCTCTCAGGACGCACGCGTAAATCACGTGCACCACGCCTCCCCGACCCCTGCCCCCGACCCCTGCCCCCCCCCTAACCCAGCCCATTTCCCAGCCACTTGCTCAAGCACTGATCCTCTTGCTCAAGTGATTGCCTTGAGGTGTGGGCGGGAGGAGGCCAAGACGCCGAGCCTCACCAGGATGCTCCACTCGACGTCTTCCGGCGGTGAGCAACGCTACTCGCCGACCATTGCCGAGGCCCCAGACATTGCTACCCTGGGAAACGTCTCGACGATTACGGCTACCAGCGGTTCCGGTTCACACGAAACTACCGTTTCGTCGACCGGGCCATCGCCCCCTGAGCCTGCCTCTAATTGGCCGCTCCATACGCGCTTGTTCCAGCATGCGCGCCTTTCTTGTGACAGCGTTGGACCCGCGAACGACGGGCTTCCACCCGCTGCCACGGTGTTGACACCACCGCTGCCCCTGAGCTCGAGGGACAGTCCCGTATTAGAAACGGAAGACTTGCGACCAACGTCGACCAGGACATGCCCTGAGCCCCCTGCCCCGTCCTCCTCGCCTGCTTTGTGCAACGCGTGGACACGGGCCCCAGGTGTGGTATCTCCTAGCGAGTATCCCCCTGTCCTCCAAAAGTTGGACGACAGGGCCCTTCAGGGTCGTCTCGCCCGGCGTCTAAGCCCCGGCGTGGACCCCCCCGGTACCTCGGCTTTGCCGAGCAATTCCCCCGCGAACACGAGGGTTCCGGTCAGCACCGCTCGATCGTGGCTGACTTTACCCCCGTCGACGCCAGGTGGCGAAAAACAAATTATCGTCGCCCCCCACCCCCAACAACCAACACGCCATCAACAGCTCACACCACCGCAGAGGCCCCCTCATCCTTTCACTTCTTCTGGGACTCCTCTTCCGTCTTTTCGCAGTGGTACCTGTGCGACATCGAACACGATGGCGTCACATACAACTGCGCCGAGCAGATGATGATGGCGCAGAAGGCTGCGCTCTTCGGGGACACCACAACTGAGCGCCGCATCAAAGCGACCCGCGACCCGGCCGACCAAAAAGCACTTGGGCGCACCGTTTTCGGCTTCGACGAACTCGTTTGGGAGCGACACCGCTACAACATCGTCCTCAACATCAACTTCTCCAAGTTCCGCCAACACTCGGAGCTACGGCGAGAGCTGGCGGCAACGGACGACAAACACATTGCCGAGGCCAGCCCACACGACCTCATCTGGGGCATAGGCCTCAAGGCCGACCATCCGGACGCCTGCATTCCGACGCGTTGGCGTGGTCGGAATCTGCTGGGCCGGGTACTGATGGACGTCCGAGAAAGCTTCGACGCCGATCGCCTCCCCCAACTTCCTACTGGTACCAGTCCCAACGACCCAGAGCAAACACCCGCCTCCACCGACTCAACACGGGTCTTCCCCACCGCCGACGGCATCCACGAGACAAGCCCGACCCCCCCACGGCAACCGCCTAACTCCCCACTTGGGCTGCTTCTACCGCCGTCTACACCCGACGCCTACCCCATCAGCCACTTCGCCCAAGTGTCCACCATCAACACCACAGCCCGCAGCCACCTTCCTACCCGTCGGCCGCCGATACCGGAACACGGACCATGCCTTACAGGCGGCATCATCACCGTCGACGACGCGTCGTTCACGACGAAGGTACTCGTGCACAGCGGCCCCGACGCCACTACCCGCCGCGAACTCGTGGCACTGCTCGATACCGGCTCGCCCCAGTCGTTTATCACCGCAACCGCGATGGAACAACTGAAGGCCTCCCAGTCAGCCACCGACGCCTGCGAACGGCACAGTTCCCCCCGTTCATGGGGAGGCTTCGGCACCTCAGCCCCACTCTCCACCTCCGTCTCTATCCGCTTAAGCATCCAGTTTATGCGCCTCCAGACCCCCACCGCTGCCCTAGCAGTATGGGCCTGCGTAGTTCCTGCTGGAACCATGCAGCACCCCATCCTCCTGGGACGAGACAGCTGGATGCGCTTCGAGCACCGCTCGTATACCACGCTCCGGCAACAGCCCGCCCTCCCCCACCAACCTTCCCGGCAAACCCGTGGTGAGCTCTCTTTAAGTCACCACGACCCCAACGGAGCCTCAGCATTCATTCCCGACGATCGTTCCACTGACGACGTCTACCACCCCCGATTCGCCGGCAACAAAGCTATTTCGCTTTCCTCTACCCCACAGCTCGCCAAGGTCAACCTGGTGCGCCAGTCAGGCGCTCCAGCATTGGCCGGGAATTACATGGTGAACATGCTCCCCCGCGAGAACCCCCTTTCCGACACGGCGATTTTCGTCTCCGACGGGTACCAAACGGTCCCCCTATCTGGATCTACCGAACTCGAGCCGGGTGACCTCCTCGGAACCTCCTGCTCCCCACTGGTACAGGTACCGCTCGCCACCCTTGGGCATCCCTCCTTAAACCCGCCGCTCCCCCCTCCATTTCCGGACGTACATGCCCTCCACAACAACATCCCGGTGGCCGACCAGAGTCCACCAACAGCCGACCCCTCTACCGCACTAAAAGCCCCGTGCCCACAGCTCCTTGCACGCCTCGACGCCGACCAGCGCAAAAGCTTCCTCGACCTCTGGGAACGCCTGCCGTTGCACCTACGCGACGTCAACTTCGACCTTCACGGTTCTGGATGGACCCCATCGGTGATCAACAACTTGGGCGACGTCCTCTGCGAATTCCAGGACGTCTTCTCCACGTCGAAGACCGACTTCGGCTCGTGCTCGCTAATGCCGTTCAAGATCACGGTACCTCCGGACAGCGCACCGGTCACTTCCCGCCCCTACAGGATCAACCCCATCCTCGCCAAAAAGGCCGACGCCGTATTGGACCAGTACCTGGCTGCCGGCCTGATCCAGCATTCCACGTCGCCATACTCCAGCCCTATGGTCGCCATCCCCAAGAAAGACGGAGGTGTTCGCATCACAATCAACTACAAGAAGCTCAACGCCATCAGCTCCCTCGGACAACTCCCCATCCCCCGCGTCGACGAAGTCCTCGACTCCTTGGGTAAAGGTCGCATCTTTTCCCTCTTCGACCTGGTCTCCTCGTTCCACCAAATCACCATCGACGAGGACACCATCCCCTTGACAGCGTTCTGCACACCTAACCGGTTATTTGAGTGGCTTGTTATGCCACAAGGCAGCAGCGCCTCCCCCGGCTGGTTCGTTAAGGTCATCAACGAGGTCATCAAAGGCCTGGAACGCGTCGCCGCGTATCTCGACGACATCATCGTCTTCGACCCCAACCCCAACGACCACGTTGCCAACATCAGAGCTCTCTTCGGACGCCTCCGGAAGCACCACCTCAAACTTTCCCCGGCCAAGGCCAAACTTGGTGCCACCACCGCCGATTTCCTGGGACACACCATCTCCGCCGGCGGTTACAGCCCCAACTCCGACAAGGTCGCCGCCCTCACCAGAATGCCCATGCCGACCGACAAGAAGCAAGTGCGCTCGCTCCTTGGGGGCATCAACTACTACGGCAAGTTCCTGCCGAATCTCTCCCGACGTCTGCGCCCCATCAACGCTTTACTCAAGCAAGGCGCCACGTTCGACTTCACCCCCGCCATGGAAACCACCGTCCGCGCCATCCTCCAAGAACTTGCCGAACCCCCTATCCTCGTCTACCCCGACTGGGACGCCGTTGCCGACAACTCCCGCCCCTTCCGCCTCTACTGCGACGCTAGCATCGACGGCTTCGGCGCGACCCTTGAGCAAGAACAACCCGACGGCTCAGTCCGACCCATCCTTTTCATCAGCCGTGCCACCCTGGACTCCGAACGTTCGTGGACACCCCTCGACCTCGAGGCCGGGAGCATCGTGTGGGCGATCAAACGCCTCCGTGGACATTTATGGTCCACCCGCTTCCAGATCTACTCGGACCACAAGGCGCTCGAGAACATCGCCAAGGTCGGAGAACACAACGCCCGCGTCCGGCGCTGGCTCGAGTTCCTTTCGGCGTACACCTACACGCTGGAATACCGGAAGGGCACGGCCAACGGCAACGCCGACTTCCTCTCCCGGCTCCCCCAACCCGCCACCGACGCCGACCGCACCGGACGCAACCGCCTTACCGGCCCGGACACCGTCGGCATCTACCTCATCCGCCCCTGCGGCTTCGCGCCGAACGACCCTCCCGCCCCGGGTATCGGCTTGGGTGGGCTCGTATCCCCCCCTTCAAGGCCCATCCCAACCATCCAGCCGCTTCCCTTCACCACCGACGATTTCCGCGACTTCCGCCTACTGGGACCACGTATGGAGCACCCCACCCTTTCCCCCGCACCCGACACCTTCGTCGGGCCTATTGCGACCCCTGACTCCACCGCTGGACTGCTTGTTGGCCCCGAGAACGCCGCCGTGGACAGCGGAGCTCCTCCAGGCTCGGCTTCCAGGCCGTCCGTCATCTCTCCGCCGTCCACCACTGGCGGCACGGAACCAGCCGTCTCAGGCCTGATATCTTCTCGGACCCGCCATCGCATCGCCGCTGCCGCGGGAACCCCTCGACCCACAGCCGACTATCGCTTCGGCCGTCGACCACAACCCGTCGTACGCAGACGATCTACACCCACCAGTGCGCCCACGCCCCCGGCCGGGGTCCAGCCAAGACCCCCTCCTCCTACGGCGCCTTCAGCCACAGCTCCCGCGCCGCCCGACCCGTTTGCGCCCGCAAACCCAACCCCAACCCCCCCAACAACGCCTTCTCCGCCGGCACCAGCACCACCGTCGCTGCCCCTCCCGGAGCCCATCGTCGAACCAGATGACGACCCCTACCTCCTCGCCCGCGTCGAGCACTACACCTTCAAAGACTGGGCGCGAGAACAACGGGCAGAGCCCCTGTGCTGCGCCACCATCCGCTTCCTGTCGTTGGACTCCCCTGCCCCCCCGCCGAACGACCTCCTGGATTTCATCCCCTCGGCCCGGCGCCCACAACTTCCGGACGTCCTCACCCTTGCCTCCAAAAGCAAGCTGCACCGTACGGACGACGAAACCACCCTCCTGGTCCAACGACCACCCCCACCCCCACCCGGGAACAGCCTACCACCACCCGCCCCCCTTACCCCACGCATCTACGTGCCAATGTTAATGCGCCCCTGGGTGCTGAACACCTGCCACGCCACCACCTCTCTACACCTAGGAGTCACCCGAACGGCCCGCATGCTGGCACGTTTCTTTTGGTGGATTGGCATGGACGCTTCCGCCCGCTGGTGGATCCGCCGCTGCCTTCAATGCTAGGCGCGGAAAACCTCCCGGCACACCATTCGCTGGCCCATCCTTTCTCTTTCTTTGCCCAACGGGCCTGGCATCACCGTCAGCGTCGACTACTTCGGACCCCTGCCGCTCACGCCGCGCGGCAGCGTCCACATCCTTCTCTTCACCGACCGTTTCAGCCGTCGCGCCGATATGTTTGCCGTTTCAGCGGCGCAGTTCACGGCCGCCGGCACCGCCGACATCTTCCTGAACGAATACATCCCTCTCTGGGGGTGCCCGGTTACGCTTCTCTCCGACAACGGACTACACTTTACCTCCAAGCTTGCAAACATCGTCTACGAGCGCCTTGGTATCCGCAAGGTCAACACCAGCTCCTACCACCCCTGCACCAACGCCGGCGTCGAGCACGTCAACCATGTGTCGGCCCAAATGCTCTCTATGGTCGGCAACGAACAGCAGACCGACTGGGACGTGCTGCTGCCACACGTGTCGTCGGCCTACAACAACTCCGTGAACGCCCCTACAGGGCTTGCGCCTAACGAAATCCACATGAGCCGCCTTCCTCGCCTCCCGCTCTCGGTCTTCGAACCCGACAACATCGGCGGCCACCAAAGCTTGGACCGCGGTCATCTGGTCTACATCAACCTCGCCAACGACCGACAACGACGCGCGTACTCCCTCGTCCGCGAACTACACCGACTCATCGTCTCGCGTCTCCAGCGCCGCAACGCGCCCATCATGGCCGCCCTCCGAGCATCCCCCCCCTTCACCGTCGGCGGCTGGGTTTGGGTCTACAACTCCGCCTCAACCATTCGCCAAGGCGTCAAAAAGGGCACCGACACAACTGTACTCAAGACAAAGCTTTCCCTGAACTGGAATGGGCCCTTCAAGGTCCTCGCCGTTGGACCGACGCCCGCCTCGAACACCCCCGACAACCGCCCTCTTCACGACAAGCTACTTTTCCTCGACCTTCCATCCGACCTTCCGGGACGGGACTCCAAGCCCCGCGTCTCCGTTCAACGATGCAAACCTTGCCGGAACCCCGACGACACCAGCGACATCCCCAAGCATCTGCCCGCGGACCTCACTACATACGTACTCACAGCTTCTGCCGCCAAGTCCCCACCTTACCACGTCACCGTCGACGACGTCACTCCCCCACCGGAACGCCTCGAGGTCGAGCAGATCACCGGCCATCAACTCGTACGCGGCCGCGGCGGGGTCATCGCCGTTCTGTACGAGACCCACTGGGCTGGACTTCTCAGCCCCTCTTGGGAACGCGAACTGGACCTTCAACACTTCCGGCGCAACATCCTACTCTATTGGTCAGGAGCGCCGACACAACACCGCCAGACGAACCGCCTCTACCGCCAGATGCGCATCGGCGCTGCCCACCGCGAACTGGCACGATCTCAAGGACAAATCTTTCTCGCCCCCGGCTACGCCCTGGTCTCCCGCAGCCTCTGGCTCCACAACTTCAGCACCACCATCCTCCCCCCCGGAGCGCACATATGGTACAAAGCGCGCGACGGCCTCTGGTGGCTGGGCAAAATCGCTCACCGCTCACCCCCGGACGTCTCTTCGGGAGCTCCACCAGAACCTTCACCGGGCGGCTCCTACATCATCCGGTTCCTGGATGACCCCGGACCGATCAAGATCGACCTTCAACCCTCCCGCTACACTACAGCACGGAACGCCGTGTACGGATCGTGGTGTCTTCAACGCCATGGGAATGGGAGCCTAGCACGTGGGCTGCTGCGGAACTCTGATGTGTCCCGCGGAGCCCCCACGGTTTCCACTCCCCCCCCTGGATAGCCTTGGTTTAGCATTTGTTTTTTTTAGTTCTGGGTACTTGTTTCTGGTTAGTCAATAATATATTAAAGTAGTTCTTCAGGGTTAGTCTTCAATAGCCACCAACAGCCAGCTTCTTGGGTGCATTTGTTTCCGTCTACCTTTTATTTTCTTCATGTCGCCTACACGTCCGTGTTGCCTTCTTGCGTTCAGGCCACCGAGTCGTAGCGATACCATAATTTTCATATGTGTTTGTACTTCACTAGCCTACCGCAAATTATTGGCAATACTACGCCGAGGTAAAATCGTGTCGTTGCCTGGGCTGTACCCTAGCCCCCGTCGGTTTCCACCGACCCCTGTTTCAGACGGTCATCGAGCTAAGATTTTATCGGGCTTCCAGCTCGCCCGTGTTTCTTCTATCTTTGCCAAGTAGGGTCCGGATAGCATTGCCGCCCCGGAAGGCCGCAGAGTTATCAACCATAGCGGTTCTACCAAGATCGATTTTCCCTGACTCGTGTTCTGCTTTCAGTTAGTTTCCTGGTCCCGATCGTGGTTTGTTTTCTTTTTCTTAGGTTTCTTCATATTTCGTTCGGTATTCCGCGCGCCCCTCTGCTCTGTGGCAAACGACACCATATTTGATGTCGCCCCTGTTGGCCGAGTTGCACACGCTAGCGTTTTAGCCATGCGGTATCTACCACCTTGAACTGCACGCATTAGGCCAATCTCCTTGCGGATCTTCTTCAGTTTTTTCTTGTTGAGTTAAATACCTTGCTAGGTTTGCTGGTATAGTCCATACCACGAAGAGGTCTCCCAGACGCAGCGTTGTTCGCTCCGTCTCCCGGTTTTAATAGCCCTAGTGTACGCAGCCCTCTTTGCACTTTAGCAGTGCCCCGTTTCTCTTGAGTGATGTCTACCACGTTAGGACCTCCGCCACAAGACAAGGCATTACTCCTACCAAATATATATATGTGTTTTTTTTTTGTATTGCGGTCACTGCCTCCTTCGTGAGTTTCCTAGTTTGCCAACCCGGTTCGGCGACCAACCTCCGTTCGCACCTTTTTGTGCGCCCTTCTTTCGCCTTCACTTCGGTACTAGTTTTCTTCTTCAGCCTTCGCTTCGGCTTTTGTTCTGTCTCCTGTTTTCTTTCTTCTTTCTTCGGTTTTCGCTTTGCCTTTCTCTGCTTTCGCTTCCGCTTTGAGTTATTTCTTCCTCTCCTTCGGTCTCTACCTTTAAGTGGTTGTTCTAAGTAAACACCCCTTCGCAGTGTTTGGGTCTTATGACGAGGTGTGGGGGGATCTATAGCCTCATTTCTTTTGTTTCGAATAGCCGCATCTTCGACCACCTTTTCCTGGTCTTTGGGATGAACTTTGTCATCATCCTTCGACCATCTTGTGGTCTGCATATACGACTATTCAGGGTGGGCTAATGTGATATGAATCGAGTGCTCATGGGCTATAGATATAGATAATATAGTCGGCAGTTTCGTAGCCTGAGGAATACGAGAATAATCCAAAGAATGGATTAACCCGGCGGATATTCCGGTAGTTGAGAGTAACCGTCTTTTAGGAATGTTCTCTAAGGCGGATAGGCCGTTAGACAAGAGTAATGTTCCGTAACGCAGATAGGATCGTAAAGTGAGAAGTTCTTATTCTAGCAGAAGAACTATCGGTAGCCCTAGGAAAGTTATTTAGGAGTACGTTAGATAAGAGGAATTTAGGAGAGCTCGTAGCGTGGGGTGGGACGAGTATATCTGAGCGTCGAGTCCCACCCCCCTACCTCTCACTTCTCTACCAGAGCACCTCCTCAGCTCTAGTCATCAATAAAGAAGATCTATATAAGAAGAAGCGAAGCACTGCTTCCCAGCTGCCAGAAAACACCTGCGTCCCTTACCCTTACCCTTACCTCGGCCATATCATCACACATGCAGTCCGTGGTCGCAGTCTACGGTTTTGATCAAAAATACGGACAAGTATCAACTTTTATTTTGAACTTCTTTCTTTGATTACATTCGTCACACGTGACATGTGTTCCGTCCTAGGTGGATACCATCTCACCAAACGGTTACGAACCGATATTTCGTCTGGACAGCAGTGAGAGTTGTTTAAACTACAGCAGTACGTAGCAAAGGCAACTTTTTTGATACCCGGAGAGAAGAACTATTTATTCTTATCACGCAGTATTTTGGGTATTTGTCGTGGAGGTATCATAGCTGTATGTTCTTTCCTCGGTTTAGTCTCCCCGAGTGAAGTAAATTAATAACTCCCCGTACATTCTATGGCCCTCACCCGTTCTCTCTGTTCAAGCATGCCGACGGCTCAATTCTATTGCTCACTTTTTTTGTTTTCAAGCATACCAACGATTGAATATCTGTGTGCTGCTGCAGCAGCTGTCGTGCATACATATACTTGCTGCTTCGTAATAGGTATGACGTTCCTGCGATGCCTCTCGTGTAATTTGGAGGGGGGGAGTAGGCTTACCCTTTCGTTTAGGTACTACTACTACTGCAGTTAGTCCCGTGTTGGGACAAAAACCACTTTAATTTCATGTGGTAGTAGCAGAGTCCCGTTCGGGGGGATACCACCTCGGCGGGTGATAGTAGACCCGCCCGTGCTTTTCGTTTGGAGCTTAAAACCCTTTTCATAATAGTAGTACTACTGCAGTATAGTACCGTTCCCGGGACAAACCACGTGAAGTTGATAAACCATCGCTATTTTGTTTTGCTCCCTTCGCGATGCGTCGCGTACAACCCACACTGCTGTAGTTGATAAACCATCGCTATTTTGTTTTGCTCCCTTCGCGATGCGTCGCGTACAACCCACACTGCTGTAGATTGGAGAGGTCGGTCAAAGAGTAGGCACTCCCCCCCCCCTCCCATTTTCTTTTGTCATGTATTCAAATAAACCCTGCTTGGTGTGCGTCGGCACCTGTTGTTTGAAACTTCGTCGGTGACGCGTTGTAGGGGCAAAAATTACAAACTGTATTTCCAATACTACTGCGAAAATGAATTTGGTCGCGAGCGTATTCAGTTGCCTGCTAGATATAACCGTATAGTAAAACCCGGCTACATACCACAAAAAAAAAAACTTAGTTCGAAAGTGATGTTTTTGGGCATGTTCTTTGGATTATTATTCCTTCAAACTTCAACAGTAGTAATGACGCGTTGTATTTACGTATAATAGCAGTACGTACGGGCTGGACCGAAATATTACACTCATTTTTATCGGGACGTCTCGCTTCTTTTTCTTCGGGCTGTGCTTCCGTCTGTGCTATATATATATATAACATTAGTCGGATTTGTTCCGATCGCTCACAGCCCTCCGTTGCCCTTAGCTCGCCCTCTCAGCGCTTGCTGGACCGCCGATCGGATTCACCCCGCTCCCTTATCGTCTTGCTCTCAGCCTTGCCCTGCGTCCGGGGGATCGGCGGGACGTTGCCCTCGAAGTTTCGCTGCTTTTTTTCTCGGGCTGTGCCTATACGTCTGTGCCGGGGAGTTTAGGATGTTTCAAGCTTCCCATAATTTTGGTTTACCTCCGATCTCTGGTGCCGACTTCCTTTCCTTGATGTATGTCCTGCGACTTCTGGAGTGGAATCGTATCTCGCGTATCTCCGAGTTCGTGTGCTTTTCGTATTGTCGCCGTTCGTTGTGCGCGCAGCGTCGGGGTCGCATATTATCCCAAACAAAGGTTTTGTTTTCCATTTTCACTACCACCGCTGTTCAAGAGCAACTGCCACCGGCGTGCACGTACGTACGGAGGATTACATACATACATACCTCTTCTGAGCAGCAGTGAGAGTGGGACAATTGAGTACGTAGCAAAAACATTTAATTTAACATCTATCCACTAGGGTTACAGACATACTTCTTCTGAGCAGCAGTGACAGTTGTGCAAACTACACAGCAGCAGTACGTAGCAAAGCCTACTTTTGATCGCCGGCGAGAAGAATTATTCCTATCACGGAGTGTTTTCTGTATTTATTTGTCGTGTATGTATATATATATATATATATATATATGTGTATGTTCTTTCCTCGATTTCGTCTCCCCGAGTGAAGAAAAGAACCAACTCCCCGTACATTCGATGACCCTCGCCCGTTCTCTCTGTTCAAGCATGCCAACGATTCCATATCTGTGTGCTGCTGCAGCAGCTGTCGTGTATACATATATATGCTGCTTCGTATTATGTGTGACGTTCCTTCGATGCCTTCGCGTAATTTGTGGGGGGGGGGAGACTAACCCCTTAGGTACTGCAGCTGGTCCCGTGTTGGGACAAAGACCACTCTAATTCCATGTGGTAGTAGCACAGTCCCGTTCTGGGGGAAAACACATGGCATTAGAGTGGTGTATCCCCAAAACGCCACTGCAGTACTAAATAAAGGGGTTGTTACTGGCTTGACCTATTTAGAACCGCAGTCCCGTTTTGGGGGCAAACCATTCGAATTCCGAGTAGTTTGTCCACCAACGGGACTGCGGCTGCGGTTCTAAAAGGGTTCAAGTCCGAGGGACCAACATGAAACTCATTTTTTTCGGGACGTGTTATTTGATCAGGTACGCAACAATCTATGCAGCAGCAGTGGTGTCCCTCATCTTCTTCCCACTTTCCTTCAGTCTCAAAAGGAACACTGCCTTGTGTGCATTACTACTATAATCCTACTGCAGTACATACAGCAGCGCCAGGACTCGTGGTGTGTGTTGTGCCTTTCTTTGTGTCCTGCGTCTTGATTTTTGGGGGGAGATTCACCCTTTTAGTACTACTGCAGTTCCGTTTTGCCACTACTTTTGCTCCCATCATCGATGCGTCGTAAGAAACATATACTGCTGGTACCTTTATTTCCGTACGAGTAATTTCTCCAGGTTTTCTCTTTCCCTTTGGAATATTTTTGATAGACTGGGCTTTTAGAATATTCGTGTTGTTGTTCACACAGTAATTCATCGCCACAATACCATGCAGTCCGTGGTCGCAGTATACGGTTTTGATCAAATACGGGCGCGTATCAACTTTTATTTTTAACTTCTTTCTTCGATTATATTCGGCACTCACTCGTGGTGTGTGTTGTGCCTTCGTGTCCTGCGTGTTGGTGTTTGAGGGGAGATTAACCCTTTTAGTTCTTACTGCGGTAACTGTTCCGTTTTGCCACTTTTGTTCCCTCCTTCGATGCGTCGCAAAAAACATAGACTGGTACCTTTATTTCCGTACGAGCAATTACTTCATGTTTTCTCTTTCCCTTTGGAATACATTTATTTATAGACTGCTGTGGGCCTTGACAATATTATTGTCGTTGTTTTGACATGAACTCATCGCCACAATACCATGCAGTCCGTGGTCGCAGTGTAGTATACGGTTTTGATCAAAAATACGGACAAGTATCAACTTTTATTTTGAACTTCTTTCTTTGATTACATTCTTCACACGTGATGTTCCGTCCTAGGTGGATACCATCTATCTCGCCAAACGGTTACGAACCGATATTTCTTCTGACAGCAGTGAGAGTTGTTAAAACTACAGTACTACGTAGCAAAGGCAACTTTTTTGATAGCCGGAGAGAAGAGCTGTTCTTATCACGGAGTATTTTATGTATTTGTCGTGGAGGTATCATAGCTGTATGTTCTTTCCTCGGTTTAGTCTCCCCGAGTGAAGTAAATTAATAACTCCCCGTACATTCTATGGCCCTCACCCGTTCTCTCTGTTCAAGCATGCCGACGGCTCAATTCTATTGCTCACTTTTTTTGTTTTCAAGCATACCAACGATTGAATATCTGTGTGCTGCTGCAGCAGCTGTCGTGCATACATATACTTGCTGCTTCGTAATAGGTATGACGTTCCTGCGATGCCTCTCGTGTAATTTGGAGGGGGGGAGTGGACTTACCCTTTCTTTAGGTACTGCTGTTAGTCCCGTGTTGGGACAAAACCCACTTCAATTTCATGTGGTAGTAGCAAAGTCCCGTTCTGGGGGATACCACCCCGGCGGGTGATAGTAAACCCGCCCACTCCGTAAAGCAGTACGTATTTCGCTTGCTTCTTTACTTTTGCGTGTGTTTTTCTATTGGAGCATAAAACCCTTTTCATAATAGTACTACTGCAGTATAGTACCGTTCCCGGGACAAACCACGTGAAGTTGGTAAGCCATCGCTATTTTGTTTTGCTCCCTTCGCGATGCGTCGCGTACAACCCACACTGCTGTAGATCGGAGAGGTCGGTCATAGAGCAGGCACTTCCCCCCCCTCCCATTTTCTTTTGTCATGTATTCAAATGAACCCTGCTTGGTGTGCGTCGGCACCTACCTGTTGTTTAAAACTTCGTCGGTGACGCGTTGTATGAGCAAAAAATACAAACTGTATTTCCTATACTGTGAAAATGAATTTGGTCGCGAGCGTGTTCAGTTGCCTGCCAGATATAACCGTATAGTGAAACCCGGCTACATACCACAATAAAAGTAATCTTTAGTTCGAAAGTGATGTTTTTGGGCATGTTCTTTGGAATAATATTCCGTCAAACTTCAACTGTTGCAGTGACGCGTTGTATTTACGTATAGCAGTGCGTACGGGCTGGACCGAAATATTAAACTCATTTTTATCGGGACGTCTCGCTTCTTTTTCTTCGGGCTGTGCTTCCGTCTGTGCCGGGGAGTTTTTTCTCCTTCCCTTTGGAATATATTTCATAGACTGTGTTACTGTCAGGTCCCCTGTACCAACATTCCACACATATATGTGGAGACCCCTTGGTTCGACGTCACCGGAGCCCAAGGCGTCCGTCCCCTCAAAAGGGACTCGCGTCCCCCGACAGGGCTAAAACACCCCGACGGGCTTTTGTCCTTGTCTCTTTATCCGCTTAGGGCGTAGTGCCCCCTACTATACCGCGGACCACCATGTCGACGCACTGAGACGGGGGCGGGTGTGCTCGTTCGCACCCCCCTCGTCACTCTTTTTGTCTGTCTCGTCCTGTTGTCCGAGCTACACAGCTTGCCCATCCTTTTGCTGTTTACACGAGTTGCCCTCGGCGCGTAACGCCGAAGGCCGTGGTGCTCGTAACACCCGCGCAGCATATAGAAGCTTAGGCACTACTAAGATTGGCGTCGACGGTCTCGATTTATCGAACCTTTTGTCCCTAAGCTTCCAAGATGCAAAGCGATAACTCGAGCGGAGTCGAAGAATAAAAAAACTCCGAACCCCAAAACAACAACAACAACGACATCCCGGATGCCTCCAACGACGACACCCCAGACACCCCTGCCGAAAGCGACATGGAGCTAGCGAGTCGCTATGCCGACTCCGTGGCCGACTCCGTGGCCGAATCTGCCGTCATCGACCTGTCGTCCACGACAGTAAAGCTCCAACGCCTGGTGGAGAAGGAGCTGGACAAGCTCATGCGTGGCGAGATCGCCGTGCTTTCTTCCCAGACTAATGTGCTGATGGAGCGTCTGGTGAGCATGTCTAGTTCGTTGTCGAGTGCGAACTCTGTCACCCAAGCGTCGAGTTTGTCTTCTCGTTCCAACCCCCTGTCCTTCGCGCAAGTAGCCGCAAGCCCTAAAGTCACAGCACTCACAGATAGCGATGTACGCCGGCAGCCCCGTCTCGATGGTAGTTCTGATGTCGATGTCGCAGCCGTCCTGTCCCAGTACCGCTTGGTCGCTGGGTTCAAAGCGAAGACTGTCCGTCCCAACGACGAACTCTACGCAGACTCACTTGCTTTCCAGTACTTGTCACTGATTTGCGATGGTCCTGTCCTGGCTCAATACCAGCAACTGTCAGCTGGTGCCATCGACTGGCGTGTAGCCGGTGCTTCGAGTGAAGCCTCCACTAGCACCGTCGGGTCGTTCACACCCCCAGAGACGTGGGCCGAGCTCAGCTCGGCCCTCCTCGACCTGCTCATGCCTTCCAACAGTGTCGAAGAATGTGCACTAAAACTCGCTAGTTTTAAGCAAGGCGCAACCGAGTCTGTCAGCGAGTATACGCTTCGGTTCCGCACGACCACTCAAAGGTTTGAGTCAGCTGTCGAGCGCCAGACCCACGGTCGTACGCCGTGGGCCGCGTTCTCTGTCACCCTGTTTCAACACGGTCTTATCCCGGCTATCCAGTGCCTACAACTGTCCGACAAACCTGTCACTTCGCTCCGCGAAGCTATTGACCGTGCACGTCGCCACGAAGCCGCCAGCCTTGCCGGCGGCACTGTCAGTGCCATGTCATTCACTGCTGTCCCGAACCGTGCTGCTGTCGCCCAGGCCCAGCTGAGCTACCGTCTGGGTCAGTTGGGATGCCGGTTTCCCGAAAAAGCGTGAAGAGGAAACACCTCTCCACGTCAGTAGCTACAGGTACTTCTCCTCTTGTCGCAGTACCTGGTGTCCCTGTTTCCGCGGTTTTTAGAGAGGAAAATTGTCTTTCGAGTGATGGTCTGTCTGATTGTCCCGTACCGGTTTTAGATGTTGGCCGTACCGAGGCTCCACTAAAGCGAGTAACGTTTATGGACCAAGCCCTGTGTGCGTTGTCTCATGTTTCGAGTACCAGTACGGCACGGCGGCCTACCCATTCCTGTTTGCGTTCGGGGACCAAGAGTGGTTCCCCGGTGGAAATTAATAAAGACCAAGTGTGGTACAACTCCGCGTTGACACATAAAAAATATCCTTTTTCTCTTTCTTTTTCGTCTCGACGAGTCCGTGTGGACGGCTCTGTCGAAGGCTACGCTGTGAATGTCACAGTGGATACAGCTACTGATGTATCAGTTGTCTCGCTCTCATGGTTGAAAAGTCACCCTTCCTTGCGATCGACCACATTAAACCCTGTCCCGCCGTCGGCCGTGTCTTTACGTGCCGCCAACGGTGTACCCATCCATGTTCTGGGATTTATTGCTTTTCCCCTTACTCTTGGTGGTATTACATGCACAGTTAATGCACTTGTAGTCCCGTCCCTCGGCCCCGATTCTTTATTACTAGATAATAATGTCATGTCAGAATTCGGGGCGGTATTAGACTGGGACCACCAAACTCTGTCATTTTCATCTACTGGTTCCAGTATACCAGCTGTCCACCGTGTTCACAACCGTGCCCCGTCCAATGACTCTTGCCCCTCGTTGTCCGATGACGCACAGCCTTCTGTCGCTGCTGTCCACCGTGACGCCGAAGCAACCCCTGTCCGTTTGCGCGAGCGTGTAGACCTAAAACCTTTACACGAAGCACTTGTCGTCGGTTTTTCTGACCAGCCCCCACAGCAAGATTGTACTGTAGTTGTCGAACCGAAAATAGTGTCGGCGGAAGATATCGCGGCGGACAAAGGTCTCGCCGCATTCGAAAAAATTATTGTCGCGCGAACGTTGGCCACTTGGAGTGCTACTGATGGTCCAGTAGTAGTCCAAGTCGCCAACCCATCCTCGGATGGTGTCGCCTTACCAGTCCACTTGTGCCTGGGCTCTGTCCTTTCCGTATCAATCGTGTCCCCCGACCAACTACATGTGAACGCTGTCGCGCATTCCCCCACGTCACCCTCTGAGATCCACAGCGCAAAATCTGAGCTGGAAGGTCCGTTGTCAAAAGCGTTCGAAAATACAACGCTCACCCCTGTCCAAAAAGACGATGTTCTCACACTGTGCGCAAGATATCGTCCTGTTTTTTCCCTGTCAATGTCAGAGCTAGGCCGCTGTACCACTGCGGAAGCAACCTTTCCGCTCCCCACTAACACCCGAGCCGTAGACCGGCCCCCGTACCGTTCCAACCCTCGTACGTCCGGCGTCATTGAAAAATGTGTACATGACATGCTCGAGTGGGGCATCATCGAAAAACGTCCCAGCCCCTGGGGAAGTCCGGTCACGATAGTCGCGAAGAAAAATGGCAGTCCACGTTTCTGCGTCGACTACCGCCACACACTCAACCGCCACATCGTCCGGAAGAGCTGGCCCCTGCCGAACCTCGAAACCTGTCTGGACGCCGTAGGCACCGCCGCTTTCATCTCTGTCGCGGACATCCTCAGCGCGTTCTGGCAGCTCCCCGTGGACGAAGATCACATCCAACGGACGGCATTCGTGACACCCAGCGGCAAGTACTGTTTTCTTCGTATGCCTTTTGGAGTATGTAACGCCCCTTGGCTATTTCAACATATGATGTCTCTGACTTTAGGTCATCTGGGTCCCGATACAGGTATCCTCTCATACATGGACGATATCATTGTCTTAAATTCGACGTTCGAAACCCACCTCGCGTCTCTTGAACAACTGTTCGCAGCATTGCAAGCAGCTGGCCTCACACTAAAACCGTCTAAAGTTCAGTTTGGTCAGAAAGAAATCGAATATCTGGGCCACGTCATTTCAGCGAAAGGTATTTCAGTAAGTACCGACCGCATTCAGGCAATAACTCAGTTGCCGACGCCCACATGCATCAAAGACCTTCGGTCAGTCCTCGGCATGGTCAATTTTGTCCGGCGTTTTATCAAAGATTATGCGGAAATCACCGCACCCCTAGTACTACTCACTGGGAAAGATTTTGTCCTAAAAAGCCGATTTAAAAAAGCTTGGAGCACTGAACAAGATAATGCTTTCGAACGCATCAAACGCGTTCTGTCTTCAGCCCCTGTCCTCCACTTCCCCGATTTTTCGCGGGAGTTTGTTGTCCATACCGATGCCACTGAACTTGGCGCTGGCGCTTTCCTTGCACAGCCCACCCCCGACGGAAAAGATTTAGAGGTTATCGCGTATTACAGTCACCGTTTTTCTAAAAGCCAACGCCATTATAGCGCAACAATGAAAGAATGCTGCGCGGTTGTCTGGGCGTTTGTCCACTGGCGTCCGTACCTCTGGGGACGACACTTTACATGTTGCACCGACCACCAAGCGCTAGTCTACTTGTACCAAATGCAAGACACCAGCAATATGTTAACACGCTGGTCAATAGCCCTTCAAAACTACGACTTTACCGTGCAACACGTCCCAGGACGACTCAACGTCGTCCCGGACGCCCTGTCTCGCGTATTTAGCGAAGTCGGCGGAGAACACATCCCTTCCGAACCCCGACTTGCCGCGATCTGTCGGAATGTGCCGGATAACCAGCCATTCCACCCACCCGCCCCTCGCGATTACGAAGTGTCCGCGCGCAACCTAGACGAAATAGCGCCCGTAGAAAGTGATCGCGAATTATTCGCGAGTGCGGTGTCTGTCTTCCCAACTATCGATGTCCCTCGGCTACTGGAAGCTCAAACAGACGAATTTGGTCCGTACTTTGATTATCTCAAACTACCAAAATCAGCACCAGTCCCGTCAAAACAATCGGTGCATACCATGAGCTATTTCTTCCTCCAAGAGGAACTACTTTACCGTTCGTACCTTCCCGGTCACCTACGTAGACGTAGTGACTTTCGGGATCAACTTGTCGTACCTACGTCACTCCGAAAGTTGGTAGTAAATTCTTGTCATGACCTTCCCGCGTCGGGTGGTCATTTAGCTTTCAAGGGCACCTTTGACAAGGTCCGTGACCGGTTCTGGTGGCCCACCATGCACGCCGACGTGCAGAAACATGTCGATAGCTGCTTGTCTTGTCAACACCGCAAAACGTCCCGGCGTCCCCCCAAATTACCTGTCGGAACCCGGCCAGTAACACGTTCTTTCCAATGCGTCGCAGTTGATCTAGTGGAATACAAGTCTATGTCGGAAGGCAACCGATATATCCTCTCGGTGATCGATCATCTCACCAGTTTTGTCATTTTGATAGCCATCAAAAATAAAGAGGCCACCACGATCGCACGAAATCTTGTCGAACGTGTGTTTTCTGTGTTCGGTCCCCCAGAAACGTTACATAGCGACCAAGGCCTCGAGTTCGAGAACCGCCTTGTTAAAGAGTTGCAAAAGGTTTTTGGATACAAGAAAACTCGCACCGCCGCCTACCGTCCCCAAGGAAATTCTGTCCTAGAGCGCGTGCACAGTACGGTTCATAATATGGTAGCTATGTATAGCACCTTAGCATGTGACAATTGGGCAGAGCTGCTACCGTTTGTCCAGCTCGCCCATAACACGGCGTACTCTTCCACACTCGAAGAGACCCCCCATTATCTCATGTTCGGACGCGCCGCCGTACTACCTGTCGATCTCATTCTGGGCGTGCCAGCCACGACCCTTCCCCAGTCCCAACTCGATTACTCACGCCGCACGGTCGAAAACTTACAGCTGGCATACGAGTTGGCCCGCCGTAATCTCAAAGAACGAGCGGATAAGCAAGCAACATCGAATGAGAAATTGTCATTCCCGAGTTTCACCACCGGCGACCAATTTTTAATACATCGCCCGTATCACGAAACCGACGGCCCTAATCCCAAGTTATATAGCCCTTGGCACGGCCCTTACACTGTCAGAACAAAGCTTTCTCCCGTCATATACCGGGTCACCCAAGATGGTTCAACCACGGAAACCACTGTCCATCTAGGTCGTATGAAAAAATACATTGTCCCTGCCTCGTCCCCTGTCCCGGACCTGGATGCTCTTGACGATATGTTCCTCGGAACACAACTCCCTATCCCCGATCTAGAAGGCTCAGTGACCAAAGTGTCTATCGGACCGTTCACTGTGGAGGAAATAGACGGGCATAAACGAAGAGTAGGAGCCGCTTCGCTTGCAAATTTTCAATATCACCTCAAGCTGAAAGACTACCCCCCTCAGCTGGGTGTGTGGCGTCATTTTAGGGTAATCCCACAATGTCGGGAAAGGGTACAATCTTACCGCGCTGCACTCTTGTCTCAGAATCCAGCAGCTTTCGACCCACCTAAAAGACAGCCACGTCCGTAGCCACATTGTCACCGAACACTGATTGTATGTTATCAAATTGGGCCTGTCCTGTGCACACATTTTTTAATCTGTCCCCGTCAGTTTTCGCAACCACTGACCTAAGCCCGTGTTCCGTTCTATCTATAGTCACGCCACTTTTACCAGCATGCAGTGACCCTAGTGTGGTGTCCTACGCCGTTGTCATATTTTTTTAATTTTTTTTTCTGTATTTTTTCTGTCGTGTAGACGTGTCTCTCCACGTCGGGCTCCGATACCCACATGGCTAGAGGGCTCAGTACCAAGCACCTCCCCCTCTATTTTCGTACACATATCACCTTGTTTTTGTATGCGTTGTACACACACACGTTGTGTTTTCTGTCATGATTTGACCCAGTGATATTAACGACCTCACTGTATCTAAGTGCGCAACATGTAATACACCGTCCCGGTAACCCACACCACTCGTCACGGAAGCGCACAAGTCAAAATCATCATTAACGTCGCTATTTCAGTCCTATTTTCTTCGACTGTTTCAGTCGTCCATTTAATTCTCGGAGCAGACCTCTACGCTATACAGCCTCCGATAGAGCGACGTGTACCCGCTCGAGATAACATGACCACGGATTCGTCTCGACAACCATCCGGAAGCATACTCCCTCGACTAGGGGTACTCATATACACCATACAATCTGTCCACTCACATTGTCCCGTCGTTCGCCCTCGATAAAATATACTTGTGTATATTTGAAGTCCACGACGTCTGAGTGCCAGCCATGTTTTTTGTCTCAAATACCGCGCCGTTAGGCACACGCGCCTGTATGACCGTGCTTTGTCGGTTAGCATCAAAATGTCGGCCACGATGCCACCCCCAGTTGCCAAGCACTCCCAATGTCAGGATTACCACCATGAAGTTCATGCCATGACCAGTACGCGTAATTTTTATTTTTGTCTGTCACATATATCTCGAGCCCTGCAGGCCGCAGCGCACCAACAATGTCAGAGCGCTGCCGCGTTTCGTTGCCGCAATACCTGCGAAGTGAGCATATATAACTGTCAATGTCCACAGTCCATCCTGACCCACCTCGTGTGACCTAAAAAACCTGAGCACGTAAAGCCTATATTGGTTTATTTTATTTTTCTGTCAATGGTACATGTCACATTCGATTATTACACGAATGTCTTGCAATAGTTATAGTGTGATGGACATGCTATACGTTGCACTTGTCCTCCTCGTTGTCATTGTTGGAGCTTATCACACAATGTTAGATCCAGGGCAACTACCCTCTTGTCACGTTACTTAAGTTTCGTGGAGTAGTATTCGACACCACAAAACTGGGGGGTGATGTTACTGTCAGGTCCCCTGTACCAACATTCCACACATATATGTGGAGACCCCTTGGTTCGACGTCACCGGAGCCCAAGGCGTCCGTCCCCTCAAAAGGGACTCGCGTCCCCCGACAGGGCTAAAACACCCCGACGGGCTTTTGTCCTTGTCTCTTTATCCGCTTAGGGCGTAGTGCCCCCTACTATACCGCGGACCACCATGTCGACGCACTGAGACGGGGGCGGGTGTGCTCGTTCGCACCCCCCTCGTCACTCTTTTTGTCTGTCTCGTCCTGTTGTCCGAGCTACACAGCTTGCCCATCCTTTTGCTGTTTACACGAGTTGCCCTCGGCGCGTAACGCCGAAGGCCGTGGTGCTCGTAACACCCGCGCAGCATATAGAAGCTTAGGCACTACTAAGAACTGCGCTTTTAGAATATTGGTGTCGTTCTGACACTAACTATTAATAACTCATCGCCACAACACGCAAGTGGCCATTTGGCTCCCCCGAAAAACCCTCTACAGCCAAAACGCACCCTCTGGAGATGAAGTTTACCTATTTACAGTATTTTATTTCTTGTGGTTTACCTGGTATCATGGTCAGTGACTGCTTCTTCGTGCACAATGAAAACAAATATTTAGTTCGATACTAATAATAATGTGTATCGGACGTTCCATCACGTTTTATTGTGGGGGGGTAGACCAACCCCTGAAAGCACTTTCTGCATTATTCCAGTCTTGGGGGCAAACCTTTTTGCTCCCTCGCGAGGCGTTGCGTACATCTCACTGCTGTAGATCCGCCGTCGGTCATAGAGTAAGCACTCCCTCCCCCCTCCTTTTTTTGTCAAGTACGTATTTATATGGAACTCTGCCGTGTGTGCCATCATCGCTATTATTACTATTATATTACTATTAATGAAAACTCCCCGAGTACGTACCAGGTACTACGTAGAATTGAATACTTCCTCTGAGAACAAACCTTTTTGCTCCCTCGCGAGGCGTTGCGTACATCTCACTGCTGTAAATCCGCCGTCGGTCATAGAGTAACTCCCCCCCCCCTCCTTTTTTTCTCAAGTACGTATTTAAAAGGAACTCTGCCGTGTGTGTCATCATCGCTACTATCACTATAATATTACAATTAAGGAACAACTACGAGTACGTACCAGGTACTACCAGGTACGTAGGATTGAATACTTCTTCTGAGAAGTAGTGAGAGTTGTTGAAATTTCTGTAAGTATCAAGCAAAACCTGGCCGACCACGCCCGCTTATTTTTGCTGGAGCTTTTGTTGTCGGTGTTTTCTTTCTGACGAAAGACTGACCGTGGTTTGAGCGAGGGCTTCTCTTTTGGCGTTATTGCTGAAGCGCGCTGTGGGTTGGATTTTAGGGGGCAATGGAAAACCATAGTTTGTTCTGTTGACTTTCACTTTAATATACATATAGCCGCAGTGCGTAAATACTTTCTCCATTTTCTGTCGTGGATTGTACGGGGCGAGAAAATGTCATGTCTCCCCCACCAACAGTATAATATTATACATCTTAATGGCTTCGGCCTTCGTCCATGATTGTTATTGTGTTTGTCGAGGTTGATCAGGGGTTTCCCTCTTTTGTCGCTATTGCTCAAGAGCGCTCTGCGGATTGGGTTTTAGGGGGGACTTGATTGCCGCAGAAAGTAGGTTAATCTGCGTTACTTACCTGTAGTGGGTTGTACGGGACGGGTAAATATCATACCATCCGCTCGAACGGTTCTGGCCTTCTTCGATTGATTTTGTTTGTCGATGTTGATCGAGGGTTTCTCTTTGTTGTCGATATTGCCGAAGAGTGTTGTGGGTTGGGACTTAGGGGACACTGAAAGGTCAAAGTTTTTTTTTGTTTTTTTTTCGCCGCAGAACGTACATTAGTCCACTTTCCCTGCCGCGGGTTGTATGGGACAAGATGATCACATGCCCTCCCCTCAAACGGTGTATTACACCTCCTCGGCTTTGGCTTTCTGGGATCCGTCCCAGCGGAACGTAGACAGAACCTCGGATAGTGGAGATTGATTCTCCATTACCTTTCGTCGTGAGCTGTACGGCACAAAATAGATTATCATACTTTTTTCCCACGGACGGTAAATATATGATTCATTATCATGGCATATTTCGATTGCCGTTGTTCATTCGTATCAGGCGAGGATTCTCAGTTGCCGATGGTGCTTCTTACGGGTCGCTTTGTACACATTGGTGGAGAGAGATTTTCGGCATGGTCCGAAGGTGGTGTGCGGCAGAGTCTAGGGAAGAAAACAATGTTGTTTGATGATTTTGTCATGGCGTACGGGAACATCCAATGCGTCAGGGACCAATCATATTCCAAACAGGACAGGTTTTTCGAAGAATTCATAGCATTTCAGCCTCAACGGGCCCTTGGCGTCGTAAACTGCCGTTTGCATTGATTTGTTCGTTGCGTGCGGACCTTAGCTTCGTCGTTGCGTGCGGGCCCTTTTAGCTTCGTCGGCGGCCCTTCGCTGGGGCTTAGCATTGACCCTTGGCATCGTAAACTAACGTTTGCAGCCATTGCGTGCGGGCCTTTTTCGCTTCGTCGTTGCCTGCGGGCATTGGCTTCGTCGCGGCCCTCAGAAGGCCGAGGCGAAAGCCCCCTTGTAGATATATATATAACATTAATTAGTCGGGTTTGTTCCGATCGCTCACGGACCTCCGTTGCCCTTAGCTCGCCCTCTCCGCGCTTGCGGGACCGACGATCGGATTCACCCCGCTCCCTTATCGTCTTGCTCTCAGCCTTGCCCTGCGTCCGGGGGATCGGCGGGACGTTGCCCTCGAAGTTTCGCTGCCTTTTGTTCTCGGGCTGTGCTTTTTATACGTCTGTGCCGGGGAGTTTCGGATGTTTCAAGCTTCCTCTAATAATTTCGATTTACCTCCGATCGTCTTGCCGACTCCCTTTCTCTGATGTCCTGCGACTTCTCGAGCGGAATCGTATCTCGCGTGTCTCCGAGTTCGTGTGCTTTTCGTATTGTCGCCGTTCGTTGTGCGCGGAACGTCGGGGTCGCATGTCCCAAAGGTTTTGTTTTCCATTTTCACTACCACCGCTGTTCAAGAGCAACTAACTGACACCGGCGTGCACGTACGTACGGAGGATTACGTACATACATACTTCTTCTGAGCAGCAGTGACAGTTGTTCAAACTACACAGCAGCAGTGCGTAGCAAAGCCTACTTTTGATCGCCGGCGAGAAGAATTATTCCTATCACGGAGTGTTTTCTGTGTTTGTCGTGCATGTATATATGTGTATGTTCTTTCCTCGATTTCGCCTCCCCGAGTGAAGAAAAGAAACAACTCCCCGTACATTCGATGACCCTCGCCCGTTCTCTCGGTTCAAGCGTGCCAACGATTCAAAATCTGTGTGCTGCTGCAGCAGCTAGCTGTCGTGCATACATATATAATATGCTGCTTCGTAATATGATATGCGTGACGTTCCTTCGATGCCTTCGCGTAATTTGTGGGGGGGGGGAGACTAACCCCTTAGGTACTGCAGCTTTGCTGGTCCCGTGTTGGGACAAAGACCACTCTAATCCCATGTGGTAGTAGTAGCACAGTCCCGTTCTGGGGGAAAACACATGGCATTAGAGTGGTGTATCCCCAAAACGCCACTGCAGTACTAAACAAAGGGGTTGTTATTGGCTTGACCTATTTAAAACAGCAGTCCCGTTTTGGGGACAAACCATTCAAATTACGAGTAGTTTGTCCACCAACGGGACTGCGGCTGCGGTTCTAAAAGGGTTCAAGTCCGAGGGACCAACATGAAACTCATTTTTTTCGGGACGTGTTATTTGATCAGGTACGCAACAATCTATGCAGCAGCAGTGGTGTCCCCCGTCTTCATCTCACTTTCCTCCAGTCGCAAAAGGAACACTGCCTTGTTCATGGGGAGGCTTTGGCACCTCAGTCACACTCTCCACCTCCGTCTCTATCCGCTTAAGCATCCAGTTTATGCGCCTCCATACCCCCACCGCTGCCCTAGCAGTATGGGCCTGCGTAGTTCCTGCTGGAACCATGCAGCACCCCATCCTCCTGGGACGAGACAGCTGGATGAGCTTCGAGCAACGCTCGTATACCATGCTCCGGCAACAGCCCGCCCTCCCCCACCAACCTTCCCGGCGAACCCGTGGTGAGCTCTCTTTAAGTCTCCACGACCCCAACGGAGCCTCAGCATTCATTCCCGACGATCGTTCCACTGACGACGTCTACCACCTCCGATTCGCCGGCAACAAAGCTATTTCGCTTTCCCCTACCCCACAGCTCGCCAAGGTCAACCTGGTGCGCCAGTCAGGCGCTCCAGCATTGGCCGGGAATTACTTGGTGAATATGCTCCCCCGCGAGAACCCCCTTTCCGATAAGGCGATTTTCGTCTCCGACGGGTACCAAACGGTCCCCCTATCTGGATCTACCGAACTCGAGCCGGGTGACCTCCTCGGAACCTCCTGCTCCCCACTGGTACAGGTACCGCTCGCCGCCCTTGGGCATCCCTCCTTTGACCCGCCGCTCCCCCCTCCATTTCCGGACGTAAATGCCCTCCACGACAACATCCCGGTGGCCGACCAGAGTCAATCAACAGCCGACCCCTCTACCGCACCAAACGCCCCGTGCCCACAGCTCCTTGCACGCCTCGACGCCGACCAGCGCAAAAGCTTCCTCGACCTCTGGGAACGCCTGCCGTTGCACCTACGCGACGTCAACTTCGACCTTCACGGTTCTGGATGGACCCCATCGGTGATCAACAACTTGGGCGACGTCCTCTGCGAACTCCAGGACGTCTTCTCCACGTCGAAGACAGACTTCGGCTCGTGCTCGCTAATGCCGTTCAAGATCACGGTACCTCCGGACAGCGCACCGGTTACTTCCCGCCCCTACAGGATCAACCCCATCCTCGCCAAAAAGGCCGACGCCGTATTGGACCAGTACCTGGCTGCCGGCCTGATCCAGCATTCTACGTCGCCATACTCCAGCCCTATGGTCGCCATCCCCAAGAAAGACGGAGGTGTTGGCATCACAATCAACTACAAGAAGCTCAACGCCATCAGCTCCCTCGGACAACTCCCCATCCCCCGCGTCGACGAAGTCCTCGACTCCTTGGGTAAAGGTCGCATCTTTTCCCTCTTCGACCTGGTCTCCTCTTTCCACCAAATCACCATCGACGAGGACACCATCCCCTTGACAGCGTTCTGCACACCTAACCGGTTATTTGAGTGGCTTGTTATGCCACAAGGCAGCAGCGCCTCCCCCGGCTGGTTCGTCAAGGTCATCAACGAGGTCATCAAAGGCCTGGAACGCGTCGCCGCGTATCTCGACGACATCATCGTGTTCGACCCCAACCCCAACGACCACGTTGCCAACATCAGAGCTCTCTTCGGACGCCTCCGGAAGCACCACCTCAAACTTTCCCCGGCCAAGGCCAAACTTGGCGCCACCACCACCGATTTCCTGGGACACACCATCTCCGCCGGCGGTTACAGCCCCAACTCCGACAAGGTCGCCGCCCTCACCAGAATGCCCATGCCGACCGACAAGAAGCAAGTGCGCTCGCTCCTTGGGGGCATCAACTACTACGGCAAGTTCCTGCCGAATCTCTCCCGACGTCTGCGCCCCATCAACGCTTTACTCAAGCAAGGCGCCACGTTCGACTTCACCCCCGCCATGGAAACCACCGTCCGCGCCATTCTCCAGGAACTTGCCGAACCACCTATCCTCGTCTACCCCGACTGGGACGCGGTCGCCGACAACTCCCGCCCCTTCAGCCTCTACTGCGACGCTAGCATCGACGGCTTCGGCGCGACCCTTGAGCAAGAACAACCCGACGGCTCAGTCCGACCCATCCTTTTCATCAGCCGTGCCACCCTGGACTCCGAACGTTCGTGGACACCCCTCGACCTCGAGGCCGGGAGCATCGTGTGGGCGATCAAACGCCTCCGTGGACATTTATGGTCCACCCGCTTCCAGATCTACTCGGACCACAAGGCGCTCGAGAACATCGCCAAGGTCGGAGAACACAACGCCCGCGTCCGACGCTGGCTCGAGTTCCTTTCGGCGTACACCTACACGCTGGAATACCGGAAGGGCACGGCCAACGGCAACGCCGACTTCCTCTCGCGGCTTCCCCAACCAGCCACCGACGCCGACCGCACCGGACGCAACCGCCTTACCGGCCCGGACACCGTCGGCATCTACCTCATCCGCCCCTGCGGCTTCGCGCCGAACGACCCTCCCGCCCCGGGTATCGGCTTGGGTGGGCTCGTATCCCCCCCTTCAAGGCCCATCCCAACCATCCAGCCGCTTCCCTTCACCACCGACGATTTCCGCGACTTCCGCCTACTGGGACCACGTATGGAGCACCCCACCCTTTCCCCCGCACCCGACACCTTCGTCGGGCCTATTGCGACCCCTGACTCCACCGCCGGACTTCTTGTTGGCCCCGAGAACGCCGCCGTGGAGAGCGGAGCTCCTCCAGGCTCGGCTTCCAGGCCGTCCGTCATCTCTCCGCCGTCCACCACTGGCGGCACGGAACCAGCCGTCTCAGGCCTGATATCTTCTCGGACCCGCCATCGCATCGCCGCTGCCGCGGGAACCCCTCGACCCACAGCCGACTATCGCTTCGGCCGTCGACCACAACCCGTCGTACGCAGACGATCTACACCCACCCACAGTGCGCCCACGCCCCCGGCCGGGGTCCAGCCAAGACCCCCTCCTCCTACATCGCCTTCAGCCACAGCTCCCGCGCCGCCTGACCCGTTTGCGCCCGCAAACCCAACTCCAACCCCCCCAACAACGCCTTCTCCGCCGGCACCAACACCACCGTCGCTGCCCCTCCCGGAGCCCATTGTCGAACCCGATGACGACCCCTACCTCCTCGCCCGCGTCGAGCACTACACCTCCAAAGACTGGGCGCGAGAACAACGAGCAGAGTCCTTGTGCTGCGCCACCATCCGCTTCCTGTCGTTGGACTCCCCTGCCCCCCCGCCGAACGACCTCCTGGATTTCATCCCCTCGGCCCGGCGCCCACAACTTCCGGACGTCCTCACCCTTGCCCCCAAAAGCAAGCTGCACCGTACGGACGACGAAACCACCCTCCTGGTCCCACCCCCACCCGGGAACAGCCTACCACCACCCGCCCCCCTTACCCCACGCATCTACGTTCCAATGTTAATGCGCCCCTGGGTGCTGAACACCTGCCACGCCACCACCTCTCTACACCTAGGAGTCACCCGAACGGCCCGCATGCTGGCACGTTTCTTTTGGTGGATTGGCATGGACGCTTCCGCCCGCTGGTGGATCCGCCGCTGCCTTCAATGCTAGGCGCGGAAAACCTCCCGGCACACCATTCGCTGGCCCATCCTTTCTCTTTCTTTGCCCAACGGGCCTGGCATCACCGTCAGCGTCGACTACTTCGGACCCCTGCCGCTCACGCCGCGCGGCAACGTCCACATCCTTCTCTTCACCGACCGTTTCAGCCGTCGCGCCGATATGTTTGCCGTTTCAGCGGCGCAGTTCACGGCCGCCGGCACCGCCGACATCTTCCTGAACGAATACATCCCTCTCTGGGGGTGCCCGGTTACGCTTCTCTCCGACAACGGACTACACTTTACCTCCAAGCTTGCAAACATCGTCTACGAGCGCCTTGGTATCCGCAAGGTCAACACCAGCTCCTGCCACCCCTGCACCAACGCCGGCGTCGAGCACGTCAACCATGTGTCGGCCCAAATGCTCTCTATGGTCGGCAACGAACAGCAGACCGACTGGGACGTGCTGCTGCCACACGTGTCGTCGGCCTACAACAACTCCGTGAACGCCCCTACAGGGCTTGCGCCTAACGAAATCCACATGAGCCGCCTTCCTCGCCTCCCGCTCTCGGTCTTCGAACCCGACAACATCGGCGGCCACCAAAGCTTGGACCGCGGTCATCTGGTCTACATCAACCTCGCCAACGACCGACAACGACGCGCGTACTCCCTCGTCCGCGAACTACACCGACTCACCGTCTCGCGTCTCCAGCGCCGCAACGCGCCCATCAAGGCCGCCCTCCGAGCATCCTCCCCCTTCACCGTCGGCGGCTGGGTTTGGGTCTACAACTCCGCCTCAACCATTCGCCAAGGCGTCAAAAAGGGCACCGACGCAACCGTCCTCAAGACGAAGCTTTCCCTGAACTGGAATGGGCCCTTCAAGGTCCTCGCCGTTGGACCGACGCCCGCCTCGAACACCCCCGACAACCGCCCTCTTCACGACAAGCTACTTTTCCTCGACCTTCCATCCGACCTTCCGGGACGGGACTCTAAGCCACGCGTCTCCGTTCAACGATGCAAACCTTGCCGGAACCCCGACGACACCAGCAATACCCCCAAGCATCTGCCCGCGGACCTCACTACATACGTACTCACAGCTTCTGCCGCCAAGTCCCCACCTTACCACGTCACCGTCGACGACGTCACTCCCCCACCGGAACGCCTCGAGGTCGAGCAGATCACCGGCCATCAACTCGTACGCGGCCGCGGCGGGGTCATCGCCGTTCTGTACGAGACCCACTGGGCTGGACTTCTCAGCCCCTCTTGGGAACGCGAGTTGGACCTTCAACACTTCCGGCGCAACATCCTACTCTATTGGTCAGGAGCGCCGACACAACATCGCCAGACGAACCGCCTCTACCGCCAGATGCGCATCGGCGCTGCCCACCGCGAACTGGCACGATCCCAAGGACAAATATTTCTCGCCCCCGGCTACGCCCTGGTCTCCGGCAGCCTCTGGCTCCACAACTTCAGCACCACCATCCTCCCCTCCGGAGCGCACATATGGTACAAAGCGCGCGACGGCCTCTGGTGGCTGGGCAAGATCGCTCGCCGCTCACCCCCGGACGTCTCTTCGGGAGCTCCACCGGAACCTTCACCGGGCGGCTCCTACATCATCCGGTTCCTGGATGACCCCGGACCGATCAAGATCGACCTTCAACCCGCCCGCTACACTACAGCACGGAACGCCGTGTACGGATCGTGGTGTCTTCAACGCCATGGGAACGGGAGCATAGCACGTGGGCTGCTGCGGAACTCTGATGTGTCCCGCGGAGCCCCCACGGTTTCCACTCCCCCTTCTGGTCAGCCTTGGTTTAGCATTTGTTTTTTTTAGTTCTGGGTACTTGTTTCTGGTTAGTCAACAATATATTAAAGTAGTTCTTCAGGGTTAGTCTTCAATAGTCACCAGCAGCCAGCTTCTTGGGTGCATTTGTTTCCGTCTACCTTTTGTTTCCTTCATATCGCCTACACCTCCGTGTTGCCTTCTTACGTTCAGGCCACCGAGTCGTAGCGATACCGTAATTTTCATATGTGTTTGTACTTCACTAGCCTACCGCAAATTATTGGCAATACTACGCCGAGGTAAAATCGTGTCGTAGCCTGGGCTGTACCCTGGCCACCGTCGGTTTCCACCGACCCCTGTTTCAGACGGTCATCGAGCTAAGATTTTATCGAGCTTCCAGCTCGCCCGTGTTTCTTCTATGTTTGCCTAGTAGGGTCCGGATGGCATTGCCGCCCCGGAAGGCAGCAGAGTTATCAACCATGGCGGTTCTACCAAGATCGATTTTCCCCGACATGTGTTCTGCTTTCAGTTAGTTTCCTGGTCCCGATCGTGCTTTGTTTTCTTTTTCTTAGGTTTCTTCATCTTTTGTTCGGTACTCCGCGCGCCCCTCTGCTCTGTGGCAAACGACACCATCTTTGATGTCGCCCCTGTTGGCCGAGTGGCACACGCTAGTGTTTTAGCCCTGCGCTATCTACCACCTTGAACTGCACGCATTAGGCCAATCCCCTTGCGGATCTTCTTCAGTTTTTTCTTGTTGAGTTGAATACCTTGCGACGTTTGCTGGTATAGTTCATACCACGAAGTGGTCTCTCAGACGCAGCGTTGTTCGCTCCGTCTCCCGGTTTTAATAGCCCCTTGCGTACGCAGCCCTCTTTGCACTTTAGCAGTGCCCCGTTTCTCTTGAGTGATGTCTACCACGTTAGGACCTCCGCCACAAGACAAGGCATTACTCCTACCATATATATATGTGTTTTTTTTGTATTGCGGTCACTGCCTCCTTTCGCGAGTTTCCTAGTTTGCCAACCCGGTTTGGCGACCAACCCCCGTTCGCACCTTTTTGTGCGCCCTTCTTTCGCCTTCACTTCGGTACTAGTTTTCTTCTTCAGCCTTCGCTTCGGCTTTTGTTCTGTCTCCTGTTTTCTTTCTTCTTTCTTCGGTTTCGGTTTGCTTTTTTCTGCTTTCGCTTCCGCTTTGAGTTATTTCTTCCTCTCCTTCGGTCTCTACCTTTAAGTGGTTGTTCTAAGTAAACACCCCTTCGCCGTGTTTGGGTCTTATGACGAGGTGTGGGGGGATCTATAGCCTCATTTCTTTAGTTTCGAATAGCCGCATCTTCGACCACCTTTTCCTGGTCTTTTGGGATGAACTTTGTCATCGTCCTTTGACCATCTTGTGGTCTGCATATACGACTATTCAGGGTGGGCTAATGTGATATGAGTCGATTGCTCATGGGCTATAGATACAGAATGTATGTAGGGGGGGGTTCGTAGCCTGAGGAATACGAGAATAATCCAAAGAATGGATTAACCCGGCGGATATTCCGGTAGTTGAGAGTAACCGTCTTTTAGGAATGTTCTCTAAGGCGGATAGGCCGTTAGACAAGAGTAATGTTCCTTAACGCAGATAGGATCGTAAAGTGAGAAGTTCTTATATTAGCAGAAGAACGTTCGGTCGCCATAGGAAAGTTATTTAGGAGTACGTTAGATAAGAGGAATTTAGGAGAACTTGTAGCGTGGGGTGGGACGAGTATATCTGAGCGTCGAGTCCCACCCCCCTACCTCTCACTTCTCTACCAGAGCACCTCCTCAGCTCTAGTCATCAATAAAGAAGATCTAAATCAGAAGAAGCGAAGCACTGCTTCCCAGCTGCCAGATACACCTGCGTCCCTTACCCTTACCCTTACCTCGGCCATATCTTCACATGTACGTCAAAGCAGTGGATTAAGTCCACATGACACAAAGTTGTACTACTAATACGCATGTGTAAGCAGTTCGTATTCAGGAATTAAAGAATCAACCGAATATTTAGTTCAGGATACTTCCAAGAACATTCCTGACTTCCCCCCAATACAAAAGACACTACATAACCCGAGACAACTTTAACCTACTGCAGTAAGTCACGTCCACATTTTCTCGCTCGATGGGGAACGCACATGTATGATATGCTTGCTAATTTTTCGGTAATATCGTTGTAGAAACGATTTGCCAGCAGGAAATCTTACCCGTCTGAAATGTGATCTAGAAACCATGCGCGCACCAAGAACCCAAACACCCTGCTGTCCATGTAGAACAGTAGGTCGTCGCGATTGTGTAGATGTTTCAGCGACTTGATGAGCATCTTCACGGAAGCGTACTCGCTCCTGTCGAAGAGTCCGTGTGATCTGAGTTTGGAGGCCATTTCCTTCCGCTCCCTCCTGGACTGTCCTGCAATCTTCAGCTCTTTGAAGATGTTGATGCGAGACCCCCAAAACACGTCCTGCTCATCGAAACCTTGACGCACAGCAGGCCTCGGGAAGCCGATGTACCTTCTGCTGTTGCTGTACCTTGGTTGCGGCACGTCGCGCAGACGTCTCGCTTCCAGTGCCTGTCCCCGATTGTTGATGGGGATGCTTCTGTTGGGATAGAAGTTGTTGCTGGAGTTGCTGTTGCTCCTCATTGTGTTGTTGTTGTTATTGTTGTTGTTGTTGTTGTTGTTCTTGATGATGATGGTGGTAGTTTGATGTGACGAAGAAGGTTAGAAGAGGATGATGGGTCGAAGATGGTTGTGATGGTGGTGGGTGTGTTGACCTGTCCTCTCAAGCAATCGGCCCAGAAGCCCAGGTGTTGGAATTCGCGATGCCCGATCTTCGTACTGTTTCTTGTCGAGGTCCTTGTTTCCGGCGTGAGCTCTGGTTCTCGCGTTGTTGGTAGTTATTTTCCTGGAATTTTATGTAACGCGGCGGAATAGGAGCTCGATTTCTCCCTTAAATGGAACGCCACAAAATTCGATGGAACTCCCAAAATCAGAAGATTGTGGCTCAAGCTCAGATTGTCCATGTAGTAGTCATCCCTGAAAACCATGTTGCGGACCGGAGCTTCAGCTGAGACTTCGAGGAGTTGGGGCCTGACTGGATGGCTGCGAGCCTTGTTCGCGAACTTTGGTGCAGAGGTTGCTGAAGGTGAGCTTTTCGCAGAATTTGGTCAAGATATCACTCATTTGATCTTTCGAAGAAACAAAGTCGATGATGATCCTTTTTTCTTTGATCCAGTCTCTGAGTGCCGCATAGCGGATGGCGATATGCTTGCTGCGATTTGAGTAGTTTCCATTAGCAGCAAGGTGGAGAGCACCTCTGTTGTTCGATAAAATCTTGAAGATCCTGAAGTGCTTCCAGCCCAGCTCTCCGAGTAGCCCGCTTAGATACACGCCTTGCTTGGCGCACGTATTTATCGCTATTATTTCGGACTCGGTAGTGCTTTGCGATACAATTTTCTGTAGTTGACTCGAGAAATGTACGAGACCGCCAGCAATGAAAAACATGCTCCCGGTTACAGACCTCATTTTCTCAGGGTCCCCCATTCCGTAAGATGCGCCACAGTATCCAACCAGATCGAAGCTGCTGTCTCTCTTGTAGATGATGGGTAGGTCCGGTGTGCCTCGAAGATAGCGCAAGATTCTCTTAACGCCAGCCATGTGTACTGTCGTTGGCTTAGCCATGTGCCGCGCAGACTGCATCGTACTGAAAGCGATATCAAATCTCGTGCACTGCGTGAGGAATATCAGACTCCCTACCATTGCTTGATAGAGCTTTGTTGCTTGTTCGTCCAGAGGCACACTTCCGTCTGGTTGTGACTTAACCTTTCCAATTCCGGGCGTATGCACTGGATTGCACTCGCTCATGTTGAAACGCTCGAGTACCGAGAGTGTGTACTTGCCTTGGTTCAACTCGATGGTGCCGAGTTCCTTGTTGCTCTTGATCTCGATTCCAAGAACTTGAGTTACGTCCCCGAGGTCGGTCATAGCAAATGTTGCCATAAGCATACTTCGAACCTCGGCCACGCTTGCGTTGGATGGTCCCGTGATGAGTAGATCGTCGACAAATAGCGTCAGCATGATGTAGTGGTTTCCACTTCCTTTTGTGTAGACGCAGGGGTCTGATGTTGTAGACGTGAAGCCCATAGCTCGTAAGTCTTTGTCGATGGTGCTGTTCCAGACGCTGGGAGATTGTCGAAGTCCGTACAAGCTCTTGCGTAGTTTCATCACGAGCTGTCGATTAGTCTTGTCTGTCGTTTCGAAGCCTGGTGCTTGCTTGGTGTATACGTCCTCTTGAAGTTTCCCGTTGAGGAATGCGGTTTGTACGTCCATAGCTAGTATTGGCCAATCCCGGGATGCCGCGATAGCCAGTAGAACACGCTGACTCTCGATGCGGCAAACCGGAGCAAAGGTTGTGAAGCAGTCCAGTCCATGCTGTTGTGCCCATCCTTGTACCACTAGACGTGCTTTGAAGCGTCCGTCTGTTTTCACACGGAACACCCAGCGCGTACCGATGACGGAGCAGCCAGGAGGTACTGAGGTGGATGGAATTAAGTCGGCTACCTCGTGCTCGTCCAGGCTCTGGAGCTCCTTGCGCATGGCTGCTTCCCACTCTTCCGCTTGAGGTGAGGCCATAGCTTGCGCGTAAGTATTTGGTACTGAAATAGATGCCGGTGGATGTACGTTGTCCTATCCCACAGCTCCGATGTACTGCGTGATGTTCTCGAACTGTGTTGAAGACGCTTCTTGATCAGCTGAAGTAGATGACCTTAGCCGCGTTGAAATCGGCTTGAAGCTTGATGTGTTGCTGGCCTTACCGCCAGTGGTGTTGGTGAAGTCATTCGCTTCCAGAGAGGTGATGCCGTTGTCGATGTTGTAGTAATCACCCACGAAATCGGTGTCTGTGTCCGACTCGAAGTTGGAAATCTCTGTTTCTATTCCCCCCGAGGCGTCTGTCGTTGGGAAAACGGCAGGCGGCTCTTCGATGAAGGAGACGTTGCGCGAGCTTGAAACTCTTCCCGTGTTGCGATCATATATGCGGAAGGTAGGCTTGTCGCTGTCGTAGCCGATGATAACACCCTCCCAAGCCCTAGCTTGAAGTTTTGTTTTGTACCCCTCAACGTGCACGAAGGCTCGTGTGCCGATGATCCGCAAGTATGAGAGATCGGCTTGCTTGCCGAACATGCGATAGTACGGCGAATCGCCTCCGATGGCCTTGTGCGGTAGACGGTTGATCAGGAAGACAGCTGTTGCAGCCAGCTCCCCCCACAAATGTTTCGGAAGGTTCGCTTCCTTCATCAAGCATCGGGTCATGTCTATGATAGTACGCCCGTCCCGTTCCGAAATACCGTTCTGCTGTGGCGTGTGTGGAGCGGTGAATTGCTGCTGTATGCCGGTAGTTTTGCAGTAGTCGCGAGAGCTGCTGGAAATGTACTCGCCCCCATTATCAGAGCGTAGATGTTGCACCCGAAGTCCAAGAGGAATAGCCAGATCTTGGATGAATTTACAGAGGGTGTGTAGCGTGTCTCTCTTCTTTTCAATGAAGTATACGGCCTTCAGCCTGGTGTGATGATCCGTGTACTTTGCCATGTAGCTGTGCCCCCCAATAGCTTTGGGTGTGACTGGCCCTAGCAGATCTGTACTGACTAATTCCAGACGTTCACTGATTGGGTCAGGGCGCGCTGTCTTAGGGTGATTTGTTGAGTGCTTTTGTTGATTTTACACGTATCACACGCCGAGAAAGAATCGGTAAAATTAACCCCACTCTCCGCGATGTTTTTCACCTTAGCCATAACTTGCCCGTTAGGATGTCCTAGCCTCTTATGCCAGATGTTAGCTCCAACTGTTGCAGAGAGAGCAGTAGGAGCTACTTGAGCAGCCATAACAGTTTCAGGCTTGAAGTTGTTGCCCGACACGGTCGGAAAAGCCGTCTCAGTTGCTTGGCTCACCGCTGCTGTGGTAAGATCAAGATGATCCAGAGTAGAGCAGTAGCTGTCCTTGCGTAGTGGCACGGTGAAGTCGCCCAGGTCCAGATAAGAATGCTTGGCGATGACCATCTTGACTCCCTTCGCCGCTGGTGTTCCCCCCGAAAATAGGTGCCGGCCCAGCCCGGGTACGATCGTGGCAGGAAGCTGCACGGAGTGATTGGATCCTAGATGGTCCAATACGTTGACTACCAGAACCCCTTTGCCAATACCGAAAAGGCGGTGGTTTCCCGCGACATTATTTGTCACAGGAGGGTCAAGGTGTACGTACTCTACCATTTTACTTTCGATGCCTTCTAAAAGCTGGTTATCGATGAAGTGGCTGGCGGCGCCGCTGTCAGCAGTCATGGAGAAGTCGATGGACTTGGTAGTGACGTCGGTTGAAGGTGCTGCTATGAAAGAGTAGCCGATGCCGTCAGGAGGTGTTGATGGCGTAGATGAAGAGGAAGGAGTCGTGGTGGACGTGGAAGTAGCTGTAGTTGTTGCAGCAGTAGTAGTAGCAGATAGAGCATATGTAGCGGGGCTGTAAGCTGCCACTTGCGTTGTCGAACTTGGAGTGATGGCAGTGTTGGCGTGAGCGCCACTGTTGTTGCGTTGGCCGTTTTGTTGATTAGGGCGAAAGCTACGGCTTCTGTTGCCGATTTCACGCTCCCGCTTTTGCACTAAACAGTCGCTATTATCATGGCGATCCGTGTGATGCAGGCTACACCAAGAATTTGTTCGTGGTGTATGGGCAGGTTTTTTCCCATTCATCGATTTTTTGCGTGCAAAACAATTTAGAAACCGATGGCCTGCCTTTTTGCAGTGTGAACAGGTCACTACTGCTGACGACGTCGTTGTAGTTATCATTGCCGATTCACGCCCCTTCGTTTTGCGCGAAGGCCCGTGGCGCATAACTTGATTAGCGTACATATTACGCATGGTAATCACTGCTTGATCAAGAGAGAAGTCATTATCTGCTTCCGCGCTGTACTTGATTTGTGCAAATATCATCCGTGAGTCCCTCTAATACTATATCCAGTATGCTGTCATCATTTATCACCTCGCCCATGTATACCAGCTCATCTCTTAAATGGTTTACTTCATTAATGAATATGTCCGGGTCTTGCCCCTCTGACATAACCATTTTTGAGAGTTGAGATTTTAGTATGCGCTTGCGTTGGCGAGTAGAATTTTGGTACTTATTTACAAAACCATCCCAAGCGGCCTTTCCATTCGCGAGTTCACCTTGTTTTGGCTTAAATTGAAGAAGAAAGCTCGCCGCTGCTCCCGAAGTGCTCAGAAACAGGAAGTCGTAAAGACGTCGATTGTCACGGTGCCAGGTTTGGATATCTTCGATATTGGAGATGTTGTCATGCGTAGACCACAGAACTGATGTCGAGGTTGGAATCGAGGAAACTGAATACGATGATGGTGCCGCAGGCTGTATGTCGGCTCCTTGTACAGTTGGTATATGTGGAGATGATGCTCCTGTACCTGCATGAGGTGTGGCTCCCGTTCCAGATGGTGTACCGACGGGAGATGTTTCCCCCGTGGTCTGCTGAGTAGATTCATCAATGGCCTGGCTGCGTGTTACAGCACGTGAAGGTCTTCTCGTCGTAGATGATGGATGAGGATGAATATAATCGGGTTCGGGGCACGGACGCCCTTCCAGGATGTCCGAGATGCCCGAATGACGCATGCTTATGACGGACTGGGCCGTGCGCTTCCATACGTCGTACTTGAGTCCCGTGAATTTGCCGCCGACCGCTCGAACGAGCTTGTCCACCGCAATAGCTGCTTTCGTTGACTCTCCCATGATGATGTTGATGCTGATGCTGTAGTCGGGGCTTGATTGTTATTTGTTTTTGGAAACAATTCCTCCGCAATGGAGAAAGTGAGATCTTTTCTTGAGCTTCTTGGAAGAACTTGACTAACTCAGCGGGACGTCGAAGCGTGGTGCCAGTCGATGCGTTGCAGGTAGACTAGAAGTCGAGGCTCATAAACTGCAGGAATGATGCGTGTCGAGGCTCTGTCTTCTATGAGAAGAGATGCAGAGGCGGCACCGAAGTGTCTGTGAAGATCACTTGTGATGAAGAAAAGAGAATGTTTGGAAAAGGCGCTTATGTGGCCAAATGTGGAAAGAAAGAAGAGTGAGCAAGGTGGGGCATGCCATCACCTGATCACGAGATAATGCCCATCCTACGGGCAGGTGTATTCTACAGCAGCCCGTCAAGGTTCCCTGAACCGTTCCTAGCAATGTCCCTGCAACGTTCTGCATGGCAAACTCGTAACGTTCTTATGCAACGTTACCTGATATTTATGGTGGTATAAGCTAGGCTACCCTGTATTACGATCAGTATGATAGAGGTAAGTTGAATACAGTGCGTCGGCAAGGAGGAACAAACTCAAGTCTCGCCGCATATCGTATTTCTCCGCATCTATCATAAGATACATAGTATGCTCGTGTGAAGTGACTGCACATCAACATAGATATGGATCTCAACGTCCATATTTCAATATTACCCCCCCCCCCCAAACAAAAAGGGGCAGGTGCATCAAAGGGACGGAACACATATTACGAAGCAGTACGTACGCATGTATACGACTGCCCTCGCAACAACACACCGGTAGGTAGATGCACCGGTCCAACGGGGCACGCGACGAAGCAGACACAGGAGACAGGGCGTGCACTCGAGCGAGGTGACGGCAACAGCATCACACACCGGGAAGACGACGCACCCCCCCGAGACGACGACGATGAGAAGAGCAGCCAGTCGGCGAAAACATTAGCAACGATATGCATGACGCGCTGCAACACACCGGTATATGCACCGGTCCAACGAGGCACGCGACGAAGCAGACACAGGAGAGAGGACGTGGACTCGAGCGAGGTGACGGCAATAGCATCACACCGAGACGACGACGATGAGAAGAGCAGTCGGTGAACTCAGCAGCAACGACATGCATGACACGCAAACTGACACGCATGACCGAAACTTCGCAAGTATACCGGCCTGTGGTGAGCCGGGATCACTTGAAGTGAGAGTGGGGGGTACGAAATAGCGGCCTGTCGTGGGACCGTTGAGCCGGGATCACTGGAAGTAAGAGTGGGGGTAAGAAAGTGGTAAGCTGTGGCGAGGGCCGTTCTGGCCTGTGGTAAGCCCAACATTATCTTAGTAATACATACAAGGGGGAAAAGCTTCTTCGGCGGCGTGACGGCCGCCTCGAAGCTTGAAGCTCTACTGCAAATGACAGGTTTCGATGCCAAGGGCCCGTGACACATGTTCGACGGGGATCCCCGAGGGGAATAAGTAACAATAGTCGGAAGGCAGCATGTGAGCAACAGGTTCGACGCCTGGTGACCCGGGGCTCGGCTGATGGACATCGTTATCACAATAATAATTGAGGGGTGGACAGACCTTGATAGTAGACCTTTATGGGGGTTTTGTGCTGGACGCCTGAAGCCGAGCTTCCGACCCGAACTTGATGGAGTGTCAAGGCACCGTGCAGCAGAACTTCAAAATAAGCAATACCATTCGAGCAAAGATCACGCAGAGTGTCTAACTACCGCGCGCTTTTAGTATAATATATACGAGGTTGACCGTACGTTATACTGTACAGGTTCATGGTAAAAGTATGATATTTACTCCTACCGTACAGCCCACAGAAGGTAGATTTTGTTTTCAATTCCTCTTGCCATCCGACAGTGTGCATCATGATTTTCAACATTGATCACTCATAACTCTCCCGTAAGAAGATGAGAATAATGGAGAAATAATCTATGCTCTGCGGCAATAAAGCGAAAGAAAACCCAGGGAAAGTTTGATACTCCCTTGTCTTTTAAACGCAACCCACATACGTTGCGCTCTCGAGCACTAATAACCCCAACAATAAGAATAAGGAGCGGCCGTAGTCGGGTAGGTTACAACGCAGTTAGTCGGCTCAGTCACTCTTATACGGTAATACCATTGTTGAGCATAGACTAAAGCAATCCCCTCACCGCCAGAACGAATGTGAGAGACAACGCAGCAATGAAGAGAGGACTCGGTTTGGGGGGGGGGAGTTCTCACTCATCTTTTTATTTATTCGAGCGCAATTAATTTAATACTGGCATTTTGTGTTTGTTTGCCGTCGAAAAGGCGGACCGTAGGAGGACTTGTTAAATTGAAAGCCAAAATACAATGATTGGCATCACAGGATTTCTTTTCAGTGTTCTCCTTAACCCTTCCCGGTAGGTATTTATAGTATCACAATCAAGCCGGCGTCCCCGGTGGCTTGGTAGGTGATCTGCGTGCCTATCAATATCAATTTCGTGGGTTCAAGTCCCACCGAGTGCATGCTCGGGGCTTTTTCTTGCATAAGAAAATTGATAAGCGGAAGCGCGGGAGTGAGAATTAGCTACATTCGACGAAAACCGACGAGCAGTGGGAATACTGAACCCTTTGCGCGACAAAAAATAAAGCCACGTACCGGGCGGGAGAAGGGTATAGGCACCTGTGACCACGGCTTGTCCAGATAAGTTTGTCGAGGGTAAATACCTCCTACGAGTCAGGCTGGAAAGTAAAAGTGATGATTAAATATGAAATAAAATGAAATGACAGTGATGATGACTGTACTCTACTGATATACTACCTGGTACAGACTATAAAAAAACATGTCAAGCAGGAAAGTTTAACCCCTGCTACACTGTAAAAATATGTTTGAACTGTGGTAGCAATAAAGGTATCCACCTAGAACGGAACAACGAAACCACAAAAGTCATGGTCTATAAATTGTGTGTGGTCTTCTCGGTTTCTGTGGCAACTTGTACAGCGTACCGCATGTATTTGATACGTACGTGCGCGGACCTCTCTTTATATATTTTTTGTCTGAAGTGTAGATGTGCTTCAGTTATCATGTTCACTATTATTTTCTTGTTCTATTTTTCCCGAGGTATATACCGCATGTATTGTGGCCATGAGTTAATGTGAGAGAGCAACAACAACAAATAAATAGAAGAGTGGAAAACAGATTCACAGAGTAGTAGCGTACGAGGGATACTACTGCTGATTTGTGGAAGGGTTTTCCGGTTACATATTGGAATGGCATCTACGCGGCTATTATATTGTCGGGAGGTGTTACTGTCAGGTCCCCTGTACCAACATTCCACACATATATGTGGAGACCCCTTGGTTCGACGTCACCGGAGCCCAAGGCGTCCGTCCCCTCAAAAGGGACTCGCGTCCCCCGACAGGGCTAAAACACCCCGACGGGCTTTTGTCCTTGTCTCTTTATCCGCTTAGGGCGTAGTGTCCCCTACTATACCGCGGACCACCATGTCGACGCACTGAGACGGCGGGCGGGTGTGCTCGTTCGCACTCCCCTCGTCACTCTTTTTGTCTGTCTCGTCCTGTTGTCCGAGCTACACAGCTTGCCCATCCTTTTGCTGTTTACACGAGTTGCCCTCGGCGCGTAACGCCGAAGGCCGTGGTGCTCGTAACACCCGCGCAGCATATAGAAGCTCAGGCCTTACTAAGATTGGCGTCGACGGTCTCGATTTATCGAACCTCCTGTCCCTAAGCTTCCAGATGCAAAACGATAACTCGAGCGGAGGCGAGGAGTCAAAACACTCCGAACCCCAAAACAACAACAACAACGACATCCCGGATGCCTCCAACAACGACACCCCAGACACCCTTGCCGAAAGCGACATGGAGCTAGCGAGTCGCTACGCCGACTCCGTGGCCGACTCCGTGGCCGAATCTGCCGTCATCGACCTGTCGTCCACGACAGTAAAGCTCCAACGCCTGGTGGAGAAGGAGCTGGACAAGCTCCTGCGTGGCGAGATCGCCGTACTGTCTTCCCAGACCAATGTGCTGATGGAGCGTCTGGTGAGCATGTCTAGTTCGTTGTCGAGTGCGAACTCGGTCACTCAAGCGTCGAGTTTGTCTTCTCGTCCCAACCCCCTGTCCTTCGCGCAAGTAGCCGCAAGCCCCAAAGTCACAGCACTCACAGCTAGCGATGTACGCCGGCTGCCCCGTCTCGATGGTAGTGCTGATGTCGATGTCGCAGCCGTCCTGTCCCAGTACCGCTTGGTCGCTGGGTTCAAAGCGAAGACTGTCCGTCCCAACGACGAACTCTACGCAGACTCACTTGCTTTCGAGTACTTGTCACTGATTTGCGATGGTCCTGTCCTGGCTCAATACCAGCAACTATCAGCTGGTGCCATCGACTGGCGTGTAGCCGGGGCTTCGAGTGAAGCCTCCACTAGCACTGTCGGGTCGTTCACACCCCCAGAGACGTGGGCCGAGCTCAGCTCGGCCCTCCTCGACCTGCTCATGCCTTCCAACAGTGTCGAAGAATGTGCACTAAAACTCGCTAGTTTTAAGCAAGGCGCAACCGAGTCTGTCAGCGAGTATACGCTTCGGTTCCGCACGACCACTCAAAGGTTTGAGTCAGCTGTCGAACGCCAGACCCACGGTCGTACGCCGTGGGCCGCGTTCTCTGTCACCCTGTTTCAACACGGTCTTATCCCGGCTATCCAGTGCCTACAACTGTCCGACAAACCTGTCACTTCGCTCCGCGAAGCTATTGATCGTGCACGTCGCCACGAAGCCGCCAGCCTTGCCGGCGGCACTGTCAGTGCCATGTCATTCACTCCTGTCCCGAACCGTGCTGCTGTCGCCCAGGCCCAGTACGCCCAGCACACGTTCGGCCGCCCCAAGCAGGCTCAGCGTGCCACACGTCAACCCTCCCACCCCCGCGGAGCCGGTGGATCGCGTCACACCAACCGCGCGGACGCCTCCAACAGCCGCAGCACCGCCGGACCGCGCGCCGAAAGGCCGAGGTGCAGACACCCCGGGTGCCGCAAGCCGGTCGGTCACACGACCGATCAGTGTTTCCAGCGCCGCCGCGAGGAAAAAGAACAGGAGAAAGAGGGGGAGAAGGAGGCAAAGCGCCCTCGCAACGGCAAGAGCCGAGCAAAAGGGCAGAAGAGACACGAATCCAGCGACGAGGAGGATCCGTGAGGAGGCCCAGCTGAGCTACCGTCTGGGTCAGTTGGGATGCCGGTTTCCCGAAAAGGCGTGAAGAGGAAACACCTCTCCACGTCAGTAGCTACAGGTACTTCTCCTCTTGTCGCAGTACCTGGTGTCCCTGTTTCCGCGTTTTTTAGAGAGGAAAATTGTCTTTCGAGTGATGGTCTGTCTGATTGTCCCGTACCGGTTTTAGATGTTGGCCGTACCGAGGCTCCACTAAAGCGAGTAACGTTTATGGACCAAGCCCCGTGTGCGTTGTCTCATGTTTCGAGTACCAGTACGGCACGGCGGCCTACCCATTCCTGTTTGCGTTCGGGGCCCAAGAGTGGTTCCCCGGTGGAAATTAATAAAGACCAAGTGTGGTACAACTCCGCGTTGACACATAAAAAATATCCTTTTTCTCTTTCTTTTTCGTCTCGACGAGTCCGTGTGGACGGCTCTGTCGAAGGCTACGCTGTGAATGTCACAGTGGATACAGCTACTGATGTATCAGTTGTCTCGCTCTCATGGTTGAAAAGTCACCCTTCCTTGCGATCGACCACATTAAACCCTGTCCCGCCGTCGGCCGTGTCTTTACGTGCCGCCAACGGTCTACCCATCCATGTTCTGGGATTTATTGTTTTTCCCCTTACTCTTGGTGGTATTACGTGCACAGTTAATGCACTTGTAGTCCCGTCCCTCGGCCCCGATTCTTTATTACTAGATAATAATGTCATGTCAGAATTCGGGGCGGTATTAGACTGGGACCACCAAACTCTGTCATTCTCATCTACTGGTTCCAGTATACCAGCTGTCCACCGTGTTCACAACCGTGCCCCGTCCAATGACTCTTGCCCCTCGTTGTCCGATGACGCACAGCCTTCTGTCGCTGCTGTCCACCGTGACGCCGAAGCAACCCCTGTCCGTTTGCGCGAACGTGTAGACCTAAAACCTTTACACGAAGCACTTGTCGTCGGTTTTTCTGACCAGCCCCCACAGCAAGATTGTACTGTAGTTGTCGAACCGAAAATAGTGTCGGCGGAAGATATCGCGGCGGACAAAGGTCTCGCCGCATTCGAAAAAATTATTGTCGCGCGAACGTTGGCCACCTGGAGTGCTACTGATGGTTCAGTAGTAGTCCAAGTCGCCAACCCATCCTCGGATGGTGTCGCCTTACCAGTCCACTTGTGCCTGGGCTCTGTCCTTTCCGTATCAATCGTGTCCCCCGACCAACTACATGTGAACGCTGTCGCGCATTCCCCCACGTCACCCTCTGAGATCCACAGCGCAAAATCTGAGCTGGAAGGTCCGTTGTCAAAAGCGTTCGAAAATACAACGCTCACCCCTGTCCAAAAAGACGATGTTCTCACACTGTGCGCAAGATATCGTCCTGTCTTTTCCCTGTCAATGTCAGAGCTAGGCCGCTGTACCACTGCGGAAGCAACCTTCCCGCTCCCCACTAATACCCGAGCCGTAGACCGGCCCCCGTACCGTTCCAACCCTCGTACGTCCGGCGTCATTGAAAAATGTGTACATGACATGCTCGAGTGGGGCATCATCGAAAAACGTCCCAGCCCCTGGGGAAGTCCGGTCACGATAGTCGCGAAGAAAAATGGCAGTCCACGTTTCTGCGTCGACTACCGCCACACACTCAACCGCCACATCGTCCGGAAGAGCTGGCCCCTGCCGAACCTCGAAACCTGTCTGGACGCCGTAGGCACCGCCGCTTTCATCTCTGTCGCGGACATCCTCAGCGCGTTCTGGCAGCTCCCCGTGGATGAAGATCACATCGAACGGACGGCATTCGTGACACCCAGCGGCAAGTACTGTTTTCTTCGTATGCCATTTGGAGTATGTAACGCCCCTTGGCTATTTCAACATATGATGTCTCTGACTTTAGGTCACCTGGGTCCCGATACAGGTATCCTCTCATACATGGACGATATCATTGTCTTAAATTCGACGTTCGAAACCCACCTCGCGTCTCTTGAACAACTGTTCGCAGCATTGCAAGCAGCTGGCCTCACACTAAAACCGTCTAAAGTTCAGTTTGGTCAGAAAGAAATCGAATATCTGGGCCACGTCATTTCAGCGAAAGGTATTTCAGTAAGTACCGACCGCATTCAGGCAATAACTCAGTTGCCGACGCCCACATGCATCAAAGACCTTCGGTCAGTCCTCGGCATGGTCAATTTTGTCCGGCGTTTTATCAAAGATTATGCGGAAATCACCGCACCCCTAGTACTACTCACTGGGAAAGATTTTGTCCTAAAAAGCCGATTTAAAAAAGCTTGGAGCACTGAACAAGATAATGCTTTCGAACGCATCAAACGCGTTCTGTCTTCAGCCCCTGTCCTCCACTTCCCCGATTTTTCGCGGGAGTTTGTTGTCCATACCGATGCCTCTGAACTTGGCGCTGGCGCTTTCCTTGCACAGCCCACCCCCGACGGAAAAGATTTAGAGGTTATCGCGTATTACAGTCACCGGTTTTCTAAAAGCCAACGCCATTATAGCGCAACAATGAAAGAATGCTGCGCGGTTGTCTGGGCGTTTGTCCACTGGCGTCCGTACCTCTGGGGACGACACTTTACATGTTGCACCGATCACCAAGCGCTAGTCTACTTGTACCAAATGCAAGACACCAGCAATATGTTAACACGCTGGTCAATAGCCCTTCAAAACTACGACTTTACCGTGCAACACGTCCCAGGACGACTCAACGTCGTCCCGGACGCCCTGTCTCGCGTATTTAGCGAAGTCGGCGGAGAACACATCCCTTCCGAACCCCGACTTGCCGCGATCTGTCGGAATGTGCCGGATAACCAGCCATTCCACCCACCCGCCCCTCGCGATTACGAAGTGTCCGCGCGCAACCTAGACGAAATAGCGCCCGTAGAAAGTGATCGCGAATTATTCGCGAGTGCGATGTCTGTCTTCCCAACTATCGATGTCCCTCGGCTACTGGAAGCTCAAACAGACGAATTTGGTCCGTACTTTGATTATCTCAAACTACCAAAATCAGCACCAGTCCCGTCAAAACAATCGGAGCATACCATGAGCCATTTCTTCCTCCAAGAGGAACTACTTTACCGTTCGTACCTTCCCGGTCACCTACGTAGACGTAGTGACTTTCGGGATCAGCTTGTCGTACCTACGTCACTCCGAAAGTTGGTAGTAAATTCTTGTCATGACCTTCCCGCGTCGGGTGGTCATTTAGCTTTCAAGGGCACCTTTGACAAGGTCCGTGACCGGTTCTGGTGGCCCACCATGCACGCCGACGTGCAGAAACATGTCGATAGCTGCTTGTCTTGTCAACACCGCAAAACGTCCCGGCGCCCCCCCAAATTACCTGTCGGAACCCGGCCAGTAACACGTTCTTTCCAATGCGTCGCAGTTGATCTAGTGGAATACAAGTCTATGTCGGAAGGCAACCGATATATCCTCTCGGTGATCGATCATCTCACCCGTTTTGTCATTTTGATAGCCATCAAAAATAAAGAGGCCACCACGATCGCACGAAATCTTGTCGAACGTGTGTTTTCTGTATTCGGTCCCCCAGAAACGTTACATAGCGACCAAGGCCTCGAGTTCGAGAACCGCCTTGTTAAAGAGTTGCAAAAGGTTTTTGGATACAAGAAAACTCGCACCGCCGCCTACCGTCCCCAAGGAAATTCTGTCCTAGAGCGCGTGCACAGTACGGTTCATAATATGGTAGCTATGTATAGCACCTTAGCATGTGACAATTGGGCAGAGCTGCTACCGTTTGTCCAGCTCGCCCATAACACGGCGTACTCTTCCACACTCGAAGAGACCCCCCATTATCTCATGTTCGGACGCGCCGCCGTACTACCTGTCGATCTCATTCTGGGCGTGCCAGCCACGACCCTTCCCCAGTCCCAACTCGATTACTCACGCCGCACGGTCGAAAACTTACAGCTGGCATACGAGTTGGCCCGCCGTAATCTCAAAGAACGAGCGGATAAGCAAGCAACATCGAATGAGAAATTGTCATTCCCGAGTTTCACCACCGGCGACCAAGTCTTAATACATCGCCCGTATCACGAAACCGACGGCCCTAATCCCAAGTTATATAGCCCTTGGCACGGCCCTTACACTGTCAGAACAAAGCTTTCTCCCGTCATATACCGGGTCACCCAAGATGGTGCAACCACGGAAACCACTGTCCATCTAGGTCGTATTAAAAATATACATTGTCCCTGCCTCGTCCCCTGTCCCGGACCTGGATGCTCTTGACGATATGTTCCTCGGAACACAACTCCCTATCCCCGATCTAGAAGGCTCAGTGACCAAAGTGTCTATCGGACCGTTCACTGTGGAGGAAATAGACGGGCATAAACGAGGAGTAGGAGCCGCTTCGCTTGCAAATTTTCAATATCACCTCAAGCTGAAAGACTACCCCCCTCAGCTGGGTGTGTGGCGTCATTTTAGGGTAATCCCACAATGTCGGGAAATGGTACAATCTTACCGCGCTGCACTCTTGTCTCAGAATCCAGCAGCTTTCGACCCACCTAAAAGACAGCCACGTCCGTAGCCACATTGTCACCGAACACTGATTTTATGTTATCAAATTGGGCCTGTCCTGTGCACACATTTTTGAATCTGTCCCCGTCAGTTTTCGCAACCACTGACCTAAGCCCGTGTTCCGTTCTATCTATAGTCACGTCACTTTTACCAGCATGCAGTGACCCGAGTGTGGTGTCCTACGCCGTTGTCATATTTAAAAAAAAAAAAAAAAAAATCTGTATTTTTTCTGTCGTGTAGACGTGTCTCTCCACGTTGGGCTCCGATACCCACATGGCTAGAGGGCTCAGTACCAAGCACCTCCCCCTCTATTTTCGTACACATATCACCTTGTTTTTGTATGCGTTGTACACACACACGTTGTGTTTTCTGTCATGATTTGACCCAGTGATATTAACGACCTCACTGTATCTAAGTGCGCAACATATAATACACCGTCCCGGTAACCCACACCACTCGTCACGGAAGCGCACAAGTCAAAATCATCATTAACGTCGCTATTTCAGTCCTATTTTCTTCGACTGTTTCAGTCGTCCATTTAAATTCTCGGAGCAGACCTCTACGCTATACAGCCTCCGATAGAGCGACGTGTACCCGCTCGAGATAGCATGACCACGGATTCGTCTCGACAACCATCCGGAAGCATACTCCCTCGACTAAGGGTACTCATATACACCATACAATCTGTCCACTCACATTGTCCCGTCGTTCGCCCTCGATAAAATATACTTGTGTATATTTGAAGTCCACGACGTCTGAGTGCCAGCCATGTTTTTTGTCTCAAATACCGCGCCGTCCGGCACACGCGCCTGTATGACCGTGCTTTGTCGGTTAGCATCAAAATGTCGGCCACGATGCCACCCCCAGTTGCCAAGCACTCCCAATGTCAGGATTACCACCATGAAGTTCATGCCATGACCAGTACGCGTAATTTTTATTTTTGTCTGTCACATATATCTCGAGCCCTGCAGGCCGCAGCGCACCAACAATGTCAGAGCGCTGCCGCGTTTCGTTGCCGCAATACCTGCGAAGTGAGCATATATAACTGTCAATGTCCACAGTCCATCCTGACCCACCTCGTGTGACCTAAAAAACCTGAGCACGTAAAGCCTATATTGGTTTATTTTATTTTTCTGTCAATGGTACATGTCACATTCGATTATTACACGAATGTCTTGCAATAGTTATAGTGTGATGGACATGCTATACGTTGCACTTGTCCTCCTCGTTGTCATTGTTGGAGCTTATCACACAATGTTAGATCCAGGGCAACCACCCTCCTGTCACGTTACTTAAGTTTCGTGGAGTAGTATTCGACACCACAAAACTGGGGGGTGATGTTACTGTCAGGTCCCCTGTACCAACATTCCACACATATATGTGGAGACCCCTTGGTTCGACGTCACCGGAGCCCAAGGCGTCCGTCCCCTCAAAAGGGACTCGCGTCCCCCGACAGGGCTAAAACACCCCGACGGGCTTTTGTCCTTGTCTCTTTATCCGCTTAGGGCGTAGTGTCCCCTACTATACCGCGGACCACCATGTCGACGCACTGAGACGGCGGGCGGGTGTGCTCGTTCGCACTCCCCTCGTCACTCTTTTTGTCTGTCTCGTCCTGTTGTCCGAGCTACACAGCTTGCCCATCCTTTTGCTGTTTACACGAGTTGCCCTCGGCGCGTAACGCCGAAGGCCGTGGTGCTCGTAACACCCGCGCAGCATATAGAAGCTTAGGCCTTACTAAGAGAGGCAAGCATAACAACATGTTAACAACTGCTGTAGGTCACACACGTAAAGAAATGCTTGAATCCAGATAGGACCCGAGCTAGGACCGGAACTCGACACGAAACTTGTCTAAATGAGCCGTACGTATTGGGAGCTCATGTTCGATTTCTCACGAACTCAACTTCGATGTGCCCGGCCTCCAAACCGTTCATATTTTCTAACTGGCATGTTGTACATATATATATAGATATATATAACATTAGTCGGATTTGTTCCGATCGCTCACGGACCTCCGTTGCCCTTAGCTCGCCCTCTCGGCGCTTGCGGGACCGACGATCGGATTCACCCCGCTCCCTTATCGTCTTGCTTTCAGCCTTGCCCTGCGTCCGGGGGATCGGCGGGACGTTGCCCTCGAAGTTTCGCTGCCTTTGGTTCTCGGGCTGTGCTTATTATACGTCTGTGCCGGGGAGTTTCGGATGTTTCAAGCTTCCTCTAATAATTTCGATTTACCTCCGATCGTCTTGCCGACCCCCTTTCTTTGATGTCCTGCGACTTACTTCTGGAGGGGAATCGTTTCTCGCGTGTCTCCGAGCTCGTGTGCTTTTTTTATTGTCGCCGTTCGTTGTGCGCGGAACGTCGGGGTCGCATGTCCCAAAGGTTTTGTTTTCCATTTTCACTACCACCGCTGTTCAAGAGCAACTAACTGACACCGGCGTGCACGTACGTACGGAGGATTACATACTATACATACATACCTCTTCTGAGCAGCAGTGAGAGTGGGGCAATTGAGTACGCAGCAAAAATACTTAATTTAACATCTATCCACTAGGGTTACATACATACTTCTTCTGAGCAGCAGTGACAGTTGTTCAAACTACACAGCAGCAGCAGTGCGTAGCAAAGCCTACTTTTGATCGCCGGCGAGAAGAATTATTCCTATCACGGAGTGTTTTCTGTGTTTGTCGTGTATGTATATATGTGTATGTTCTTTCCTCGATTTCGTCTCCCCGAGTGAAGAAAAGAACCAACTCCCTGTACATTTGATGACCCTCGCCCGTTCTCTCCGTTCAAGCCTGCCAACGATTCAATATCTGTGTGCTGCTGCAGCAGCTGTCGTGCATACATATATATGCTGCTTCGTAGTATGTGTGACGTTCCTTCGACGCCTTCGCGTAATTTGTGGGGGGGGGGAGACTAACCCCTTAGGTACTGCAGCTGGTCCCGTGTTGGGACAAAGACCACTCTAATTCCATGTGGTAGTAGCACAGTCCCGTTCTGGGGGAAAACACATGGCATTAGAGTGGTGTATCCCCAAAACGCCACTGCAGTACTAAATAAAGGGGTTGTTATTGGCTTGACCTATTTAGAACAGCAGTCCCGTTTTGGGGACAAACCATTCAAATTCCGAGTAGTTTGTTCACCAACGGGACTGCGGCTGCGGTTCTAAAAGGGTTCAAGTCCGAGGGACCAACATGAAACTCATTTTTTCGGGACGTACATGTTATTTGATCAGGTACGCAACAATCTATGCAGCAGCAGTGGTGTCCCCGGTCTTTTCCCCACTTTCCTTCAGTCTCAAAAGGAACACTGCCTTGTGTGCATTACTACTATAATACTACTGCAGTACAGCAGCGCCAGGACTCGTGGTGTGTGTTGTGCCTTTGTGTCCTGCGTCTTCTTGGTGTTTGGGGGGAGATTAACCCTTTTAGTACTGCAGTTCCGTTTTGCCACTTTTTCTCCCATCATCGATGCGTCGTGAGAAACATATAGTGGTACCTTTATTCCCGTACGAGTAAAAATTACTTCAGGTTTTCTCTTTCCCTTTGGAATATATTTGATAGACTGGGCTTTCAGAATATTCGTGTTGTTGTTCAGATAGTAATTCATCGCCACAATACCATGCAGCCCGTGGTCGCAGTATATTATACGGTTTTGATCAAATACGGGCGCGTATCAACTTATTTTTTTAACTTCTTTCTTCGATTACATTCGGCACTTACTTGTGGTGTGTGTTGTGCCTTTGTGTCCTTCGTGTTTTGGTGTTTGGGGGGAGATTAACCCTTTTAGTACTGCAGTTCCATTTTGCCACTTTTGTTCCCTCCTTCGATGCGTCGCAAAAAACATATACTGGTACCTTTATTTCCGTACGAGTAATTACTTCAGGTTTTCTCTTTCCCTTTCTTTGGATTACATTTATTTATAGACTGCTGTGGGCCTTTACAATATTATTGTCGTTGTTTTGACATTATTAACTCATCGCCACAATACCATGCAGTCAGTATACGGTTTCGATCAAAAATACGGACAAGTATCAACTTTTATTTTGAACTTCTTTCTTTGATTACATTCGTCACACGTGACATGTGTTCCGTCCTAGGTGGATACCATCTCGCCAAACGGTTACGAACCGATATTTCTTCTGGACAGCAGTGAGAGTTGTTAAAACTACAGCAGTAGTACGTAGCTAAGGCAACTTTTTTGATAGCCGGAGAGAAGAACTATTTATTCTTATCACGGAGTATTTTGGGTATTTATTTGTCGTGGAGGTACCATAGCTGTATGTTCTTTCCTCGTTTTAGTCTCCCCGAGTGAAGTAAATTAATAACTCCCCGTACATTATATGGCCCTCACCCGTTCTCTCTGTTCAAGCATGCTGACGGCTCGATTCTAGTGCTCACTTTTTTGTGTTCTAGCATACCAACGATTGAATATCTGTGTGCTGCTGCAGCAGCTGTCGTGCATACATATACTTGCTGCTTCGTAATCGGTATGACGTTCCTGCGATGCCTCTCGTGTAATTTGGAGGGGGGGTGTAGACTTACCCTTTAGTTTAGGTACTACTACTACTGCAGTTAGTCCCGTGTTGGGACAAAAACCACTTTAATTTTATGTGGTAGTACTGTAGCAAAGTCCCGTTCTGGGTGATACCACCCCGGCGGGTGATAGTAAACCCGCCCACTACGTAAAGAAAGCAGTACGTATTTTGCTTGCTTCTTTACTATTTATTGCGTGTGCTTTTCTTTTGGAGCTTAAAACCCTTTTCATAATAATAGTACTACTGCAGTATAGTACCGTTCCCGGGACAAACCATGTGAAGTTGATAAACCATCGCTATTTTGTTTTGCTCCCTTCGCGATGCGTCGCGTACAACCCACACTGCTGTAGATCGGAGAGGTCGGTCAAAGAGCAGGCACTCCCCCCCCCTCCCATTTTTTTTGTCATGTATTCAAATAAACCCTGCTTGGTGTGCGTCGGCACCTGTTGTTTAAAACTTCGTCGGTGACGCGTTGTACGGGCAAAAATTAGGAACTGTATTTCCTATACTACTGTGAAAATGAATTTGGTCGCGAGCGTGTTCAGTTGCCTGCCAGATATAACCGTATAGTGAAACCCGGCTACATACCACAATAAAAGTAATCTTTAGTTCGAAAGTGATGTTTTTGGGCATGTTCTTTGGATTAATATTCCGTCAAACTTCTGCAGTGACGCGTTGTATGTACGTATAGCAGTACGTACGGGCTGGACCGAAATATTAAACTCATTTTTATCGGGACGTCTCGCTTCTTTTTTTTCGGGCTGTGCTTCCGTCTGTGCCGGGGAGTTTTTTCTCCTTCCCTTTGGAATAGATTTCATAGACTGGGCTTTCAGAATATTATTGGTGTCGTTCTGACACTAACTATAAATAACTCATCGCCACAACACACACGCGGCCATTTGGCTCCCCCGAAAAACCATCTACAGCCCAAAAGCGCCCTCTGGAGGGGAAATTCACCTATTTACAGCAGTATTTAATTTATTGTGGTTTACCTGGTATCATGGTCAGTGACTGGTTCTTCGTGCACAATGAAAACAAATATTTAGTTCGATACTAATAATGTGTATCGGGCATGTATGACGTTCCATCACGTTTTATTGTGGGGGGGTAGACCAACCCCTGAAAGTACTCTCTACAGTATTCCAGTCTTGGAGACAAACCTTTTTGCTCCCTCGCGAGGCGTTGCGTACATCTCACTGCTGCTGTAGATCCACCGTCGGTCATAGAGTAAGCACTCCCCCCCCCCCTCCTTTTTTTCTCAAGTACGTATTTATATGGAACTCTGCCGTGTGTGTCATCATCGCTATTATTACTATAATATTACTATTAATGAACAACTACCGAGTACGTACCGGGTACTACGTAGATGTGAATACTTCTTCTGAGAGCAGACCGTTTTGCTCCATCGCGAGGCGTTGCGTACATCTCACTGCTTGCTGCTGTAAATCCGATGTCGGTCATAGAGTAAGCACTCCCCCCCCCTCCTTTTTTTCTCAAGTACGTATTTATATGGAACTCTGCCGTGTGTGTCATCATCGCTATTATCACTATAATGTTACTATTTATTAATGAACAACTAACTACCGAGTACGTACCAGGTACTACGTAGGATTGACTACTTCTTCTGAGAAGTAGTGAGAGTTGTTGAAATTTCTGTAAGTATGAAGCAAAACCTGGCCGACCACGCCCGCTTATTTTTTCTGGAGCTTTTGTTGTCGGTGTTTTCTTTCTGACGAAAGACTGACTGTGGTTTGAATGAGGGCTTCTCTTTTAGAGTTATTGCTGAAGCGCGCTGTGGGTTGGAGTTTAGGGGGCAATGGAAAACCATAGCTTTTTCTGTTGACTTTTACTTTAATATAGCCGCAGTGCGTAAATACTTTCTCCATATATATTCTGTCGGGGATTGTACGGGGCGAGAAAATGTCATGTCTCCCCCAACAACAGTATAATAGTATACATCTTAATGGCTTCGGCCTTCGTCCATGATTGCTTTTGTGTTTGTCGAGGTTGATCGGGGGGTTCTCTCTTTTGATGCTGGTATTGCTCAAGAGCGCTCTGCGGTTTGGGTTTTAGGGGGCACTTGATTGCCGCAGAGAGTAGGCTAGTCTGCGTTGCTTACCTGTAGTGGGTTGTACGGGACGGGCAAATATCATACCATCCGCTCGAACGGTTCTGGCCTTCTTCGATTGATTTTGTTTGTCGATGTTGATCGAGGGTTTCTCTTTGTTGTCGATAGTGCCGAAGAGCGTTGTGGGTTGGGATTTAGGGGACACTGAAAAGCCAAAGATTTTTGTTTTGTTTTTTTGGCCGCAGAACGTAGATTAGTCCACTTTCCCTGCCGCGGGTTGTATGGGACAAGATGATCACATGCCCTCCCCTCAAACGGTGTATTACACCTACCTCCTCGGCTTTGGCTTTCTGGGATCCGTCCCAGCGGAACGTAGACAGAACCTCGGATAGTGGAGATTGATTCCCCATTATTACCTTTCGTCGTGAGCTGTTCGGCACAAGATAGATCATACTTTTTCCCACGGACGGTATATATATATATGATGCATTATCATGGCATATTTCGATTGCCGTTGTTCATTTGTATCAGGCGAGGATTCTCAGTTGCCGATGGTGCTTCTTACGGGTCGCTTTGTACACATTGGTGGAGAGAGTTTCGGCATGGTCCGAAGGTGGTGTGCGGCAGAGTCTAGGGAAGAAAACAATGTTGTTTGATGATTTTGTCATGGCGTACGGGAACATCCAATGCGTCAGGGACCAATCATATTCCAAACAGGACAGGTTTTTCGAGGAATTCATAGCATTTCAGCCTCAACGGGCCCTTGGCATCGTAAACTGCCGTTTGCATTTATTTGTTCGTTGCGTGCGGGCCTTAGCTTCGTCGTTGCGTGCGGGCCTTTCTGGCTTCGTCGGCGGCCCTTCGCTGGGGCTTAGCATTGATTGACCCTTGGCATCGTAAACTACCGTTTGCAGACATTGCGTGCGGGCCTTTTTGGCTTCGTCGTTGCGTGCGGGCATTGGCTTCGTCGCGGCCTGAATAGGCCGTCGGCGAAAGCCCCCTAGTATGTATTACGATGAAAAAAAAATCACAGACAGAAAAAGTAGGTTACATATATATGCATGTAAAAAAGACGGGAAATACATCCCTTTGAGAACACCACGCACCACTATGAGAAGACGACGATGAGAACAGCAGTCGTAGAAAACAGCAGCACGCATGAGAACGGCATTCGTAGAAAACAGCAGCACCCAAGACACGCATGAGAACCGCAGTCGTAGAAAAGTTGGAAGGGCCATCTACGCTGCTATTTTATTGTCGCGAGGCAAAAGCATGAATCAAAATTACTGCTTTGCTGTAGGTCACACACGTTATGAAAAGTATATACCAGTACCAGGTATGTATTACGATGAAAAAAAACCACAGACATAAAATGTAGGTTACATACGTAAAAAAGACGGGAAATACATCCCTTTGAGAACACCACGCACCACTCTGAAAAGACGACGATGAGAACCGCAGTAGTAGAAGAAAGCAACAGCACGCATGAGAACGGCATTCGTAGAGAACAGCAGCACCCATGACACGCATGAGAACCGCAGTCGTAGAAAAGTTGGAATGGCCATCTACGCTGCTATTTTATTGTCGCGGGGCAAAGCATGAATCAAAATTACTGCTGTAGGTCACACACGTTATAAAATGTCGGGCACACAGCATGCGATATAAAATACAATGGTGAGCTCGTTCAACAATAATTAATTCAGGAAATCAGAACGCAAGTAAGCCTGCGTTGGTATCCAAACGGTTATACACTGATGGCCCACCGAGATGAGGCTCCGGACAGGCAACTGAACACGAATGCGAGCGACTTCATTTTGTTGCAGCACGTATTAATATTCGTATTATTATTCTATTTTATTGGTCCTCGGAAAAATGAAGTTTTAAACTCCTTCAGTACTGTACTGCAGTTCCGTTCTGGGGGCAAACCAGCCTAAATTAATGTGTTTTCCCCTAGAACGGGAGTGCGCGACTACCCCATGATTTTTGAAGTGTGGTGCTCAAAAACGGGACTGACTACAGAACTTAAAGGGTTAGTCTTCCCCCCCCCCAAACTAAGGCGCAGAGGCATCACTGGGACGCCACGCACATACTACGGAGCAGTGCGTACGCACAGCAGCACACGGGTATATATATGCACCGATCCAACGAGGCACGCGACGATGTTTTGGCACATAAGACTTGCACTCGATCGAGGTGACGGCAACAACAGCATCACACCGAGACGACGACGATGAGAAGAGCAGTCTGTGAACACAGCAGCAACGACATGCATGACACGCAAACCGACACGTATGACCGAAACTTCGCAAGTATACCGGCCTGTGGTGAGCCGGGACCACTTGAAGTGAGAGTGGGGGGTACGAAATAGCGGCCTGTGGGGAGGCCGTTGAGGCGGGATCACTGGAAGTAAGAGTGGGGGTAAGAAAGTGGTAAGCTGTGGCGAGGGCCGTTCTTGCCTGTGGTAAGCCCAACATTATCTTAGTAATACATACTAGGGGGCTTTCGCCGACGGCCTATTCAGGCCGCGACGAAGCCAATGCCCGCACGCAACGACGAAGCCAAAAAGGCCCGCACGCAATGTCTGCAAACGGTAGTTTACGATGCCAAGGGTCAATCAATGCTAAGCCCCAGCGAAGGGCCGCCGACGAAGCCAGAAAGGCCCGCACGCAACGACGAAGCTAAGGTCCGCACGCAACGAACAAATAAATGCAAACGGCAGTTTACGATGCCAAGGGCCCGTTGAGGCTGAAATGCTATGAATTCCTCGAAAAACCTGTCCTGTTTGGAATATGATTGGTCCCTGACGCATTGGATGATCCCGTACGCCATGACAAAATCATCAAACAACATTGTTTTCTTCCCTAGACTCTGCCGCACACCACCTTCGGACCATGCCGAAACTCTCTCCACCAATGTGTACAAAGCGACCCGTAAGAAGCACCATCGGCAACTAATTGAGAATCCTCGCCTGATACAAATGAACAACGGCAATCGAAATATGCCATGATAATGCATCATATATATACCGTCCGTGGGAAAAAGTATGATAATCTATCTTGTGCCGTACAGCTCACGACGAAAGGTAATAATGGGGAATCAATCTCCACTATCCGAGGTTCTGTCTACGTTCCGCTGGGACGGATCCCAGAAAGCCAAAGCCGAGGAGGTAGGTGTAATACACCGTTTGAGGGGAGGGCATGTGATCATCTTGTCCCATACAACCCGCGGCAGGGAAAGCGGACTAATCTACGTTCTGCGGCCAAAAAAACAAAAACAAAAATCTTTGGCTTTTCAGTGTCCCCTAAATCCCAACCCACAACGCTCTTCGGCAATATCGACAACAAAGAGAAACCCTCGATCAACATCGACAAACAAAATCAATCGAAGAAGGCCAGAACCGTTCGAGCGGATGGTATGATATTTGCCCGTCCCGTACAACCCACTACAGGTAAGTAACGCAGACTAACCTACTCTCAGCGGCAATCAAGTGCCCCCTAAAACCCAAACCGCAGAGCGCTCTTGAGCAATACCAGCAACAAAAGAGAGAACCCCCCGATCAACCTCGACAAACACAAAAGCAATCATGGACGAAGGCCGAAGCCATTAAGATGTATAATATTATACCGTTGGTGGGGGAGACATGACATTTTCTCGCCCCGTACAATCCCCGACAGAATGTATATGGAAAAAGTATTTACGCACTGCGGCTTTATTAAAGTAAAAGTCAACAGAAAAAGCTATGATTTTCCATTGCCCCCTAAACTCCAACCCACAGCGCGCTTCAGCAATAACTCTAAAAGAGAAGCCCTCATTCAAACCACAGTCAGTCTTTCGTCAGAAAGAAAACACCGACAACAAAAGCTCCAGAAAAAATAAGCGGGCGTGGTCGGCCAGGTTTTGCTTCATACTTACAGAAATTTCAACAACTCTCACTACTTCTCAGAAGAAGTAGTCAATCCTACGTAGTACTTGGTACGTACTCGGTAGTTGTTCATTAATAAATAGTAATATTATAGTGATAATAGCGATGATGACACACACGGCAGAGTTCCATATAAATACGTACATGAGAAAAAAAGGAGGGGGGGGGGAGTGCTTACTCTATGACCGACGGCGGATCTACGGCAGTGAGATGTACGCAACGCCTCGCGAGGGAGCCAAAAGGTTTGTTCTCAGAAGAAGTATTCACATCTACGTAGTAGCTGGTACGTACTCACTCGGTAGTTGTTCCTTAATAATAGTAATATTATAGTAATAATAGCGATGATGACACCCACGGCAGAGTTCCATATAAATACGTACTTGAGAAAAAAAGGAGGGGGGGGGAGTGCTTACTCTATGACCGACATCGGATTTACAGCAGCAAGCAGTGAGATGTACGCAACGCCTCGCGAGGGAGCAAAAAGGTGTGTTCTCAGAAGAAGTGAACCGGAATGCTGGCTGCCTGGGCTGAGGTCTTAAGTCATTGTCACAAGGCAACACATGTAGGGTTCTGCAATAGTTGGTAGGAGTGGCAGCTGGGGACCCCAGGTTACCACTCAGAGGTGCATAACCCAAAAGGAGAACACAAAGACGAGACATGAATGACCAACCTCAGTGACAGAGCAGAGCTAGAGTCCGACCGAGTCGAGAGGTGCGCTCCTAGGTCTCCAGGAGAGTAAGGCGAGCTTGTGGTTCTTCTGTGAAGAGGCTCCAATTGGAGATGGCTAGATGGTAAGTGATTGCTTGTTCCGTGACCGTGGCGATGGTCGCGGGAACTGAGTGAGACGGAAGGGGGATGAAACCTTCCGTCCGGAACGGAGCTACAATATGAAAACGCCTCTATGTCATCATAACTCCTGAAACGGTCAACCGAACCGTAACATGCCCCCTAGCATAATGCGAATGACGGAATGAGCATTATGCTATCGCAATCTTGTGACTATAACCAAGTTTAAAGAGCCGCAAAGCCCTTTAACACAAATAACGGCCTCAGGGATAAACAACCAGACCGAAATCGCAAAGGCCATCAGTGCGAAATCCCTGAGAAAAACCCCCACCCTTGCTTTTTCACCGCGTGTTTGGTTGCCCGACCACTATTCCATGGCTAAAGTCCCCCCACGCTCATTCAGCGATGAAATAAGCGCAGTGTCCCCTAACGCCTAAGCATATAAATCGCTTCTATTGCGTCCTCAACAATTCAACGAAAATCGAACACAACAGAGAAGGCAACTCCGCCTCCTCGGTTAAAACCATAAGCTAGCCTACAAGGCAAGGCGAAAAGCAAACGCAAAACTAAAATCGAAAACCACGAGAACTAAACGGAAAAGAACCAACACGGCCTCTTCGGTTGAAACACGACACACCAAAAGCAAGCAAAAACACTAGATAAATAAAATCGAAAACCACGAGAACTAAACGGAAAAGAACCAACACGGCCTCTTCGGTTGAAACACGACACACCAAAAGCAAGCAGAAACACTAGATACATAAAATCGAAAACCACGAGAACTAAACGGAAAAGAACCAACACGGCCTCTTCGGTTGAAACACGACACACCAAAAGCAAGCAGAAACACTAGATAAATAAAATCGAAAACCACGAGAACTAAACGGAAAAGAACCAACACGGCCTCTTCGGTTGAAACACTGGATAAATAAAATCGAAAACCACGAGAACTAAACGGAAAAGAACCAACACGGCCTCTTCGGTTGAAACACGACACACCAAAAGCAAGCAAAAACACTAGATAAATAAAATCGAAAACCACGAGAACTAAACGGAAAAGAACCAACACGGCCTCTTCGGTTGAAACACTGGATAAATAAAATCGAAAACCACGAGAACTAAACGGAAAAGAACCAACACGGCCTCTTCGGTTGAAACACTGGATAAATAAAATCGAAAACCATGAGAACTAAACGGAAAAGAACCAACACGGCCTCTTCGGTTGAAACACGACACACCAAAAGCAAGCAGAAACACTAGATAAATAAAATCGAAAACCAAGAGAACTAAACGGAAAAGAACCAACACGGCCTCTTCGGTTGAAACACGACACACAAAAAGCAAGCAGAAACACTAGATGAATTAGACAGATGTTTGCAGGGGAAGATCTTCGCAGGGGAAGGTCTTCGCAGGGGAGGATCCTCGCCGGAATTGCCGATTGAAGGAGCAGATCTTCGTCTATGCAGAGCGTGGATCGTTTCAGTCCTGCAACCGTTCCATCTCGCGACGGGTCAGTTCTTCCCAGTTGTTATCGGTGTAGCGCACTCGCCAGTAGCGGTCTCTGTAATCGTACACTTGCCCCTGCAGTCGCAACCCACCGCCAAAGTCTTTCCAGATGGTAAACCCTATCGGAAACAGCGTCAAGGCTTCGCGGCGACGAAGGGCGGGCGTACGAGGGGTGACTGAGACTGGGGTCGTGTCTTTAGTCGGGTCGGGGTTGTACAAGTGCCAGAGTGCGATGAAACCGTCCAACTGCAAGGGTGTAAAACTCTGTAACACGTCATTCTCAGTTCGCCATCCTGTCTCTACTCCCTCTCTCGATCTCCCCTTGTACTCCCATCTAGTGGTGCCGGAGGCAGTGGTCGATCTGCGGCAGCTCACGAGCGAGTCTAACACTGGCGAATTGACTCCTTCAACTGGCAGTTTGAAATCCGCGCCCCACGCATACTGTGCAAACTCGTCTGCTATCGAGTGTCTTAGTGTCAGAGGTCAGAGGTGGTACGGCTTCACATCTGCGGTGGATACATTTCGGGTACGTTGTTTTCTGCCTCGCATCGTTACTTGTACGCTTAGGCCTGTCTGTAATACTTCCGTGACCCTCCAAGGGCCTGTGTAGTGGTCGTGCTGCAGCTTCTTCCCTCTGCTGTCGCGGTGTTTGCTGCTATCGGACTCGCGCACCAGCACGAGGCTACCCTTCTCAGCGATAACTCCGGCTGATGGTCTCGAGATGGCAGCGTTGGCTCGGGCCCGCGCCGTTACTCTTTGGCTGTCGCGCTTCTCGAGCGCCAGGCGGACTTCTCGGAGGTTCTGTCTGCGGCGCTCCACGAAGTTGTCCAGGCCGCCGCTCTGATCTGTCTCTTCTGACAGGGGTACCAAAGAGTCTAAAGACGTGCGAGGCTTGCGACCGAACAACAACTCGAAAGGTGTCATGTTAGAAGGCAGTGGCACGTCTGGTAGAATGCGTTTGATCCATATTGCCGGTGATACGTACTCGTCCCACCTCTCGGGCCACGATCTACATAGCTCTGCATAGCTCCTGCAACCAACCTCCTAGTCTCTCTACAGAACCCTGTCCTCGCGGGTGGTCGGCTGGGCCGAACTTTATGTCCGCATTCATCCAACGGCATAAGTGTGTCACTACTTCTGCTCTGAACTCTCTGCCGCCGTCGCAACGTACTGTCTTGGGTACACCGAACGTTAGGCACAGCTTGGTAAGCGCTCGTGCTACGCCTATTGCTTGCTTAGTTTCTAGAGGGATACCGAAAGGGAACTTGGAGGCTCGATCTACTACCAGCAGAACGTACTTGTTACCTGAAAGGGAAGGCGTGTCTATTTTCGGGATATCCATCTGTAGTTCATCCCACGGTTCTAGTGCGCGTCCGGGAAACATTGCGACGCGTCTGCTGTTGGGTCGTTTACGTCTCCTGCACCCGCATGACAACAAGTTTTGTCGCGTGTCGCGAATGACTGAAGGCCAGCGAAAGTGCTCTTAAGACTAGCGCTAACGTGGCTCCTACTCCAGAGTGACCATGCAGAGTGTGTACCAACGCGAGTACATCGGCAACCATGGATTCGGGTATGGCTGGCAGGTTCCTACCTTTTCCGTCGGCAAACCTGATTACATCGTTCTCGTCTAGACTATACCCAGTCGCATCTACTTCCGCGGCGTTCGCATTGCTATCCTCCCGCAGACGCTTGCTAACCTGACCCAGATGAGCGTCGTTCCGTTGCCCTCTCGCGAGGGATGCCGGATTGGTGAGTACCTCGACCGCCCGATGGATGACCGGCGTCCTCCTACCCGACGACAGCGGAACCTGCCCCCCTGCTGAAAGCACCTCTTTCAACAGCTCCATATAGCGGCTGGTCGACTCCTGACCCAGATGAGCGTCGTTCCGTTGCCTTCTCGCGAGGGATGCCGGATTGGTGAGTACCTCGACCGCCCGGTGGATGACCGGCGTCCTCCTACCCGACGACAGCGGAACCTGCCCCCCTGCTGAAAGCACCTCTTTCAACAGCTCCATATAGCGGCTGGTCGACTCCTTCAAGATCTGGTCGTTGGGCAGTACGATCAAGGCATCGGGGCGATAGAGCAGAGCACGGACACGGCTTCCGAGAGAGCAAACGACGGACGAGCAAGACGCCGGAGCGAGGAAATGCACGGCGTCGTAGCGGGGGAACGACACCGCGGGCGGCGGGCGAACAAGACACTGAAACGGGCTAACGCACGGCGTCGGAGCGAGGGAGCGGTGCAGCGAGCGGCGGACAGGCAAGACACCGGAGCGAGGGAACGCACCGCGTCGGAGCAAGGGAGCGGTGCAGCAAGCTGTGGACGAGCAAGACACCGGGACATGGGAGATGTCATGCCGTCGCAGGCTTCCGACGAACGCGTCGCCCTCCCCCCGTCAACGAGAATGGAAGCGAAAAACGAGGCGAAGGGGAGGAAGAGAACTGGAGAGCCTAACAGTCAAGCAAAGGCAAAAAGACACATACATGTCAGTGCAAGATCCTCCTCGATGTGTCCTTTTCACGGCCAACATTTAAAGAGAAAACAACAAAGCGGTAAGGAACAAAATAACTACGATGAACACGAACATACACAGCGAACACGGGACGCAGGTAAACTGCTGGACACATGCGACAGAGTACGGGTGTCAGTAAAGGTCATAGCCAGCGCAGTCGGGTGCACGGGCATGCGGGTTTGCAACAAACACACCAGCAAACAAACGACCGAACTATCCACTTTAGCGAACAGAATAAACAACAAGATCAAACATGACAGCCACAAAACGGACGAACGACAAAGAACTAAATAAAAACAGGCAGCAAGCCCCGTGGCAAGGCTCGGACCTAGAGGGGCCTGGTTGCTGTCTCCCTTCAGCATGGGCGACAGCAACAAAGGTCCCAATAGGTACAGACCCGACCATTCTGTTCATTCACCCCGTCTAAAGAAACAAACAACGAGCAGACAAACAAAAGAAGGCGGATAAAAAGAAACCAAAAGAAAATAAAACAGGTATAAGCCCCGTGGCTAAGGCACAGGCCTAGAGGGGCCTGGTTGCCGTCTCCCTTCAGCATGGGAGGCAGCAACAACGGTCCCAATAGGCGCAGACCCAACCAATCTGGGCATCCACTCTTTATCAGAGAAATGAAGCGAACACAACGAACACAAAACACACAACAAGATGTGCTGCGTTCCCAGCGACGCAGAGCAAAGCGTCGCGGGTTTGACGAGCGGCGTACGGCGAGGGCAGCCGATACGCAGACAGGCAAATGATAAGCGAATGTCAAGATAAGATATAGGACGAGTACAGCAGCAGTGGAACACGGGACGTCAGCAGAGCAGCATAATGAGATAAGCGCAGATATCAGCACCGATACAAGCGTGAAAATCAGTATAACCAACTGAAGCAGAGTAAGATGTTGAGCGCGACTCACACCTGTAATGAATAAGCGGATCGACAACGAATTGTATTCCAGGTGGCAAGTGCATACACTGGATACGCTCAGCAGCTGTACGCCCACAAGATAAACGAAGTAAAATTGTAGACAGCATACTAACAGACCGTGTAGGTAGGACAGGCACAGACCTCGTGGAACTTCGTCTCTGTCTTCCACGACGGGTGAAGAGACAACACCGCTCCCACGAGGCACATATCTACCTCTTCTATACTATATTTGACAAATACAGGTAGGGGAGGCACAGACCCTATGGAGGCTCGGATCAGAGACCGTAACCACGTCCCCACAAGGCACAGATCCATCTCCAAAAAAACAGAAACGCATGCTAGGTAGTAGGTAGGATAGGGGCAGACCTTGTGGAGGCTCGGTTCAAGACCATAACGGCACAGCAGTGCCGTAATGCATCCGGGAAAGGCGCAGACTCAAAAGACGTGGTCGTCCTTCGACCGCAGACCCATCCGGTTATTACGACAGTGGCGTAAAATCACGGCACAGTAGTACAGTAATGTAACCAGGACAGGCGCAGACTCAATAGACTTGGATGTCGTTCAAGTGCAGACCCATTTATTACGACAAGAGTGAGGAAATTAGCATAGGATCAGCGAGAAAACCACGCATAACCGTACTACCGTGGCGTGAAATCACGGCACAGTAGTACGGTGGCGAAAAATCAAAAGTGAAAAAATAATAAAAGTGAACAAAAATAAATAATGATCAGAGTAAAAAAAAATAACAACAGCGGCAAAACGTGCAGAAGACGAAAGAACATACCGTTAACAGACACACCGCAGTACAGCAGTACAGGAAATTAGCATAGGATCAGCGAGAAAACCACGCATAACCGTACTAAGGCAGTGGCGCGAAATCACGGCTCAGCAGTAGTCAGTCGGGCGGTAGCAAAATCGCAGTACAGCAGCAAAGTCGCAGTACAGCAGCGCACACGGTGTTGTTAAGACATGAAAATGAATAGCAAAAGTGAACAAAAATAAATAATGATCTGAGTAAAAAAAAATAACAACAGCGGCAAAACGTGCAGAAGACGAAAGAACATACCGTTAACAGACACACCGCAGTACAGCAGTACAGGAAATTAGCATAGGATCAGCGAGAAAACCACGCATAACCGTACTAAGGCAGTGGCGCGAAATCACGGCACAGCAGTAGTCAGTCGAGCGGTAGCAAAATCGCAGTACAGCAGCAAAATCGCAGTACAGCAGCGCACACGGTTTTGTTAAGACATTAAAATGAATAGCAAAAGTGAACAAAAATAAATAATGATCAAAGTAAAAAAAAATAACAACAGCGGCAAAACGTGCAGAAGACGAAAGAACATACCGTTAACAGACACACCGCAGTACAGCAGTACAGGAAATTAGCATAGGATCAGCGAGAAAACCACGCATAACCGTACTAAGGCAGTGGCGCGAAATCACGGCACAGCAGTAGTCAGTCGGGCGGTAGCAAAATCGCAGTACAGCAGCAAAATCGCAGTACAGCAGCGCACACGGTTTTGTTAAGACATTAGAATGAATAGCAAAAGTGAACAAAAATAAATAATGATCAAAGTAAAAAAAAATAACAACGGCGGCAAACGAAAAAGCAAAATCGCAGTACAGCAGCAAAATCGCAGTACAGCAGCGGTTGTGGTGGCCAAAACGCAGTACAGCAGTAACATCGCAGTACAACAGCGGTAGGCCGGTACCGTGAACCTATTGAAGAGAGAGATAGAGAGTTCGACATGCAATACCACAGTGTATACTCGTACGTACGTAATTTTGCCTACTGCTGTAGTCTATTAAAAATGATCTGACTCACAGTTAGAACGTTATTACCAAGACACATAAAAATGAAAAACGTGGCTTGCAAGGTTTGCAGGGATGCTTATCGACCTCTAACTTGCCAGAACAATAACTAAGAAAGGGGGATGGAAAAGGACGTGCCTTAAATTAGTATGTTGCGTTAGCCGTGAGGCATTTTTATTTCACAGATAGCAGCAGCAACGAAACGTGGCGAAGCGGCGACGGCAGCGGCAACATACACGCGCGTGGTAAGGGCAGCACACAAGCACGTGACGGCAAGCGACGGCAGTAACGACGTACGTGACAGCAGCTGGCTTGTGGAACACGAGCCTGAGAGTCTCAGCGAGCGCACTTGGACACTCGCGCTCTCAAACCCCGCATCATCGTCAGGCTTACGCTTATTTTTCATTCATTCTTTATTTTGGCTGCTGTGTGGAAGAGGTGATGGGGGTCTGACAAGTGCGCTGCCAGCTCCCACCTGCGCCATTTGTTCAATACACGTCAAGCCAAGCACGCAAACTCAGGGTACCAGAGTGAGAATCAACGATGTGGACACGCGCCAGGGAGCAAGTCGCTTCCTGGTTGTGTCATGCATCATGAATTATACCAGGTACTCAGGCATTCCCCACCGAAATAAAATAATTAATTGAGTACAGACCCCCTAAATAATGAGCACCCGTTCAGAGTCATGGGTGTTATCGTACGCGCGGGACGCGCAGTACTGCTGCTGCTGTAGTATCCGTGATACAGCCTACCCCGTAGTAGGTACCAGTGGGGTTGAGTTTCCACGTGGTCCATGGTTGCATGTGGTCAGCGGTGGGTCAGAGTTGCTTGCAGGAAGAGCGCTATCAGCGCGTGTACCCCCCGTAGAGGCAAAGGAAAGGCGAGGTGCAACACACAAAAAAAAAAAACAATAAAACGCTGCCACCCGCAGCTACCAAAAAAGTTACTCAAGATAAAAAATAAAATCGAAGGGAACAGGTCGGAGGCGCGAAGGCCGCCGCTCGTTCCGGCACGGGAAATGCAAACCCGTGCAGTAAGCGCGCAGCATGTACAGGGACTGAACACCATGAAACGGAATGCTGGCTGCCTGGGCTGAGGTCTTAAGTCATTGTCACAAGGCAACACATGTAGGGTTCTGCAATAGTTGGTAGGAGTGGCAGCTGGGGACCCCAGGTTACCACTCAGAGGTGCATAACCCAAAAGGAGAACACAAAGACGAGACATGAATGACCAACCTCAGTGACAGAGCAGAGCTAGAGTCCGACCGAGTCGAGAGGTGCGCTCCTAGGTCTCCAGGAGAGTAGGGCGAGCTTGTGGTTCTTCTGTGAAGAGGCTCCAACTGGAGATGGCTAGATGGTAAGTGATTGCTTGTTCCGTGACCGTGGCGATGGTCGCGGGAACTGAGTGAGACGGAAGGGGGATGAAACCTTCCGTCCGGAACGGAGCTACAATATGAAAACGCCTCTATGTCATCATAACTCCTGAAACGGTCAACCGAACCGTAACAGAAGTATTCAATTCTAGGTAGTACCCGGTACGTACTCGGTAGTTGTTCATTAATAGTAATATTATAGTAATAATAGCGATGATGACACACACGGCAGAGTTCCATATAAATACGTACTTGAGAAAAAAAGGAGGGGGGGGGGGAGTGCTTACTCTATGACCGACGGTGGATCTACAGCAGTGAGATGTACGCAACGCCTCGCGAGGGAGCAAAAAGGTTTGTCCCCAAGACTGGAATACTGCAGAGAGTACTTTCAGGGGTTGGTCTACCCCCCCACAATAAGACGTGATGGAACGCCATACATGCCCGATACACATTAGTATCGAACTAAATATTTGTTTTCATTGTGCACGAAGAACCAGTCACTGACCATGATACCAGGTAAACCACAATAAATTAAATACTGCTGTAAATAGGTGAATTTCCCCTCCAGAGGGCGCTTTTTGGCTGTAGATGGTTTTTCGGGGGAGCCAAATGGCCGCGTGTGTGTTGTGGCGATGAGTTATTTATAGTTAGTGTCAGAACGACACCAATAATATTCTGAAAGCCCAGTCTATAAAATCTATTCCAAAGGGAAGGAGAAAAAACTCCCCGGCACAGACGGAAGCACAGACAGCCCGAAAAAAAAGAAGCATGACGTCCCGATAAAAATGAGTTTCATATTTCGGTCCAGCCCGTACGTACTGCTATACGTACATACAATCAGAACCGCAAGTGCGAGGAGCATTTTGTTTTTCAGGATGACGGAGAAAGGGAAACGACTGGAAGGGAATGGCAACGAGTGCACGCGCAAAGGAGCGGGTGGATTGGGCCAAGGCGATGATGCGGCCATGAAGAGCGGCAGGAAGACGGTGCATGGAGACCCATGATTTGCGCGCACACTATCATCACGAGAGAAGCAGTCATAGTTTGTTTTTTCCCTGGTATTGTTTTTCACGAGGCAGAATAGTATCTACCGGTACTCGTCACTGGTCTTAGTAGTTTAACGAGTTGTATACCCTTCATGGGGAATAACCTACGCAATTATCAGGGACGTGGTATCAAAACTGTGCTGCACCTTTTTGTGTCAGACAGTCCAGGAAGAGATGGCGATCGTTGATATTCGTGTGGTAGTAAGGTTCGATTGCTCCTTTTTTCACTGCATATCCGCGAGTCTTCACTCTGACAGCACTCCAGATAGCAGGCAGGAGGTGTGTTCCTCTTTCGTTTTCACGACTACCGTGCGTTTCGTACGGTGCAGGCAGCACTTCAGACAGCATCCGCTGTAGTCAGCAGCCACGAGTTGGTTAGTGGTGGGAACGGGGGTACTCTTCTATATTATAGTTGAGAGGATATACCCGCGGCCATGTTAGTTCAGTTTTGCACATTGGTTTTATCTTGTGTGCGCTTTTTCCGTCTCGTGTATTTTGAGGCAGCCGAATTTTCGAAATTTTTTTTGTTTTTCGGATCTTCCTAGGGCTCCAGCACCTTTGTGTGACCACGGACTCCTTCGTCAGAGAGTTAATGTGAGAACAACAACAACAACAACAACAACGCGTCACTGCAGAAGTTTGACGGAATATTAATCCAAAGAACATGCCCAAAAACATCACTTTCGAACTAAAGATTACTTTTATTGTGGTATGTAGCCGGGTTTCACTATACGGTTATATCTGGCAGGCAACTGAACACGCTCGCGACCAAATTCATTTTCACAGCAGTAGTATAGGAAATACAGTTTCTAATTTTTGCCCATACAACGCGTCACCGACGAAGTTTTAAACAACAGGTGCCGACGCACACCAAGCAGGGTTTATTTGAATACATGACGAAAAAAAATGGGAGGGGGGGGGAGTGCCTGCTCTTTGACCGACCTCTCCGATCTACAGCAGTGTGGGTTGTACGCGACGCATCGCGAAGGGAGCAAAACAAAATAGCGATGGTTTATCAACTTCACGTGGTTTGTCCCGGGAACGGTACTATACTGCAGTAGTACTATTATTATGAAAAGGGTTTTAAGCTCCAAAAGAAAATCACACGCAATAAATAGTAAATAAGCAAGCAAAATACGTACTGGTTTACGTAGTGGGCGGGTTTACTATCACCCGCCGGGGTGGTATCACCCAGAACGGGACTTTGCTACTACCACATAAAATTAAAGTGTTTTTTGTCCCAACACGGGACTAACTGCAGTAGTAGTAGTACCTAAACTAAAGGGTAAGTCTACACCCCCCCTCCAAATTACACGAGAGGCATCGCAGGAACGTCATACCTATTACGAAGCAGCAAGTATATGTATGCACGACAGCTGCTGCAGCAGCACACATATATTCAATCGTTGGTATGCTAGAACACAAAAAAGTGAGCACTAGAATCGAGCCGTCGGCATGCTTAAACAGAGAGAACGGGTGAGGGCCATATAATGTACGGGGAGTTATTAATTTACTTCACTCGGGGAGACTAAACCGAGGAAAGAACATACAGCTATGGTACCTCCACGACAAATACCCAAAATACTCCGTGATAAGAATAAATAGTTCTTCTCTCCGGCTATCAAAAAAGTTGCCTTTGCTACGTACTACTGCTGTAGTTTTAACAACTCTCACTGCTGTCCAGAAGAAATATCGGTTCGTAACCGTTTGGCGAGATGGTATCCACCTAGGACGGAACACATGTCACGTGTGACGAATGTAATCAAAGAAAGAAGTTCAAAATAAAAGTTGATACTTGTCCGTATTTTTGATCGAAACCGTATACTGACTGCATGGTATTGTGGCGATGAGTTAATAATGTCAAAACAACGACAATAATATTGTAAAGGCCCACAGCAGTCTATAAATAAATGTATTCCAAAGAAAGGGAAAGAGAAAACCTGAAGTAATTACTCGTACGGAAATAAAGGTACCAGTATATGTTTTTTGCGACGCATCGAAGGAGGGAACAAAAGTGGCCAAATGGAACTGCAGTACTAAAAGGGTTAATCTCCCCCCAAACACCAAAACACGAAGGACACAAAGGCACAACACACACCATAAGTAAGCAAGAGCCGAATGTAATCGAAGAAAGAAGTTAAAAAAATAAGTTGATACGCGCCCGTATTTGATCAAAACCGTATAATATACTGCGACCACGGGCTGCATGGTATTGTGGCGATGAATTACTATCTGAACAACAACACGAATATTCTGAAAGCCCAGTCTATCAAATATATTCCAAAGGGAAAGAGAAAACCTGAAGTAATTTTTACTCGTACGGGAATAAAGGTACCACTATATGTTTCTCACGACGCATCGATGATGGGAGCAAAAGTGGCAAATCGGAACTGCAGTACTAAAAGGGTTAATCTCCCCCCAAACACCAAGACGCAGGACACAAAGGCACAACACACACCACGATTCCTGGCGCTGCTGTACTGCAGTAGTATTATAGTAGTAATGCACACAAGGCAGTGTTCCTTTTGAGACTGAAGGAAAGTGGGGAAAAGACGGGGGACACCACTGCTGCCGCATACCTGGTAGATTGTTGCGTACCTGATCAAATAACACGTACGTCCCGAAAAAATGAGTTTCATGTTGGTCCCTCGGACTTGAACCCTTTTAGAACCGCAGCTGCAGTCCCGTTGGTGGACAAACTACTCGGAATTTGAATGGTTTGTCCCCAAAACGGGACTGCTGTTCTAAATAGGTCAAGCCAATAACAACCCCCTTATTTAGTACTGCAGTGGCGTTTTGGGGATACACCACTCTAATGCCATGTGTTTTCCCCCAGAACGGGACTGTGCTACTACCACATGGAATTAGAGTGGTCTTTGTCCCAACACGGGACCAGAAGGGGTTAGTCTCCCCCCCCCCACAAATTACGCGAAGGCGTCGAAGGAACGTCACACATATTACGAAGCAGCATATATATGTATGCACGACAGCTGCTGCAGCAGCACACAGATATTGGATCGTCGGCATGCTTGAACGGAGAGAACGGGCGAGGGTCATCGAATGTACGGGGAGTTGGTTCTTTTCTTCACTCGGGGAGTCGAAAGCGAGGAAAGAACATACGCATATAAATATATTATACATACACGACAAACACAGAAAACACTCCGTGATAGGAATAATTCTTCTCGCCGGCGATCAAAAGTAGGCTTTGCTACGCACTGCTGCTGCTGTGTAGTTTGAACAACTAACTGTCAATGCTGCTCAGAAGAAGTATGTATGTAACCCTAGTGGATAGATGTTAAATTAAGTATTTTTGCTGCGTACTCAAATGCCCCACTCTCACTGCTGCTCAGAAGAGGTATGTATGTATAGTATGTAATCCTCCGTACGTACGTGCACGCCGGTGTCAGTTAGTTGCTCTTGAACAGCGGTGGTAGTGAAAATGGAAAAAAAAAAACCTTTGGGATATATATGCGACCCCGACGTTCCGCGCACAACGAACGGCGACAATACGAAGAGCACACGAGCTCGGAGACACGCGAGATACGATTCCCCTCCAGAAGTAAGTCGCAGGACATCAAAGACAGGGAGTCGGCAAGACGATCGGAGGTAAATCGAAATTATTAGCGGAAGCTTGAAACATCCGAAACTCCCCGGCACAGACGTATAATAAGCACAGCCCGAGAACCAAAGGAAGCGAAACTTCGAGGGCAACGTCCCGCCGATCCCCCGGACGCAGGGCAAGGCTGAGCGCAAGACGATAAGGGAGCGGGGTGAATCCGATCGTCGGTCCCGCAAGCGCCGAGAGGGCGAGCTAAGGGCAACGGAGGCCCGTGAGCGATCGGAACAAATCCGACTAATGTTATATATATCTACAAGGCGCTTCGCTCCGCGGGCGGCCTACGCTGCCCGCTACGCTCGCTCAGGAAGGGAAAAGGTACATCAAATTATGCGAAGCGAACAGAGGTCCACGATTGAGTTTAGTTTTTGCAAGGATCGTAATTGCAAACCGGCGACTTGATAATGCCAAGAGTCCCGCCACCATGCCTCAGGAAAAAACAGCTCCAAAGTCAGCTTGGATGGCACATATACGCTTCGCGTCGCGGATGTCGTACGTACGTACATACCCCAGGTAGGGTACTACTACTGTCTGTACTTATTTTGTTCTTTCGATATGCTCTATATGTCTGTACTACGGTATGTACGAAGAAAGCGAAAGCACAGCACGGCACAGCAGCGAAAACAATCAAAATGAAACCGAAAACTCGGAAAGGAAAAAAATTCCCTGTCCCCTCTCGTGTAATATTTTTCTGCCTGATTGGAACACCTTACACCCGGTCGAAAAGAAGAAAAGAAAAAAATCGCACATGAGAGCTTCTCTCTCAGCCTCGTACGCCGCACGCCCCTCTCGCGGCCACCTCGCTACCGATTCGGTCCGGGTAAAGCTTTTATCACTCTCTGCCACAATCAGCCTCGTCGCCCACCTCGCGTGAAGCCCGGTGCTCACCGTGGCCGTCGTTCGCCAGCACGATATTGTTGGTTTTCAAACTGCACACCTCCCTCTTTCAACTTTAGCATGGTCGCGAAAATAAGCACCGCTCGAATAGTATCTTGCCCTCCCGAACGACCTTCATAACTCGTACATACTCTATCAACAATCATCAATCGAAGCCAGATAAAGCCCGTTCATGCATCCCTCGTGTCTCGAGGCACACGCGACGCCTAGGCACGAAAGCGGCGACCGCGCTCCTTGCGACCCCCCTCTACCCGCCAGCACCCGCTGACACCCGCGACGGTGCCGGGTCCTCCCGCGGCGGTGCCGGATCCTCCCGCGATGCCGTGCTCGGAGTACACGCACGCACACGAAACGGAAGAAAAAAAGGAAGAAAGGACCGAGAAAACAAAGAACAGTTTAACTGCTGGAAAGGTCCGGCAAGTAATGAAAGGAGGCGGTTTGGAAGTGGGAGCTCTGAGAGGCCAGGGATGCATCAACCGAGCACGCTCAGGGGTTGTGATCTAAGTATGTAGTTCTATACGATGTTCCCCGATAGGACACAAACACGTTTTTTTTCGAAATCAAATTAAAATTCATTGAAATTATTATTTTTTATTAATTTTGAAAAAAATAAAATAATTGTTGTTGTTGTTCTCACACTAACTCACAATACGATGGTGTCCGTGGTTGCAGGACAGGCTCCAATATCTATGGAGTGAAAGAAATAATAAGCAGATCTGGCCCGTATATAGACTCGTATTTTACGGATAGCAGTACTTACAAAAAAACGAAAATTCAAGCGCCTGGAACCACATTTTCAAACTTCAGCGACGAGATCCGCCCCGAACAAGTTGCACCCCGGTCTCGAAAATTGGAACCGGGTACCCGACCGGGTGGGGGGCGGTTGAGGCGAAACCGGAACCGTATACCCGGGTACCCGGGTACCCGTGTATATTTATACAGCAGCATTGGGCCCCCCTGTCTCAACTACTACTATTAATAGTAGTACGGCTGCTGTGGTTTCGTACGAGTGGATCACGCTTTTTGTGCGTCTGATCAGTGATAGCTCTCCTAGCCAATCGGAGCGATGCTACCTGTTGGAATGACCTCAAGCTCGGATAGGTACTCGGCGCGGATGATCAAGAGGAGCTCACGTAGCTCACACGAAAACACACAGATGTACCGGTATATTATTAGGTACAAAAGACAAGAGTGAGAATGATAGATGCTTCCACGACATCGTACCAGCACACAAACACGGCGAAACATAATTCCTACCACTGATTGATGCCGACGGTCCCTCTTGGCCACATCATAGAAGCCATCTTCCATATATAACTCCTCAGTATTCGACGATGGATCCATGTCGATCTCCGATCACAACCAATAGTCCTCCTGACTCCTGATCGAAATCGTCATGGCAAAGTGTCACATCTCTCAGCGGAGTAACTCTAGAAAAATCCGCACTTCAACAGAAATCCTCCCCTGTTGAAGACATGTCAAATCATCCACTATTCATAGAAGTTCACTAGAAAAAACCCTAAAAGAAATGTACGTATCACAAACCCACAGCAAATACGGTCCTCCTGCAGATCTCTCTCATCTCTCATCACAAAATCATAATATCCAGGAGAAAATCCAGTCCTCCTTCGGAAAACTATACCACAAAATCCAATAGAAAACCCAGTCCTCCTTCAGCAAACTGTATCACAAAATCCACTCGAAAATTCGGTCATCCTTCAGGAAACTATATCACAAAATTCACCAGAAAACCCGGAGCTCCGGAAAACTTGTATCACAAAATTCACTAGAAAAGTCCGGTCCTCCAAAAACTTATACCTGGTACGAAGTATCACAATATCCTCCAGAAAAGTCCAGTCCTCCCGAAAAACCATATCACAAAAATCACCAGAAAGGTCTAGTCCCCCAGAAAACCATCTTACAAAATCCACCAGAGAAATCCAGTCCTTCAGAAAACTTATTATATCACAAAATTCACCAGAAAAATCCAGTCTTCCAGAAGACTTGTTATATCACAATATTCACCAGAAAGGTCCAGTACAGAAATCCAGTCCACCAGAAAACTTGAATCATAAATTCACCAGAAAAGTCCAATCCTCCAGAAAACCATATCACAAAATCCACCAGAAAAATCCAGTCCTCCGGAAAATCGTACCACAAAATTCACTAGAAAAGTGCAGTCCTCCAGAAAACCGTATTACAAAATTCACCAGAGAAATCCAGTCCTCCGGAAAATTGTATAAAAAAATCGACCACAGAAATCCATTCCTCCAGAAAACTTTTACCACAAAATTCCCCAGAAAAGTCCAGTCCTCCAGAAAACTATACCAGGTATCACAAAATCCACCTGAGAAGTTACTACAGTGGTACAATATCCCCCCGTCTATCTCGGTGGTCGAAAGCGTGACACACATCTATCTGCGTCCTTGAGTGCCAGCACACGCAGTTACCTGCGCATGTGATAACTCCACCTGAGACGGGCTTCCTGTCCGTGGCTTGCTTGGCATAGCTTTCGTCAGCAACCGCTACCAGCTCAAAAACCACTGCCTACCGAAATTGCTACAATAGTACAATATCCCCCCTTCTATCTCGGTGGTCGAAAGAGTGACAAATCTCTTCATCCTCCGGTACCAGCACACGCAGGCACCTGCGCATGTGATAACTCCGCCTGAGACGGACTTCCTGTCCGTGGCTTGCCTGGCATCGCTCGCGTCAGCAAGCGCTACTGGCTCTTAACCACTGCCTCTCTGAAAGGTAATACAGAAATCACCCCAGAGTACTACAATATCCCCCCAGCTTGAAGTACAATAATAACATTCGTAGACTGAATGCTACATAATAATGAAAGCAATATCGTTCCTACGATGACTCCGCTATGACGGGGAGGGAGGGAGGCAGTGTTGATAAGTCCCAGGCGAAGAAAGATGATGCGTCAGCTTTTTAGTATTATTCTCCCGGCAGAGTAGATACAGATGGAAGTGGTCGTGTGGATATCACGTACACCCACAGAAGGAACCACCAAGTAATTCATAATAAGCCGATAAACCGAAGAGTCATGAAACCGTCAAAATACTGAACAAGCATATTCGAACACACTGCCTGCTTTTTCAGCGAAACAGCAATGACAATTCAAAAGAACCGAATAAAACTCATCTCCATGATAAAAAAACCAACTAAAATATCTCAAGAGGAAACCTGTACCTTACAAGCAAAAACCCCTCCCTCCCGTATGAACCTATTAAAGATCTCCTTTGCAACAGTTAGTTCAATGCCGAAAAAACAAAAACTAAAGCGATAGATAATTGATAGAGCTCGCGAGGCACCCGGTTCCCCCGGACACAGGTCTCCCTGTGCCCCCTACTCCCGCCATAAATTCTCAGATCGTAGCGGTAACGCGAGATATCAAATATCTTTCACTATAGAGTTTGCCCGGCGCTTTCTATTCCCGAAACAATATCCGTTTGTGTCAGAACCAAAAAGAAAACACTCCCTGTTCCTGGTTCAGTTCACTAGCTATCCTTGCTCCCTAAAATAATGCACCTTCACGCTTCTTCCTACTCGTGTACCGAGATTTTCATCACCCTCAATCATGAATAATCATATACCCACAATATTTCATCTCCCAACTCGCGAACAACATTTTCATCTCCCATCAAGTTCGGAAAAACAATGGTGATAGAACAACCAATTATCATGAATATGCATACCCTCCCTTGTTCTGTCATCATCACTAGACGGCACAAAGACAGATTCCTGCAAGACCCAATAAAATCAGTATCCACCAACACCGCATAACATAAATGCACCCTTGACCCTTACTCCCTCCAAACCATTAAAATAAACTGCTGTATTATATATTGTATTTGTCCAGTTGCTCTTCTGGGCCTGTCCACACCAAACACAGACGAAGCGCAGTGGATGGCGTACAGGGCAGTAACATGCTATCCAAAAAGCACAAAAATACATTTCAATTACCAGGTGGGAGTGGGGGGGGGTTATTCACGATATCATCCAGAAAAGCCCACATACCCTGGTAGCACTTATATGCGTGCTCGTACGTATCATCCAGTACGTATGAACCTCGGAACAATCAATTCACGATACGAGTATTCTACCCTCGTCATAAAAAGAAACAAAACCTTCAAAGTGTAACAGCAATGGATCGAAAAACCTACCATTACGAGTAGAAACGATACCCCATCGCCCCGCGTGTTGCCGGACCAAAAACAAATAATCCAGCGGACGATCCGACCACGCCTGCCCCATCCACGACCTCCCGCTGCTGCTGCTGCTGCTGACCTTCCACGGCTGCTGCTGCTGCTGTTCCTGACCTCCCGCTGCTGCTGTCCTCCTGCTCCTGCTGTCGTCGTGTGCGCGCGACTGCTTTGTCACGTGACTTGCTGCCGATGCAGTCGTGCCCTCCTTCGTTACTAGTACTGCTGCAGCAGCACCCGATTCCCCCCACGTCCGCTCCCTCGACCACTACCGCACCGTAGTCGAGTGCGCGCATCTCGTACGTGGCTTTCCCGACCATGCCACATGGGTGGCCGGGTGCACACGGCCTGGCTCACCGTGTGACTTCACGCGAAAATGTGCAGATTAGTCTTCCATCCCCACAGCTCCTAGCCCCACCACAATCTTCCCGCAGTGAGATGCGCACGATTAAATTTCGCACGACTTGTTGTCCCCTGCGCCACTCCCCGCGCGGGCGCCTGCGGTTCTGCTCCCACCGCAGGGCTTTTGCCTCCCTCTTCAAAACGCCGTCGTTTCTTCGGCATGCTCAACCAGCGCCAACACAGCTTCCGCCCCCTCTTGCGATCCGTTCTCCATGCTCGCCGGCGATGGGCACGTGCTGCTGTCGTGCCCCCTTCCACCGCACCTTCCACAAAGTCTGATGGTGCAGTTGTCACTGTAATGGCCTGTAGCCCTGCATCGCCAGCATTTCACCGAATCCTTCTTCCTCCCTGCCTTTCCCCGTCCTCCTCCCTGTCCTCCTTTACCACCATGTCCACGCCCTCCCTTGCTGACGAGCGCGAGGCTGTTGCTGCCCTTGCCCTTGCCAAAACTCGGAAGTAGCGTTTCGTATTGGTTTCTCACCAGGTTGATGATTTCTTTTCGATCGTAGACCTGTTTCAAATTGAGGTCGCGGATCTCGAGTGCGTACTCGGCAGAGGGGAGAGCAGATACGAAACAAGAGTAGAGGGTGCCATCGTTCACCGTCATTCCAGCATTGAGCAACTTTACCCGAAGGTCTTCGATCTCGTAGAACTTTTCTACGGGGTTATCCTGCTTCCCAATCTTGAAGTTGTAAAGCTCCCTCATACACGTACCCTTTTGGGCGTTAGTTTTGGTGTCGTACCAATCTAGGATCTCCTCCCAGCACCTCCTTGGGGATGTACTTCTGTGGAATCTAGCTCTGTCAGCGTTCGACTCCAAAGCCTGCGACAAAAACACCCATGCCACACGCTGCTTCTCATACGTGGAGGCTGTCACTCCCTGGGCCATGAGGGAAATCTTGTCGTTCCCCTCGGCCCCAATCTCGACGTATTCGGCGTTGTCGAAGACAGACTCGAAACCATGGAGCTTCGTGTAAACCTTCATCTGTTTACAGAAAACTTCAAAATCATCCTTGCCTTTCAGCACAGGGATCGCCATTTTGGGCTGTCCCAAACACACTTGACCTCGAAGTCCACCCGACACGTCAGAGGGCTGCTCACCTGTGGGGTTATTACCCCAATCCTCCCTTCTTCCACCGAAGTGGCCAGCTCCCTCGGGAACGCGTTCACTCTCCCGGTTCCCGTTTCCAACGTCGGAGTGTTCCGAAGCTGGAGTTGAAGCATATCTCCCCACTCCAACTGCGGTAGATAGCTGTTGCTGTCTACCGGACCCCATCTGTGCCATCATCTCGAGGATCTCGGCGTGATTTGACCGCCGACGCTCCTCCGCGTCTGCGGCTGCTCGCTGCTCCCCCTCGAGGGCGAGGCCCTGCTCTAATACTATCGTCCGAAGATCTTCTACTTCGTCACCCATGAGCCTAGGTTCTCAACGTTGCGAACTCTAGAGTGTTGATAAGTCCCAGACGAAGAAAGAGATGCGTCAGCATTTTAGTATTATTCTCCCGGCAGGGTAGATACAGATGGAAGTGGTCGTGTGGACATCACGTACACCCACAGAAGGAACCACCAAGTAATTCATAATAAGCCGATAAACCGAAGAGTCATGAAACCGTCAAAATACTGAACAAGCATATTCGAACAGGCAGAGAGGGACAAACATACTCTGACACGGCAATCAATCGTCAATCTCCCGATATAGATAGATAGAACTACATACTTAGATCACAACCCCTGAGCGTGCTCGATTGGTGCATCCCAGGCCTCTCAGAGCTCCCACTTCCAAACCGCCTCCTTTCATTACTTGCCGGACCTTTCCAGAAGCTCTTTGTTTTCTTTGTCCTTTCTTCTTTTTTTCTTCTTTCGTTTCGTGTGCGTGCGTGTACTCCGAGCACGGCATCGCGGGAGGACCCGGCACCGTCGCGGGTGTCAGCGGGTGCTGGCGGGTAGAGGGGGGGTTGCAAGGAGCGCGGTCGCCGCTTTCGTGCCTAGACGTCGCGTGTGCCTCGAGACAAGAGGGATGCATGAACGGGCTTTGTCTGGCTTCCGTTTGTGATTTTTGATGGGGTATGTACGAGTGATAAATGAAGGTGGCAAGATAATGTTCAAGCGGTGCTTATTTTTGCGACCACGCTGAAGTTGAAAGAGGGAGCTGGGCAGTTTGAACACCAGCGTTATCGAGCTGGCGAACGACGGCCACGGTGAGCACCGGGCTTCACGCAGGGCGGGCGACGGGGCTGATTGTGGCAGAGAGTGATGAAAGCTTTTCCCGGACCGAATGTGTGGCGAGGTGGTCGCGAGAGGGGCGGGCGGCGTACGAGGCTGCGAGACAAGCCCTACTGTGCGATTTTTTCTCTTCTTCTTTTCGACCGGGCTGCGGGTGTAAGGTGTTCCAATCAGGCAGAACATTATTGCACGAGAGGGGATGGGGATTATATTTTATTTCCAAATTTTCGGTTTTATTTGCATCGTTTTTGCTGCTGTGCCGTGCTGTGCTTTCGCTTTCTTCGTGCATACGAGTACAGACATAGAGCATATCAAAAAAGGAAAATAAGTACAGCAGTAGTACCCTACCTGGGGTATGAACGTACGTACGACATCCACAACGCAAAGCGTATTATGTGGCGTCCGAGCTGACGTCGGAGCTGTTTTTTCCTGGAGCATGGCGGCGGGACTCTTGGCATTATCAAGTCGCCGGTTTGCAATTACGATCCTTCAAAAACCTAAATCAAATCGTGGACCTCTGTTAGCTTCGCTTAAGTTGATGTACTTTTTTCCTTCCTGAGCGAGCGTAGCGGGCGGCGTAGGCCGCCCTCGGAGCGAAGCGCTTTGTAGAACTATATACTTAGATCACAACCCCTGAGCGTGCTCGGTTGGTGCATCCCTGGCCTCTCAGAGCTCCCACTTCCAAACCGCCTCCTTTCATTACTTGCCGGACCTTTCCAATAGTTCTTTGGTTTCTCGGTCCTTTCTTCCTTGTTTCTTCTTTCGTTTCGTGTGCGTGCGTGTTCTCCGAGCATGGCATCGCGGGAGGACCCGGCACCGTCGCGGGTGTCAGCGGGTGCTGGCGGGTAGAGGGGGGGTTGCAAGGAGCGCGGTCGCCGCTTTCGTGCCTAGGCGTCGCGTGTTCCTCGAGACACGAGAGACGCATGAACGGGCTTTGTCTGGCTTCGATTTAATATTGTTGATAGAGTATGTACGAGTTTATAAAGGTCGTTCGGGAGTGAAAGATACTATTCAAGCGGTGCTTATATTTGCGACCACGCTAAAGTTGAAAGAGGGAGGTGTGCAGTTTAAACACCAACGTTATCGAGCTGGCGAACGACGGCCACGGTGAGCACCGGGCTTTACGCTAGGCGGGCGACGGGGCTGATTGTGGCAGAGAGTGATAAAAGCTTTACCCGGACCGAATCGGTAGCGAGGTGGTCGCGAGAGGGGCAGGCGGCATACGAGGCTGAGAGAGAAGCTCTTCTGTTCGATTTGTGTCTTTTCTTCTTTTCGACCGGTGTGGTGAGTTCGGACTTCTCTAGCTTTTGATATGGACTGTATGGTTTCATTTGAAGTTATTATGAGATCACGGGTTCTAATGCAAGCTGTTGGAATGTCTAGAGAGGGATTTTGGGAGATATTCTCAAACAGTATAGGAGATATGTTGCATGAGAGGCTTGTGATAGGAGTACAAAGATACGTAGATACCGGAACGGTATCACGGTCTAGGTGAGCGGAAACGAGAAATGGTAGAGAGGACCAGTACAGCAGTAGGCCAATCAACTACGGAGCTTGAGATGATCTACGAGAATAGAACGTTTGAAATCCACGATGTGGTATTTGTGAGGCAATAGCGTGTGAGGAGAGGAAGTATTGGAAAGAGCAGGAGGAGGACACGGCAGCTTTTTGATGTGGCAACGGCACGCATTCCGTTGACCTCGTGTGTTTAAGAAGACAATAACTAGGAAGAGTAATATCGGAGCAGTTGGGCAAGCGAGCAGAGTGCTGTGCACCCCCACCCTGCTCAGTGTGTGCGCATCCCAGGGAATCATCTGACAAATAAAAATAATAAAAGACAAAGCAAAATATCCTTGAATAGAACCGAACTGCAGTATCACAGCGAACCTGGTTGAACTCCCCTATTGGAGAGACAAGGAACCACTTTTTATCAGACTGGCGTCTTCGGCTTCTGTTCTACTCTCACGTTCTCGGATACCAAGCGATGTCGTCTTCTAAGTCTGGTGCGTCCGGTACGAATGGGAAGGGGGACATGGTCAGCACTAGTTCCCCGCCACACACTCGTTCGCGCACGCGCCGCGTGGAGGTCGCCTTCAGCCCCCCCTCCGCTTCGGCTCGGCCGTTCTTTCCGAGGGCGCTTTCTCACGTAGATAGGGTCCGTTCCAGTAGGGACCAAGGTAGCACCTCCCGCGGCGGTCGTTCTGCCGACAGCGTCCCCCGAGAGGGACCCATCAAGGTAAAGTGGCCTCACGACATTCCCTCCCCTCCCCCCTTGCGTCTTGCTCCCGCTGGACCACACGTCCCTCGCCGCTCGTATCTGGCAGCGGTTCAAGGTAAAGGCGCACCTAGCGTAGACACCTCGGCCATCGAAGGTCACGGCAAAGGTACCGCGGAAGGCTCCTCATCGTGGGTCCTGCGTACTCCCGAGGAGGCCGCCACTGGGGTGCGTTCGCGCGACACCTCACTCGACGTGGAGGCTCGGATCGCCTCCGCTCAGTTGCTGCTGGCTGGTCGTTCGTTTGACGACCAGTGTAGGGTTGTTGGGGTCGCTCCCCTCAGTTCAGGTCGTTGCGTAGAAACGGCCGCTGGTCCCGACGGCGCGATCGTCTCTCTGGGTCGGCCGGACCCGCGCGGGGTCTCGGCCCACGTAGATCGTACCGCTGGTCGCGTTCCGTCGGATGAGGAATTTGCCCGAGCGCTCCAAGCGGAGGAAAACGCCGTTGCCGTTCAGATTGCCGCTGCGCTGGCGACAGATGAACAAATGGCGCGTGACCTTTCCAAATCCGTTTTTCCCCCTTTGCCTCCTGTTGGGTCTGTCGGTTTGTTTAGTACCTCAAAGAGTCCCTCTGGTTCACCCGGTCCCGTGCCCGCGTCACGCCTCTCGTTCGCGTCGCAAAATCGGTATGCTGCTCTCGTGCAGGATGCGGCCCAGCGAGGGCCGCTAAAAAAACAGCAGACATGTCCGACGCGGGAAGATCACTTGCCAGCCGCGCAAGGGGATCAGGAGAAGGCCGTGGCGAAGGGCCGCGCGAACGAGGCGGAGGCGGCGAAACTCGCTGCCGTCCGCCTCGCGGACCGAAAGAAACGTCGAGCGCCCCCGCCGCTCAGGCTACTGCTATTAAACGGCAGCAGCAGGAGGCTGATAGGGCCACGAAGGCCGAGAACGAGCGACAGGCCGCCAGAGAGGCGGCGGACCAGGAGGCCTGCGCTCGTGATGATACCGGCATCGCGGTGCACCAATATGCACTCCAGGCGGCAGAGGAGACCCTTCGGAGAAACCATGTAAAAATTCTCCACGAGCAAACTCGCCGTCGCGAGTCTGCTGTTCCGGCTTCTGTGGCGGCTGTCCCCGCGGTTACTACTGCTGTTTCCGTTGCGTATTCTGCTCCCGTCCCTGCTAACTTCCCGCCGACCGCGTCGGGGACACCACCCGTCCTTCCGCCGGGCGATAGCTTCGAGGCTATGGCGGCCGAACTTGAGCGGTACCTGAAGGTCAAGGACTTCATGCGGGGCATGAAACCCACGTTGAGCGACCGGGAGCTGGACCTCATTGTGGAGACCTACATAAGGAACAGGGGCGCTTCTCCTCCTCCCGTTCCCCTCGCTCCGGCACCTGGCTTCCCTCCGGCTCAACCATTAGGGTAGAGTTTCGGTTCTTCTTTTCCTCCCCCCGGGGACCATTTTGGAAATAGGTCTCCAGTACCGATGGCTGGTGGTAGGGGTGGGCCACCTCAAGGGAGCGGATCTGCGAATGTTGGGCCTGGCCCCAACAGCAGCGCTCGCGGCGGGCGTGGGATGCCCTCAAAAAGGTACGAAGTAGTCTTACGGGAAGATAGCGAGGAAGAACTTGTAGAATTAGTATGCAGGCCGCTCGTAGATGCCCCGACTTCGGTTGTAGACCGTTCGGTCATTTCTGCTGCCCCCCCCTGCTGTTCTCCCCCCTGCCGTTCTACCCGAGGTAGTCCCCGTAGTACAGACCGTAGCTCCTACGGTACCGCCCGTTGTTGTGTCAGTACCGCCTGTCGCCGCCCCGGTCCCGCCCGTTGCTGCGACTGTTTCACCTGACATGACCCTGGACCCTTTTGACAAACTACCCAGCCCTCGGCAAATTGCTGCATCCCGTAAACTATATGCTAGATTTGAAACGAGTGTCCTCATGCCACTGCCGATCATACCTTTTTCCACTGATCATAGTGTATCTGAGTTGGTACAATTTGTTTCTGCCCTCCGAGATGCTCTAATCAGCCTGAGAATAGCGTGTGATGATCAACACCCGGTAGAGTGGATACGTGGGTGGGAAAAATGCTTGGAGCGTCACGTTCTGCGTGCCGTCCGATCTTCCACACCACAGGGGCCCGAGGCTCAAGTCGATGATAACGGAAGCGTTTAAAGCCGCGGGCACGTTGTTAAATGAAGGTCGTCCAAGTCCTGAAGCATTTCAGGCCATCATCAGGTCTCTTAGTCATAGTCTGAGCCGAGCTACACCGGCGGCAGTCATGCAAGCGCTGCAAAACTTGGTGGTGCCGGTCGGAACACCTTTCAGTGGTTATTTGTCTGAACTCCGGATTTTAGTCGCGAACGTACGGTGTGTGGGACATGTCTCCCCCGAGGATGGTACAATGCAGATTGCCATCAAAACTGGGGTAGATGATCAGTTCCCGAGTCTGAGTGCTCTCATTTTTGCTGGGCGAAATACTCGTTCGTTGCCTTTCGACAGTGTTGACGATTTGATGGGTTCTCCTGAGGATCTTTCGTTGAATCAGACACGAGCAACAGCTTCTGTACGGTTAGCTGGAGGTAATATGACAACGCGCTCAAAGTCGTACAACCAAGCTTTCAGGAGCCAGCAATTTGGTGGGGTAATGTGTGTAGAAGTAGATGTGGATCCTTTCGAGGATGAAGCGGACTAATTTGGGAAGGTGTATGAGATTATGCGTAGTCAGGGTGGTTTTGGACGCAATAAAAATGATCCTATATTTTATGTTTTTTCCAACTCTCGAGAAGAGAGAGATGCTGCTCGCCGTGCTTCCGGTAATTTATGTCTCAACTGTGGCGAGGAAAATCACTTCGCCAGAGAATGCCCTTCCAAATTTATCAATCGCTCTCGAGTGATTCACCCTGCTGTTGCTGACGGCACCCCGCAAGAAGCAGAAGCTCGTTGGCGCCGATGGCAGAAACGACTCTGTCAATGGGCACAGGCGAGAGCCGCTCGTAATCGCGAACGTACAGGATGAAGACACAACGGTAGGTTGGCCCCCTGTCCGGTAGCACTTCGGCCGTGTTTGTCTTCGTCCGCACCTGTCTCCACAGGTGCAGCGCCTCCAGAGTTTGAGGTCCAGGGTGACGGACCAGTGGCGCATGGGGTAAATAGTTCGGCCGAATCTGCCTTGCACGTGGCAGATAGAAGCCAAGAGACAGGATGCAATCTGTCTGAGAACGGTAAGAGAGGGGTTACACATATTAGTCATCTTCCTGGTAGAAAAGGAAGTAATTGCCCCGTTTCACCGTCGCATGCTACTGTTGTGGTCACACCTCTTTGCACACGTTCCGTTGTTAGTCAAACAGCAGCGAGATCTGACCGTCCGAGCCGCGTAGATTTTCGGAATAGGCCCCCGGTTGCTATGCGCGTTCGAAGCGGCCCAGTCACGCCGAGTGTATCAGTAGACGATCATACCGAATCCGAGTCAATGTCCGTTACTGTAGGGGATAGGAGCGTTCCCCCTTCGATTGATCAACCGAAGAATTTGACAACCCCCAACAAGGAAAGGTGCGCTCGGGGTGTTCTAGGAAATAAATTAAGGAAGAGAAATAGAGTTTGGTGTCACCCCGGTTTAGGTACCCCTACACCGGAAATTAAATCAACTCATTGAAGCTGTCGTCCATATGCAAGTCCGCCTCAAAAGCGGTTCTTAGTAGGATGCAGCTCACCCTTCATGCGACTCACCAGACACCTCACGGCGCTTCGCGCTTGGTGCAAGCAATGTCTGCCGGGTCGGTGAAAACCCGACATGCTCCGTCCCGGCATTGTAGGGATGCGATGGTCTATGGTCATACGACTACGGCCATGCATGAGATCGAGTACATCTCTCCTATCGAGTACACCCCCCGGTTTAGGTACCCCGAGTACTTGTACCAACCAGTCCCGAGAGGCCGTAGTAAAAAGTACACCTGTAGGAGTCGATGATGTTTTTAACCTTGGTACTCGACGGAGGAGTGGTCGTGTCCCAAAAGTTATAGCGTTGAGAAATATAGTAGGAAAACAACCTGAGTTAAAAACTAAACGAACGTTCCGCGGTACTGTTAATGCATCTAACAGAAACCCAGTTGTTTTGAATGCTACAGAGCATTCCGTGCGAGATAAGGATTCTAGTAGGAATGAAGATGGTATTTTTTCAGACTTCACCGGAAACGATAGCATTCATGCATTAAATCCGTCCGATGGGAAAGGTTCTGACGTACCTGGTCCGTTGTTTCCCCCGGTTCGCGTGCCACTGCAACGAGGAGAACGTGCTGATTATTTATCGGAATTTTCACGAGTTGTAGGTGGAGACGTGAAATTGGACTGCAATCGTCATACGGCTGATGTGCAGCTATTTGCGGGTGCCAAAGCTTTAAGGACTCAAACAAGTAAAGCACTTTTGGATACAGGGAGCCCAGCGTCCTTCATTCAAGAAAAGGTGTGGAAAAGAAGGCTTGCTTGTAGTGCAGCTTCAGAGGATGGTCTATCATCCACGGGTCAGAAAAGGTGGGTTAGTTTTCATGTCGTTCCGTTAATTACCTCCAACCATGTCAGTTTAAACATACACTTTAGTGACAGTATGCGAGTAGGTAGTGGGCTAGAAACTTGCCCGACTGTGTGTTTGGTTGTCTACGCGCACGTCGGACCGGATACAGCAATGTCAACGGCGGTTTTACTCGGCCGGGATAGTTGGTCAAAATTTCCTGTTCGAAAATACCGAGATGTAAGCGAAATCGAAACAGTGGCTACTTTTGTTGAACCTGACGAAGTCTCAACAACTAGTAACCAACGTTTTATCCTGTGGGTAAATAACGCAGTCGGCATGGTCGAAAGCAAGGGTAATGACCGAGTCGTTGTGCGTGTTGCCAGTCATAGTTATTGTCTACCAAATGCTATGTCCTGGTTAAACGTATGTCTTACCAATGCTGATGGTAGCTCTGCTATTGAAGGTGCATACTATATTCGTTTTGGATCGGAATGGTTTCCCCAAGAAGCTAAAGTAGAGGCTGGCACCTCTGAAATTCCCATAAAACGTTTGCACACCGATAATTTTTGGGTACAAAGGGGTATGAAATTAGCAGTAGAAGGTAGCAAGTTAGTGCCGAGCAATTTGAATAACGCAGAAATAATTACATTCGAAACGCCGAGCATTAATACTGTAGAGAGTGAGGAAATTCCAGAAATTTCGACGGATGACCCACCAACAGCAGTGTTATCAAGTTTAAATCCTTTACAACGAGAAGCGTTTATTCGGCTATGGAAAAAAGGTTCCTGCACACCTGCGAGCGATTCATTTTGATTTCGAAGAGAGTCTTTGGACCGCAAGTAACATTGACAATCTGGGAAATTTACTCTGCAAGTATTCACACCGTTTTTCAAAACATAGCACTGATCTGGGTCATGTCACTGTTGATCCTTTCCGCATTGTTCTTAAGAAAGATGCGCAGCCGGTTAAGCAGCGACCACACCGTGATTCCCCGATTTTAGCGGCAAAACTTCAAACCGAAATCGACAAACTGGTTTTAGCTGGAATTTTGCGCCGTTTGTATTCAAATTGGTCGAGCCCTTGGGTAGTGATAGCTAAAGCTGATGGTCGTATCCCGTTAACTTGCAATTATAAGAGACAGAACGCACAGTCTATTATACCGGTTATGCCATTACCGACTGTATGTTAAGATCACGGAGAGCGGGACACTTTGTATCCCTGGACAGGTCTGCCTATTAAGCCGGCACTCGTTGGTACTCACGTTGATTTTCGCTTAGAGATAGAAGAGCCACTTTTTTCCTTTCGTGCACGACGGAGACTGGGGCCACGCTCGTGCCTCTCTGGAAAACCCCCGGTTTTCCACCTAAGATACGCCTTCCAAGCACTACAAATACGATCTCAGTGCCAGAACCCAGGTAATTACCGGGCTTTCAACCTCATACAAAGCAGTATCATAACACTAGCCCACTCTGATGAGCCGTATATGCAGAATTATGGGAAATTCATGGAAACCCCGATTCCACAACTAGAACATGAGTCGAAGATGCGGCTCCTCAAAACCCACTCCCACACCTCTGAACGGCAAGGCAACGAAGCCGGCAAAGTACGTAAAAAATAATGAAAGGAAGCGTAGCCTCAAGGGGTAGGAATAAATCGTCAACGAAAAACCATCGCCATGTCACCCGCGACGGGGGGGGCGAGGAAGATGCAGGGAAAGTGAAAAGGGGACATAAAAAAGACGAGAAGAAAAATATCAAGGAAGATATCAAGAGACATCGAAAACCCAGCCTACTACTCGGGAAACGTGTCCTGTGCCACAGTGAGTGGCACGATCACCCAAACCAGCCCCGACACTGAGCGGGGGGGGTAGGCAGGACAGAATACGCGAAAAACATCCCTAGCCAAGACCAAGAAAAACACTCAAACAAACAACCCAGGAACACACCTGCCAGAAGAAAAAAAAGACCCGAAAAGTCGGAAGACGTCAACAACGAGAAAAATCACCGCCCAAATCCAAGAAAACGTCAAGAAAAAAAAATCGAGCGCAGCCATGAAGCGAAAATCAGCTATCCACGGCGGCGCCTCGAGATTCGTCTACGTTACGCTGAACCCCCCGTGCAAATGCGCTAGCCAAGACAATATGGAGGCACCAAGAGCCACGTACAGCTCTCGTCGAAGTCGTGTAGCCCGCCGGAGAAAGATGAAGCTTGATCGGTCCCGGGTCGTCCAAAAATCGAACTAAATATACTCCATCCGTGGGCGTAGTCGCGCTGATTTTCCCGAGCCACCACAGCCCGTCGTCGCCCTTGTACCAAAAATGGGCCCCATTGGGAAGCACGGTGTTGCAGTATCGGCGGAGCCAGTCGGCGTGCGAGACGCAGCCATAGCCGGATGCCAGAAACCGCTGGCCGTTATTCCGAGAGAGCTCCCGTTGTGCCGCGCCGATTCTCATTCGGCGGTACAGGCGGTTGGTTTGACGATGCTGGTTCGGGGTGCCGGCCCAGTAGCGCAAAATTGCTTGGCGAGAAAGCTGAAGGTCCATTTCCCGTTCCCAGGATGGACGGGAGAGTCCAGTCCAGTGCGCCTCGTACATCACTGCGATGACGCCACCTCGACCTCGAACCGATTGGTGTCCGGTAATCTTTTCCACTTCGAGTCGGTGAAGAGGTGTCGAGACGTCGTCCTGGGTGACGTGGTACGGGGGAGATTTCTTGGAGAAGTTGTTGAGCACGTACTGCGTCAACCCCGCTGGCAAATACTTCGGCATGTCGCCACGGTCGTGGGGGTTGGCACAGGGCTTGCAGCGTTGAACTGAAACGCGCCGACGGGCATCCGCGTCGGGCATGTCGGAGGGGAGATCCGAATACAGGAGCTTGGCCCCAAGAGGAGACCCGTCCGGGGTGTCCGCTGCGGAGCAGGGGCAAACTGCGAGAACTTTGTAGGGGCCTGTCCAGTTGAGTGAGAGTTTGGCCTTGAGGACCTTGGCGTCCGTGTCGGGTTTTGCCCCCTGGCGGATGGTGGCCGCCGTATTGTACACCCACGCCCAGCCGCCGACATCAAACCTGGGGACCGGACGCAGAGCGTCGGCGAGGACGGAGTTGCGGCGGTTCGCACGGGCAACAGTGAGGGCGTGGTGTTCGCGAACGATATCATACGCGCGCTGCTGGCGGTCCATCGCCAAGTCGCAATAGGCGAGGTGGTCGCGGGCCAAGCTTTGGTGGCCGGCGACGCCAGCACGCTCGAAAATTGTGAGGGGGAGGCGTGGCAGCCGACCCATATGTACCTCGTTGGGAGCCAAGCCCGTGGCGGCACTGACCGGATTGTTGTACGTAAATTCGACATGAGGGAGCTCTTCATCCCAGTTGTTCTGGAGCTCGTTGACGACTATTGCCAGCATCTAGGCCATCGTGTGGTTGACACGTTCCACCCCGCCGTTGCCGTTTGGGTGGTAGGAGCTGGTGGCAATGTTTCGAACCCCGAGAAGCTGATATACGGCGTGCGAAAGCTTGGAGCAGAATTGGAGGCCGTTGTCCGAGAGGATGCTGCGCGGGCACCCCCAGAGAGGAATACACCGGTTGATGAGAATGTTAGCCGTGCCCTCAGCGGTGAACTCTGCCGCAGTGACGGCGTACATGTCGGCTCGGCGGCTGAAACGATCAGTGAAAAGCAAGATGTACGTATTTCCTCGAGGCGTCACAGGGAGGGGGCCGAAATAGTCGATGCTGACGGCGATGCCGGGCCCTTCTGGCAAGGGCAATGTGATGATGGGCCACCGGACCGTCTGCCGCGACGTTTTCCGTGCCTGGCACTTCAAGCAGTGGCGTAACCACCACCGGGTGCAGATGCTCATACCGATCCACCAGTAGAAGCGTTCGAGCATACGTAGGATGCGCGCTGCTCCTAGGTGGCAGGAAGCCGTGGAATGGCAAGCCTGCATGACCCAAGGGCGCATCAGGAGCGGCACATAAATGCGGATAGGCTCGTCATTCAATAAACAGGCCGCACGACCCACCCGGCGTTGTGTGCCTGATGCAGGGGGGGGGGGCGGCTGCCGGGCGAGTAGAACGATGCCCGCGTCGGTAGTGTGTAAACGGCCTTTGGTAGCCAGCTCCTGAACCTCCGAAAAAGGAGGGCGCTGGTGGGAAGGGAAACACGACCAAAAGTCGGCTGGCAAAATTTCCGGCCGGCCAAGGGCTATGTAGCGCATGGCGGCGTTGCACGCGGGCTCGGCCTGTTGTTCCCGTGCCCAATCGGTGTGCGAATAGCGCGCTGCAGAATCCCAAAATTGAAAGTCGGCAGCTGCGCCGAGAGCGTCGAAGTCATTCGTGGGGACGGGCGGTGTGTCAGTTGGCAGCGGAAGCCGTAAAAGAGGGGTTCCCACGGGCTCGGCGCGGTCGCGGTCGGACGGGATGGGTACCGTCGGGACCAACGAAGCGGCAGGAGCCGGGGTCAAAACGACTGGCGCGGTCGGTCGCGGTCGTGGGGCTCGTGGCGGGGTGATAGCACGCCGGGCGGATGGTCTAGGGGTCCCGCCGGGCCCGAAGCCATAATCAACCGCAGGCGGCGCGGAGCCAGCGGCGGCGGCCGTTCGTCGACGCGTCCGAGTGGAGATGCGGCCGGAAGACGGCAAAACGTTCGGGGGCGCCGGGGTGCCAGGTGGCGATGGGGTAGACGCGGCCGGATCAGTGATCACAGCGGAATCTTCTCCCTGAATATTGCTCGTGGGGGGAGGAGCACGCTGGGCGACAATCGTCGCTGCAGCGGGGGCTTCTGCATGGCCCTGGCCTGAAGGGACTGACCCGGCCGCAGCAGTGCTCACGGCGGAATCTTCGCCCTGTAAAGTTATCGTCGGGGGAGGAGCGTGATGGGCGACAATCGTCGCTGTAGCGGGGGCTTTTGCATTGCCCAGGTCTGGAGGGGCAGATGCGGCCGGAGCAGTGCTCCCGGCGGAATTTTGTCCCTATAAAGTGCTCGTCGGGGGAGGAGCGCGCTGGGCGACAATCGTCGCTGCAGCGGGGGCTTCTGCATTGCCCTGGCCTGAAGGGACTGACGCGGCCGGAGCAGTGCTCACGGCGGAATCTTCGCCCTGTAGAGTGCTCTTCGGGGGAGGAGCGTGCCGGGCGACAATCGTCGCTGCAGCGGGAGCTTCTGCAGAGCCCTGGTCGCCCCCGGAGGGTACGACGAAAACCGAAGCGAAAGCGGTGTTGGCGGCAGGTGAAAAAACCCTCAAGCCAGGACGGCGATCTACGGTGGCGACGGAAGCAGAGGCACGAGCGACGAATCTCCCCGAAGGAGTAGAGAGGTCGCCAATCCTCATACGTGGCCCGTGTGTGCGAAAATCGCGAAAATCCGAAGAGGTGAAAGGCAGCCCACCCAAGACGGCACGTTCGATGCGGGGCAGCAGCCCACCCAAACCGACACCGGGGTCAAAAGGGCTGGCTTCAGCCAAAATTTTGTTGCCAGTCCTCAATAAGTGCTGCTTCATGACCGGGTTCTGCGTAAATTTATCAAAGGAACCAGCAAGGACGGCGTCTTCCCGAACGCGGTCCCAAGTAGCGCAGTCGAAGTTATGCACGCCTCGACCGAGGCGTTTCTGTTCGCGAGGGTCTGGCGAGGCCATAATCCGCTTCGCTGTGTCGTGGTCCAGAAAAAGGCGAGCCTTTTCAGCCATCATGTACTGCTCCGCGCAAGAATATATCACCTCGTCAATGACAAAAACCGAGGGGGACCACTGCGAAAAATAGGAGGGGGGCTGCCAGAAAAGTACCGCCCGCTCGGTTGAATACTCGAGAGTAGGGTCAAAGACCGAAGGTGTCGAGTTGTCGGTGGCCGCCGTTGCGGTGTGTGTTTGGGGGAGTGTGCTTCTCTGAGAACACTGAGCCCCTGGTGCACGAGGGGAGTCCGGTTCCGCGTATACTGGCTCAGTGTCACCATTGCCCGTGGGCAAAAAATCGCCAGAAGGTTCTCTTACTGCGCCCGATGATCTCTGTCCTGGACCAAAGGGGACAGAGGGCTCTGAGCCCGTTCTGCTTGACGAGAGCTGCGATTCTTCCGAATTTAACCGGTATGCAGTCCGGTTGATCTAACCGGAGGCTGTGGAGTCACCACTGGCTCGACGGGCAGTACCAGGTTTTTCCTGTTCCACTGGAGCCGAAGGAGCGCGGCGCACGTGGAGTGGCGTGCGCGAAGACGAAAGAAGGCCTACAGACCCTGTAGACGACTTCAAGAACGGTGCTCCGGTGGGGGGCAACAAAGGGTCCACCGGAGAGGGCTTCCGTCCTGTAGACCTGGTGGGGAAGGGGGACGAGGTAGCTAATCTTGTCAACTCTTACTCAATCGAAAAAAGGATTGGACGGCCACCGTTATTGCGAGGAATAGCCGAGTCGAGCTTCAACCGAGATCTCGGGGTTTCGGTTGTTGCCTTCCCGCACCTCAAACCGACCGCCACCGCATGGCCGGGAGGTGAAAGAAGGGGACACTCTCGCTGAAAAGAACGACGCGACGGCGCGACACGCGTGGTGCCGTGCGGTGCGTGGTCCGGGAGAGGGGCGTTTATCTTGCCTGCTCTCGTGCCCAGGGTGAGGGGAGCGGCGTTCGAGGCGCGGGCTCCCGACGTCGGCGAAGACGCCCGGGGACTCCCCGGTAGAACCGGTGGAGCTGAGTCGCTGCGTCGGTCCGAAGTACGGAGCAACGCGCGAGGGGGGAGCGGCGCAGGGCGACGCTGAGTGCTGAGCGAGCCTGGGACGCGTGTATCTTGTGAAATCAATGTATTTTCTCGCGGCAATGCTGGCGGCGGGCGGGCAGGAGGAGCCGAACCGCCGTCGACCTGTCAGTTACCGGCGCGGAAGGTGCCTGGATGGCGTCCGTTGGGGCTACCGTCCAAATTATGCGAGGCACCGTAGCGAACCCCCGACGCGGGAGCCGCGGTGGAAGAGGCAGACTTGGTCAAACCACCTCCGTGGTAGCCGGAGTTAGACTGTTGGTGCCCTCGTTCCGCGTGTGTGTTGTAGCCGTCACCTTGTCTGCGGCCCTGGCCGTGATGCTGTTCACGCGAATGGCCTGAACGTCGCCTGTTTTTCTTGTGGTTGTTCTTGTTCGGCCGAGAGTTATTTTCGCGGCGGTGTCGGGTCATGCGTTCTTGCCAACGACGGAACGTCGCTCCGTCCTCGCCGAGCGTTCCGAGGTCGGGGTTGAGAATACCGCTGAGATTTTGAAAGGGATGCCTACACTGTCTGAGGGAGTGTGAGTCTTCGTGGCAGTTCAAACAGCGGCCTCGGTTTTCGCTGAGGGCGGCCGCGCGGGCGGACGATGAGAGTAGACCGCTCCAGAGAGGGGGATCCTCGGTCTGGATGGACATGCAAACAGCGTGAACTTCAGCATAGTGGTGTTCTTCTAGGGGCCAGCAGTTGGAAGCGGTGTCAAGCCACGGGTCGAGGCAGTCAGGGATGGATTTGTGGGCGTTCATCACAAGCGGATTATTGCGCGACCCCGTCTGCCAAACAGGCGACTGAGGAAGCGTCCGGCCCTGGCCGCGACCATTACCGGCGGGCCGGGGCCCCGACGGGGCGAATGACCGCACACTCGTCGAAGAAGCAGGCATATAAAATTGTTTTTCGCCGTTGATGGCAGGTGTCTTATTATTCGCGAGTTTCAAAAGCCAGCCACATCGCGTCCAAAGTACTAATCGGCCTCGACACAGTAGCCAAAACTCCCGGGTACAGCGTGGGCATCAAGCTGGGGAACTGCTCGTTCACTGCCATCCGAACAACCTCCAAAACAACCCCCACCCCCGGAGCCAAAACACGCACAGTCCCCGTCGCTGCCGACACCACTCCACGAAAAGCACGGCTAAAATCGCAAAAGGGGGTCCCGTGAGGTACGCCAAAATTATGCGACTTGGTGTAGCTGGCCCCCGTGTCGGTGCGATCGAAGTCGTTGCTCAGCAGCCTCAGGAGGAGCGTGAAAGCTTCCGATCCCGTCGATCCAGCTGCGGGGGCGCCCGACACCTCTTGGAGCCGGTGGTGACTTCGGGAACGGGGCGTTCGCCGCTGCCGTCCGTGGAGGACCTCGAAGAGTTGGCCTGAGACGCGTCTCCCCGCGTCGGTAGCTCCAATTTCGCCCGTCGCTCGAGCTGTCCTTCCCCTGGCCCCGGTTCCGCCGCCTTCCAGCCCCGTTTCGCCGAAATGTGACCCTGTCGTGATCTGAACCCTTTCCACGGCGGGCCTTGCCGTCATGGCCTGCCGAAGCTCCCCCCGTGCTTGGGCGCCGGCGGTCCCGGCCGTCATCGCGGCGGTAGGGGTGGTCGTGGGCCCCAGAGCCGTCGAGGACTCCCCGGTGTTGGTGCCCCAGGGGTCGGTGAGTCCTGTCGTCCGAGAGGGGGTTGGAGGGGCGTGGGCCTGACCCGAGCCCTGTCCGACGTCCGGGAGCCGTTGTCCCTGGGCGCCGAGGTCGGCCCGGCGCTTGTAATGGCGCCCATACTCCATCGGGGTCGGCCAAAAAACGGTGGCGGAGCACAAATCGTGCGCCTGCCGCAGGCGTTTTACGAGGGCCATGGTGTGCTCCCGGCGTTGCTGGGCCTTCGAGCTGTCACCCGCCATGACAAGCCAAGCGTCGTGAACGGAGAGGTCGTCCTCGGGCATGTCCAGTCGGAGTTCGCGAGCGGCAGAGACAACCCTCGAAGCCGCCTCCAGGGGAAGGCACGAATTTGGGTCGGCGGCCATGCAGGCGACACTCCCCCGGAAGAAATCCAGATCCCCGAAACGCTTGATCCGGGCGTCGACCGCGATGGCGCCAGGAGGGAGCGTGGCGGAGGAACCAAAACCGGGGGCTGGAGTGGCGGTTGTCGAGGCCTCGGCGAGGGGAAGGCGCTCCCCTGAGTTTCTTGTCTCGGCAATACGACGGGGCTTCGTACTGCTGTCCGCCCGCCCCGCTGGCAGAGCTTCACTGGTGCGGGATATGGAGTCCTGGGCGCCGGAGGCGGAGCGTGCGACGTCCTCCGGGCCCACGGCGGCCTCCTTCGAAGCGTTGTTTGCGGCCTCCGAAGCAGTGGTAGCGTCGGCGGCGGTGCGAGCGGCCGCTGATGCCACAGTCTCAGCCACCGTGAGCGCCTGCGCCCGGCGGCGGGCGGTTTCCGCCAAGGTCGCTCCGAGGGTCTCGGCGGCAGTCAAGGCCCGTTCGGCCGTCGCGACATCGGGGTGATCGTCGGCTGCAAGAGGCCGTGATCCCCCCGCCGAGGCCCGACACGTCTGACTAGCGCCGGATGAGGGTCGCCTGGGCCTCGACCGAGAGGGAGGTCCAGGCCTCTGGTAGTTGGGGGGGGCGGGGCTTGATCCCCGTCCAGCGCTGTCTGCCTAGCGGCGCCTTGCATCGTCATCCGCTCTTTGTCCTCGGAACTGCGGGCCTCGTAGTCCACAGCGTCGTCCAAACCCGTCCGGCCCGGACGCTGGGGTGTCCGCTCTCCCGACGAGGGAGAGGAGCCGTAAGTCCTCAGGCCGCTGGCAGACCTGGCGGGGCTGGGGGACTCCTCCTTCGCCTTTGGTGTCCGTGGCATGCTGAGTCCGGGACGGCCGAAAACCATCGGGGCAGGGGAGGGCACCGGGGCAGGGGGGGACACCGGGGCCGGGGGGGGCGGCATTCGGCGGAACTCAGGGTCGTATAACGAAGGAGCTGCGGTGGCAGTATCCACGGCTCGTACTTCAGCAACTTGTCTAGCGGTGATGAGGGCATGGCGAGCCATTCATCGAGCACTACGAGCGCTTGGGGAGCCAGCATCGATCCGATAAGGTGGCGCGATAGATATGCGGTCGTCACGGGGTGTACGAGTACTAACATCCAGAGTGTTTGGTGCAGGTACGTCGCCGGTACTGGGGGGGCTATAATAAGCATCGTCCCTTCCAACAGCAGTATTATTTTTTTTTCTCAGCACATTTCCAGCAGAATCGTCGCGGGTCGCTACAGCAGCGGGTATGGTAGGCGCTATACTGAATTCCACGATGCCGTCTTGTGGGCGGGGCGCAGGAAAAATTTCTCGAGCGGCCGTCTCGCTCCCTCTAGCAGCAGTCTCATAACTCGCAGCAGTACTGTAGGTTCCAGCAGAATCGGCGTGGGTGGCTACGGCAGAGGAAAAGGCAGGTGCACTATTGAAATGCAGTGTGCCGTTTTGTGGGCGAGGCGTGGGAAACAATTCTCGAGCGGCCATATCGCGCCCTCTAACAGCAGCATCAAAACTCGCAGCCGTACTGGAATTTCCAGCAGAAACGGCGCGGGTGGGCACAGCAGCAGGCAACGCAGGCGCAATACCGAAAGCCAGTGTGCCGTTATGTGGGCGAGGCGTGGGAAAAAATCAAGAGCGACTATATCGCGCCCTCTAACAGCAGCATCAAAATTCGCAGCCGTACTGGAATTTCCAGCAGAAACGGCGCGGGTGGGCACAGCAGCAGGCAACGCAGGCGCAATACCGAAAGCCAGTGTGCCGTCTTGTGGGCGAGACGTGGGAAAAAATCACGAGCGACCATATCGCGCCCTCTAACAGCAGCATCAAAACTCGCAGCCGTACTGGAATTTCCAGCAGAAACGGCGCGGGTGGGCACAGCAGCAGGCAACGCAGGCGCAATACCGAAAGCCAGTGTACCGTCTTGTGGGCGAGGCGTGGGAAAAAATCACGAGCGACCATATCGCGCCCTCTAACAGCAGCATCAAAACTCGCAGCCGTACTGGAATTTCCAGCAGAAACGGCGCGGGTGGGCACAGCAGCAGGCAACGCAGGCGCAATACCGAAAGCCAGTGTGCCGTCTTGTGGGCGAGGCGTGGGAAAACAATCACGAGCGACCATATCGCTCCCTTTAGCAGCAGCATCAAAACTCGCAGCGGTACTGGAATTTCCAGCAGAAACGGCGCGGGTGGGCACAGCAGCAGGCAACGCAGGCGCAATACCGAAAGCCAGTGTGCCGTCTTGTGGGCGAGGCGTGGGAAAAATCACGAGCGACCATATCGCTCCCTCTAACAGCAGCATCAAAACTCGCAGACGTACTGGAATTTCCTCGCGGAATCGTCGTTTGCATCTACAGCAGTGAGGGAAGCGGGCTCAATACTGAAATCCAGTGTGTCATCGTGTGGTGCGGGCACGGAAAAAATCACATCGTGCGCTCGCGTTGCGGGAAAAAAATCACGAGAGGCAGCATCGCTCGCGGCTATCCTACGCGTACGAGCGAGGTCGGGCAGCAGTGGAATCGTGCGAGGCGGAAGAACAGACGCAATCACTCTCTCATCTGGCCCAGGAGCAGGTAGATCCGATGGCGAAGAGCTCAGTTGGCTGGCGTGAAAAACGCTACGTCCAGGTTTGTCCGACGTTCTCCGGCCCACAGCAGAAGCAGCTGGCTCCACGCCCTCAGCGGAGCCAGGTGGCTTGGACGGCTTGGACGGCAGATGGCACGAGTGGGGAGTCAAAACTGCAAAACCCAAGGCCTGGCTGGTTACGCGCGCCACGCTCTCCGAAGGGTCCGACGCTCTCCGGCCCAGAGCGGAAGAAGCTGGCTCAACGCTCTCAGCGGAGCCAGGTGGCTTGGACGGCAGAGCTTGTCCCGGCGAGCGAGAAGGCTCGGAAAAGGTCTTGAATGAGGTCGTCTGCCGGAAGTTACTCGAGATTCGCCAAGGGGCCCCAGCCCTGGGTCTTCGGACGGGCGAGTTGTACAAGGCGCGCGATCCACGTCGTCATCACGGGGCTCCTGCCGAGACACACGTTCCATATGGTGGTCTGTTGTACAAGGCGCTCGGTCTCCATCGACGAGCCTTGGGCGGTGGGGCACTGGGCGGCTCTGGGTCTCAGTGTCTCGTCCGCCACGAGGGGAAGCAGACCCTCCCTCCTCGTGAGTCTCAATCGTGCAGTGGAGCAAACTGACTGTAAAAAAACAGCTAAACGAAAGCAAAAACAAAGTGAAAAAAAAAATGTACCGGCAAAAAGGCAAAAAGTCCTAAGCCGAAGACGCCACTTGTTAAGATCACGGAGAGCGGGGCACTTTGTATCCCTGGGCAGGTCTGCCTATTAAGCCGGCACTCGTTGGTACTCACGTTGATGTTCGCTGAGAGATAGAAGAGCCACTTTATTCCTTTCGTGCACGACGGAGACTGGGACCACGCTCGTGCCTCTCTGGAAAACCCCTGGTTTTCCACCTAAGATACGCCTTCCAAGTACTACAAATACGTTCCCAGTGCCAGAACCCAGGCAAATACCAGGGCTTTCAACCTCATACAAAGCAGTATCATAACAAGAGACGAAGAATGGCAACGTGTATGTGTTTTTAGTGGTCGATTTATTTAGTAGACATGCTGAAGGGTATGCTATGACGAAAGACGAGAAAACAGCACGAGGCTGTGCGTCAAAACTAGTACCTGGTAGATGATTATATACCGAGATGGGGATGTCCGCATGTCCGCATACATTCTTATCAGACCGAGGTACCGAATTCATATCTCAAGTAAGTAGGGCGGTATATCAAACGTTGGGAGCTGTAAAGAAATTTACAAGTTCCTATCACCCGCAGACGAATGGAATGGTCGAGCGATTAAACCACACCCTTTGTCAGATGTTATCATATTTGATTGCGGATGACCAGAAAAACTGGGACGAAATGTTGATACATGCCGTAGCCGCGCAAAATAAGAACGTTAGTAGAGGTATTGGGCTAGCTCCCAACGAAGTACATATTGGAAGATACCCACGGTTACCTCTATGACGATATTAGAAGGACGAGGTGTTAAGGGTCATCAAGGCCTGAACAAGACCAATTGGATTACGTTGAACTTATGCGAGATAGGCAAGTATGAGCGTATGAATTAGTAAAAGAAGAAGATCGGTTAACCAAAGCCAGGCATGAATCTAATAACGAAAATCTGATTGAATTGATCAACCGACGCCGCAAGTGCGAAGCTGGAGGTTGGGTATGGATTTATGACGATAAGAGTACAATCTCTGGCGGTGGACAACACGTTATTAAAACGAGTGAAACCGATTCAAGGAGTAGGAAATTTGCAGTATCTGCAAAATTAGCATAATGTTGGACAGGACCATATAAAATACTTTTTGTAGGACCGGGAACCGCAAGCGATGGTCAAAAGGTCGGGCCAAACTTGTTATTGTTGGAAGTTCGCAAGGACGAACCTGGTAGAGAGATAAACGCGCGCGTGTCGATGTATCGATGTAAGAAGTGTTATAATCCACACGAAGGAGAAGACAAACCGAAATTTCTGCCATGGGCTATGAGAAGCTATGTCTGAAATAAGTATTCGGAACGCTCACCTACTTTTCATCTTACAGCAGAGGATGTTAGTATGGAATTAGATCACTATCGTATACAGTCTACGCACATAACAAAACACAGTATTTCCAGAGGATTATTAGGTGGGAAGAATGCAGTTCAATACTTTACTCGTTGGGATGAGGTAACGGTAAAACCATGGGAACATGAGACTGATTTGGATCAGTGCGGAAGTTTAGTGTAGAGGTATTAGGCAGGAGACCCAGTACAAGTAGGAGGAGAAAATGCCAAGTATAGGAGGTATAGAGTACAACTTGCCAAGCGCACCCTAGCATTTGCCAATGGGGAGAGATATGTTGCCACAGGATACAAAGTCTGCTGTGATACCAGAGGTAGACCTGGAATATATGATCGTGACATCATCGGTTCGTACATATATTTAAAAACACCCCGTGCAGGTTGGCAACTGGCCCGAGTAGTGATGGTGGCTGAAGATGCGGAAAACAAGGAACTACCACATACCATCAAACTGCTGGACCTAGGAAAGCGCTACAAAGTCCATCTCTCTGAGGAAAAGCTGACCACAGTTAGCGAGGAAGTTTGAACCTGGTGTTGGCATGTACATGTCACCACTAAGAGTAGTAAGAAGTTTTTGCATGCCATTTGAAGGGTACTAATGCGGATTTTATGATCTCAGTGAATGGAGCTAGGCTTTCGTAAGTCTTGACCCTGTGAAGCAAGAAATTGTAATACATACTGATAGATCGCGTATCCAATGGGAGGGTGGAATGGTGTTAACCCCTTCAGGACCGCAGGCCCGTTTTGGGGATAAACTACTTGAATTTTGAGTCGTTTGTCCCCAAAACGGGAGACTGCGGTTCTAAAAGGGTAAAGTAATCCAGACTTTAATACAGCATTTACTGCTGTACAAGGTCAAAGATCGGATGGAGGATTCACTCACATCTGATATATGTAGGGGATTGGTTATTGCTGGGAATGGATACCGTAGTAATTGCTGGTTTATGGTTGGAATATGATACTCGTATAATACCAGTAGGATGTATTGAGTGGAGCATGTACCAGAATTTGGTCTAGTTTTAAGTAACAATTGCCAAGCAGAGATCGTACGTGTATCAACAATCTCACGTCGTAGTTATTTCATTGAACACCTCGGGTCGAGAGGTGACAATGAACTTAGGGGGGCAAGTGTGGTGAGATTGGACTTCTCTAGCTTTTAATATGGACTGTTTGGTTTCATTTGAAGTTATTATGAGATCGCGGGTTTCAATGTAGGCTGTTGGAATGTCTAGAGAGGGATTTTGGGAGATATTCTTAAACAGTATAGGAGATATGTTGCATGAGAGGCTTGTGATAGGAGTACAAAGAGACGTAGATACCGGAACGGTATCACGGTCTAGGTGAGCGGAAACGAGAAATGGTAGAGAGGACCAGTACAGCAGTAGGCCAGTCAACTACGGAGCTTGAGATGATCTACGAGAATGGAACGTTTGAAATCCACGATGTGGTATTTGTGAGGCAATAGCGTGTGAGGGGAGGAAGTATTGGAAATGGCAGATGGAGGACACGGCAGCTTTTTGATGTGGCAACGGCACGCATTCCGTTGACCTCGTGGGTTTAGGAAGACAATAACTAAGGAGAGTATAATCGGAGCAGTTGGGCAAGCGAGCAGAGTGCTGTGCACCCCCCCCCTGCTCATTGTGTGCGCATCCCAGGGAATCATCTGATAAAATAAACAATAAAAGACAAAGCAAAATATCCTTGAATAGAACCGAACTGCAGTATCACATATCACAGCGAACCTGGTTGACCTCCCCGATTGGAGAGACAAGGAACCACATTTTATCAGACCGGGTGTAAGGTGTTCCAATCAGGCAGACAAATATTACACGAGAGGGGACGGGGATGTTTTTTCCTTTCCGAGTTTTCCGTTTCATTTTCATTGTTTTTGCTGCTGTGCCGTGCTGTGCTTTTCGCTTTCTTCGTACATACAGCACAGAAATAGATAGAACTACATACTTAGATCACAACCCTTGAGCGTGCTCGGTTGGTGCATCCCTGGCCTCTCAGAGCTCCCACTTCAAACCGCCTCCTTTCATTACTTGCCGGACCTTTCCAACAGTTCTTTGTTTTCTCGGTCTTTTCTTCCTGTTTTCTTCTTCCGTTTCGTGTGCGTGCGTGTTTTCCGAGCACGGCATCGCGGGAGGACCGGCACCGTCGCGGGTGTCAGCGGGTGCTGGCGGGTAGAGGGGGGGTTGCAAGGAGCGCGGTCGCCGCTTTCGTGCCTAGGCGTTGCGTGTGCCTCGAGACACGAGGGATGCACGAGCGGGCTTTGTCTGGCTTCGATTTATGATTGTTGATAGAGTATGCACGAGTTATGAAGGTCGTTCGGGAGGGCAAGATAATATTCAAGCGGTGCTTATTTTTGCGACCACGCTACAGTTGAAAGAGGGAGGTGTGCAGTTTGAACACCAACGTTATCGAGCTGGCGAACGACGGCCACGGTGAGCACCGGGCTTCACGCGAGGCGGGCGACGGGGCTGATTGTGGCATAGAGTGATGAAAGCTTTACCCGGACCGAATCGGTAGCGAGGTGGTCGCGAGATGGGCGGGCGGCGTACGAGGCTGAGAGAGAAGCTCTTCTGTGCGATTTGTGTCTTTTCTTCTTTTCGACCGGTGTGGTGAGTTCGGACTTCTCTAGCTTTTGATATGGACTGTATGGTTTCATTTGAAGTTATTATGAGATCACGGGTTTTAATGTAAGCTGTTGGAATGTCTAGAGAGGGATTTTGGGAGATATTCTCAAACAGTATAGGAGATATGTTGCATGAGAGGCTTGTGATAGGAGTACAAAGAGACGTAGATACCGGAACGGTATCACGGTCTAGGTGAGCGGAAACGAGAAATGGTAGAGAGGACCAGTACATCAGTAGGCCAATCAACTACGGAGCTTGAGATGATCTACGAGAATAGAACGTTTGAAATCCACGATGTGGTATTTGTGAGGCAATAGCGTGTGAGGGGAGGAAGTATTGGAAAGAGCAGGAGGAGGACACGGTAGCTTTTTGATGTGGCAACGGCACGCATTCCGTTGACCTCGTGGGTTTAGGAAGAAAATAACTAGGAAGAGTATAATCGGGGCAGTTGGGCAAGCGAGCAGAGTGCTGTGCACCCCCCCCCTGCTCATTATGTGCGCATCCCGGGGAATCATCTGACATATAAAATAATAAAAGACAAAGCAAAACGTCCTTGAATAGAACCGAACTGCAGTATCACAGCGAACCTGGTTGAACTCCCCGATTGGAGAGACAAGGAACCACTTTTTATCAGACTGGCGTCTTCGGCTTCTGTGCTACTCTCACGCTTCTCGGATACAGCGATGTCTTCTTCTAAGTTCTGGTGCGTCCGGTAGGAATGGGAAGGGGGACACGGTTCGCGCGAGTTCCCCGCCACACACTCGTTCGCGCGCGCGCCGCGTGGAGGTCGCCTTCAGCCCCCCCTCCGCTTCGGCTCGGCCGTTCTTTTCGAGGGCGCTCCCTCACGTAGATAGGGTCCGTTCCAGTAGGGACCAAGGTAGCACCTCCCGCGGCGGTCGTTCTGCCGACAGCGTCCCCCGAGAGGGACCCATCAAGATAAAGTGGCCTCACGACATTCCCTCCCCTCCCCCCTTGCGTCTTGCTCCCGCTGGATCACACGTCCCTCGCCGCTCGTATCTGACAGCGGTTCAAGGTAAAGGCGCACCTAGCGTAGACACCTCGGCCATCGAAGGTCACGGCAAAGGTACCGCGGAAGGCTCCTCGTCGTGGGTCCTGCGTACTCCCGCGGAGGCCGCCACTGAGGTGCGTCCGCGCGACACCTCACTCCACGTGGAGGCTCGGATCGCCTCCGCTCAGTTGCTGCTGGCGGGCCTTTCGTTTGACGACCAATGTAAGGTTGTTGGCGTCGCTCCCCTCAGTTCGGGTCGTTGCGTAGAAACGGCCGCGGGCCCTGACGGCGCGATCGTCTCTCTGGGTCGGCCGGACCCGCGCGGGGTATCGTCCCACGTAGGTCGTACCGCTGGTCGCGTTCCGTCGGATGAGGAATTTGCCCGAGCGCTCCAAGCGGAGGAGAACGCCGTTGCCGTTCAGATTGCCGCTGCGCTGGCGACAGATGAACAAATGGCGCGTGACCTGTCCGAATCCGCTTCTCCCCCTTTGTCTCCTGTGGGGTCTGTCGGTTCGTTTAGTACCTCAAACAGTCCCTCTGGTTCACCCGGTCCGTGTCCGCGTCACGCCTCTCGTTCGCGTGGCGCAATCGGTATGCTGCTCTCGTGCAGGATGCGGCCCAGCGGGGGCCGCTCAAGAAACAGTCAACCTGTCAGACGCGGGAAGACAGCTTGCTGGCCGCGCAGGCGGATCTCGAGAAGGCGGTGGTGGAGGGCCGCGCGAAGGAGGCGAAGGCGGCGAAACTCGCTGCCGACCGCCTTGCAGACCGCAAGAGACGACGAGCGTCTCACGCTGCTCAAGCGGCGGCAACTAAATTACAGCAGCAAGAGGCGGATCGGGCTACGAGAGCCGAGAAAGAGCGACAGGCCGCCAGGGACGCGGCCGACCAGGAAGCCTGTGCTCGAGATGAGGCCGGCATCGCGGTGCACCAACATGCACTTCGGACGGCAGAGGAGGCCCTTCGGCGAAACACCGTAGAAATTCTCCAAGCGCAAACTCGTCGTCGCGAGTCTGCTGTTCCGGCTTCTGTGGCGGCTGTCCCCGCGGTCACTACGGCGGTTTCCGCCGCGTATTCTGCTCCCGTCCCTGCTAGCTTCCCGCCGACCGCGTCGGGGACACCACCCGTCCTTCCGCCGGGCGATAGCTTCGAGGCTATCGCGGCCGAACTTGAGCGGTACTTGAAGGTGAAGAACTTCATGCGGGGCATGAAACCCACGTTAAGCGACCGGGAGCTGGACCTCGTTGTGGAAACCTAAATCAGGAGCAAGGGCGCTTCTCCTCCTCCTGTTCCCCTCGCTCCGGCACCTGGCTTCCCTCCGACTCAACCATTTGGGCAGAGTTTCGGTTCTTCTTTTCCTCCCCCCGGGGGCCATTTTGGAAATAGGTTTCCAGTACCGATGGCTGGTGGTAGGGGTGGGCCACCTCAAGGGAGCGGATCTGCGAATGTTGGGCCTGGCCCCAACAGGAGCGCTCGTGGCTTGCGAGGGATGCCCTCAAAAAGGTACGAAGTAGTCTTACCGGAAGATAGCGAGGAAGAACTTGTAGAATTAGTATGCAGGCCGCTCGTAGATGCCCCGACTTCGGTTGTAGACCGTTCGGTCGTTTCTGCGGCCACCCCTGCTGTTCTCCCCCCTGCTGTTCTACCCGAGGTAGTCCCCGTAGTACAGACCGTAGCTCCTACGGTACCGCCCGTTGTTGTGTCTGTACCGCCTGTCGCCGCCCCGGTCCCGCCCGTTGCTGCGACTGTTTCACCTGACATGACCCTGGAACCTTTTGACGAACTACCCAGTCCTCGGCAAATTGCTGCATCCCGTAAACTATATGCTAGATTTGAAACGAGTGTCTTCATGCCACTGCCGATCATACCTTTTTCCACTGATCATAGTGTATCTGAGTTGGTACAATTTGTTTCTGCCCTCCGAGATGCTCAAATCAGCCTGAGAATGGCGTGTGATGATCAACACCCGGTAGAGTGGATACGTGGGTGGGAAAAATGCTTAGAGCGTCACGTTCTGCGTGCCGTCCGATCTTTCACACCACAGGGGCCGAGGCTCAAGTCGATGATAACGGAAGCGTTTAAAGCCGTGGGCACGTTGTTAAATGAAGGTCGTCCAAGTCCTGAAGCATTTCAGGCCATCATCAGGGCTCTCAGTCGTAGTCTGAGCCGAGCTACACCGGCGGCAGTCATGCAAGCGCTGCAAAACTTGGTGGTGCCGGTCGGAACACCTTTCAGTAGTTATTTGTCTGAACTCCGGATTTCAGTCGCGAACGTACGGTGTGTGGGACATGTCTCTCCCGAGGATGGTACAATGCAAATTGCCATCAAAACTGGGGTAGATGACCAGTTCCCGAGTCTGAGTGCTCTCATTTTTGCTGGGCGAAATACTCGTTCGTTGCCTTCCGACAGTGTTGACGATTTGATGGGTTCTCTTGATGACCTCTCGTTGAATCAGACACGAGCAACAGCTTCTGTACGGTTAGCTGGAGGTAATATGACGACGCGCTCAAAGTCGTATAACCAGGCTTTCAGGAGCCAGCAATTTGGTGGGGTAATGTCTGTAGAAGTAGATGTGGATCCTTTCGAGGATGAAGCGGAAGAATTTGGGAAGGTTTATGAGATTATGCGTAGTCAGGGTGGTTTTGGACGCAATAAAAATGATCCTATATTTTATGTTTTTTTCAACTCTCGAGAAGAGAGAGATGCTGCCCGCCGTGCTTACGGTAATTTATGTCTCAACTGTGGCGAGGAAAATCACTTCGCCAGAGAATGCCCGTCCAAATTTATCAATCGCTCTCGAACGATTCACCCTGCTGTTGCTGACGGCACCCCGCAAGAAGCAGAAGCACGTTGGCGCCGTTGGCAGAAACGACTCTGTCAATGGGCACAGGCGAGAGCCGCTCGTAATCGCGAACGTACAGGATGAAGACACAACGGTAGGTTGGCCCCCTGTCCGGTAGCACTTCGACCGTGTTTGTCTCCGTCCGCACCTGTCATCACAGGTGCAGCGCTTCCGGGGTTTAAGGTCCAGGGTGACGGACCAGTGGCGCATGGGGTAAATAGTTCGGCCGAATCTGCCTTGCATGTGGCAGACAGAAGCCAAGAGACAGGATCCAATCTGTCTGAGAACGGTAAGAGAGGTGTTACATATATTAGTCATCTTCCTGGTAGAAAAGGAAGTAATTGCCCCGTTTCACCGTCGCATGCTACTGCTGTGGTCACACCTCTTTGCACACGTCCCGTTGTTAGTCAAACAGCAGCGAGATCTGACCGTCCGAGCCGCGTAGATTTTCGGAATAGGCCCCCGGTTGCTATGCGCGTTCGAAGCGGCCCAGTCACGCCGAGTGTATCAGTAGACGATCATACCGAATCCGAGTCAATGCCCGTTACTGTAGGGGATAGGAGCGTTCCCCCTCCGATTGATCAGCCGATGAATTTGACAACCCCCAACAAGGAAAGGTGCGCTCGGGGTGTTCTAGGAAATAAATTAAGGAAGAGAAATAGAGTTTGGTGTCACCCCGGTTTAGGTACCCCGAGTACGTGTACCAACCAGTCCCGAGAGGCCGTAGTAAAAAGTACACCTGTAGGAGTCGATGATGTTTTTAACCTTGGTACGTGGTCGTGTCCCAAAAGTTATAGCGTTGAGATAGATAGTAGAAAAACAACCTGAGTTTAAAACTAAACGAACGTTCCGCGGTACTGTTAATGCATCTAACAGAAACTCAGTTGTTTTGAATGCTACAGAGCATTCCGTGCGAAATAAGGATTCTAGTAGGAATGAAGATGGTATTTTTTCAGACTTCGCCGGAAACGATAGCATTCATGCATTAAATCCGTCTGATGGGAAAGGTTCTGACGTACCTGGTCCGTTGTTTCCCCCGGTTCGCGTGTCACTGCGACGAGGAGAACGTGCTGATTATTTATCGGAATTTTCACGAGTGTAGGTGGAGACGTGAGATTGGACCGGAATCGTCATACGGCTGATGTGCAGCTATTTGCGGGTGCCAAAGCTTTAAGGACTCAAACAAGTAAAGCACTTTTGGATACAGGGAGCCCAGCGTCCTTCATTCAAGAAAAGGTGTGGAAAAGAAGGCTTGCTTGTAGTCCAGCTTCAGAGGATGGTCTATCATCCACGGGTCAGAAAAGATGGGGTGGGTTTCATGGCGTTCCGTTAATTCCCTCCAACCATGTCAGTTTAAACATACACTTTAGTGACAGTATGCGAGTAGGTAGTGTGCTAGAAAATTGCCCGACTGTGTGTTTGGTTGTCTACGCGCACGTCGTACCGGATACACTGTCAACGGCGGTTTTACTCGGCCGGGATAGTTGGTCAAAATTTCCTGTTCGAAAATACCGAGATGTAAGCGAAACCGAAACAGTAGTTACTTTTGTTGAACCTGACGAAATATCAACAACTAGTAACCAACGTTTTACCCAGTGGGTAAATAACGCAGTCGGCATGATCGAAAGCAAGGGTAATGACCGAGTAGTTGTGCGTGTTGCCAGTCATAGTTATTGTCTACCAAATGCTATGTCCTGGTTAAACGTATGTCTTACAAATGCTGATGGTAGCTCTGCCATTGAAGGTGCATATTATATTCGTTTTGGATCGGAATGGTTTCCCCAAGAAGCTATAGTAGAGGCTGGCACCTCTGAAATTCCCATAAAACGTTTGCACACCGATAATTTTTGGGTACGAAGGGGTACGAAATTAGGAGTAGGAGGTAGCAAGTTAGTGCCGAGCAATTTGAGAAACGCAGAAATAATTACATTCGAAACGCCGAGCATTAATACTGTAGTATTCTGGCTCTCTACCGTGGATCATTTAATATTAGTATTGGATTGGATGAGGCCTCCTGCGCCGGCAGGAGGTCACGTCCGGTATTTCCCCCCGCGCTGAGTAAAGTGGAGAACCCCAAAACTCTGCGCGGGGTTAGTACCTGTAAATGATCTGAGTATACAAGCCCCAAGAATACTCACCCTGCTGCCGGGTGGGTGCGATGGTCTCAAGAAATGGCGCGACCAACTCTACTCCCGAGGTTTCGGGAGCGAAAGGAAGAAGTGACCTCGCTTCGATACAAATTCCGAGACATTTCGATATAATCAATGGTTCCATTATTTGTGCCAAATATGAGTCCATGGATTGGATCTCCATTTTATTGTAGTATTCTGGCTCTCTACCGTGGATCATTTAATGTAAGTATTGGATTGGATGAGGCCTCCTGCGCCGGCCTGTGGTCCCGCCCATACTTCGTTACGTCTCCTTTTCAGATTGCCTTTGTTTTGTTAATCGTTGGTCCGGAGCAGAACTGTTTCACCCAAACTTATATCACCTGAACTCAGTCCTTACCCGCACACGCCGCAAAGTCCTTTCTAAACTCCGGCGACAACGGTAGCTCGCTAGCGTCCGCATAGCTCTGGCCCCGTTTCTTCTTGCTACCCCGCACTTGTCCGCTCGAGGTAGCCCCTATGTAGTACTTCGCAACTGACTCTGTCTTCCAGCCGCCAATTTTCATGATCTCGTCCACAGCCGCCCCTGCGAGGGATTTGCTGAGCAAGCCTCCCACTCGAAAAGAGTGCATCGTGAAGTGGTCCGGCAGATCTGCCATTTGCAGATAGCTCTGCAAGTTCGCCGTCATACGGGCCGCGGATAGAGAGAGACGGCCCCGGCCATTTTCTGCCGTCGCAACGGGGAAGAGGTGTCCAGTGCTTAAGTCCCACCCAATCCGCTGTGCGGCCGCGATGTACGCCGTAACCGCCCGAAAGGCTCAAATCGCCGGGCAGTCCCGGTCCGCTAACACTACCACCGCCTCACTAGAGGCCCGCAGCGTCTTGCCAAACTGAAAGTTGAATATCAAACCCTTAGACGCTGGGAGCCTCAAGACGTGCGAACCCATGGTAAAGGAAAGATCGCAACCCCTACGCATCCAATAGAAAGCCAAAGAATACAGAGCGATATCTCGGATCAGTGAAATCCGCTCCGCCAGAGAGTTGGCCACCTGAGCGCGCAGCCGCATGTCGCTGAGCAGCTCTATGAGTGTGTGTTCTAGTAACGGCGCGGCCTGATTGACCTGAACCCCGACCTGCTTCTGTTCCTCAGATACGAAGATGAGGTACGAATCTACCAACGGGCTCGAGCACGGATTTCCTACCCGGCGGACGGGATCCCATTCCTCCCCCTGCCCGCTTTCTTTCATCGCCATTTTTAGCTTCGACACAAAACCTTTTCGGATAGACTCGGCCGCATACCGTCTAGAACACGAAGACCCCGTCGGGCACGTATCGTCGCTCGCGCGGCCCACACCGGGACAAGACGCTTCATGCACCATCTTGGTGCCTTTTCCTTGAGTGTCAAGGAAACAGAGGAAATTGAAAACATCGTCCGGGGTAGCTGTTTGCCAACCCCGGGACCCCCCCGAAACCACGAGCACATACGCGTCAAACTCATCGGCCACCCTGCTTTTTCGGACTTGTCCGGGGCGCCCTTCCATCGCCGCCAGTACCTGGCGTCGCCGTGCCTGCATCTTATCAACATCCACCACCACCGGCACCCGCTTCGGATACCGCGGGGCCGGCAATGATCGAGCCGGCTGAGCGCCGCACTTCTAGCAGAAATTAAACTGTGCAAGGTTTTCTTCCTGACACATAGAGCAAACCACAAACCGAACCGAGTCTCTGGCCGTTGCCGCCCGACCGAGAGGTGGCCCACCCTGAACGTGATTCCCATCCGTGCGGTTCTGTTTGAAAGAGCACACCAAAGGAAGGGGAACGTAAGCCTCGGTGAGTGCTCGAAGACGCCCGAAAATCGAAATATATATGCACACTACTATGTGATGGCTGCTCGTCCCTGCCCGATAGTCGCGGAAACCTTGGGCACCCGTCACCCTTTGGTACGGAAGTCTAACGCGTATGCCATCATCCTCCAGCGAGGGTACCGCCAATTCTTGAGACCACCATCTGGGCTGGGCCACTGAAAGCACCCTTCCTCAGCCACCGCGGCCACCTCGATCGACCTCATTGTGGCTAGCTGAACCAAAGGGAACCAATACGCCTTCACATCCGGCAAAAAGACCACTGCGCGGGCCTCGCATTCCGCCAAATGTTGCACAATGTGGCCTGCCATGATCGGGGGTGGGAAACAAAACCCCACGGCAGGGAAACTGGTATCCGGAACGAGGGAAACGTCGTGCGCGAACACGTCGGTCCCGGCCGAACCCGCACAGTCGTACTGGGAGAAAAAGGGCAGTGCCTCCCCAGTCCAAGGGGAGCACAGCACCGACGCCGTGCAAGCCATGAGGTCGACATTAAAAGGGCCCATAGCGTCCCAGACCGCTCGGAACGATGCCGGCGATATGCGGATGATGGCGTCTCGTGACGGCCGCGAAATGGCATCTGCGACCGCGTTGTCCGCCGTCGGGATCCACTTCAACGATAGCATGAATCCATACGCCACTTGCAACTCGAACAACTGCACTAGTAGCGCGTGCGTCTCGCGGTTCTTCGCGCGCCCACGGTTAAAGGCACCCACCACTGACTGGTTGTCCACGTCTATGAGTACCTGCGCTCGCCGCAACACGTCAGGATGCCGCGTGCAGACTTGCCGCAGTAGATGGTAGAGGGCATACATTTCCTTCTGGTTGATATGCTTTGACAACCAATCCGGTGGGAACACCCCACCCGCGGGGAAGGTGCCCGAGGCTGTGTTCACCACCCCCCCCCATGCGACAGACGATGCATCCGACGATCCTTTCGTCAGGGCCGCCACGAAGTGTCGCGCCCGCTGCCACGGCCCCTCTTGCGAGGTAGCCGACAATTTAAGCCACAACTGGAATTCGCCTAGAAGGTCGGCCCTAGAATCTTGCGTAAGGTCGACCATGCACTGAGCGGACTTCTCCAGCTCCGCGAGCACCACGAACATAGCATGCGTCCACAGCGATGCCGGCCGAATCGCCACCGATATGCTCATGCACTTGCCCGCGATACGCTGCAGCGTACGGAAGGACAGACCTCCGGCGTCAAGGGCTGCTCGCAGCAGCTGCTGCAGCTTATCTAGCTTATCTCGTGGAACCCGGAAGGTGGTGGTGTCCGAGTCGCGCACCATCCCTAGATATTGCTGCAATCTAGTCGGCCGGAAGTCGCACTTCTTGGCCGACAGAAACTGACCACACAGGAACGACACCAGCATCGCCACGTGTGTGGCCTCCCCGGCTGCCAGCCATCGCTCCCGCGCCGTCTGCCCGTGGGATGTGCGGAAATCACTCAACCACGAGTCGTCGAGGTACGCTAACGCCGGGATCCCTTTGGAACGAAGGTAGGATGTTTTCGCCTCGCTAAGGGTATGGTAGCACCATGGACTTAAACTGAATCCGAAAGGCAAGACGCACCAGCAATAATCAATACCACCGTAAGAGAAGCCAAAGAGCGGCCAGGCGGAGGGGTGCAAGAGGATGTGGTGGAAGGCGGAAGCGTCATCCAGCGAAGTCATATAACAACCCTTCGAAGCGACGCTTGCCGCCCTCGCCACCGTATCCATCGAAAAATGAACCTTCTTGCACCGCTTATTCAATGGTCTCGCGTCGTAGATGAGGCGCGGTTTCGTCTCCTCAACCGACAATGCCATGACTAAACGGGGCCGCTGCGGCCCCCCGGGGGCTCCCCCCGGGGGCTCGGACGTCCGCCCATTTGACCTCACACCCCCGATCCACGAGGGCTCGTACCTCGTCGTCCACAAACCTGGTGAACCGAGGCGGAATACGGTTGTGGAACACCGCTCCGGGAAAACGGGCGACGTCGTACGGGCAGGCGCTCGACGGACCCCGATATTCTCTCAGGAGAAGATCGTGAAGATCCACTCCGTCGCGTACGTACGCCACCAGTATGTCTCGGAGCGGGTGCTCGTCGAGGATGATGTCGTGCCAGAAGCCTACATGCCGGCGCACGAACCCCGGCACGAATTGGTTCCCATCCCCCCCCGCATTCCATATCGGAGCATCCCACGGCATACGCCGTAGGAGACCCTGCAAGGGGTCACGAGTGACGTCCGCTACGGACGGTCCCCCTCCCGAGGCGGGCAGGGCTCCCGTGCGCACCCATTCGCGTTCGTCGGTATCCAGGAGGGGCGTGGGGAGAAGAACGGGCCGCACGTGTTCGTGGCGTCGATCGAGGCGACGGAGCCAACCGTCGGCGACCACCTACAGCGCGCCGTGGGGGGAAAGGAGGTGAGGGTACCCATATATAACTCCGCAGTGCAAAAAGGGAACCGCGCGAGACGCGCGTGTATCCCTAATGGAAACAATCGGATCAACGGAGAGGATACCCATATACGTACGGAGTATCACATAGTGCGAAAGGGAACCGCGCGAGACGCGCGTGTATCCTCAATGGAAGTAATCGGATCAACGAGGGGCGGAATCTGCCACCCTGGTACGGAGTAAGTGAATCTTTGCCAGCAAGCATCGTATACAGAATGCTGTATCGCGCCATAAGCAGCCCCGCGAAGACACGCGTGACAACATTGGCGAGGTAATCGATTCAACAAGGGGACGAATTCTGCCCCCCATGGTACAAAGTAAGCAAGTCTTTGTAAGCAAGCGTCGAAGCGAAGCTGTGTATCCAGGCGGGTCGTCGAGAAAACATAACGATTGCACAGACACCGGCAACGCAACTCCGTGCGTATCTACATGGATGTTAATACAGTAACAGAAAGTGAGGATAACGAGTTGCGTTGGTGTCTGAGTACAGTCGAACAAGATAAAACTTAAAATAAACCAAGAAACTCAATACATACATAAAACCATACCCCGATATGAAAACCCCAAACCCGTGGTGTTGGAGTATCGAGAGCGAACGTGAGACCCAAAGGTGCGCCGCCACCCGTGAGCGCGATTCATATTAGTATAAGGCAAGCGGGTCCCTCCCCAGCCAACGGAGAGTCTATGACCAAAATCACGGTCGGCTTCCTAATATACGTGCGCCCCCCCCGATCCTTTAAACTCGTGAGTCGAAGAGACCAAACACCAGCTAGACACGGTTGTCGGCGAGACTAAGAGACGCCCTCGCCTAAGTCCCCAGTTGGGCCCAGCCAAATAATCGTCAAACCATGGAGCCTCTGCAGGCAACCGCTGTCGCGACCGGCCGGCTGACATGCGCCGGCCGCCCCCCAAGGACTATCCTTCAAGGTCCCAGGGAACCAAACGTCAGAAACTACAAGTCATACGCGCGGAGACGGGCGTCCCAGCGCCTAACTACCTCGGCCGTCTCGCCACCGGGGCAACTAAGGGACCGAACCGGGATCGCCAGTCAATATCCACCCTACCCCCACCCCCGCCGCTCTTTCCTGCGGCGCACGTGGTGTAGGGCCTCGCCGTGTGCTACTCTACGTGCAAGGCAACCATTCTCTGGCTGCGGTTAGCACCCATATTAATACGGGCAGGTGGATCCCCGATGCCCCCCGCGCCTGCAACGGGAGCAACAGATAAATGCACAGACCCGGTGGTCGTGATTGGGGTTCTTTCCGGCAGCGGTGCATTTGTCGCACGTGGGACCGCCCGGAACCTGTTGGAACTGCTACAGCTCCTCCAGCATGACGGAGTTGAACCTGGCGACGGCCGACAGAGCACGGTTCGACGGAGGTGGGAGCGGGGCACAGCCACGGCCGCCGCTGCCTGCGCCCTGCCTTCCCTTGCCGCGCCTTCTCCTTGCTGTCCCCCCCCTACCGATGAGAGTGGGATCACCACCGACTGCGCGGCTGCCGCACCCCCGCGCCCCACCCCTGCCGCTAGCGGGGCGAAGCCGGCCGGCGGTGCTCGCTGGGCAGTATAACCCGCGAGCGTCGAATAGCCGTGGGGGGCAGAAGCGCCGTAAGCCCCCCGCCCCCGGCTGGCGCCCGTATGGAGCGCTGCCTTCCCAGCCGTAGACCCTACGCCCAGCGCCTTCTGGATGGCTCGCCCGTCCTTCAGGTCCTGGTCGATCTGGGCCCTGGCAAGGCCGCGGGAGTTGGGGAGTTTATCCGTGAACACCCACAAAGTTACGGCGGGGCACTTGAAACGCCTGAGCACAAACTCTCCCCGGGTGAGCGTCCGCTCCAAAATCGCCCGTTCGGAGTTCAGGCCCATGTCTTGGGCTAGAGCGGCTGCCGCACGCAAGGTGCGTGCGGAATCGTACCTGTTGTAGCTCCCCGCCGAGTTCCTCCAGGTCCGGATCGTCTCCACGAAAAGCTGCTGGAACTGCAGCCGAACAACCGATCGTGGAAGCGAGGAAACGCAATGGTCGGGGCCATGGGGTGAGGGGAGGGAAAGGTAAGCCTAGATCGAATGCTGCAGTATCAAGAGAGTGGGAGGGGGCACAACGGTACCAGACCCCGTAGGATCCTACCCTCTACAACCTCGTCAAAGCGGGAGAAAACAGCAGGATCACGTGGGCGGGAAGGGGCACAACAGTACCAGACCCCGTAGGGCCCTACCCTTCACTTTTAACGTCAAACGGGGGAATGCTGCCGTCTCAAGAGAGAGGGAAGAGCCACAACAGTCCCACACCCCGTAGGATCATACCCTCTACTCCCTCGTCAAAGTGACGGAAACATCAGGATCCATAAACATCGGTATCAAGAGCGGGGGAGGGGCCCAACAGTACCAGACCCCGTAGAAACATACCCTCTACTCTCTCGTCCAAGCGGAAGAAACAGTGGTATCAGTAGGAATGGAGGGGGCACAACAGTACCAGACCCCGTAGGATCATACCCTCTACTCCCTCGTCAAAGCGGAAGACACAGCGGCATCACGTGGGCGGGAGGGGGCGTAATGGTACCAGACCCTTTAGGATCCTACCCTCCACCTTCCCGTCAAACGGGAGAATGCTGCAGTATCAAGAGAGAGGGAGGGGGCACAACAGTACCCGACCCCGTAAGACCATACCGTCCCTAACCTCGTCAAAGCGGGAGAAACAGCAGCATCAAGTCGGCGGGAGGGGGCACAACAGTACCAGACCCCGTAGGAGCATACCCTCCACCTTCCCGTCCCACGAGAGGATGCTGCAGTATCAAGAGAAAAGGAGGAGGCACAGCAGTACAAGACCCCGTAATATCAAACACCCTTAAACCTCGTCAAAGCGGGAGAAACAGCAGCATCACGTGGGCGGGAGGGGGCACAACAGTACCAGACCCCCTAAGATCCTACCCTCGACCTTCCCGTCAAACGGGAGAATGCTCCAGTATCAAGAGGGAGGAAGGGGGCACAACATTACCCGACCCCGTAGGATCATACCCCCTACCCCTCGTCAAAGCGAGGAGAACCCGCAGTATTAAGAGAGGGGGGAGGGGGCACAACAGGACCAGACCCCGTAGGATCATTCCCTCTACTTCCTCGTCAAGGCGGAAGAAACAGCAGTATCAAGGGGGGAGGGAAGGAGGGGGGCCCAGCAGTACCCGACCCCGTATAATCATACCCTCTACTCCCTCGTCCAAGCGGGAGAAACAGCAGCATCAAGTGGGCGGGAGGGGCACAACAGTACCAGACTTCGAAAGACCATACCCTCCCCTTTAACGCCCAAACGGGAGGAAGCTGCAGTATTAAGAGAGAGGGAGGGGGCACAGCAGTACCCGACCCCGTAGGATCATACCCTCTATAGCCTCGTCCAAGCGGGAGACCACAGCAGCATCAAGTGGGCGGGAGGGGGCACAACAGTACAAGACCCCGTAGGATCATACCGTCTACCTTCCCGTCCAACGGGAGACCGCTGCTGTATCAAGAGGGAGGGAGGGGCACAACAGTACCAGACCCCGTAGGCTTATACCTTTTTCAACCTCGTCAAAGCGGGAAAAACAGCAGCATCAAGTGGGCGGGAGGAGCACAACAGTCCCAGACCCCGTAGGAACATACCCTCTACTCTCTCGTCCAAGCGGGAGAAACAGCAGTATCAAGGGGGGAGGGAAGGGAGGGGGCACAACAGTACCAGACCCCGGAGGACCATACTCCCACCTTAACGCCCAAACGGGAGAATCTTGCAGTATTATGAGAGAGGGAGGGGGCACAGCAGTACCCGACCCCGTAGGATCATACCCTCTATAACCTCGTCCAAGCGGGAGAAACAGCAGCATCAAGTGGGCGGGAGTAGCACAACAGCCCCAGACCCCGTAGAAACATACCCTCTACGCTCTCGTCCAAGCGGGAGAAACAGCAGTATCAAGGGGGGAGGGAAGGGAGGGGGCACAAGAGTACCAGACCCCGTAGGAACATACCCTCTACTCTCTCGTCCAAGCGGTAGAAACAGCAGTATCAGTAGGGAGGGAGGGGGCACAACAGTACCAGACCCCGTAGGAACATACCCTCTACTCTCGCGTCCAAGCGGGAGAAACATCGGTATTAGTAGAGAGGGAGGGGGCGCAACAGTACCAGACCCCGTAGGATCATACCCTCTACTCCCTCGTCAAAGGGGGAGACACAGCGGCATCACGTGGGCGGGAGGGGGCGCAACAGTACCAGACCCCGTAGGATCCTACCCTCCACCTTCCCGTCAAACGGGAAAATGCTGCAGTATCAAGAGTACCCGACCCCGTAGGACCATACCCTCTCTAACCTCGTCAAAGCGGGAGAAACAGCAGCATCAAGTGGGCGGGAGGGGGCACAACAGTACCATACCCCGGAGGAGCATACCCTCTACCTTCCCGTCTCACGAGAGGATGCTGCAGTATTAAGAGAAAAGGAGGAGACACAGCAGTACAAGACCCCGTAGGATCAAACCCTCTAAAACCTCGTCAAAGCGGGATGAACCAGCAGCATCAACTGGGCGGGAGGGGACCCAACAGTACAAGACCCCGTAGCATCAAACCCTCTTTAACCTCGTCAAAGCGGGAGAACCAGCAGCTTCAACTGGGCGGGAGGGGACCCAACAGTACCAGACCCCCTAGGATCCTACCGTCCCCTTCCCGTCAAACGGAAGAATGCTGCAGTATCAAGAGGGAGGAAGGGGTCACAACAGTACCCGACCCCGTAGGATCATACCCCCTTTCCCTCGTCAAAGCGAGGAGAACCCGCAGTATTAAGAGAGGGGGGAGGGGGCACAACAGTACCAGACCCCGTAGGATCATTACCTCACCTCTCTCGTCAAGGCGGGAGAACCAGCAGTATCAAGGGGGGAGGGAAGGGGGGGGGGGCAACAGTACCTGACCCCGTAGGATCATACCCTCTACTCCCTCGTCCAAGCGGGAGAAACAGCAGTATCAAGCGGGGAGGGAAGGGAGGGGGCACAACAGTACCAGACCCCGGAGGACCATACTCCCACCTTAACGCCTAAACGGGAGAATCCTCCAGTATTTGGAGAGAGGGAGGGGGCACAGCAGTACCCGACCCCGTAGGATCATACCCTCCATTACCTCGTCCGAGCGGGAGAAACAGCAGCATCAAATGGGCGGGAGGAGCACAACAGCCCCAGACCCCGTAGGAACATACCCTCTACTTTCTCGTCCAAGCGGGAGAAACAGGAGTATCAAGGGCGGAGGGAAGGGAGGGGGCACAAGAGTAGCAGACCCCGTAGGATCATACCCTTTACTCTCTCGTCCACGCGGTAGAAACAGCAGTATCAGTAGGGAGGTAGGGGGCACAACAGTACCAGACCCCGTAGGAACATACCCTCTACTCTCGCGTCCAAGCGGGAGAAACAGCGGTATCAGTAAGGAGGGAGGGGGCACAACAGTACCAGACCCCGTAGGATCGTACCCTCTACTCCCTCGTCAAAGCGGACGACACAGCGGCATCACGTGGGAGGGAGGGGGCGCAACAGTACCAGACTCCGTAGGATCCTACCCTCCACCTTCCCGTCAAACGGGAAAATGCTGCAGTATCAAGAATACCCGACCCCGTAGGACCATACCCTCTCTAACCTCGTCAAAGCGGGAGAAACAGCAGCATCAAGTGGGCGGGAGGGGGCACAACAGTACCATACCCCGTAGGAGCATACCCTCCACCTTCCCGTCCCACGAGAGGATGCTGCAGTATCAAGAGAATAGGAGGAGGCACAGCAGTGCAAGACCCCGTAGGATCAAACCCTCTAAAACCTCGTCAAAGCGGGAGAAACAGCAGCATCAACTGGGCGGGAGGGGACCCAACAGTACCAGACCCCCTAGGATCCTACCCTCCACCTTCCCGTCAAACGGGAGAATGCTGCAGTATTAAGAGGGAGGAAGGGGTCACAACAGTACCCGACCCCGTAGGACCATACCCCCTACCCCTCGTCAAAGCGGGAGAACCCGCAGTATAGAGAGAGGGGGGAGGGGGCACAACAGTACCAGACCCCGTAGGATCATTACCTCACCTCCCTCGTCAAGGCGGGAGAAACAGCAGTATCAAGGGGGGAGGGAAGGAGGGGGGCCCAACAGTACCTGACCCCGTAGGATCATATCCTCTACTCCCTAGTCCAATCGGGAGAAACAGCAGCATCAAGTGGGCGGGTAGGTGCACAATAGTACCAGACGCCGGAAGACCATACCCTCCACTTTAACGCCCAAACGGGAGAAAGCTGCAGTATATAGAGAGAGGGAGGGGCCACAGCAGTACCCGACCCCGGAGGATCACACCCTGTATGACCTCGTCTAAGCGGGACAACCACAGCATCATCAAGTGGCGGGATGGGGCACAACAGTACCAGACCCCCTAGGATCATACCCTTCATTTTCGCGTCAAACGGGAGAATGCTGCTGTATCAAGAAAGAGGAAGGGGCACAACAGTACCAGACCCCGTAGGATCATACCCTTCACCTTCCCGTCAAACGGGAGAATACCGCAAGATCAAGAAAGAGGGAGGGGGCACAACAGTACCAGACACCGTAGGATCATACCCTTTAAAACCTTGTCAACGCGGGACAAACAGCAGCATCACGGGGTCGGGAGGGGGCACAACAGTACCAAACCCCCTAGGATCCTACCCTCCACCTTCCCGTCAAACGTCAGAATGCTGCAGTATCAAGAGGTAGGAAGGGGGCACGACAGTACCCGACCCGGCAGGATCATATCCCCTGCCCCTCGTCGAAACGGGAGAACCCGCAGTATGAAGAGAGGGGGGAGGGGGCACAACAGTACCAGACCCCGTAGAATCATTACCTCTACTCCCTCGTCAAGGCGGGAGGAAAAGCAGGATCAAGGGGGGAAATAATGGACGGGGCCCAACAGTGCCTGACCCCGTAGGATCATACCCTCTATTCCCTCGTCCAAGCTGTAGACCACAGCAGCATCAGGTGGGCGGGAGGAGGCACAACAGTACCAGAGCCCGGAGGACCATACCCTCCACCTTAACGCCCAAACGGTAGAATCCTGCAGTATTAAGAGAGAGGGAGGGGGCACAGCAGTACCCGACCCCGTCCGATCATACCCTCTATAACCTCGTCCAAGCGGGAGAAACAGCAGCATCAAGTGGGCGGGAGGGGGCACAACAGTACCAGACCCCGTAGGATCATACCCTCCACCTTCCCGTCAAACGGGAAAATGCTGCAATATCAAGAAAGAGGGAGGGGGCACAACAGTACCATAACCCGTAGGATCATACCCTCTTTACCCTCGTCAAAGCGGGAGAAACAGAAGCATCACGTGGGTGGGAGGTGGCACAACAGTACCAGACCCCGTATGATCATTCCCTCTCCTCCCTCGTGAAGGCGGGAGAAAAAGCAGTATCAAGGGGGGAAAGAAGGGGCGGGGCCCAACAGTACCCGACCCCGTAGGATCATACCCTCTTTTCCCTCGTTCAAGCTGGAGACCACAGGAGCATCAGGTCGGCGGGAGGGGGCACAACAGTCCCAGACCCCGGAAGACCATACCCTCCACCTCAACGCCCAAACAGGAGAATAATGCAGTATTAAGAGAGAGGAAGGGGGCACAGCAGTACCCGACCCCGTAGGATCATACCCTCTATAACCTCGTCCAAGCGGGAGAAGCAGCAGCATCAAGTGGGCGGGACGGGGCACAACAATACCATACCCCGTAGGAGCATACCCTCCACCTTTCCGTCCCGCGGGAGGGTGCTGCAGTATCAAGAGAAAAGGAGGAGGCACAGCAGTACAAAACCCCGTAGGATCAAACCCTCAAAAACCTCGTCAAAGCGGGAGAAACAGCAGCATCAACTGGGCGGGAGGGGGCCCAACAGTACCAGACCCCCTAGGATCCTACCCTCCACCTTCCCGTCAAACGGGAGAATGCTACAGTATCAAGAGGGAGGGAGGGGGCACAACAGTACCCGACCCCGTAGGATCATACCCCCTACCCGTTGTCGAAGCGGGAGAACCCTCAGTATTAAGAGAGGGGGGAGGGGGCACAACAGTACCAGACCCCGTGAGATCATTACCTCTAGTCCCTCGTCACGGGAGAAACAGCAGTTTCAAGGGGGGAGGGAAAGGGGGAGGGCCGAAAAGTACCTGACCCCGTAGGATTTATACCTTCTACTCCCTAGTCCAATCGGGAGAAACAGCAGCATCAAGTGGGCGGGAGGGGGCACAACAGTACCAGACGCCGGAAAACCATACCCTCCACTTTAACACCCAAACGGGAAAAAGCTGCAGTATTAAGAGTGAGGGACGGGGCACAGCAGTACCCGACCCCGTAGGATCATACCCTCTATAACCTCGTCTAAGCGGGAGACCACAGCAGCATCAACTGGGCGGGAGGGGGCACAACAGTACCAGACTCCGTAGGAAAATACCCTCCACCTTCCCGTCAAACTGGAGAATGCTGCTGTATCAAGAGGGAGGAAGGGGCACCACAGTACCAGACCCGGTAGGATCATATCCCCTGCCCCTCGTCGAAACGGAAGAACCCGCAGTATTAAGAGAGGGGGGAGGAGGCACAACAGTACCAGACCCCGTAGGATCATACCGTTCACCTTCCTGTCAAACGGGAAAATGCTGCAATATCAAGTGAGAGGGAGGGGGCACAATAGTACCAGACCCCGTAGGATCATATCCTTTATAACCTCATCAAAGCGGGACGAACAGCAGCATGACGGGGTCGGGAGAAGGCACAACAGTACCAGACCCCCTAGGATCCTACCCTCCACCTTCCCGTCAAACGGGAGATTTCTGCAGTATCAAGAGGGAGGGAGGGGGCACGACAGTACCCGACCCGTAGGATCATACCACTAACGCCTCGTCGAAGCGGGAGAACCCGCAGTATCAAGAGGGAGGGAGGGGGCACGGCAGTACCAGACCCAGTACGATCATACCCCCTACCCCTCGTCAAAGTGGGAGGAAAAGCAGTATCAAGGGAGGAAAAAAGGAGGGGGGGGGCAACAGTACCCGACCCCGTAGGATCATACCCTCTACTCCCTCGTTCAAGCGGGAGACCACAGCAGCATCAGGTGGGTAGGAGGGGTCACAACAGTACCAGCTCCCGGAAGACAATACCCTCCACTTTAACGCCCATACTGGATCAAGCTGCTATATTAAGAGAGAGGGAGGGGGCACAGCAGTACCCGACCCCGTAGGATCATCCCCTCTAAAACCTCGTCCAAGCGGGAGAAACAGAAGCATCAAGTGGGCGGCAGGGGGCACAACTATACCAGACTCCGTAGGATCATACGCTCCACCTTCCCGTCAAACAGGAGATATCTGCAATCTCAAGAGAGCGGGAGTGGGCACAACAGTACCAGAACCTGTAGGCTTATACCCTCTTTAACCCCGTCAAAGCGGGAGAAACAGCAGCATCAAGTGGGCGGGATGGGCACAACAGTACCAGACCCCATAGGATCCTACCCTCCACCTTCTCGTCAAACGGGGAAATGCTGGAGTATCATGAGGGAGAGAGGGGGCACAGCAGTACCAGACCCGGTAGGAACATACCCTCTAAAACCTTGTCCAAGCGGGAGAAACAGCAGCATCAAGTGGGCGGGAGGGGGCGCAACAGTACCAGACCCCGTAGGATCATACCCTCCACCTTCCCGTCAAACAGGAGATATCTGCAATCTCAAGAGAGAGGGAGTGTGAATAACAGTACCAGAACCTGTAGGCTTATACCCTCTTTAACCTCGTCAAAGCGGGAGAAACAGCAGCATCAAGTGGGCGGGATGGGCACAACAGTACCAAACCCCATAGGATCCTACCCTCCACCTTCCCGTCAAACGGGAGAATGCTGGAGTATAAAGAGAGAGGGAGGGGTCACAAGAGTACATGACCCCGTAGGATCAAACCCTCTATAACCTCGTCAAAACGGGAGAAACAGCAGCATTACGTGGTCGGGAGGGGCACAACAGTACCAGACCCCGTAGGATCATACCCTCCACCTTCCCGTCAAACGGGAGAATGCTGCTTTATCAAGAGGGAGGGAGGGGCACAACAGTACCAGACCCCGTAGGTTTATACCCTCTATAAACCTTCTTGAAGCGGGAGAAACACCAGCATCAACTGGGCGGGAGGGGCACAACAGTACCAGACCCCATAGGATCCTACCCTCCACCTTCCCGTCAAACGGGAGAATGCTGCAGTATCAAGAGGGAGGGAGGGGGCACGACAGTACCCCACCCCGTAGGATCATACCCCCTACCCCTCGTAAAGGCAGGAGAACCCGTATTTTTAAAAGAGGGGGTAGGGGGCACAACAGTACCAGACCCCGTAGGATCATACCCGTTTACCTTCCCGTCAAACGGGAGAATGCTGCAGGAATAAGAATGTGGCAGTATCAAGAGAGAGGGAGGGGGCACAACAGTACCCGACCCCGTAGGATCAAACCCTCTATAACCTTCTTGAAGCGGGAGAAACAGCAGCATCAAGTGGGCGGGAGGGGACAAAACAGTACCAGACCTCGTAGGATCATACCCTCCACCTTCCCGTCAAACGGGAGCACGCTACTGTATCAACAGGGAGGGAGGGGCACAACAGTACCAGACCCCGTAGGCTTATACCCTCTATAACCTCGTCAAAGCCGGACAAACAGGAGCATCAACTGGGCGGGAGGGGCACAACAGTACCAGACCCCGTAGGATCCTACCCTCCACCTTCCCGTCAAACGGGAGCATGCTGCTGTATCAAAAGCGATGGAGGGGGCACGACAGTACCCGACCCCATAGGATCATACCCCCTACCCCTCGTCAAAGCGGGAGAACCCGCAGTATTAATAAAGGGGGGAGGGGGCACAACATTACCAGAACCCGTAGGATCATATCCTTAACCTTCCCGTCAAACGGGAGAATGCTGCAGGATCAAGAATGGTGCAGTATCAAGAGAGAGGGAGGGGGCCCAACAGTACCAGATCCCGTACGATCAAACCCTCTATAACCTCGTTCAAGCTGGAGAAACAGCAGAATCAAGTGGACGGGAGGGCGCACAACAGTACCAGACCCCGCAAGATCATACCCTCTATAACCTCGTCAAAGCGGAAGAAACAGCAGAATCAAGTGGGCGGGAGGGAGCACAAGAGTACCAGACCCCGTAGGATCATACCCTCCACCTTCCCGTCAAACGAGAAAATGCTGCAATATCGAAAAAGAGGGAGGGTACACTACAGTACCAGACCCCGCAGAATCATACCCGTTTACCTTCCCGTCAAACGGGAGAATGCTGCAGGAATAAGAATGTGGCAGTATCAAGAGAGAGGGAGGGGGCACAACAGTACCCGACCCCGTAGGATCAAACCCTCTATAACCTTCTTGAAGCGGGAGAAACAGCAGCATCAAGTGGGCGGGAGGGGGCAAAACAGTACCAGACCTCGTAGGATCATACCCTCCACCTTCCCGTCAAACGGGAGCACGCTACTGTATCAACAGGGAGGGAGGGGCACAACAGTACCAGACCCCGTAGGCTTATACCCTCTATAACCTCGTCAAAGCGGGACAAACAGGAGCATCAACTGGGCGGGAGGGGCACAACAGTACCAGACCCCGTAGGATCCTACCCTCCACCTTCCCGTCAAACGGGAGAATGCTGCAGTATTGAGAGGGAGGGAGGGGGCACGACAGTACCCGACCCCGTAAGATCAAACCCTCTATAACCTCGTTGAAGCGGGAGAAACAGCAGCATCAAGTGGGCGGGAGGGGGCACAACAGTACCAGACCTCGTAGGATCATACCCTCCACCTTCCCGTCAAACGGGAGCATGCTGCTGTATCAAGAGGGAGGGAGGGGCACAACAGTACCAGACCCCGTAGGCTTATACCCTTTAGAACCTCGTCAAAGCGGGAGAAACAGCAGCATTAAGTAGGTGGGAGGGGGTACAACAGCACCAGACCCCGTAGGATCATACCCTCCACCTCCTCGTCAAACGGGAATATGCTGCAGTATCGAGCGGGGGGGAGGGGGCACGATAGTACCAGAACCCGTAGGCTTATACCCTCTTCAACCTCGTCAAAGAGGGAGAAACCGCAGCATTAACTGGGCGGGAGGGGCACAACAGTACCAGACCCCAAAGGATCCTACCCTCCACCTTCCCGTCAAACGGGACAATACTGCAGTATCAAAAGCGAGGGAGGGGGCACGACAGTACCCGACCCCATAGGATCATACCCCCTATCCCTCGTCAAAGCGGGAGAACCCGCAGTATTAATAAAGGGGGGAGGGGGCACAACATTACCAGAACCCGTAGGATCATACCCTTAACCTTCCCGTCAAACGGGAGAATGCTGCAGGATCAAGAATGGTGCAGTATCAAGAGAGAGGGAGGGGGCCCAACCGTACCAAATTCCGTAGGATCAAACCCTCTAAAACCTCGTTCAAGCTGGAGAAACAGCAGAATCAAGTGGGCGGGAGGGCGCACAACAGTACCAGACCCCGTAAGATCATACCCTCTAAAACCTCGTCAAAGCGGAAGAAACAGCAGCATCAAGTGGGCAGGAGGGAGCACAAGAGTACCTGACCCCGTAGGATCATACCCTTTACCTTCCCGTCAAACGAGAAAATGCTGCAATATCGAAAAAGAGGGAGGGGACACGACAGTACCAGACCCCGTAGAATCATACCCTTTATAAGCTCGTCAAAGCGGGAGAAACAGCAGCATCACCTGGGCTGGAGGGGGCACAACAGTACCAGACGCCGTAGGATCATACCCTCCACCTTCCCGTCAAACGAGAGAATACTGCAGGATCGAGAATGGTGCAGTATCAAGAGAGAGGGAGGGGGCACCACAGCACAAGACCCCGTAGGATCATACCCTCTTTAACCTCGTCTAAGCGGCAGAAACAGCAGGATCAAGGGGGCGGGAGGGGGCACAACAGTACCAGACCCCGTAAGATCAAACCCCATACCTTCCGATCAAATGGGAGAATGCTGCCGTGTTGAGAGGGAGGGAGTGGCACAAGAGTACCAGACCCCCTAGACCTATACCCTTTTTAACCTTGTTCAAGCGGGAGACCACAACAACATCAAGTGGGCGGGAGGTGCACAACAGTACCAAACCCCGTAGGATCATATCCTCCACCTTCCCGTCAAACGGGAAAATGCGGCAATATCAAGAGAGAGGGAGGGGGCACAACAGTACCAGACCCCGTAGGATCATACCCTTTATAATCTCGTTAAAGCGGGAGAAACAGCAGCATCACGTGGGCGGCAGAGGGCACAACAGTACCAGACCCCGTAGGATCATACCCTCCACCTTCCCGTCAAACGGGAGAATACTGCAGTATCAAGAGGGAGGGAGGGGGCACGACAGTACCCGACCCCGTAGGATCATACCCTCTATAACCTCGTCAAAGCGGGAGAACCCGCAGTATCACTTGGGCGGGAGGGGGCATAGCAGTAATAGACCCTGTATGAGCATACCCTCCACCTGCCCGTCAAACGGGAAAATGCTGCAGTATCAAGAGGGAGGGAGGGGGCCCGACAGTACCCGACCCCGTAGGATCATACCCCCTACCCCTCGTCAAAGCGGGAGAAAACAGCAGCGTTACCTGGATGGGAGGGGGCACGACAGTACCAGACCCCGTAGGATCATTTCCTCTAATCCCTCGTCAAATCGGCAGAAAGAGCAGTATCATAGGGGGAGGCAAGGGGGGGTCCAACAGTACCCGACACCGTAGGATCATACCCTCTACTCCCTCGTCCAAGCGGGAGACCACAGCGGCATCAAGTGGGCGGGAGGGGGCACGACAGTACCAGAACATGTAGGATCATACCCTCCACCTTCCCGTCAAACGGGAGAAAGCTGCAGGATCAACAATGCTGTAGTATCAAGGGAGAGGAAGGGGGCACAACAGTCCCCGACCCCGTAGGATCATACCCTCCACTCACTCGTCCAAGCGAGAGACCACACCAGCATCAAGTGGGTGGGATGGGGCACGACAGTACCATACCCCGGAAAGCCATACCCTCCACTTTAACGCCCAAACGGGAGAAAGCTGCAGTATTTGGAGAGAGGGAGGGGGCACAGCAGTACCCGACCCCGTAGGATCATACTCGTTATAGCCTCGTCCAAGCGGGAAAAACAGCAGCATTTGGTGGGCGGGAGGGGGCACAACAGTACCAGACCCCGTAGGATCATACCCTCCACCTTCCAATCAAATGCGAGAAGGCTGCTGTATCGCGAGGAAGGGAAGGGCACAAGAGTACCAGACCCCGTAGACTTTAACCCTTTTACACCTTGTCCAAGCGGGAGTCCACAGAAGCATCAAGTGGGCGGAAGGGGCACAACAGTACCAGACCCCGTAGGATCATACCCTCTACCATCCCGTCAAACGGGAAAATGCTGCAATATCAAGAGAGAGGGAGGGGGGAAAACAGTACCAGACCCCGTACGATCATACCCTTTATAATCTCGTCAAAGCGGGAGACGCAGCATCACGTGGGCGGGAGAGGGCACAACAGTACCAGACCGCGTAGGATCATACCCTTCACCTTCCCGTCAAACGAGAGAATGCTGCAGTATCAAGGGAGAGGGATGGGGCACAGCAGTACCCGACCCCGTAGGATCATACCCTCTATAACCTCGTCAAAGCGGGGGAAAAACAGCAGCATTGCGTGGGCTTGAGGGGGCACCACATTACCAGACCCCTTATGATCAGACCCTTCACCTTTCCGTCAAACGCGAGAATGCTGCAGTATCAAGAGAGAGGGATCGGGCACAACAGTACCCGACCCCGTAGGATCCAACCCTCTAAAACCTTGTCCAATCGCGAGAAAAACATCAGCATTACTTGGGCGGGAGAGGGCACCACAGTACCAGACCCCGTAGGAGCATACCCTTGACCTTCCCCTCAAACGGGAGAACGCTGCAGTATCAAGAGATAGGGTGGGGGCACAGCAGTACCCGACCCCGTAGGATAAAACCCCTTGAAAACTCTTGAAAGCGGACGAAACAGCAACATCACGTGAGTGGGAGGGGGCACAACATTACCAGACCCCGTAGGAGCATACCCTTCACCTTCCCGTCAAACGAGAGAATGATGCAGTATCAAGAATGCTGGAGTATCAAGGGTTAGGGGGGGGGCACAACCGTAGCCCACCCTGTAGGATCAGACCTTCTATAACCTCGTCGAAGCGGGAGAAACAAATGCATCACGTGGGCGGGATGGTGGACAACAGTACCAGACCCCGTAGGAGCATACCCTCCACCTTCCCGTCAAACGGGAAAATGCTGCAGTATGAAGAGTGAGGGAGGGGGCACAGCAGTACCCGACCACGTAGGATCAAACCCTCTCTAACATCGTCAGACCAGGAGAAACAGCGGAGTTACGTGGTCGGGAGGGGCACAACAGTACCAGACCCCGTAGGATCATACCCTTCACCTTCCCGTCAAACGGGAGAATGCTGCAGTATCAAGACAGAGGAAGGGCGCACAACAGTACCCGTCTCCGAAGGATCAAACCCTCTAGACATCGTCAAAGCTGGAGACAACAGTAGCATCACGTGGGCATGAGGGGGCACAATAGTACCAGACCCCGAAGGACCATACCCACCACCTTCCCGTCAAGCGGGAGAATGCTGCAGTTTCAAGAGAGGGGGAGGGTGCGAAACAGCACCCGACCCCGTAGGACCATACCCTCTATACCCTCGTCAAAGCGGGGGAAACAGCAGCATCAAGTAAGCGGGAGTGGGCACAACAGTACCAGACCCCGTAGGAGCATACCCTTAACATTCCCGTCCCACGAGAGGATGATGCAGGATCAAGAGAAAGGGAGGGGGAACAGCAGTACTAGACCCCGCAAGAGCAAACCCTCCAAGTCCTCGTCAAAGCGGGAGAAACAGCAGCATCAAGTGGGCGCGAGGGGGCACAACAGTACTAGACCCCGTAAGAGCATACCCTCCACATTCATGTCGCACGAGGGGATGATGCAGTAACAAGAGAAAGGGGGGGGGCACAGCAGTACCCTACGCCGTAGGAGCAAACCCTCTAAACCTTCGTCAAAGCAGGAGAAACAGCAGCGTCACGTCGGCGGGAGTGGGCGCACCAGTACCAGACCCCGTAGGATCCTACCATCCACCTTCCCGTCAAAAGGGAGAATCCTGCAGTATGAAGAGGGAGGGCGGGGGCACAACAGTACCAGACCCCGTAAGAACCTACCCTCACCTTCCCGTCAAACGGGAGAATCCTGCAGTATCATAAGTGAGGGACGGGGCACAGCAGTACCCTACCCCGTAGGATCAAACCCTCTAAAATCTCGTCAAGGCGGTAGAAACGGCAGCACCACGTGGACGGGAGGGGGCAAAGCAGTACCAGACCCCGTAGGACCATACCCTTCACCTTCCCGTCAAACGGGAGAATGCTGCAGTATGAAGAATGCTGTAGTATCAAGGGTTAGGTGGGGGGCACACCCGTAGCCCACCCCGTAGGATCAAACCCTCTTTAACCTCGTCAAAGCGGGAGAAACAACAGCACCACGTGGGCGGGAGGGGGCAAAGCAGTACTAGACCCCGTAGGATCATACCCTTCACCTTCCCGTCCCACGAGAGGATGCTGCAGTATCAAGAGAAAGGGAGGAGGCACAGCAGTACCAGACCCCGTACGATGACCCCCTCTACTCCCTCGTCAAGGCGGCAGAAACAGTAGTATCAAGAGGGAGGGAGAAGGCACAACAGTACCAGACCCCGTAGGATCAAAACCTCTATAGCCTCGTGAATTCGGAAGAAACAGCCGCATCACGCGGGCGGGAGGGGGCACAACATTACCAGACCCCCTAGGATAATACCCTTCACCTTCCCGTCGAACATGAGAATTTTTGAGTATGAGGAGAGACGGAGGGGGCACAGCAGTACCCGACCCAGGAGGATCAAACCCTCTCTAACCTCGTCAATGCGGGAGAAACAGAAGCGTTACGTGAGCGGATGGGGTCACAACACTACCAGACCCCGTTGGATCATACCCTTCACCTTCCCGTCAAACGGGAGAATGCTGCAGTATCAAGAAAGAGGAAGGGGGCACAACACTACCCGGCCCCGTAGCATCAAACCCTCTATACCTCGTCGAAGCGAGAGAAAAACAGCAGCATTACGTGGGCGGGAGGGGGCCCAACATTACCAAACCCCGCAGGATCATACCCTTTACCTTCCCGTCAAACGGGAGAGTGCTGCAGTATCAAGAGAGAGGGAGGGGGTACAACAGTACCCGGACCCGCAGGGTCAAACCCTCTATACCTCGTCGAAGCGGGAGAAAAACACAAGCATTACGTGGGCGGGAGGGGGTACAACAGTACCAGACCCCGTAGGAGCATACCCTCCACCTTCCCGTCAAACGGGAGAATGCTGCAGTATGAAGAGAGAGGGAGGGGTCACAGCAGTACCCGACCCCGTAGGATCAAACCATCTAAAACCTCGTCAAAGCGGTAGAACCAGCAGCACCACGTGGGCGGGAGGGTGCAAAGCAGTACCAGACCCCGTAGGACCATACCCTTCACCTTCCCGTCAAACGGGAGAATGCTGCAGGATCAAGAGTACGGGAGGGGGCACAGCAGCACCAGACCCCGAAGTAGCAAACCCTCTAAAACCTCGTCAAAGCGGGAGAAACAGCAGCATCAAGTGGGCGGGAGGGGGCACAACAGTACCAGACCCCGTAAGAGCATACCCTCCACATTCCCGTCCCACGAGAGGGTGATGCAGTATCAAGAGAAAGGGAGGGGGCACAGCAGTACCAGACCCGGTAGCAGCAAACCCTCCACAACCTCGTCAAAGCAGGAGAAACAGCAGCATCACGTGGGCGGGAGGGGGCGCAACAGTACCAGACCCGGTACGATCGAACCCTCCACCTTCCCGTCAAACGGGAGAAGGCTGCAAAATTGAGAACGCTGTAGTATCAAGCGAGAGGGAGAGGGCACAGCAGTACCCGACCCCGTAGGGTCCAACCCTCAAAGACCTCGTCAAAGCGGGAGGAAACGGGAGCATGCCGTGGGCGGGAGTGGGTACAACAGTACAAGACCCCGTAGAAGCATACCCTCCACCGTCCCGTCAAACGGGAGAATGCTGCAGGATCAAGACAACGGGAGGGGGCACAGCAGCACCAGACCCCGAAGTAGCAAACCCTCTTAAATCTCGTCAAAGCGGGAGAAACAGCAGCATCATGTGAGCGGGAGGGGGCACAACAGTACCAGACCCCGTAGGAGCATACTTTCCACATTCCCGTCCCACGAGAGGATGATGCAGTATCAAGAGAAAGGGAGGGGGCACAGCAGTACCAGACCCGGTAGCAGCAAACCCTCCAAAACCTCGTCAAAGCAGGAGAAAGAGCAGCATCACGTGGGCGGGAGGGGGCGCAACAGTACCAGATCCCGTACAATCCAACCCTCCACCTTCCCGTCAAACGGGAGAAGGCTGCAGTATGAAGAGGGAGGGAGGGGGCACAACAGTACCGGACCCCGGAGGAGCATACCCTTTACATTCCCGTCCCACAAGAGGATGCTGCAGTATCAAGAGAAAGGGAGGAGGCACAGCAGTACCAGACCCCGTACGATGACCCCCTCTACTTCCTCGTCAAGGCGGCAGAAACAGAGGTATCAAGAGGGAGGGAGAAGGCACAACAGTACCAGACCCCGTATGATCATACCCTCCATGTTCCCGTCAAACGGGAGAAGGCTGCAGAATCAAGAACGCTGTAGTATCATGCGAGACCCGTAGGATCCAACCCTCTAAAACCTCATCAAAGCGGGAGCAAACGGGAGCATGCCGTGGGCGGGAGTGGGTACAACAGTACAAGACCCCGGAGAAGCATACCCTCCACCTTCCCGTCAAACGGGCGAATGCTGCAGGATCAAGAGAAAGGGAGGAGGCACAGCAGCACCAGACCCCGAAGTCGCAAACCCTCTAAAATCTCGTCAAAGCGGGAGAAAACGGGAGCATGCCGTGGGCGGAAGTGGGTACAACAGTACAAGACCCCGTAGAAGCCTACCCTCCACCTTCCCGTCAAACGGGAGAATGCTGCAGGATCAAGAGAAAGGGAGGGGGCACAGCAGCACCAGACCCCGAAGTAGCAAACCCTCTAAAATCTCGTCAAAGCGGGAGAAACAGCAGCATCAAGTGGGCGGGAGGGGGCACAACAGTACCAGACCCCGTAGGAGCATACACTCCACATTCCCGTCCCACGAGAGGATGACGCAGTATCAAGAGAAAGGGAGGGGGCACAGCAGTACCAGACCCGGTAGCAGCAAACCCTCCAAACCCTCGTCAAAGCAGGAGAAACAGCAGCATCACGTGGGCGGGAGGGGGCGCAACAGTACCAGACCCCGTACGATCCAACCCTCCACCTTCCCCTCAAACGGGAGAAGGCTGCAGTATGAAGAGGGAGGGAGAGGACACAACAGTACCGGACCCCGTAGGATCAAACCCTCTACAACCTCGTCAAAGCGAAAGAAACAGCAGGATCAAGTGGGCGGGAGGGGGCACAACAGTACCAGACCCCGGAGGAACATACCCTCCACATTCCCGTTCCACGAGAGGATGCTGCAGTATCAAGAGAAAGGGAGGAGGCACAGCAGTACCAGACCCAGTACGATCACCCCCTCTACTCCCTCGTCAAGGCGGCAGAAACAGAAGTATCAAGAGGGAGGGAGAAGGCACAACAGTACCAGACCCCGTAGGATCATACCCTCCACCTTCCCGTCAAACGGGAGAAGGCTGCCGAATCAACAACGCTGTAGTATCAAGCAAGAGGAAGGGGGCACAGCAGTACCAGAACCCGTAGGATCCAACCCTCTGAAACCTCGTCAAAGCTGGAGAAAACAGGAGCATGCCGTGGGCGGGAGTGGGTACAACAATAAAAGACCCTGTAGAAGCATACCCTCCACCTTCCCGTCAAACGGGAGAATGCTGGAGTATAAAGAGAGAGGGCGGGGTCACAACAGTACATGACCCCGTAGGATCAAACCCTCTATAACTCGTCAAAGCGGGAGAAACAGCAGCATTACGTGGGCGGGAGGGGTACAACAGTACCAGACCCCGTAGGATCATACCCTCCACCTTCCCGTCAAACGGGAGAATGCTGCAGTATCAAGAGAGAGGGAGGGGGCACAACAGTACCCGACCCCGTGGGATCATACCCTCTCAAAGTTCGTCAACTCGGGAGAAAAACAGAAGCATTACGTGGGCGGGAGGGGCACAACAGTACCAGACCCCGTAGGATCATACCCTCCTCCTTCCCGTCAAACGGGAGAATGCTGCAAGATCATGAATGATGTAGTATCGAGAGAGAGAGAGGGGGCACAACAGTACATGACCCCGTTGGATCAAACCATCTATAACCTCGTCAAAGCGGGAGAAAACAGAAGCATCACGTGGGCGGGAGGGGGCACAACAGTACCAGACCCCGTAGGATCATACCCTTAACCTTCATGCCCAACAAGAGAATGCTGCAGTATCAAGAGAGAGGAAGGGGGCACAACAGTAGCCGACCCCGTAGAATAAAACCCCCCATAACCTCGTCAAAGTCGGAGAAGAACAGCAGCATTAGGTGGGCTGGAGGGGGCACAACAGTACCAGACCCCGTAAGAGCATACCCTCTAAAACCTCGTCAAAGCGGGAGAAAAACAGCAGCATTACGTGGGCGGGACGGGCCACAACAGTACCAGACCCCGTAGAAGCATACCCTCCACCTTCCCGTCAAACGGGAGAATGCTGGAGTATAAAGAGAGAGGGCGGGGTCACAACAGTACATGACCCCGTAGGATCAAACCCTCTATAACTCGTCAAAGCGGGAGAAACAGCAGCATTACGTGGGCGGGAGGGGCACAACAGTACCAGACCCCGTAGGATCATACCCTCCACCTTCCCGTCAAACGGGAGAATGCTGCAGTATCAAAAGAGAGGAAGGGGGCACAACAGTACCCGACCCCGTGGGATCATACCCTCTCAAAGTTCGTCAAATCGGGAGAAAAACAGAAGCATTACGTGGGCGGGAGGGGCACAACAGTACCAGACCCCGTAGGATCATACCCTCCGCCTTCCCGTCAAACAGGAGAATGCTGCAAGATCATGAATGATGTAGTATCGAGAGAGAGAGAGGGGGCACAACAGTACATGACCCCGTTGGATCAAACCATCTATAACCTCGTCAAAGCGGGAGAAAACAGAAGCATCACGTGGGCGGGAGGGGGCACAACAGTACCAGACCCCGTAGGATCATACCCTTCACCTTCATGCCAAACAAGAGAATGCTGCAGTATCAAGAGAGAGGAAGGGGGCACAACAGTAGCCGACCCCGTAGAATCAAACCCCCTATAACCTCGTCAAAGTCGGAGAAGAACAGCAGCATTAGGAGCGCTGGAGGGGGCACAACAGTACCAGACCCCGTAAGAGCATACCCTCTAAAACCTCGTCAAAGCTGGCGAAAAACAGCAGCATTACGTGGGCGGGACGGGCCACAACAGTACCAGACCCCGTAGGATCATACCCTCCACCTTCCCGTCCCACGAGATGATGCCGCAGTATCAAGAGAAAGGGAGAAGGCACAGCAGTACCAGACCCAGTACGATCACCCCCTCTACTCCCTCGTCAAGGCGGCAGAAACAAAAGTATCAAGAGGGAGGGAGAAGGCACAACAGTACCAGACCCCGTAGGATCATACCCTCCGCGTTCCCGTCAAACGGGAGAATGCTGCAAGATCATGAATTATGTAGTATCGAGAGAGAGAGAGGGGGCACAACAGTACATGACCCGGTTGCATCTAACCATCTATAACCTCGTCAAAGCGGGAGAAAACAGAAGCATCACGTGGGCGGGAGGGGGCACAACAGTACCAGACCCCGTAGGATCATACCCTTCACCTTCATGCCAAACACGAGAATGCTGGAGTATCAAGAGAGAGGAAGGGGGCACAACAGTACCCGACCCCGTAGAATACAACCCCCTAAAACCTCGTCAAAGTCGGAGAAGAACAGCAGCATTACGTGGGCTGGAGGGGGCACAACAGTACCAGACCCCGAAGGAGCATACCCTTTAAAACCTCGTCAAAGCGGGAGAAAAACAGCAGCATTACGTGGGCGGGACGGGCCACAACAGTACCAGACCCCGTAGGATCATACCCTCCACATTCCCGTCCCACGAGATGATGCCGCAGTATCAAGAGAAAGGGAGGAGGCACACCAGTACCAGACCCAGTACGATCACCCCCTCTACTCCCTCGTCAAGGCGGCAGAAACAGAAGTATCAAGGGGGAGGGAGAAGGCACAACAGTACCCGACCCCGTAGGATCATACCCTCCACCTTCTCGTCAAATGGGAGAAGGCTGCCGAATCAACAACGCTGTAGTATGAAGCGAGAGGGAGGGGGCATAGCAGTACCAGACCCCGTAGGATCCAACCCTCTGAAACCTTGTCAAAGCGGGAGAAAACAGGAGCATGCCGTGGGCGGGAGTGGGTACAACATACAAGACCCCGTAGAAGCATACCCTCCACCTTCCCGTCAAACGGGAGAATGATGAAGGATCAAGAGAAAGGGAGGGGACACAGCAGTACCAGACCCGGTAGCAGCAAACCCTCCAAAAACCCGTCAAAGCAGGAGAACCAGCAGCATGCCGTGGGCGGGAGGGGGCGCAACAGTACCAGACCCCGTACGACCCAACCCTCCACCTTCCCATCAAACAGGTAAAGGCTGCAGTATGAAGAGGGAGGGAGGGGGCACAACAGTACCAGACCCCGTAGGATCATACCCTCCACCTTCCCGTCAAACGGGAGAAGGCTGCCGAATCAACAACGCTGTAGTATCAAGCTAGAGGGAGCGGGCACAGCAGTACCAGACCCCGTAGGATCCAACCCTCCGAAACCTCGTCAAAGCTGGAAAAAACAGGAGCATGCCGTGGGCGGGAGTGGGTACAACAGTAAAAGACCCCGTAGAAGCATACCCTCCACCTTCCCGTCAACCGGGAGAATGCTGCAGTATAAAGAGAGGGGGAGGGGTCACAACAGTACATGACCCCGTAGGATCAAACCCTCTATAGCCTCGTCAAAGCGGGAGAAACAGCAGCATTACGTGGGCGGGAGGGGCACAACAGTACCAGACCCCGTAGGATCATACCCTCCACCTTCCCGTCAAACGGGAGAATGCTGCAGTATCAAGAGAGAGGGAGGGGGCACAACAGTACCCGACCCCGTAGGATCATACTCTCTCAAAGCTCGTCAAATCGGGAGAAAAACAGCAGCATTACGTGGGCGGGAGGGGCACAACAGTACCAGACCCCGTAGGATCATACCCTCCGCCTTCCTGTCAAACGGGAGAATGCTGCAGTATCATGAGTTCTGTAATATCAAGAGAGAGGGAGGGGACACAACAGTACCCGACCCCGTAGGAGCATACCCTCCGCCTTCCCGTCAAACGGGAAAATGCTGCAAGATCATGAATGCTGTAGTATCGAGAGAGATAGAGGGGGCACAACAGTATATGACCCCGTAGGATCAAACCCTCATAACCTCGTCAAAGCGGGAGAAACAGCAGCATTATGTGGGCGCCAGGGGGCACAACAGTACCCGACCCCGTAAGAGCATACCCTCCGCCTTCCCGTCAAACGGGAGAATGCTGCAAGTTCATGAATGCTGTAGTATCGAGAGAGAGAGAGGGGGCACAACAGTACATGACCGTGTAGGATCAAACCCTCATATCCTCGTCAAAGCGGGAGAAACAGCAGCATTATGTGGGCGGCAGGGGGCACAACAGTACCCGACCCCGTAGGAGCATACCTCCCGCCTTCCCGTCAAACCGGAGAATGCTGCACGATCATGAATGCTGTAGTATCGAGAAAGAGAGAGGGGGCACAACAGTACATGACCCCGTAGGATCAAACCATCTACAACCTCGTCAAAGCGGGAGAAACAGCAGCATCACGTGGGCGGGAGGGGTACAACAGTACCAGACCCCGTAGGATCATACCCTCCACCTTCCCGTCAAGCGGGAGAATGTTGCAGTATCATGAATTCTGTAATATCAAGAGAGAGGGAGGGGACACAACACTACCCGACCCCGTAAGAGCATACCCTCCGCCTTCCCGTCAAACGGGAAAATGCTGCAAGATATTGAATGCTGTAGTATCGAGAGAGAAAGAGGGGGCACAACAGTACATGACCCCGTAGGATCAAACCCTCATAACCTCGTCAAAGCGGGAGAAACAGCAGCATTATGTGGGCGCCAGGGGGCACAACAGTACCCGACCCCGTAAGAGCATACCCTCCGCCTTCCCGTCAAACGGGAGAATGCTGCAAGTTCATGAATGCTGTAGTATCGAGGGAGAGAGAGGGGGCACAACAGTACATGACCGTGTAGGATCAAACCCTCATAACCTCGTCAAAGCGGGAGAAACAGCAGCATTATGTGGGCGGCAGGGGGCACAACAGTACCAGACCCCGTAGGAGCATACCCTCCGCCTTCCCGTCAAACCGGAGATTTTTGCAAGATCATGAATGCTGTAGTATCGAGAGAAAGAGAGGGGGCACAAGAGAACATGACTCCGTGGGATCAAACCATCTACAACCACGTCAAAGCGGGAGAAACAGCAGCATCACGTGGGCGGGAGGGGCACAACAGTACCAGACCCCGTAGGATCATACCCTCCACCTTCCCGTCAAACGGGAGAATGCTGCAGTATCATGAATTCTGTAATATCAAGAGAGAGGGAGGGGACACAACAGTACCCGACCCCGTAGGAGCATACCCTCCGCCTTCCCGTCAAACGGGAAAATGCTGCAAGATAATGAATGCTGTAGTATCAATAGAGAGAGAGGGGGCACAACAGTACATGACCCCGTAGGATCAAACCCTCATAACCTCGTCAAAGCGGGAGAAACAGCAGCATTATGTGGGCGCCAGGGGGCACAACAGTACCCGACCCCGTAAGAGCATACCCTCCGCCTTCCCGTCAAACGGGAGAATGCTGCAAGATCATGAATTGTGTAGTATCGAGAGAGAGAGAGGGGGCACAAGAGTACATGACCCCGTAGGATCAAACCATCTGTAACCTCGTCAAAGCGGGAGAAACAGCAGCATCACGTGGGCAGGAGGGGCACAACAGTACCAGACCCCGTAGGATCATACCCTCCACCTTCCCGTCAAACGGGAGAATGCTGGAGTATCAAGAGAGAGGGAGGGGGCACAACAGTACCCGACCCCGTGGGATCAAACCCTCTATAACCTCGTCAAAGCGGGAGAAAAACAGCAGCATTACGTGGGCAGGACGGGCCACAACATGACGAGACCCCGTAGGATCATACCCTTGGTCTTCATGTCAAACGGGAGAATGCTGTAGTATCAAGAGAGAGGGAGGGGGCACAACAGTACCCGACCCCGTAGGAACAAACCCTCTATAACGTCGTCAAACCAAGAGAAACAGAAGCATCACGTGTGCGGGAGGGGGCACAGCAGTACCAGACCCCGTAGGATCATATTCTTCACCTTCCTGCCAAACGGGAGAATGATGCAGTATAAAGAGAGGGGGAGGGGGCACAACTGTACCAGACCCCGTAGGATCAGACCCCCTGTAACCTCGTCAAAGTCGGCGAATAACAGCAGCATTACGTGGGCGGGAGGGGGCAAAACATTACCAGACCCCGTAGGGGCATACCCTCTTCCTTCCCGTCAAACATCAGAATACCGCACGATTAAGAATGCTGTAGTATCAAGAAAGAGGGAGGGGGCACAACAGTACCCGACCCCGTAGGATCAACCCCCTATAACCTTGTCAAAATTGGAGAACAACAGCAGCATAACGTGGGCGGGAGGGGGCAAAACAGTACCAGACGCCGTAGGAGCATACGCTCCACCTTTCCGTCAAACGGGAGAATACCGCCGGATCAATGTTGTAGTATCAAGAGAGAGGGAGGGGGCACAACAGTACCCGACCCCGTAGGATCAATATCACCTCGTCAAAGCGAAAGAAACAGCAGCATCACGTGGGGTGGAGGGGGCACAGCAGTACCTGACCCCGTAGGATCATACCCTTCACCTTCTTGTCAAACGTCAGAATGCTGCAATATCAAGAGAGAGGGAGGGGGCACAGCAGTACCCGATCCCGTAGGATCAAACCCTCAATAACCTCGTCCACGCGGGAGAAACAGCAGCATGACGTGGGCAGGACAGGCCACAACATTACGAGACCCCGTAGGATCATACCCTTGGTCTTCATGTCAAACGGGAGAATGCTGTAATATCAAGAGAGAGGGAGGGGACACAACAGTACCCGACCCCGTGGGAGCATACCCTCCGCCTTCCCGTCAAACGGGAAAATGCTGCAAGATAATGAATGCTGTAGTATCGATAGAGAGAGAGGGGGCACAACAGTACATGACCCCGTAGGATCAAACCCTCATAACCTCGTCAAAGCGGGAGAAACAGCAGCATTATGTGGGCGCCAGGGGGCACAACAGTACCCGACCCCGTAGGAGCATACCCTCCGCCTTCCCGTCAAACGGGAGAATGCTGCAAGATCATGAATTGTGTAGTATCGAGAGAGAGAGAGGGGGCACAAGAGTACATGACCCCGTAGGATCAAACCATCTGTAACCTCGTCAAAGCGGGAGAAACAGCAGCATCACGTGGGCGGGAGGGGCACAACAGTACCAGACCCCGTAGGATCATACCCTCCACCTTCCCGTCAAACGGGAGAATGCTGGAGTATCAAGAGAGAGGGAGGGGGCACAACAGTACCCGACCCCGTGGGATCAAACCCTCTATAACCTCGTCAAAGCAGGAGAAAAACAGCAGCATTACGTGGGCAGGACGGGCCACAACATGACGAGACCCCGTAGGATCATACCCTTGGTCTTCATGTCAAACAGGGAGAATGCTGTAGTATCCAGAGAGAGGGAGGGGGCACAACAGCACCCGACCCCGTAGGAACAAACCCTCTATAACGTCGTCAAACCAAGAGAAACAGAAGCATCACGTGGGCGGGAGGGGGCACAGCAGTACCAGACCCCGTAGGATCATACCCTTCACCTTCCTGCCAAACGGGAGAATGATGCAGTATAAAGAGAGAGGGAGGGGGCACAACTGTACCAGACCCCGTAGGATCAGACCCCCTGTAACCTCGTCAAAGTCGGAGAATAACAGCAGCATTACGTGGGCGGGAGGGGGCAAAACATTACCAGACCCCGTAGGGGCATACCCTCTTCCTTCCCGTCAAACATCAGAATACCGCACGATTAAGAATGCTGTAGTATCAAGAAAGAGGGAGGGGGCACAACAGTACCCGACCCCGTAGGATCAACCCCCTATAACCTTGTCAAAATTGGAGAGCAACAGCAGCATAACGTGGGCTGGAGGGGGCAAAACAGTACCAGACGCCGTAGGAGCATACGCTCCACCTTTCCGTCAAACGGGAGAATACCGCCGGATCAAGAATGTTGTAGTATCAAGAGAGAGGGAGGGGGCACAACAGTACCCGACCCCGTAGGATCAATATCACCTCGTCAAAGCGAAAGAAACAGCAGCATCACGTGGGGTGGAGGGGGCACAGCAGTACCTGACCCCGTAGGATCATACCCTTCACCTTCTTGTCAAACGTCAGAATGCTGCAATATCAAGAGAGAGGGAGGGGGCACAGCAGTACCCGATCCCGTAGGATCAAACCCTCAATAACCTCGTCCACGCGGGAGAAACAGCAGCATGACGTGGGCAGGACGGGCCACAACATTACGAGACCCCGTAGGATCATACCCTTGGTCTTCATGTCGAACGGGAGAATGCTGTAATATCAAGAGAGAGGGAGGGGACACAACAGTACCCGACCCCGTGGGAGCATACCCTCCGCCTTCCCGTCAAACGGGAAAATGCTGCAAGATAATGAATGCTGTAGTATCGATAGAGAGAGAGGGGGCACAACAGTACATGACCCCGTAGGATCAAACCCTCATAACCTCGTCAAAGCGGGAGAAACAGCAGCATTATGTGGGCGCCAGGGGGCACAACAGTACCCGACCCCGTAAGAGCATACCCTCCGCCTTCCCGTCAAACGGGAGAATGCTGCAAGATCATGAATTGTGTAGTATCGAGAGAGAGAGAGGGGGCACAAGAGTACATGACCCCGTAGGATCAAACCATCTGTAACCTCGTCAAAGCGGGAGAAACAGCAGCATCACGTGGGCGGGAGGGGCACAACAGTACCAGACCCCGTAGGATCATACCCTCCACCTTCCCGTCAAACGGGAGAATGCTGGAGTATCAAGAGAGAGAGAGGGGGCACAACAGTACCCGACCCCGTGGGATCAAACCCTCTATAACCTCGTCAAAGCGGGAGAAAAACAGCAGCATTACGTGGGCAGGACGGGCCACAACATGACGAGACCCCGTAAGATCATACCCGTGGTCTTCATGTCAACCGGGAGAATGCTGTAGTATCAAGAGAGAGGGAGGGGGCACAACAGTACCCGACCCCGTAGGAACAAACCCTCTATAACGTCGTCAAACCAAGAGAAACAGAAGCATCACGTGGGCGGGAGGGGGCACAGCAGTACCAGACCCCGTAGGATCATACCCTTCACCTTCCTGCCAAACGGGAGAATGATGCAGTATAAAGAGAGAGGGAGGGGGCACAACTGTACCAGACCCCGTAGGATCAGACCCCCTGTAACCTCGTCAAAGTCGGAGAATAACAGCAGCATTACGTGGGCGGGAGGGGGCAAAACATTACCAGACCCCGTAGGGGCATACCCTCTTCCTTCCCGTCAAACATCAGAATACCGCACGATTAAGAATGCTGTAGTATCAAGAAAGAGGGAGGGGGCACAACAGTACCCGACCCCGTAGGATCAACCCCCTATAACCTTGTCAAAATTGGAGAACAACAGCAGCATAACGTGGGCTGGAGGGGGCAAAACAGTACCAGACCCCGTAGGATCATACCCTCCACCTTCCCGTCAAACGGGAGAATGCTGGAGTATAAAGAGAGAGGGAGGGGTCACAACAGTACATGACCCCGTAGGATCAAACCCTCTATAACCTCGTCAAAGCGGGAGAAACAGCAGCATTACGTGGGCGGGAGGGGCACAACAGTACCAGACCCCGTAGGATCATACCCTCCACCTTCCCGTCAAACGGGAGAATGCTGCAGTATCAAGAGAGAGGGAGGGGGCACAACAGTACCCGACCCCGTAGGATCATACCCTCTCAAATCTCGTCAAATCGGGAGAAAAACAGAAGCATTACGTGGGCGGGAGAGGCACAACAGTACTAGACCCCGTAGGATCATACCCTCCGCCTTCCCGTCAAGCGGGAGAATGCTGCAAGATCATGAATGCTGTTGTATCGAGAGAGAGAGAAGGGGCACAACAGTACATGACCCCGTTGGATCAAACCATCTATAACCTCGTCAAAGCGGGAGAAAACAGAACCATCACGTGGGCGGGACGGGGCACAACAGTACCCGACCCCGTAGGATCATACCCTTCACCTTCATGCCAAACAACAGAATCCTGCAGTATCAAGAGAGAGGAAGGGGGCACAACAGTACCCGACCCCGTAGAATCAAACCCCCTATAACCTCGTCAAAGCCGGAGAAGAACAGCAGTATAATGTGGGCGGCAGGGGGCACAACAGTACCAGACCCCGTAGGAGCACACCCTCTAACACCTCGTCAAAGCGGGAGAAAAACAGCAGCATTACGTGGGCAGGACGGGCCACAACATGACGAGACCCCGTGGGATCATACCCTTGGTATTCATGTCAACCGGGAGAATGCTGTAGTATCAAGAGAGAGGGAGGGGGCACAACAGTACCCGACCCCGTAGGAACAAACCCTCTATAACGTCGTCAAACCAAGAGAAACAGAGGCATCACGTGGGCGGGAGGGGGCACAGCAGTACCAGACCCCGTAGGATCATACCCTTCACCTTCCTGCCAAACGGGAGAATGATGCAGTATAAAGAGAGAGGGAGGGGGCACAACTGTACCAGACCCCGTAGGATCAGACCCCCTGTAACCTCGTCAAAGTCGGGGAATAACAGCAGCATTACGTGGGCGGGAGGGGGCAAAACATTACCAGACCCCGTAGGGGCATACCCTCTTCCTTCCCGTCAAACATCAGAATACCGCACGATTAAGAATGCTGTAGTATCAAGAAAGAGGGAGGGGGCACAACAGTACCCGACCCCGTAGGATCAACCCCCTATAACCTTGTCAAAATTGGAGAACAACAGCAGCATAACGTGGGCTGGAGGGGGCAAAACAGTACCAGACGCCGTAGGAGCATACGCTCCACCTTTCCGTCAAACGGGAGAATACCGCCGGATCAAGAATGTTGTAGTATCAAGAGAGAGGGAGGGGGCACAACAGTACCCGACCCCGTAGGATCAATATCACCTCGTCAAAGCGAAAGAAACAGCAGCATCACGTGGGGTGGAGGGGGCACAGCAGTACCTGACCCCGTAGGATCATACCCTTCACCTTCTTGTCAAACGTCAGCATGCTGCAATATCAAGAGAGAGGGAGGGGGCACAGCAGTACCCGATCCCGTAGGATCAAACCCTCAATAACCTCGTCCACGCGGGAGAAACAGCAGCATGACGTGGGCAGGACGGGCCACAACATTACGAGACCCCGTAGGATCATACCCTTGGTCTTCATGTCAAACGGGAGAATGCTGTAGTATCAAGAGAGCGGGAGGGGGCACAACAGTACCCGACCCCGTAGGATCAAACCCCCTATAACGTCGTCAAACCGACAGAAACAGTAGCATCACGTGGGCTGGAGGGGGCACAGCAGTACCAAACCCCGTAGGATCATACCCTTCACCTTCCTGCCAAACGGGAGAATGATGCAGTATAAGAGCGAGGGAGGGGGCACAACTGTACCAGACGCCGTAGGATCAGACCCCCTGTAACCTCGTCAAAGTCGGAGAATAACAGCAGCATTACGTGGGCGGGAGGGGGCAAAACATTACCAGACCCCGTAGGAGCATACCCTCTTCCTTCCCGTCAAACGGGAGAATACCGCACGATTAGGAATGCTGTAGTATCAAGAGAGAGGGAGGGGGCACAGCAGTACCCGATCCCGTAGGATCAAACCTTCAATAACCTCGTCCACGGGGGAGAAACAGCAGCATGACGTGGGCAGGACGGACCACAACATTACGAGACCCCGTAGGATCATACCCTTAGTCTTGATGTCAAACGGGAGAATGCTGCAGTATCATGAATTCTGTAATATCAAGAGAGAGGGAGGGGACACAACAGTACCCGACCTCGTAGGAGCATACCCTCCGCCTTCCCGTCAAACGGGAGAATGCTGCAAGATCATGAATACTGTAGTATCGAGAGAGAGAGAGGGGGCACAACAGTGCATGACCCCGTAGGATCAAACCATCTACAACCTCGTCAAAGCGGGAGAAACAGCAGCATCACGTGGGCGGGAGGGGCACAACAGTACCAGACCCCGTAGGATCATACCCTCCCCCTTCCCGTCAAACGGGAGAATGCTGGAGTATAAAGAGAGAGGGAGGGGTCACAACAGTACATGACCCCGTAGGATCAAACCCTCTATAACCTCGTCAAAGCGGGAGAAACAGCAGCATTACGTGGGCGGGAGGGGCACAACAGTACCAGACCCCATAGGATCATACCCTCCACCTTCCCGTCAAACGGGAGAATGCTGCAGTATCAAGAGAGAGGGAGGGGGCACAACAGTACCCGACCCCGTAGGATCATACCCTCTCAAAGCTCGTCGAATCGGGAGAAAAACAGAAGCATTTCGTGGGCGGGAGAGGCACAACAGTACTAGACCCCGTAGGATCATACCCTCCGCCTTCCCGTCAAGCGGGAGAGTGCTGCAAGATCATGAATGCTGTTGTATCGAGAGAGAGAGAGGGGGCACAACAGTACATGACCCCGTTGGATCAAACCATCTTTAACCTCGTCAAAGCGGGAGAAAACAGAACCATCACGTGGGCGGGACGGGGCACAACAGTACCCGACCCCGTAGGATCATACCCTTCACCTTCATGCCAAACAACAGAATCCTGCAGTATCAAGAGAGAGGAAGGGGGCACAACAGTACCCGACCCCGTAGAATCAAACCCCCTATAACCTCGTCCAAGTCGGAGAAGAACAGCAGCATTATGTGGGCGGCAGGGGGCACAACAGTACCAGACCCCGTAGGAGCACACCCTCTAACACCTCGTCAAAGCGGGAGAAAGACAGGAGCATTACGTGGGCGGGACGGGCCACAACAGTACCAGACCCCGTAGGATCATACCCTCCACCTTCCCGTCAAACGGGAGAATGCTGCAGTATCAAGAGAGAGGGAGGAGGCACAACAGTACCCGACCCCGTAGGATCATACCCTCTTAAAGCTCGTCAAATAGAGAGAAAACCAGCAGCATTACGTGGGCGGGAGGGGCACAACAGTACCAGACCCTGTAGGATCATACCCTCCACCTTCCCGTCAAACGGGAGAATGCTGCCGTATCAAAAGAGAGGGAGGGGGCACAGCAGTACCCGACCCCGTAGGATCATACCCTCTAAAACTACGTCAATGCGGGAGAAAAACAGCAGCATTACGTGGGCGGGAGGGGGCACAACAGTACCAGACCCCGTAGGATCATACCCTCCGCCTTCCCGTCAAACGGGAGAATGCTGCAGTATCATGAATCCTGTAATATCAAGAGAGAGGGAGGGGACACAACAGTACCCGACCCCGTAGGAGCATACCCTCCGCCTTCCCGTCAAACCGGAAAATGCTGCAAGATCATGAATGCTGTAGTATCGAGAGAGAGAGAGGGGGCACAACAGTACATGACCCCGTAGGATCAAACTATCTACAACCTCGTCAAAGCGGGAAAAACAGCAGCATCTCGTGGGGGGGAGGGGCACAACAGTACCAGACCCCGTAGGATCATACCATCCACCTTACCGTCAAACGGGAGAATGCTGCAGTATCATGAATTCTGTAATATCAAGAGAGAGGGAGGGAACACAACAGTACCCGACCCCGTAGGAGCATACCCTCCGCCTTCCCGTCAAACGGGAAAATGCTGCAAGATCATGAATGCTGTAGTATCGAGAGAGAGAGAGGGGGCACAACAGTACATGACCCCGTAGGATCAAACCATCTATAACCTCGTCAAAGCGGGAGAAACAGTAGCATCACGTGGGCGGGGGGGGCACAACAGTACCAGACCCCGTAGGATCATACCCTCCACCTTCCCGTCAAACGGGAGAATGCTGGAGTATAAAGAGAGAGGGAGGGGTCACAAGAGTACATGACCCCGTAGGATCAAACCCTCTATAACCTCGTCAAAACGGGAGAAACAGCAGCATTACGTGGTCGGGAGGGGCACAACAGTACCAGACCCCGTAGGATCATACCCTCCACCTTCCCGTCAAACGGGAGAATGCTGCAGTATCAAGAGAGAGGGAGGGGGTACAACAGTACCCGACCCCGTAGGATCATACCCTCTATAACCTCGTCAAAGCGGGAGGAAAACTGCAGCATTACGTGGGCGGGAGGGGGCACAACTGTACCAGACCCCGTAGGATCATACCCTCCACCTTCCCGTCAAACGGGAGAATGCTGCAGTATCAAGAGAGAGGGAGGAGGCACAACAGTACCCGACCCCGTAGGATCATACCCTCTCAAAGCTCGTCAAATCGAGGGAAAACCAGCAGCATTCCGTGGGCGGGAGGGGGACAACAGTACCAGACCCCGTAGGATCATACCCTCCACCTTCCCGTCAAACGGAAGAATGCTGCCGTATCAAGAGAGAGGTAGAGGGCACAGCAGTACCCGACCCCGTAGGATCATACCCTCTATAACCTCGTCAAAGCGGGAGAAAAACAGCAGCATTACGTGGGCGGGAGGGGGCACAACAGTACCAGACCCCGTAGGATCATACCCTCCGCCTTCCCGTCAAACGGGAGAATGCTGCAGTATCATGAATCCTGTAATATCAAGAGAGAGGGAGGGGACACAACAGTACCCGACCCCGTAGGAGCATACCCTCCGCCTTCCCGTCAAACCGGAAAATGCTGCAAGATCATGAATGCTGTAGTATCGAGAGAGAGAGAGGGGGCACAACAGTACATGACCCCGTAGGATCAAACTATCTACAACCTCGTCAAAGCGGGAAAAACAGCAGCATCACGTGGGGGGGAGGGGCACAACAGTACCAGACCCCGTAGGATCATACCCTCCACCTTCCCGTCAATTGGGAGAATGCTGCCGTATTAAGAGAGAGGGAGGAGGCACAACAGTACCCGACCCCGTAGGATCATACCCTCTATAACCTCGTCAATGCGGGAGAAAAACAGCAGCATTACGTGGGCGGGAGGGGGCACAACAGTACCAGACCCCGTAGGATCATACCCTCCGCCTTCCCGTCAAACGGGAGAATGCTGCAGTATCATGAATTCTGTAATATCAAGAGAGAGGGAGGGGACACAACAGTACCCGACCCCGTAGGAGCATACCCTCCGCCTTCCCGTCAAACGGGAAAATGCTGCAAGATCATGAATGCTGTAGTATCGAGAGAGAGAGAGGGGGCACAAGAGTACATGACCCCGTAGGATCAAACCATCTATAACCTCGTCAAAGCGGGAGAAACAGTAGCATCACGTGGGGGGGAGGGGCACAACAGTACCAGACCCCGTAGGATCATACCATCCACCTTACCGTCAAACGGGAGAATGCTGCAGTATCATGAATTCTGTAATATCAAGAGAGAGGGAGGGAACACAACAGTACCCGACCCCGTAGGAGCATACCCTCCGCCTTCCCGTCAAACGGGAAAATGCTGCAAGATCATGAATGCTGTAGTATCGAGAGAGAGAGAGGGGGCACAACAGTACATGACCCCGTAGGATCAAACCATCTATTACCTCGTCAAAGCGGGAGAAACAGTAGCATCACGTGGGCGGGGGGGGCACAACAGTACCAGACCCCGTAGGATCATACCCTCCACCTTCCCGTCAAACGGGAGAATGCTGGAGTATAAAGAGAGAGGGAGGGGTCACAAGAGTACATGGCCCCGTAGGATCAAACCCTCTATAACCTCGTCAAAACGGGAGAAACAGCAGCATTACGTGGGCGGGAGGGGCACAACAGTACCAGACCCCGTAGGATCATACCCTCCACCTTCCCGTCAAACGGGAGAATGCTGCAGAGAGAGGGAGGGGGTACAACAGTACCCGACCCCGTAGGATCATACCCTCTATAACCTCGTCAAAGCGGGAGGAAAACTGCAGCATTACGTGGGCGGGAGGGGGCACAACTGTACCAGACCCCGTAGGATCATACCTTCCACCTTCCCGTCAAACAGGAGAATGCTGCAGTATCAAGAGAGAGGGAGGAGGCACAACAGTACCCGACCCCGTAGGATCATACCCTCTCAAAGCTCGTCAAATCGAGGGAAAACCAGCAGCATTCCGTGGGCGGGAGGGGCACAACAGTACCAGACCCCGTAGGATCATACCCTCCACCTTCCCGTCAATTGGGAGAATGCTGCCGTATTAAGAGAGAGGGAGGAGGCACAACAGTACCCGACCCCGTAGGATCATACCCTCTATAACCTCGTCAATGCGGGAGAAAAACAGCAGCATTACGTGGGCGGTAGGGGGCACAACAGTACCAGACCCCGTAGGATCATACCCTCCGCCTTCCCGTCAAACGGGAGAATGCTGCAGTATCATGAATTCTGTAATATCAAGAGAGAGGGAGGGGACACAACAGTACCCGACCCCGTAGGAGCATACCCTCCGCCTTCCCGTATAACGGGAAAATGCTGCAAGATCATGAATGCTGTAGTATCGAGAGAGAGAGAGGGGGCACAAGAGTACATGACCCCGTAGGATCAAACCATCTATAACCTCGTCAAAGCGGGAGAAACAGTAGCATCACGTGGGGGGGAGGGGCACAACAGTACCAGACCCCGTAGGATCATACCATCCACCTTACCGTCAAACGGGAGAATGCTGCAGTATCATGAATTCTGTAATATCAAGAGAGAGGGAGGGAACACAACAGTACCCGACCCCGTAGGAGCATACCCTCCGCCTTCCCGTCAAACGGGAAAATGCTGCAAGATCATGAATGCTGTAGTATCGAGAGAGAGAGAGGGGGCACAACAGTACATGACCCCGTAGGATCAAACCATCTATTACCTCGTCAAAGCGGGAGAAACAGTAGCATCACGTGGGCGGGGGGGGCACAACAGTACCAGACCCCGTAGGATCATACCCTCCACCTTCCCGTCAAACGGGAGAATGCTGGAGTATAAAGAGAGAGGGAGGGGTCACAAGAGTACATGGCCCCGTAGGATCAAACCCTCTATAACCTCGTCAAAACGGGAGAAACAGCAGCATTACGTGGGCGGGAGGGGCACAACAGTACCAGACCCCGTAGGATCATACCCTCCACCTTCCCGTCAAACGGGAGAATGCTGCAGAGAGAGGGAGGGGGTACAACAGTACCCGACCCCGTAGGATCATACCCTCTATAACCTCGTCAAAGCGGGAGGAAAACTGCAGCATTACGTGGGCGGGAGGGGGCACAACTGTACCAGACCCCGTAGGATCATACCCTCCACCTTCCCGTCAAACGGGAGAATGCTGCAGTATCAAGAGAGAGGGAGGAGGCACAACAGTACCCGACCCCGTAGGATCATACCCTCTCAAAGCTCGTCAAATCGAGGGAAAACCAGCAGCATTCCGTGGGCGGGAGGGGGACAACAGTACCAGACCCCGTAGGATCATACCCTCCACCTTCCCGTCAAACAAGAGAATGCTGCCGTATCAAGAGAGAGGTAGAGGGCACAGCAGTACCCGACCCCGTAGGATCATACCCTCTATAACCTCGTCAAAGCGGGAGAAAAACAGCAGCATTACGTGGGCGGGAGGGGGCACAACAGTACCAGACCCCGTAGGATCATACCCTCCGCCTTCCCGTCAAACGGGAGAATGCTGCAGTATCATGAATTCTGTAATATCAAGAGAGAGGGAGGGGACACAACAGTACCCGACCCCGTAGGAGCATACCCTCCGCCTTCCCGTCAAACAGGAAAATGCTGCAAGGTCATGAATGCTGTAGTATCGAGAGAGAGAGAGGGGGCACAAGAGTACATGACCCCGTAGGATCAAACCATCTATAACCTCGTCAAAGCGGGAGAAACAGTAGCATCACGTGGGCGGGGGGGGCACAACAGTACCAGACCCCGTAGGATCATACCATCCACCTTACCGTCAAACGGGAGAATGCTGCAGTATCATGAATTCTGTAATATCAAGAGAGAGGGAGGGAACACAACAGTACCCGACCCCGTAGGAGCATACCCTCCGCCTTCCCGTCAAACGGGAAAATGCTGCAAGATCATGAATGCTGTAGTATCGAGAGAGAGAGAGGGGGCACAACAGTACATGACCCCGTAGGATCAAACCATCTATAACCTCGTCAGAGCGGGAGAAACAGTAGCATCACGTGGGCGGGGGGGGCACAACAGTACCAGACCCCGTAGGATCATACCCTCCACCTTCCCGTTAAACGGGAGAATGCTGGAGTATAAAGAGAGAGGGAGGGGTCACAAGAGTACATGACCCCGTAGGATCAAACCCTCTATAACCTCGTCAAAACGGGAGAAACAGCAGCATTACGTGGGCGGGAGGGGCACAACAGTACCAGACCCCGTAGGATCATACCCTCCACCTTCCCGTCAAACGGGAGAATGCTGCAGTATCAAGAGAGAGGGAGGGGGTACAACAGTACCCGACCCCGTAGGATCATACCCTCTATAACCTCGTCAAAGCGGGAGGAAAACTGCAGCATTACGTGGGCGGGAGGGGGCACAACTGTACCAGACCCCGTAAGATCATACCCTCCACCTTCCCGTCAAACGGGAGAATGCTGCAGTATCAAGAGAGAGGGAGGGGTCACAAGAGTACATGGCCCCGTAGGATCAAACCCTCTATAACCTCGTCAAAACGGGAGAAACAGCAGCATTACGTGGGCGGGAGGGGCACAACAGTACCAGACCCCGTAGGATCATACCCTCCACCTTCCCGTCAAACGGGAGAATGCTGCAGAGAGAGGGAGGGGGTACAACAGTACCCGACCCCGTAGGATCATACCCTCTATAACCTCGTCAAAGCGGGAGGAAAACTGCAGCATTACGTGGGCGGGAGGGGGCACAACTGTACCAGACCCCGTAGGATCATACCCTCCACCTTCCCGTCAAACGGGAGAATGCTGCAGTATCAAGAGAGAGGGAGGAGGCACAACAGTACCCGACCCCGTAGGATCATACCCTCTCAAAGCTCGTCAAATCGAGGGAAAACCAGCAGCATTCCGTGGGCGGGAGGGGGACAACAGTACCAGACCCCGTAGGATCATACCCTCCACCTTCCCGTCAAACGGGAGAATGCTGCCGTATCAAGAGAGAGGTAGAGGGCACAGCAGTACCCGACCCCGTAGGATCATACCCTCTATAACCTCGTCAAAGCGGGAGAAAAACAGCAGCATTACGTGGGCGGGAGGGGGCACAACAGTACCAGACCCCGTAGGATCATACCCTCCGCCTTCCCGTCAAACGGGAGAATGCTGCAGTATCATGAATTCTGTAATATCAAGAGAGAGGGAGGGGACACAACAGTACCCGACCCCGTAGGAGCATACCCTCCGCCTTCCCGTCAAACAGGAAAATGCTGCAAGATCATGAATGCTGTAGTATCGAGAGAGAGAGAGGGGGCACAAGAGTACATGACCCCGTAGGATCAAACCATCTATAACCTCGTCAAAGCGGGAGAAACAGTAGCATCACGTGGGCGGGGGGGGCACAACAGTACCAGACCCCGTAGGATCATACCATCCACCTTACCGTCAAACGGGAGAATGCTGCAGTATCATGAATTCTGTAATATCAAGAGAGAGGGAGGGAACACAACAGTACCCGACCCCGTAGGAGCATACCCTCCGCCTTCCCGTCAAACGGGAAAATGCTGCAAGATCATGAATGCTGTAGTATCGAGAGAGAGAGAGGGGGCACAACAGTACATGACCCCGTAGGATCAAACCATCTAAAACCTCGTCAGAGCGGGAGAAACAGTAGCATCACGTGGGCGGGGGGGGCACAACAGTACCAGACCCCGTAGGATCATACCCTCCACCTTCCCGTCAAACGGGAGAATGCTGGAGTATAAAGAGAGAGGGAGGGGTCACAAGAGTACATGACCCCGTAGGATCAAACCCTCTATAACCTCGTCAAAACGGGAGAAACAGCAGCATTACGTGGGCGGGAGGGGCACAACAGTACCAGACCCCGTAGGATCATACCCTCCACCTTCCCGTCAAACGGGAGAATGCTGCAGTATCAAGAGAGAGGGAGGGGGTACAACAGTACCCGACCCCGTAGGATCATACCCTCTATAACCTCGTCAAAGCGGGAGGAAAACTGCAGCATTACGTGGGCGGGAGGGGGCACAACTGTACCAGACCCCGTAGGATCATACCCTCCACCTTCCCGTCAAACGGGAGAATGCTGCAGTATCAAGAGAGAGGGAGGAGGCACAACAGTACCCGACCCCGTAGGATCATACCCTCTCAAAGCTCGTCAAATCGAGGGAAAACCAGCAGCAATCCGTGGGCGGGAGGGGGACAACAGTACCAGACCCCGTAGGATCATACCCTCCACCTTCCCGTCAAACGGGAGAATGCTGGAGTATAAAGAGAGAGGGAGGGGTCACAAGAGTACATGACCCCGTAGGATCAAACCCTCTATAACCTCGTCAAAACGGGAGAAACAGCAGCATTACGTGGGCGGGAGGGGCACAACAGTACCAGACCCCGTAGGATCATACCCTCCACCTTCCCGTCAAACGGGAGAATGCTGCAGTATCAAGAGAGAGGGAGGGGGTACAACAGTACCCGACCCCGTAGGATCATACCCTCTATAACCTCGTCAAAGTGGGAGGAAAACTGCAGCATTACGTGGGCGGGAGGGGGCACAACTGTACCAGACCCCGTAGGATCATACCCTCCACCTTCCCGTCAAACGGGAGAATGCTGCAGTATCAAGAGAGAGGGAGGAGGCACAACAGTACCCGACCCCGTAGGATCATACCCTCTCAAAGCTCGTCAAGTCGAGGGAAAACCAGCAGCATTCCGTGGGCGGGAGGGGGACAACAGTACCAGACCCCGTAGGATCATACCCTCCACCTTCCCGTCAAACGGGAGAATGCTGCCGTATCAAGAGAGAGGTAGAGGGCACAGCAGTACCCGACCCCGTAGGATCATACCCTCTATAACCTCGTCAAAGCGGGAGAAAAACAGCAGCATTACGTGGGCGGGAGGGGGCACAACAGTACCAGACCCCGTAGGATCATACCCTCCGCCTTCCCGTCAAACGGGAGAATGCTGCAGTATCATGAATTCTGTAATATCAAGAGAGAGGGAGGGGACACAACAGTACCCGACCCCGTAGGAGCATACCCTCCGCCTTCCTGTCAAACAGGAAAATGCTGCAAGATCATGAATGCTGTAGTATCGAGAGAGAGAGAGGGGGCACAAGAGTACATGACCCCGTAGGATCAAACCATCTATAACCTCGTCAAAGCGGGAGAAACAGTAGCATCACGTGGGCGGGGGGGGCACAACAGTACCAGACCCCGTAGGATCATACCATCCACCTTACCGTCAAACGGGAGAATGCTGCAGTATCATGAATTCTGTAATATCAAGAGAGAGGGAGGGAACACAACAGTACCCGACCCCGTAGGAGCATACCCTCCGCCTTCCCGTCAAACGGGAAAATGCTGCAAGATCATGAATGCTGTAGTATCGAGAGAGAGAGAGGGGGCACAACAGTACATGACCCCGTAGGATCAAACCATCTATAACCTCGTCAAAGCGGGAGAAACAGTAGCATCACGTGGGCGGGGGGGGCACAACAGTACCAGACCCCGTAGGATCATACCCTCCACCTTCCCGTCAAACGGGAGAATGCTGGAGTATAAAGAGAGAGGGAGGGGTCACAAGAGTACATGACCCCGTAGGATCAAATCCTCTATAACCTCGTCAAAACGGGAGAAACAGCAGCATTACGTGGGCGGGAGGGGCACAACAGTACCAGACCCCGTAGGATCATACCCTCCACCTTCCCGTCAAACGGCAGAATGCTGCAGTATCAAGAGAGAGGGAGGGTGTACAACAGTACCCGACCCCGTAGGATCATACCCTCTATAACCTCGTCAAAGCGGGGGGAAAACTGCAGCATTACGTGGGCGGGAGGGGGCACAACTGTACCAGACCCCGTAGGATCATACCCTCCACCTTCCCGTCAAACGGGAGAATGCTGCAGTATCAAGAGAGAGGGAGGAGGCACAACAGTACCCGACCCCGTAGGATCATACCCTCTCAAAGCTCGTCAAATCGAGGGAAAACCAGCAGCATTCCGTGGGCGGGAGGGGGACAACAGTACCAGACCCCGTAGGATCATACCCTCCACCTTCCCGTCAAACGGGAGAATGCTGCCGTATCAAGAGAGAGGTAGAGGGCACAGCAGTACCCGACCCCGTAGGATCATACCCTCTATAACCTCGTCAAAGCGGGAGAAAAACAGCAGCATTACGTGGGCGGGAGGGGGCACAACAGTACCAGACCCCGTAGGATCATACCCTCCGCCTTCCCGTCAAACGGGAGAATGCTGCAGTATCATGAATTCTGTAATATCAAGAGAGAGGGAGGGGACACAACAGTACCCGACCCCGTAGGAGCATACCCTCCGCCTTCCCGTCAAACAGGAAAATGCTGCAAGATCATGAATGCTGTAGTATCGAGAGAGAGCGAGGGGGCACAAGAGTACATGACCCCGTAGGATCAAACCATCTATAACCTCGTCAAAGCGGGAGAAACAGTAGCATCACGTGGGCGGGGGGGGCACAACAGTACCAGACCCCGTAGGATCATACCATCCACCTTACCGTCAAACGGGAGAATGCTGCAGTATCATGAATTCTGTAATATCAAGAGAGAGGGAGGGAACACAACAGTACCCGACCCCGTAGGAGCATACCCTCCGCCTTACGGTCAAACGGAAAAATGCTGCAAGATCATGAATGCTGTAGTATCGAGAGAGAGAGAGGGGGCACAAGAGTACATGACCCCGTAGGATCAAACCATCTATAACCTCGTCAAAGCGGGAGAAACAGTAGCATCACGTGGGCGGGGGGGGCACAACAGTACCAGACCCCGTAGGATCATACCCTCCACCTTCCCGTCAAACGGGAGAATGCTGGAGTATAAAGAGAGCGGGAGCGGTCACAAGAGTACATGACCCCGTAGGATCAAATCCTCTATAACCTCGTCAAAACGGGAGAAACAGCAGCATTACGTGGGCGGGAGGGGCACAACAGTACCAGACCCCGTAGGATCATACCCTCCACCTTCCCGTCAAACGGGAGAATGCTGCAGTATCAAGAGAGAGGGAGGGTGTACAACAGTACCCGACCCCGTAGGATCATACCCTCTATAACCTCGTCAAAGCGGGAGGAAAACTGCAGCATTACGTGGGCGGGAGGGGGCACAACTGTACCAGACCCCGTAGGATCATACCCTCCACCTTCCCGTCAAACGGGAGAATGCTGCAGTATCAAGAGAGAGGGAGGAGGCACAACAGTACCCGACCCCGTAGGATCATACCCTCTCAAAGCTCGTCAAATCGAGGGAAAACCAGCAGCATTCCGTGGGCGGGAGGGGGACAACAGTACCAGACCCCGTAGGATCATACCCTCCACCTTCCCGTCAAACGGGAGAATGCTGCCGTATCAAGAGAGAGGTAGAGGGCACAGCAGTACCCGACCCCGTAGGAGCATACCCTCTATAACCTCGTCAAAGCGGGAGAAAAACAGCAGCATTACGTGGGCGGGAGGGGGCACAACAGTACCAGACCCCGTAGGATCATACCCTCCGCCTTCCCGTCAAACGGGAGAATGCTGCAGTATCATGAATCCTGTAATATCAAGAGAGAGGGAGGGGACACAACAGTACCCGACCCCGTAGGAGCATACCCTCCGCCTTCCCGTCAAACGGGAAAATGCTGCAAGATCATGAATGCTGTAGTATCGAGAGAGAGAGAGGGGGCACAACAGTACATGACCCCGTAGGATCAAACTATCTACAACCTCGTCAAAGCGGGAAAAACAGCAGCATCACGTGGGGGGGAGGGGCACAACAGTACCAGACCCCGTAGGATCATACCCTCCACCTTCCCGTCAATTGGGAGAATGCTGCCGTATTAAGAGAGAGGGAGGAGGCACAACAGTACCCGACCCCGTAGGATCATACCCTCTTTAACCTCGTCAATGCGGGAGAAAAACAGCAGCATTACGTGGGCGGGAGTGGGCACAACAGTACCAGACCCCGTAGGATCATACCCTCCGCCTTCCCGTCAAACGGGAGAATGCTGCAGTATCATGAATTCTGTAATATCAAGAGAGAGGGAGGGGACACAACAGTACCCGACCCCGTAGGAGCATACCCTCCGCCTTCCCGTCAAACGGGAAAATGCTGCAAGATCATGAATGCTGTAGTATCGAGAGAGAGAGAGGGGGCACAAGAGTACATGACCCCGTAGGATCAAACCATCTATAACCTCGTCAAAGCGGGAGAAACAGTAGCATCACGTGGGCGGGGGGGGCACAACAGTACCAGACCCCGTAGGATCATACCATCCACCTTACCGTCAAACGGGAGAATGCTGCAGTATCATGAATTCTGTAATATCAAGAGAGAGGGAGGGAACACAACAGTACCCGACCCCGTAGGAGCATACCCTCCGCCTTCCCGTCAAACGGGAAAATGCTGCAAGATCATGAATGCTGTAGTATCGAGAGAGAGAGAGGGGGCACAACAGTACATGACCCCGTAGGATCAAACCATCTATAACCTCGTCAAAGCGGGAGAAACAGTAGCATCACGTGGGCGGGGGGGGCACAACAGTACCAGACCCCGTAGGATCATACCCTCCACCTTCCCGTCAAACGGGAGAATGCTGGAGTATAAAGAGAGAGGGAGGGGTCACAAGAGTACATGACCCCGTAGGATCAAACCCTCTATAACCTCGTCAAAAGGGGAGAAACAGCAGCATTACGTGGGCGGGAGGGGCACAACAGTACCAGACCCCGTAGGATCATACCCTCCACCTTTCCGTCAAACGGGAGAATGCTGCAGTATCAAGAGAGAGGGAGGGGGTACAACAGTACCCGACCCCGTAGGATCATACCCTCTATAACCTCGTCAAAGCGGGAGGAAAACTGCAGCATTACGTGGGCGGGAGGGGGCACAACTGTACCAGACCCCGTAGGATCATACCCTCCACCTTCCCGTCAAACGGGAGAATGCTGCAGTATCAAGAGAGAGGGAGGAGGCACAACAGTACCAGACCCCGTAGGATCATACCCTCTCAAAGCTCGTCAAATCGAGGGAAAACCAGCAGCATTCCGTGGGCGGGAGGGAGACAACAGTACCAGACCCCGTAGGATCATACCCTCCACCTTCCCGTCAAACGGGAGAATGCTGCCGTATCAAGAGAGAGGTAGAGGGCACAGCAGTACCCGACCCCGTAGGATCATACCCTCTATAACCTCGTCAATGCGGGAGAAAAACAGCATCATTACGTGGGCGGGAGGGGGCACAACAGTACCAGACCCCGTAGGATCATACCCTCCGCCTTCCCGTCAAACGGGAGAATGCTGCAGTATCATGAATTCTGTAATATCAAGAGAGAGGGAGGGGACACAACAGTACCCGACCCCGTAGGAGCATACCCTCCGCCTTCCCGTCAAACGGGAAAATGCTGCAAGATCATGAATGCTGTAGTATCGAGAGAGAGAGAGGGGGCACAACAGTACATGACCCCGTAGGATCAAACTATCTACAACCTCGTCAAAGCGGGAAAAACAGCAGCATCACGTGGGGGGGAGGGGCACAACAGTACCAGACCCCGTAGGATCATACCCTCCACCTCGCCGTCAATTGGGAGAATGCTGCCGTATTAAGAGAGAGGGAGGAGGCACAACAGTACCCGACCCCGTAGGATCATACCCTCTCAAAGCTCGTCAAATCGAGAGAAAACCAGCAGCATTACGTAGGCGGGAGGGGCACAACAGTACCAGACCCCGTAGGATCATACCCTCCACCTTCCCGTCAAACGGGAGAATGCTGCCGTATCAAGAGAGAGGGAGGGGGCACAGCAGTACCCGACCCCGTAGGATCATACCCTCTATAACCTCGTCAAAGCGGGAGAAAAACAGCAGCATTACGTGGGCGGGAGGGGGCACAACAGTACCAGACCCCGTAGGATCATACCCTCCGCCTTCCCGTCAAACGGGAGAATGCTGCAGTATCATGAATCCTGTAATATCAAGAGAGAGGGAGGGGACACAACAGTACCCGACCCCGTAGGAGCATACCCTCCGCCTTCCCGACAAACGGGAAAATGCTGCAAGATCATGAATGCTGTAGTATCGAGAGAGAGAGAGGGGGCACAACAGTACCCGACCCCGTAGGATCAAACTATCTACAACCTCGTCAAAGCGGGAAAAACAGCAGCATCACGTGGGGGGGAGGGGCACAACAGTACCAGACCCCGTAGGATCATACCCTCCACCTTCCCGTCAATTGGGAGAATGCTGCCGTATTAAGAGAGAGGGAGGAGGCACAACAGTACCCGACCCCGTAGGATCATACCCTCTTTAACCTCGTCAATGCGGGAGAAGAACAGCAGCATTACGTGGGCGGGAGGGGGCACAACAGCACCAGACCCCGTAGGATCATACCCTCCGCCTTCCCGTCAAACGGGAGAATGCTGCAGTATCATGAATTCTGTAATATCAAGAGAGAGGGAGGGGACACAACAGTACCCGACCCCGTAGGAGCATACCCTCCGCCTTCCCGTCAAACGGGAAAATGCTGCAAGATCATGAATGCTGTAGTATCGAGAGAGAGAGAGGGGGCACAAGAGTACATGACCCCGTAGGATCAAACCATCTATAACCTCGTCAAAGCGGGAGAAACAGTAGCATCACGTGGGCGGGGGGGGCACAACAGTACCAGACCCCGTAGGATCATACCATCCACCTTACCGTCAAACGGGAGAATGCTGCAGTATCATGAATTCTGTAATATCAAGAGAGAGGGAGGGAACACAACAGTACCCGACCCCGTAGGAGCATACCCTCCGCCTTCCCGTCAAACGGGAAAATGCTGCAAGATCATGAATGCTGTAGTATCGAGAGAGAGAGAGGGGGCACAACAGTACATGACCCCGTAGGATCAAACCATCTATAACCTCGTCAAAGCGGGAGAAACAGTAGCATCACGTGGGCGGGGGGGGCACAACAGTACCAGACCCCGTAGGATCATACCCTCCACCTTCCCGTCAAACGGGAGAATGCTGGAGTATAAAGAGAGAGGGAGGGGTCACAAGAGTACATGACCCCGTAGGATCAAACCCTCTATAACCTCGTCAAAACGGGAGAAACAGCAGCATTATGTGGGCGGGAGGGGCACAACAGTACCAGACCCCGTAGGATCATACCCTCCACCTTCCCGTCAAACGGGAGAATGCTGCAGTATCAAGAGAGAGGGAGGGGGTACAACAGTACCCGACCCCGTAGGATCATACCCTCTATAACCTCGTCAAAGCGGGAGGAAAACTGCAGCATTACGTGGGCGGGAGGGGGCACAACTGTACCAGACCCCGTAGGATCATACCCTCCACCTTCCCGTCAAACGGGAGAATGCTGCAGTATCAAGAGAGAGGGAGGAGGCACAACAGTACCCGACCCCGTAGGATCATACCCTCTCGAAGCTCGTCAAATCGAGGGAAAACCAGCAGCATTCCGTGGGCGGGAGGGGGACAACAGTACCAGACCCCGTAGGATCATACCCTCCACCTTTCCGTCAAACGGGAGAATGCTGCCGTATCAAGAGAGAGGTAGAGGGCACAGCAGTACCCGACCCCGTAGGATCATACCCTCTATAACCTCGTCAAAGCGGGAGAAAAACAGCAGCATTACGTGGGCGGGAGGGGGCACAACAGTACCAGACCCCGTAGGATCATACCCTCCGCCTTCCCGTCAAACGGGAGAATGCTGCAGTATCATGAATTCTGTAATATCAAGAGAGAGGGAGGGGACACAACAGTACCCGACCCCGTAGGAGCATACCCTCCGCCTTCCCGTCAAACGGGAGAATGCTGCAAGATCATGAATGCTGTAGTATCGAGAGAGAGAGAGGGGGCACAAGAGTACATGACCCCGTAGGATCAAACCATCTATAACCTCGTCAAAGCGGGAGAAACAGCAACATCACGTGGGCGGGAGGGGCACAACAGTACCAGACCCCGTAGGATCATAACCTCCACCTTCCCGTCAAACGGGAGAATGCTGGAGTATAAAGAGAGAGGGAGGGGTCACAACAGTACATGACCCCGTAGGATCAAACCCTCTATAACCTCGTCAAAACGGGAGAAACAGCAGCATTACGTGGGCGGGAGGGGCACAACAGTACCAGACCCCGTAGGATCATACCCTCCACCTTCCCGTCAAACGGGAGAATGCTGCAGTATCAAGAGAGAGGGAGGGGGCACAACAGTACCCGACCCCGTAGGATCATACCCTCTATAACCTCGCCAAAGCGGGAGGAAAACTGCAGCATTACGTGGGCGGGAGGGGGCACAACAGTACCAGACCCCGTAGGATCATACCCTCCACCTTCCCGTCAAACGGGAGAATGCTGCGGTATCAAGAGAGAGGGAGGAGGCACAACAGTACCCGACCCCGTAGGATCATACCATCTAAAAGCTCGTCCACTCGAGAGAAAACCAGCAGCATTACGTGGGCGGGAGGGGCACAACAGTACCAGTCCCCGTAGGATCATACCCTCCACCTTCCCGTCAAACGGGAGAATGCTGCCGTATCAAGAGAGAGGGAGGGGGCACAGCAGTACCAGACCCCGTAGGATCATACCCTCTATAACCTCGTCAATGCGGGAGAAAAACAGCAGCATTACGTGGGCGGGAGGGGGCACAACAGTACCAGACCCCGTAGGATCATACCCTCCGCCTTCCCGTCAAACGGGAGAATGCTGCAGTATCATGAATTCTGTAATATCAAGAGGGAGGGAGGGGACACAACAGTACCCGACCCCGTAGGAGCATACCCTCCCCCTTCCCGTCAAACGGGAAAATGCTGCAAGATCATGAATGCTGTAGTATCGAGAGAGAGAGAGGGGGCACAAGAGTAAATGACCCCGTAGGATCAAACCATCTATAACCTCGTCAAAGCGGGAGAAACAGCAACATCACGTGGGCGGGAGGGGCACAACAGTACCAGACCCCGTAGGATCATAACCTCTACCTTCCCGTCAAACGGGAGAATGCTGGAGTATAAAGAGAGAGGGAGGGGTCACAACAGTACATGACCCCGCAGGATCATACCCTCTATAACCTCGTCAAAGAGGGAGAAACAGCAGCATTATTTGGGCGGGAGGGGCACAACAGTACCAGACCCCGTAGTATCATACCCTCCACCTTCCCGTGAAACGGGAGAATGCTGCAGTATCAAGAGAGAGGGAGGGGGCACAACAGTACCCGACCCCGTAGGATCATACCCTCTCAAAGCTCGTCGAATGAGGAGAAAAACAGAAGCATTACGTGGGCGGGAGGGGCACAACAGTACCAGACCCCGTAGGATCATACCCTCCGCCTTCCCGTCAAACGGGAGAATGCTGGAGTTTAAAGAGAGAGGGAGGGGGCACAACAGTACATGACCCCGTAGGATCAAACCCTCTATAACCTCGTCAAAGCGGGAGGAAAACTGCAGCATTACTTGGGCGGGAGGGGGCACAACAGTACCAGACCCCGTAGGATCATACCCTCCACCTTCCTGTCAAACGGCAGAATGCTGCAGTATCAAGAGAGAGGGAGGAGGCACAACAGTACCCGACCCCGTAGGATCATACCCTCTAAAAGCTCGTCAAATCGAGATAAAACCAGCAGCATTACGTGGGCGGGAGGGGCACAACAGTACCAGACCCCGTAGGATCATACCCTCCACCTTCCCGTCAAACGGGAGAATGCTGCCGTATCAAGAGAGAGGGAGGGGGCACAGCAGTACCCGACCCCGTAGGATCATACCCTCTATAACCTCGTCAAAGCGGGAGAAAAACAGCAGCATTACGTGGGCGGGAGGGGGCACAACAATACCAGACCCCGTAGGATCATACCCTCCGCCTTCCCGTCAAACGGGAGAATGCTGCAGTATCATGAATTCTGTAATATCAAGAGAGAGGGAGGGGACACAACAGTACCCGACCCCGTAGGAGCATACCCTCCGCCTTCCCGTCAAACGGGAAAATGCTGCAAGATCATGAATGCTGTAGTATCGAGAGAGAGAGAGGGGGCACAACAGTACATGACCCCGTAGGATCAAACCATCTATAACCTCGTCAAAGCGGGAGAAACAGCAACATCACGTGGGCGGGAGGGGCAGAACAGTACCAGACCCCGTAGGATCATAACCTCCACCTTCCCGTCAATCGGGAGAATGCTGGAGTATCAAGAGAGAGGGAGGGGTCACAACAGTACATGACCCCGTAGGAGCAAACCCTCTATAACCTCGTCAAAGCGGGAGGAACAGCAGCATTTCGTGGGCGGGAGGGGCACAACAGTACCAGACCCCGTAGTATCATACCCTCCACCTTCCCGTCAAACGGGAGAATGCTGCAGTATCAAGAGAGAGGGAGGGGGCACAACAGTACCCGACCCCGTAGGATCATACCCTCTAAAAGCTCGTCGAATCAGGAGAAAAACAGAAGCATTACGTGGGCGGGAGGGGCACAACAGTACCAGACCCCGTAGGATCATACCCTCCGCCTTCCCGTCAAGCGGGAGAATGCTGCAAGATCATGAATGCTGTTGTATCGAGCGAGAGAGAGGGGGCACAATAGTACATGACCCCGTTGGATCAAACCATCTATAACCTCGTCCAAAGCGGGAGAAAACAGAAGCATCACGTGGGCGGGAGGGGGCACAACAGTACCCGACACCGTAGGATCATACCCTTCACCTTCATGCCAAAAACCAGAATCCTGCAGTATCAAGAGAGAGGAAGGGGGCACAACAGTACCCGACCCCGTAGAATCAAACCCCCTATAACCTCGTCAAAGTCGGAGAAGAACAGCAGCATTACGTGGGCTGGAGGGGGCACAACAGTACCAGACCCCGTAGGAGCATACCCTCTAAAACCTCGTCAAAGCGGGAGAAAGACAGCAGCATTACGTGGGCGGGACGGGCCACAACAGTACCAGACCCCGTAGGATCATACCCTCCACCTTCCCATCAAACGGGAGAAAGCTGCAGTATCAAGAGAGAGGAAGGGGGCACAACAGTACCCGACCCCGCAGGATCATACCCTCTCAAAGCTCGTCAAATCGGGAGAAACCCAGCAGCATTACTTGGGCGGGAGAGGAACAACAGTACCAGACCCCGTAGGATCATACCCTCCACCTTCCCGTCAAACGGGAGAATGCTGCAGTATCAAGAGAGAGGGAGGGGGCACAACAGTACCCGACCCCGTAGGATCATACCCTCTATAACCTCGTCAAAGCGGGAGAAAAACAGCAGCATTACGTGGGCGGGAGGGGGCACAACAGTACCAGACCCCGTAGGATCATACCCTCCGCCTTCCCGCCAAACGGCAGAATGCTGCAGTATCATGAATTCTGTAATATCAAGAGAGAGGGAGGGGACACAACAGTACCCGACCCCGTAGGATCAAACCCCCTATAACGTCGTCAAAGCGAGAGATACAGCAGCATCACGTGGGCGGGAGGGGGCACAGCAGTACCAGACCCTGTAGGATCATACCCTTCACTTTCCTGTCAAACGGGAGAATGCTGCAATATCAAGTGAGAGGGAGGGGGCACAGCAGTACCCGACCCCGTAGGATCAAACCCTCAATAACCTCGTCCACGCGGGAGAAACAGAAGCATGACGTGGGCAGGAGGAGCCACAACATTACGAGACCCCGTAGGATCATACCCTTCACCTTCATGTCAAACGGGTAAATGCTGCAGTATCAAAAGAGAGGAAGGGGGCAAAACAGTACCAGACGCCGTAGGAGCATACCCTCCACCTTCCCGTCGAACGGGAGAATACCGCCGGATCAAGAATGTTGTAGTATCAGGAGAGAGGGAGGGGGCACAACAGTACCCGACCCCGTAGGATCAATATCACCTCGTCAAAGCGAGAGAATCAGCAGCATTACGTGGGCGGGGGGGGGCACAGCAGTACCTGACCCCGTAGGATCATACCCTTCACTTTCCTGTCAAACGGGAAAAAGCTGCAATATCAAGAGACAGGGAGGGGGCACAGCAGTACCCGATCCCTTAGGATCAAACCCTCAAAAACCTAGCCCACACGGGAGAAACAGCAGCATGACGTGGGCAGGACGGCCACAACATTACGGGACCCCGTAGGATCATACCCTCGGTCTTCATGTCAAACGGGAGAATGCTGCAGTATCAAGAGAGAGGGAGGGGGCACAACGGTACCCGACCCCGTAGGATCAAACCCTCCATAACGTCGTCAAACCAAGAGAAACAGCAGCATCACGTGGACGGGAGGGGGCACAGCAGTACCAAACCCCGTAGCATCATACCCTTCACCTTCCTGCCAAAAGGGAGAATGATGCAGTATAAAGAGAGAGGGGGGGGCACAACTTTACCCGACCCCGTAGGATCAAACCCCCTATAACCTCGTCAAAGCGAGAAAAACAGAAGCATCACGTGAGCGGGACGGGGCACAGCAGTACCAGACCCCGTAGGATCCTACCCTTCACCTTCCTGCCAAACGGGAGAATGCTGCAGTATCAAGAGAGAGAAAGGGGGCACAATAGTACCCGGATCAAACCCCCTATAACCTCGTCAAAGTCGGGAAACAACAGCAGCATTACGTGGGCTGGAGGGGGCACAACAGTACCAGACCCCGTAGGAGCATACCCTCCACCTTCCCGTCAAACGGCAGAAAACCGCAGGATCAAGAATGCTGTAGTATCAAGAGAGAGGGAGGGGGCACAACAATTCCCGACCCCGTAGGATCAAACCCTCTATAACGTCGTCAAAGCGAGAGATACAGCAGCATCACCTGGCCGGGAGGGGGCACAGCAGTACCAGACTCCGTAGGATCATACCCTTCACTTTCCTGTCAAACGGGAGAATGCTGCAATATCAAGTGAGAGGGAGGGGGCACAGCAGTACCGACCCCGTAGGATCAAACCCTCAATAACCTCGTCCACGCGGGAGAAACAGAAGCATGACGTGGGCAGGAGGGGCCACAACATTACGAGACCCCGTAGGATCATACCCTTGACCTTCCTGTCAAACGGGATAATGCTGCAGTATCAAGAGAGAGAAAGGGGGCACAACAGTACCCGGATCAAACCCCCTATAACCTCGTCAAAGTCGGAAAAAAACAGCAGCATTACGTGGGCTGGAGGGGGCACAACAGTACCAGACCCCGTAGGAGCATACCCTCCACCTTCCCGTCAAACGGGAGAATACCGCAGGATCAAGAATGCTGTAGTATCAAGAGAGAGGGAGGGGGCACAACAGTTCCCGACCCCGTAGGATCAAACCCTCGAAAAAGTCGTCAAAGCGAGAGAATCCGCAGCATCACGTGGCCGGGAGGGGGCACAGCAGTACCAGACCCCGTAGGATCATACCCTTCACTTTCCTGTCAAACGGGAGAATGCTACAATATCAAGAGAGAGGGAGGGGGCACAGCAGTACCGACCCCGTAGGATCAAACCCTCAAAAACCTCGTCCACGCGGGAGAAACAGAAGCATGACGTGGGCAGGAGGGGCCACAACATTACGAGACCCCGTAGGATCATAACCTTGACCTTCTTGTCAAACGGGATAATGCTGCAGTATGAAGAAAGAGGAAGGGGGCATAACAGCACCCTACCCCGTAGGATCAAACCCTTTCAAACCTCGTCGTAACGGCAGAAACAGCAGCATGACGTGGGCTGTAGGGGCCACAACATTACGAGACCCCCTAGGATCATACCCTTCACCTTCCCGTCAAACGGGAGATTGCTGCAGTATCCACAGAGCTGGAGGGGGCACAACCGTACCCGACCCCGTAAGATCAAACCCTGTCAACGCTCGTCAAAGTGGGAGAAAGGCAGGAGCATTACGGGGGCGGGAGGGGGCACAACGGTACCAGACCACGTAGGAGCATACCCTCCACCTTCCCGTCGAAAAGGAGAACACCGGAGTATAAATAGAGAGGGAGGGGGCACAACAGTACCCGAACCCGTACAATCAAACCCTCTGAACGCTCGGCAAAGCGGGAGAAAAACGGCAGCATTACGTGGGCGGGAGGGGGCACAACAGTACCAGACCCCGTAAGACCATACCCTCCACCTTCCCGTCAAACGGGAGAATGCTGCAGAATCGAGAATGCTGTAGTATCAAGAGAGAGGGAGGGGGCACAGCTGTACCCAACCCCGTAGGATCAAACCCTCAAAAACCTTGTCCACGCGGGAGTACCAGAAGCATGACGTGGGCAGGAGGGGCCACAACATTACGAGACCCCGTAGGATCATACCCTTCACCTTCATGTCAAACGGGTAAATGCTGCAGTATCAAGAGAGAGGAAGGGGGCAAAACAGTACCAGACGCCGTAGGAGCATACCCTCCACCTTCCCGTCAAACGGGAGAATACCGCTGGATCAAGAATGTTGTAGTATCAAGAGAGAGGGAGGGGGCACAACAGTACCCGACCCCGTAGGATCAACATCACCTCGTCACAGCGAGAGAAACAGCAGCATCACGTGGGCGGGAGGGGGCACAGCAGTACCTGACCCCGTAGGATCATACCCTTCACCTTCATGTCAAACGGGTAAATGCTGCAGTATCAAAAGAGAGGAAGGGGGCAAAACAGTACCAGACGCCGTAGGAGCATACCCTCCACCTTCCCGTCAAACGGGAGAATACCGCCGGATCAAGAATGTTGTAGTATCAAGAGAGAGGGAGGGGGCACAACAGTACCCGACCCCGTAGGATCAACATCACCTCGTCACAGCGAGAGAAACAGCAGCATCACGTGGGCGGGAGGGGGCACAGCAGTACCCGACCCCGTAGGAGCATACCCTTCACTTTCCTGTCAAACGGGAGAATGCTGCAATATCAAGAGAGAGGAAGGGGGCACAGCAGTACCCTATCCCGTAGGATCTAACCCTCAATAATTTCGTCCACGCGGGAGAAACAGCAGCATGACGTTGGCAGGACGGGCCACAACATTACGGGACCCCGTAGGATCATACCCTGGGTCTTCATGTCAAACGGGAGAATGCTGTAGTATCAAGAGAGAGGGAGGGGGCACAACAGTACCCGACCCCGTAGGATCAAACCCTCTAAAACGTCGTCAGACCAAGAGAAACAGCAGCATCACGTGAGCGGGAGGGGGCACAGCAGTACCAAACCCCGTAGGATCATACCCTTCACCTTCCTGCCAAACGGGAGAATGATGCAGTATAAAGAGAGAGGGAGGGGGCACAACTGTACCAGACCCCGTAGGATCAGACCCCCTGTTACCTCGTCAAAGTCGGAGAATAACAGCAGCATTACGTGGGCGGGAGGGGGCAAAACATTACCAGACCCCGTAGGGGCATACCCTCTTCCTTCCCGTCAAACGGGAGAATACCGCACGATTAAGAATGCTGTAGAATAAAGAAAGAGGGAAGGGGCACAGCAGTACCCGACCAGGTAGGATCAAACCCTCATTTACCTCGTCCACGCGGGAGAAACAGAAGCATGAAGTGGGCGGGAGGGGCCAAAACATTACGAGACCCCCTAGGATCATACCCTTCACCTTGCCGTCAAACGGGAGAATGCTGCAGTATCAAGAGAGAGGGAGGGGGCACAACAGTACCCGACCCCGTAGGAATAAACCCCCTATAACCTCGTCAAAGTCGGAGAACAACAGCAGCATTACGTGGGCGGGCGGGGGCAAAAAAGTGCCAGATCCCGTAGGAGCATACCCTCCACTTTCCCGTCAAACGGGAGAATACCGCAGGATCAACAATGCTGTAGTGTCCAGAAAGAGGGAGGGGGCACAACCGTACCCGACCCCGTAAGATCAAACCCTCTAAAACGCCGTCAAAGCGAGAGAAACAGCAGCATCACGTGGGCGGGAGTGGGCACAGCAGTGCCAGACCCCATAGGATCATACCCTTCACTCTCCTGTCAAACGGGAGAATGCTGCAATATCAAGAGAGAGGGAGGGGGCACAACTTTACCAGACCCCGTAGGATCAGACCCCCTGTAACCTCGTCAAAGTCGGAGAATAACAGCATTTCGTGGGCGGGAGGGGGCAAACCATTACCAGACCCCGTAGGGGCATACCCTCTTCCTTCCCGTCAAACGGGAGAATACCGCACGATTAAGAATGCTAGGTATAAAGAAAGAGGGAAGGGGCACAACAGTACCCGACCCCGAAGGATCAAACCCTCTATCACCTCGTCAAAGCGAGAGAAACAGCAGCATCACGTGGGCGGGGGTGGGCACAGCAGTGCCAGACCCCGTAGGATTATACCCTTCACTTTCCTGTCAAACGGGAGAATGCTGCATTATCAAGAGAGAGGGAGGGGGCACAGCAGTACCCGACCAGGTAGGATCAAACCCTCATTTACCTCGTCCACGCGGGAGAAACAGAAGCATGACGTGGGCGGGAGGGGCCAAAACATTACGAGACCCCCTAGGATCATACCCTTCACCTTGTCGTCAAGCGGGATAATGCTGCAGTATCAAGAGAGAGGGAGGGGGCACAACAGTACCCGACCCCGTAGGATCAAACCCCCTATAACCTCGTCAACGTTGGAGAACAACAGCAGCATTACGTGGGCGGGAGGGGGCAAAAGAGTACCAGACCCCGTAGGATCAAACCCTCCACCCTCCCGTCAAACAGGAGAATACCGCAGGATCAAGAATGCTGTAGTATCAAGAAAGAGGGCGGGGGCACAACAGTACCCGACCCCGTAAGATCAAACCTTCTAAAACGTCGTCAAAGCGAGAGAAACAGCAGCATCACGTGGGCGGGAGGGGGCACAGCAGTGCCAGACCCCAAAGGATCATATCCTTCACTCTCCTGTCAAACGGGAGAATGCTGCAATATCAAGAGAGAGGGAGGGGGCACAGCAGTACCTGACCCCGTAGGATCATACCCTTCACTTTCCTGTCAAACGTGAGAATGCTGCAATACCAAGAGAGAGGGAGGGGGCACAGCAGTATCCGATCCCGTAGGATCAAACCCTCAATAGCCTCGTCCACGCGGGAGAAACAGCAGCATGACGTGGGCAGGACGGGCCACAACATGACGAGACCCCGTAGGATCATACCCTTGGTCTTCATGTCAAACGGGAGAATGCTGTAGTATCAAGAGAGAGGGAGGGGGCACAACAGTACCCGACCCCGTAGGATCAAACCCTCTATAACGTCGTCAAACCAAGAGAAACAGCAGCATCACGTGGGCGGGAGGGGGCACAGCAGTACCAAACCCCGTAGGATCATGCCCTTCACCTTCCTGCCAAACGGGAAAATGATGCAGTATAAAGAGAGAGGGAGGGGGCACAACTGTACCCGACCCCGTAGGATCAAACCCCCTATAACGTCGTAAAAATGAGAGAAACAGTAGCATCACGTGGGATGGAGGGGGCACAGCAGTACCAAACCCCGTAGAATCATACCCTTCACCTTCCTGCCAAACGGGAGAATGATGCAGTATAAAGAGAGAGGGAGGGGGCACAACTGTACCCGACCCCGTAGGATCAAACCCCCTATAACGTCGTAAAAATGAGAGACACAGTAGCATCACGTGCGCAGGACGGGCCACAACATGACGTGACCCCGTAGGATCATACCCTTGGTCTTCATGTCAAAACGGGAGAATGCTGTAGTATCAAGAGAGAGGGAGGGGGCACAACAGTACCCGACCCCGTAGGATCAGACCCCCGGTAACCTCGTCAAAGTCGGAGAATAACAGCAGCATTACGTGGGCGGGAGGGGGCAAAACATTACCAGACCCCGTAGGAGCATACCCTCTTCCTTCCCGTCAAACGGGAGAATACCGCACGATTAGGAATGCTGTAGTATCAAGAGAGAGGGAGGGGGCACAGCAGTACCCGATCCCGTAGGATCACACCTTCAATAACCTCGTCCACGGGGGAGAAACAGCAGCATGACGTGGGCAGGACGGGCCACAACATTACGAGACCCCGTAGGATCATACCCTTAGTCTTCATGTCAAACGGGAGAATGCTGTAATATCAAGAGAGAGGGAGGAGGCACAACAGTACCCGACCCCGTAGGATCAAACCTCCTATAACGTCGTCAAACCGAGAGAAACAGTAGCATCACGTGGGCTGGAGAGGGCACAGCAGTACCAAACCCCGTAGGATCATACCCTTCACTTTCCTGTCGAACGGAAGAATGCTGCAATATCAAGAGAGAGGGAGGGGGCACAGCAGTACCCGACCAGGTAGGATCAAACCCTCAATAACCTCGTCAACGTCGGAGAACAACAGCAGCATTACGTGGGCGGGAGGGGGCAAAAGAGTACCAGACCCCCTAGGATCATACCCTCCACCCTCCCGTCAAACAGGAGAATACCGCAGGATCAAGAATGCTGTAGTATCAAGAAAGAGGAAGGGGGCACAACAGTACCCGACCCCGTAAGACCAAACCTTCTAAAACGTCGTCAAAGCGAGAGAAACAGCAGCATCACGTGGGCGGGAGGGGGCACAGCAGTGCCAGACCCCATAGGATCATATCCTTCACTCTCCTGTCAAACGGGAGAATGCTGCAATATCAAGAGAGAGGGAGGGGGCACAGCAGTACCTGACCCTGTAGGATCATACCCTTCACTTTCCTGTCAAACGTGAGAATGCTGCAATACCAAGAGAGAGGGAGGGGGCACAGCAGTATCCGATCCCGTAGGATCAAACACTCAATAGCCTCGTCCACGCGGGAGAAACAGCAGCATGAGGTGCGCAGGACGGGCCACAACATGACGTGACCCCGTAGGATCATACCCTTGGTCTTCATGTCAAAACGGGAGAATGCTGTAGTATCAAGAGAGAGGGAGGGGGCACAACAGTACCCGACCCCGTAGGATCAAACCCCCTATAACGTCGTCAAACCGAGAAAAACAGTAGCATCACGTGGGCTGGAGGGGGCACAGCAGTACCAAACCCCGTAGGATCATACCCTCTTCCTTCCCGTCAAACGGGAGAATACCGCACGATTAGGAATGCTGTAGTATCAAGAGAGAGGGAGGGGGCACAACAGTACCCGACCCCGTAGGATCAAACCCTCTATCACCTTGTCAAAGAGAGAGAAACAGCGGCATCACGTGGGCGGGGGGGGGCACAGCAGTGCCAGACCCCGTAGGATCATACCCTTCACTGTCCTGTCGAACGGGAGAATGCTGCAATATCAAGAGAGAAGGAGGGGGCACAGCAGTACCCGACCAGGTAGGATCAAACCCTCAATAACCTCGTCAACGTCGGAGAACAACAGCAGCATTACGTGGGCGGGAGGGGGCAAAAGAGTACCAGACCCCGTAGGATCAAACCCTCCACCCTCCCGTCAAACAGGAGAATACCGCAGGATCAAGAATGCTGTAGTATCAAGAAAGAGGAAGGAGGCACAACGGTACCCGACCCCGTAAGACCAAACCTTCTAAAACGTCGTCAAAGCGAGAGAAACAGCAGCATCACGTGGGCGGGAGGGGGCACAGCAGTGCCAGACCCCACAGGATCATATCCTTCACTCTCCTGTCAAACGGGAGAATGCTGCAATATCAAGAGAGAGGGAGGGGGCACAGCAGTACCTGACCCCGTAGGATCATGCCCTTCACTTTCCTGTCAAACGTGAGAATGCTGCAATACCAAGAGAGAGGGAGGGGGCACAGCAGTATCCGATCCCGTAGGATCAAACCCTAAATAGCCTTGTCCACGCGGGAGAAACATCAGCATGACGTGGGCAGGACGGGCCACAACATTACGAGACCCCGTAGGATCATACCCTTGGTCTTCATGTCAAACGGGAGAATGCTGTAGTATCAAGAGAGAGGGAGGGGGCACAACAGTACCCGACCCCGTAGGATCAAACCCCCTATAACGTCGTCAAACCGAGAAAAACAGTAGCATCACGTGGGCTGGAGGGGGCACAGCAGTACCAAACCCCGTAGGATCATACCCTCTTCCTTCCCGTCAAACGGGAGAATACCGCACGATTAAGAATGCTGTAGTATCAAGAGAGAGGGAGGGGGCACAACAGTACCCGACCCCGTAGGATCAAACCCTCTATCACCTTGTCAAAGAGAGAGAAACAGCGGCATCACGTGGGCGGGGGGGGGCACAGCAGTGCCAGACCCCGTAGGATCATACCCTTCACTTTCCTGTCGAACGGGAGGATGCTGCAATATCAAGAGAGAGAGAGGGGGCACAGCAGTACCCGACCAGGTAGGATCAAACCCTCAATAACCTCGTCAACGTCGGAGAACAACAGCAGCATTACGTGGGCGGGAGGGGGCAAAAGAGTACCAGACCCCCTAGGATCATACCCTCCACCCTCCCGTCAAACAGGAGAATACCGCAGGATCAAGAATGCTGTAGTATCAAGAAAGAGGAAGGGGGCACAACAGTACCCGACCCCGTAAGACCAAACCTTCTAAAACGTCGTCAAAGCGAGAGAAACAGCAGCATCACGTGGGCGGGAGGGGGCACAGCAGTGCCAGACCCCATAGGATCATATCCTTCACTCTCCTGTCAAACGGGAGAATGCTGCAATATCAAGAGAGAGGGAGGGGGCACAGCAGTACCTGACCCCGTAGGATCATACCCTTCACTTTCCTGTCAAACGTGAGAATGCTGCAATACCAAGAGAGAGGGAGGGGGCACAGCAGTATCCGATCCCGTAGGATCAAACACTCAATAGCCTCGTCCACGCGGGAGAAACAGCAGCATGAGGTGCGCAGGACGGGCCACAACATGACGTGACCCCGTAGGATCATACCCTTGGTCTTCATGTCAAAACGGGAGAATGCTGTAGTATCAAGAGAGAGGGAGGGGGCACAACAGTACCCGACCCCGTAGGATCAAACCCCCTATAACGTCGTCAAACCGAGAAAAACAGTAGCATCACGTGGGCTGGAGGGGGCACAGCAGTACCAAACCCCGTAGGATCATACCCTCTTCCTTCCCGTCAAACGGGAGAATACCGCACGATTAGGAATGCTGTAGTATCAAGAGAGAGGGAGGGGGCACAACAGTACCCGACCCCGTAGGATCAAACCCTCTATCACCTTGTCAAAGAGAGAGAAACAGCGGCATCACGTGGGCGGGGGGGGGCACAGCAGTGCCAGACCCCGTAGGATCATACCCTTCACTGTCCTGTCGAACGGGAGAATGCTGCAATATCAAGAGAGAAGGAGGGGGCACAGCAGTACCCGACCAGGTAGGATCAAACCCTCAATAACCTCGTCAACGTCGGAGAACAACAGCAGCATTACGTGGGCGGGAGGGGGCAAAAGAGTACCAGACCCCGTAGGATCAAACCCTCCACCCTCCCGTCAAACAGGAGAATACCGCAGGATCAAGAATGCTGTAGTATCAAGAAAGAGGAAGGAGGCACAACGGTACCCGACCCCGTAAGACCAAACCTTCTAAAACGTCGTCAAAGCGAGAGAAACAGCAGCATCACGTGGGCGGGAGGGGGCACAGCAGTGCCAGACCCCACAGGATCATATCCTTCACTCTCCTGTCAAACGGGAGAATGCTGCAATATCAAGAGAGAGGGAGGGGGCACAGCAGTACCTGACCCCGTAGGATCATGCCCTTCACTTTCCTGTCAAACGTGAGAATGCTGCAATACCAAGACAGAGGGAGGGGGCACAGCAGTATCCGATCCCGTAGGATCAAACCCTAAATAGCCTTGTCCACGCGGGAGAAACAGCAGCATGACGTGGGCAGGACGGGCCACAACATGACGAGACCCCGTAGGATCATACCCTTGGTCTTCATGTCAAACGGGAGAATGCTGTAGTATCAAGAGAGAGGGAGGGGGCACAACAGTACCCGACCCCGTAGGATCAAACCCCCTATAACGTCGTCAAACCGAGAAAAACAGTAGCATCACGTGGGCTGGAGGGGGCACAGCAGTACCAAACCCCGTAGGATCATACCCTCTTCCTTCCCGTCAAACGGGAGAATACCGCACGATTAAGAATGCTGTAGTATCAAGAGAGAGGGAGGGGGCACAACAGTACCCGACCCCGTAGGATCAAACCCTCTATCACCTTGTCAAAGAGAGAGAAACAGCGGCATCACGTGGGCGGGGGGGGGCACAGCAGTGCCAGACCCCGTAGGATCATACCCTTCACTTTCCTGTCGAACGGGAGGATGCTGCAATATCAAGAGAGAGAGAGGGGGCACAGCAGTACCCGACCAGGTAGGATCAAACCCTCAATAACCTCGTCAACGTCGGAGAACAACAGCAGCATTACGTGGGCGGGAGGGGGCAAAAGAGTACCAGACCCCGTAGGATCAAACCCTCCACCCTCCCGTCAAACAGGAGAATACCGCAGGATCAAGAATGCTGTAGTATCAAGAAAGAGGAAGGGGGCACAACAGTACCCGACCCGGTAAGACCAAACCTTCTAAAACGTCGTCAAAGAGAGAGAAACAGCAGCATCACGTGGGCGGGAGGGGGCACAGCAGTGCCAGACCCCAAAGGATCATATCCTTCACTCTCCTGTCAAACGGGAGAATGCTGCAATACCAAGACAGAGGGAGGGGGCACAGCAGTATCCGATCCCGTAGGATCAAACCTTCAATAGCCTCGTCCACGCGGGAGAAACAGCAGCATGACGTGGGCAGGACGGGCCACAACATGACGAGACCCCGTAGGATCATACCCTTGGTCTTCTTGTCAAACGGGAGAATGCTGTAGTGTCAAGAGAGAGGGAGGGGGCACAACAGTACCCGACCCCGTAGGATCAAACCCTCTATAACGTCGTCAAACCAAGAGAAACAGTAGCATCACGTGGGATGGAGGGGGCACAGCAGTACCAAACCCCGTAGGATCATGCCCTCCACCTTCCTGCCAAACGGGAGAATGATGCAGTATAAAGAGAGAGGGAGGGGGCACAACTGTACCAGACCCCGTAGGATCAGACCCCCTGTAACCTCGTCAAAGTCGGAGAATAAGAGCAGCATTACGTGGGCGGGAGGGGGCAAAACATTACCAGACCCCGTAGGGGCATACCCTCTTCCTTCCCGTCAAACATCAGAATACCGCACGATTAAGAATGCTGTAGTATCAAGAAAGAGGGAAGGGGCACAACAGTACCCGACCCCGTAGGATCAACCCCCTATAACCTTGTCAAAATTGGAGAACAACAGCAGCATAACGTGGGCGGGAGGGGGCAAAACAGTACCAGACGCCGTAGGAGCATACGCTCCACCTTTCCGTCAAACGGGAGAATACCGCCGGATCAAGAATGTTGTAGTATCAAGAAAGAGGGAGGGGGCACAGCAGTACCCGATCCCGTAGGATCAAACCCTCAATAACCTCGTCCACGCGGGAGAAACAGCAGCATGACGTGGGCAGGACGGGCCACAACATTACGAGACCCCGTAGGATCATACCCTTGGTCTTCATGTCAAACGGGAGAATGCTGTAATATCAAGAGAGAGGGAGGGGGCACAACAGTACCCGACCCCGTAGGATTAAACCCCCTATAACGTCGTCAAACCGAGAGAAACAGTAGCATCACGTGGGCTGGAGGGGGCACAGCAGTACCAAACCCCGTAGGATCATACCCTTCACCTTCCTGCCAAACGGGAGAATGATGCAGTATAAAGAGAGAGGGAGGGGGCACAACTGTACCAGACCCCGTAGGATCAGACCCCCTGTTACCTCGTCAAAGTCGGAGAATAACAGCAGCATTACGTGGGCGGGAGGGGGCAAAACATTACCAGACCCCGTAGGGGCATACCCTCTTCCTTCCCGTCAAACGGGAGAATACCGCACGATTAAGAATGCTGTAGTATAAAGAAAGAGGGAAGGGGCACAACAGTACCCGACCCCGAAGGATCAAACCCTCTATCACCTCGTCATAGCGAGAGAAACAGCAGCATCACGTGGGCGGGGGTGGGCACACCAGTGCCAGACCCCGTAGGATCATACCCTTCACTTTCCTGTCGAACGGGAGAATGCTGCAATATCATGAGAGAGGGAGGGGGCACAGCAGTACCCGACCAGGTAGGATCAAACCCTCATTTACCTCGTCCACGCGGGTGAAACAGAAGCATGACGTGGGCGGGAAGGGCCAAAACATTACGAGACCCCCTAGGATCATACCCTTCACCTTGCCGTCAAACGGGATAATGCTGCAGTATCAAGAGAGAGGGAGGGGGCACAACAGTACCCGACCCCGTATGATTAAACCCCCTATAACCTCGTCAAAGTCGGAGAACAACAGCAGCATTACGTGGGCGGGAGGGGGCACAACAGTACCAGACCCCGTAGGAGCATACCCTCTTCCTTCCCGTCAAACGGGAGAATACCGCACGATTAAGAATGCTGTAGTATCAAGAGAGAGGGAGGGGGCACAACAGTACCTGACCCCGTAGGATCAAACCCTCTATCACCTTTTTAAAGAGAGAGAAACAGCGGCATCACGTGGGCGGGGGGGGGCACAGCAGTGCCAGACCCCGTAGGATCATACCCTTCACTTTCCTGTCGAACGGGAGAATGCTGCAATATCAAGAGAGAGGTTGGGGGCACAGCAGTACCCGACCAGGTAGGATCAAACCCTCAATAACCTCGTCCACGCGGGAGAAACTGCAGCATGACGTGGGCGGGAGGGGCCACAACATTACGAGACCCCCTAGGATCATACCCTTGACCTTCATGTCAAACGGGAGAATGCTGCAGTATCAAGAGAGCTGGAGGGGGCACAACAGTACCCAACCCCGTAAGGTCGCTGTAGTATCAAGAGAAAGGAAGGAGGCACAACAGTACACGACCCCGTAGGATCAAACCCTCAATAAACTCGTCCACGCGGGAGAAACAGAAGCATGACGTGGGCAGGAGGGGCCACAACATTACGAGACCCCGTAGGATCATACCCTTGACCTTCATGTCAAACGGGGGAATGCTGCAGTGTGAAGAGAGAGGGAGGGGGCATAGCAGTACCCGACCCCGTAGGATCAAACCCTCTATATCCTCGTCAAAGCGGAAAAAACAGCAGCATCACGTGGGTGGTAGGGGGCACAACAGTACCAGACCCCACAGGAGCATACCCTCCACCTTCCCGTCAAACGGGAGAATGCTGCAGGATCAAGAATGCTGTAGTATCAAGAGAGAGGGAGGGGGCACAACAGTACCCGAACCCGTAGGATCAAACCCTCTAAACCCTCGTCAAAACGGGAGAAACAGCAGCATTACGTGAGCGGGAGTGGGCCCGACAGTACCAGACCCCGTAGGAGCATACCCTCCACCTTCCCGTCCAACGGGAGAATGCTGCAGTATCAAAAGAGATGGAGGGGGCACATCAGTACCAGACCCCGTAGGATCGAACTCTCTATTACATCGTCAAAGCGGGAGAAACAGCAGCATCACGTGGGCGGGAGGGGGCACAACACTACCAAACCCCGTAGGATCCAACCGTTACCTTCCCGTCAAACGGGAGAATGCCGCAGGATCAAGTTGGCTGTAGTATCAAGAGAGAGGGAGGAGGCACAACAGTACCCTACCCCGTAGAATCAAACCCTCTAAACGCTCGTCAAAGCGGGAGAAAAACAGCAGCATTACGTGGGCGGGAAGGGGCACAACAGTACCAGTCCCCGTAGGAGCACGCCCTCCACCTTCCCGTCAAACGGGGGAATGCTGCAGTGTGAAGAGAGAGGGAGGGGGCATAGCAGTACCCGACCCCGTAGGATCAAACCCTCTATATCCTCGTCAAAGCGGAAAAAACAGCAGCATCACGTGGGTGGTAGGGGGCACAACAGTACCAGACCCCGTAGGAGCATACCCTCCACCTTCCCGTCAAACGGGAGAGTGCTGCAGGATCAAGAATGCTGTAGTATCAAGAGAGAGGGAGGGGGCACAACAGTACCCGACCCCGTAGGATCAAACCCTCTTAACCCTCGTCAAAACGGGAGAAACAGCAGCATTACGTGAGCGGGAGTGGGCCCGACAGTACCAGACCCCGTAGGAGCATACCCTCCACCTTCCCGTCAAACGGGAGAATGCTGCAGTATCAAAAGAGATGGAGGGGGCACAGCAGTACCAGACCCCGTAGGATCGAACTCTCTATTACATCGTCAAAGCGGGAGAAACAGCAGCATCACGTGGGCGGGAGGGGGCACAACACTACCAAACCCCGTAGGATCCAACCGTTACCTTCCCGTCAAACGGGAGAATGGCGCAGGATCAAGTTGGCTGTAGTATCAAGAGAGAGGGAGGAGGCACAACAGTACCCTACCCCGTAGGATCAAACCCTCTAAACGCTCGTCAAAGCGGGAGAAAAACAGCAGCATTACGTGGGCGGGATAGGGCACAACAGTACCAGACCCCGTAGGAGCACGCCCTCCACCTTCCCGTCAAACGGGGGAATGCTGCATTATGAAGAGAGAGGGAGGGGGCATAGCAGTACCCGACCCCGTAGGATCAAACCCTCTATATCCTCGTCAAAGCGGAAAAAACAGCAGCATCACGTGGGTGGTAGGGGGCACAACAGTACCAGACCCCGTAGGAGCATACCCTCCACCTTCCCGTCAAACGGGATAATGCTGCATGATCAAGAATGCTGTAGTATCAAGAGAGAGGGAGGGGGCAGAAATGTACCCGACCCCGTAGGATCAAACCCTCTAAACCCTCGTCAAAACGGGAGAAACAGCAGCATTACGTGAGCGGGAGTGGGCCCGACAGTACCAGACCCCGTAGGAGCATACCCTCCACCTTCCCGTCAAACGGGAGAATGCTGCAGTATCAAAAGAGATGGAGGGGGCACAGCAGTACCAGACCCCGTAGGATCGAACTCTCTATTACATCGTCAAAGCGGGAGAAACAGCAGCATCACGTGGGCGGGAGGGGGCACAACACTACCAAACCCCGTAGGATCCAACCGTTACCTTCCCGTCAAACGGGAGAATGGCGCCGGATCAAGTTGGCTGTAGTATCAAGAGAGAGGGAGGAGGCACAACAGTACCCTACCCCGTAGGATCAAACCCTCTAAACGCTCGTCAAAGCGGGAGAAAAACAGCAGCATTACGTGGACGGGATAGGGCACAACAGTACCAGACCCCGTAGGAGCACGCCCTCCACCTTCCCGTCAAACGGGGGAATGCTGCAGTGTGAAGAGAGAGGGAGGGGGCATAGCAGTACCCGACCCCGTAGGATCAAACCCTCTATATCCTCGTCAAAGCGGAAAAAACAGCAGCATCACGTGGGTGGTAGGGGGCACAACAGTACCAGACCCCGTAGGAGCATACCCTCCACCTTCCCGTCAAACGGGAGAGTGCTGCAGGATCAAGAATGCTGTAGTATCAAGAGAGAGGGAGGGGGCACAACAGTACCCGACCCCGTAGGATCAAACCCTCTTAACCCTCGTCAAAACGGGAGAAACAGCAGCATTACGTGAGCGGGAGTGGGCCCGACAGTACCAGACCCCGTAGGAGCATACCCTCCACCTTCCCGTCAAACGGGAGAATGCTGCAGTATCAAAAGAGATGGAGGGGGCACAGCAGTACCAGACCCCGTAGGATCGAACTCTCTATTACATCGTCAAAGCGGGAGAAACAGCAGCATCACGTGGGCGGGAGGGGGCACAACACTACCAAACCCCGTAGGATCCAACCGTTACCTTCCCGTCAAACGGGAGAATGGCGCAGGATCAAGTTGGCTGTAGTATCAAGAGAGAGGGAGGAGGCACAACAGTACCCTACCCCGTAGGATCAAACCCTCTAAACGCTCGTCAAAGCGGGAGAAAAACAGCAGCATTACGTGGGCGGGATAGGGCACAACAGTACCAGACCCCGTAGGAGCACGCCCTCCACCTTCCCGTCAAACGGGGGAATGCTGCATTATGAAGAGAGAGGGAGGGGGCATAGCAGTACCCGACCCCGTAGGATCAAACCCTCTATATCCTCGTCAAAGCGGAAAAAACAGCAGCATCACGTGGGTGGTAGGGGGCACAACAGTACCAGACCCCGTAGGAGCATACCCTCCACCTTCCCGTCAAACGGGATAATGCTGCATGATCAAGAATGCTGTAGTATCAAGAGAGAGGGAGGGGGCAGAAATGTACCCGACCCCGTAGGATCAAACCCTCTAAACCCTCGTCAAAACGGGAGAAACAGCAGCATTACGTGAGCGGGAGTGGGCCCGACAGTACCAGACCCCGTAGGAGCATACCCTCCACCTTCCCGTCAAACGGGAGAATGCTGCAGTATCAAAAGAGATGGAGGGGGCACAGCAGTACCAGACCCCGTAGGATCGAACTCTCTATTACATCGTCAAAGCGGGAGAAACAGCAGCATCACGTGGGCGGGAGGGGGCACAACACTACCAAACCCCGTAGGATCCAACCGTTACCTTCCCGTCAAACGGGAGAATGGCGCCGGATCAAGTTGGCTGTAGTATCAAGAGAGAGGGAGGAGGCACAACAGTACCCTACCCCGTAGGATCAAACCCTCTAAACGCTCGTCAAAGCGGGAGAAAAACAGCAGCATTACGTGGACGGGATAGGGCACAACAGTACCAGACCCCGTAGGAGCACGCCCTCCACCTTCCCGTCAAACGGGGGAATGCTGCAGTGTGAAGAGAGAGGGAGGGGGCATAGCAGTACCCGACCCCGTAGGATCAAACCCTCTATATCCTCGTCAAAGCGGAAAAAACAGCAGCATCACGTGGGTGGTAGGGGGCACAACAGTACCAGACCCCGTAGGAGCATACCCTCCACCTTCCCGTCAAACGCGAGAATGCTGCAGGATCAAGAATGCTGTAGTATCAAGAGAGAGGGAGGGGGCAGAACAGTACCCGACCCCGTAGGATCAAACCCTCTAAACCCTCGTCAAAACGGGAGAAACAGCAGCATTACGTGAGCGGGAGTGGGCCCGACAGTACCAGACCCCGTAGGAGCATACCCTCCACCTTCCCGTCAAACGGGAGAATGCTGCAGTATCAAAAGAGATGGAGGGGGCACAGCAGTACCAGACCCCGTAGGATCGAACTCTCTATTACATCGTCAAAGCGGGAGAAACAGCAGCATCACGTGGGCGGGAGGGGGCACAACACTACCAAACCCCGTAGGATCCAACCGTTACCTTCCCGTCAAACGGGAGAATGCCGCAGGATCAAGTTGGCTGTAGTATCAAGAGAGAGGGAGGAGGCACAACAGTACCCTACCCCGTAGGATCAAACCCTCTAAACGCTCGTCAAAGCGGGAGAAAAACAGCAGCATTACGTGGGCGGGAAGGGGCACAACAGTACCAGACCCCGTAGGAGCACGCCCTCCACCTTCCCGTCAAACGGGGGAATGCTGAAGTGTGAAGAGAGAGGGAGGGGGCATAGCAGTGCCCGACCCCGTAGGATCAAACCCTCTATATCCTCGTCAAAGCGGAAAAAACAGCAGCATCACGTGTGTGGTAGGGGGCACAACAGTACCAGACCCAGTAGGAGCATACCCTCCACCTTCCCGTCAAACGGGAGAATGCTGCATGATCAAGAATGCTGTAGTATCAAGAGAGAGGGAGGGGGCAGAACAGTACCCGACCTCGTAGGATCAAACCCTCTAAACCCTCGTCAAAACGGGAGAAACAGCAGCATTACGTGAGCGGGAGTGGGCCCGACAGTACCAGACCCCGTAGGAGCATACCCTCCACCTTCCCGTCAAACGGGAGAATGCTGCAGTATCAAAAGAGATGGAGGGGGCACAGCAGTACCAGACCCCGTAGGATCGAACTCTCTATTACATCGTCAAAGCGGGAGAAACAGCAGCATCACGTGGGCGGGAGGGGGCACAACACTAACGAACCCCGTAGGATCCAACCGTTACCTTCCCGTCAAACGGGAGAATGCCGCAGGATCAAGTTGGCTGTAGTATCAAGAGAGAGGGAGGAGGCACAACAGTACCCTACCCCGTAGGATCAAACCCTCTAAACGCTCGTCAAAGCGGGAGAAAAACAGCAGCATTACGTGGGCGGGAAGGGGCACAACAGTACCAGACCCCGTAGGAGCACGCCCTCCACCTTCCAGTCAAACGGGGGAATGCTGCAGTGTGAAGAGAGAGGGAGGGGGCATAGCAGTACCCGACCCCGTAGGATCAAACCCTCTATATCCTCGTCAAAGCGGAAAAAACAGCAGCATCACGTGGGTGGTAGGGGGCACAACAGTACCAGACCCCGTAGGAGCATACCCTCCACCTTCCCGTCAAAGAGAGAGAATGCTGCATGATCAAGAATGCTGTAGTATCAAGAGAGAGGGAGGGGGCACAACAGTACCCGACCCCGTAGGATCAAACCCTCTAAACCCTCGTCAAAACGGGAGAAACAGCAGCATTACGTGAGCGGGAGTGGGCCCGACAGTAGCAGACCCCGTAGGAGCATACCCTCCACCTTCCCGTCAAACGGGAGAATGCTGCAGTATCAAAAGAGATGGAGGGGGCACAGCAGTACCAGACCCCGTAGGATCGAACCCTCTATAACCTCGTCAAAGCGGGAGAAACAGCAGCATCACGTGGGCGGGAGGGGGCACAACACTACCAAACCCCGTAGAATCCAACCGTTACCTTCCCGTCAAACGGGAGAATGGCGCAGGATCAAGTTGGCTGTAGTATCAAGAGAGAGGGAGGAGGCACACCAGTACCCGACCCCGTAGAATCAAACCCTCTAAACGCTCGTCAAAGCGAGAGAAAAACAGCAGCATTACGTGGGCGGGAGGGGGCACAACAGTACCAGACCCCGTAGGAGCACGCCCTCCACCTTCCCGTCAAACGGGGGAATGCTGCAGTGTGAAGAGAGAGGGAGGGGGCATAGCAGTACCCGACCCCGTAGGATCAAACCCTCTATATCCTCGTCAAAGCGGAAGAAACAGCAGCATCACGTGGGTGGTAGGGGGCACAACAGTACCAGACCCCGTAGGAGCATACCCTCCACCTTCCCGTCAAACGGGAGAATGCTGCATGATCAAGAATGCTGTAGTATCAAGAGAGAGGGAGGGGGCACAACAGTACCCGACCCCGTAGGATCAAACCCTCTCAACCCTCGTCAAAACAGGAGAAACAGCAGCATTACGTGAGCGGGAGTGGGCCCGACAGTACCAGACCCCGTAGGAGCATACCCTCCACCTTCCCGTCAAACGGGAGAATGCTGCAGTATCAAAAGAGATGGAGGGGGCACAGCAGTACCAGACCCTGTAGGATCGAACCCTCTATAACCTCGTCAAAGCGGGAGAAACAGCAGCATCACGTGGGTGGGAGGGGGCACAACACTACCAAACCCCGTAGAATCCAACGGTTACCTTCCCGTCAAACGGGAGAATGGCGCAGTATCAAGTTGGCTGTAGTATCAAGAGAGAGGGAGGAGGTACACCAGTACCCGACCCCGTAGGATCAAACCCTCTAAACGCTCGTCAAAGCGGGAGAAAAACAGCAGCATTACGTGGGCGGGAAGGGGCACAACAGTACCAGTCCCCGTAGGAGCACGCCCTCCACCTTCCCGTCAAACGGGGGAATGCTGCAGTGTGAAGAGAGAGGGAGGGGGCATAGCAGTACCGGACCCCGTAGGATCAAACCCTCTATATCCTCGTCAAAGCGAAAAAAACAGCAGCATCACGTGGGTGGTAGGGGGCACAACAGTACCAGACCCCGTAGGAGCATACCCTCCACCTTCCCGTCAAACGGGAGAGTGCTGCAGGATCAAGAATGCTGCAGTATCAAGAGAGAGGGAGGGGGCACAACAGTACCCGACCCCGTAGGATCAAACCCTCTTAACCCTCGTCAAAACGGGAGAAACAGCAGCATTACGTGAGCGGGAGTGGGCCCGACAGTACCAGACCCCGTAGGAGCATACCCTCCACCTTCCCGTCAAACAGGAGAATGCTGCAGTATCAAAAGAGATGGAGGGGGCACAGCAGTACCAGACCCTGTAGGATCGAACTCTCTATTACATCGTCAAAGCGGGAGAAACAGCAGCATCACGTGGGCGGGAGGGGGCACAACACTACCAAACCCCGTAGGATCCAACCGTTACCTTCCCGTCAAACGGGAGAATGCCGCAGGATCAAGTTGGCTGTAGTATCAAGAGAGAGGGAGGAGGCACAACAGTACCCTACCCCGTAGGATCAAACCCTCTAAACGCTCGTCAAAGCGGGAGAAAAACAGCAGCATTACGTGGGCGGGATAGGGCACAACAGTACCAGACCCCGTAGGAGCACGCCCTCCACCTTCCCGTCAAACGGGGGAATGCTGCAGTGTGAAGAGAGAGGGAGGGGGCATAGCAGTACCCGACCCCGTAGGATCAAACCCTCTATATCCTCGTCAAAGCGGAAAAAACAGCAGCATCACGTGGGTGGTAGGGGGCACAACAGTACCAGACCCCGTAGGAGCATACCCTCCACCTTCCCGTCAAACGGGAGAATGCTGCAGTATCAAAAGAGATGGAGGGGGCACAGCAGTACCAGACCCCGTAGGATCGAACTCTCTATTACATCGTCAAAGCGGGAGAAACAGCAGCATCACGTGGGCGGGAGGGGGCACAACACTACCAAACCCCGTAGGATCCAACCGTTACCTTCCCGTCAAACGGGAGAATGCTGCAAGATCAAGTTGGCTGTAGTATCAAGAGAGAGGGAGGAGGCACAACAGTACCCTACCCCATAGGATCAAACCCTCTAAACGCTCGTCAAAGCGGGAGAAAAACAGCAGCATTACGTGGGCGGGAGGGGGCACAACAGTACCAGACCCCGTAGGAGCACGCCCTCCACCTTCCCGTCTAACGGGAGAATGCCGCAGGATCAAGTTGGCTGTAGTATCAAGAGAGAGGGAGGAGGCACAACAGTACCCTACCCCGTAGGATCAAACCCTCTAAACGCTCGTCAAAGCGGGAGAAAAACAGCAGCATTGCGTGGGCGGGATAGGGCACAACAGTACCAGACCCCGTAGGAGCACGCCCTCCACCTTCCCGTCAAACGGGGGAATGCTGCAGTGTGAAGAGAGAGGGAGGGGGCATAGCAGTACCCGACCCCGTAGGATCAAACCCTCTATATCCTCGTCAAAGCGGAAGAAACAGCAGCATCACGTGGGTGGTAGGGGGCACAACAGTACCAGACCCCGTAGGAGCATACCCTCCACCTTCCCGTCAAACGGGAGAATGCTGCATGATCAAGAATGCTGTAGTATCAAGAGAGAGGGAGGGGGCACAACAGTACCCGACCCCGTAGGATCAAACCCTCTAAACCCTCGTCAAAACAGGAGAAACAGCAGCATTACGTGAGCGGGAGTGGGCCCGACAGTAGCAGACCCCGTAGGAGCATACCCTCCACCTTCCCGTCAAACGGGAGAATGCTGCAGTATCAAAAGAGATGGAGGGGGCACAGCAGTACCAGACCCTGTAGGATCGAACTCTCCATAACCTCGTCAAAGCGGGAGAAAAACAGCAGCATTACGTGGGCGGGATAGGGCACAACAGTACCAGTCCCCGTAGGAGCACGCCCTCCACCTTCCCGTCAAACGGGGGAATGCTGCAGTGTGAAGAGAGAGGGAGGGGGCATAGCAGTACCCGACCCCGTAGGATCAAACCCTCTATATCCTCGTCAAAGCGGAAAAAACAGCAGCATCACGTGGGTGGTAGGGGGCACAACAGTACCAGACCCCGTAGGAGCATACCCTCCACCTTCCCGTCAAACGCGAGAATGCTGCAGGATCAAGAATGCTGTAGTATCAAGAGAGAGGGAGGGGGCACAACAGTACCCGACCCCGTAGGATCAAACCCTCTAAACCCTCGTCAAAACGGGAGAAACAGCAGCACTACGTGAGCGGGAGTGGGCCCGACAGTACCAGACCCCGTAGGAGCATACCCTCCACCTTCCCGTCAAACGGGAGAATGCTGCAGTATCAAAGGAGATGGAGGGGGCACAGCAGTACCAGACCCCGTAGGATCGAACTCTCTATTACATCGTCAAAGCGGGAGAAACAGCAGCATCACGTGGGCGGGAGGGGGCACAACACTACCAAACCCCGTAGAATCCAACCGTTACCTTCCCGTCAAACGGGAGAATGGCGCAATATCAAGTTGGCTGTAGTATCAAGAGAGAGGGAGGAGGCACACCAGTACCCGACCCCGTAGAATCAAACCCTCTAAACGCTCGTCAAAGCGGGAGAAAAACAGCAGCATTACGTGGGCGGGAAGGGGCACAACAGTACCAGACCCCGTAGGAGCACGCCCTCCACCTTCCCGTCAAACGGGGGAATGCTGCAGTGTGAAGAGAGAGGGAGGGGGCATAGCAGTACCCGACCCCGTAGGATCAAACCCTCTATATCCTCGTCAAAGCGGAAAAAACAGCAGCATCACGTGGGTGGTAGGGGGCACAACAGTACCAGACCCCGTAGGAGCATACCCTCCACCTTCCCGTCAAACGGGAGAATGCTGCAGGATCAAGAATGCTGTAGTATCAAGAGAGAGGGAGGGGGCACAACAGTACCCGACCCCGTAGGATCAAACCCTCTAAACCCTCGTCAAAACGGGAGAAACAGCAGCATTACGTGAGCGGGAGTGGGGCCGACAGTACCAGACCCCGTAGGAGCATACCCTCCACCTTTCCGTCAAACGGGAGAATGCTGCAGTATCAAAAGAGATGGAGGGGGCTCAGCAGTACCAGACCCCGTAGGATCGAACTCTCTATTACATCGTCAAAGCGGGAGAAACAGCAGCATCACGTGGGCGGGAGGGGGCACAACACTACCAAACCCCGTAGAATCCAACCGTTACCTTCCCGTCAAACGGGAGAATGCTGCAGGATCAAGTTGGCTGTAGTATCAAGAGAGAGGGAGAAGGCACAACAGTACCCTACCCCGTAGGATCAAACCCTCTAAACGCTCGTCAAAGCGGGAGAAAAACAGCAGCATTACGTGGGCGGGATAGGGCACAACAGTACCAGACCCCGTAGGAGCACGCCCTCCACCTTCCCGTCAAACGGGGGAATGCTGCAGTGTGAAAAGAGAGGGAGGGGGCACAGCAGTACCCGACCCCGTAGGATCAAACCCTCTAAACCCTTGTCAAAACAGGACAAACAGCAGCATTACGTGAGCGGGAGTGGGCCCGACAGTACCAGACCCCGTAGGAGCATACCCTCCACCTTCCCGTCAAACGGGAGAATGCTGCAGTATCAAGAGAGAGGGAGGAGGCACAACAGTACCCTACCCCGTAGGATCAAACCCTCTAAACGCTCGTCAAAGCGGGAGAAAAACAGCAGCATTACGTGGGCGGGATAGGGCACAACAGTACCAGACCCCGTAGGAGCATACCCTCCACCTTCCCGTCAAACGGGAGAATGCTGCAGGATCAAGAATGCTGTAGTATCAAGAGAGAGGGAGGGGGCACAACAGTACCCGACCCCGTAGGATCAAACCCTCTAAACCCTCGTCAAAACGGGAGAAACAGCAGCATTACGTGAGCGGGAGTGGGCCCGACAGTACCAGACCCCGTAGGAGCATACCCTCCACCTTCCCGTCAAACGGGAGAATGCTGCAGTATCAAAAGAGATGGAGGGGGCACAGCAGTACCAGACCCCGTAGGATCGAACGCTCTATTACATCGTCAAAGCGGGAGAAACAGCAGCATCACGTGGGCGGGAGGGGGCACAACACTACCAAACCCCGTAGAATCCAACCGTTACCTTCCCGTCAAACGGGAGAATGCTGCAGGATCAAGAATGCTGTAGTATCAAGAGAGAGGGAGGGGGCACAACAGTACCCGACCCCGTAGGATCAAACCCTCTAAACCCTCGTCAAAACGGGAGAAACAGCAGCATTACGTGAGCGGGAGTGGGCCCGACAGTACCAGACCCCGTAGGCGCATACCCTCCACCTTCCCGTCAAACGGGAGAATGCTGCAGTATCAAAAGAGATGGAGGGGGCACAGCAGTACCAGACCCCGTAGGATCGAACTCTCTATTACATCGTCAAAGCGGGAGAAACAGCAGCATCACGTGGGCGGGAGGGGGCACAACACTACCAAACCCCGTAGAATCCAACCGTTACCTTCCCGTCCAACGGGAGAATGCTGCAGGATCAAGTTGGCTGTAGTATCAAGAGAGAGGGAGGAGGCACAACAGTACCCGACCCCGTAGGATCAAACCCTCTAAACGCTCGTCAAAGCGGGAGAAAAACAGCAGCATTACGTGGGCGGGATAGGGCACAACAGTACCAGACCCCGTAGGAGCACGCCCTCCACCTTCCCGTCAAACGGGGGAATGCTGCAGGATCAAGTTGGCTGTAGTATCAAGAGAGAGGGAGGAGGCACAACAGTACCCGACCCCGTAGGATCAAACCCTCTAAACGCTCGTCAAAGCGGGAGAAAAACAGCAGCATTACGTGGGCGGGATAGGGCACAACAGTACCAGACCCCGTAGGAGCACGCCCTCCACCTTCCCGTCAAACGGGGGAATGCTGCAGTGTGAAGAGAGAGGGAGGGGGCACAGCAGTACCCGACCCCGTAGGATCAAACCCTCTATATCCTCGTCAAAGCGGGAGAAACAGCAGCATCACGTGGGTGGTAGGGGGCACAACAGTACCAGACCCCGTAGGAGCATACCCTCCACCTTCCCGTCAAACGGGAGAATGCTGCAGGATCAAGAATGCTGTAGTATCAAGAGAGAGGGAGGGGGCACAACAGTACCCGACCCCGTAGGATCAAACCCTCTAAACCCTCGTCAAAACGGGAGAAACAGCAGCATTACGTGAGCGGGAGTGGGCCCGACAGTACCAGACCCCGTAGGAGCATACCCTCCACCTTCCCGTCAAACGGGAGAATGCTGCAGTATCAAAAGAGATGGAGGGGGCACAGCAGTACCAGACCCCGTAGGATCGAACTCTCTATTACATCGTCAAAGCGGGAGGAACAGCAGCATCACGTGGGCGGGAGGGGGCACAACACTACCAAACCCCGTAGATTCCAACCGTTACCTTCCCGTCAAACGGGAGAATGCTGCAGGATCAAGTTGGCTGTAGTATCAAGAGAGAGGGAGGAGGCACAACAGTACCCTACCCCGTAGGATCAAACCCTCTAAACGCTCGTCAAAGCGGGAGAAAAACAGCAGCATTACGTGGGCGGGATAGGGCACAACAGTACCAGACCCCGTAGGAGCACGCCCTCCACCTTCCCGTCAAACGGGGGAATGCTGCAGTGTGAAGAGAGAGGGAGGGGGCATAGCAGTACCCGACCCCGTAGGATCAAACCCTCTATATCCTCGTCAAAGCGGAAAAAACAGCAGCATCACGTGGGTGGTAGGGGGCACAACAGTACCAGACCCCGTAGGAGCATACCCTCCACCTTCCCGTCAAACGGGAGAATGCTGCATGATCAAGAATGCTGTAGTATCAAGAGAGAGGGAGGGGGCACAACAGTACCCGACCCCGTAGGATCAAACCCTCTAAACCCTCGTCTAAACGGGAGAAACAGCGGCATTACGTGAGCGGGAGTGGGCCCGACAGTACCAGACCCCGTAGGAGCATACCCTCCACCTTCCCGTCAAACGGGAGAATGCTGCAGTATCAAAAGAGATGGAGGGGGCACAGCAGTACCAGACCCTGTAGGATCGAACTCTCTATAACCTCGTCAAAGCGGGAGAAACAGCAGCATCACGTGGGCGGGAGGGGGCACAACACTACCAAACGCCGTAGAATCCAACCGTTACCTTCCCGTCAAACGGGAGAATGGCGCAGGATCAAGTTGGCTGTAGTATCAAGAGAGAGGGAGGAGGCACACCAGCACCCGACCCCGTAGGATCAAAGCCTCTATATCCTCGTCAAAGCGGAAAAAACAGCAGCATCACGTGGGTGGTAGGGGGCACAACAGTACCAGACCCCGTAGGAGCATACCCTCCACCTTCCCGTCAAACGGGAGAATGCTGCATGATCAAGAATGCTGTAGTATCAAGAGAGAGGGAGGGGGCACAACAGTACCCGACCCTGTAGGATCAAACCCTCTAAACCCTCGTCAAAACGGGAGAAACAGCAGCATTACGTGAGCGGGAGTGGGCCCGACAGTACCAGACCCCGTAGGAGCATACCCTCCACCTTCCCGTCAAACGGGAGAATGCTGCAGTATCAAAAGAGATGGAGGGGGCACAGCAGTACCAGACCCTGTAGGATCGAACTCTCTAAACCCTCGTCAAAGCGGGAGAAACAGCAGCATCACGTGGGCGGGAGGGGGCACAACACTTCCAAACCCCGTAGAATCCAACCGTTACCTTCCCGTCAAACGGGAGAATGGCGCAGGATCAAGTTGGCTGTAGTATCAAGAGAGAGGGAGGAGGCACACCAGTACCCTACCCCGTAGAATCAAACCCTCTAAACGCTCGTCAAAGCGGGAGAAAAACAGCAGCATTACGTGGGCGGGAAGGGGCACAACAGTACCAGACCCCGTAGGAGCACGCCCTCCACCTTCCCGTCAAACGGGGGAATGCTGCAGTGTGAAGAGAGAGGGAGGGGGCATAGCAGTACCCGACCCCGTAGGATCAAACCCTCTATATCCTCGTCAAAGCGGAAAAAACAGCAGCATCACGTGGGTGGTAGGGGGCACAACAGTACCAGACCCCGTAGGAGCATACCCTCCACCTTCCCGTCAAACGGGAGAATGCTGCATGATCAAGAATGCTGTAGTATCAAGAGAGAGGGAGGGGGCACAACAGTACACGACCCGGTAGGATCAAACCCTCTAAACCCTCGTCTAAACGGGAGAAACAGCAGCATTACGTGAGCGGGAGTGGGCCCGACAGTACCAGACCCCGTAGGAGCATACCCTCCACCTTCCCGTCAAACGGGAGAATGCTGCAGTATCAAAAGAGATGGAGGGGGCACAGCAGTACCAGACCCCGTAGGATCGAACTCTCTATTACATCGTCAAAGCGGGAGAAACAGCAGCATCACGTGGGCGGGAGGGGGCACAACACTACCAAACCCCGTAGGATCCAACCCTTACCTTCCCGTCAAACAGGAGAATGCCGCAGGATCAAGTTGGCTGTAGTATCAAGAGAGAGGGAGGAGGCACAACAGTACCCTACCCCGTAGGATCAAACCCTCTAAACGCTCGTCAAAGCGGGAGAAAAACAGCAGCATTACGTGGGTGGGAAGGGGCACAACAGTACCAGACCCCGTAGGAGCACGCCCTCCACCTTCCCGTCAAACGGGAGAAGGCTGCAGTGCGAAGAGAGAGGGAGGGGGCATAGCAGTACCCGACCCCGTAGGATCAAACCCTCTATAACCTCGTCAAAGCGGAAGAAACAGCAGCATCACGTGGGTGGGAGGGGGCACAACAGTACCAGACCCCGTAGGAGCATATCCTCTAAACCCTCGTCTAAACGGGAGAATCAGCCGCATTACGTGAGCGGGAGTGGGCACAACAGTACCAGACCCCGTAGGAGCATACCCTCCACCTTCCTGTCAAACGGGACAATCCTGCAGGATCAAGGATGCTGTAGTATCGAGGTAAAGGGAGGGGGCACAACAGTACCCGACCTCGTAGGATCAAACCTTCTATAACCTTGTCAAAAGGGGAGAAACAGCAGCATCATGTGGGTGGTAGGGGGCACAACAGTACCAGACCCCGTAGGAGCATACCATCCACCTTCCCGTCAAACGGGAGAATGCTGCATGATCAAGAATGCTGTAGTATCAAGAGAGAGGGAGGGGGCACAACAGTACCCTACCCCGTAGGATCAAACCTTCTAAACCCTCGTCAAAACGGGAGAAACAGCAGCATTACGTGAGCGGGAGTGGGCCCGACAGTACCAGACCCCGTAGGAGCATACCCTCCACCTTCCCGTCAAACGGGAGAATGCTGCAGTATCAAAAGAGATGGAGGGGGCACAGCAGTACCAGACCCTGTAGGATCGAACTCTCTATAACCTCGTCAAAGCGGGAGAAACAGCAGCATCACGTGGGCGGGAGGGGGCACAACACTACCAAACCCCGTAGAATCCAACCGTTACCTTCCCGTCAAACGGGAGAATGGCGCAGGATCAAGTTGGCTGTAGTATCAAGAGAGAGGGAGGAGGCACAAAAGTACCCTACCTGTAAGATCAAACCCTCTAAACGCTCGTCAAAGCAGGAGAAAAACAGCAGTATTACGTGGGCGAGAAGATGCACAACACTACCAGACCCCGTAGGAGCACGCCCTCCACCTTCCCGTCAAACGGGAGAATGCTGCAGTGTGAAGAGAGAGGGAGGGGGCATAGCAGTACCCGACCCCGTAGGATCAAACCCTCTATAACCTCGTCAAAGCGGAAGAAACAGCAGCATCACGCGGGTGGGAGGGGGCACAACACTACCAGACCCCGTAGGAGCATACTCTCCACCTTCCCGTCAAACGGGAGAATGCTGCAGGATCAAGAATGCTGTAGTATGAAGAGAGAGGGATGGGGGCACAACAGTACCCGACCCGTAGGATCAAACCCTCTAAGCGCTCGTCAAAGCGGGAAAAAAACAGCAGCATCACGTGGGTGGGAGGGAGCACAACAGTACCAGACCCCGTAGGAGCATACCCTCCACCTTTCCGTCAAACGGGAGAATGCTGCAGTGTGAAGAGAGAGGGAGGGGGCACAGCAGTACCCGACCCCGTAGGATCAAACCCTCTATAACCTCGTCAAAGCGGAAGAAACAGCAGCATCACGTGGGCGGGAGGCGGCACAACAGTACCAGGCCCCGTAGGATTCAACCCTTACCTTCCCGTCAAACGGGAGAATGCTGCAGTGTGAAGAGAGAGGGAGGGGGCATAGCAGTACCCGACCCCGTAGGATCAAACCCTCTATATCCTCCTCAAAGCGGAAGCATCAGCAGCATCACGTGGGCGGGAGTGGGCACAACACTACCAGACCCCGTAGGATCATACCCTCCACCTTTCCGTCAAACGGGAGAATGCTGCAGGATCAAGAATGCTGTAGTATCAAGAGAGAGGAAGGGGGCACAACAGTACCCGACCCCGTAGGATCAAACCCTCTATAACCTCGTCAAAACGGGAGAAACAGGAGCATAACGTGGGCGGGAGGGGGCACAAGAGTAACAGACCCCGCAGGAGCATACCCCCCACCTTTCCGTCAAACGGGTGAATGCTGCAGTTTAAAGAGAGAGTAAGAGGTCACAGCAGTACCAGACCCCATAGAATCATACCGTCCACCCCTCGTCAAAGCGGGAGAACCCGCAGTATCGAGAGAGGGGGATGAGGCAACCAGACCCTGTAGGATCATCCCCTCTGCTCCCTCGTCAAGGCGGGAGAAACAGCAGTATCAAGAGGGAGGGAGGGGTGGGGCAACAATACCAAACCCCGTAGGGTCATACCCTCTACTCTCTCGTCCAAGCGGGAGACAACAGCAGCATCAAGTGGGTGGGAGGGGGCACCACAGTGTCAAGCGGGTGATAACAGCCGTATCGCATACCCAGGGTCACACCCTCCTCGCCCCCGTCCAACGAGAGGGTACAGCAGCTTAAAGAGCGTACAGCAGTATCGACGAGAGAATACAGGCCTCGTACCGCAGCCAGTACGAGCAAATGTATCCAGTACTCAAATGCAAATGCATCCTGTGCTCCGTACGCGCGGGAGAGTGCAGCAGTATCGAGGGAGCTATGCGCTCCACCGCCCAACGAGAGAATACCGCAGTACAACTCGCCACCTCACACGAGAGAATACAGCAGCACACAGAGCATGCAGCAGTATCGAGGGGGCATCAAAACCAAATCGTGGCCTCGTGCTGTACTGAGGACAATCATGAAATGCACAAGTATCTTGCACTTCGTACTGTACTCATGGCAAGCGGGGAAATGTAGAAGTATACTGTACTCCGTACCAGCGGGGTAGTGCACCCTCCCCGTCACAGCCAAATCGCGGCCACGTACAGTAGTCAGTACGAGCGGTAAAATGCAAATGTATGCTGTACTCAGTACGAGCGGGAGAGTGCAACAGTATCGACGTAGCCCTTCGCTCCGCCGTCCCACGAGAGGATACAGCAGTGCAACGAGAGAAACAGTCGTAACGAGAAGGAGCACGGGGCACAGGCACATACTACCATCGGGTAACTCTAGTACCCTCCGCATACGCACATCAATTGGCCGTGAGAGGGCATGGCGGGATCGTAGCAAAATACGTTCTACCCCACACCATCTTCGATACCAAACTGTGTCCCCACGTACTCAATCTCCGATACCAATCTGTCTTTTTCCGCCCTGCACCGGTATATTGTTGTTGATCTACGGCCAGCGGGGACCGCGGTGCCAGACCAACCCAACCTCGTAGACGCGAGAAAACGGCAAAAACACTCGTACCTCGGGGGGGTGCGTGGATGTTGTTAGCCCTATCAGCTCCCGATCATCCTTACTCCTAGGTTCCGTGGGATGAACCTGCGGAGCCTCACTCGGAACAGCTCCTTCCGCCCCAGACAAGTCCGCTCCCGCCGAGGAACCCCCCGCGTTCGCCCCCCCGGCGACTTCGACCGCCCCGAGCGGGGCCGCCCGGTCCTTCCTCCAAGCAGCCCCCGCTCCGACTCCCGGCTGACGGGCCGCCCCTTCCTCGTCTGCTCCGTTGAGCAGCACACAGTGCTCCGACTCCAGGAGGATACCCGAGGACCGGAGCAGGTCTACGACGTGTCCAACCAATAGCCTGGTGGCTTCCGCCTCACGGTACGCACGTGAGGTTCCGGCCCGAGCGGAGGTAGCCAACGTCTCAGCAGCCTCCAGAACTTGGGGCCATGTGTCCGCGCCCGGGCGGGGGGGCACCTTGGACACCAACCCGCCGAGCGCGCACGCAACCTCGTGCCGCGAACCCGCCGCACAGCTGCTGCCTGTAGCCAGGAAGACACGGGTAAGGTCCAGCACCGCACCGGCTCCCAACGCACCCTGCTTGAAGCAGGGCAGCTGCTCCAGCGGCGTGGAGGAGTCCACCCAGGTCGCCAACGCCCTGTTCGGGTTAGGGCGCGGCGCCTCCACGGGCAACGCCGGGACCGAGGCTGACGCGGTAACCGCCGCCGCGGCTGCCGAGAGGGTCGGTGTCGAGCGCGTGGTTCGCGGCATCCCCCAATACTCTCAAGACGTTCGCGACCGATTCGTAAAGCTTACGAGGTTTCGGGAGCGAAAGGAAGAAGTGACCTCGCTTCGATACAAATTCCGAGACATTTCGATGTAATCAATGGTTCCATTATTTGTGCCAAATATGAGTCCATGGATTGGATCTCCATTTTACTGTAGAGAGTGAGGAAATTCCAGAAATTTCGACGGATGACCCACCAATAGCAGTGTTATCAAGTTTAAATCCTTTATAACGAGAAGCGTTTATTCGGCTATGGAAAAAGGTTCCTGCACACTTGCGAGCGATTCATTTTGATTTCGAAGAGAGTCTTTGGACCGCAAGTGACATAGACAATCTGGGAAATTTACTCTGCAAGTATTCACACCGTTTTTCAAAACATAGCACTGATCTGGGTCATGTCACTGTTGATCCTTTCCGCATTAATCTTGAAAACGATGCGCAGCCGGTTAAGCAGCGACCATACCGTCATTCCCCGATTTTAGCGGCAAAAGTTCAAACCGAAATCGACAAACTGGTTTTGGCTGGAATTTTGCGCCGTTCGTATTCAAATTGGTCGAGCCTTTTCGTAGTGATAGCTAAATAAAGCTGATGGTCGTATCCGGTTAACTTGCAATTATAAGAGACTGAACGCACAGTCTATTATACCGGTTATGCCATTACCGACTGTAGATTATTTGTTGTCTGATTTGGGAGGAGCGAATGTTTTCAGTACGATGGATTTGGTTAGTGGTTGTTTTCAGTGCTTTATACATGAAGACTATATTCCACTGACAGCGGTTTGTACCCAAGCAGGTACTTATGAGTGGAGTGTAATGCCGATGGGTTTAGCTTCTAGTCCGGGATGGTTCCAGTCTAAAACGTTACGAGTTTGTGATGGGTTGCAGCGTGTAAGACTTTTTATCGATGATATTGTATGCTTTTCGACGAATGGAGTAGAACACGTATGTTACCTGGACAAATGTTTCGATAGGCTTATAAAATTCGATTTGAAACTAGCACCGAAGAGAGCGTATTTAGGGGTACGAGTCATCAAGTTTTTAGGTCACCGTGTGACAGCGAAAGGAGTAGAACCGGATCCATCCACAGAAAGTAGAGGCTATGACCAAGTTGCCAATGACTGCAAACGTTAGTCAGTTACGATCGGTTTTAGGTGCGCTTTCATATTACCGGAAATTTTTGCCACACATGGCGACTATTACGCGACCTCTTAATCATCTCTTGAAAAAGGGAGAAAAATATGTGTTTACGACTGAACATGTTGAGATCGCGCAACAGTTAATAAAACGACTGTCCAGCCCAGACATTTTAGCTTTCCCAGATTTTAAAGCCTCCATCTCCGGAGATAGGCCGTTCCAGTTAATCACCGACGCATCTGTAGACGGGTTAGGCGCCGTAATTGAACAGCAACAACCGGATCTGTCCACCAGACCTTTGTGTTTTCTAAGCAGAACAACATTACCAAACGAGCGTGATTGGAGTGCCACTGAAGTAGAATGTGCTGCTATCGTGTGGGCAGTCAAGAAGAACAGACAGTTGTTTTATGGAATACCTTTTGTAGTGATTAGTGACCATCAACCGTTGAAGAATTTAGAGAGCTTGTCGACGAAGGTCAATCGAGTACAGCGTTGGTTTGATTTTTTGAGTGCGTATACGTATACCTCAGAATATAGACCGGGGAAATTGAATGGAAATACCGATTTGATGTCAAGATTACCTTTGCCGGCCACTGAAGCTGGCCATCAACCTGATGTTCGATTAGCTGACCCTGCAGATATCGATGTATACCTGATAGGTGCGAGCGGAGTGCAACCTGCACAATTGTCGGAACCACCTAGTTCCAGCTTCGAACAGCTGAGCGAGTTGGACCTCGGGTTTGTTTTTGAGGAGGGGGAGAGAGAACTGAGAACTTTCCCACTCACCACCAACGAGGAAGCTACGAGAGCTTGGAAAGTGATACAAAACGAACGCGTAAAACGGAAATCGATCGGAATAGAAAAACAACGTATATTTGTAGTACCAGACGAGACACCTCTTGTGAAACCAACTTCCCAAATAGTGAGTGGTCAGTGGGAACCAGGGTTGATTTTACATGCTTGTGCCATGACAGAGGAAGGTCAGGAATTTCTAGGTGTGGATACGAAACCCATTGTTGCAGTTATTCCTCCTGAAGAGGATAATGATAGTGTTGCTCGCCTGGCTTGTAGTCAAAGTCGAAATAACGAAGAACTTCCCGAAAAAGAATTGGATAGCGAGGAAGCCAGACAGTTTGGAGAGAAATTGTGCGAAAGATCTGCTAGTGATTGGTCAGCAGCACAACTCAAAGATGAGACGGCCAGAATCGCTATACAATTTATGCTTACTGATGTTACAGTTGGAGATATTTCGACCGAAGAAATAATACCTGACACGGTGGATAAGTTGGAAGTAAAACGGTTAGTATCGCAAGGTGAACTGATGGAACTCCCCAATTAATAATAATTGCCCAAATTGTTGGTAAAACGTCTTTCCTCGGAACCAGCCAACCGCAAAAACAGGAACCCAGGACTGTTCGAGCGATTATTGGGAGAGGAGCCTGTGAGAACCTATGTACCGCTATTGCTGAGGCCATGGGTGATGGATTGCACTCACAAGGAATCCGTTCACTTGGGTGAGAATGTTACTCTGACTGACATTGTTACAGCGGTATTATTGGTGGATAGGAATGGCGGAAAGTGTAAAATGGTGGATTAGAAGGTGTTATACTTGTCAAGCAAAAAAAAGTGCGCGAAGTACCGTCCGATGGCCGTTAGTTTCCTTACCGCTACCTAGCCGTCCGGGACAAATGGTATCATTTGATTTATTGGGACCTTTGCCGGAAACGAAGAATGGCAACGTGTATGTGTTTTTAGTAGTCGATTTATTTAGTAGACATGCTGAAGGGTATGCTATGACGAAATACGAGAAAACAGCACGAGGCTGTGCATCAAAACTAGTAGATGATTATATACCGAGATGGGGATGTCCGCATACATACGTTCTTATCAGACCGAGGTACCGAATTCATATCTCAAGTAAGTAGGGCGGTATATCAAACGTTGGGAGCTGTAAAGAAATTTACAAGTTCCTATCACCCGCAGACGAATGGAATGGTTGAACGATTAAACCACACCCTTTGTCAGATGTTATCATATTTGATTGCGGATGACCAGAAAAACTGGGACGAAATGTTGATACATGCCGTAGCCGCGCAAAATAATAACGTTAGTAGAGGTACTGCGCTAGCTCCCAACGAAGTACATATTGGAAGATACCCACGGTTACCTATGACGATATTAGAAGGACGAGGTGTTAAGGGTCATCAAGGCCTGAAACAAGACCAATTGGATTACCTTGAACTTATGCGAGATAGGCAAGTAAGAGCGTATGAATGAGTAAAAGAAGAAGATCGATTAACCAAAGCCAGGGATGAATCTAATAACGAAAATCTGATTGAATTGATCAACCGACGCCCCAAGTACGAGGCTGGCGGTTGGGTATGGATTTATGACGATACTAGTACAATCTCTGGCGGTGGACAACACGTTATTAAAACGAGTGAAACCGATTCAAGGAGTAGGAAATTTTCACTATCTATCTGCAAAACTAGCACAATGTTGGACAGGACCATATAAAATACTTTTTGTAGGTCCGGGAACCGCAAGCGATGGTCAAAAGGTCGGGCCAAACTTGTTATTGTTGGAAGTTCGCAAGGACGAACCAGGTAGAGAGATAAATGCGCGCGTATCGTTGTATCGATGTAAGAAGTGTTATAATCCACACGAAGGAGAAGACAAACCGAAATTTCTGCCATGGGCTATGAGTAGCTATGTCTTAAATAAGTATTCGGAACGCTCACCTCCTTTTCATCTTACAGCAGAGGATGTTAGTATGGAATTAGATCACTATCGTATACAGCCTACGCACATAACAAAACACAGAATTTCCAGAGGATTAGGTGGGAAGAATGCAGTTCAATACTTTACTAGTTGGGATGAGGTAACGGTAAAAACATGGGAACATGAGACTGATTTGGATCAGTACGGAAATGTAGTGTCGAGGTATTGGGCAGGAGACCCAGTACAAGTAGGTGGAGAACATGCCAAGTATAGGAGGTATAGAGTACAACTTGCCAAACGCACCCTTGCATGTGCCAATGGGGAGAGATAAATATGTTGCCACAGGATACAAAGTCGGCTGTGATACCAGAGGTAGACCTGGAATATATGATTGTGACATCATCGGTTCGTACATATATTTCGAAACATCCCGTGCAGGTTGGCAACTGGCCCGAGTAGTGATGGTGGCTGAAGATGCGGAAAGCAAGGAACTACCACATACCATCAAACTGCTGGACCTAGGAAAGCGCTACAACGTCCATCTCTCTGAGGAAAAGCTGACCACAGTTAGCGAGGAAGTAGGAACCTGGTGTTGGCATGTACATGTCACCACTAAGAGCAGTAAGAAGTTTTTGCATGCCATTTGAAGTGTACTAATGCGGATTTTATGATCTCAGTGAAGGGAGTTACGCTTGAGTAAGTCTTGACCCTGTCAAGCAAGGAATTGTAATACACACTGATAGATCACATATCCAATGGAAGGGTGGAATGGTGATAAATAATCCAGACTTTAATACAGCATTTACTGCTGTACAAGGTCAAATATCGGATGAAGGATTCACTCACATCTGATATATGTAGGGGATTGCTTATTGCTGGGAATGGATACCGTAGTAATTGCTGGTTTATGGTTGGAATATGATACTCGTATAATACCAGTAGGATTTTTTGAGCGGAGTATGTACCAGAATTTGGGCTATTTTTGAGTAACAATTGCCAAGCAGAGATCGTATGTGTATCAACAATCTTACGTCGTAGTTATTTGATTGAACACCTCGGGTCGAGAGGTGACAACGAACTTAGGGGGGCAAGTGTGGTGAGATTGGACTTCTCTAGCTTTTAATATGGACTGTTTGGTTTCATTTGAAGTTATTATGAGATCGCGGGTTTCAATGTAAGCTGTTGGAATGTCTAGAGAGGGATTTTGGGAGATATTCTTAAACAGTATAGGAGATATGTTGCATGAGAGGCTTGTGATAGGAGTACAAAGAGACGTAGATACCGGAACGATATCAAGGCCTAGGTGAGCGGAAACGAGAAATGGTAGAGAGGACCAGTACAGCAGTAGGCCAATAACCTACGGAGCTTGAGATAGTCTACGAGAATAGAATGTTTCAAATCTACTATGTGGTATTTGTGAGGCAATAGCGTGTGAGGAGAGGAAGTATTGGAAATAGCAGGTGGAGGACACGGCAGCTTTTTGCTGTGGCAACGGCACGCATTCCGTTGACTAAAAGTGGTTCCTTGTCTCTCCAATCGGGGAGTTCAACCAGGTTCGCGGTGATACTGCAGTTCGGTTCCATTCAAGGATGTTTTGCTTTGTCTTTTAAATTTTCTGTTGTCAGAGGATTCCCTGGGATGCGCACACACTGAGCAGGGGGGGATGCATAGCACTCTGCTCGTTTGCCCAACTGCTCCGATTATACTCTTCCTAGTTATTGTCTTGCTAAACCCACGAGGTCAACGGAATGCGTGCCGTTGCTAAATCAAAAAGCTGCCGTGTCCTCCTCCTGCTATTTCCAATACTTCCTCTCCTCACACGCTATTGCCTCACAAATACCACATAGTGGATTTCAAACGTTCTATTCTCGTAGATCATCTCAAGCTCCGTAGTTGATTGGCCTACTGCTGTACTGGTCCTCTTTACCATCTCTCGTTTCCGCTCACCTAGACCGTGATATCGTTCCGGTATCTACGTCTCTTTGTACTCCTATCACAAGCCTCTCATGCAAAATAGAACTAAATACTTAGATCACAACCCCTGAGCGTGCTCGGTTGGTGCATCCCTGGCCTCTCAGAGCTCCCACTTCCAAACCGCCTCCTTTCATTACTTGCCGGACCTTTCCAGCAGTTCTTTGTTTTCTCGGCCATTTATTCCTTTTTTCTTCTTTCGTTTCGTGTGCGTGCGTGTACTCCGAGCACGGCATCGCGGGAGGGCCCGGCACCGTCGCGGGTGTCAGCGGGTGCTGGCGGGTAGAGGGGGGGTTGCAAGGAGTTCGGTCGCCGCTTTCGTGCCTAGGCGTCGCGTGTGCCTCGAGACACGAGGGATGCATGAACGGGCTTTGTCTGGCTTCGATTTATGATTGTTGATAGAGTATGTACGAGTTTATGAAGGTCGTTCAGGAGGGCAAGATACTATTCAAGCGGTGCTTATTTCTGCGACCACGCTGAAGTTGAAAGAGGGAGGTGTGCAGTTTGAACACCAACGTTATCGAGCTGGCGAACGACGGCCACGGTGAGCACCGGGCTTCACGCGAGGCGGGCGACGGGGCTGATTGTGGCAGAGAGTGATATAAGCTTTACCCGGACCGAATCGGTAGCGAGGTGGTCGCGAGAGGGGCGGGCGGCGTACGAGGCTGAGAGAGAAGCTCTTCTGTGCGTTTTTTTTTCTTCTTCTTTTCGACCGGGTGCAAGGTGCTCCAATCAGGGACCTTTTCATTACTACTTGCCGGACCTTTCCAGCAGTTCTTGGTTTTCTCCATTTCTCTTGGCACGTCCTTTCTTCCTTTTTTCTTCTTTCGTTTCGTGTGCGTGCGTGTACTCCGAGTACGGCACGGCGGGAGAGACCGGCGCCGTCGCGGGTGTCAGCGGGTGCTGGCGGGTAGAGGGGGTTGCAAGGAGCGCGGTCGCCGCTTTCGTGCCTAGGCGTCGCGTGTGCCTCGAGACACGAGGGATGCATGAGCGGGCTTTGTCTGGCTTCGATTTATGATTGTTGATAGAGTATGTACGAGTTTATGAAGGTCGTTCAGGAGGGCAAGATACTATTCAAGCGGTGCTTATTTCTGCGACCACGCTGAAGTTGAAAGAGGGAGGTGTGCAGTTTGAACACCAACGTTATCGAGCTGGCGAACGACGGCCACGGTGAGCACCGAGCTTCACGCGGGGCGGGCGACGGGGCTGATTGTGGCAGAGAGTGATATAAGCTTTACCCGGACCGAATCGGTACCGAGGTGGTCGCGAGAGGGGCGGGCGGCGTACGAGGCTGAGAGAGAAACTCTGCTGTGCGATTTGTTTTTTTCTTCTTTTTGACCGGGTGCAAGGTGCTCCAATCAGGGACCTTTTCATTACTACTTGCCGGACCCTTCCAGCAGTTCTTGGTTTTCTCCATTTCTCTTGGCACGTCCTTTCTTCCTTTTTTCTTCTTTCGTTTCGTGTGCGTGCGTGTACTCCGAGTACGGCACGGCGGGAGAGCCCGGGGCCGTCGCGGGTGTCAGCGGGTGCTGGCGGGTAGAGGGGAGGTTGCAAGGAGCGCGGTCGCCGCTTTCGTGCCTAGGCGTCGCGTGTGCCTCGAGACCTCGAGACACGAGGGATGCATGAACGGGCTTTGTCTGGCTTCGATTTATGATCGTTGATAGATTATGTACGAGATTATGTAGGTCGTTCAGGAGGGCAAGATACTATTCAAGCGGTGCTTATTTCTGCGACCACGCTGAAGTTGAAAGAAGGAGGTGTGCAGTTTGAACACCAACGTTATCGAGCTGGCGAACGACGGCCACGGTGAGCACCGGGCTTCACGCGGGGCGGGCGACGGGGCTGATTGTGGCAAAGAGTGATATAAGCTTTACCCGGACCGAATCGGTACCGAGGTGGTCGCGAGAGGGGCGGGCGGCGTACGAGGCTGAGAGAGAAACTCTGCTGTGCGATTTGTTTTTTTCTTCTTTTTGACCGGGTGCAAGGTGCTCCAATCAGGGACCTTTTCATTACTACTTGCCGGACCCTTCCAGCAGTTCTTGGTTTTCTCCATTTCTCTTGGCACGTCCTTTCTTCCTTTTTTCTTCTTTCGTTTCGTGTGCGTGCGTGTACTCCGAGTACGGCACGGCGGGAGAGCCCGGGGCCGTCGCGGGTGTCAGCGGGTGCTGGCGGGTAGAGGGGAGGTTGCAAGGAGCGCGGTCGCCGCTTTCGTGCCTAGGCGTCGCGTGTGCCTCGAGACCTCGAGACACGAGGGATGCATGAACGGGCTTTGTCTGGCTTCGATTTATGATCGTTGATAGATTATGTACGAGATTATGTAGGTCGTTCAGGAGGGCAAGATACTATTCAAGCGGTGCTTATTTCTGCGACCACGCTGAAGTTGAAAGAAGGAGGTGTGCAGTTTGAACACCAACGTTATCGAGCTGGCGAACGACGGCCACGGTGAGCACCGGGCTTCACGCGGGGCGGGCGACGGGGCTGATTGTGGCAAAGAGTGATATAAGCTTTACCCGGACCGAATCGGTACCGAGGTGGTCGCGAGAGGGGCGGGCGGCGTACGAGGCTGAGAGAGAAACTCTGCTGTGCGATTTGTTTTTTTCTTCTTTTTGACCGGGTGCAAGGTGCTCCAATCAGGGACCTTTTCATTACTACTTGCCGGACCCTTCCAGCAGTTCTTGGTTTTCTCCATTTCTCTTGGCACGTCCTTTCTTCCTTTTTTCTTCTTTCGTTTCGTGTGCGTGCGTGTACTCCGAGTACGGCACGGCGGGAGAGACCGGCGCCGTCGCGGGTGTCAGCGGGTGCTGGCGGGTAGAGGGGGGGTTGCAAGGAGCGCGGTCGCCGCTTTCGTGCCTAGGCGTCGCGTGTGCCTCGAGACACGAGGGATGCATGAACGGGCTTTGTCTGGCTTCGATTTATGATTGTAAATAGAGTATGTACGAGTTTATGAAGGTCGTTCAGGAGGGCAAGATACTTTTGAAGCGGTGCTTATTTCTGCGACCACGCTGAAGTTGAAAGAGGGAGGTGTGCAGTTTGAACACCAACGTTATCGAGCTGGCGAACGACGGCCACGGTGAGCACCGGGCTTCACGCGGGGCGGGCGACGGGGCTGATTGTGGCAGAGAGTGATATAAGCTTTACCCGGACCGAATCGGTACCGAGGTGGTCGCAAGAGGGGTGGGCGGCGTACGAGGCTGAGAGAGAAGCTCTTCTGTGCGTTTTTTTCTTTTGTTCTTTTTGACCGGGTGCAAGGTGCTCCAATCAGGGACCTTTTCATTACTACTTGCCGGACCTTTCCAGCAGTTCTTTGTTTTCTCCATTTCTCTTGGCACGTCCTTTCTTCCTTTTTTCTTCTTTCGTTTCGTGTGCGTGCGTGTACTCCGAGTACGGCACGGCGGGAGAGCCCGGGGCCGTCGCGGGTGTCAGCGGGTGCTGGCGGGTAGAGGGGGGGTTGCAAGGAGTTCGGTCGCCGCTTTCGTGCCTAGGCGTCGCGCGTGCCTCGAGACACGAGGGATGCATGAACGGGCTTTGTCTGGCTTCGATTTATGATTGTTGATAGATTATGTACGAGTTTATAAAGGTCGTTCAGGAGGGCAAGATACTTTTGAAGCGGTGCTTATTTCTGCGACCACGCTGAAGTTGAAAGAAGGAGGTGTGCAGTTTGAACACCAACGGTATCGAGCTGGCGAACGACGGCCACGGTGAGCACCGGGCTTCACGCGAGGCGGGCGACAGGGCTGATTGTGGCAGAGAGTGATTAAAGTTTTACCCGGACCGAATCGGTAGCGAGGTGGTCGCGAGAGGGGCAGATGGCGTAGGAGGCTGAGAGAGAAGCTCTTATGTGCGTTTTTTTTCTTTTCTTCTTTTTGACCGGGTGCAAGGTGTTCCAATCAGGCAGAAAATTATTACACGAGAGGGGACGGGGATTTTTTTCCCTTTCCGAGTTTTCGGTTTGATTTTCATTTTTTTTGCTGCTGTGCCGTGCTGTGCTTTCGCCTTCTTCCTACATACGAGTGCAGACATAAGAGTATATCGAAAGAAGAAAATGAGTACAGACAGCAGTATCCTACCTGGGGTATGTACGTACGTACGACATCCGCGACGCTAAGCGCATATGTGGCATTCGAACTGGCGTCGGAGCTGTTTGTTCCTGAAGCATGGCGGCGAGGCTCTTGGCATTATCAAGTCGCCGGTTTGCAATTACGACCTAAACGCAGTCGTGGACCTCTGTTCGCTTCGCATAATTTGATGTACTTTTTTCCTTCCAGAGCGAGCGTAGCGGGCGGCGTAGGCCGCCCGCGGAGGGAAGCGCCTTGTATCTCCTATACTGTTTAAGAATATCTCCCAAAATCCCTCTCTAGACATTCCAACAGCTTACATTGAAACCCGCGATCTCATAATAACTTCAAATGAAACCAAACAGTCCATATTAAAAGCTAGAGAAGTCCAATCTCACCACACTTGCCCCCCTAAGTTCGTTGTCACCTCTCGACCCGAGGTGTTCAATCAAATAACTACGACGTAAGATTGATGATACACGTACGATCTCTGCTTGGCAATTGTTACCAAAAAATAAACCAAATTCTGGTTCATACTCCGCTCAAAAAATTCTACTGGTATTATACGAGTATCATATTCCAACCATAAACCAGCAACTACTACGATATCCACTCCCAGCAATAAGCAATCCCCTACGTATATCAGATGTGAGTGAATCCTTCATCCGATATTTGACCTTGTACAGCAGTAAATGCTGTATTAAAGTCTGGTATATTTATCACCATCCCACCCTTCCATTGGATATGTGATCTATCAGTGTGTATTACAATTCCTTGCTTGACAGGGTCAAGACTTACTCAAGCGTAACTCCCTTCACTGAGATCATAAAATCCGCATTAGTACACTTCAAGTGGCATGCAAAAACTTCTTACTGCTCTTAGTGGTGACATGTACATGCCAACACCAGGTTCCTACTTCCTCGCAAACTGTGGTCAGCGTTTCCTCAGAGAGATGGACGTTGTAGCGTTTTCCTAGGTCCAGCAGTTTGATGGTATGTGGTAGTTCCTTGCTTTCCGCATCTTCAGCCACCATCACTACTCGGGCCAGTTGCCAACCTGCACGGGATGTTTTGAAATATATGTACGAACCGATGATGTCACAATCATATATTCCAGGTCTACCTCTGGGTATCACAGCCGACTTTGTATCCTGTGGCAACATATATATATATCTCCCCATTGGCACATGCAAGGGTGCGTTTGGCAAGTTGTACTCTATACCTCCTATACTTGGCATGTTCTCCACCTACTTGTACTGGGTCTCCTGCCCAATACCTCGACACTACATTTCCGTACTGATCCAAATCAGTCTCATGTTCCCATGTTTTTACCGTTACCTCATCCCAACTAGTAAAGTATTGAACTGCATTCTTCCCACCTAATCCTCTGGAAATTCTGTGTTTTGTTATGTGCGTAGGCTGTATACGATAGTGATTTAATTCCATACTAACATCCTCTGCTGTAAGATGAAAAAGAAGTGAGCGTCCCGAATACTTATTTAAGACATAGCTACTCATAGCCCATGGCAGAAATTTCGGTTTGTCTTCTCCTTCGTGTGGATTATAACACTTCTTACATCGATACATCGATACGCGCGCATTTATCTCTCTACCTGGTTCGTCCTTGCGAACTTCCAACAATAACAAGTTTGGCCCGACCTTTTGACCATCGCTTGCGGTTCCCGGACCTACAAAAAGTATTTTATATGGTCCTGTCCAACATTGTGCTAATTTCCAGATAGCCAAAATTTCCTACTCCTTGAATCGGTTTCACTCGTTTTAATAACGTGTTGTCCACCGCCAGAGATTGTACTCTTATCGTCATAAATCCATACCCAACCGTCATCCTCGTACTTGGGGCGTCGGTTGATCAATTCAATCAGATTTTCGTTATTAGATTCATCCCTGGCTTTGGTTAATCGATCTTCTTCTTTTACTCATTCATACGCTCTTACTTGCCTATCTCGCATAAGTTCAAGGTAATCCAATTGGTCTTGTTTCAGGCCTTGATGACCCTTAACACCTCGTCCTTCTAATATCGCCATAGGTAACCGTGGGTATCTTCCAATATGTACTTCGTTGGGAGCTAGCGCAGTACCTCTACTAACGTTATTATTATGCGCGGCTACGGCATGTATCAACATTTCGTCCCAGTTTTTCTGGTCATCCGCAATCAAATATGATAACATCTGACAAAGGGTGTGGTTTAATCGTTCGACCATTCCATTCGTCTGCGGGTGATAGGAACTTGTAAATTTCTCTACAGCTCCCAACGTTTGATATACCGCCCTACTTACTTGAGATATGAATTCGGTACCTCGGTCTGATAAGAACGTATGTATGCGGACATCCCCATCTCGGTATATAATCATCTACTAGTTTTGACGCACAGCCTCGTGCTGTTTTCTCGTCTTTCGTTATAGCATACCCTGGTACCCTTCAGCATGCCTACTAAATAAATCGACTACAAAAAACACATACACGTTGCCATTCTTCGTTTCCGGCAAAGGTCCCAATAAATCGAATGATACCATTTGTCCCGGACGGCTAGGTAGCGGTAAGGAAACTAACGGCCATCGGACGGTACTTCGCGCACTTTCTCTTGCTTGACAAGTGTAACACCTTCTAATCCACCATTTTACACTTTCCGCCATTCATTCCTATCCACCAATAATACCGCTGTAACAATGTCAGAGTAACATTCTCACCCAAGTGAACGGATTCCTTGTGAGTGCAATCCATCACCCATGGCCTCAGCAATAGCGGTACATAGGTTCTCACAGGCTCCTCTCCCAATAATCGCTCGAACCGTCCTGGGTTCCTGTTTTTGCGGTTAGCAGGTGCCGAGGAAAGACGTTTTACCAACAATTTTCGGGAATTGGGGAGTTCCATCAGTTCACCTTGCGATACTAACCGTTTTACTTCCAACTTATCCACCGTGTCAGGTATTTCTTCGGTCGAAATATCTCCAACTGTAACATCAGCAAGTATAAATTGTATAGCGATTCTGGCCGTCTCATATTTGAGTTGTGCTGCTGACCAATCACTAGCAGATCTTTCGCACAATTTCTCTCCAAACTGTCTGGCTTCCTCGCTATCCAATTCTTCTTCGGGAAGTTCTTCGTTATTTTGACTTTGACTACAAGCCAGACGAGCAACACTATCATTATCCTCTTCAGGAGGAATAACTGCAACAATTGGTTTCGTATCCAAACTTAGAAATTCCTGACCTTCCTCTGTCATGGCACAAACATGTACAAGAGGTGTCTCGTCTGGTACTACAAATACACGTTTTTTTTCTATTCCGATCGCCGACGACGCCAGTCTAATAAAAAGTGGTTTCTTGTCTCTCCAATCGGGGAGTTCAACCAGGTTCGCTGTGATACTGCAGTTCGGTTCTATTCAAGGATGTTTTGCTTTGTCTTTTATTATTTCTTTTGTCAGATGATTCCCTGGGATGCGCACACACCGAGCAGGGGGGGGTGCACAGCACTCTGCTCGCTTGCCCAACTTCTCCGATTATACTCTTCCTAGTTATTGTCTTCCTAAACCCACGAGGTTAACGGAATGCTTGCCGTTGCCACAGCAAAAAGCTGCCGTGTCCTCCACCTGCTATTTCCAATACTTCCTCTCCTCACACGCTATTGCCTCACAAATACCACATCGTGGATTTCAAACGTTCTATTCTCGTAGATCATCTCAAGCTCCGTAGTTGATTGGCCTACTGCTGTACTGGTCCTCTCTATCATTTCTCGTTTCCGCTCACCTAGACCGTGATACCGTTCCGGTATCTACGTCTCTTTGTACTCCTATTTCAAGCCTCTCATGCAACATATCTCCTGGCTCAGGGACTATGGGTAGAGGTCGAGAAGTATATATGGATTGTTCGCGCGAAGCGCGAAAAGCATATATAGGCGTTTTTCTCGGGCGAGCTACAATACGAAACACTTAATAATAGTGAGAAAAAATTAGAAACAGGAATGCTGGTTCAGCCCGAATTTCTTATTCGGGAAAGGTAATTTCTATACTGACTTCAGTACAACGGCTCTGAAATTTCTTTTTTTCCTGCCATTGTTGACTGTCCTTTACGTGTGTTCTGGTAGAGGGCAAGATTATTATTTGGGTCAAAATGTTAAAAGTCGGCTTCAAGTAATACTATTATAGCGCATACCTACTCGAGACAAAATCCGATTGCAAAACGGTTTTTCACGTTGGATTACCTGGCACTTTTCGGATATACCGGCAATGCCGGTATATTTGATGCATATGAAGGGTTGGGGGGGTGTCGTCACAAAGATAGGCAACGAAAAACTCGAAAATACATTCCGTACGACTGAAGCTAGCTGCTTGCTATCTCTGAGGGCTGGTCCTAGCGGGGGCATAAACACGAAGAACAAAACGGAATAAAACAAACAGACTTTCGTTCTTCGCAAAAAACAGCACATTGAGTCCTAACGAGAAAAAAAACGAAAAAAAACGAACCAAAGAAAAGAAGCCGAGTCGGTTATTTACGCGATACAATTTTTCAGAGTGACTCAACCGTCACAGCACGTGATTACCGGCGATAGCGATCGACAGCGACGGTGGATAGACACAACTCGCACGCGTGAGGCACCCTCCACAGCAGGCAGTTCTCGCGATCCAACCCGCTCCCTCCGGAGTGCTCTAGAATTTGTGTATCGGCCATCGCTGTTTGATGGCAAGCGTTCGAATTTTGAGTGGGACCCATGTCGAAAAATATACCGCCACAGTCACTTCCTGACCCCCCGGTTTCTTGCGAGGGCAGCCCATGGTGATTTCCTACCCCATATGTTCTCGCGCCGTCAGCAGGCAAGCCGCGTGGCGGCCACATGCATTACCTTGGCCATCGTGCGCTTGCCAACCGGTCGTAGAAAAATTATCGGAACTTCATCCCAACGCTTCGAGTTCCTACTATGTTCCTCTTCGACCCTGGGTATCCCATATTTTCTACCAGGTATTTTTTGGCCCCCATATCGTTTTTTAAGTCCCACGAGGACTTGAACAAAAAAAACGAAACGTGAAAAAGGAGGTATCGGGATTTCCACTTCTAACTTTTTTTATTTTACCAAATTAAACTCTCGTGCCCTTCAGTTCTGCTCTTCGTTTTCTTATTTCGTTTATTTTGCCCCCGTTAGGACCGGCCGTGACAACACAGAACGATCACACATACATGAGATACTCACCGCAACGTGTCCGAAGGAAGAGGTATCTCGTAAAATATACCACTATGTTAAAAACATGGAGAGATGGAGAATTGTCTGGCATTGTGATGGCGAAGTTCACTGCATTTTAGACAACACACACAACGCAGAGTTACGTCGACCTCGGCTTTCTCAAAGAAAACATACTGCAATACACGGAAAACGCCGAGACGTATCTTAAGAAGTAGACGATTTCAATCGAAAAACGTATCTTCAGCAGCAGCCAGGGCTACACTAAATCCTGCACGTCAGCCGATGCTTAACGTCAGTGGCAACTAAAGACAATCGCCTGTGCGACCACGCCAGCCATATTAAGATTCCTCGTGCGACCAATAGGAACATCCGAGGAGGAAATTCACTTTTCTTCTGCGTTCGTTTCACGTCCCGGGGCGAGGGTCAGCAGGCACGATACGCCCTTGCTCGCCCAAATATGGGTCCAGAGTCGATCTGAGACCATCAACCCTTGCGTTGTGCGCACTCCTGGCAACCTCCGGATTTCTCCATCGGTGTACGACCGTCCTTCCCTCCGCCCACCCCCCCCCTGGCGATATCCACCCGCAATGCGAGGACGCACGTCTCCGCCCCTGCCCCCACCGTCCCGGCCGCGACCATGGGTGGCGCCAACGAATTCCGCATTGAGGGGTTGAGAGTAAACATTCAAGGCGTGGTCACGGCAGTGCTTAAACTCTTGGGCGGTGCTTGCTGCATCATCCCTCTGACGACCCCGCGGCGATTTGCATGATCGGGAGCCATGCGCATTTCGCAGACACCGAAGCTTTGTAGTTGGCTGGCTATCTTCCTGTTGACGGAAAAGACGAAGAGGGTGCAAAGATACCGGCGGTAGCCCTCAATATGAGGGACGCAACAAGGAGCAAGGAAAGTGTTGCCGCGACAGCGGTGATTGGTTGAGGCCCGAAAATGTCTTCGAAGCGTTTCCGCCGATTCAAATGAACAGCCGATCTTGTACATCCAAAAGGTAAGCACATTTGACCCAGTTTACATATCACATTATAGAAGTTATATTACTACGATAGTGCCGCTATCTATTTGTTCAAGAAAGCTAGCTAGCCTTAGCACGATTCGTAACCGCGAGCAGGCTGCCAACACACGCACCGAAGTTAACAAGCCTCTACATGTTGTTTCAACAGTTATACAAGCATTTACACGCGCCGCTCACCTGTATATCCCTGTCGCCTGGCCGCGTTAGACCCACGACGTTGTCGTCCTGGCCAGGGGCAAGACCGATCCACTCGTTGCCTGCTCTGGCTCCACCTGCAGCGTCGTCACCTTCAGCATCAGCACTATCTGGCAATTGATTAGAAAATTATGCCGTCCACGCCAGATGAGCGTATAGGATAGTGAAACCGATGTCTCAATCACACGCAAGGGCTACACAATATCGTTCGCTTGCATCAGAAGTGTCAAACTCCATCATACCCAAAAAAGAAGTAGAACGTTTACACGCATGCCGCCATCCTTACGCTAGAGCCCCAGCAAACGACCAATGACTCACCTGCTCCCGTTGCGGTGTTCCCGGTAGGAAGGTCCTCGTTGTTCAAGTCGCCAGTGCCACCGCACCATCGTCCAGCGGTGGCTTGTAAGATTCCGCCTGCGGATGATATATACACCCTGCAACGCTATATCATCGAAAGAGGCGGGTTCAGCAGACTCTGACCGTGTTTTGTCTTGGCCTACACCCCCCCCCCTCTCTCTCAACAAACCCTCCTCCTTCCAGGGCAGCACGCTCGCCTGCGCGGCTACATCAAACCCCTCGGCATCGTCTGCTGCGATTTCCTGCAGGTGGGAGGTAGGGCGCCAGTTCGGGGCGCTCCTCCCTGGCCTGCTGCAGTGGATACCGTATGTCGTTCCGTGCAACGCTTGCTCGTCGCTTGCCCGGCCTTTCATCACACAGGTATTGGCGGCGACCTGGCGTAACGGACGAAAGCACCTATTAATACTAATGCTTCCCTCGTGCTCTTGACCGCTCCCCACACCCCGACCAGCTGCGTCCGGGCTTCCCCGTGACAGAGAACTTCACGCGCGGAGAGTAGCTGATGCTGTACCGGCATACCTGTTTCGCGGACAGGGCGTAGTCGAGATATGTTTGGCGGAGAGGGGCGTGGACGAGGGCGGGAAGGACGAGGGTACTTCTGTGTGTAGCACTAGAGGGGCGCTGAGCGTTACGATTACGTATTGCAGTACCAACATATTCGATGATAGAGCTGTAACCGGCCACCGTATTTCCTCGAAACATTTCGAATCCGGCGCCAGGTCCTCAGTTTCAGGGAACGCAGAGGCAAGGAGATGGCACACTCCGAGTCGACCATCGCTTTGCGCAGAACGACCGAGGTGGAGGTATCATATAACCTTAGTCCTGTCGGAAGTCGTTGAGGCAAGCGCTCGAGCTCTCGGGAGAACGGAATGGCTCTGTTCGGCAACTGCTTCCCCAGCAGGCATGCCGTCATAGCGGCGTGTTATCGAGATGAGTATATGCTACCAATTTCAACTTAGCGAGCAGGTGCAAGTACGAGGTATTCGCCGCTTCTACGCCGCAGTTGTTGAAACCTGCGCAGCATCCGTTTTGATGGCGGTACTACTGTAGTCAGCGCAGGGGGTCCATCGAGCAGAAAGGCGGTCGCCGTCCAAGTTGGCGTTAAAATAAAAGAGTGCAGGTATTCCTGCCACAAAAAAAGGGACACAGGAAAAAATGTACCCAGATATTAGTTGTAATGGCACTCACTCGTGGTTGGCGACGCTCACCTTAGTCTACCCTCGAGAGCAGTCGGTAACGTCTCCTTTGGGAACCCAGAAGGGACCCTCTGCAAATGGAAGATGAAGGGCGTACCGTGCTAGGGGGGTGCATTGATGGCCGCCACTTTGTGCTCCCCGAATCGACCGTCCCCCACCCGCGTCTACACCAAGGACCTCCTTCTTTTCCACCCGCCTGGTCGCTCTTACGCGCATGGACAGCAGCGGCGGCGGCGGGGGGACCGAAAACGATAGTCGGCAGGGACTCCCTCCCCGGCTTTCGGAGAAGAAGGGCCAGCTGGATCACGGTGGTCAGCTCGTTCTCCATGTACTAGCTGATCCCCGTTGCCTCCTGAAGTATTGGGCGGTCAGCACAGAAGTCATCTGGGGGTGTGTTCAGCAAGCGAGACGGACGACGGACGACGGACGACCGGTAGAGGCGATGTCGAGTTTTGTAGAATAATGAATCTTCGTCACTCGTTCCGACGAAACAGGCAAGTCTGCTCTTGACCACCGTCAAAACACTGCTAAGTTGGTACCAGGTATAGTTGTTTTGCTCTGCTCTGGGTCAAGGATGTACCATAAGAACAGAGTAACACAACCCGCAGTTCACCTGTGAGTACAACAGAATGGGCGGCTCCAAGCCGTTGCCCGGTAGATCCTGAGCCCGGTCTCGTAGGAGAGCTCGAGCTGCTTGGGGGGCTATTTCCTGCTGCTACTGCTGCCTGGTCTGCTGCTGCTGCTGTTGTTGCTGCTGCTGATGTGGTGGTCGGTGTTGTTGCTCCTGCTGCTTGCTGTTGATGGTGCTGGCTGGCACTGGTGCTTCTGTCTACCGGTAGAGCAGTATCATAGTAGTAGCGCGGCCTTCCCCTTGAAGTCGGCTGCTTTGCGAGTGCTGCTGCTGGAGGTTGTTGGTACTCCTCCTGGCACTGCTTCTCCTCTTCGGCGTCTGGAGCCTGACACTGAGAGCTCTGACTGCCTGGTCTGCTGCAGCTGCTGCTGCTGCCACTGCTGCTGTGCTGCTGCTGTGCCGCTACTGCTCTGCCGCTCAGGATGTGGGCCATGATGATGTGTTGTCGCCGCGAGGAAGGTGCCGCTCGTATAAAAAAGTTGACAGTCCAGTGATTTTCGGGGTGACTTCGGCGGGATCTCGGCCTCTTGGCCAATAGACATCGTCGTAATCAAAAGTCGTAATCTATCTCGCTCGGTAAATCCCTCATATAATCGGGCATTGACCAATAATAATGCGTCGTAATCAAGAAAAAACCCCTACCTTTTTGTCGCTGTGCCTATCTCCCCTATACTGTTTAAGAATATCTCTCAAAATCCCTCTATAGACATTCCAACAGCTTACATTGAAACCCGCGATCTCATAATAACTTCAAATGAAACCAAACAGCCCATATTAAAAGCTAGAGAAGTCCAATCTCACCACACCGGGTGTAAGGTGTTCCAATCAGGCAGAAAAATATTACACGAGAGGGGACGGGGATTTTTTTCCTTCCCAAGTTTTCAGTTTCATTTTCATTGTTTTTGCTGCTGTGCCGTGCTGTGCTTTCGCTTTCTTCGTACATACAGTACAGACATAGAGCATATCGAAAAAAGGAAATATGTACAGACAGTAGTACTCTACCTGGGGTGTGTACGAACGTACGACATCCGCGACGCGAAGCGTATATGTGGGATTCAAGCGACGTCGGAGCTGTTTTTTCCTGAAGCACGGCGGCGGGACTCTTGGCATTATCAAGTCGCCGGTTTGCAATTACGATCCTTGAAAAAACTAAACTCAATCGTGGCCTCTGTTCGCTTCGCATAATTTGGGGTACTTTTCTCCTTCCTGAGCGAGCGTAGCGGGCGGCGTAGGTCGCCCGCGGAGCGAAGCGCCTTGTAGAGCATATCGAAAGAAGAAAGTAAGTGCAGACGGTAGTACCCTAGTACCTACCTGGGGTGTATGTACGTACGTACGACATCCGCGACGCGAAGCGTATATGTGGCATCCAAGCTGACGTCGGAGCTGTTTTTTCCTGAAGCATGGCGGCGGTACTCTTGGCATTATCAAGTCGCCGGTTTGCAATGCGATCCTTGAAAACACTGAACTCAATCGTGGACCTCTGTTCGCTTCGCATAATTTGATGTACTTTTTCCTTCCTGAGCGAGCGTAGCGGGCGGCGTAGGCCGCCCGCGGAGCGAAGCGCCTTGTAATTTCTTATTTGATAACCAGGTACCTATGATATAATACCAATAATCCTCGCTCCATCTACTCTCTGTTCGCACACACCATACGTGCCCACGTTTCACTCCACCATGACAGCTGTACGGCGGTAGTGGTGCTGTTTATGTGCCTGGTACCCTGCAAAGGTATCTTCGTATGCATGAGGGTACGACCTACAGTAGAAGGAGAGTACCCTCTCCGCACACACACAGCAACAACAGTGTATCAGTAATTCTTCAATGCTTTCGTCGTTCAGATTACAGCAGCACTTCAAACAGTGCATTTCAAATACCGCTGATCAAGCACGAAAACAACAGCATGTATGTACCAACACTGCCGCCTCGAAACGATCTGTGCATCGATTGGGATAGCTATAATCATGAACGTTAGGTACCTACTCGTACCTTTCCGACACACATGATCATATAATACGTATCCGACATCCAACCGGTGTATGCTGCTGGTAGTGTAACAGCATGTCATGTGTACGGTATACCATTGCAATAAGCAAAAGATCCTCCGTACGGTGTACAGGGCAAGGTTCCACAATTCACATACATCTGGTTCAGCCGTTTAATTTTGTCTGATCTGTTTAAGGCACCTCTCTTATACCATCAGACACAGAGCATTTTAATACACCATCGTGTGCAGGGCGAGCTTTGGGATCCAGCTCTAGTGATCGTATTGCCTGGTAGGACGCTTGAGACGGAACAAAGAGCTGTAGGATCAGAATGCGCCACTCGCTAGCCTGCCTACAGAAATCACGAACATCACCTCCAGCGCTGTTGGACCACCCTCGGCAATCTCACAGGTGTGTGCATACTGTGTGTTTCATATATCAAGAGCAGAAGAGGCCACAAAAACATGTACGATAGTGAGACTCACCAACAAACACGTGCGTACTCATTACTGGTACGTCAAGATCTGCTGCAACATTTCCAGGGAGTATATTGAACAATTTTCATGGTGTCGGTGTGCCCATCTGTGTTCTCAACCAACTTTCGACTATATTTTGTACCTCGACCTTCGCGTGTCGATCTGCTGTTTCAGTCGTTGCTGTATATCCCTGCATGCTGCTGCAGCTGTGGTGTTCCAACACCATCACACCGTTGCCGTTATCAAAGGGCTGCCGTGCAGCGCGCAGCCATAGCATCTATCATTAATAACAGCAGCTCCGTATGCGAGTGGGTGGGAGTTCGCGAGCAGCGTCCAGCGACGCAATTTATAACACACACAAGCAAGCTGGCGGACCAAATATATGGGGGGCCATAGAAAATAGTTATTTCGTACTGGAAATAGAGGTAATTATTTATTTTCCGTCTTCGGGCACACAAAATCGTTTCAAATATCAAAATCTTCGAGGAAAGCTGTAATTATTTATTTTCCGGTTTGGAAATGCTATCTGACCAAAACAATTAAATAAATTGACCTCGGTTTCAATTTAATTATTTCGTACTGGAAATAGAGGTAATTATATATTTTTCGTCTTCGGGCACACGAAATCGGTTTCAATTTAATTATTTCGTACTGGAAATAGAGGCAATTATTTATTTTCCGTCTTCGGGCACACGAAATGGTACAAGTATTATCGTCTCGTCGACCCTGTTAGCATTCAGGGGAGTCACCGGCCAGGAGTAAATCGCTAGGGAAAGAACGAAAAACCCGCGATCGGTTCACGCAGCTTGCAATGTTGAGTATCGATCGATCTGCCGATCGGTTGAACTCACAGCTGACGTACTTTTTTAGTTTCTTATAAAAAACAAAATACACCCCACCCCTTTTCCAACTGTCTGTAAGCGTCCTGCTCGGACAAAGCTATAACCTGCATCCCATGCCCATATTGGCCCAACTCAGTCAATATTATTAAATAGATGGGGAGAGGGACGGGCAGGGGGGAGCCGAGAGATACACGTTTTTACGCCATATAGAATGAATGCGACGTATACCCCGTACGTATCTTCTCGATAATCAAGCTACCCTTCACGGGTACCTGGTACGAGGTACCGCGTATCGGCTTTCGATGTGTACTTCGGTCGCAGGCACACAGCAGTGTGAATAACGAAAACTTCACATAAAGTTTCACTCTTCGTTCTTTTTCAAACATTTTAGCATAAAATACAGATGCTTGTACCAGGTACATTTTGACATCATGGTGCTCCGCTGGCCAAGCAACGCAATGGACATGATGGTGCTGCGCTGGGCCAGCAACGCAAAAGAAAAAAACATCCATCATCAGGGCATATCCGCGGTCCGAGTGCAGTACAACATCCACGCAACTCAACTCGGCGCCAACTTTGCGCACTTGGCTTTGGTACTGCATTCATACCCGAATCCTCAGCCACTATTCGAATTACCCTGCGCTATTGTATGATGCGTATAGACTGCAAAACGGAAAAATGAAGATGTTGGAGCGCTACGGGCTCCAGGAGTCGCCCAGGTGGGCGACAGGGTATTCTGTGATGTACGTCGGCTGACCTGACCAGTGACGCACGGAGGGTGCATCGTGTAAGGCAGCGATAAAGCCGTAGGATGGCTCACTGTCATAACGATGTAGGTATACAATGGAGTGTCCCCGGCGGGGGAGGCCATTGTCTGGGTCATGGAAACCCCGTATCGGCTGTAATGGTCGATACGGGTGCTCTGTGGCCCTACCTGGGGTTAGTCAATCCCACCAAGGAACGAAATAAACAAGTCAAACCATATCCTGTTCACACACCGTGCATGAGTCTTGCCCACCACGTCCATGTCAGTTGCCCATAACGTGCATGTTAGTTAATCCAACGTCGCATTCGCTGAGCAATACCAACACTCAACTCTCGTGGCGTCTGGCCACCCCGTGGCTAGAGAGGATTTAGGAGCGAGGTACGGAGGAAATCCCCATGAGGACTCTCTCAACGAACGACAACAGCTGGCTATCGAGGTGAGACCGAGCCGATGGCGGCACACAGAGGAGGTCAGCTGTAACAAAGAATCACCAGACCTACTCGTGCATCACGTAAATACGTGTAAGAAAGCACACAAAACGCAAGTCATCGTGACCTACAACGGAGCAGTAAACAGCGATTCGCATCACGAGAATCGGGGGTAGGCCAACGAAACCTGTTTTAGTCTGGTGCAAAAGGAAGGAAACCTTCTCCACGCTAGTTCCAGCGCCCTCCAGCGTCCGTCGCTCCACCACCGCCTTGCTGCTTCTCTCCCACTACCAGCCCCCCACTCTCCTTCACCCTCTCCACCTCCTCCACCCTCTCCACCTCCTCCACCCTCTCGACCTCCTCCACCCTCTCGACCTCCTCCACCCTCTCCACCCCCCTTCACCTCCTCCACCCCGTCCACCCCGTCTTGTACTGGCTGTTGGTTGCCAGAGTTGTCACCTCCTGCGCTAACCGAGCCCTCCTGACTCCGCTACCGCTGTAGCTCTTGTTGTCAGGCGCGATCGTCGCAAGCACGTAGCGGACCCACTTGGTCCTGCTGCAGCTCCAGCTGCTGCTGCTGCTGCTGCTGTTGCGCTTCGGCGCGATCGTCGCTGTCGATTACCGGACCCACTTGGTCCAGCACCTGCAGCTGCTCTTGCTGCTGCTGCTGCTGCTGCGCTTCGGCGCGATCGTCGCAAGCGCGTAGCGGACCCACTTGGTCCTGCTGCTGCTGCTGTTGCGCCTCGGCGCGATCGTCGCAAGCGTATAGCGGACTCACTTGGTCCTGCTCTTGCTCTTGAAGACGTGGCTGCTGGGGCTGCTCCCCGGTACCATCGTTCTCCGCTTGCGCCTTCACCTCCTTATAGATCACTTCACGTTGCACCTTCACCTTCACCTCCACCTCACTCATCACTTCATCGCCTATCCCCTCTCTTTCCGCCCCCTCATGTTCAGTCGGATCTGGCCGGGCAGTCGACGGCGGTGGCGGTTGACGCTCCTGCTGCTCGCCAGCGATGCCTCTGCCTCCAGCTGAAAGCTGGTCTACGAGTGTCGGCTCACGTCTGGCCGAGCTGGGACGCTGCTGCCGTGACTGCTGTAGAGGGTGTATCTCCTCTTGCCTCTGCTTCATCGTCAGCTGCGCAGATGAAATCTGGAAATCCACTCCTATGAGCCGGGCCCGTGCCCTCGTGAACATGACAGCCCTGCCGGTCCACGCGGACCAAGCTACTTCGCCGGCCACGATGTGGCGCACCAGTCCAAGTCTCTCGGAATACAGCCTATCCACGATCCCCATCAGCTGCACCGTCTTCCATCTTTCCACCCTCAAAAACGCTTCCCGAGGCCCGAGATGACCCCCAGCCACCTCCTCGCTGGTCTCTCGTATCAAATCACCATAACCACCATCACCACACATATATTTCATGAACGTCCAACCCGCACTGGGCTGACCGGTAACTGCCCAAGCCAGAGACTTCTTCTGCCACACGCTAGCGTGTTGGAATGACCTCAAGCTCGGAACAGTTACTCGGCGCGGACGATCAAGAGGAGCTCACGTAGCTCACACGAAAACATACAGATGTACCTGGTATATTATTAGGTACAAAAGACAAGAAAGATAATAATGATACCTGGTAGATGCTTCCACGACATCGTACCAGCACACAAACGCGGTGAAACATAACTCCTACCACTAGTGCCGACGGCCCCTCTTGGCCACATCATAAAAGCCATCATCCATATATAACTCTTCAGTAGTCTATGATAGATCCATATCGATCTCCGATCACAACCAACACTACCGGATTTCCTTCTCGCCACCTACTGTCGTAATGCTCTCCCTCTTGTAAGACCCACAGCAGCAAGGAGATCACTGCTGCGCTCTTCATTTTGTGATGACCTGTTGCTGTACCTGTTGTACAAGTTTTGTTTTACCCCACGGCCTAAATTTGAAGTCCCAACGGGCTGCATTTTGAATTTTGAACTTCGAGCATCTTTTTTTGTACGAGTACGTACCAGGGACCTGGAAACCGAATAATTCGGAAAGCGAAAAAAATCCCCGTCCCCCCTCATGTAATAATTGTCTGCCCCTGGAACGCCTTGCACCTACCTGTCAAAGTAGAAAAAAAAAGGAAAAAAATGAACAGCAGAGCTTCTCTCTCGTTTCCTGTGCGGTTCGATTTTTGAGCTTCAGATTTTGACCCGATCGCATTTTCAGATGTGAACTTGGCAAATCGAAACAGCCTTCCTCTGCGGAAAAATCAGATTCAGTGTGCGTGTAGAGCTTCGAGCAAACGCCGAGTCCAACTGCTGTTTTTGTGGTTTGGCGCCGCGAAGAGGCGCCCTGGGTGCGCTGCCCTGCGCGTAGGGCCCAAGTGTGCGAGCCAAGGCTGGCTGCCTCTGGTCTGGCGGCAAAGAGTCTCGTGGCGGGTGCGCTAGAGCCAACATGTCTTGGTATTTTGTGTTCCACTTTGTGACTGACTACTGCTGTTGCTGCCGTACAGCAGTGTAGTCTACGAGTACTCGTACGTATCCACGGAGAGGTGCGTGCCGAGTGCGCTTCTCTTGGTCTCTAGGCCCGAGCCCGCGCCAGGCGACTGTAGTCTGTCCACGAAGGGGCGGCCCCCCCGCCGCCCGAGCGTCGGGCGCGAAGCAACGTCGCTATACCGCTCTGTCACCATCCACCTCATCGATCGTTCTGCTGCTGCTGCTTGCTGTCATGGATAACATCTTGAATTTAAGAGAGCATGCCATTTTTCGATTTGAAAATCTGATGACTCAGGTCGTCGGATTTTGGGCCAAAATCCGACGACTTGGGTCATCGGATTCTCAAATCGAAACATCCGGTCAGATTTTGCATATTTGGACTGCATAAGCAGGGTCATTCGTTTTTGAGATCGAAAAACACAAATCTGAAGCTCGAAATCGAACCGCATAGGAAACAGCCTCAGCCTCGTACGCTGCCCGCCCCTGTCGCGACCACCTCGCCACCGATTCGGTCCGGGTAAAGCTTTCCTCCCTCTCTGTCACAGTGATCCCCGTCGCCCGCCCCCCGTGAAGCCCGGTGCTCACCGTGACCCTCGTTCGCCCGCTCGACGATGTCGATGGTCAGACGGCATACGTCTTTGTGTATAGTTCAGCATGGTCGCAAAAATAACCACCGCTTGAATGTCAGCTTGCAATCCGGAACGACCCTTATGGACTCGTACACACTCAGTGTAATTTTTCAAATGGAGGCAAAACAGAGCCCATTCATGCTTCCCTTGTGTCTCGAGGCACACACGACGCCTAGCCACGAAAACCGCGACCGCGCTCCTTGCAACCCCCCCTCTACCCGCCAGCATCCGCCGACACCCGCGACGGCGCCGGGCTCGCCCGCGTCGCCGTGTTTCGACCACACACACGCACACGAAACGGAAGAGGAAAAAAGGAAAAAATAACTGAAAGTGCAAAAGAAATTTGCAATTTGAACCAGCCGGTGAAAAAAAGCGAAGGAGAGCCTCCCAAACCGCTGAAAAAACAAAATCGACTTTTTTCTTTTTCCGAGTGTTTTTTACTACAGTTCCGGGAAAAAAGTGTGGCACGAGAAGCAAGCACGCAAAGAAAGCAAAGAACGCGAAGAAAGCAAAAAGATCGTAGAAGCTACAACAAACCGTGGGAGACTCGCTGAGCGTGAGGCAGGTCCTTATAATCAAGTGATTTTAGGAAAAGGGTAAACGTAAGTGTGAAGATATGGCCGAGGTAAGGGTAAGGGTAAGGGACGCAGGTGTATCTGGCAGCTGGGAAGCAGTGCTTCGCTTCTTCTGATTTAAATCTTCTTTATTGATCACTAGAGCTGAGGAGGTGCTCTGGTAGAGAAGTGAGAGGTAGGGGGGTGGTACTCGACGCTCAGATATACTCGTCCCACCCCACGCTACAAGCTCTCCTAAATTCCTCTTATCTAACGTACTCCTAAATAACTTTCCTATGGCTACCGACCGTTCTTCTGCTAATATAAGAACTTCTCACTTTACGATCCTATCTGCGTTAAGGAACATTACTCTTGTCTAATGGCCTATCCGCCTTAGAGAACATTCCTAGAAGACGGTTACTCCCAACTACCGGAATATCCGCCAGGTTAACCCATTCTTTGGATTATTCTCGTATTCCTCAGGCTACGAAACTGCCGACTATATTATCTGTATCTATAGCCCATGAGCACTCGACTCATATCACATTAGCCCACCCTGTATAGTCGTATATGCATACCACAAGGTGGTCGAAGGATGATGGCAAAGTTCATCCCAAACGACCAGGAAAAGGTGGTCGAAGATGCGGCTATTCGAAACAAAAGAAATGAGGCTCTAGATCCCCCCACACCTCGTCATAAGACATAAACCATGCGAAGGGGTGTTTAATTAGAACAACCACTAAAAGGTATAGACCGAAGGAGAGGAAGAAATAACTCAAAGCGGAAGCGAAAGCAGAAAAAGGCAAAGCGAAAACCGAAGAAAGAAGAAAGAAAACAGGAGACAGAACAAAAGCCGAAGCGAAGGCTGAAGAAGAAAACTAAGGCCGAAGTGCAGGCAAAAGAAGGGCGCACAGACGTATTACTGGGGCCATTGTCTGGGACACAAAAAGGTGCGAACGGGGGTTGGTCGCCGAAACGGGTTGGCAAACTAGGAAACTCGCGAAAGGAGGCAGTGACCGCAATACAAAAAAAAGACACATATATATCTGGTAGGAGTAATGCCTTGTCTTGTGGCGGATGTCCTAACGTGGTAGACATCACTCAAGAGAAACGGGGCACTGCTAAAGTACAAAGAGGGCTGCGTACACTAGGGGCTATTAAAGCCGGGAGACGGAGCGAACAACGCTGCGTCTGGGAGACCTCTTCGTGGTATGAACTATACCAGCAAACGTCGCAAGGTATTCAACTCAACAAGAAAAAACTGAAGAAGATCCGTAAGGGGATTGGCCTAATGCGTGCAGTTCAAGGTGGTAGATGGCGCAGGGCTAAAACACTAGCGTGTGCCACTCGGCCAACTGGGGCGACATCGAAGATGGTGTTTTTTTTGCCACAGAGCAGAGGGGCGCGCGGAGTACCGAACAAAAAATGAAGAAACCTAAGAAAAATAAAACAAAGCACGATCGGGACCAGGAAACTAACTGAAAGCAGAACACATGTCAGGGAAAATCGATCTTGGTAGAACCGCCATGGTTAATAACTCTGCCGCCTTCCGGGGTGGCAATGCTATCCGGACCCTACTTGGCAAACATAGAAGAAACACGGGCGAGCTGGAAGCTCGATAAAATCTTAGCTCGATGGCCGTCTGAAACAGGGGTCGGTGGAAACCGATGGAGGTCAGGGTACAGCCCAGGCTACGACACGATTTTACCTCGGCGTAGTATTGCCAACAATTTGCGGTAGGCTAGTGAAGTACAAACACATATGAAAATTACGGTATCGCTACGACTCGGTGGCCTGAACGTAAGAAGGCAACACGGAGGTGTAGGCGACATGAAGAAAACAAAAGGTAGACGGAAGCAAATGCACCCAAGAAGCTGGCTGCTGGTGACTATTGAAGACTAACCCTGAAGAACTACTTTAATATATTGTTGACTAACCAGAAACAAGTACCCAGAACTAAAACAAACAAATGCTAAACCAAGGCTAACCAGAGGGGGGAGTGGAAACCGTGGGGGCTCCGCGGGACACATCAGAGTTCCGCAGCAGCGCACGTGCTATGCTCCCGTTCCCATGGCGTTGAAGACACCACGATCCGTACACGGCGTTCCGTGCTGTAGTGTAGCGGGCGGGTTGAAGGTCGATCTTGATCGGTCCGGGGTCATCCAGGAACCGGATGATGTAGGAGCCGCCCGGTGAAGGTTCCGGTGGAGCTCCCGAAGAGACGTCCGGGGGTGAGCGGTGAGCGATCTTGCCCAGCCACCAGAGGCCGTCGCGCGCTTTGTACCATATGTGCGCTCCGGAGGGGAGGATGGTGGTGCTGAAGTTGTGGAGCCAGAGGCTGCGGGAGACCAGGGCGTAGCCGGGGGCGAGAAATGTTTGTCTTTGGGATCGTGCCAGTTCGCGGTGGGCAGCGCCGATGCGCATCTGGCGATAGAGGCGGTTCGTCTGGCGGTATTGTGTCGGCGCTCCTGACCAATAGAGTAGGATGTTGCGCCGGAAGTGTTGAAGGTCCAGCTCGCGTTCTCAAGAGGGGCTGAGAAGTCCAGCCCAGTGGGTCTCGTACAGAACGGCGATGACCCCGCCGCGGCCGCGTACGAGTTGATGGCCGGTGATCTGCTCGACCTCGAGGCGTTCCAGTGGGGGAGTGACGTCGTCGACGGTGACGTGGTAAGGTGGGGACTTGGCGGCAGAAGCTGTGAGTACGTATGTAGTGAGGTCCGCGGGCAGATGCTTGGGGATATCGCTGGTGTCGTCGGGGTTCCGGCAAGGTTTGCATCGTTGAACGGAGACGCGTGGCTTGGAGTCCCGTCCCGGAAGGTCGGATGAAAGGGCGAGGAAACGTAGCTTGTCGTGAAGAGGGCGGTTGTCGGGGGTGTTCGAGGCGGGCGTCGGTCCAACGGCGAGGACCTTGAAGGGCCCATTCCAGTTCAGGGAAAGCTTCGTCTTGAGTACGGTTGCGCCGGTGCCCTTTTTGACGCCTTGGCGAATGGTTGAGGCGGAGTTGTAGACCCAAACCCAGCCGCCGACGGTGAAGGGGGGGGATGCTCGGAGGGCGGTCATGATGGGCGCGTTGCGGCGCTGGAGACGCGAGACGGTGAGTCGGTGTAGTTCGCGGACGAGGGAGTACGCGCGTCGTTGTCGGTCGGTGGCGAGGTTGATGTAGATCAGATGATCGCGGTCCAAGCTTTGGTGGCCGCCGATCTTGTCGGGTTCGAAGACCGAGAGCGGGAGGCGAGGAAGGCGGCCCATGTGGATTTCGTTAGGCGCAAGCCCTGTAGCGGCGTTCACGGAGTTGTTGTAGGCTGACGACACGTGTGGCAGCAGCACGTCCCAGTCGGTCTGCTGTTCGTGGCCGACCATAGAGAGCATGTGGGCCAACACATGGTTGACGCGCTCGACGCCGCCGTTGGTGCAGGGGTGGTAGGAGCTGGTGTTGACCTTGCGGATACCAAGGCGCTCGTAGACGATGTTTGCAAGCTTGGAGGTAAAGTGTAGTCCGTTGTCGGAGAGAAGCGTAACCGGGCACCCCCAGAGAGGGATGTATTCGTTCAGAAAGATGTCGGCGGTGCCGGCGGCCGTGACCTGCGCCGCTGAAACGGCAAACATATCGGCGCGACGGCTGAAACGGTCGGTGAAGAGAAGGATGTGGACGTTGCCGCGCGGCGTGAGCGGCAGGGGTCCGAAGTAGTCGACGCTGACGGTGATGCCAGGCCCGTTGGGCAAAGGAAGAGAAAGGATGGGCCAGCGAATGGTGTGCCGGGAGGTTTTCCGCGCCTGGCATTGAAGGTAGCGGCGGATCCACCAGCGGGCGGAAGCGTCCATGCCAATCCACCAAAAGAAACGTGCCAGCATGCGGACCGTTCGGGTGACTCCTAGGTGTAGAGAGGTGGTGGCGTGGCAGGTGCTCAGCACCCGGGGGCGCATTAACATTGGCACGTAGATGCGTGGGGTAAGGGGGGCGGGTGGTGGTAGGCTGTTCTCGGGTGGGGGTGGGGGTGGTCGTTGGACCAGGAGGGTGGTTTCGTCGTCCGTACGGTGCAGCTTGCTTTTGGAGGCAAGGGTGAGGACGTCCGGAAGTTGTGGGCGCCGGGCCGAGGGGATGAAATCCAAGAGGTCGTTCGCCGGGGGGGCAGGGGAGTCCAGCGACAGGAAGCCGATGGTGGCGCAGCACAGGGGCTCTGCTCGTTGTTCTCGCGCCCAGTCTTTGGAGGTGTAGTGCTCGACGCGGGCGAGGAGGTAGGGGTCATCATCGGGTTCGACGATGGACTCCGGGAGGGGCAGCGACGGTGGTGTTGGTGCCGGCGGAGAAGGCGTTGTTGGGGGGGTTAGGGTTGGGTTTGCGGGCGCAAACGGGTCAGGCGGCGCGGGAGCTGTGGCTGAAGGCGATGTAGGAGGAGGGGGTCTTGGCTGGACCCCGGCCGGGGGCGTGGGCGCACTGGTGGGTGTAGATCGTCTGCGTACGACGGGTTGTGGTCGACGGCCGAAGCGATAGTCGGCTGTGGGTCAAGGGGTTCCCGCGGCAGCGGCGATGCGATGGCGGGTCCGAGAAGATATCAGGTCTGAGACGGCTGGTTCCGTGCCGCCAGTGGTGGACGGCGGAGAGATGACGGACGGCCTGGAAGCCGAGCCTGGAGGAGCTCCGCTGTTCACGGCGGCGTTCTCGGTGCCAACAAGCAGTCCGGCGGTGGGGTCAGGGGTCGCAATGGGCCCGACGAAGGTGTCGGGTGCGGGGGAAAAGGTGGGGTGCTCCATACGTGGTCCCAGTAGGCGGAAGTCGCGGAGATCGTCGGTGGTGAAGGGAAGCGGCTGGATGGTTGGGATGGGCCTTGAAGGGGGGGATACGAGCCCACCCAAGCCGATACCCGGGGCGGGAGGGTCGTTCGGCGCGAAGCCGCAGGGGCGGATGAGGTAGATGCCGACGGTGTCCGGGCCGGTAAGGCGGTTGCGTCCGGTGCGGTCGGCGTCGGTGGCTGGTTGGGGAAGCCGGGAGAGGAAGTCGGCGTTGCCGTTGGCCGTGCCCTTCCGGTATTCCAGCGTGTAGGTGTACGCCGAAAGGAACTCGAGCCAGCGCCGGACGCGGGCGTTGTGTTCTCCGACCTTGGCGATGTTCTCGAGCCCCTTGTGGTCCGAGTAGATCTGGAAGCGGGTGGACCATAAATGTCCACGGAGGCGTTTGATCGCCCACACGGTGCTCCCGGCCTCGAGGTCGAGGGGTGTCCACGAACGTTCGGAGTCCAGGGTGGCACGGCTGATGAAAAGGATGGGTCGGACTGAGCCGTCGGGTTGTTCTTGCTCAAGGGTCGCGCCGAAGCCGTCGATTCTAGCGTCGCAGTAGAGGCGGAAGGGGCGGGAGTTGTCGGCGACGGCGTCCCAGTCGGGGTAGACGAGGATAGGCGGTTCGGCAAGTTCTTGGAGGATGGCGCGGACGGTGGTTTCCATGGCGGGGGTGAACTCGAACGTGGCGCCTTGCTTGAGTAAAGCGTTGATGGGGCGCAGACGTCGGGAGAGATTCGGCAGGAACTTGCCGTAGTAGTTGATGCACCCAAGGAGCGAGCGCACTTGCTTCTTGTCGGTCGGCATGGGCATTCTGGTGAGGGCGGCGACCTTGTCGGAGTTGGGGCTGTAACCGCCGGCGGAGATGGTGTGTCCCAGGATATCGGCGTTGGTGGCACCAAGTTTGGCCTTGACCGGGGAAAGTTTGAGGTGGTGCTTCCGGAGGCGTCCGAAGAGAGCTCTGATGTTGGCAACGTGGTCGTTGGGGTTGGGGTCGAAGACGATGATGTCGTCGAGATACGCGGCGACGCGTTCCAGGCCTTTGATGACCTCGTTGATGACCTTAACGAACCAGCCGGGGGAGGTGCTGCTGCCTTGTGGCATAACAAGCCACTCAAATAACCGGTTCGGTGTGCAGAACGCTGTCAAGGGGATGGTGTCCTCGTCGATGGTGATTTGGTGGAACGAGGAGACCAGGTCGAAGAGGGAAAAGATGCGACCTTTACCCAAGGAGTCGAGGACTTCGTCGACGCGGGGGGTGGGGAGTTGTCCGAGGGAGCTGATGGCGTTGAGCTTCTTGTAGTTGATTGTGATGCCAACACCTCCGTCTTTCTTTGGGATGGCGACCATAGGGCTGGATTATGGCGACGTGGAATGCTGGATCAGGCCGGCAGCCAGGTACTGGTCCAATACGGCGTCGGCCTTCTTGGCGAGGATGGGGTTGATCCTGTAGGGGCGGGAAGTGACAGGTGCGCTGTCCGGAGGTACCGTGATCTTGAACGGCATTAGCGAGCACGAGCCGAAGTCAGTCTTCGACGTGGAGAAGACGTCCTGGAATTCGCAGAGGACGTCGCCCAAGTTGTTTATCACCGATGGAGTCCATCCAGAACCGTGAAGGTCGAAGTTGACGTCGCGTAGGTGCAACGGCAGGCGTTCCCAGAGGTCGAGGAAGCTTTTGCGCTGGTCGGCGTCGAGGCGTGCAAGGAGCTGTGGGCACGGGGCTTTTGGTGCGGTAGAGGGGTCGGCTGTTGATGGACTCTGGTCGGCCACCGGGATGTTGTCGTGGAGGGCATGTACGTCCGGAAATGGAGGGGGGAGCGGCGGGTCCAAGGAGGGATGCCCAAGGGCGGCGAGCGGTACCTGTACCAGTGGGGAGCAGGAGGTTCCGAGGAGGTCACCCGGCTCGAGTTCGGTAGATCCAGATAGGGGGACCGTTTGGTACCCGTCGGAGACGAAAATCGCCGTGTCGGAAAGGGGGTTCTCGCGGGGGAGCATGTTTACCATGTAATTCCCGGCCAATGCTGGAGCGCCTGACTGGCGCACCAGGTTGACCTTGGCGAGCTGTGGGGTAGAGGAAAGCAAAATAGCTTTGTTGCCGGCGAATCGGAGGCGGTAGACGTCGTCAGTGGAACGATCGTCGGGAATGAATGCTGAGGCTCCGTTGGGGTCGTGGTGACTCAAAGAGAGCTCACCACGGGTTCGCCGGGAAGGTTGGTGGGGGAGGGCGGGCTGTTGCCGGAGCGTGGTATACGAGCGTTGCTCGAAGCGCATCCAGCTGTCTCGTCCCAGGAGGATGGGGTGCTGCAGGGTTCCAGCAGGAACTACGCAGGCCCATACTGCTAGGGCAGCGGTGGGGGTCTGGAGGCGCATAAATCGGATGCTTAAGCGGATAGAGACGGAGGTGGAAAGTGGGGCTGAGGTGCCGAAGCCTCCCCATGAACGGGGGCAACTGTGCCGTTCGCAGGCGTCGGTGGCTGACTGGGAGGCCTTCAGTTGTTCCATCGCGGTTGCGGTGATAAACGACTGGGGCGAGCCTGTATCGAGCAGTGCCACGAGTTCGCGGCGGGTAGTGGCGTCGGGGCCGCTGTACACGAGTGCCTTCGTCGTGAACGACGCGTCGTCGACGGTGATGATGCCGCCTGTAAGGCATGGTCCGTGTTCCGGTATCGGCGGCCGACGGGTAGGAAGGTGGCTGTGGGCTGCGGTGTTGATCGTGGACACTTGGGCGAAGTGGCTGATGGGGTAGGCGTCGGGTGTAGACGGCGGTAGAAGTGGCCCAAGTGGGGAGTTAGGCGGTTGCCGTGGAGGGGTCGGGCTTGTCTCGTGGATGCCGTCCGCGGTGGGGAAGACCCGGGTTGAGTCGGTGGAGGCGGGTGTTTGCTCTGGGTCGTTGGGACTGGTACCAGTAGGACGTTGGGGGAGGCGATCGGCGTCGAGGCTTTCTCGGACGTCCATCAGTACCCGGCCCAGCAGATTCCGACCACGCCAACGCATCGGAATGCAGGCGTCCGGATGGTCGGCCTTGAGGCCTATGCCCCAGATGAGGTCGTGTGGGCTGGCCTCGGCAATGTGTTTGTCGTCCGTTGCCGCCCGCTCTCGCCGTAGCTCCGAGTGTTGGTGGAACTTGGAGAAGTTGATGTTGAGGACGATGTTGTAGCGGTGTCGCTCCCAAACCAGTTCGTCGAAGCCGAAAACGGTGCGCCCAAGTGCTTTTTGGTCGGCCGGGTCGCGGGTCGCTTTGATGCGGCGCTCAGTTGTGGTGTCCCCGAGGAGCGCAGCCTTCTGCGCTATCATCATCTGCTCGGCGCAGTTGTATGTGACGCCATCGTGTTCGATGTCGCACAGGTACCACTGCAAAAAGACGGAAGAGGAGTCCCAGAAGAAGTGAAAGGATGAGGGGGCCTCTGCAGTGGTGTGAGCTGTTGATGGCGTGTTGGTTGTTGGGGGTGGGGGGCGACGATAATTTTTCCTATCGCCACGGGGCGTCGACGGGGGTAGAGTCAGCCACGATCTAGCGGTGCTGACCGGAACCCTCGTGTTCGCGGGGGAATTGCTCGGCAAAGCCGAGGTACCGGGGGGGTCCACGCCGGGGCTTATACGCCGGGCGAGACGACCCTAAAGGGCCCTGTCGTCCAACTTTTGGAGGACAGGGGGATACTCGCTAGGAGATACCACACCTGGGGCCCGTGTCCACCCGTTGCACAAAGCAGGCCAGGAGGACGGGGCAGGGGGCTCAGGGCATGTCGTGGTCGACGTTGGTCGCGAGTCTTCCGTTTTTAATACGGGACTGTCCCTCGAGCTCAGAGGCAGCGGTGGTGTCAACACCGTGGCAGCCGGTGGAAGCCCGTCGTTCGCGGGTCCAACGCTGTCACAGGAAAGGCGCGCATCCTGGAACAAGCGCGTATGGAGCGGCCAATTCAAGGCAGGCTCAGGGGGCGATGGCCCGGTCGACGAAACGGTAGTTTCGTGTGAACCGGAGCCGCTGGTAGCCGTAATCGTCGAGACGTTTCCCAGGGTAGAAATGTCTGGGGTCTCGGCAATGGTCGGCAAGTAGCGTTGCTCTCCGCCGGAAGACGTCGAGTGGAGCATCCTGGTGAGGCTCGGCGTCTTGGCCTCCTCCCGCCCACACCTCAAGGCAATCACTTGAGCAAGAGGATCAGTACTTGAGCAAGTGGCTGGGAAATGGGCTGGGGTAGGGGGGGGGCATGCGGGGGCAGGGGTCGGGGAGGCGTGGTGCACGTGATTTACGCGTGCATCCTGAGAGCCTCGGGTGGTCGCAGTAGGTTCTGTTGATGGAGATGCGGCAGGTGCTCCATCATCGGCTTATCAGTTGGTGCGGAAGGTTCCCGGCTGCCGTTGGTTCGGGAGGTTGGTCGAGTTGTTGCTGCCCATCCGCATGTTTGCGGGGGCGGCTGGTGCGGACGTGTTGGTCGCAGGGGTATGAACCGTCAACGCGGAAGACGAGGGGGGAGGCTCGATGCGTTGTTGTCGGAACTGTTGCCCTGGCGAGTGTCGGTTGCCGTTGTCGTAGTTCCGGCCGTTGCTATGGCGCCAGTTGTCGGAGCGCCCGTTGTTGCCGCGGTAGTTGCGGGAGTGGTCGTGGTTGGAGCGGTTGTTGTTGTAGCTGCGTCGACGGTTCTTGTTGTCGTAGTGGTTGGAAGTCCGCTCCAAGTTGCGCTCATATTGCCCCCGACGGTAGGAGAGCATCCTCTGTTGCCACTGGCGGTAGGCCTGACCGTGGTCGTTCAGCTGTCCGAGTGCCGGGTTTAAGATGCCGGACGTGTTGAGGAAGCTCTTGGAGCAGGTCTTCTGGCTATGGTCCGTGCCATTACAGTTGAGGCACTCGTCACCGTGAGCGCGTAGGGCTTGGGCGTGGGACACCGCGACGTTCCGCCTCCGTCATGGGCTCCGTAGTGGCTCTCGTCATAACGCTGAGTGCTCGTGTGGAGGAGGGGGCGCTCTCGTCGTGTGGGGCGTTGTCGAGGTGGAAACGGGCGGTCTCGCCGGCGATAGCGTGTCCGTCGTGGGGCGGGTGGTTGGGGTTGTCGGGGAAGCGGGTCGGGACTCGGGTGGGTTCCATACGTAACCGCGGCCGGCGTTGGAGTGGAAATACAATAGCTCGAGTAAAAGGGTGTGGGCGGCCCCGATGGACTCAGACGAGGCACCCTCGGTGGCGGCGCGGGCCTGACCGAAGGTGATCGACGGGTCGCAGTCGAGTGTGAACAGTCGCCAGACGCGGTGTGCCGCTATAGAGACATCTGAAGCTGTCGGGTAGCGTGTACTCTGCATCCAGCGGAGCTTGGCGTCCAGAAAGACCCAGTCATTTGACTCATAGCCGAACGTCTGCGGTTGCCGGTGCCCAATGGGTTTGGGGGCTGGCAAGGATTGGGCCGGTAGTGGTGCCTGGGACATCGTGGTCCCAGCTTGGTTCTGGGGGCGCTGGGAGGTGGTGGTCCTAGACATCGCGGCGGACGTAAAGGGTGGCCCAGGGTGCGGAGCCGACGGCTGCGGTTGGGCCATGGTGGCCGTGGTCGCAGCTGTAGTCTCATAGGTGGGGTCGAAAGGGTTCGAGGGAGGGGTAGGGGAGGGAGGTAACACGAGTAGGAGGTCAGCGCTCTCTTCCGCGAGAAGGAGGAGCTGCTCGTGGTGGGTTTTGAGGGACGCGCGGCGCTCACGGAGAGCCGTGGGATCGCCTTGGTAGTGCCCCGGATTGAGAGCAGGGGTGGAAGTTTCCTGTGCGGAGACTTCCGGTTAGATGGTAGGCCCGGCACTGGTCGTGCCTGCTCCCAGTGGAGAAGATTCCGGTGTGGTGGGGTGTAGAGCGAGGTCACTCAGAATGGTTTCGAAGCCGGGGGTGTCGTCGTCCGTGGCGGGAGAGGACCTTGCGGCATACCTCGCCTCGCGGGGGTTGGTGGTGTCGGGGGAAGGGGCGACGGGCATGTCGGTGGAGGAAGCTTTCTCGGCCGTGTTTAGGCGGGTAGAACGCTTGTACTGGGGCGGGAAAAGGTTTGGTGGAAGATGGAGAGGGCGGGTGGATCCAGGCTTGGATCAGGATAGGCGGCTACAATACCAACAAACCGATCTAGAGGAGAGAAAGGAGTGACGGTAAGGACGTACGATAGGGGGTGGGAAGGGGGGGGGGTGTGCCACGATTTTGTTTTAGTGCCCGCCGGAGGATATTTTTATAGTTGAGGACGTCTAGCTAGTTTCAGGCGCCTCGCGTGTGATTGACGGTAGCAGCCCGAGTCACTGAAGGGATACCAGTTGAACTGAATTGAACAGAACTCCGTCTGAAATGTCCAATGTTCGTAATGATAACAGGGCGTGATAATTACTGGGCGTGGGCAGTGCACGACCTTTCGTTGGGATACAATTAGAGTACCCGTAAAGGAAACGTGTAGGTCGAGTCGGGGGAAAAATTGCAGCATGCCGGCACTATTTGGTAGCGGCACAGAATATCGGGCGATTCCCTACTTGAACGGTGGGCAGTTTTTCGTTCCGTGGTAGAAACAGACAGCAACAGATACATTTCGGGGGTCGCGAGGCCCGATACGTTGTGAGATACTTAGGGCATCGTAGAGGTGGCACAAGTGGGAACAAAATAAAATAAAATAACAAATAGACCCCGGTACGTAAAAACATTGAAATAGTATTAACCGGCTCCTTTGGGGGAGTCGATAACGCTAATCCGCCGCGAAGGATGTTGTGTATTATTGTGTTAGTTTGACCAGCATTTAGTTCATCACTTTCGGAAATGGTCACTGCCCGGGCCACAGTTTCTATGCTCCATATTCGAGCAGCTAGCAGCTGCTGTTTTTGTGATGAGCTGGACAAACATGGGAGAAACAGTTGTTTACTAGTTTGTGTAGCCTTTGTGGTGTTACGGTTCTAGGCAGCCTGTACCCTGCTTTATTTGTAAAAACTGGTGGGGGTGGGGTGCGTTGGAAAATAACACTAGTTACAAACTTGAACAGTGTCTACCCTGCTTTGATTTAAGGTGGGAGCAAAAAAGAAAAGAAGAGAAAAAAAAGGAAGGCACACGTCGAAAACAAAAAAGAAAGGGAAAACAAACACGACCAAACTAATATTCGGGCCAGATCAGGTAGCATACATTATGTTTTGATGTGCTACGGCTGGGGGGGGGTAGACGTATACAGCTGCTAGCAGCAGTAGACAAGGTTGCGCGCCACAAAGCCTCGTTTCGTCGGTAACGCTGAGGAACGTGCACGTAAGAGGCTGTAGCCGGACATATTTGTGCAGCATATATATACCATCTTCCTGGCTTAAAACTGGCAAATTTAAATGCGCCTAGGCAGCAGACGGACAAGGTTCGGCAACATAAAGCCGCTTTAAGTCGTTAATGCTGGAAAACGTGCACGTAAAGAGCAGGTGAAAAAAAAATCGTTTGTATCCTATAGGCCGTGGGGGTCGGGCATAAATAGCAGAAATCCGATTAATTTCCGCAGCATGCGTCCTATATTTATTTATAGTAGAGCAGCAGGAAAGTAGTGCATCATAGAGCCTGTTCTGCACGGTAGAAGCAGCGTGTGGACGGGCAATCTGAAGAGGGGTGCAGAAATATAGGCTGGTCCCAATGACATTTAAAATCCGCCTGCAGATATATTCCTGAAGAGCTACGTGCAACCATATAAGAATTGTCTACAGGTATACCTGGTATTCCCAGAGCGCTACCCGTACTATTAATAGTGTGTTCTTCGTATTGTATATACGTGCAACCAGGTAAGGTTCGCCTACGTACGAGTATAAATATATGCATTCCTATACGGTGGATGGATGTGCTACACCATCACATCAAGAAAGGGGCACCGACCGTGCATCGTTTGTCTACCTAAATATATCGCGAAAAAGGAAGGGGGGGTTCACGGGAGATTTCGTCACTCAAATAGTGTTACGTACCCCTATTGGTACCTCGCTCGTATACCAGACTTTGTAGGCTACTATGTATGTGTTGAAATCCTGTAGCCAAGGCATTCAAATCAAATACCAGGTACATTTATGGCTATTCTCGCTGTGGGGGGGTCGCCAGTAAGGTTGATTCATACGTATACTATCCCTCGTATCAGGTACCAGGTACCAGGTATGGTCGTTCAATAACTCGCAGGCGAATATCCCACGCGATGGATACCAATGGATACAATTCGCAATTATAGCCGAGCCGTTCGTAGGCTGCTCACATATGCATATAATAGGAATGGCGCATTTAGTCACACAACCGCTGTTCCTAAACAAAAATTACCACGTATCAGTATACTGCTGCGGGTGTCCTACCAGTACTACAGCAGTTTCTTTGTAGTCGTGGTAAGGGTCAAATCCCATACAACGCTTGTCTATACAGGAAGGTGCAGATAAAATGGCGGGGGGGGAGAATGTGAGCAGTTCCATCTACTTTTTACGTGCCTTCCCTATGAAAGGGCGGGCATACATCGAGGCGGAGGAGGTCATTGTAATAACAAACGTTCTCGTTGTTGTGCGCGATGAGCACGATGTCATTTATTTGGGGGGGGTCTCCAGGTGCATTCAACCACATGGTGTCACGTATCGTGGAGGTGATCGATCTCGTCATTCCACGGCGGAGACGGGGTACAGGGCGCGGAAAAACAAACCTCATCACACTGCCGAGAGCAACAGCACTTATATGACAAGTACCTACTAAGAAACAGCAGAGAGAACTTGTACGTACTTGTACGTGTGCCTGATAAGGGGGTAAGAATGCGTCTACTCACCTATACTAAGAGGGGAGAAACGTCTACTGTCGCCACTAGGCAGCTTGTCACAGTCGCAGGCACTAAAAACGCACTCGGGAACGCAGGTTCGAAAAGAAAAAAAAGAAAGAAAGAAAATAGACAGCGAGGAAAACGAAAGAAAACACGAAACAAGGAACGAAAAGACACAAAATAAAAAGTTGACTTCAAAACCAGTTGCCTCCCGGGTAGGGATAGCTCACATGATCGAGAGAAGATCTAGAAGAAGCGCTGCAGTCCTCAGCTTGGCCAGAAGGTTCGTCGAATGCGAAGACGTCAGATGTGAAGATATGGCCGAGGTAAGGGTAAGGGTAAGGGACGCAGGTGTATCTGGCAGCTGGGAAGCAGTGCTTCGCTTCTTCTGATTTAAATCTTCTTTATTGATGACTAGAGCCGAGGAGGTGCTCTGGTAGAGAAGTGAGAGGTAGGGGGGTGGGACTCGACGCTCCGATATACTCGTCCCACCCCACGCTACAAGCTCTCCTAAATTCCTCTTATCTAACGTACTCCTAAATAACTTTCCTACGGCTACCGAACGTTCTTCTGCTAATTATTAAATATAAGAACTTCTCACTTTACGATCCTATCTGCGTTAAGGAACATTACTCTTGTCTAATGGCCTATCCGCCTTAGAGAACATTCCTAGAAGACGGTTACTCCCAACTACCGGAATATCCGCCAGGTTAACCCATTCTTTGGATTATTCTCGTATTCCTCAGGCTACGAAACTGCCGACTATATTATCTGTATCTATAGCCCATGAGCACTCGACTCATATCACATAAGAATGTGTACGTACATCCATCCTGATACTGCTGTACTCTATATATAGCAGCCACAAGCGGAGATTTTTTGTACAGTACGTTTGTGTGTATGACACGTATGTTTTGCATCATCACCTGGCGTTTTCCCATTTCGTACTTTGACCCCGCAGTGGGCCCATCCCATTCGATACCCGGCTCCCACTTGGAGGTGCAGAAATACCTGGTTGTACGAGTTTTTTTATACTCGGCATACATTAAAAAACCCCAAACGGGCTGCATTTTTGAATTTTGAACTTTGATTTTTGTCATGTTGTGTACGAGTATTTACGTACGTACATCCTGGTGCTCTCCAGTCACCAACGGAGAAAACGTACGTACGTGCAAACTTGAAAATTGAGTGGTTTGTCTCCAAAACGGGACTAAGGCCAATGGAAACGCGAAGTTCAAATGTTTTTTTTCAAATATATTGCTTTTAAAACAGCCGAAAATTTTCTCGTACCGCCGCTGTGGGAAAAAAAGAGAAAACACTTTTATTTTTATATTTTTTCCCCCCAACGGCTGCAGGGGGGCGCCATTTGTTTTTTCTGGTTGCAAATTGTCAACACGGTGATCGAAACCAGCTCGTGCGACGATCGACGCTCGATCTCGACAGAGACTCAGCCCACGGCCAACCCGCTCGGGATCTGGCAAGGCTAACGAATATAGATGATGGCCTCGAAGATATCAGGTGGACCCATGGTCTAGGGGGCGAGAGCTTGCCGGCGGCGTCCTACGGTATCCTCCCAAACCTGAAAAAAAAACTCTACGTATGTTTTGCCATTCGAGACGGATGGACAAGTTTTGTCTTCTGTTTTGTGCGAACCAGCGGCCGAATGTTATTTCATCATACGCCTGGTCAGCTCCCGCCACATGACACCGGCCATGGTGTGAAGACATTGACCCTAGGGTGGGTCGGAGCCCCTAACGAGCGCACTCCGTTCAGAATTCATGACGCAATCGTTGGTTTTGTTGATCGATGTCTGTCGAGGACTCGGAATCTCGCCGCTCCGAACCAAAGATCGGCCTGAGTTTTTGTGAAGCCGATGTTGAGCCAACATCGGCCCCAGATTTGCTTTTTCTGGGCTTTTTCAAAAGTTAGGAACTTCGTTTTTTTTTTGGTGGCCCATAGGAAGCGTGTTCTGATTTTTGTTGGCGGGTATCTTTGAAATTCAAACTTTTTTTTGAAACTTCGCTGTACCATTGGCATAGATCTAAAAGAGGGTTAAGTTTTTTTTTTACAGCAGTAAGTTTGCACGTATATTTTATATCACCTTGTATTTTCCCATTTGGTCATTTGACCCATCCCATTTGACACCCTACTCCCGCTAGGAGGCGCAGAAATATGATCAGCCCTCCGCAGGAACCGCCGGACGCCCACCTGGCATCCTGGTCCCATTTGGTGGGACCTGGTATAAGTACCCCATGGCCGTTGGTTACTGGCACGTCAAACGGAATTGTGAAGGCGGTACATGCTTGTGCGAATCTGCTCCAGCATGCAACATTGTGCAGGGCTGATTGCGCTTTGCTGACGAAGGACAGCAAGGATGGTGTTCAATCTTTCTATTATATTTGAAAGGGAAACAAAATCAAGTTCGTAGTGTACCGACACCAGCGGGTTGTTGTGGTAACGTTGATACGCGTTTATTGCATACTCTACTGCAGCGGGCATGCACTTAGGATAAGGGCTCATAATTTTGTGCCATTCATAGAAATAACATCAAATACCTTGCACTGGTATACGTAAAGGATAGCTGTCTCCGTACACACTGCTACATGTAGAGGGGCAAGTAGGCGTTTCGCGTAGCGGGTTTCCGAAGCAGAATGGGAAAAGGTCAAACGTAAAGCTAGATACACAGTCAGAGTAGTACAGTAATTGCACTTTGCGTAGTAGTAAAAAAATCGAGAAAAACACTCTCACACAACATTTGAAAGGAAATTGGAATGACAGGTCCAAGATAAAAAACAGGCGACTTTTTGTGAAAACAACACCTACATGAAATAAGCGTTGCTGTTTGTCCAAAGCTGATTGCTGTTTGCCCTATGCTGTATTGTTGCTGTGCTTGCGGTATGGCATGTCTCGTAGCTCGAAGCAGAACGGGAAAAGTAAGAACGTGGAGCTAAATAGAGCCAGTACAGTAGTACTCTGTGATATAGTAAAACAAACGAGAAAATACAGGAAAAAACAAAGCTATTAGAGGGTTTCCCCGTAAAATTGAAAAAAACGTCGTGTTTGCTACGGCTCAAGAATTCTGGATTATTAGTTGTTTTCGCAATGCCGGCAGGACCGCTGCGGGCACAAATTGCGAGTGTTGGGGCAAGCCGCCCCAGCCCCTTATCATACAACACACAAAGAAACAAGACCCCCCAAAACAAAGAAAAAACTCCCCTCGAAGACTTAATCAAGAATTGGGCAAACCCGACAACTCATGCCCCCGCTCCTTCTCTTGCGGGGCTAAGTAATTATCCCACCATAAGGCCAGCCCTGTACGTATTACTCGGTCTTCGCGAGGGCGGCCGATACCGACTGTGCGCCTTCCCCTGCTGCACGCACATACATCATGAAAGCTCGCGACTTCCATCGGCCCGCGCGTTGGATCTGCAACTCCGAGATCCCTTGCGCCGCCAACTGAGTTGCCCCCCCGATTCTGCCCGAGTGCAACGCGCACTGCGCTGGGTCTCTCCCGCTACTTCCAACCATCAGACTCAACGCCTCTACCGCTTGCGTTCGTGTGACCACTCTCCACCCCTGCGGTGTGAGCCTTGTGGCTAAAGGGGCCTCCCCTGGGGGCTGGGGGTGTATACTTAAAAGTTCCAGCAGTGCTTCGAAAGCTCCCGCCGCCGCTCCCTCAACCCCCGCCCCGTCCGCCACCCTTGTCCGAGTGATCGTGCACCCCGCTCTTTTTTGGTCGCTTTTCGACGCCCCGAAGCGGACCTGCACTGCGCTCGCGCTCGATCGATTCTCGAAAGCTACCGGCACTTCTCCCCGGAAAAAGGTTAAACAGTCTCGCGTCAAACAGAACTCGGGGTGCACTTTTCCATTTGCGTACGCCCAGAGCTCCGACGCTCTGCACAAAAGAAAAACCGACAAGGCGAGGCCCAGCCACATGACACACCCCCCATCTACCATGGTGTTCACTACACGCTTCCCTTGCGACAGAATGGACCACGTCAACGGCAACCTGACGTGCGCCGTCCTCGGTACCATCCCGTGCGCGCGATCAATCCCTTTTCCTACGGCGGTTATCATACAATGGGATGTGGGCAACTCCCAGCCAGCGTACATCTTGTGGACATACTTGATCGCCGCCAAGTACCCCCTCACGGTGGGCTGCTGGTTGTTATGCACGAAACACCGACACGCCATGAACTCCAACACCTCTCCGAGGGCCAGGTCCGGGTCAGCCAAAGTGTGCAGCCACGGCCCCTTTCCCTGCCCCTTTCTCTCCTTCACCCAGACGTTCCATCTGCCCGTATAGTTCCTCAGAGTGGTTTCCCCGACCGATCCCAAGGTCAGGGTCTCCACCAAACGCGCTACCTCCTCCGTGTTTCCTCATCCTGGGTGAGCATCATGTTGCTGTACGGGCAGGTCGTTTTGGCAGGCCGGGTCGTCCCGATGACGCGTGACCGCGCGAGCGGATTCACGTGTTGTCCGTTCCGTTTTCCATAAGGTTCCATAATATATTGTCGTGGCGGTGGGCTATACATTTTGTTCTGAGCACGACATCGAAAATTTTCACCCCTTGGTCTGCGATGGCCTGTTCCGACCATTCGTTCGAGTTTGTCAGCTCCCTGACCTTCCTACCAAACTCGGTTTGTGGCCACCGCGATATTCCGTCCGCGAGGGTATTCTCGACACCGGGAAGGTGTCTGGCAAGGTGACTCCACCGACTTTTGATTTCCAGTCGGCCAAGCATTCTCATAAGTAAACAGGCTCGTTTGTCTGTGACCCCCCCGCACCGATTTACCCACGACACTGCCGCCATGTTATCGCCGCGCATCGAGACCGGGTCGCCGTCGGCCGTGGGCGTGTCACCTACCAACTCCAGCATCACCCAGGCCGTTACGACCTTCCCGAGCAGCTCGAGCAGGTTGATCGTGATGGTACAGGTTTCGCGTCGGTCGGCTTTACGCTTTAGCTCGGTCGTCAATTATGTTGGAAGGTCGTATCGCCAATACACTTTTCTCTCTCCACAGTAACCGCCCACGGCTTCGAAGCTGGCGTCCGATAAGTAGTGCCTCTTGGCCAGGCGCTTCATGATTGCGAAGCGCGGGGCGCTGAGGGCCTCCCCTTCGGGCAGGAGCTCGTGCTCTATGGCCCACTTCCAAAATATGAGGTCTGCGTGGAACTCGTGGCCCAGGCGTACAATATGGTTCTGATGTTTCCTGCCGGCCGCTTCGTGCAGGCCGGTGAGGCGCAGGAGCCGCCACACGAAATATCTGCCGACTCTAACTACGTACGTCAGGTTCCATAACTTGCCCGCGATGCTGAGCACCTCTTTCGCTTGTGCTTGGCGTCTGCTCGCGGGCCAGTGCTCGAACAGCAGCTGCTTAATCGCTTCGGTGTTTTCGCGTGTGATCGAGATTCTCAAGGTGTGCGAGTTGACGGTGAAACCGAGCGCGTCTATTGTGGTGTCCTAGTCTGTGCTCTTCTTGGGCGCGAGGATCGGGGTCGCGCCCTCCTCCCCGGGTCCGAACAATCGCACGTGATCGGACGCGAGGGAGGCCGACGCGGTTAGAGCCGTCCTATCGTCGTCGGCGTGCTGTATCCTAGCCAGCAGGTAATCATCCACGTACACGGCTGCGAAAAAGGCGTCCAACCTCCCCCCCCCGTCGTGTGCTCGAATGTTTGCGTCGGCGGGCACCGGGGTGGGTAACCCTTCTTCCCAACGGTCGACGACCTTAACGTGCGCCATCATAGATTCCCCTTCGCTAAGTACTTGGGCTGACTGTAACGATGTGTGGCAATGTGAGTGTTCGACCGCTGCGGCCATGACCCCCCAGAAACCTGGGGAGCCCGACCACCCAAATGTCAGTCGGAAATCGATTACGACCAGGTCCCCGACTGTGTAACAGAAATTGTGGGCTTGCTCTGGGTCTACCCTGACATTCCGAAAAGCGTCCGATACGTCTGCCTTGCTCATCAGTATGCGCTGTTCGGGTATTTTTCTCTCAGGCGCACGATCTACGAGCGGAACTTGGGGAGGGCCTCAGCACACAAATAAGGGGGAACGGTGTCTGGATCTGTGTCTCCGTTCAGCCCTCCCTTCTTCACTAGGTATTGTAGGTCGAACGAGAAGTCATTGATGATCCGGACCTTGTGAGTGACGACCGCCCCTAGCGGCGACACCCTCAGGTTCGGAATTTCACGTGCGACCGACTTGTGTACTACTAGGCATTTTTCGCGCCTAACGTCTTCCCCGAGCTTCATCCAGATTGCTGGTAGATGCTCGTAGGCTCTGCGGTGATTACCGTATTGTAACGCCTGGCCTAGCTCTGCTCTGGTTGCTTCTGCGTTCACCGGTACCCCTCCGGTGACTATCGTGACGGGTTCGTCAATGGCATAGAATCTTTTTATATCGCCGAAATATCTCCGTACCTGAGCAGGGTCGATCGGGGGTGCTACCAGGGAGCCCCCCAACGATCGGGCCACGTCCGCCACGACTCCTCGATGCTGTTTTATCAGAGTCGTACAAATATCGGCTAACCGGTAGAGCAGGTCTTCTCGGCTCGGTGTGTTAAGGTTGTTTCTGCCCAGGCAAACTCTAGCTGCGTGCCACTTCTGTACGGTGTCGGGGTTCTGGGGTCGACTGCGCCACTCTCCAAAAGGAAGCCGCGCGTGCGCTGACCCGCTATCCAACCGCGTATCGACCCGATCGGCCGTGTTCTTGCCTAACTGCCGCCTCGGGGTGCCGACTCGGCCCTGCTCCGTCGGCCGTGCATTCGTTCCTGCATTGTGCGAGTATTCAAACGCGCGCCGTGAAAATACTGGGATCGCGTGCGAACTGGCGGCATGCACCCAACTACTGCTAGTCGTGGGTTAATTTTCAGTCTGTTGCCCCCCCCCCAGAAAAACAGAAAAAACAAGGAGGGGGGGGGGGGGGGGGAGGGGTGGACGGCCCCTCCGAATCGAGTCTTCTGCGCGCTCGCTACCATTGACGCGCGCGTGAGAAGTGGGGTATCTGGCCCTCTGCTCCTGCTGCTGGGCGAGCCTTCCGCGGAAATCGCAATTGACGAGTCGCGCGGAAGAGGGGAGGGGCTAACTGACCCTCTACTCTCGCTACTGGGTGCGAATGATACGAGTATTTGGCGTAAGCGGTACTGCCGCGGTGCATACGACCGAAGGGGGGCGTTAACTGGCCCTCTACTCGTACCCCGCCTGCTGATCTGAACATCTGCGGCCTCGGGTTTGTCTCGAGTTTGCTTGAAGTGGGTATCTGGCCCGCTGTTCAGCCTGAAAGGTCGAGCTGCTCCGACGGCGGTAGGTCGAGCTCTTTCACTGGTCCCTTTCTTCACTAACACTGTCGGTCTGTCTGCCTGTCTGCCTGTCTGTCCGTCCGCCTGTCTGTCTGTCTGTCTGACTGTCTGTCTGTCTGGCTGTCTGTCTGTCTGTCTGTCTGTCGGCCTGTCTGTCCGTCCGTCCATCCGTCCGTCCGCCTGTCCGTCTGCCTGTCCGTCTGACTGACTGTCCGTCTGTCTGCCTGCCAGACTGGCTGTCTGCCTGGCTGTCTGTCTCTCTGTCTGTCTGTCTGCACGTCTGTCTGTCCGTCTGTCTATCTGTCTGTCTGTCTGTCTATCTGTCTGTCTGTCTGTCTTGTTTTTGTCCGTCTGTCTGCACGTCTGTCTGTCTGTCAGGCAAGCAGTCTGCCAGTCTGTATGTGCGGCTGTGTGTCGGTCTGCCTGCCTGCCTGCATGTCGTCTGCCTGTCTATCTGTCTATCTGGGTCGGCCTGTCTGTCTGCCTATCCGTCCGTCTGTCGGTCTGTCTGTCTGTCTGCTCGTCTGCCTAAAACCCGGTGTTGACTGACTCACCGTGGAACAGGGCCGGCGAAACTGATCCGGGTGTGGGTGCCCTGTGAAGTCCCACGGACCTCGTGGCGTCAGCGAAAGCGGCGCTCGCCCCGCCGCCCCCCCCCGCTCCTGTGGTCGGCCCTGCCGGATGGCCTGCCGGATGTGAGGGCCCGTATTGTCAGTTGCAAGCAGCGCCGCCGCCCCTGCCCGCGCCGACTCCCGGGAGCGCCCCGCCCCTTCCTCCTCCGGCATGGCTCCGACTGAAACGCGCGGTGGGCGGGGTCCGTCCCGCCCCTCCTGTCGAGGACCCACTGCTCCCGGCAGCGCCGGCCCCCTCCTGCTGCTGTGTCGGGGGGGGCGGCAGCGGGGGGGGGGGGGGGTAGTCCCCTGAGGCCCCGTGTGGGCAGCAGGGGAGACCTGATCGTGAGCGAACGAGCAGGCGGCCCGGTGGCAGGACAGGCCGCACCACGCGTATTCGCACACGCCAGCCGGCGTGTCCCACACCACCAGGCGCGCCTTGAAGGCGCGGCTCCCTTCCCGCTGGGTTAGCTCCCCCTGCTTGGGGGTCGCCTTCGAGCCTCCTGCCCTGGTCGCGGGCTTGCGCTTATCGTCTCGGCCCCCCCCTGCCTTCCCCTGCGCCTGTCCCCACAAGGGGGTGCGGGAAGCGAGGCTGTTTGTAGAGCCCTCCTCGAGCAGCGCTCGCACCCGCGCGAACCGTGGGGCTGCCACAGGCTCCCCGGAGCTGGGGGGGGGGGGGGGGGCGCTGGGGTGTGCCTGCCCCAGTATCCCCGCTTGTCCGGCGAGATCGTATGTGAACTCGTCCAGCCCCGCGTTGATGGCGGCCAGGAGCTCCTCTCGGACGGGGCGGGGGAAGGGAGCGAGGACCATGTAGTGGACTGTAAGTAGCTGAGCACCATCGCGTGCACCGAAAGCAAAGCGTGCTTAAGTTCGGCAACGCGGGCCGTGCAGGTCGCCGGAGCACCCCCCATGCCGTACTCGAGGACGGCCACGAAGGCAGCGATGAAGGTCGCAAAATGCACCTCGGCCGGCATCTGGTCAAGCGTCTACCCTGCGGGGGCCGGGGGGAATAAATCTTCCACCACGAAGCCCGACAAACACTGCAGCTGTCTGGCAACGGAGGGAGGGACGCCTGCGACGTTTTTTAGTATGAACTGTAGGAGCTCCGGAGACAGCTCGGCCGCGACGTTGAAGCTCCCCCGAGCCAGGAAAAACTTGGCCCCGGCAAGGGCCCGCCACAGCTCGGCCGCGACCCGAGCGTTGGCCTTGATGACGGCGGCGGCGGCGGCCGCCAGACTGGGGTCGACCGGCGCCGCCGGCGGTGGGGCTCCAAACGCGCCGGGGGCCCACGGCGGCGGCTGGGCCGCCGCGTGCGCAGGCCCCCCGATCGGGGCCGGGATCGACGGGTGTAGCCCCGGGGGGTGAGGCTGCCCCTGTGCCTGTTCGATGGCAGCCAGGCGGTCGGCGATGCCCTGCTGGCTCGCCGCGACCGCCTGTGTGCTCGCGACCACCTGCTGTAAGATTGTGGCGAGGGAGGGGGGCTGCGCCGCCGGAGGTGAGGCCGCGAGGCCCGCGACTGGGTTCGCGGCCCGCGACTGGTTCCGCGCCAGCCCCGGAGCCGGCCGACATATCGGTGATCGCGGGTGGGGCGTCGCTGCTGTCGGCGGCCCCTCCCGGGTTGGAGCTGGCCATGTCTCGTGTTGCGGCAGGCAGGCTCCGAATCGAGAAAGTCGATCAATTCAAATTGGCGTGCTGTCCCGTACAGCACAGCACTGCTGTTATGCTAAGCTCCGTCCCCCGCCGAGCACCCACCGAGGTGTCGGCTCTGCGTTCTCCCCGTACTTCTGCTCCGACCTCCTCGTGACTGCCCTCGCTCTCGTATGCTACGTAGGCGAGACGAGTGCGACACGAGGTGTTTGCCGGTAGAATGTTTGTACGCGGAGTTCCCGTTACCCTTCGTCAACCAATAATTCGAATGCCATTCACGCCTCCACAAACCCCGCATTCCTACGTAAAACTACATAAAGAACGTTGTCTCTCGGTTATATTCCGGCAAACTAAATCGTCGCGAAGTTCGCCGTGATGTTTGAACCACACAGTTTGGCGAGTAGTCTGCGGAAATGATGTAGATCTCGACGTTCGGCCCGCTTTTTCATCTACCAGGTATTACATTTCCTGTGCCGATTGCGCATTACTCATACTCTCATCACCTACCAGATACAAAGCATGAACCCGCAAGAACTAAAACGTCCGGTTTATCAACTGGAGCTACTGCCGTTGTACACCCCTTCCATTCGTGGGTCCAATCACGTGTGTGTTGATTACTGTATGTATGCCTGAAGCTCGTACAGCAGCAGTTGCCGGACGTACGAGTACATACAGCAAACACACCATCAGGTGTCATACCTGGTTTACTACTACTGCTGTAGTGGTATCAAACACTCGTATCTGGACAGCAAGCTTCAAAAAAAGCAAAATCATATGGAGCGATCCTTCGTCCTGCTTCTTCGTACATCATACTCGTACGAACGCCATATATATGCTCCGATGACCCGCGACATACAACCTCAAACACAACCTTCTGCGGTACCGCGGCCTGCTTTATTCCCCCCCCTGCTCATCATCCTCGTCCTTTTCATCTGCCTCCTCCACCCCGCTCGAACCTCCAACCACAGCAGCAGCTCCCCCACCTCTCGTGCCCACAAATTCCAACTCCGGTGAGCGTCCCAGCGAGCCAAAGCTATAATCCAGACGCACTGGAGAGCTGTTGCTCCCGGTCGCCCTCACAGGCCCAACGCCACCCCCCTCGACCCCCAGTCCGGCATGCTGCGGCTCTCCACAACCTTGGCGATGGCCTCGGCTCGGCGGGGTGTCAGTGCAAAGGGGATGTATTTTGCGCTCGCTGTTGGTGTGGTTACATGCCCCTTGCTGCGTGCACCCGAGGACATGTTTTATTGGTTGTGATCGGAGATCGACATGGATCTATCGTAGCCTACTCAGGAGGTATTTATGGATGATGGCTTTTATGATGTGGCCAAGAGGGGCCGTCGGCATCAGTGGTAGGAGTTATGTTTCGCCGCGTTTGTGTGCTGGTACGATGTCGTGGAAGCATCTATCATTCTTGTCTTTTGTACCTAATAAGATACATCTGTGTGTTTTCGTGTGAGCTACGTGAGCTCCTCTTGATCGTCCGCGCCGAGTACCTCCAACACGCTAGCGTGTGGCAGAAGAAGTCTCTGGCTTGGGCAGTTACCGGTCAGCCCAGTGCGGGTTGGACGTTCATGAAATATATGTGCGGTGATGATGGTTATGGTGATTTGATACGAGAGACCAGTGAGGAGGTGGCTGGGGGACATCTCGGGCCTCGGCAAGCGTTTTTGAGGGTGGGAAGATGGAAGATGGTGCAGCTGATGGGGATCATGGATAGGCTGTATTCCGAGAGACTTGGTCTGGTGCGCCACATCGTGGCCGGCGAAGTAGCTTGGTCCGCGTGAAACCGGCAGGGCTGTCATGTTCACGAGGGCACGGGCCCGGCTCATAGGAGTGAATTACCAGATTTCATCTGCGCAGCTGACGATGAAGCAGAGGCAAGAGGAGATACACCCTCTACAGCAGTCACGGCAGCAGCGTCCCAGCTCGGCCAGACGTGAGCCGACACTCGTAGACCAGCTTTCAGCTGGAGGCAGAGGCATCGATGGCGAGCAGCAGGAGCGTCAGCCTCGGCCGCCGCCGACTGCCCGGCCGGATCCGACCGAACATGATGGGGCGGAAAGAGAGGTGACAGGTGATGAAGTGATGAGTGAGGTGAAGGTGAAGGTGAAGGTGCAACGTGAAGTGATCTATAAGGAGGTTAAGGCGCAAGCGGAGAACGATGGCACCGGAGAGCAGCCCCAGCAGCCACGTCTTCAAGAGAAATAGCAGGACCAAGTGAGTCCGCTATACGCTTGCGACGATCGCGCCGAGGCGCAACAGCAGCAGCAGCAGCAGGGCCAAGTGGGTCCGCTACGCGCTTGCGTCGATCGCGCCGAAGCGCAGCAGCAGCAGCTGCAGCAGGACCAAGTGGGTCCGCTACGCGCTTGCGACGATCGCGCCGAAGCGCAGCAGCAGCAGCAGCAGCAGCAGCAGCAGCAGCTGGACCAAGTGGGTCCGGTAATCGACAGCTACGATCGCGCCGAAGCGCAACAGCAGCAGCTGCAGCAGCTGCAGCAGCAGGACCAGGTGGGTCCGCTACGCGCTTGCGAGGATCGCGCCGAACAACAACAGATACAGCGGCAGCGGAGTCAGGAAGGTTCAGTTAGCGCTGGAGGTGACAACTCTGGCAACCAACAGCCAGTACAAGACGGGGTGGACGGGGTGGAACAAGTGAAGGGGGTGGAGAGGGTGGAGGAGGTCGAGAGGGTGGAGGAGTTCGAGAGGGTGGAGGAGGTGGAGAGGGCGGAGGAGGTGGATAGGGTGAAGGAGAGTGGGGGGCTGGTAGTGGGAGAGGAGCAGCAAGGTGGTGGGGGGGCGACAGACGCTGGAGGGCGCTGGAACTGGCGTGGAGAAGGTTTCCCTCCGTTTGCACCAGACTAAAACAGGTTTCGTTGGCCTACCAATGATTCTCGGGATGCGAATCGCTGTTTACTGCTCCGTTGTAGGTCACGATGACTTGCGTTTTGTGTGCTTTCAAACATCTATTTACGTGATGTACGAGAAGGTCTGGTGATTCTTCATTTTTCCGTTTCGCAGTCTATACGCATCATACCATAGCGCAGGGAAATTCGAGTAGTGAATGAGGATTCGGACATGAATGCAGTACCAAGGCCAAGTGCGCAAAGTTGGCGCCGAGTTAAGCTGCGTAGATGTTGTACTGGACTCGGACCGCGGATATGCCCTGATGCAGGATGTGTTTCCTATTGCGTTGCTTGCCCAGCGCAGCACCATCATGTCCATTGCGTTGCTTGACCAGCGGAGCACCATGATGTCAAAATGTACCTGGTACAAGCATCTGTATTTTATGCAAAAATATTTGAAGAAGAACGAAGAGTGAAACTTTATGTGAAGTTTTCTTGATTCAGTTCACTCTGCTGGTTGCCTGCGACCGAAGTACACATCGAAAGCCGATACGCGGTACATCATACCTGGTACTCCTGAAAGGTAGCTTGATCATCGACAAGATACGTACGGGGATACATGGCATTCATTCTATATGGGTTAAAAACGTGTATCTCTCAGGTCCCCCCTGCCCGTCCCTCTCCCCATCTATTTAATAATAATGACTGAGTTTGGCCAATATGGGCATGGGATGCAGGTTATAGCTTTGTCCGAGCAGGACGCTTACAGACAGTTGGAAAAAGGGTGGGGTGTGATGTGGGACAGAAGGGCAAGGGTACCAGTGATGATGATCTACAGAAGAAGTGTGACACAGGTGTCTGTTCTTGGCCAACCTCAGACGCAGTTGGTGAGACTTCTCTTATATTATAGGAGTGTGCGGCTTGCTCGAAGGGGGCAAGAGACGAGTGAGCAAGGAGGGGGGGTGGGACGCTGCTGGTTTTTGAAGACAGAAATATGATCTGTCTTCAACCGGCTATATTCTACTGGCAAGGAGGCACGCGTCACCCTCTACTGGGGGCACGCGCCACCCTCAACTTCCAGCGTGCCATGCCGTAAAACCTCAAGTATGAAGGTACTATAAAGTGCAACACCCGGTGAGTCCTGTATGAGGATGCTATATAGAGCAGCACCCGGAGAATCCTGTATGGGCTCACTATGGATGCTATGTAGTTATACCCCGGGAATTCTGTATGAACATAGTATCCTTTTCTGAAGATGTTATGTGGCGAGATACCCCATGACTTCCGTATGAGCATAGTACCCTGTAAGAAGATACAATTCAGCGCAACGCCCCGTAAGTTCTGTATGAAGATGGTACGTACGTACAAGGCGCTTCCCTCCGCGGGTGGCCTACGCCGCCCGCTACGCTCGCTCAGGAAGGAAAAAAGTACAACAAATTATGCGAAGCGAACAGAGGTCCACGATTGAGTTCCGTGTTTCTAAGGATCGTACGTGCAAACCGGCGACTTGATAATGCGAAGAGTCCCGCCGCCATGCTTCAGGAAAAAACAGCTCCGACGTCAGCTTGGATGCCACATATACGCTTCGCGCCGCGGATGTCGTAGGTACGTGCATACACCACAGGTAGGGTACTACTGTCTGTACATATTTTCTTCTTTCGATGTGCTCTATGTCTGTACTGTATGTACGAAGAAAGCGAAAGCACAGCACGGCACAGCAGCAAAAACAATGAAAATGAGACCGAAAACTCGGAAAGGAATAAAAATCCCCGCCCCTTCTCGTGTAATATGTTTCTGCCTGATTGGAACACCTTACACCCGGTCGCAAAGAAGAAAAGAAAAAATCGCACAGAAGAGCTTCTCTCTCAGCCTCGTACGCCGCCCGCCCCTCTCGCGACCACCTCGCTACCGATTCGGTCCGGGTAAAGCTTTTATCACTCTCTGCCACATTCAGCCCCGTCGCCCGCCTCGCGTGAATCCCGGTGCTCACCGTGGCCGTCGTTCGCCAGCTCGATAACGTTGGTGTTCAAACTGCACACCTCCCTCTTTCAACTTCAGGCTGGCCGCAAAAATAAGCACCGCTTGAATATTATCTTGCCGTCCCGAACGACCTTTACAAACTCGTACATAATCAAGAATCATAAATCGAAGCCACACAAGCCCGTTCATGCATCCCTCGTGTCTCGAGGCACACGCGACGCCTAGGCACGAAAGTGGCGACCGCGCTCCTCGCAACCCCCCTTCTACCCGCCAGCACCCGCTGACACCCGCGACGGTGCCGGGTCTTCCCGCGATGCCGTGCTTGGAGAACACGCACGCACACGAAACGAAAGAAGAAAAAAAGAAGAAAGGACCGAGGAAACGAAGAACTGCTGGAAAGGTCCGGCAAGTAATGAAAGGAGGCGGTTTGGGGTTGGGAGCTCTGAGAGGCTTGGGATGCACCAATCGAGCACGCTCAGGGGTTGTGATCTAAGTATGTAGTTCTATATTTCTATCTCCTCGGCTACTTCGATACTAGACGTACCTATCCATTCTGCGATTACCACTATCTTATTTTTCGACGGTTGGTCCATATACATACTGATGGTTGGTCTCTACCTGGTGTACTATACACCAAGGTACTCTATCACATTAGCCCACCCTGAATAGCCGTAGATGCAGATCCCACGACGATACAGAGATGGCTTCTTAGACATCAGAAAATCGAAGAGGGGGTCGAAGATACTGCTATTTAAAACCAACAGCCCAATGAGACCATAGACCAACCCACACCTTGTAAATGAGGCTAAGATGCCTCTGGTAGGGATAGCGGTCTAGCTAGAGAAGGAGAACATAGTAAAAAACCCGAAAAAAAATCGCGACTACGACGACCAGAATTCACGTATGTGTCGTTGAAAAAATTATCTCGTACGGGACCTGCACATTTTGGCGAACCCGAAACAAAATCGTGATTACGACGACCAGAAATCACGTATGTGTCGTCGAAAAGTTCATCTTGTACGGGACCTGCACATTTTGGCAAACCCGAAAAAAAAATCGCGATTACGACGACCAGAATTCACGTATGTGTCGTTGAAAAATTCCTCCCTCACGAGACCTGTGTCTAAAAATGTACTCTCATTGCGAAGTGAAGAGCGGGGAGGGTAATATTTTGCCGACACGTCAGATGGGTCATCGGTGCAAAACCTGTTCTCTAAAACGTCATTCTCGTGAGACTCCACAAAAGTGGTGGGGGGGGTAGGAGCGCTGCGTTCGGGGCTTCTTGGAGGCGCACTATGTACGAGGTCCAAGTTAGTTTCAAACTCATTAGGGCTTGGTGGGGAGAGGGGGTGGGGTATTTGCTATCTATTCATAATTCGCGCAAAATGACCGTGTGGCGATGGGCGTTCGCAAAAAATTTCATACAAGGCCTCATCGCGAGGATACGCGATATGAAAATCGTATGGGCTACAAACGACGGTCGCCTCTGGGGGGGTGTACGGCTGAGTATTTGTGGTTTTCAACCGTGATAGTTGGAGCGAGTAAGCGTTCAGGGCAGCAATAGTTTATGTTGGTGTCGACATGAGCGCCTCCGCGTCAGCAACAGAGATGTGCCTTTCGGTGACTTCTGGTTCATCCTCGAAGTCCAAATTATAAATAGTGTCATGGGGAATAATGATATGTGGGGAAATCACTACGGAAGGCTCGCCAGACGGGTCGGTCATTGGAAACGCACGGTCGTGGAAGACGAACGTTGCCTAACGGGCGCGCGCGCTACAGCGGTTGTCTCTACAGGCGCGCGCAATGGGCGCGCGCTGTGTTACGTTGCGGTGCTACCCAAGGAGAACGGGAACGTTGATAGACAGAAATCCAGAAAAAAAAACCAAGGACAAAAAAAAAGGGAAAAGACGAAGTACTCTAAAATACAATGACTCGAATCATGCCAAAATAAAAAAGGAGGAAGGCTCACACGAAGGAAGAAGGCTCGTAGAACAGGTCGAGGCGATGGCCACGAGCGGAGATGTAGTCCATTAGACGCCGCCAAGTGTGATGTGGGAGAGAAGGGCAAGGGTACCAGTGATGATGATCTACAGAAGAAGTGTGACACAGGTGTCTGTGCTTGGCCAAACTCAGACGCAGTTGGTGAAACTTCTCTTATATTATAGGAGTGTGCGGCTTGCTCGAAGGGGGCAAGAGATGAGTGAGCAAGGAGGGGGGGTGGGACGCTGCTGGTTTTGGAAGACAGAAATATGATCTGTCTTCAACCGGCTAAATTCTACTGGCAATGAGGCACGCGTCACCCTCTACTGGGGGCACGCGCCACCCTCAACTTCAAGCGTGCCATCCCGTAAAACCTCAAGTATGAAGGTAATATGTAGTGCAACACCCGGTGAGTCCTGTATGAGGATGCTATATAGAGCAGCACCCGGAGAATCCTGTATGGGCTCACTATGGATGCTATGTAGTTATACCCCGGGAATTCTGTATGAACATAGTATCCTTTTCTGAAGATGTTATGTAGCGAGATACCCCATGACTTCCGTATGAACATAGTACCCTGCATGAAGATACTATTCAGCGCAACGCCCCGTAAGTTTTGTATGAGAATAGTACGTACGTATATTTCTATCTCCTCGGATACTTCGATACTAGACGGACGTATCCATTCTGCGATTACAACTATCTTATTTGCCGACGGTTGGTCTATATACATACTGATGGTCTCTACCTGGTGTACTATACTCCAAGGTACTCTATCACAGGGGTGTATTAAAATACTCTGTGTCTGATGGTATAAGAGAGGTGCGTTGAACAGATAAGACAATATTATACGGCTGAACCAGATGTGAATTGTGGAACCTTGCCCTATACTCCGTACGGAGGATCTTTTGCTTATTGCAATGGTATACCGCACACATGACATGTTGCTACACTACCAGCAGCATACACCGGTTGGATGTCGGATACGTATTATATGATCATCATGTGTGTCGGAAAGGTACGAGTAGGTACCTAACGTTCATGATTATACCTATCCCAATCGATGCACAGATCGTTTCGAGGCGGCAGTGTTGGTTCATACATGGTGTTGTTTTCGTGCTTGATCAGCGATATTTGAAATGCACTGTTTGAAGTGCTGCTGTAGTCTGAACGACGAAAGCATTGAAGAATTACTGATGCACTGTTGTTGCTGTGTGCGGAGAGGGTACTCTCCTTCTACTGTAGGTCGTACCCTCATGCATACGAAGATACCTTTGTAGGGTACCAGGCACATAAACAGCACCACTACCGCCGTACAGCTGTCATGGTGGAGTGAAACGTGGGCACGTATGGTGTGTGCGAACAGAGAGTAGATGGAGCGAGGATTATTGGTATTATATCATAGGTACCTGGTTATCAAAAAATAAATTACGAGGCGCTTCGCTCCGCGGGCGGCCTACGCCGCCCGCTACGCTCGCTCAGGGAGGAAAAAAGTACATCAAATTATGCGAAGCGAACAAAGGCCCACGATTGAGTTTAGTGTTTTCAAGGATCGTAATTGCAAACCGGCGACTTGATAATGCCAAGAGTCCCGCCGCCATGCTTCAGGAAAAAAACAGCTCCGACGTCAGCTTGGATGCCACATATACGCTTCGCGTCGCGGATGTCGTACGTACGTACATACACCACAGGTAGGGTATTACTGTCTGTACATATTTTCTTCTTTCGATATGCTCTATGTCTGTACTGTATGTACGAAGAAAGCGAAAGCACAGCACGGCACAGCAGCAAAAACAATGAAAGTAGAACCGAAAACTCGGAAAGGAATAAAACTCCCCGCCCCTTCTCGTGTAATATGTTTCTGCCTGATTGGAATATCTTACACCCGGTCGAAAAGAAGAAAAGAAAAAATCGCACAGAAGAGCTTCTCTCTCAGCCTCATACGCCGCCCGCCCCTCTCGCGACCACCTCGCTACCGATTCGGTCCGGGTAAAGCTTTTATCACTCTCTGTCACAATCAGCCCCGTCGACCGCCTCGCGTGAAGCCCGTTGCTCACCGTGGCCGTCGCTCGCCAGCTCGATAACGTTGGTGTTCAAACTGCACACCTCCCTCTTTCAACTTCAGGCTGGTCGCAAAAATAAGCACCGCTTGAATATTATCTTGCCCTCTCGAGCGACCTTTACAAACTCGTACATACTCTATCAACAATCATAAATCAAAGCCAGACAAAGCCCGTTCAAGCATCCCTCGTGTCTCGAGGCACACGCGACGCCTAGGTACGAAAGCGGCGACCGCGCTCCTTGCAACCCCCCCTCTACCCGCCAGCACCCGCTGACACCCGCGACGGTGCCGGGTCCTCCCGCGATGTCGTGCTCGGAGAACACGCACGCACACGAAACGAAAGAAGAAAAAAGGAAGAAAGGACCGAGAAAACAAAGAACTGCTGGAAAGGTCCGGCAAGTAATGAAAGGAGGCGGTTTGGAAGTGGGAGCTCTGAGAGGCCTGGGATGCACCAATCGAGCACGCTCAGGGGTTGTGATCTAAGTATGTAGTTCTATATCGGGAGATTGACGATTGATTGCCGTGTCAGAGTATGTTTGTCCCTCTCTGATTTCCTCCCTCCCCGTCATAGCGGAGTCATCGTAGGAACGATATTGCTTCGATTATTATGTAGCATTCAGTCTACGAATGTTATTATTGTACTTCAACTGGGGGGATATTGTAGTACTCTGGGGTAATTTCCGTATTACCTTTCAGAGTGGCAGTGGTTAAGAGCTGGTAGGGTTTGCTGACGCGAGCGATGCCAGGCAAGCCACGGACAGGAAGTCCGTCTCAGGTGTAGTTATCACAAACGCAGGTGCCTGCGTGTGCTGGTACCGCAGGATGAAGGGATGTGTCACTCTTTCGACCACCGAGATAGAACGGGGGATGTTGTACTATTGTATCAATTTCGGTATTACCTAGAGAGGCAGTGGTTTTTGAGCTGGTAGCGGTTGCTGACGCGAGCTATGCCGAGCAAGCCACAGACAGGAAGTCCGTCTCAGGTGGAGTTATCACATGCGCAGGTAACTGCGTGTGCTGGTACTCGAGGACGCAGATGTGCGTCACGCTTTCGACCACCGAGATAGGAGGGGGGATATTGTACCACTGTAGTAACTTCTCTGGTGCATATTGTGATCTAGTTTTCTGGAGGACTAGTCTTTTCTGGTGAATTTGTGATCTAAGGTTTCTGGAGGACTGGATTTCTGTGGTGGATTTTGTGATATAGTTTTCTGGAGGACTGGACCTTTCTGGTGAATATTGTGATATAACAAGTCTTCTGGAAGACTGGATTTTTCTGGTGAATTTGTGATCTAAGTTTTCTGGAGGACTGGATTTCTGTGGTGGATTTTGTGATATAGTTTTCTGGAGGAATATTGTGATACAACAAGTCTTCTGGAAGACAGGATTTTTCTGGTGAATTTTGTGATATAACAAGTTTTCTGGAGGACTGGATTTCTCTGGTGGATTTTGTAATATGGTTTTCTGGAGGACTAGACTTTTCTGGTGATTTTTGTGATATGGTTTTTCGGGAGGACTGGACTTTTCTGGAGGATATTATGATACTTCGTACCAGGTACCAGTGTAAGTTTTCTGGAGGACCGAACTTTTCAAGTGAATTTTGTGATACAAGTTTTCCGGAGGTCCGGATTTTCTGGTGAATTTTGTGATATAGTTTCCTGAAGGATGACTGAATTTTCTAGTGGATTTTGTGATACAGTTTGCTGAAGGAGGACTGGATTTTCTTTTGGATTTTGTGGTATAGTTTTCCGAAGGAGGACTGGATTTTCTCCTGAATATTATGATTTTGTGATGAGAGATAGATGAGAGAGATCAGCAGCAGGACCGTATTTGTTGTGGGTTTGTGATACGTACATTTCTTTTAGGGGTTTTTCTGGTGAACTTATATGAATAGTGGATGATTTGACATGCCTTCAACAGGGGAGGATTCCTGTTGAAGTGCGGATTTTTCTAGAGTTACTCCGTTGAGAGATGTGACACTTTGCCGTGACGATTTCGATCAGGAGTCAGGAGGACTAAACTATTGGTTGTGATCGGAGGTCGCCATGGATCTATCGTAGACTACTGAGGAGTTATTTATGGATGATGGCTTTTATGATGTGGCCACGAGGGGCCGTCGGCATCAGTGGTAGGAATTATGTTTCGCCGCGTTTGTGTGCTGGTACGATGTCGTGGAAGCATCTATCATTCTTGTCTTTTGTACCCAATAATATATACATCTGTGTGTTTTCGTGTGAGCTACGTGAGCTCCTCTTGATCGTCCGCGCCGAGTACCTGTCCGAGCTTGAGGTCATTCCAACATGTTTCCTCTCGTCGACAAGAAACTCGACATGCGATCAGCGCAGAGCACCTGCTGTAGATGGGTTTCACACAAACAGAAAGCAGTATCTATCTCCCGCGGTGCCGGCCGGCCACACGTTGAAGCGGTATATGTCGTCGTGGTACACTGCTGCTGCTGTGGATTGCTTACAGCGCACGAGATGAGGGATGCCAAGGCTGGGAGATGAGGATGGCCTGGCTGCGGTCTTTTCGCAGCTGTTCATCCTCACGACAAAAACAGATATGCCGTAGAAGTACCTCTCGTCAGATTTTTTCGTCGTGGTAAAATTTCTAGGTTTTTGAATTTTTACGTATAATTTAGCGGCGTAACCTCGAGACGACTTTCTTTTGGCGAGACGACGATCTTCACGACTATCTTTTTTTACGGGGAAACCCTATGTCGACATGAAGAAAACAAAGAAAGCAACGAATGGTGCCCCAACAAACATGTTCTCATGGGCAATTACGGGCTGAGGTGGCTGTGGGGTGGGAGCATATGTCGAAGGTCATTGCTAAAGAGGGGTACACAGGAGTGAGTATGTGCATAAGGTTAAGCCCCGGCTAATCACATGTAGGATGTTGAAACCGAGGGGGCGAAGCTACCGAGCGTTCGAATACACAGGGCTTCCAAGGCATTAGCCTTACATCGTTTATTTGTTTTTTCACAACACTGCTTGGATACCCGAGGTGGAAGTTGTGTTCCGGGTAGATAATGTAGGGTCCTGATCAGGCGTATCTCGACACGTTATAGTTGACACGAATGGTGGTTTTCGTTGTGCATAAATTATTACGCACTTGACGTGTTGATTCGAGGTAGTGTCAGCATTCACGGTTTATAGCAACAAGACAACGAACGGTGTTTTTGGTTGGTCGTCAAGAACGACCGGTGCTTCGTCTGAACGTCAAGAACGACCGGTGCTTCGTCTGAACGACAGGACGGGACGACGACAGCATCATGGCTGGACTTAAAGTTTTCTGGTCTACCGCCGATTTGCAACTCCTTGCGCAGCAATACGGCCACCTTATTATTCAGGATAACACCTGCCTGACGAACAAGTTAGCTTCGTTTGTGGAAACCACAACGCCCTTCGATTGCCCATGGTGCGCCAGACTTTGACAACCGCTTTGCATATATGTGTTAACAGTTTCGCCGTTGTGGTATCGCCGAAACCGTCCGTCGTGTTTCCAACGTGTTCCTGCGTTATTTATGTTGATTCCGAGAACAAGTCTGTAGTTTCGGCCGAAGGTTTCTTCTCGGACGAGCAGACGACTTCGTTCGCGTACGTCTTGAAGCATTTTGTCGCCATTTGTGGTGAGCACCCTAAGGTGAGTAGCGTATAAACGGCCAGCAACTGGATTGTTCAGCGTTCATTTATCACGAACGATCTATTGAGCGCGACAATAGCTAAAGGGGTGCGCATCCAAGTATTGGCGACTGAAAGATTGACCACTTACTTCGTGAAGCGACTGGCGCTCTGCATTTTTCGAAAGCTTGCCATTGCCGCAGTGAAACTTCGTGACGGGTTGCTCGGCTTACCTCTACTTCTCGTCGATCGAACATGTAATGGTACTGTCTAATGTGTGCTCGCGTGTCACGCCGTTACGGGCTGAGCCCTAACGTGGAGAAGTGTATACCCTCCCCCCGTGAAGGTTCTTATTACGGACGTCGACGCTGCCATGACAAGCGCGGTTGCGCAGCATCCTCCGAACACAGTACACTTGCATTGCCTTTGGCACTTGATGAAAAATATCAAAAAGAAGTGCCAAGGCACGCTCGGGCAAAACGCTATACACCTACAAGGCTTGACATATGCTTGCGCATATTCTACGTCAGAAAATGTGAGTGGCACGATCCAAAGTGCAAGGACCGGCGACCACGTTTCGCTGCGGTTTTGCTCCGCGTTTGTTGCTAGTTGTTTTTAATGGAATGTCAATACCTAGTGCATTTAAGGTCACCTTACCAGCGTTTTCCGTGGGTTTTTGTCGCCGTGTCGCTCGTCCACGGGTTGCAGGCCTTTGACGCGGCGTGGGAGAAAATAATGGAAATGGTCAAGGACTCGGCCGTGCCAAGCGTACCTCAGCGACCACCTGTTCGGGTGAGTCAGACGGTCAGACGGGTATGTACACTAGCATGATTCTCATTATTTGCTCAGAGACAAAAACATGATGCCTTGCTACAGAAGACAGAACGATAAAATTATATCATGGCCCAATCGTTGTATTTACAGGCAACGAAAGCACTGGGCCCGCTGCTACCACCCGACCGCTTTGACCCTGAACATGACAGCATCATCGAGGGTGGAGGAAATATTCGGGGTACTGGGTGAAGGAGGAGCTGGCCAGACGAACAAGGGCCATTGCTGTGGAACCCCTCGCGTGAGGTTGCACGAAGGCTAATGCGGCGTGGGTGGGCGGCGCCAATATTTCATATATAACCCTCCACAACATCCATCACATGCTTTGTATCCCACGATCTGGTGTCTCTCCGTTTTAGAGCGATCCGGAATTCAACGGCCAGTTAGTTGACTTGAGTTCCACCGCTCATGTTGTTTTTCTTTGGTGGTACATGTAATCAGTAGTTGACAAAAAGACGGCAGGAGACCTCTATTGAGGAGAGAAGTCTATTATCCTTGACGAACAGTAAATTGGTCGTCAATACATTGGTTAGATTGCGGAGGATTGCTGACCTTGACACTAGGCCCAGTTACGGGGGTATACTTCGAGATGTCAAGTCTTACACCATGTTTTCGGTTCTGCATGCTCACCTGAATGGTCCTCGACAACCCTGTCCACAATGACTGAAACGAGGGCAAAGACGTGCCGCCAACGTTCCCGCCGTCAGCATCAAGGACCTGGAGGACAACGTGCTCAAGTATTTCGAGCCTATGCTGCAGAAACTCGGAAGAGTCAAGGTCAGCCACTGCGCTCATATGGTGAGGAGACAACGGTATAGCGTGCCGGTGTTCCTGCCTCGACAGTGATGGTGCAGAGAGTCTCCTTCAGTATATTCTCATTCTGAAATATGTGTATAACCGTGAGCAGATTGCATCTCTCTCCCCTGGACCCAGTGTGAAATGTGGGTATATAGCCCTATTATTACCTGCTAGACCACTCAGTCAGCGATGACTGAGTGCTGACTGAGTGCTGACTAAGTGGTCTAGAAAGTAGTGCTAGAAGTATAACCAACACTGTCTATCCCTCCAGCAGTTCGAGCAACCTTCAATGCTTCGTTTTCATCCACCCTTGTGCAGAAAACGCTGGCGGAATTTCGGACGAGCACCCTGTACGATACAGTTGTCTTGCAACGACTATCTGAGGAGGTTCGCAGAGCACAGCAGTGACCACCACGATGTATGTCGTGAGGTGCCCGAGGAGGGATTCAATGAGGACTATGATCAATTGGGTGCCAAGTGTGGGGCGACATATTTACCCGCGTTTCACCGGCTTGTTGAGCACGTGCAGCTAACCGCTGTCGTGAAAGTAGTGTTCCGGTACGAAGACGGAAGCGCGCACATCGTCGTTGTCGGGCCTGACGGCTTTCAGCTATGCACTTGCTTGCAGGTTCTGCGTTGTGGCTTGCCATACAGGCCCGTATTGGTCGCGCCCTTCACGCGGCTGCAACGCGCCGTAGAGTTCAGTGGCGATTGTATCCACCCTCGTTGGCGATCTTCTGGTGACGAGTGGAGTATCCACAAGGCGGACCTAAGCGTGTTCGATGGGCATGAACGAGGGACGTACGATGGTGGCTTCACTGACGATTTTGGGGGGATAGGCATGCAAGATGACGACCATGCCAAGCGCAGCCTCCTAGGTGCTGTCATCAAAGGGAAGCTGAGCGCTAACATGATGGAGACATGTGTTGCCGCTGTCGGGAGTGTTATCGACCACTTCGACCAAAACCGCCCGAATTACTACAATGCAGGGATGGAAGTGGCGGCGAGGTTCGCGCGAGAGGCGCAAGCTTTTGTGCGGGGCCCTCTCCCTTCTCGCGACCCAGACAACATCTCAGGAATACTCAATCCGCCCAATTTGTCTGTTAGAAGTAAGAAGGAGAGTACGCATGTAGACTGCACGGAGCTACGCTCATCGAGGAAGAGACCCAGAGCGACGTAGGTGGCCACCCAAGAGCGAGAAGACCGAGTGAGATAAGCGTAGGATTCGACACGATTTGACACAGGAAGGAGGCGCTGAACCTTTCTCGCGATAGAAATACAACATGTGCACGGTAGCGCGCGCGCGGGGGGGGGGGGGGGGGGGGTGTACTCATTATCATGCATGGCCATAGTCGTATGACCATAGACCCTCGCATCCCTACAATGCCGGGGCGGAGCACGTCGGGCTTTCGCCGACCAGGCAGACATTGTTTGCACCAACCACGAAGCGCTGAGAGGCTTTGGGCGAGTCGCAGAAAGGGTGAGCCGCATCCCACTAAGAACCGCTTGTGAGGCGGATTTTCTTGCATATGGATGACAGCATCAATGACTTGACTTAACTTCTGGTGTGGGCAGTTTGCCGAGACAGCAATGGGTTTACTATGTAACTGCCTCGTGGGCGCCTTAAAATATACCAGGTACACAGTACGTGATACGACCATCCCCCTTGTGCGGAGTAAAGGTTCTCCCCGTACGAAAATGGTCTAACTTGACCGCCCGCCAGCCTTGGTAACCGCCAAAAAACAAAAACAAAAAAAAACAGTACCCTGGCTGTCTAGCTTACGCAGTGAGAGGCGTGTTTTACGGCGTCGTCGCCAACAGACGCCAACCCAACCTACATATATACCAGGTATAATATAGGGGGGGGGGGAGGGGAGTGGGAGTCGGGGGGGGGGGGGGGGGGGGCGAGACAAACGCCTGCTATGTGACCCCGGATCTTAGTTACGACTAAAAGGGGGCGAGAAAAAACATGGGATGGAAAAATAAAGAGAACAAAAATGTTAATGTTGGCCGCAGCAATTAAAAAAAGACGACAGCTGCTGTGAGATCGAGGATTTGGATCGAAACTCACCTTTGCAAGTTGCGCGGAAGGCTTCGATCGCGCGTACTACGGGTTTTGAGGGGAACAAAATATGACAGCTGTGTTACTCAGAGGATGTACAGATACACGGTATACTTTCTGAAGGTGTTGAGCAGTAGGCCGGAAGTGGTCCAGTCCAGCAGGCCTGATGCTCGCGCTCTGCTCGTTAAATTTAGTTGCACGTGCGGTGTGGGTGGTCGTTCGTGCACCATGGCGTCTGCTCTTCTTGCTTTACGACATTATTAGGTACATTATCATCAAAACAGCAGTTTGTAGTATAATACCAATAGTGTCAATCGCAAAAAAGTCACGGAGGAACAGGAAACAAATGAATACCTGGTACATTATTACCCGAATCATGAGGCCAGGGCGGGTAGGAAGCCATGTGTTGTTAATGGCTCTTCTGCACACATTTTCGCTAAAAACCTTGTGAGCACAAACCAGCAGGAGTACGAGGAACATAGTTGCTTACCCTGTTAAACTTTCACTTGCCTCCATTTCTAGATCTCTCTGGTGACTGGCCATGACCTGCCTAAGGGGAGAATCGGCACGTATACGTATAGCTCCCAGCTCTTCTTAGGGGCATATACATTGTTTAGATTTAGATTCATGATCATTGAGCAGGGGTAAGCAATGTCGTGCTATGCGAGGTATAGTTCAGGATGTACACAGATTATTATAATAGGGTTTCCCCGTAAAAAATTAAAAAACGTCGTGAAAGAAGGTCGTCTCAGTTATTTTCCGGCAAAATAAATCGCTCATAAATCGTCGCGAAGTTCGACGTGACGTTTGAACCACAGTTTGGCGAGTAGTCTGCGGAAATTATGTAGATCTCGACGTTCGGCCCGCTTTTTCATCTACCAGATACCTGGTATTATATTTTCTGTGAGGATTGCGCATTACTCATACTCTCATCACCTACCAGATACAAAGCATGAACCCGCAAGAACTAAAACCTCCGGTTATCAACTGGCGCTACTGCCGTTGTACACCCCTTCCATTCGTGGGTCCAATCACGTGTGTGTTGATTACTGTATGTATGCCTGAAGCTCGTACAACAGCAGTTGCCGGACGCGAGTATACATAATCGTACAGCAAACACACCGGGTGGGTGTCATACCTGGTATTACTATGCACTACTCTAGTGGTATAAAACACTCGTATCTGGACAGCAAGCTCAAAAAAGGCAAAATCATACCAGGTATGGAGCAATCCTCCGTCCTGCTCCTTCGTACATCATGCTCGTACGAACGCCATATATATGCTCCGAATGACCCGCTACATACAACCTCAAACACAACCTGCTGCGGTACCGCCGCCTGCGTTATTCCCCCCCCTGCTCATCATCCTCGTCCTTTTCATCTGCCTCCTCCACCCCGCTCGAACCTCCAACCACAGCAGCAGCTCCCCCACGTCTCGTGCCCACAAATTCCAACTCCGGTGAGCGTCCCAGCGAGCCAAAGCTATATTCCAGACGCACTGGAGAGCTGTTGCTCCCGGTCACCCTCACAGGCCCAACGCCACCCCCCTCGACCCCCAGTCCGGCATGCTGCGGCTCTACACAGCCTTGGCGATGGTCTCGGCTCGGCGGGGTGCCAGTGCAAAGGGAATGCCATTTGCGCTCGCTGTTGGTGTGGTTGCATGCCCCTTGCTGCGTGCACCCGAGGGCATGCTTCCTCTCGTCGACAAGAAACTCAGCATGCGATCAGCGCAGAGCTGTAGATGGGTTTCACACAAGCAGAAAGCAGCATCTATCTCCCGCGGTGCCGGCCGGCCACACGTTGAAGCGGTATTGTCGTCGTGGTACACTGCTGCTGCTGTGGATTACTTACAGCGCACGAGATGAGGGATGCCAAGACTGGGAGATGGGGATGGCCTGGCTGCGGTCTGTTCGCAGCTGTTCATCCTCACGACGAAAACAAATATGCCGTAGAAGTACCTCTCGTCAGATTTTTTCGTCGTGGTAAAATTTCTAGGTTTTTGAATTTTTACGTATAATTTAGCGGCGTAACCTCGAGACGACTTTCTTTTGGCGAGACGACGATCTTCACGACTTCCTTTTTTTACTGGGAATCCCTATATTAATGTTTTTCGCCGGGAGGGGAAGGAGAACTATGGGCTACAGGTAGATACATCCGTTCCCCTCGCTGCTTCGGTAAGGAATGCTGCAAAGCATGCCTATGCGCGGAGGCAGGCGCCACCACAGGCCACACTACGGCACAGTCTATTGCGCCGGTAGGAGGCTGGATTCGACGACGAGGGAGGAGGGAGACAGAGCGTCGACGTGCGGGGAAGAGACGGATTGACCTCCCCCTGCGCGAGAATTTTTATTTTTCAGATCAGAACCGCAAGTGCGAGGAGCATTTTGTTTTTCAGGATGACGGAGAAAGGGAATCCACTAGAAGGGAATGGCAACGAGTGCACGCGCAAAGGAGCGGGTGGATTGGACCAAGGCGACGAGGCGGCCATGAAGAGCGGCAGGAAGACGGTGCACGGAGACCCATGATCTGCGCGCACAATATCATCACGAGAGAAGCAATCATAGTTTGTTTTTTCCTGGTATTGTTTCTCACGAGGCAGAATAGAATCTACAGGTACCAGGGTACTTGTTATTAACGTCGTCACTGGTCTTTGTAGTTTAACGAGTTGAATATCCTTCATGGGGAATAACCTACGTAATTATCAGGGACGTGGTATCATAACTGTGCTGCACCTTTTTGTGTCAGAAAGTCCAGGAAGAGATGGCGATCGTTGATATTCGTGTGGTAGTAAGGTTCGATTGCTCCTTTTTTCACTGCAAATCCGCGAGTCTTCACTCTGGCAGCACTCCAGATAGCAGGCAGGTGTGTTCCTCTTTCGTTTTCACGACTACAGTGCGTTTCGTACGGTGCAGGCAGCACTTCAGACAGCATCCGCTATAGTCAGCAGCCACGAGTTGGTTGGTGGTGGGAACAGGGGTACTCTATGTGATAGTTGAGAGGATGTACCCGCGGCCATATTAGTTCAGTTTGCACATTGGTTTTGGCTCGTGTGCGCTTTCTTCGTCTCGTGTATTTTGAGGAAGCCGAATTTTCGATTTTGTTTTTGTTTTTCGGATCTTCCTAGGGATCCAGCACCTTTGCGTGACCACGGACTCTTTCGTCAGAGAGTTAATGTGAGAACAACAACAACAACAACACACACTGCTTTTTTTTATACTGTTGTGTGTGTTAGGATATTTCGGAGTTTTTGTTTTTTTTCGTTCACAGGAGCAGTGCGTATCACCGGTAAGTACATACGAGTACCCAGTATTTAGCAGAAAGCATACACCTCCTACTCCTACTTCATGTGATCACAGCATGGGTAACAGCACAGGCGACCCAAGCAGAAACGAGGGGTGCCGTGGCTTCTAGAGAAGTAGCGCCGTTGAGGGGGGAAGGAATCGAGGAGGAGGTAAGGCCACAGAGAGAGCGAGACGGCAGGGACTCTCTCCTAGGTACTACCGATAACAGTGTAGACCAGCAACACCGCACGACCTTCTGCGCGTCGAAACATGCGCGTAGCAGAAAAAAACCAGCCATTTCGATGGACAGCGGGTTTTGGTGGATGCTTCTTCGGGAGTGCTTGGGGGGGAGGACTGGGCCCTTGCGGTTGGAGGTGGCAGGGTCAGGGGTACGAGAAGTAATAAGAGCAACGGTATGTGGGGGGAAGGGTGGGAGGAGGTAGAAATGCTACAGAGAGAGCAAGACGGAGAGAGAGCGTTCCCGATATAAAGCGCCGTGGCACGAGGCCATGCAAATTGAGTTGGACGGTCACGACCGGTACATATGAAGCCGCGACACCGCCACGAGGGCGGAAACCTGTAGGCGCGAAGTGGGTGTTCACCTACAAGACGGATAAGGATGGTATGATAGTAAAGACAAAGGCCAGACTTGTGGCTAAGGGTTTTAGCCAGGTGCAGGAAGTAGATTACTTTCAAACGTTTGCACCAACTCCTTCGTCGGCGTCAGTTAAAAGTCTGGCGGCTGTTGCCAACGAATATGGTCTGAAGATTTTTCATCTAGACGTCGCGCAAGCCTTTGTTCGCGCGAAACTCGACGCCGAGATATACGTGAAACTACCTGGTGGGTGTGGTGACATGTCAGGAAGGATCGTCCGCTTGAACAGATCACTGTATGGTCTAAAGCAGAGAGGACGGCAGTGGGCCGGGTTATTGGTAGAAACCGTGGTAAAGTACGGTATGGAACAGTGTAGGTCTGACCCGTGAGTTTTTCGCATGGTTGTGGACGGCAAGGTAGAACTGATCATGGCCGTCCATGTAGATGATATCGTGATCGCAGGATCGGACGAGACCTGCAGAGATTGCCATGCCGCACTAGTTATGAAATTCCCCACAAATAACCTCGGCGAACTGACTTGGTATGCTGGTTGTGCTTTCAAACGCGACTGGGAGTTGGGAACATTGGAGATTACGCAGAAGGCGTTTATTGAGAGCATGCTGAATCGTTTTGGTGTGAACTCATCCTCTGACATCCCCGCGACCGCCGGTGTGAAACTAGGTCCAAGAGAGGGGGGCGAAATTGGAGGAGACTGGCCGTACAGGGAGGCTGTGGGCAGCTTGATGTGGCTGTCGACCATGACGAGGCCGGACATCTCGAACGCTGTGCGTGCTGTGGCGCGCCACTCCCACAACCCAACGGAGAGGCACTGGAAGGCAGTTTTGAAGATTATGGCTCACCTCCATGGGACCAGGTTTATGGGATTGACTTTTGTGCGGGGTTCGGGATTGGATTTGACAGCGTATAGTGATGCTGATTATGCCGGTAAGTCGAACGATAGGCGCTCGGTATCGGGTGTTCGATTATAAAGGAAAGACTACTGATCTACTCAGTCAGCGCTGACTGAGTAGCTCAGTGGTCTATCCTTTATAAAACGAAGAAAAGAAGTACCTTTGGGCTCGATATGGCCTCCCGCCGATAACATTGTTCGTTTTATAAAAGATAGACCACTGAGTTCGACACGGCCTCCCGCCGATAACATTGTTCGTTTTATAAAGGATAGACCACTGAGCTACTCAGTCAGCGCTGACTGAGTAGCTCAGTGGTCTATCCTTTAAAATCGAACAAAAGAAGTATCTTTGGGCTCGATACGGCCTCCCGCCGATATCATCCTCCGGGGTTGATCAAGCCCCTAATCAGCGCCTGGTTTTTCCTTCATATTGTCCCCCTCCCTAGTCGTGAGTTCTTTTACTCAAGTGGTTCACTCCACTTCCGACTCTCCGGTCGAGTGCTCTTTTATCGTGGTTCTCTCCACCTGTTTTCCCTTTTTCTACCCACGGCAGAAAAAGCGGAAATACGACGTCTGGCGGGACTCGAACCCCGGACTTCTTTTGTTTGTTTATTTAAGGATAGACCACTGAGCTACTCAGTCAGCGCTGACTGAGTAGCTCAGTTGTCTATCCTTTATAATCGAACATCGGGGACGGTAAATACCCTAGGGGGTGCGGCCGTCAGTTGGGCAAGTAGCACGCAGAGGTGTGTCACGTTGTCGACAGCAGAAGCAGAGTATGTCGCCCTGGGTGAAGGGGTGAAGGAAGCTTTGTCTACGGGCGCGGTGTTGTCGTTTATTTGTCCAGTGCTAAGCGGATCATGTGTTCGGGTTTTTGAGGATAACCAGGGGGGCATAGCGTTGGCTGAGAACCCTCTTAGTTCTGCGCGGAGTAAGCATATTGACGTGCGTTTTCATTTTGTCAGAGAGCTACTTCGTGCTAAGAAGATCGACATTCAGTTCGTAGCTTCGGAAGAGAAGCACGCGGATAGTTTGACGAAATCCCTTCCTGCGACCCCTTTTAAGTCTCATCGTAGGTTCTTGTTGAATCTGCCTTTGGACGGCGAATAAGGGGGTATGAGCATTGTTCGATGAGTACCATGTTTGAGTGATGCGAGGAATAATTGTCAGATCGCCAACCCTGCGCTACTTTGAGGGGCATGGGGGAGTAGGGCACAGCTTGGTATTTTATTTTCTGGCCATGGTCATCGTTTGGAATGCGGCCGTTGTTCGAGTGCAATGGTTTGGAGTATATGTGTTATACAGGGGGTTTTTACCCGGTGGCCGGGTTTCCTCCTGCGGGACTGTCGTTGGCTGTTCCTAGGTCCTAGCAAGTCTTGAATGTCTCTTCGGTCTCGTCACTGCTGTGAAGAGCCAGGGAGGGTGTTCGTTTGGATCGTTCCAGCAGCGACGGTTACAAGTTGTAGAGGGTTGCGTATATCTTCGCAGGCGTTATCGTGAAATTTGCCGTGTGTTCATGAGGAGAGTTCGAGCACTCCGTCCTCCGCTCTCCGTTCTCCGCTCCGAGCTACGAGCTAGGCTCCGCTCTCTCTCTCCTCCTCTGTCCTCTAATACAACGACTATAAAGAATCTCATCAGACCACGTGGTGGTCAGGGCATCCAGGTTTGGACTCTACGAACATACCTCGCTGCTGGTATCGAAACAGGGAGTACTTTTGAATATCGTTGCGGGAGGAGCGCCTTCCGTAGATGGTTTTAAGTGTGAAGTTGTACATAGGAACCGACAACCTACCATGCTCCGAGCACTGAGTAATAGCTTCCTGGAGCAAAGGTGCCTCACCTTGAAAATTACACAGAAAAGCCGTATCCCCGTCTACAATACCATCAGTAGTCTATACACTACGCAGTTTCACACGATGCTCAAAAATATTAGAAGATGGTAGATATTACAAGGCGCTTCGCTCCGCGGGCGGCCTACGCCGCCCGCTACGCTCGCTCAGGGAGGAAAAAAGTACATCAAATTATGCGAAGCGAACAGAGGTCCACGATTGAGTTTAGGGTTTTCAAGGATCGTAATTGCAAACCGGCGACTTGATAATGCCAAGAGTCCCGCCGCCATGCTTCAGGAAAAAACAGCTCCGACGTCAGCTTGGATGCCACATATACGCTTCGCGTCGCGGATGTCGTACGTACGTACATACACCCCAGGTAGGGTACTACTGTCTGTACTTATTTTCTTCTTTCGATATGCTCTATGTCTGTACTGTATGTACGAAGAAAGCGAAAGCACAGCACGGCACAGCAGCACAAAACAATGAAAATTAAATCGAAAACTCGGAAAGGAAAATAAATCCCCGTCCCCTCTTGTGTAATATTTTTCTGCCTGATTGGAACACCTTACACCCGGTCTAATGGAAAGAGACCTTGGTAGTCTGGATCGCACTGGAGACTGAAGGGGACGGCCTTCAGAGTTTAGTTGGTTCAGGAAGACGTAGACAGTGGTCAGGTTCAAGGAGGAGAAAGACGTAGAAAATGGTATTTATTAGCTTCAGCCAGGTGGAAAACAAGGCAGATCGGAACACTGAAAGGGTGGGGCTGGTGTCGCGAACCCACTTTGCCTAAGTTACTGGTCAAGAACCCACTTGCACGGACTCCCTACGCCCAATTGCCGGCCCCCTTTTCTACTCATCAATTAATTGCTGTTCGCCTAATTATCGTTCTACCCGGGCTCCTAGTCATCTCTCTCCTATACCTGCTAGTACTCTGCGAAGCCTGGCCCTACTGGGTTCCTGCGATCAGTCCCCAATTGTTGATTCTCTGTCCGCTCGCACCAGTCTATGCTGCCCCGAGAAGGTCCCAGCCTTCTGTGCCCCTACATTTGTTGGTCTATCGGCAGCCGTCCGTGCTGTTAGGTACTTGTACGTCAACTTCTCTTACCGCATTGGTCCATGTTCGTCTCTTTGTGAACCTCAGCCTGCTACTGGGACTGAACCATCCCCTCGTCCCGAACTAGGAACTGCCTCGCAATTATACTGAAACCCAATCTCACCACAATAGCCCACCTTGGTCCACCGTCACCCTAGAGGGTGCGCGGTGGAGCAACAACCCCGTCGTGAGATTGTCGGGAAAAATAATTAGCACCGCTCCCCTGTTATCTCTGCGACTTAAACCCGTGGGGTAAAAAATGTATATATAATTTTCTGCTCCCCCCTTCCCACAGAACTCACCTAAGTATCCAACTCAATCCATTCGCCCCCCCCCTCTGTATTGATTTTGACCTCATCATTACTGCTAAAACCCCAATATCACCTCCCTAGCCCCTCCAGGTCCACTGCCGTCGTCGTTCTAAAGGACGTGCAGTGGAACAACATCGTACGTGATATTGCTCGCTGCAATTTCTCATTACCGTCTTCTGTGGGAAAAACAATCCGCCTAAAAAAAGATTAATGTTAACGTCTACAATATGCGCTTCCCGATCTGCTCTTCTTAGAGTTTTCCCCTACCGCACCCCCCTGGCTTAGTCAGTTCGGTCGTACTGTAGTGAGCCTTCCCCGTTTCCCCATCTTACCACTTAGCCTGTCACGCGATGTGGCTCATTCGTAACGGCCATCCCCCTCGCCCAATACGTTTGCCGCCTAATATTGTTAACAATGCGTAATGCCATCCTCCTCGTCCGATGCGTTTACTCCCAGGCCGGTTACGTACGAATGAGTAATGAGAATACCATCCCTCGTACGACCATCCCCCCATACCCACTACATTTACCCCCTGGTCTGTTACGTACGAATATACTACTATTCCATCGTAAACTGCCAACCCCCTCACCCAATACGTCTACCTCTTGGTTGGTCACGTACGAAGGAGAATACCATCCCTCGTAAAGACCATCCCCCCTGACCCCATACGTTTACCCCCTGGCTTGTCACGTACGAATATACTACTATTCCATCGTAACGGCCGCCCCCCATCCCAATACATCGCTCCGGTATCCTTTCTATTCCAGTGACGGCGTGTAGTTCTTGACGCTCCGAGTCCTCCGGTGTACGTGCCAGCACTACGCTCCTAGCTCCTCGCTGATGGTTGATAGTGTAGACTCCGACAGATGTACGTTATATTGCTTCCCCAGGTCCAGCATCTTGATAGTGTGCGGCAGACTCATACTTTCCGCGTCCTCCGCCAACCCCACCACTCTCGCCAGCTGCCAGCCTGTTTGGGTCGATTTGAAAGAGATGTACGAACCGACGATGTCAGACGAATACAGGCCCGGCCTTTCTCTGGTGTCACAATAGACAAAGTATCCTTGTAGCACATGCCTCTCGCCTTTTTCTCGGGCCATTGTTCGCTTGGCTACTTGGACTCTGTACCGTCCGTATTTTGCGTCCTCCCCTTTCACCTGCACGGGTTCTCCCGCCCAGTAACTGACCACCAAATTCCCATACTGCTGTAATTCATCCCCGTGCTCCCAGGTGGGGCGCTCTATGTCGTCCCAGTACGTATAATAGTGCACCGCGATTTTACCGCCCAGCCCCCTCGTTAGTCTATCTTTAGTTAAGGTTCGCGGTGTCACGTGGTGGGTATCTAGTTCGGCGGTCACATCGTCCGTCGTCAGGTGGAACGGGGGCGAAAGCTCCGAGTATTTGTTAAGAATATAATTGCTCATGGCCCATGGCAAGAATCTCGGCGCGGTTGCTCCTCCGTGGGGATTGTAACATTTCTTGCAACGGTGTACTGATACTCGCGCGTTTATCCCTCGATGGCCGGGTTCGTCCGATCGGATGTCCAACAGTAGTAGTTTTGGTCCTATCTCGCGTCCGTCGCCCATTTTACATGGTCCTACGAACAACACCTTGTACGGACCTGTCCAACAGTTTGCGAGTTTGCTAACCAGTGCGAACGCCTTTACGTTCGAGCAGCCCTCGGTCGGCTTGATTACGTGTTTCCCACCGCCCGTGATGGTGCTATGATCGTCATAAACCCACGCCCAATCGCCTACTTCAAACTTCGATATGTTGCTCATAATCTGGTCGATGTCGTCATTTGCGGCTCGATGTTTCGCTTTTATCCGTCTGTCTTCCTCCCGCACTAACTCATACGCTCGCACCTGTTAGTCTCGCATCAACTCTAGAAAATCGAGGTGATCCCGCTTCGCGCTCTGATGGCCTTTTACGCCACTTCCTTCTAAAATAGTCATCGGCAACCTGGGATATCTACCAATGTGCACTTCGTTCGGTGCCAGGCCCGTGCCCCTGCTCACGTTATTGTTGTGGGCCGCAATAGCGTGCAGTAGCATCTCGTCCCAATTATTTTGATAATCCGCTATGAGGTACGCCAACATTTGGCACAAGGTATGATTCAACCTCTCTACCATACCGTTCGTTTGGGGGTGGTATGAGCTCGTATACGTTTTCACGGAGCCCAACATCTTGAAAACCCCCCGGCACACCACTGACACAAATTCTGTTCCACGATCGGACAAAAAGGTATGCGGGCACCCCCACCTTGGGATGTAATCGTGTACCAACCGTGCGGCACAACCTTCCGTATTTTTCTCTCCTTTTGTTATCGCGTACGCCTCTGCGTGTCGGCTAAATAATCGACTACTAGGAACACGTACGCGTTGCCTCTAGCCGTTGTCGGCAGGGGTCCCAAGAGGTCAAACGCTACCATCTGTCCCGGCCTATTTGGCAAAGGAATTGATATTAGGGGCCAACGCACTGTCTGCCTGGCACTCTTTCTGGCCTGGCATGTATAACACCTACGTATCCACCACTTCACGCTCTCGGCCATGCCGATCCACCAATAAAATCGTTGTAACAACCCAAGTGTCACCTTTTTTCCCAGATGCACTGCCTCCTTGTGCGCACAGTCCATCACCCATGATCGCAGCAGTAGCGGCACATAAGTCCTCACCGGCTCGTCTCCGAGTAACCTCTCATATTGTCCGGGGTGTCGGCCTAGGCGGTCGGCCGGAACACGCGACGGACGTCGGACCAATAAGTTGTCGGAGTTGGGAAGTTCCATTAGTTCCCCTTGGAATACGAGCCGTTTGACTTCCTGTACATCCACTCTCGGGCTTACTCCGTTCTCCGTTATTTCACTACTTGGAGTGTCGTTTACTATGCACGTCATCGCAAATTGGGCTGTTTCATCCTTTCTTTCGGGTGGCGTCGCCCAATCTTGCGCCGTTTAGTGGCATAGATTTTGGCCAAATTCGCATGCCGCCTCACTGGTAAATTCTTCCTCTGGAATTTCTAAAGGCTCCGCGGCTGGGTCTGCTTGACCGTCGCCGGCTACCCCACTGGCGCCACTACCTCCCCCGTCCTGGTTTATTACTGCCACCTCCTGTTTCGACCTAGAGCCTAAAACCTCTCTTCCTTCCTTGGTCATCGGACATGCATGTATTACCAGGCCGGGTTCCAGCTGGCCACTGACTACTTGGCTCGTATCTGGGTTCGTTAGCGGATTGTGGTCACGTATCGCATACACTCGCGGACCTAATGGTTGTCTCGTCTGGTTGTGCTTACGTTTTCGGTCGTTCTGCATCTGTTCCCATGATAGCTTGGCTTGCTCGTCCGTCGTTCGTGGTGCTGGCCTGTCTTCTCTCTCCCCCTCCTCAAAATTTTCGTCCGCGTGTGGCTCCAGCCCACCGAAGCCGGTTCCCGTCCGTCTCGTCAACCGAGGATGTAGGCCGCTCGCGCCTACAAAGTACACGTCAATGTCCGTCGGGTCGGTCAGGCGGAGCGCGGCACTCTGTGCGTCGTCAGTTACAGGTAAAGGCAACCGGGACATCAGGTCGGCGTTTCCGTTGAGCCTTCCTGGTCGGTATACTAGTTTGTAGGTGTATGCGCTCAAGACGTCGTACCATCTTTGCACGCGGTCAACTTTCGCCGCCAGGCTCTCCAGGTTTTTGAGCGATTGGTGGTCGCTAACGACGATGAAAGGTATACCGTAGAACAGCTGGCGGTTTTTCTTCACAGCCCATACAATGGCTGCACACTCGAGTTTAGTGGCACTCCAATTTTTGTCATTTGGGAGTGTCGCCCAGCTCAGGAAACAAAGTGGTCGCGTGGTGGCGTCGCTCTGTTCCTGTTCTACCACTGCCCCTAACCCGTCGGTGGACGCGTCCGTGATCAATTGGAACGGGCGGTCACCTGAAATGGCTGCTGGGAAATCCGGAAAGGCCAAGACTTGGGGACTCGACAGTTTTCCGAGCAAGGTCTGTACGATTTGCGTATGTTCTGCTGTGAACTCGAAGCGGACGCCTTTTTTCAGTAACGCGTTTAGTGCCTTCGTTTCGGCAGACATTTTAGGTGAAAACTTCCTGCAATAACTGACCGCCCACATTAGTGAGCGCAACTGACTGATGTTCGTAGGCATCGGCATTTTCAGCAACGCCTCTACCTTACCCGGGTCGGGAGCTAATCCTTCGGCCGTAATCCTGTGACCTAAACATTTCACCAATTTGACTCCCAGGTGGGCTTTATTTGGTGCTAGTTTCAAATCAAAAGTGGTGAGACGTTCAAAACACTTTCGTAAATCATCGACATGCTCACGACCGATTTTCGAGAAACAAACGATATCGTCAATATATAACCGTACTCGTTCTAGACCCTCACATACCCTGAGCATGATAGATTGAAACCAGCCTGTGCTGGAAGCAAGCCCCATCGGCATGACTGTCCATTCCCAGTTTCCGGACTGCGTACAGACCGCGGTCAGAGGGATGGAGTCCTCGTGTATCGAGCACTGGAAAGACCCGCTGACTAGGCCCATCGTACTAAAAACGTGGGCCCCTCCTAAATCTGCTAGTGAGTCGTCTACTGTAGGCAGCGGCATGACTGGGATAACAGACTGCTCATTGACACGCTTGTAATTGCACGTTATTAGGATCTTGCCGTTTGCTTTCGCGATAACCACAAGTGGGCTGGACCAGTTGGAGTACGATCGTCGCAGTATTCCGGCTAGCACTAACTTATATATTTCCGTTTGCACCTTAGCCGCCAATACCGGAGAGTGGCGGTACGGTCGCTGTTTTACTGGACACGCGTCGCTTTTTAGTATGATGCGGAACGGGTCGATTGTGACGTGGCCTACGTCAGTGCTGTGATGTGAAAAGCGATGTACATGTTTACACAGAAAGTCTCCTAGGGCGTCAATATCGGCAGCTGTCCATAAAGTTTGTTCGAAGTCGAACTTAATCTCGTGTAAGTGTGGTGGCACCCGCTGCCACAACCGTCCGAACGCTGCACGTTGCGGCACGTTTAAACTCTCTAGGACTGCTGACGGCGGCTCGCATGGTTGCCGAGGTGCTACGGTATCTACGACATGAACCGTGTCCGGAGGGGTGGGTGTCACCTGTGCTTTAGCTAGGTCACTTTTCATCATGGGCTCGCCGCCGATGCCCAGTATCATGCCCGGAAGCATATAAGACGGTTTGTCTCCCTCATGTTGGAAAGGAATTTCTGAGGTACCGGTCTCTACGACGGCTTCCCGCGGTAACCATCCCTTTTTAAATCGAATGTAATACATCCTGTACGCCGCCGCGGTCCCATTGGTGTTAGTGACATCGATTTGCACCCATGATGTTGCGTTCGGTATTGTGCAAGGTTCACCCGAACAGCGGGCGACAACCTTGGCCTTGCTGCGAGGTTCGACCCACCCGACTGCACTGTCAACCCAGTCCGAATATAGATGGGCCGTGTTGGCAGCCTCACTATCGTTCCCGGTGAAGGTGACCACGGTTTCGTTGTCATTTATGTCGACGTATTTTCTTGTTGGAAACTCCGACCATCCATCACGCCCGAATAATATTGCGTGTGTTATCGCTTCGTCCGGTACTACGTGTGCGTGTGCCGCTAAACAGACCGTGGGTGCTTGTTCTTGTCCCGAACGGACTCCTACTTCTCCCCCCATTTCAAAGTTCAAACGGACGCGGCTAGAGGTGGTCAAAGGTATACCATGGAAACCTCCCCATTTCCTTTCTGATATCTCTGTTAGCCCGTCCGGTGACGCCGCCCCGCACGCCAACATGCGCTGCCATACCTTGTGCTGGATGAAAGGGCTCCCTGTGTCCAGTAGCACCGTGCAAGCTTGCGTACGCGTGGCCTTGGATCCCCCAAAAATGTATGCCCGAGCCGTGTGGCGCCGCCTATCCAGCGTCACGCTTCCTCCGACAGCTCGCGTAAACTCCGGCAGGTAGTCTGCTCGTTCCCCCTTTGCGATGTACGCCGGGCCAGGTAGAAAGGCAGCGGGATGCACGTTATTAAGATTGCGTGGGGTGGGTTCCAGCGCATGTATGCTGTCTGGCGTCCCAGGCGTACTTGAAAAATCGCCTCTTTCAACTGCCCTACTACTGCTACTACTGCTACTACTAATGCTCTGTGCATTTGAGATCGTGTTGGATACATCAACACATTCGTCCGGACTTAATGCCGCGTCTCGCTCAAATATGGTCGGCATTATCTTATACTGTGGTACGTCGTTTCACGCGTGATCGTCGTACTTTTTTGTTTTTTGGTGTTTCCACTATTACCTTTACCGCGCAGTGTATTATTTGCCACTACTGGCGGGGAAAACACGCGGTCTTTGCTAGGTGGGCCAGATACCGCTCCCCAATCCAAACCTCCCCGAGCACTAGAACTATTACCGGTGGGGGGCGTCTCTAACTTCAAGTGATCAAATGAAGCGGGCCCGCCCACGGCCCCGTTGGAAACAGACAGTGACTCATATTTGGTGTGACTATCAACCAACACACTCAGCGCTGTTTCGTTGCTTCGGACTCGTGATCTTCTCGGTAGCTTACGCCGGGTCTCAACACGGTCCGGGCGATCTAGCCCGCTCGCTTTATTGCTGCTATAGGTGGCGGAACTAGTACAGAGTAAATGTTTCACGTTGGCTGCGCGCAATCGGACGGCAGGGTAATTACTTCCGCTCATTCTTGAGAGAGTTTACCTACTAGACCCTTGCTCTTACCGGCTGTAGACAGATTGTGTCCTGTCTCTTGACTGGGATCCACGTTGTGCACCATGGCTCCTGTCGAACTCTTCCTTGCGTCTGATGACGCTGTGAGGGCCACCCCTCGTCCGGTCTCCTTTTTTCCGGTTTTTCCTGCATTCGTTGATGATCCGCGTCTCCGCCTCTTTCATCTTCTCCACGCGTTCCCGGGCCTCCTGCCCGACGGCTCGCTGCTACTCTACGACCTGTAAGTGTAACCCCTTGCCGTACTTCGCCCCCTCCCGTTGTCGCCGAAGAGTGTCCACCTCCACCTTCCAGTGTTCGTATGCGTCCTTGGCCTGGGGCTTCCCGTTCTCCGCGGCCTGTTGTGTACGGGGCGTTTTTTGGGTGGGGAAGGGAGGGCCAGTGATCTTGGGGTGAGAAAGAGCCTCAAAGCGGTTTCCCCACGCTCCGGGGCGATACCTTCGTTCTTTGTGGGGTACTACTTTGTTCGTGGCAGGGGGAGCAGTGGCGCTGACTCGGACTCGGATTCGGATTAGGATTGTGATTCCCCTACGCTCTGTTCGTCGTCGCAATTTGACGAGGCGAACTCGGCGTCTTTGGATATACGTACAGAGGCCTCTCTTGCAAGCTCGTTTTCTTCCTCTTGCAGTTTTCGAGTAAGGTGGAGGTCGTTTCTGTACAGCGGCGAGTGGAACTGAACGACCGGCGCTATTTCCTCAGATTTTGTTGCTGTACAGTGGCGAGCGGAATGGGACGGCCAGCACTACCACTTCAGATTGGGGCCTGGTCCCTATGCGAACAATCCCCCCCTCCGGACTGGCGGCAGTGGTAACGCGAAGGCTAGATGCAAGCGGGGCTACTCCCAGTATCTTGCCTTTTTCCTCGAATGACAACGCTTCGATCAAAACTTTCAAGGAGGCCGCCATTCCTGCACCCACATTCGCGTCCTCGGCTTCCACGTAGGACATGATGGCCGGAGGCCCAGGTGTCTCTACCTCCGCCGGGCCCCGCTTCCCACCCGTCAGCTCTTCTTGTACGCCGCGCTTGCTCGCGGCCTTACGGGCTACGGACGCGTACGTGTATTTGGTGGTTTGGGGAACCGTGGACGTCGGCAGAGGTGGGAGGGTATGGTCTTTGTCATCATTGGCCGGTTGGTAATTACTTGTCTAGGCATCAAAATCAGATCCTGATTCAGATATCGGAGGTGTAGCCCCCCTACTTCTAACATTCTTTGACAGTGACTGCTGTCCACTCGCGGAGGGTGCGGCAACGGTGGGTGCAACTACCTGTTGAGGCACCACCGGGCCATCTAAGGACGGTACAGGGTACTCATGTTCCCTCGGGCCGCTCCGAGTGAGCGCGGGGCTACCAAAACCTACCCCTTGGCCTCTGCTATTCAGAGCCGGGTTGTCCCTCGCCGCTGAGTGCGTGGGGGAGTCTCCCCCACTAGTGAGTGCCTTGGCCGCACTAGCACCGTCTTCGTGTGTCACCCGCCTGGCTAACGCGCGTAGACCTCTTAGTGGGGCCAGACTGCGAGCTCGCGCCGGCAGCACCTTCCTGCCTCACCCCCTTTTGTTCACCTGACTTATACTCCGAAGCCATCTTCTTCTGCTTTCTTGAGCTCCTCCGCGTTGATGCTAGCTAGGCTTGTCCTGCCGACGACGCCACTCTAATGGAAAGAGACCTTGGTAGTCTGGATCGCACTGGAGACTGAAGGGGACGGCCTTCAGAGTTTAGTTGGTTCAGGAAGACGTAGACAGTGGTCAGGTTCAAGGAGGAGAAATATGTAGAAAATTGTATTTATTAGCTTCAGCCAGGTGGAAAGCAAGGCAGATCGGAACACTGAAAGGGTGGGGCTGGTGTCGCGAACCCACTTTGCCTAAGTTACTGTTCAATAACCCACTCGCACGGACTCCCTACGCCCAATTGTCGGCCCCCTTCTCTACTCATCAATTGTTGTTCGCCTAACTATCGGTCTAACCGGGCTCCTAGTCATCTCTCTCCCATACCTGCTAGTACTCTGCGAAGCCTGGCCCTACTGGGTTCCTGCGATCAGTCCCCAATTGTTGATTCTCTGTCCGCTCGCACCAGTCTATGCTGCCCCGAGAAGGTCCCAGCCTTCTGTGCCCCTACATTTGTTAGTCTATCGGCAGCCGTCCGTGCTGTTAGGTACTTGTACGTCAACTTCTCTTACCGCATTGGTCCATGTTCGTCTCTTTGTGAACCTCAGCCTGCGAGTAGGTTTAGCAGTCTGGGAGAAGGGATCTTTAGGGATGTTTTTGACTTGAAAAATGTGTAGCGTGGTCTGCACTTCGGAATCGTCGTCCGCATCTGAGAAATTTCCTGGTTCGATGCAAACTCGGCGTAGCCTCGTTTATGGCGAGTTTTGGCCCGTTTCGGCTGCGGTTTGGGGTCAGGGTTAGGGTTAGGGTTAGGGTTAGGGTTAGAGTCAGGGGTTGGGTTGTGTCTTCGCCCGTGCCTTGATCCCAACAGGAACCAAAACATCCGAACAGCCTACCAACCTAAAGATCCCTTCTCCCAGATTGTTAAAGGTCCTCCAGCCTGCTACTGGGACTGAACCACCCCCTCGTCCCGAACTAGGAACTGCCTCGCAATTATACTGAAACCCAATCTCACCATACCACATACCAATGTATATCAAACGGCGGTTTTGTGTGTGGTTGGAAGGTGCGGATGTACGGCGAAAACTACTTTGCGTCCCCGGAGTTTTTTTTTCGAACGTAACTCGCGAGTTCCGTTCACCGCTACCCCACATGGCACTAAATGGGGGACCTGGTATAAGTACCCCATGGGGTACGTGGATAAAAAGTACCCCAACCCCCAAAGGAAGACCTACAGCTTGTTGTAACTATAAAACCTGATACATACATTCAATGCCGACGTCTCCCAAGCTTTGATCCGGTGCGCTACTGCTCTACAGCAGGCCACGGCACCACTACATAAGGTCACATACAGCAGCAGTACTATCATGTCGCTAGTGGTATCTTATACTACCACTGCTCCGTAATAGTACGTCGACGTGGTTCGTTAGAGTATGATACTCTCACTCGTACTCGTATCATCCTTCCTTTCTTGCAGGACAGATCATGGCATAGCGGTCGCTCCGGTGGTTCAAGCGGTTAACCTCGAATTCTTCTTGTTTGAGTCCTGGGTTCGAGCCCCAGGTGGGTCGGACTTTGACTTTATTTGAAAAAAATAAAATAAAAAAGGATTCAATTGTTGAGAGTGCCTTGCAGCGTTGTTGTTGTTGTTGTTGTTGTTGTTGTTGTTGTTGTTGTTGTTGTTGTTGTTGTTGTTGTTGTTGTTGTCTTCACATTAAATCGTCCTTTCTACCCAGCTTCATCAGCACACCCAGTGTCCGTCCTGATCCCCTATCCTAGAGAGATACTGATTCTGTGGTCACAGACTGCGAGACAGAGGAAGACCAAAAATAAAACCAAATCGCAAATTCAAGTGTCAAGCAAGTGAAGTGTCAGCGTACCGCGTACGAGAACACAACAACACAAGCAAGACCGGAAAAATAAGAGCAAAAGACAATAAAAAACAAATCTGAAATGAAAAGAAGAAGAAAGAGAATAAGAAAAAATAGAATGCAAACGACGTAAGGACTTCAGAAAGCCTGCTAGACGGACAACATACGTGCTCAGGAAGGGCAGGTATCTGCTGCACGGACGAAGCAGCACGAAAGAGAGGGGGATACAGGCAAAAGTCTGTAAAGAGCTTGTCGAACCGATACCTAGTCACCCGGTCTATCATTTCGTTTCTGCATTCGTCGACAGCTTTATCAGAACAGCTGCCCCTCCACCTTCCCCCCCTCCCCTTGTCGCCATTTTTGGCGTCCTCTGCTGCGTGGCGCAGCCGGCTCTTCTGTGCTTCGCCCCTGTGCCACCTCGCCATGAAGAGGTCCGCCGCTTCGACGACCCCCCGGTACCACTTCCCGCTCTTCTTAGCCGCCCTCGGCCATAACAACGTCTCTATTCCGAACAGCAGGGGGGAGCTTTCCGTGGACCCCTCGGTGGCTTGAAAAACCCTGAGGTCGTCTGCCAGGCATTGGGCCCAGTTCTTTTCCGGTCGGCCTCGTCCCGGGTTTTCCCCACCAGCCATCGTCCCAAACATCACCCGGTGGGTCAGCCGCTCATTGGTCGTCCGCTGTACGGCCCCCGCAAAGAGGAGGCGTCGTTTGCGGATGGTCGCCTCAACGCTCTCGCATTGTACCTTTTTGAGAGCCTTGGCGTACGACATGAGGTGGTCAGTGCGTTGCCGGCGCTGGAAGCCCATGATCCGTAGGAGGAGTTTGTGATGTGCCGTTCTGAGCTCAGCGAAGCGCTCATGACCAAGAGTCCACGTCACGCACCCGTACAGCAGGGTCTCCATCACCTCGGCCTTTAGCATGCGCACTTTTAGGGTGAGCGGGGCATCCTCCACATCGTACAGCTCCCGTTTAAACCGATTGTAGCATGCCCATGCGAGTCGGATCCGTCGCATGATCTCTGGTATAATGTCGGCGCTTGCGACGACAAGGCCGCCCAGGTACAGAAACTGCATCGTCTGCCTATACCTCTGTCCCGCTGCTTCGATGACGAGCGGTGAGGTCCGGGGTGCCTGATTCGGTGTCCGCAGCAGCATGGTCTCCGTCTTCTTTTCGGATACGGTGAGACCTGCTGCTTCGAAAACGGTCGCAATCACGGTCATCATCTTCGCAAGGCCTTCCGCCGACTTGGACACAATGCCTGCATCGTCCGCGTACAGCATACCCCACACTGCCCTCCGTACGTAAGTTAGTGGGTCGACCTTCACCCCGTCCTCGCCGAGGCCCTCCTCGAGGTGAACCAAGTCCCTCAAAATATCTGGGTCTTCACTAAAGCGTATCAGCACGGCGTGTATCACAGCAGCGAAGAAGATATTGAACAGAAGTGGTGACAATACACATCCTTGCCGCAGGCCCTGAGTGACGTCGAACCATTCCGAGTGCTCGCCGTCACGCGAGCTCGCATGCCTTCGTGGAACTGGCGAATAACGGTAAGCATCTTCTCTGGTACGCCGAAGCGTGCGAGCACCACCCACAGTAGCTCACGGTCGACGGAGTCGTATGCTTTCTGCAGATCGATGAAGCACATGTACAGGGGGATTTTTCTAGCTCGTCCGAGTTCTTGCAGTCGGCGCACAACGAACAGCATGTCGACCGTTGATCGTGCCGGGCGAAAGCCGCACTGTTCCTCGGGGAGTATCCCTTTGGCCTCGCTGTAGTTACTGAGGCGGGACGCGACCATTTTCAGCAAAACTTTGCCTGAATGGGCAACAAGCGAAATCCCTCGGTAATTGTTGCAACCAGAGCGATCCTTCTTTTAGTGAAAGACCTTAATGGTCGCATCTTTCCATTGCTGGGGGACGTCACCTGTTCTCCACACGTTGGCAAGTAGGTTGTGAAAATACCGGATGAACTCGGGGTGGTCGATTTTCAGTAACTCGGCCGGCAGGGAGTCTGGTCCCACCGCTTTCCAGTTTGGCATACCCCGAATTACCGCCGTCATATCATCCATGGTCGGTTCATCTCCAAGCGATGGTGCCAACGGTCGTTGTGGAAATAGGGCGCAAATGGTTGGGTCAAGCTTAGACGACTTCGTGGTCAGGAGAGTGGCTAAAAACCTCGCCCACCGTTCAAGAATGCGTACCTTGTCCCTTAGTAGCGTACCCTCCTCGTCCCGGATGAACTGTTCGCTTCTCGCCTTTCGACCGTCCAACCCCACCGTGGTCTTCAGGTGTTTGTAGAAACCCCGCTGGTCGTTGTCGGTGAGCAGTCTCTCCGTTTCAGCGAGGTAATCTTCGAAGTAGGCGTGCAACGCTGCATCAATCGCCCTTCGTAGATTTGCGCACGCCATCCTCAACGTCTTCCACGCGGCTTTATCCTTTTTGATGCGCATGCCTCGTCGGGCATCCTCCCTCGCATCCCATGCTAGTTGTATGGCGGCTGAGGTTTCCGCGGTCTCGCACCACCCGGGTTTGTGAGAGTGCCGTGGTGGGGGAAGTACGTATTTCGCTACTGCATCAAGAATAGCATCAGCAATAGATTCAGCCATCTCAGAGATACTGTTCGGTTGCGAGGGAAGGAAGTATCCACCAACAACCCGCTGTCCATCGAAATGGCTGGTTTATTACTGCTACGCGCATGTTCCAACGCGCAGAAGGTCGTGCGGTGTTGCTAGTCTACACTGCTATCGGTGATACCTATGAGAGAGTCCCTGCCGTCTCGCTCCCTCTCTATCTTTTCTACCTCCTCCCACCTTTCCCCCCAAGTACTGTTGCTACTGTATCTTCTCTGACCGCTGACCCTGCCACCTCCAACCCCAAGGGCCCAGTCCTCCGCCCCAAGCACTCCCGAAGACGTATCCACCAAAACCCCGCTGTCCATCGAAATGGCTGGTTTATTACTGATGCGCGCATTGTTCAACACGCAGAAGGACATGCGGTGTTGCTGGTCTACACTGCTATCGGTAGTACCAATAAGAGAGTCCCTGCCGTCTCGCTCTCTCTGTAGCTTTTCTACCTCCTCCAACCCTTCCCCGAAAAATACCTCGTCAGTTACTTCTCGTACCCCTGACCCTGCCACCTGCCACCCCAAGGGCCCAGTCCTCCCCCCAAAGCACTCCCGAAGAAGCATCCACCAAAACCCGCAGTCCATCAAAGCGGCTGGTTTATTACTGCTACGCGCATGTTTCAACGCGCAGAAGGTCGTGCGGTGTTGCTGGTCTACACTGCTATCGGTAGTACCTATGCGAGAGCCCCTGTCGTCTCGCTCTCTCTGTAGCTTTTCTACCTCCTCCAACCCTTACCCCACACACTATTACTACTTTCACTTCTCGTACCCCTGACCCTGCCACCTCCAACCGTAAGAGACCAGTATTCGCCCCCATGCACTCCCGAAGACGTATCCACCAAAACCCCGCTGTCCATCTAAATGGCTGGTTTATTACTGCTACGCGCATGTTCGAACGCGCAGAAGGTCGTGCGGTGTTGCTAGTCTACACTGCTATCGGTGGTACCTATGGGAGAGTCCCTGCCGTATCGCTCAATATGTATCTTTCCTACCTCCTCCCAACCATCCCCCCAAATAATGTTGCTGCTGTATCTTCTCTTACCCCTGACCCTGCCACCTCCAACCCCAAGGGCCCAGTCCTCCCCCCCAAGCACTCCGGATGAGGTATCCACCAAACCCCCGCTGCCCATCAAAGCGGCTGGTTTATTCCTGCTACGCGCATGTTTTAACGCGCAGAAGGTCGTGCGGTGTTGCTCGTCTACACTGCTATCGGTAGTACCTATGAGAGAGTCCCTGCCGTCTCGCTCTCTCTGTAGCTTTTCTACCTCCTCCAACCCTGACCCCACACACTATTACTACTTTTACTTCTCGTACCCCTGACCCTGCCATCTCCAACCGCAAAGGCCCAGTCTTCCCCCCTAGGCACTCCCGAAGAAGTATCCACCAAAACCCCGCTGTCCATCGAGATGGCTGGTTTATTACTGCTACGCGCATGTTCGAACGCGCAGAAGGTCGTGCGGTGTTGCTAGTCTACACTGCTATCGGTGGTACCTATGGGAGAGTCCCCGCCGTCTCGCTCTCTCTGTAGCTTTGCTACCTTCTTCAACCCATCCCCCCACACACTATTACTACTGTATTCTCTCGTACCCCTGACCCTGCCACCTCCAACCGTAAGAGCCCAGTCCTCCCCCCCAAGCACTCCCGAAGACGTATCCACCAAAAACCCGCTGCCCATCGACATGGCTGGTTTATTACTCATACGCGCATGTTCCAACGCGCAGAAGGTCGTGCGGTGTTGATGGTCTACACTGCTAGCGGTAGTACCTATGAGAGAGTCCCTGCCGGCTCGCTCTCTCTGTAGCGTTTCTACCTCCTCCAACCCTTCCCCGAAAAATACCTCGTCAGTTACTTCTCGTACCCCTGACCCTGCCACCTGCAACCCCAAGGCCCCAGTCCTCCCCCCAAAGCAATCCCGACGAAGCATCCACCAAAACCCGCAGTCCATCCAAGCGGCTGGTTTATTACTCCTACGCGCATGTTCAAACGCGCAGAAGGTCGTGCGGTGTTGCTGGTCTACGCTGTGTTCACAAGTACCTGTGAGAGAGTCCCTGCTGTCTCGCTCTCTATGTAGCTTTTCTACCTCCTCCAACCCTTCCCCCCACACACTCTTACAACTTTCACTTCTCTTACCCCTGACCCTGCCACCTCCGACCACAAGAGCCCAGTCCTCCCCCCCAAGCACTACCGAAGAAATATACACCAAAATCCCGCTGCCCATCGAAATGGATGATTGAAAACTGCTACGCGCATGTTTTAACGTACAGAAGGTCGTGCGGTGTTGCTGGTCTACACTGCTGTCGGTAGTACCTATGAGAGAGTCCCTGCCGTCTCGATCTCTCTCTAGCTTTCCTACTCCTCCAACCCTTCTCCCCACACGCTTTTACTACTTTCACTTCTCATACTCCTGACCCTGCCACCTCCGACCGCAAGGGCCCAGTCCTCCCCCATAAGCACCCCCGAAGAAAGGTACAACAAAAACCCGCTGTCCATCAAAATGGCCGGTTTATTACTGCTACGCGCATGTTTCAACGCGCAGAAGGTCGTGCGGTGTTGCTGGTCTACACTGCTATCGGTAGTACCTATGAGAGAGTCCTTGCCGTCTCGCTCTTTTTGTAGCTTTTCTACCTCCTCCAACCCTTCCCCTCACACAATATTACTACTTTCACTTCTCGTACCCCTGACCCTGCCACCTCCAACCGCAAGGGCCCAGTCCTCCCCCCCAAGCACTCCGGAAGACGTATACACTAAAAAAACCGCTGTCCATCGAAATATCTGGTTTATTACTGCTACGCGCATGTTCCAACGTGCAGAAGGTCGTGCGGTGTTGATGGTCTACACTGCTATCGCTGGAACCTATGAGAGAGTCCCAGCCGTCTCCCTCTATCTCTATCGTTTCTACCTTCTCCCACCCTTCCTCCAAATACTGTTGTGACTGTATCTTCTCTTACCCCTAACCCTGCCGCCTCTGACACCAAGGGCCCAGTCCTCCCCCCCAAGCACTCCCGAAGAGGCATCCACCAAACCCCGCTACCCATCAAAGCGGCTGGTATAATTCTGCTACGCGCATGTTTCAACGCGCAGAAGGTCGTGCGGTGTTGCTGGTCTATACTGCTATCGGTAGTGCCTATGAGAGAGTCCCTGCCGTCTCGCTCCCTCTGTAGCTTTTCTACCTTCTCCAACCCTTCCCCCCACACACTATTACTACTTTTACTTCTCGTACCCCTGACCCTGCCACCTCCAACCGCAAGGGCCCAGTCCTCCCCCTCAAGCACTCCAGAAGACGTATACACTTAAAAACCCGATGTCCATCGAAATATCTGGTTTATTTCGGCTACGCGCATGTTCCAACGCGCAGAAAGCCGTGCGGTGTTGTTGGTCTACACTGCTATCGGTGGTACCTATGAGAGAGTCCCTGCCGTCTCGCTCTCTCTCTATCGTTTCTACCTTTTGCCACCCTTCCTCCAAATACTGTTGCTACTGTATCTTCTCTTACCCCTACCCCTGCCGCCACCAACCCCAAGGGCCCAGTCGTCCCCCCCAAGCACTCCCGAAGAAGCATCCACCAAAACCCGCTGCCCATCAAAGCGGCTGGTTTATTACTGCTACGCGCATGTTTCAACGCGCAGAAGGTCGTGCGGTGTTGCTGGTCTACACTGCTATCGGTAGTACCTATGAGAGAGTCCCCGCCGTCTCGCTCTCTCAGTAGCTTTGCTACCTCCTCCAACCCATCCCTCCACACACTATTACTACTTTCACTTCTCGTACCCCTGACCCTGCCACCTCCAACCGCAAGAGCCCAGTCCTCCCCCCCAAGCACTACCGAAGAAGTATCCACCAAAAACCCGCTGCCCATCAAAATGGCTGGTTTATTACTGCTACGCGCATTTTTCAACGCGCAGAAGGTCGTGCGGTGTTGCTGGTCTACACTGCTATCGGTGGTACCTATGAGAGAGTCCCCGCCGTCTCGCTCTCTCTGTAGCTTTTCGATCTCCTTCAACCCTTCCCCAAACAATACCTCGTCAGTTTCTTCTGGTACACCTGACCCTGCCACCTCCAACCCCAAGGGAACAGTCCTCCCCCCCAAGCACTCCCGAAGAAGCATCCATAAAAACCCGCAGTCCACCCAAGCGGCTGGTTTATTACTGCTACGCGCATGTTTTAACGCGCAGAAGATCGTGCGGCGTTGCTGGTCTACACTGCTATCGGTAGTACTTATGAGATAATCCCTGCCGTCTCGCTCTCTCAGTAGCTTTTCTACCTCCTCCAACCCTTCCCCCACACACTATTCCTGCTTTCACTTCTCGTACCCCTCACCCTGCCACCTCCAACCGCAAAGGCCCAGTCATCCCCCCCAAGCACTCCCGAAGAAGTATCCACCAAAAACCCGCTGTCCATCGAAATTACTGGTTTATTACTGCTACGCGCATGTTCCAACGCGCAGAAGGTCGTGCATTGTTGCTGATCTACACTGCTATCGGTAGTACCTATGAGAGAGTTCCTGCCGTATCGCTCAATATGTAGCTTTTCTACCTCCTCCAACTCTTCCCCGAACTCATTAGTACTACTTTCACTTCTCGTATCCCTGAACCTGCCACCTCCAACCGCAAAGGCCCAGTCCTCCCCCCCAAGCACTACCGAGGAAGTATCCACCAAAACCCCGCTGTCCATCGAAATGGCTGGTTTATTGCTGTTACGCGCATGTTCAAACGTGCAGAAGGTCGTGCGGTGTTGCTGGTCTACACTGCTATCGGTGGTACCTATGAGAGAGTCCCTGCCGTATCGCTGAATATGTATATTTTCTACCTCCTCCCACTCTTCCCCCCAAATACTGTTGCTACTGTATCTTCTCTTACCGCTGACCCTGCCACCTCCAACCCCAAGGGCCCAGTCCTCCCCCCCAAGCACTCCCGAAGACGCATCCACCAAAACCCGCCGCCCATCAAAGACGCTTGTTTATTTCTGCTACGCGCATCTTTCAACGCGCAGAAGGTCGTGCGGTGTTGCTGGTCTACACTGCTATCGATAGTACCTAAGGGAGAGTCCCTGCCGTCTCGCCCTCTCTGTAGCTTTTCTACCTCCTCCAACCCATCCCCCCACACACTATTCCTACTGTATCTTCTCGTACCCCTGACCCTGCCACCTCCAACCGTAAGAGCGCAGTCCTCCCCCCCAAGCACTCTCGAAGACGTATCCACCAAACACCCGCTGCCCATCGTAATGGCTGGTTTATTACTGCTACGCGCATGTTCCAACGCGCAGAAGGTCGTGCGGTGTTGCTGGTCTACACCGCTATCGGTGGTACCTATGAGAGAGTCCCTGCCGTCTCGCTATCTCTGCAGCTTTTCTACCTCCTCCCACCCTTCCCCTCAAATACTGTTGCTGCTGTATCTTCTCTTACCGCTGACCCTGCCACCTCCAACCCCAAGGGCCCAGTCGTCCCCCCCAAGCACTCCCGAAGAAGCATCCACCAAAAACCCGCTGCCCATCAAAGCGGCTGGTTTATTACTGCTACGCGCATGTTCCAACGCGCAGAAGGTCGTGCGGTGTTGCTGGTCTACACTGTTATCGGTAGTACCTATGAGATAGTCTTTGCCGTCTCGCTCTCTCTGTAGCTTTTCTACCTCCTCCCACCCTTCCCCCCAAATACTGTTGCTACTGTATCTTCTCTTACCCCTAACCCTGCCACCTCTAACCCCAAGGGCCCGGTCCTCCCCCCCAAGCACTCCCGAAGAAGCATCCACCAAAACCCGCTGCCCATCAAAGCGGCTGGTTTATTACTGCTACGCGCATGTTTCAACGCGCAGAAGGTCGTGCGGTGTTGCTGGTCTACACGGCTATCGGTAGTACCTATGAGAGAGTCCTTGCCGCTCTACATCTGCTACGGACCGCGGGGGCGGTTCTACGTCTTCCGGGAAACCACTCGGCATGCACATGCTCAACTCCCCTTTATTGTTCATGGCAGGTCCTTCAGTCATCAAGGCCACTGCGTCCTCCGTCGTCCATGACGTACGATTCAGGATACTCCCAGGCGTCGTCGACCACTCGTACGCTGCCGCAAGCAGCGCGTCTGCGGCTCCTCTGTCCATCCTTAGCTGGTTCACAGCAGGTTCACCCTCCAGGCGTTGGCTCTGACCCCGGGTCCGGCCCCGTACTGTTGGAGGGAGCCGTCCCCAGCTGCTGAGCTCGTGTGCTGGCCTGCCCGACAGGATCGCGGGAGGGCCCTCACCGTTCCCTTGGCCGGTGTCGGAGACTGATGCTGCACCCGGGTCGCTTTCGGCCCTCCCTGACGGGACCGAGGAGGCGTCCACGGCGCCCCCTTGAGACGAACCCATCCTCTCGGGTGTTTCGGCCCTCCCCCTCGGGGCCGAGGAGGCGTCCATGGCGCCCCCTTGAGACGAACCCATCGTCTCGGGTGTTTCGTCGCCGGCCTCGCCGGCGACAGGTACCTGATGTATGCGCTCCTGCATGCACGCGTCCAGGTCAAAACCCCACGTCACGTCGAGGTCGTTCAAGTGAGCCAGACCGTCGTCTAGCTCATTCACCACCCCCCCCACCACCTTGATCTGACGTGCTCACGTCGTCCGCCTCGGACCCCCCCTTTTCCGTACACTGGGAGTCATTCGCCTTGCAGTAGACAGGCTTGAGGAAAGGTAGTAATACTATCGGGGGGGGGCTACCATGTCACATCTCATGCGGCGACTTGTTCTCAGGGTTAGGTGTCGTTGCTGTGCGGTTCAAGGCGTCACACGCCCTCCAGGCGTTGGCTCTGACACCGGGTCCGGCCCCATACTGTTGGAGGGAGCCGTCCCCAGCTGCTGAACTGGTGTGCTGGCCTGCCCGACAGGATCGCGGGGGGGCCCTCACCGTTCCCTTGGCCGGTGTCGGAGGCTGATGCTGCAGCCGGGTCGCTTCCGGCCCTCCCTGCCGGGACCGAGGAGGCGCGCACGGCGCCCCCTTGAGACGAACCCAACGTCTCGGGTGTTTCGGCCCTCCCCCTCGGGGCCGAGGAGGCGTCCATGGCGCCCCCTTGAGACGAACCCATCGTCTCGGGTGTTTCGTCGCCGGCCTCGCCGTGAGAGCTTCTTCTTTCGACGTGGGGCAGACATCAGCAGCGTGCCCCCGTCCGTTGCATCCATTGCACAGCTTCACCGTGCAGTTTGCAATCCTGTGGCCCTTCTTGCCACATTTGAAGCACCTCCCTGCGAAGGTACTACCTTCGGGGGTTTTGGCACTGTTGCCATTGCCACCGGCAGTCGCGGTCGAGTCACCACTGGACTCACCGCTGAGGTATAGACCTCTCTCTCCAGCCCTCCCAGGCTGGTCTGGCTGACCCCTCCGTGGGCCAACCTCGACAGACAACGCAGTTTCGCCGCGTCCCGTCGCTGCGAAATTACGCAGAGCATTATCCCGCAAAATCGTATCATCTCCTGCTGTAGTGTCTCGTACAACAGTGGATGCTGCCCCTTGTGGGCTCTCCCCTACAGCAGCGCTACCCTTAGCGCTGCCGGACTCCGATCGACCAATGCCTGCTTCAACAGCAGCAGTAGTCTCTCGTACTTCAGCAGTGGGTACTGCCCCTTGTGGGCTCTCCCCTACAGCAGCGCTACTCTCAGCGCTGCCGGACTCCGAGCGACCAATGCCTGCTTCAACAGCAACAGTAGTCTCTCGTACTTCAGCAGTGGGTACTTCCTCTCGTGGGCTTTCCCCTACAGCAGTGGTTCCCACCTCTGCTGGGCTCTCTCTTCCAGCAACGCTGCCTTCAGCACCGCCTGGCTCCGATCGACCGTTGTTCCTCATGAACTCGGTCATCATGCTCCTCATGGTACATATCACCAATGCCTCGCTGTGCTCCAACGCCAGCTTGACCTCGCGTCGCAGCTTTTGAACTTCACTCGAAGAATAGTGCTCCACGCGAGCCGACCTCTCCGAAGACATCATTGGCTTCCGGTACCAGACCTCAAACGTTCAAGTTTCACTAGTGTGTTCGTAGAGTCCAAACCTGGATGCCCTGACCACCGCGTGGTCTGATGAGATTATTTATAGTCGTTGTATTAGAGGACAGATGATGAGAGAGAGAGCGGAGCCTAGCTCGTAGCTCGGAGCGGAGAACGGAGAGCGAAGGACGGAGTGCTCGAACTCTCCTCATGAACACACGGCAAAATGTACAATAACGCCTGCGAAGATATACGCAACCCTCTACAACTTGTAACCGTCGCTGCTGGAACGATTCAAACGAACAAGGTATACTTCAACAACAGCAGTTACATGTGACATGTGACCACGAAAATACTGCTGTCGCTCACATTGAGCTGATTATTAGACAGTGCTGTTGGCTTTAATTGCGCCGCATGTTGAAGTTAGCATTACTTCATGGCATAGCTCCTCGTGCACGAAGCTTATGGGCCTTAGAACATCATCAGCGTATAGCTGCAACACACAGCTACCGATGGGTACCATTTGTCGAAGGTGGACGTCAGGGTGGGGGCCAGCACGAGCAGTTGAAAGATTTTGCTGTAGGTTTTGTTTCTATCGAAGGCATATTTGTTGGAGGGAATTTCTTAAAATCATCCCCCCCCCGGAGCACCTGGCCATGCGATCGCACATAGTGCCCAACTGGAGACACTGCCGGCCGCGAGATTCACGGGCGACGCTTAGTTCCCCATCGCGGTGCTCGTGGGCTGAAAATAATTCGGTGAAAGTGATTGTGTGCATTTTTATCTGGAGGCCTCTCACAATCGCGGCTTGGTAGCGTCTCGAGTGACTGCGGCGGACAGGGGACGTCATAAGTAGGACGGCCAAACGAATCAGGACCCTTTGACCATCGCGCGGTGTGTTACAAGTGTCAGGCAACGCATAGCTCCCGTCCGCTTGCTTGATGATCGCCGAGCCGTCGAGAAATTCGTGACTCGGTCGGGCTGAAAAGTGTCTATTTTTTTGTACTATTTCTGGTACAAGGACGATGAGCAGAGCTGCCTGCGGTCGTGCCCTACATGGGAAGACTACTGGAAGTGGAGACATTGGGAGCTGTTTTTCTTGTGGGCGAGTGGGAGGACGTGATGGTGTATCCGGAGGATGGAAGCACGTCGGGAACAGCTCATACTGGGCGGCGTTGGGTGAATGGGCTGCACAAGTTGGCGATGAGTGGGCGTTTGACCGCGACCTGTCTGAGTGCCCGCTGCAGTATGGCGAGTGCATTTGCAGCCGACGTGGCTGTGTCGACAACTTGGACCACATGTACAAAAAAAAGGTGTCGAAGGACGAGCAGGGTTCCCTCAACAAGATGGCGACTGGGCAGCCTTCACCCATGGGACGCTACCCATCCACCAAGTCTCAGGTGTGTCGAGCAACATTTGGTTGTTCACCGTCAAGTGCCGCTTCGCTGCTCGAGTACCAGTATAGAACTACATACTTAGATCACAAGCCCTGAGCGTGCTCGGTTGGTGCATCCCTGGCCTCTCAGAGCTCCCACTTCCAAACCGCCTCCTTTCATTACTTGCCGGACCTTTCCAGCAGTTATTTGTTTTCTCGGTCCTTCCTTCCTTTTTTCTTCTTTCGTTTCGTGTGCGTGCGTGTTCTCCGAGCACGGCATCGCGGGAGGACCCGGCACCGTCGCGGGTGCCAGCGGGTGCTGGCGGGTAGAGGGGGGGTTGCGAGGAGCGCGGTCGCCGCTTTCGTGCCTAGGCGTCGCGTGTGCCTCGAGACACGAGGGATGCATGAACGGGCTTTGTCTGGCTTCGATTTATGAGTGTTGATACAGTGTGTACGAGTTTATAAAGGTTGTTCGGGAGGGCAAGATAATATTCAAGCGGTGCTTATTTTTGCGACCACGCTAAAGTTGAAAGAGGGAGGTGTGCAGTTTGAGCACCAACGTTTTCGAGCTGGCGAACGACGGCCATGGAGAGCACCGGGCTCCACGCGGGGCGGGCGACGGGGCTGATTGTGACAGAGAGTGATAAAAGCTTTACCCGGACCGAATCGGTAGCGAGGTGGTCGCGAGAGGGGCGGGCGGCGTACGAGGCTGAGAGAGAAGCTCTTCTGTGCGTTTTTTTCTTTTTTTCTTTTCCACCGCGAGTGAAAAGGTGTTCCAATCAGGCAGAAAAATATTACACGAGAGGGGACGGGGATTTTTTTTCCTTTCCGAGTTTTCGGTTTCATTTTCATTGTTTTTGCTGGTGTGCCGTGCTGTGCTTTCGCTTTCTTCGTACGTACAGTACAGACATAGAGCATATCGAAAGAAGAAAATAAGTACAGACAGTAGTACCCTACCTGTGGTGTATGTACGTACGTACGACATCCGCGACGCGAAGCGTATATGTGGCATCCAAGCTGACGTCGGAGCTGTTTTTTCCTGAAGTATGGCGGCGGGACTCTTGGCGTTATCAAGTCGCCGGTTTGCAATTACGATCCTTGAAAACCCTAAACTCAATCGTGGACCTCTGTTCGCTTCGCATAATTTGATGTACTTTTTTCCTTCCTGAACGAGCGTAGCGGGCGGCGTAGGCCGCCCGCGGAGCGAAGCGCCTTGTAACTTCCTATCTTCATCAGTTGTCGTCGTTCATCCCTGTTTGTCTTGATTGAAATGTGTCAATTGCGTGGCCCGTTTTGCGAGCAGGACAGCACCTGGTGCATGTTGGCTGCATTGTGGGGGTTCAAACTCGTACTGAGTACGTGCATGCTTATACGTGTTCCAATCTCCGTGCAGGTTATTGGCCTCCTCGCCAACATGGCCATGGAGGGGTGAGTGCTTGATTCTTGCGGAGCCACAGGCGATGCGGTTGCCACCGTCATGACTGCGCACGGCTTCCATGTTTCCACGAACGACCTAAATTCCAGGTGTGTTGTTTGATTTTGTGCGCGATAGGTCATCTGTCAAGTGTGGATATACGTAGGGCCGAGCCGGCCATCGCAATTAATACACATGTACATGTACGAGTATGTACCTGTACTGCTGTGTGCTGCTGTAACGGCTGTACCGGGCGACTGTGCTACGCAGCTGCCGTGTTTGTAATGCAGGTGTTCTGCTGTGCTGTGTGTTGCTGTCCGTAGTCTACATCTTCGAACAGCAACAAAATATTATACTAACTCCAAGTAGTTTGTCCCTAGAAAGCTGTGTGCTAAAGGAGCTCAACATTATATATTAATTCCAAGTCATTTGTCCCGATTTAGGTGGGTACAGTTTTGAAGGAGTTTAGAATTTCATACTAACCCCAAGGAGTTTGTCCACCTGAAACGTGTTCGTACCAGACGTCCATGCTACGCAGCTTCTGCACACTTGTTCTCCTGTTGCTCAAAAAGTTGTGCTGGTACAGAGCAAAGCACGGGCAAAACAAATTGCATCGCAACACGATCAGACACTACGAGTACCATATTTAGAATCGTCAAGCCGTCTATTAAATCGATACTAATACCAAGTAAATCCCTCCAGAAAAAAAGGTGCAGGCAGTGATCTCCGAGGTCAAAACCCTTCACTAATTCCAAGACATTTCTGCAAAAAAACGCGGCTGTAGTGTCAAAGGGGTCAAGTCTAATGTGTAAAAATGGGTTGTTCGCTGATGTTCGCTGTGTGCATCCCTCAGTTTGAAGGCTGACTTTCACATGGAAGCTGCGTCGAACGGCTTCGGAGACGCGTCCATGGAGGAGTCGATACGCCCCGACTGGGTCGTGACTTCGCCGCCATATAAGAACGTACTTGTTTTTTGAAGCAGGCATTGCGTGTTGCACATTTTGGGGTAGCATTCAAGCTCAGGCTTAGTTTTCTTGAGCCCACACAGTCCCGGGGCACCTGGTTGAATGCAAACCCTCCCCACGCTCTCGTGGTGCTTCCACGTGCTAAGTATCGTGGTAGGGTGTGTAGCGCGGCGGAAGCGTGGTTTGTTTGGTATTGTGCACCGGACGGACGTGTGCCTCGTGCGCAGGCTCTTTCTATTGTGATGTAGCTATGACCCGCCTCAGCGGTGGCCGGATGGCCTAAAAATAGAAGGGAGTTAAAAGGCCTTGGGATATTCTCCGCTTTCTCGTCTCGTTTTGTGGGGAGGTTTTCGCGCGTGACGAATAAAAAGCAGGCAACAGTGATGTACGATGCTCTCATACACCAGTAACAATACATCGCGGATTGCCGCAGTAACATACAATACGTGTATCACTCGTTCATAGCGAACCCCGCGCGAGGATAACATCGAATGATAAGACGGTGTCGTGCATTTTGCAATGAGGAGCGACGGGTATTTGATTATAAAAATACAACTCATTCACCTACAACGGGGACTGTAATACGTCCAACTTTATTGTTAAGCCTTAGCAACGGGGGCTTGTCGTTCGCTGTCCGTTTCGATAGCACCTGGTTGTTTTACCCCTTCCCCCCCCTTCCCCTGTGATGGTCACCCTGGGATGGGTCAATAACACTGTTCCCAAAGCACGCTTCCGTTCCCTCCCCACGGGTGAAGTCGACTACATGCTGGCTGACCACTGCCTCCAAAATCCCACTGACAGCTAGTGAAAGAGTACATAAACCGGTAAAGCCGTCGCCGACAAAGCCACCCCTAGGTCGCGAAGGCAAAACCCCGAATCTCTTCACACCTGATTTTGCAACACGTTTGGAGGGCGTCAAGCATTGGAACGGGGTTAGTTTGCGACTCGTTGGACACTTCGGAGGTACTGTAACGAAGGATAAGAGCTCTTACAGACGCAAACACTTAGGTCTCCAATTCCCTGTTCCCAGTCTCTTGCCGCTTCTAGTTTTGTCCACCTTGGATGTATGCAAGTTGACTCCTCCTCTGTCCTGCCTCGATGAATTCCTGCAAAGACCAATCTCCTCTCAAGCACTTACAGGTCTTGTCTCAAGCACTCCTTTTCGATCCTCCTGTGCTACACAATAGATCCCCGTATGAAACCTTCAACACTACCTTTACCGTATCGATCGCGGTACTCAGTCTCGGTTCGCTGTCACTCACGCTCAAGTTCTCTTCAGTTTTTCCCTCAATGGTATCGTGTGTTTTTGGATTGTTTTTTTGGACTGACCAAGAGCGGTGCTTTCTCTAGATTGACAGGGAGTTGTACAATTCTAGGAAGCATTCCGCTACGTATTTTATGTTCCGTGCGTCAATCCGCCGCAACAGTACTGCTGTGTGTCATATCTCGCTTAACATAGCCAGGTCATGGATTTGTCATGATTGCAGGCGACTATGGTTTGCACGCGTGCATAAATCAATACAACATACCGACACAGCAGTACAGCACGACCGTCGAGCACTGACACGGCGATATGATGGCGCCATCAACACTATTCATAGCTGCAATAGTCACGGAATGAGTATCCGAGCGTCCTGCGTGATCGGATCATGGGGAATGATAGGCGACGCAAACCAACCAGAGGAGTAACACAGAGTTGCTATGGGCTCTGGACACGGGTGCAGCACATGAGCGCTCGATTCTGTCGCCGGTTCTGACAGGTTATGTATGATCATGTGTGTGCTACCACAGATCAACTCCACCACAAACTACTGGCGGATAGAATATATTGTTGTAACCGGTACACTATTTTCAGCATATGTTATTGATTTTGAGAGCGCACAGCAGCAGCAGCGTAACATTCGAGTTTTAATGTATAGGATCCAGTATGCAAGTACACAAGGAGCAATCTACTCTGTAATCCACGACGGGGATTCACGTACGATCATGTGTGTGGTATCAACTACACAACCTACTCGCGCATGCGCATACCGGTATCTTACTGACCGGTACCAGGTGAGAGCGAACAGCAGCAACAGCAGCGAACCAACTAAGATTTTTATTGTACCGGATCCAGTATAGTATGCGGGTACACTTCGGTAGGTCATGTTGTACAGTTTACGAAAGATACCGGCCCTGACATGTACATTGTACATTACGACCATGGCATACACAAGCGAGACGGGAAACATGCATCAAAGATTATCAAGCGTCAAGCATGGGCCACACATAACGCCCGAGCCCGCACACGCAGCACGCTCAGACACTTGTATCATCACCTGGCAGATATGCTGCTGTGACCATGCAGCAGCAAGAGCAGCAGTGGATACTGGTACTTCCTTGTACTCGTAGCCAGTGCTGCTCCGCTACACCACCGGTCGACTTTCTCGACTCGTGGTATGTGCGCCAAGTACAGACATTGGGACCTCACGGCCGTCGATGGCAACATCAAACACACATCAGCTCGGGGACACACGCACACAGAGTACGAGTAGGCTCTTCTCTGCTCCTATGATCGTCACGTGCGCCGGTTTTGGTACATTTTGCTTTCAATCATGGCGTGGCCAAATTTATTTCGCAATTAAAACGACTGCCATGCATGTGACCACCCGAAACCTCCAAGGACAGCTCGTACTCACCGTATCCCTTGCAGCCTACAAGTCCGGGCTCTGGATGAGGCGCTGTTGGTGGAGATGTCGAGGTTGACTTGAAGCCTTGCTTTCACGACGGTGGCTTCAAATTGGTTTGTAGAGGCCTGGTATGGCGTTTCTACTTGAAAATGTCGATTTTTTCAAATATAGTTTCTACATAAAGGCTTCCATATTATAATGAGGCGAGCGAGCGAAGCGAGCCTTTTTTTACTTGGTTTTTAACCAAGGAAAAAAAAGCCTCTTCATAACGGCTCGGGTACGAGGGTAGGGTGCCTGTTTTGATTTTTCCTGTATATGTGTGTGTGTGAGTTGGTGTGTGGAATTCACATTATTTTGGTCCACCTTTCACCACCGCGCTCGACGCACACGCCACTAAATCCAGTCCCGGCGGGCTCTGTGCACGCACACACACGCAAGACACTTTCTCGTCCTGGTGGGGTGGAAAATCGTTCACAGTTCGTCGAGCTAGGTGCGGCAACGTGTGTAGGCACGTCTGTGCTGGGCCGTGTTCAAAATACAAAATCATAACGGTTTTTGTGCCTGTGCCAACAGCAGGCAGACTGTCCACAGCATGCACACTGTGCCTGCCCACAGCAGGTAGACTATGCTTGTCCACAGCAGGCAGACTGGGCCTGTCCACAGCAGGCAGACTGGGCCTATCCACAGCAGGAAGATCGAACCTGTCCGCAGCACTCAACAGCAGGCAGACTAGGCCTGTCCACAGCAGGCAGACGGCTTTGTTTTTTTAGCTCTTTCTTCTACCTACGTACGTACCTGGTAATAACTAACGAAACCCAACTACGAGTAGTCATAGGCATACTTCGCCTGTCTGTCCACAGCAACGTTCGGGCCATGTGCTGCAAGTGATATTGTCAGGCCTACCCTCCTACTGACGAGGGGACGGAGAAACAGGAGAAGATCTGCTGTAGTTGTACAGCAGTCAGTAGTAGTGGTGGCACCTGCTACGAGAACCTCTGTTGGATACATGTATGTCGTATCAGAGGTTGTGGATATTTCGTCTTCAAATTATGAGGGTGGAATCAGGAACCACACACACAACATCGAGTACGGTGTACAAAGGGCACAAGCCGAGCGTACTGCGACGCTGACCCTGGCCTCGTGGATCCTACTGCTACCTCTGCTGCTGTTTTGCTGCTGGAGAAGCTCTGATGTAGATGTTGCACAGCAGCAGTAGTTGTGGCACCTGCTACGAGAAGCTCTTTTGGGCATGCCATGTTCGTGTTGTCGTCTCGGAAATATTATGCCGACTTTCGAGGTGGGAAGCAGGAAACATATAAAAAAACGAGTGCAGGGTACGTACTACAGTACGTATGTGTATATGTACGCGTACAAAGGGTGCAAGGGTTAGACCGACAAGCCGAGCGTACGGTGACGCTGACGCTGGCCTCGTGTGTCCTACTGCTACTGCTGCTGCTGCTGCTGCTGCTGTTATGGTGCGGGAGGCGCACTGCTGCTGTAGATGTCGTACATCAGTCCAAGTAAAGTTGTGGTGACACCTGTTGCGAAAAAGAAGCTCTTGCTGTTGGACAAAACATGTGAGATGCAGATTTTTATTGTGCTGAATTTCAACCAGAAAACACTCTGCTGGACAAAATATGTCGAGTGTTGTGTGTTCTTGACTCTTTCTACCCGTCGACATCCAGCACCACAGCAGTGTCCGTGCCGATTCCTCAATCCCTGATGAGAGATACAAGTTCTGTGGTACAGCAGTGCAGATTTCGTCTTCAAATTATTATGCCGGATTTCGAGGTGGAAACCAGGATACACACGACCAAATCCAGTACTTCTTCACATCAAGAGCCAGGAGAGGCCAAGAACATTTACGAAAATTATTGAAATGCACCCACGACGGCGTACAGTAGTACAGTAGTCGTACGTGTTAGATATTCCTTCGTGTTCGTTCGTTCAGCACAATACAAAATAATCCGTATGCGCCCAGCATGATGCATCGCAGATATGACTACTGCAGGTATTACCGAGGTCGCGCCTCATTACCACCAATTACTAGTAATGAGGCGAGCGAGCGAAGCGAGCCTTTCTTTACTTGGTTTTTAACCAAGGAAAAAAAAGCCTCTTCATAACGGCTCGGGTACGAGGGTAGGGTGCCTGTTTTGATTTTTCCTGTATGTGTGTGTGTGTGTTTGAGTTGGTGTGTGGAATTCAACATTTTTTTGGTCCACCTTTCACCACCGCGCTCGACGCACACGCCACCAAATCCAGTCCCGGCGGGCTCTGTGCACGCACACACACGCAAGACACTTTCTCGTCCTGGTGGGGTGGAAAATCGTTCACAGTTCGTCGAGCTAGGTGCGACAACGTGTGTAGGCACGTCTGTGCTGGGCCGTGTTCAAAATACAAAATCATAACGGTTTTTGTGCCTGTGCCAACAGCAGCAGACAGCAGGCAGACTGTGCCTGTCCACAGCATGCACACTGTGCCTGCCCACAGCAGGCAGACTATGCTTATACACAGCAGGCAGACTGGGCCTATCCACAGCAGGAAGATTGAGCCTGTCCGCAGCACTCAACAGCAGGCAGACTAGGCCTGTCCACAGCAGGCAGACGGTTTGTTTTTTTAGCTTTCTTCTACCTACGTAATAACTAACGAAACCCAACTACGAGTAGTCATAGGCATACTTCGCCTGTCTGTCCACAGCAACGTTCAGGCCATGTGCTGCAGGTGATATTGTCAGGCCTACCCTCCTACTGACGAGGGGACGGAGAAACAGGAGAAGATCTGCTGTAGGTGTACAGCAGTCAGTAGTAGTGGTGGCACCTGCTACGAGAACCTCTGTTGGATACATGTATGTCGTATCAGAGGTTGTAGATATTTCGTCTTCAAATTATGAGGGTGGAATCAGGAACCACACACACAACATCGAGTACGGTGTACAAAGGGCACAAGCCGAGCGTACTGCGACGCTGACCCTGGCCTCGTGGATCCTACTGCTACCTCTGCTGCTGTTTTGCTGCTGGAGAAGCTCTGATGTAGATGTTGCACAGCAGCAGTAGTTGTGGCACCTGCTACGAGAAGTTCTTTTGGGCATGCCATGTTCGTGTTGTCGTCTCGGAAATATTATGCCGACTCTCGAGGAGGGAAGCAGGAAACATATAAAATACCGAGTGCAGGGTACGTACTACAGTACGTATGTGTATATGTACGCGTACAAAGGGTGCAAGGGTTAGACCGACAAGCCGAGCGTACGGTGACGCTGACGCTGGCCTCGTGTGTCCTACTGCTACTGCTGCTGCTGCTGCTGCTGTTATGGTGCGGGAGGCGCACTGCTGCTGTAGATGTCGTACATCAGTCCAAGTAAAGTTGTGGTGACACCTGTTGCGAAAAAGAAGCTCTTGCTGTTGGACAAAACATGTGAGATGCAGATTTTTATTGTGCTGAATTTCAACCAGAAAACACTCTGCTGCTGGACAAAATATGTCGAGTGTTGTGTGTTCTTGACTCTTTCTACCCGTCGACATCCAGCACCACAGCAGTGTCCGTGCCGATTCCTCAATCCCTGATGAGAGATACAAGTTCTGTGGTTACAGCAGTGCAGATTTCGTCTTCAATTTATTATGCCGGATTTCGAGGTGGAAACCAGGATACACACGACCAAATCCAGTACTTCTTCATATCAAGAGCCAGGAGAGGCCAAAAACATTTACGAAAATTATTGAGATGCACCCACGACGGCGTACAGTAGTACAGTAGTCCGTACGTGGTAGATATTCCTTCGTGTTCCTTCGTTCAGCACAATACAAAATAATCCGTATGCGCCCAGCATGATGCATCGCAGATATGACTACTGCAGGTACTACCGAGGTCGCGCCTCATTACCACCAATTACTAGTATGTACCTGGTACCAAACACTGTAGAGTCGTACACATACGTATTGCCATGGTAGTCTAAATGAACACAGCCGAGCCCACAGTTTACTATGTACAACAATCAGATTCCATGCCTTTCCGAACGCCCCGGGCAGCTCGTCACTGGTATGTGTCTTGTTACACTTGCTACCGGTAGTTCGCTGCGTCCATGCCCAAGTTCCTACATCGGTAGTCTACCCCATTACGGCATGCGCTGCGCGAGTTTTCTATCGTCGGCGTGTGTGACTTAAATTAGAAGTCCGTCAGGGCGACCCAGCCTACCCCCCCCATTTTTTTTGCTCGAGGAGTACCGCACAGCAAGAAAAATGAAAGATGTACTCATGACATCACTATCATTGTGACAGCAGTAATAGTTATTCGGAGATTTGGTACGGAGATTTGGATCTGATACGGAGATCTGGCGGGACATTGCGGGAATATTGGGAGATCGACGTGTGGGAACTTGGCTGTGAGTTTTGGTTTCACTTGACCAAGGTGGTTCCCTTTTCGTGTTGGTATGGGCTCGTGCCGAGCCCCCTTCCACTTCCACAACTACTTCGAGAACTACTTCTTCTTCTCCTCAACGTGCACGATAATACACATGAACTAACAGGCCGATCTAGGCCGCCTGCCTGCATTCTGAGAGCCCCGTCAAATGGGCCGACAGCACCATTCATGATTTACCTATGACACTAGTGTCTCGTGATCGTGGGTGAGTGTTGTGCGAAACCACAGCCTGTGGTTGGCGGTTGGCAGTGATACATGTCTTCTACATACGACTTCTCCCCTTAGTATGAGCGATGGGACGCCATTCCCTCCTCGGCACTGCAGTAAATCAGGGAGGCGCACTTCGCCAGGGAAGCAGCGGAGGCGAAGCTTCTCAATGTACAACATGAAAAGGAACAAGAGCAGCAGGAGGCAGCCTCGCCAGCGCTGCCCGACATTCCTGCGTCAGGCTTGCTACACGGGGCGGACACGCGAGAAGAGTCATCGGCAGCGCATGCACGAGATGAACCGCGGCTGACATCCGGTGAACAAGATCTGGCACACCAGCTGGGCCGAGCAATGACGCTCGGAGCCAACGCAGGCTTACCACACGGGGCGGACACGCGAGCAGAGTCATCGGCGGCACATGCACGAGATGAACCGCGGCTGACATCCGGTGGACAAGATCTGGCACACCAGCTAGCCCGAGCAATGACGCACCAGCTAGCCCGAGCAATGACGCCCGGGGCTAACGCAGGAAAAGGCCATGAAGGAGAGTGGAGCAGCAAGGTGGTTGTGGGGCGAACATGGACACGGACGCAGGAGGGCGCTGGAACTGGGGTGGAGAAGGCTTCCCTTCTTTTGCACCAGATGAATACACGTTTCGTTGGCATACTCCCGATTCTCGGGATGCGAAGCGCTATTTACGGCTCTGTTGTAAATCACGATGACTAACGTGCGTGTGCTTTCTTACATGTACGTGACATACGAGTAGGTCTGGTGATTCTTCATTTTTCCTACATAGCATTACTTCTATGAACGATATTGTACTTCAAACTGGGGGGATATTATATTAATAGAAACTCTGGAGTGATTTCCGTATTACTTTTCAGAGAGGCGTTGGTTATGAGCTGGTAGCGTTTGCTGACGCGAGCGATGCAAGGCAAGCCACGGACAGGAAGTCCATCTCAGGTGGAGTTATCACATGCGCAGGTGCCTGCGTGTGCTGGTACTCGATGACGCAGATATGTGTCACGCTTTCGACCACCGAGATAGAAGGGGGGATATTGTACTACTTGTAGTAATTTCTCTCATAAGATTTTTGAGGATAAATTGGGCTACAAGGCGCTTCGCTCCGCGGGCGGCCTACGCCGCCCGCTACGCTCGCTCAGTAAGGAAAAAAGTACATCAAATTATGCGAAGCGAACAGAGGTCCACGATTGAGTTTAGTTTTTTCAAGGATCATAATTGCAAACCGGCGACTTGATAATGCCAAGAGTCCTGCCGCCATGCTTCAGGGAAAAACAGCTCCGACGTTAGCTTGGATGCCACATATACGTCTCGCGTCGCGGATGTCGTACGTACGTACATACCCCAGGTAGGGTACTACTACTGTCCGTACTCATCTTCTTCTTTCGATATGCTCTATGTCCGTACTGTATGTACGAAGAAAGCGAAAGCACAGCACGGCACACCAGCAAAAACAATGAAAATGAAACCGAAAACTCGGAAAGGAAAATAAATCCCCGCCCCCTCTTGTGTAATATTTTTCTGCCTGATTGGAACACCTTACACCCGGTCAAAAAGAAAAAAAGAAAAAAAAAACGCATTCTCTCTCAGCCTCGTACGCCGCCCGCCCCTCTCGCGACCACCTCGCTACCGATTCGGTCCGGGTAAAGCTTTTATCACTGTCTGCCACAATCAGCCCCGTTGACCGCCTCGCGTGAAGCCCGGTGCTCACCGTGGCCGTCGTTCGCCAGCTCGATAACGTTGGTGTTCAAACTGCACACCTCCCTCTTTCAACTTTAGTGTGGTCGCAAAAATAGACACCGCTTGAATATTATCTTGCCCTCCCGAACGACCTTCATAACTCGTACATACTCTATCAACAATCAAAAATCGAAGCCAGACAAAGTCCGCTCATACATCCCTCGTGTCTCGAGGCACACGCGACGCCTAGGCACGAAAGCGGCGGCCGCGCTCCTTGCAACCCCCTCTCTACCCGCCAGCACCCGCTGACACCCGGGACGGTGCCGGGTCCTCTCCCGCGATGCCGTGCTCGGAGTACACGTACGAACACGAAACGAAAGAAAAACAAATGAAGAAAGGGCCGAGAAAACAAAGAACTGCTGGAAAGGTCCGGCAAGTAATGAAAAGAGGCGGTTTCGAAGTGGGAGCTCAGAGATGCCAGGGATGCACCAACGGAGCACGCTCAGGCGTTGTGATCTAAGTATGTAGTTCTATTTCTCTTTCTAGAAACCTTATCACCAACTCGAACTCTAAGCATATCGATGTGCGCCACCACTTTCTTAGGGAATTGATGGAGAGGGTGTTCGAATATGCTTGTTCAGTATTTTGACGGTTTCATGACTCTTCGGTATATTGGCTTCTTATAAATTACTTGGTGGTTCCTTCTGTGGGTGTACGTGATACCCACACGACCACTTCCATCTGTATCTACTCTGCCGGGAGAATAATACTAAAAGCTGACGCATCATCTTTCTTCGCCTGGGACTTATCAACACTCTAGAGTTCGTAACGTTGAGAACCTAGGCTCATGGGTGACGAATTAGAAGATCTTCGGGTGCTGGTATTAGAGCAGGGTCTCGCCCTCGAGGGGCTGCAGCGGGCGGCCGCAGACGCAGAGGAGCGTCGACGGTCGATTCACGCCGAGATCCTCGAGATGATGGCGCAGATGGGGTCCGGTAGACAGCAACAGCTATCTACCGCAGTTGGAGCAGGGAGTGATGCTTCAACGCAAGCGTCGGAACACTCCGACGTTGGCAACGGGAGCCGGGAGGGGGAACGCGCTTCCGCGGAAGATGGCCACCTCGGTGGAAAAGGGTGCGGAAGCTGTGTTGGTGCTCTCGGAGTATGCCGGAGACACGACGGCGTGCTAACTGAAGGAGAAAAAGCCCTGCGGTGAAAGCATAACCGCAGGCGCCTCCGTGGGGAGTGGCACGGAGGATACCAAGTCGTGCGAAATTGTACGTGCGCACCCCACTCAGGGAGATTGTGGTGGGGCTAGGAGCTGTGGGGATGGGAGACTAATCTGCACATTTTCGCGTGAAGTCGCACGGTGAGCCAGACCGTGTGCGCCCGGCCACCCATGTGGCATGGTCGGGAAAGCCGCGTACGAGATGCGCGCACTCGACTACGGTGCGGTAGTGGTCGAGGGAGTGGACGTGGGGGGAATCGGGTGCTGCTGCAGCAGTACTATTAGCAACGATAGAGAACACGTCTGCATCGGCAACAAGTCGCGTGACACAGCAGTCGCGTGCACACGACGACAGCAGCCGCAGAACAGCAGCAGCAGGAGGTCAGGAACAGCAGCAGCAGCCGCGGAAGGTCAGCAGCAGCAGCAGCAGCAGCAGCAGCGGGGGGTCGTGGATGGGGCAAGCGTGGTTGGATCGTCCGCTGGATCCCTTTGTGGGTCCAGCAACACGCGGGGCGAGGGGATAGCGTCTGCACTCGTAATGGTGGGTCTTCGATCCGCTGTTAAACATTGTGAGGTTTGTTTCTTTTTACGACGAGGGTGGAAAATCGTAAATTGATTCGTAGTACGTACGAGTACGTATGAAACGTGGGATGAAATTCATAGTGGATGGTACGTACGCAAGTATCGTTTGGGCTTCTTTTTCTGGATGATATACGTGCATACCCCCCGTCCCCCACCTGGTAGTTGAAAAGCCGTATTTTTGTGTTTTGGTTAGAAATGTTACTGCCGCATATATCCACAGCGCTTCGTTGCGCTCCGTGTTCGATGTGGGCAGGTGTTCGTTTATAAAGGATAAACCACTGAGCTACTCGGTCAGCGCTGACTGAGTAGCTCAGTGGTCTATCCTTTATAAACGAACAAAAGAAGTACCTTTGGGCTCGATACGGCCTCCCGCCGATAACATCCTCCGGAGTTGATCAAGCCCCTAATCAGCGCCTGGTTTTTCCTTCCTATTGTCCCCCTCCCTAGTCGTGAGTTATTTTACTCAAGTGCTTCACTCCACTTCGACTCTCTGGTCGAGTGTTTTTTATCGTGGTTCTCTCCACCTGATTTCCCTTTTTCTACCCACGGCAGAAAAAGCGGAAACACGACGTCTGGCGGGACTCGAACCCCGGACTTCTTTTGGGTTCGTTTATAAACGATAGACCACTGAGCTACTCAGTCAGCGCTGACTTAGAAGCTCAGTGGTCTATCCTTTATAATCGAACACAAAAGAAGAACCTTTGGGCTCGATACGGCCTCCCGCCGAAAACATCCTCCGGGGTTGATCAAGCCCCTAATCATCGCCTGGTTTTTCCTTCATATTGCCTCCTCCCTTGTCGTGATTTCTTTTACTCAAGTGGTTCACTCCACTTCCGACTCTCTAGTCGAGTGTTCTTTTATCGTGGTTCTCTCCACCTGATTTCCCTTTTTCTACCCACGGCAGAAAAAGCGAAAATACGACGTCTGGCGGGACTCGAACCCCGGACTTCTTTTGTGTTCGTTTATAACGGATAGACCACTGAGCTACTCAGTCAGCGCTGACTTAGAAGCTCAGTGGTCTATATTTTATAATCAAACGAAAGCGGAAATACGACGTCTGGCGGGACTCGAACCCCGGAGTTTTTTTGTTCGATGAGGGGCAGACATCAGCAGCGTGCCCCAGCCCGTTGCATCGACTGCAGCGGTCTATGGACGTGGGACAGGCATCCGCAGAGTGCCCCCGTCCTTGGCATCGGCTGCATAGCTTCGCCGTGCAGTCGCTCTTCCAATGGCCCTTCTTGCCACACCTATGACACTTGCCCACTGGAGTACTTCCGCTGGTGGCTTTGGCGCTGCTGCCATTGCCACCAGCAGCCGCGGCTGAACCACCACCGGCCTCGTTGGTACCTCTTCCACCTCGTCCAGGCTGTCGTCGCCGTCCGCCGTTTTCTCTGCCATTGCCTCCACTTTATCTGCGACCACCGCCACTGCCGCCGGCGTACATAGCATGGCCTGTGTGGCCAGCGTTGGACCCCTTCTTCCTGTTTCCAGAGAGTCGGTGAGGCCGTTCTCGAACAGCCTTGATGATGTCATCACGGCCGATGCTGTCACATGATGCCAGGTTCCGAACCTCCACCTCGTATTCAGCAGGCAGAGCGTCAATAAAAATGGTGTACAGCATATGGTCGTCTACTGACATTCCTGCTGCGCGCATTTCCGCGGCAATATCCTCGATCCTGGCCCTAACCTCGAGCGGGCTGCTCCCCGGCGCTATCCTAAAGCTATTTAAGCGCCTCGAGAGGTCCGACTTGGCCCCCGTCGTTTGAGGGCCGTACCACGCAAGGAGAGCGTCCCATGATTGCCTCGGCGAGGTACACCTGTGTAAAATGCTCTTGTCGCTCTTGCTTTTGAGCGCAGTCGACAGGAAATTCCACGCCAGAGTATGCACGTGCACACTTTCGCGGCTAAATCCCCTAGCGACAAGCATCGAGTTCTCAGTGTCCAATTCCCCTACGGGAATGTACTGCGGTGGATCTGACACGAAAGCAGACAAGAAACCAACTCCTTTGGCGTAATACCTAGCGTTTCTTGTCCAGGAGTTGAACTCAGGCTTCAGCCCACTAAACGATGGCACAGGAGTATGTTTAAATGCCAAATGACGCGAGAGAGGTAGATAAAATCCACCATCCAACTCACCGCCAGGGTATGCACCCCATTCTCCAGTCCTCCCAGGCTGGTCTGGCTGACCCCTCGGTGGGCCAACCTCGACAGGCAACACAGTTCCTCCGCGTCCAGTTACTCCCAAATCTGGCGAGGTGCCCTCACGCAAATTTGTCTGATGTTCTGCTGCAATATCCCGTGCCATGCCTGCAGCAGCAGCAGGGGTTTCTCTTACAGCAGCGGGCACTATCCCACGCGGGATTTGCCCAACAGCAGCGCTTCCCTCAGCGCTGCCGGACTCCGATCCGCCGTTGTTCCTCGTGAACTCGGCCATCATTTCCCTCATGGCGTTCATCATCGACGCCTGACTGTGCTCAATCGCCAGCTTTACCTCGCGCCTCAGTTCTTGCTCACCCGGAGAATCGTGCTCCACGTGAGCCGACCTGTCCGAAGGCATCTTGGCTTCTGGTACCAGACTTCAAACGTTCAAGCACACTAGTGTGTTCGTAGAGTCCAAACCTGGATGCCCTGACCACCACGTGGTCTGATGAGATTATTTATAGTCGTTGTATTAGAGGACAGAGGAGGAGAGAGAGAGCGGAGCCTAGCTCGTAGCTCGGAGGGGAGAACGGAGTGCTCGAACTCTCCTCATGAACACACGGCAAAATTCACAATAACGCCTGCGAAGATATACGCAACACTTTACAACTTGTAACCGTCGCTGCTGGAACGATCCAAACAACACCCTCCCTGGCTCTTCACAGCAGTGACGAGACCGAAGAGACATTCAAGACTTGCTAGGACCTAAGAACAGCCAACGACAGTCCCGCAGGAGGAAACCCGGCCACCGGGTAAAAATCCCCAGTACAGCACATATACTCCAAACCATTGCAATTGAACAACGGCCGCATTCCAAACGATGACCATGGCCAGAAAATAAAATGCCAAGCTGTGCCCTACTCCCCCATGCCCCTCAACGTAGCGCAGGGTTGGCGACCTGACAAATTATTCCTCGCATCACTCAAACATGGTACTCATCGAACAATGCCCATACCCCCTTATTCGCCGTCCAAAGGCAGATTCAACAAGAACCTACGATGAGACTTAAAAGGGGTCGCAGCAAGGGATTTCGTCAAAATATCCGCGTGCTGCTCTTCCGAAGCTACGAACTGAATGTCGATCTTCTTAGCACAAAGTAGCTCTCTGACAAAATGAAAACGCACGTCAATATGCTTACTCCGCGCAGAACTAAGAGGGTTCTCAACCAACGCTATGGCCCCCTGGTTATCCTCGAAAACCCGAACACATGATCCGCTTAGCTCAGGACAAATAAACGATAACACCGCGCCCGTAAACAAAGCTTCCTTCACCCCTTCACCCAGGGCGACATACTCTGCTTCTGCTATCGACAACGTAACACACCTCTGCGTGCTACTTGCCCAACTGACGGCCGCACCCCCTAGGGTAATTACCGTCCCCGATACCGAGCGCCTATCGTTCGACTTACCGGCATAATCAGCATCACTATACGCTGTCAAATCCAATCCCGAACCCCGCACAAAAGTCAATCCCATAAACCTGGTCCCATGGAGGTGAGCCATAATCTTCAAAACTGCCTTCCAATGCCTCTCCGTTGGGTTGTGGGAGTGGCGCGCCACAGCACGCACAGCGTTCGAGATGTCCGGCCTGGTCATGGCATGGTCGACAGCCACATCAAGCTGCCCACAGCCTCCCTGTACGGCCAGTCTCCTCCAATTTCGCCCTCCTCTCTTGGACCTAGTTCCACACCGGGGGTCGCGGGGATGTCAGAGGATGCGTTAATACCAAAACGATTCAGCATGCTCTCAATAAACGCCTTCTGCGTAATCTCCAATGTTCCCAACTCCCAGTCGCGTTTGAAAGCACAACCAGTATACCAAGTCAGTTCGCCGAGTTTATTTGTGGGGAATTTCGTGACTAGCGCGGCATGGAAATCTCTGCATGTCTTGTCCGATATTGCGATCACGATGTCATCTACATGGACGGCCATGATCAGTTCTACCTTGCCGTCCACAACCATGCGAAAAACACACGGGTCAGACCTACACTGCTCCATACCGTACTCTACCACGGTTTCCACCAATAATCCGGCCCACTGCCGTCCGCTCTGCTTTAGACCATACAGTGATCTGTTCAAGCGGACGATCCTTCCTGACATGTCACCACACCCACCGGGTAGATTCATGTATATCTCGGCGTCAAGTTTCGCGCGAACAAAAGCTTGCGCGACGTCTAGATGAAAAATCTTCAGACCATATTCGTTGGCAGCAGTCGCCAGACTTTTAACTGACGCTGACGAGGGAGTTGGTGTAAACGTTTGAAAGTAATCTACGTCCTGCATCTGGCTAAACTCCTTAGCCACAAGTCTGGCCTTTGTCTTTACTATCATACCATCTTTATCCGTCGTGTAGGTGAATACCCACTTCGCGCCTACAGGTTTCCGCCCTCGTGGCGGTGTCGCGGCTTCATATATATGTACCGGTCGTGACCGTCCAACTCAATTTGCATGGCCTCGTGCCACGGCGCTTTATATCGGGAACGCTCTCCATCTGCTACGGACTGCGGGGGCGGTTCTACGTCTTCCGGGAAACCACTCGGCATGCACACGCTCAACCCCCCTTTATTCTCCACGGCAGGTCCTCCGGCCATTAAGGCCACTGCGTCCTCCGTCGTCCATGACGTACGATTCAGGATACTCCCAGGCGTCGTCCACCACTCGTACGCTGCCGCAAGAAGCGCGTCTGCGACTCCTCTGTCCATCTTTAGCTGGTTCACAGCAGGTTCACCCTCCAGGCGTTGGCTCTGACCCCGGGTCCGGCCCCGTACTGTTGGAGGGAGCCGCCCCCAGCTGCTGAGCTTGTGTGCTGGCCTGCCCGACAGGATCACGGGAGGGCCCTCACCGTTCTCTTGGCCGGTGTCGGAGACTGATGCTGCACCCGGGTCGCTTTCGGCCCTCTCTGGCGGGACCGAGGAGGCGTCCATGGCGCCCCCTTGAGACGAACCCATTGTCTCGGTTGTTTCGGCCCTCCCCCTCGGGGCCGAGGAGGCGTCCATGGCGCCCCCTTGAGACGAACCCATCGTCTCTGGTGTTTCGTCGCCGGCCTCGCCGGCGACAGGTACCTGATGTATGCGCTCCTGCATAAACGCGTCCAGGTCAAAACCCCACGTCACGTCGAGGTCGTTCAAGTGAGCCAGACCGTCGTCCAGCTCATTCACCACCCCCCCACCACCTCGATCCGACGTGCTCACGTCGTCCGCCTCGGACCCCCCCTGTTCCGTAGACAGGGAGTCATTGGCCTGGGCAGGTACAGGTGGTGCAGGCGACACGCGTTGCCAGGTGACATTTCGCGTGATTAGCACAGTGCGTTGCCTCGTCAATATTCGTACTGAGTCTCGGGGGTAGTTGGGTGCAGGGCCAAGGTAAAAGCACTCTTATGCTTTCACCTGTGACTTGTTTCCCCTCTTCACCTTGCAGTAGCCAGGCTTGAGCAAAGGTAGTAATACTACCGGGGGGGGGCCACCATGCCACATCTCATCCGGCGACTTGCTCTCAGGGTTAGCTGTCGTTGCAGTGCGGTTCAAGGCGTCACACGCCCAGTGGGACGCTTCCGCCCACAATGACGCAGTGGCCGGGAGTTGCGTGCCGGGAAAAGGCTCTTTAGCCTGGAATCGGCCCGCCATTGCGGCCGTCTCGATCAAACCCAGCGCGCGCTCAGCTACTCCGTTAAATTGGGGGCTGTCGGCTGTCGTAAATTCCTGCTTGATCCCTCGTGATCTACACAGGTCGCCAAACTTGCCTCCGCGGAATTCGCCACCTCCATCAGATCGGACGAATACCACAGTAGAAGGGACACCATCTGCACGAGAATCCGCAAGAAACTGCTCGAACAATTCCGTGGCGTCCGACTTGTGGCGCATGAAGTACACCCCCGTATACCGTGAAAAATCGTCGCGCACTATCAGAGTATACCGCTTTCTTCCGAGAGACTCTACCACCTTAGGTCCACTCAAATCCACAAAAACCCTCCCAAGCTTCTTAGCTGCTCGTGTGTGTGTGGACTGCTTGATACCTTTGCGGAGCCCTTCGCCATGGAGCACCCTCTGCACTCCAGCAGCTTTCCCTTGAGGGCAATCCCTTGCTGCTCCGCGGTCTTGCGGAGTAGTACCTCATGGGAGTGTCCAGCCGCGCAGTGGAAATCATTGATGTTGATCGCAGACTTGTGGGGCGGTTGCCCCGAGGCGAGTACAGCACAGGCAGTTTCCCCACAACTGCGGTCGACCCGGTAGCCGTAAAGGCTGAAAAGGGTCCCACTCAGCGGAAACACGATCGAACGCTCTGACTTGAGCCTGACTACAACCCCCGTGGGGCGCCCTTCGAAAGTATGACCGTTTTTGACGAGAGTGGGCAGGGAAAACAGGTGGTAGCGGAGATCCGGCACGTGCGCAACTCTCGTAAGCAGCACTTGCACGAGACCATTTCCGGACCGAAGGACAACGCTTATGTCACCGTAACCTTCAATCGATCGAGTGGATCCATCGGCGATTCGCAGTTCCAGGTTGCATTCTCTATAGTTGATCATGCAGTCTGCTGAGGGCGTCATGTGAGTAGATGCACCACTATCGTATATCCATGCCTCGTCTCCTACCTGCCAACCAGGTTCCCCTTCCCCTGAACCATCACCGTTCTTGCTTGCTTCCTCGGCCTTGAAAGCTGAGGCCTGGACCGTACCTCCACCTCCACCTGATTTCCCTTTTTCTACCCACGGCAGAAAAAGCGGAAATACGACGTCTGGCGGGACTCGAACCCCGGACTTCTTTTGTGTTCGTTTATAAAGGATAGACCACTGAGCTACGACGTCTGGCGGGACTCGAACCCCGGACTTCTTTTGTGTGTAGCTCAGTGGTCTATCCTTTATAAACGAACACAAAAGAAGTCCGGGGTTCGAGTCCCGCCAGACGTCGTATTTCCACTTTTTCTGCCGTGGGTAGAAAAAGGGAAATCAGGTGGAGAGAACCACGATAAACGAACACTCGACCAGAGAGTCGGAAGTGGAGTGAAGCACTTGAGTAAGAGAACTCACGACTAGGAAGGGGGACAATATGAAGGAAAAACAGGCGTTGATTAGGGGCTTGATCAACCCCGGAGGATGTTATCGGCGGGAGGCCGCATCGAGCCCAAAGGTACTACTTTTGTGTTCGTTTATAAAGGATAGACCATTGAGCTACTCAGCTGACTGAGTAGCTCAGTGGCCTATCCTTTATGAACGAACAAAAGAAGAACATGAGTAGCTCAGTGGTATATCCTTTATAAACGAACACAAAAGAAGTACCTTCGGGCTCCATACGGCCTCCCGTCGATAACATCCTCCAGGGTTGATCAAGCCCCTGATCAGCGCCTGGTTTTTCCTTCATATTGTCCCCCTCGTGAGTTCTTTTACTCAAGTGGTTCACTCCACTTCCGACTCTCTGGTCGAGTGTTCTTTTATCGTGGTTCTCTCCACCTGATTTCCCTTTTTCTACCCACGGCAGAAAAAGCGGAAATATGACGTCTGGCGGGACTCGAACCCCGGACTTATTTTGTTCGTTTATAAAGGATAGACCACTGAGCTACTCAGTCAGCCAGCTGACTGAGTAGCTCAGTGGTCTATCCTTTATAAACGAACAGCAGGCCCAGACGAGCAACTGGACAAACACATAACGTTAATATCGGTATTTTTCAAAGGTTTGGAGGGAGTCGGTGTCAAGGGTGTATTTATGATGCGGGAAGGTCGTGCAATGGACAGACAGGTATCTCGTCAGCTGGAGCCTTTTTAGTGAAGTGGCAACTTCGCGGGCGGGAGGTTATGTCCTTAGTCTCTCTGGTGGGTATTCGTAGGAGGAGTAGTTTTCTCTTGCGATTGGATACACCTGTCGGTCGAAATACGTTTTTGATCGTACAAATGGAAATATGTCATTTCCGACTGGGTTTGGATTCGCTCCGGGTAAAGAAAGTCGTATTCGATACATACCGTTGCGACGTGTAAGGGGATACTAAATTATATGGTGGTTAACATTCTTCCTGGGTAAGTGGTAAATGATATGTGTATCGTTTATCACTGGTTACGGAGATGATCTGGATGGTATGGATTATATTTTGTATCATGGGAGAGTCGTGAATGGTACGAAAAAGGTATATTATCGTCTACTATTGTAGGTTCGTCAAATGGAGATGTGTCATTTTCGACTGGGTGTGGATTCGTTCCAGTTAGTAAGTCGTGTATGATAAAATCCGTTTGCGACGTGTTAGGGATAAAATTATATGCTAAGCATCGTTTTATTCCCGGGTAAGTGGTAGATGATATGTAGGATATGTATAATCTGCCACTGGATACGGGTTTCTGAATGATCGTATGGAGTATATATACTTTTTATCCCGGGAAAGTCGTAAAGGGTACGGAGGCCTATTGAATAGGTATAATATCGTCTACTCGACGGTATACGTAGATTCTTTTTTGTCTGGAGTTTTGCAATGTAATTTCATGTTCAAATCAAACAGTCTTATGGAGATATAGACAGGACCAGAAGGTGACTGGTGGAACTGATATTTATTGATTTAAATTTGTCGGATTGGCGAATGAAGAGTACGTGGTGGGTGCGCATCTTGAGCAGGGGTGTTCCGCAGATGCTGCGGTGTTGGTGGATACTGATTTTATAGGGTCTTGCAGGAATTTGTCTTTGTGTTGTCGAGTGGTGACAGAACAAGGGAGGGTATGCATATTCATGATGATTGGTTGTTATATCACCATTGTTTTTCCGAACTTGATGGGAGATAAAAATCTTGTTCGCGAGTTGGGAGATGAAATATTGTGGGTATATAATTATTCATGATTGAGGGTGATGAAAATCTCGGTACACGAGTAGGAAGAAGGTGAATTATTTCAGGGAACAAGGATAGCTAGTGAACTGAACCAGGAACAGGGAGTGTTGTTCTTTTTGGTCCTGACACGAACGGATATTGTTTCGGGAATAGTACGCGCCGGGCAAACTCTATAGGGAAAGATAGTTTATGGCGGGAGTAGTAGTTGGCACAGGGAGACGTGTGTCCCGGGGGAACGGAGTCCCTCTCATGCGCTATACTCGTATCATTTAATTTATCTATCGCTTTAGTTTTGTTTTTACGGCATTGGACTGTTGCAAAGGAGATCTGCAATAGGTTCATACGGGAGGGAGGGGTTTTTGCTTGTAAGGTACAGGTTTCCTCTTGAAATATTTTAGTTGGTTTTTGATCATGGAGATGAGTTTTATTCGGTTATCTTGAATAATTGTCATTGCTGTTTCGCTGAAAAAGCAGGGAGTGTGTTCGAATATGCTTGTTCAGTATTTTGACGGTTTCATGACTCTTCGGTATATTGGCTTATATGAATTACTTGGTGGTTCCTTCTGTGGGTGTACGTGATACCCACACGACCACTTCCATCTGTATCTACTCTGCCGGGAGAATAATACTAAAAGCTGACGCATCATCTTTCTTCGTCTGGGACTTATCAACAGAGGGCCGAGATCAAGGTTATTCATGTGCCGTCGGCGTATCAGCATGCCGATTTTCTCGCAAAGGCACTAACCAGGGAGGCGCTTGAATTCCACAGGGGCATTGCCATGAATATTTGGAGTGGGGGGTGATAGTGTTTTCTGTGTTGTTTCAGGTTAGGACTGTGTATTGGAAGACTGATTGAACGTGTTTTTGTGGTGATATTTTGGATCATAAAGATTCTCGAAATTGTGGTATATAATTGCAAGTAGTGCCATGTCGTTTTGTGTGATGATTTGATTATTGCTGGTGCGGTATTCGCCACCGTATCTAGCGTGTTTGGTTCTCAGAGTCTTGGGGATTTCTTGTTTTCTATTTTTATGTGATGATATTCGTGAGGAGGAATTATATGTTTGATAATTGACTTGGGTTCGTGAGGCGGAAAACTTGTGTCGAGGACACTGCAGTAGTATGTGCTCGATAGTGGATTTTATGGGGAGGAATTAAGAGAGCATAGAGAAGGAAAGACATATAGGTATATATATAGAGGAGTGCTGGACAGGACATTTTCTCTGTATGATAAGTTGACGTTACTTTGTGGGTGTGTTTGATAATTGAACAATTTGTGTTTGAAATTGAGACTGATGGAGACGATAATGGATTGATCACCCATTATTTGGCGACATTATATTTAATTCGAATTGAGTTGTTTGTGATTTGAGGATGACCGATATGATAGAGACAGGTTGTGTTGAGAAGTTTGACATCGTATTAAAAGTGATCGGGGATCTAGCTGAGGCTATAGTTTGAGTTTACGATTATCTAGTCTACGGACTCCTGTGCTTTGTGGTGTATCTAGCCTGTTGGCTATAGTTTTGAGGAGGCATGACTTTATCAAGAGGATAGTACGGACGATATATTATGGATTTTTTCCTGTTATTGCATTGAGATAGCGGAAAGTGATGGCACGAGCAGGGGGAGTGAAATATGTACTCATGACATCACTATCATTGTGACAGCAGTAATAGTTATTCGGAGATTTGGTACGGAGAGATGGATCTGATACGGAGATCTGGCGGGACATTGCGGGAATATTGGGAGATCGACGTGTGGGAACTTGGCTGTGAGTTCTGGTTTCACTTGACCAAGGTGGTTCCCTTTTCGTGTTGGTATGGGCTCGCGCCGAGCTCCCTTCCACTTCCACAACTACTTCGAGAACTACTTCTTCTTCTCCTCAACGTGCACGATAATACACATGAACTAACAGGCCGATCTAGGCCGCCTGCCTGCATTCTGAGAGCCCCGTCAACTGGGCCGACAGCACCATTCATGATTTACCCATTTAAAAAATACCGGCCGCACAAAAAAAACAGAGGAGATGTACGGGGCCGAAAATAAAAAATTCGAGAGTCACGCCTGAGACGAAGAGAGGCCGCAGACAAACGAGAGTTACACCTGAGGCGAAGGCCGGCCGCAAACAATCGTCAAGGCGTGCGCGGGAACGAAAAACAAATCGAGGGTCAGGACGGAGAGATTCGTGGCCTTCTTTTCTTTTCTTTTTCTGCCTTATCACGAGTCTGTGATGGTGGCTACCTGCCATGACTACTGTTTCCTGATACGTTATGCATGGTCACTGCTGTAAACAGCAGTAGTGCTAATAGAATATATATGTACTCTATCGTACCAGGTAGTTTTTACGTGTATCTCTCGCCGCTGGTACCCATCGGACTCCATCATCCCGGACAGGTTTTTTTTTTTTTTTTTTTTTTCTTGCGCCGACTCTCCGTGATTTTCATTTCATTTTTTCTCTTCCTCTTCCTTTTCTGATTGATAAGCCGTACTCAAGGAGCCGTGTGGCGTGGTTGGAAGACGAACCTGCTCTGCTCGGCTCGTATTGTCTGACGCCAAGGGGCTGGGCATAGTTGACGAACGCAGGGCGGAGACGGCAGTCTGGGTAGCAAGGTACCAGGCGGATTAGCAGGGAGAACCTGGCTATACTACTCGTACCACAAGCTGCTGCCGCCACCTGGAAGGTGCTTTGGGCTTTGGTTTGCCTGTTATTTCCCCTTTGTTATTTTTCCTTGTTACTTTCTCCTTGGTTCTTTGTCTTACTCTGTTCACAAGCAGTGGTGTTTTTTGTTATTTCTTCTTTTTTCCAGCTCGTTCTTTTTCAAGTGTTGGCCACCTCGCCTGCGGGGGGGGGGGCACGACAGATTGTTTCTCTTAGATTTTGCTTTCATTTTTCTTCTTTTTCTTTTTCGATTTGTCTACTATGTTTTTGTTTTCTCTTTGATTGTTTCTTTTCGTTTCACTATTTTATAGATTGCTTATGTCGTGCCTGTCGTATCTAGTATGATGACATGGCTTTGCATTGCCCACTGCAGTTCACACTGCACACGTGGCAACGTAGTATCTCTGTGGCGTAGCTTTGTGACCACAGAAGAACTTGTATCTCTTCTAGGATTGAAGAATCGGCACGGACACTGGTTGTGCTGGATGTCGACGGGTAGAAAGAACGGTTTAATGTGAAGAACACACACACACACACACACACAGAACTCGGGGCTCGATACTTGGCCACCCATTAGATTCCATCAAGGAGAAGCTCGGGCAGAGACACTGATCCCACCCAGGGAAAAACTCGGGCCCCGATGCTTGGGCCTCATTCCGCCCAGGAGGACTCTCGGGCCCAGTTATTCGGGCCCTCGTTCCGCCCGGGAGAAAACTCGGGCCCAGGTGCTCGGGGCCAAACAAATTCCCGGGGTACCGATCTCTCGTGTCCCCGCCAAAGCTCATGTCCTTGTGTTCCAATATCCCCCTCTCTCTGTCATCTGTGTTATGAGGCTTAGATTGGGTAGGCGATTAGGTTAACCTGTTACCTTTAGCCCAACCGATTAAAACTGTCACAAATGGCGTCGACGGCAGAACATGGGTCGTTGGTCGTGAGTTCGAATCTCACGTCCACCATGAAATCGCTTCTTCAAAGATCAAGTGAGTTTCCTCATGTCGAGAACCTGAAAAATACTTCTGGATCCCCAGATATTGGAACCGCGTGTGGTGGCGCGCGTCGACCCATAAAATCCGGTCCGTTCCTGGGGGGGAGATAATATGTCTGCAAACGAAAGATGGGGGGAACGTGCCGTTCACCGTCACCGCCGCCGGCCAAGTGTACAGACAAACGACCGAGTTTGTGTATCTGGGCGGGGCTATCAGCGCAGATTGGACGGGCAGAAGTGTCGAGGTAACCCGTCGACTCCAGAGGGCATGGGCATGCTTCGGACGGTATAAGATGGAAATTTGTGACCGCCCGGGTGTGCGCCCACGCCTGAAGGTGCGAATGCTGAGAGCCGAGGTGATCGAAACGTTGCTCTACGGTTGCGTTACTTGGAGCCCGAGCAAGACTGATTACGGTAGGCTACGGGAGGCCCACCACAAGATGCTCCTCCGATGCATCGGGTGGCGAAAACGAAAGCGCGAAGACCACATTCTATCCTATGCTAGCGCGCTTCTCAGGACAAAATCTGAAAGCGTTGAGACGACGGTACGCAGACGTAAGCTCTTGTTTGCGGGCTTTGTGACACGCATGGGAGAGGAGCGTCTGCCGAAGAGGGTGATGTTTGGGAAGATGGTTGGGGGTAAGGGTTACTCCGGAGGACAGGAGTGGGACTGGATGAGGTACCTTGAGGAGGACCTCAAGGAGTTCGGCATCAAGCTCGAAGGGTGGCGCGAGGCAGCACAGAAAGCCGGCAGATGGTTCCGACGGGTCGAGGAAGGGGCGGAGGCCTTCATGCGGAAATTACATACAGATGAGAAGGAGGCATCGGCAGAACGGCATAGAATAGCTGCAACAACGACCACAGCCGTTGGCGCCAACGCGAGTGTGCAGAATGGCAGGGAAGAGGGGGGGGGCGAAAGGGGAACGAGGGGGAATGGCGGGGGGGGGGGGGGGAGGCGGTCTGCCCAACAGACTGACGCCTGGTTATGGCCATCATCGTCATGATGCACTCCCTTCTTTGGGACCCAGGTAACTAGCATGGTACCATCTGGGCAACTTTGCGTGTCTGTATGCTGCAGTGCCTGCCTTTCGTATTTTCTTTCCCCCCCGCCCGTGATTATCGCTTTTTTGTCCCTTCTTTTTTTTCATTTTTCTTTCATTCCCGTTTGTACCTCTTTGTGTCTTTGTTAGTATGGTCCGTTTTGCCTTTTTTTTGCGTTTTGCTATCTGCGTCTGTTTTTGTTTTGTTTTGTTTTTCTTGCTTAGCTTCATCTTCTCTTTTAGGTTTTTGTCTGCTATTAATAGTCTCTTTTTTGCTTCCCTGGTGTCCCCAGTGGTGGAGTGCGTATGCTTGTCTTTTGTTTTTGCCTCTGTTTTTTGTTTGAGGTATTTCTTCCACTCCAGAGTTATTGGAGCCTGTCCTGCGACCACGGACTGCATTGAATTGTGAGTTAATGTGATAACAACGACAACAACAACAACAACAAGTGTTATGAGGCTTAGATTGGGTAGGCGATTAGGTTAACCTGTTACCTTTAGCCCAACGGAATAAGACCGTCACATCTGCCTGGGTTCATCATGTTACAGCTGATTATTAGAGTCGTACACATACGTATTGCCATGGTAGTCTAAATGAATACAGCCGAGCCCACAGTTTACTACGTACAATAATCAGATTCCATGCCTTTCCGAACGCCCTGGGCAGCTCGTCACTGGTATGTGTCTTGTTACACTTGCTACCGGTAGTTCACTGCGTCCATGCCCAAGCTCTTACATCGGTAGTCCACCCTATTACGGCATGCGCTGCGCGAGTTTTCTATCGTTGGCGTGTGTGACTTAAATTAGAAGTCCGTCAGGGCGACCCAGCCTACCCCCCCCATTTGTTTTGCTCGAGGAGTACCGCACAGCAAGAAAAATACCGGCCGCACAAAAAAAAACAGAGGAGATGTGCGGGGCCGAAAAAAAAAAAATCGAGGGTCACGCCTGAGGCGAAGAACGGCCGCAAACAAACGAGAGTTACACCTGAGGCGAAGGCCGGCCGCAAACAATCGTCAAGGCGTGCGCGGGAACAAAAAACGAATCGAGGGTCAGGCAGGACGGAGAGATTTGTGGCCTTCTTTTCTTTCCTGGTTCTGCCTTATCGCGAGTCTGTGATTCCGAGGTGGTAGCTACCTGCCGTGACTACGAACTGTTTCCTGATAAGCTATGCATGGTCCCTGCTGCAAACAGCGGTAGTGACATCTGCTGAAGAGCCAACCAATATATACAAGCTCATCGACGAGAGAGCTCGGAGGGGCAACATTTCTGGGCATCAGTAAGCTGACCGCTTGAGAGTCGCGCTACTTTAGACGGTGTGCTCTGGGAGTCAATCGTTGTGTTTATCGCGGATGGTGCTCAACTACTGAAGAAATGCCCACAACACAGCGGTAGTAGTACGTACTGTATGTAGTATTGACAATCCCCGTCTTGTGCTTACACTTTTTAATGTTTTCGCGAAGTGCCATTGCCTGTACTCTGTGGTGGTGTTGCTCGTTCCTGAGTCCATGCTGTTGTTAACTACTGTCTTCGTGGTAATGCTGTATAGACGTACGAAATATCCCTGTAATATATGTACGTGGGACTACTAACTTTTCTACTGTCTGCGGCTGCTGTAGTACTACTAATACGTCTTTTCTGTTGTACCCGTCTCCCGCAAACTGGTACGACTGGTCTAGTTACTACTGCTATACCACGACTGTTCAACTGCTGCACTATACGCACTGCTGCACGGAGATTGGACGGAGGCGGCCGCGGCACGAGCAGCAAGCAGGACGACATCATACTCGTACTGGCAGCTTTGTATACTGCTGTACGAGTACATAGTACTTTCCACTCTACTGCAACCATTGTACTGTTACTAGTAGTTGGTGGTAATGAGGCGCGACCTCGGTAATACGTGCAGTAGTCATACCTGCGATGCATCATGCTGGGCGCATAGGGATTATTTTGTATTGTACAATGTGCTGAACGAACGAACACGAAGGAATATCTACCACGTACGTACTACTGTACTACTCCTGTACGCCGTCGTGGGTGCATCTCAATAATTTTCGTAAATGTTCTTGGCCTCTCCTGGCTCTTGATATGAAAAAGTACTGGATTCGGTCGTGTGTATCCTGGTTTCCACCTCGAAATCCGGCATAATAATTTGAATACGAAATCTGCACTGCTGTGACCACAGAACTTGTATCTCTCAGGGATTGCGGAATCGGCACAGACACTGCTGTGGTGCTGGATGTCGACGACTGGATGTCGACGACTGGATGTCGACGGGTAGAAGGAGTCAAGAACACACAACACTCGACATGTTTTGTCCAGCAGAGTGTTTTCTGGTTGAAATTCAGCACAATAAAAATCTGCATCTCACATGTTTGGTCCAACAGCAAGAGCTTTTTCGCAACAGGTGTCACCACAACTTGACTTGGACTGATGTACGACATCTACAGCAGCAGTGCGCCTCCCGCACCTTAACAGCAGCAGCAGCACCAGTAGCAGTAGGACACGCGAGGCCAGGGTCAGCGTCGCCGTACGCTCGGCTTGTCGGTCTAACCCTTGCACCCTTTGTACGCGTACATATAGATATACATACGTACTGTAGTACGTACCCTGCACTCGTTTTTTTATATGTTTCCTGCTTCCCTCCTCGAAAGTCGGCATAATATTTACGAGACGACAACACGAACATGGCATGCCCAACAAGAGCTACTCGTAGCAGGTGCCACAACTACTGCAGCTGTGCAACATCTACATCAGAGCTTCTCCAGCAGCAAAACAGCAGCAGCAGTAGCAGTAGGATCCACGAGCCCAGGGTCAGCGTCGCAGTACGCTCGGCTTGTGCCCTTTGTATACCGTACTCGATGTTGTGTGTATGGTTCCTGATTCCACCCTCATAATTTGAAGACGAAATATCTACGACCTCTGATATGACACACATGTATCCAACAGAGGTTCTCGTAGCAGGTGCCACCACTACTACTGACTACTGTACAACTCCAGCAGATCTTCTCATGTTTCTCCGTCCCCTCGTCAGTAGGAGGGTAGGCCTGACAATACGACCTGCAGCACATGACCCGAACGTTGCTGTGGACAGACAGGCGAAGTCTGCCTATGACTACTCGTAGTTGGGTCTCGTTAGCTATTACGTAGGTAGAAGAAAGCTAAAAAAACAAAGCCGTCTGCCTGCTGTGGGCAGGCCCAGTCTGCCTGCTGTTGAGTGCTGCGGACAGGCTCAATCTTCCTGCTGTGGATAGGCCCAGTCTGCCTGCTGTGGACAGGCCCAGTCTGCTTGCTGTGGACAAGCATAGTCTGCCTGCTGTGGGCAGGCACAGTGTGCATGCTGTGGACAGGTAGAGTCTGCCTGCTGTTGGCACAGGCACAAAAACCGTTATGATTTTGTATTTTGAACACGGCCCAGCACAGACATGTGCCTACACACGTTGCCGCACCTAGCTCGACGAACTGTGAACGATTTTCTACCCCACCAGGACGAGAAAGTGTCTTGCGTGTGTGCATGCACAGAGCCCGCCGGGACTGGATTTGGTGGCGTGTGCGTCGAGCGCGGTGGTGAAAGATGGACCAAAAAAATGTTGAATTACACACACCAACTCACACACACATACAGAAAAACTCAAAACAAGGCACCCTACCCTCGTACCCGAGCCGTTATGAAGAGGATTTTTTTTCCTTGGTCAAAACCCAAGTAAAAAAAGTCTCGCTTCGCTCGCTCGCCTCATTAATATCAGTATACTGGTGATGTACGACCGGTACTTTCATACTTTGTGTCGGTCTTGAGGGCTGTGAGGGCTGCACCAACGGGATTTAATGGCTCTATGGCGTGATGCACACCACAAGGAGCACTGAGGGGCTTCGCCGTCGTCACCTACTGGTCCCTGGGAGCCGTCTGGGATGCTGGAGAGGACGGATACTACACGCCTTGATCGTGGATGCGGCGGGTTTAAAGATGAGAAATGCAAGGCCGGAAACCCGGGGATGGAGCTTAAATGTCCCCGTAGAAGTGGTTTATATCTCGACTACGCAGTAGTAGCGACTATCAGTCCCCAAAACGGGGCACCAAAATGACGCCGTTAGATACGAATGTTGATAAGTCCCAGACGAAGAAAGATGATGCGTCAGCTGTTAGTATTATTCTCCCGGCAGAGTAGATACAGATGGAAGTGGTCGTGTGGGTATCACGTACACCCACAGAAGGAACCACCAAGTAATTCATAATGAGCCAATAGACCGAAGAGTCATGAAACCGTCAAAATACTGAACAAGCATATTCGAACACACTCCCTGCTTTTTCAGCGAAACAGCAATGACAATTATTCAAGATAACCGAATAAAACTCATCTCCATGATCAAAAACCAACTAAAATATTTCAAGAGGAAACCTGTACCTTACAAGCAAAAACCCCTCCCTCCCGTATGAACCTATTGCAGATCTCCTTTGCAACAGTTCAATGCCGTAAAAACAAAAACTAAAGCGATAGATAAATGATATAGAGCATGAGAGGGACTCCGTTCCCCCGGGACACACGTCTCCCTGTGCCAACTACTCCCGCCATAAACTATCTTTCCCTATAAAGTTTGCCCGGCGCGTACTATTCCCGAAACAATATCCGTTCGTGTCGGAACCAAAAAGAACAATACTCCCTGTTCCTGGTTCAGTTCACTAGCTATCCTTGTTCCCTGAAATAATTCGCCTTCTTCCTACTCGTGTACCGAGATTTTCATCACACACGTCTCCCTGTGCCAACTACTCCCGCCATAAACTATCTTTCCCTATAGAGTTTGCCCGGCGCGTACTATTCCCGAAACAATATCCGTTCGTGTCAGAACCAAAAAGAACAACCAATCATCATGAATATGCATACCCTCCCTTGTTCTGTCACCACTAGAAAGCACAAAGACAGATTCCTGCAAGACCCAATAAAATCAGTATCCACCAACACCGCAGAATCTGCGGAACACCCCTGCTCAAGATGCGCACCCACCACGTACTCTTCATTCGCCAATCCGACAAATCAATAAATATCAGTTCCACCAGTCACCTTCTGGTCCTGTCTATATCTCCATAATAAGACTGTTTGGTTTGAACATGAAATTACATTGCAAAACTCCAGACAAAAAAAGAAGCTACGTATTATACTTATACCGTCGAGTAGACGATATTATACCTATCAAATAGGCCTCCGTACCCTTTTTTACGACTTTCCCGGGATAAACACTATATATACTCCGTACGATCATTCAGAAACCCGTATCCAGTGGCAAATTATACATATCCTACATATCATCTACCACTTACCCGGGAAGAAAACGATGATTACCATATAAATTTATCCCTAACACGTCGCAAACGGATTTTTATCATGCACGACTTATTAACCGGAACGAATCCACACCCAGTCGAAAATGACACATCTCCATTTATTTGACGAACCTACAATAGTAGACGATACTATACCTTCTTCGTACCATTCACGACTCTCCCGGGATACAAAATATAATCCATACCATCCTGATCATCTCCGTAGTAACCAGTGATAAACGATACACATATCATTTACCACTTACCCAGGAAGAATGATAACCGCCATATAATTTAGTATTCCCTTACACGTCGCAATGGTATGTATCGAATACGACTTTCTTTACCCGGAACGAATCCAAACCCAGTCGGAAATGACATGTTTCCATTTGTACGATCAAAAACGTATTTCGACCGACAGGTGTATCCAATCGCAAGAGAAAACTACTCCTCCTACGAATACCCACCAGAGAGACTAAGGACATAACCTCCCGCCCGCGAAGTTGCCACTTCACTAAAAAGGCTCCAGCTGACGAGATACCTGTCAGTCCATTTTGCACGACCTTCCCGCATCATAAATACACCCTTGACACCGAATCCCTCCAAACCTTTGAAAAATGCGATATTAACGTAATGTGTTTGTCCAGTTAGTTGCTCGTCTGGGCCTGCCCACATCGAACACGGAGCGCAACGAAGCGCTGTGGATATATGCGGCAGTAACATTTCTAACCAAAACACAAAAATATGGTTTTTCAACTACCAGGTGGGGACGGGGGGTATGCACGTATATCATCCAGAAAAAGAAGTCCAAACGATACTTACTTGCGTACGTACCATCAACTATGAATTTCATCCCACATTTCATACGTACTCGTACGTACTACGAATCAATTTACGATTTTCTACCCTCGTCGTAAAAAGAAACAAACCTCACAATGTTTAACAGCGGATCGAAGACCCACCATTACGAGTGCAGACGCTATCCCCTCGCCCCGCGTGTTGCTGGACCCACAAAGGGATCCAGCGGACGATCCAACCACGCTTGCCCCATCCACGACCCCCCGCTGCTGCTGCTGCTGCTGCTGCTGCTGCTGACCTTCCGCGGCTGCTGCTGCTGCTGCTGTTCCTGACCTCCTGCTGCTGCTGTTCTGCGGCTGCTGTCGTCGTGTGCACGCGACTGCTGTGTCACGCGACTTGTTGCCGATGCAGACGTGTTCTCTATCGTTGCTAATAGTACTGCTGCAGCAGCACCCGATTCCCCCCACGTCCACTCCCTCGACCACTACCGCACCGTAGTCGAGTGCGCGCATCTCGTACGCGGCTTTCCCGACCATGCCACATGGGTGGCCGGGTGCACACGGCCTGGCTCACCGTGCGACTTCACGCGAAAATGTGCAGACTAGTCTTCCATCCCCACAGCTCCTAGCCCCACCATAATCTCCCTGAGTGGGGTGCGCACGTACAATTTCGCACGACTTGCTATCCTCCGTGCCACTCCCCACGGAGGCGCCTGCGGTTATGCTTCCACCGCAGGGCTTTTTCTCCTTCAGATAGCACGCCGTCGTGTCTCCGGCATACTCCGAGAGCACCAACACAGCTTCCGCACCCTTTTCCACCGAGGTGGCCATCTTCCGCGGAAGCGCGTTCCCCTTCCCGGCTCCCGTTGCCAACGTCGGAGTGTTCCGACGCTGGCGTTGAAGCATCACTCCCTGCTCCAACTGCGGTAGATAGCTGTTTGTTGGTGTCTACCGGACCCCATCTGCGCCATCATCTCGAGGATCTCGGCGTGAATCGACCGTCGACGCTCCTCTGCGTCTGCGGCCGCCCGCTGCAGCCCCTCGAGGGCGAGGCCCTGCTCTAATACCAGCATCCGAAGATCTTCTACTTCGTTACCCATGTCATTGAGCCTAGGTTCTCAACGTTGCGAACTCTAGAGTGTTGATAAGTCCCAGGCGAAGAAAGATGATGCGTCAGCTTTTAGTATTATTCTCCCGGCAGAGTAGATACAGATGGAAGTGGTCGTGTGGGTATCACGTACACCCACAGAAGGAACCACCAAGTAATTCATAATGAGCCAATAGACCGAAGAGTCATGAAACCGTCAAAATACTGAACAAGCATATTCGAACAACGAACTCCCTGAAAACGGGGTTTGGGGTCACATAGCATAGGTCGCTCTGCTCAAAACCAGGTCACCTTTTTTTTTTTTTTTGCTCATCCCATCTATTATCTTCGTGTTGTAAGGATTACCTTGGGCTGGGTAATCGATCGATCTTTTACCCCCATAGCTCAGTAGGTAACACCTTCACATTTGACGTCGTCCAGGTCACGGGTTCGAACCTCACTTCGAACGTTTCTTTTACAGAAACGCTTGCGCGTGCACACCTAAAAAAAACATCTCCCTGAATCCCCAGGTAATGAAACGAAGCGGGTAGGTCAGCGTACGGACGTATACGTTTCCGACGCCCCAAAGACCCCGCCGTTCAGAGGGGGGGAGAGTGTTATAAGGATTACCTTGGGCTGTGGGTAATCGATCGATCTTTTACCCATATAACTCAGTAGGTATCACCTTCACATTCGCACATCTTCTTCTCTCTCTCCTTCAAACTCGTAACTCAGATCCGGGGTCACATAGCAGGCTTTTCTACCCCCTTCCCGCTACGGTACGTGCCTTCATTTTTATCGCAAGAAGATTTCATCTTTTTCTTCCCTCGTAGACTCGCATCGAATTGTGCCTACCCACGCTGCAAGGCACTCTCAACAATTAATTGAATCCTTTTTTATTTTTATTTTTGCAAATAAAGTCTAATGTCCGACCCACCTGGGGCTCGAACCCAGGACTCAAACACAAGTGGAATTCGAGGTTAACCACTTGAACCACCGGGGCGACCGGTTGCACCTGTGTTGCACTGCCACGAAAAAAAGCTGATATTGCCAAAAGTTCCGACAACAAAGCCAGTGGAAGCACGTCTGCCGCCGTTTTTTTCCCGAGGACATTTCGTTTTTCTGCTTTAGCTCGACCGTTCCTTGCGAGCAAAAATTTGGCAGACCGGATATGAGCTCCTTGGTGCACTCCCGTGAGTGTGCCAACGCGACAGCACTTTTCGTCTCCTCCTTCATACCGGACCTGGTCGCTGAAGGTTGAAAGTGTGGTTCCAGGTGCTTGAATTTTCGGTTTCTTGTACTGTAGTCAAGTATTATTTTCTGCTGTAGAACGAGAAGGAGGAACGAGAAGAAGGATGAACGTAGAAGGAGGAACGTACGACTTCTGGGTCCGTTCTACAGCAGAAAATAATACTTGACTACAGTACAAGAAACCGAAAATTCAAGCACCTGGAACCACACTTTCAACCTTCAGCGACAAGGTCCGGTATGAAGGAGGACACTAAAAGTGCTGTTGCTTTGGTAAACTCACGGGAGTGCACCAAGGAGCTCATATCCGGCCTGCCAATTTTTTGCTCGCAAGGAACGGTCGAGCTAGAGCAGAAAAACGAATGTCCTCAGAAAAGAAACGGCGGCAGACGTGCTTCCATTGGCTTTGTTGTCGGGTTTTTTTTGTGTTTTGTGGGCAGTGCAACACAGGTAGGTGAGGTCAGCGGTCAGCCATCTGCAGAGAGTCTCTAGGGACTTCTGGCTAAGCAACTTCCCTTGTGGTTCGATCTGGTCCGCAAGCTGTGGCTTTTTCAGCCATCATCGGTGATGATGGAACGCGTGTTCTTGGTGGTGAACAACGTGTTTGGCGCGCAGCAGACAACTATCTTCAACGATCTGTTCAAGCTGACGGCCATGTAGCGCAACAACAACAGCGGAATTCGGCGCGGCACCAGAAAGGATGCTCCCGAACCCGAACCCATCGCGTCGTAGGTTGCCACTAATGGGGGGGTAGCGGCGGGAGAAAGGGGTCTGTATGTTGCCTGCTGACGCTTGAGACAGTTCGTCCCAGTAAACGTTTCGATTTGTCTGTCTCTCTCTGCGTCCGGATTTGGGTTTGGCGTTCGCCCGTGAGGCTGGGTCTTCGGCCACTTCTTATGCAGTCGGAAACTAGGATTGAAAAAGCCGGTTTCCGATCGGTTATTTTTCCGACTGGATTGCGAATAGCTACCATTCTTATCGTCCGTCGGATCGAATACAGTTTTTGTGTTTTTCCTGGAGACCAGGAGACGCTTGATGTAAGTGTGAGTGAGTCTAGCTTGCACACCCCGGATAACGTGACACTCGGATAACACTTATCTACGTTATGGGGCCTAACACAGGGACGGGGTAACGTACTAACATAGTGTTAGCACTGGAGGAGTAACACAGTGTTAGCTGGAATCCCACGAACGTGAACACGCCTTAACGTTATGTTTCTGCTCGATCTCGTCCAGCTCTGATACAGCAACATTATGTTATGCCGTGATCCGTCCTTGAACTAACACTGTAACACAGTGTTAGGATTTGACCAAACACGTACGGTATCACTCTAACATGCCCAGATCGATATCCGCGTATTTACTAACACGGTAACATAATGTTACTGTCTACGCAGCGTTAGACATAACACACTAACATAGGTACTTGTAGATAAATCAGGTAAACCCTTGACCAATTCGAACCAAAATCAGTGACGATGTCAGTCTGGCCAATAGCAGGGCTTCTGGCGTGTGTTTTGAACTTGTTTCTGGTAAAATCGATTTTGGCCTAAAAATGACCAGGTATACCTGATTTTGGCTAAAACTCTTTCTAAAACAACCTCCAACAGTGGTCAACTGCTTGTACAGCAGCGGTGGCGACATGCACTCACCGAGGAGATAAGGGCAGAGACTATATACACATGGCACCAAATGAGACCAGGATGCCAGGTGGGCGTTCGGCAGTTCCTGCGGAGGGTTGATCATATTTCTGCGCCTCCAAGCGGGAGTAGGGTGTCAAATGCGATAGGTCAAATGACCAAATGGGAAAATACAAGGTGATATAAAATATACGTACCAACCTACTGCTGTAAAAAAAAAAAACCCTTTCAGAACCGCAGTCCCGTTTTGGGGACAAACCACTCAAATTTCAAGTTTGCACGTACGTACATTTTCTCCGCTGGTGGCTGGAGAGTACCAGGATGTACGCACGTGGAAAAAATCAAAGTTCAAAATTAAAAAATGCAGCCCGTTTGGGTTTTTTAATGTATGCCGTGGAGCGTAAAAAAACTCGTACAACATGTATGTATTTCTGAACCTCCAAGTGGGAGCCGGGTGTCGAATGGGATGGGCCCACTGCGGGATCAAAGTACCAAATGGGAAAACACCAGGTGATGCCTAACATACGTATCATACAAACAAACGTGCTGTACAAAAAATCTCCGCTTGTGGCTGCTGTAGAGTACAGCAGTACCAGGATGGGTGTACGTATACCCGTACCAGTACGTAATACTCGTACGAAAAAAAGATGCTCGAAGTTCAAAATTCAAAATGCAGCCCGTTGGGTCTTTAAATTTATGCCGTGGGGTAAAAACAAAACTTGTACAACAGGTACACCAGCAGGGCATCACAAAATGAAGAGCGCAGCAGTGATCTCCTTGCTGCTGTGGGTCTAACAAGAGGGATAGAATTAGGTGGCGAGAAGGAAATCTGTTAGCATCGCTCCGATTGGCTAGGAGAGCTATCACTGATCAGACGTACAAAAAGCGTGACCCCCTCGTACGACACCACAGCCGCAGTACCACGAGTAGAAATAGTTGAGACAGGGGGACCCACTGCTGTATATATCACGCGGTCCACTCCAAGCTATGATGTGTTGCCCACCCACAAGGAAAGTAGCATTCGCGTACTCTCACCTTGGGATAGCTGCCATCAACGCTGTCGCTGGTCGTCTAGTCCATGGAGAGAGCTGTCCTCTCCAGCTCTCCAGTCTCGTCCATTTCGAAAAAGGCTTCTGTTTTGGAGGGACGCTCGCGTACTGCTGTACCTGGTACCTGGTAGTTGTATTTCAAATTGTCGGCCTAGGTGCCCCTCCACGCCCTCATCCACAGCGTTTCGACTCAATGATTTCACATGCTCAGAGCTACGAGTATATGCGACGGGAATGTGTATATCGCCTGTAATTGCTTGCTGCTAGTGCTGCCATCGGCAAGAGCTGTGGCGTGCAGCGTGTGGCTTCAACGGACTGGCGGTTTTTGAGGGTTTCGAAATGCTTGTGAAGCTTGTTTTCATAGGGGTTGAAGCAACGTATTTTGAAAAAAAAAAACTAGCCGCTGGATACAGGCTGCCGCTGTGCAGAGGTATGTGTATATGTGCGGTCTGGACCCGGAGCGTATAGTACGCGACATATGTCGAGAATCAAGTAGTCAAGAATTCAGGCTGAAATATTTCGAGATATAAGGAATTGCAGCGAAGCGTTTGTGCTCAGGTAGAAACGCCATTCTATAGGCTGTCTATGATCGATGTTCGCATCACAATTCGCGAGCCTTGGCCAGAAAAGGATCGCGTTGTTACTGGTGTATACGCCACGGCCACCCCATGGCGTGTAATGCTCAATTCGCAAGCGCCGGGGGGTTCGTCAAGCAAGACGCTGGGAGGTAATTTGGATAATTTCCGTCCAAAGAAAGGCTCGAGCAAGCCACGAATCACTCAAGGGAGGGCAGGTACAGCCAGCCTTTGGAGGGGAACTGATCGAATCGCTGCAGTCACAATGCCTCTGGGGGGCGACATGACCATTCCTCACAAGCGTGCGCAATCTCAAGGCCTCTGGTGGGTAGCATGTTGTTCTACCTTCAGCGGGTGCAATGTCAATGTGCCTCCAGAGGCTGCCCATTCTCATAGACCTCCACCTGAGCAACTATTTCCGACGGCGCTCCAGAGCGAACGGCACGCAAACACTCTAGAGGCTAGCATTTAGTAGAGACCTCCAGCCGTCGCATCAGAAAAGCTCCCTCTAGAGGGGCGAAACCTCATACCCTAAACAATCTCCAACGCGCTCTGGAGGGTGAAATGCCGACCCCCCTCCAGAGTTTTCAATATAAACCCCTCTAGAGGGTTGAAACGGTCATTACCCTCCTCCGGAACAAACCCGCCGCACGGCCCTCCAGCGGTATATAGACAGCCCACTCTAGAGGCTAGCATTTAGTAGAGACCTCCAGCCGTCGCATCAGAAAAGATCTCCCTCTAGAGGGGCGAAACCTCATACCCTAGACAATCGCCAACGCGCTCTGGAGGGTGAAATGCCGACCTCCCTCCAGAGTTTTCAATATAAACCCCTCTAGAGGGTTGAAACAACCATTGCCCTCCTCCGGAACAAACCTGCCGCACGCCCTCCAGCGGTATATAGACAGCCCACTCTAGAGGCTAGCATTTATTTAGTAGAGACCTCCAGCCGTCACATCAGAAAAGAGCTCCCTCTAGAGGGGCGAAACCTCATACCCTAGACAATCGCCAACGCGCTCTGGAGGGTGAAATGTCGACCCCCCTCCAGAGTTTTCAATAAAAACCCCTCTAGAGGGTTGAAACGGTTATTGCCCTCCTCCGGAACAAACCTGCCGCACGGCCCTCCAGCGGTATATAGACAGCCCACTCTAGAGGCTAGCGCACATGACAACCCTGTACAGGGTACCAAAAGAAAAAAATCCCTCTAGAGGGCGGAAGGCCTGGCCCTCCAAGCCTCAAACACCCTCTGGAGGGTGGCCTCGCCCTCTGGAGGGTCAAATTGTTCCCTGGAGGGTTTTTGGGGGTAGCCGATTGGCCACGTGTGCAGTGCTGCTCGAGTTCGCAACAACAGCAACAACAGGCGTACGAGTGCTGCTCGAGCCGAGTGTTGCTCGAGTGCTGCTGAGTGTTGCTGCTGCTGCTGCTGCTGAGTGCACGTGTGCTCGTGACTTCTTGGCCACAAGTCATGACAACACGCTGTATCCACCACGTACATACCTGGTAGTTTTGTTTTAGGACCTGGGTGCGATTTATCATTTATCGGATCTTTGTATTAATACCACATATTGCGTAGATGGCCGGCGTCCCCGGTGGCTTGGTAGGTGGTCCGCGTGCCTATCAAGATCAATTTCGTGGGTTCAAGCCCCACCGAGTGCATGCTCGTAAGGGCTTTTTCTTGCATGAAATAAACTGATTAGCGGAAAGCGCGAGAGCGTGAGTTAGTGTTGCAGCGCTACGGGCTTCAGGAGTCACCCAGGTGGGCGACAGGGTATTCTGTGATGTACGTCGACTGACCTGACCAGTGACGCACGGAGGGTGCATCGTGTAAGGCAGCGATAAAGCCGTAGGATGGCTCGCTGTCATATCGATGTAGGTATACAATGGAGTGTCCCCGGCGGGGGAGGCCATTGTCTGGGTCATGGAAACCCCGTATCGGCTGTAATGGTCGATACGGGTGCTCTGTGGCCCTACCTGGGGTTAGTCAATCCCACCAAAGAACGAAAGAAACAAGTCAAACCATATCCTGTTCACACACCGTGCATGAGTCTTGCCCACCACGTTCATGTCAGTTGCCCATAACGTGCATGTCAGTTAATCCCACGTCGCATTCGCTGAGCAATACCAACACTCAACTCTCGTGGCGTCTGGCCACCCCGTGGCCTGAGAGGATTTAGGAGCGAGGTACGGAGGAAATCCCCATGAGGACTCTCTCAACGAACGACAACAGCTGGCTATCGAGGTGAGACCGAGCCGATAGCGGCACACAGGAGGAGGCAGCTGTAACATGATGAACCCAGGGAGATGATAGAGAGAGGGGGAGATTGGAGCGCAAGGTCATGAGCTCTGGCGGGGACACGAGAGATCGGTACCCAGGGAATTTGTTTGGCCCCGAGCACCTGGGCCCGAGTTTTCTCCCGGGCGGAACGAGGACCCGAAAAACTGGGCCCGAGAGTCCTCCTGGGCGGAATGAGGCCCAAGCATCGGGGCCCGAGTTTTTCCCTGGGTGGGATCAGTGTCTCTGCCCGAGCTTCTCCTGGATGGAATCTGATGGGTGGCCAAGTATCGAGCCCCGAGTTCTATCCGGGATGATGGAGTCTGAGGGGTACCAGCGGCGAGGGATACACGTAGAAACTACGATAGAGTACATAAATTCGGGTAGCACTACTGCTGTTTATAGCAGTGACTATGCATAGCGTATCAGGAAACAGTAGTCACGGCAGGTAGCCACCATCACAGACTCGCGATAAGGCAGCACCAGAAAAGAAAAGAAGGCCACGAATCTCTCATTTAGACTACCATGGCAATACGTATGCGTACGACTCTAATAATCAGCCCAACCTGAGCGACAGCAGTATTTTCGTGGTGACATATCACATGTAACTGCTGTTGTTGAAGTATACCTCGCTGCTGGTATCGAAACAGGGAGTGCTTTTGAATATCGTTGCGGGAGGAGCGCCTTCCGTAGATGGTTCTAAGCTTGAAGTTGTACGTAGGAACCGATAACCTACCATGCCCCGAGCACTGAGTAATAGCTGCCTGGAACAAAGGCGCCTCAACTTGAAAATTACACAGAAAAGCCTTATCCCCGGCTACAATACCATCAGTAGTCTATACACTACGCAGTTTCACACGATGCTCAAAAAGATGAGAAGATGGTATACCAGGGTACCAGTATATTATACGACGACTTGCATTACCGTACGTACACGACTAAGAATATGAATATTAACGATATTACATATAATGTGGAAAAAAGACAGGGAACCATACTGCTACTACTACGGCTGTACTCTGTACCTGCAGTTTTTTTTTAGTTTTTTCTTCCCCGGACAGGGTGAGCTCTTGATACACGGTTAAGCATACAGGGGGGATGGCTCGCAGTATGTATGCTTTTGACAACATCAATAAAGAGCGTTTATAGGCTATACCTGGAATATAATACTACACACTCCCGTAAAACTGTACCAGGTACCTGGTAGGCCGTATGGCAAAATCCTTAGGGACCATTTCGTACATCTCGCTATGTACACGAGTACCAGGTATCTGGTATTCATACGGGGCATACTACGGTGATGAAGCTGGGCAGAAATGACGATTTTTAGTCGAAGGCCACATATCATACGTGGAGGATGTATCCACAGTAAATACAGTATTCATACCACTATCAATATAACCGTTCATGGGACTGAAAGTCGCACGGCAAAAGCTCTCTAGATCCTTGGGTCCATCGTTCCTCTTGCTTTCACAAGCGTGGAGACGTTTAACTTTGGCGCCATACGCCCCTACACAGGTACGGGATGAGTGTCCCCTACTATCGGAGCAAAGTAATGTGGTTGGGAAGCCGTTCAGCTGTGCAGTGTACGGCAGGTGACTATTCGGGTGTAAATGAAAGCTACGTTGGAACAACTGAGGGCACACAACGAGAGTCATAGCGCGTTGTTATGGTCTCCAAGTACCCGATACGTTGGAATTCCATTTGTTTCACCCGTTCGGGTCTTCTCACCCGGTACGTTGGTATTTCACTGGCTTTCCCTGGTCTTTTGACCCGGTACGTGGCCATAGGAAACAACCATACTCATTAGCTTCCGCGCACATAATTAGTTTGTCAATTAAAAGAAATAAGAACGGACAACCCAGGCGATGGGAATGTTTGCAAAATTGTGATATGAGGTGATCATGTTCTTTCTATAATCCCACGTTCCATCTTGCATGCTACTATGTTATGGGATACTCGTTATATGCATACATCCACATGTTTTCGGTGTTGCCTGCCTTGTAGGACGGTGATTCGTGTGATATGATGTTATGTATTCATGCTGCCGATGGTGCTCTGCCTGTTTGTTTCGTAAGGCTTTGAAAATACTTGTCTGGTCAATGCATGCAGGCATACTCGTTGTTCGTGCTCCGTTTGCCTGTTGCTCGTGCTCGTATGTTCGAACGTTTTTCATCGCACACACATGCATGTTCGTTAATAAATGTCTGCATGCGATTGACCACATGATGTCTTCAAAACCAAATGCAACCGACAGGTGTCGATACAAGCCAAAGGTGCCGTACGTACTAATACACGCATGCTCTCGTGGACCGTTTGCTCGGTTAGGTGATAACGGAAACTAACAATGTCGAGCCTTACGCCGTTTTGGCGTACATAACCACCCTTTAGAACGATGAACCCCTGGACAACAACGTGCATTGTCGGCTGGCAAACATAGAACTTTCAAGAAATCCACGTATATTGTGATGACTGTGATGTAGTTCGTGACCACAGGAAAAATCTCTCTCTAGGATGAAATAAAGGGCACGGACACTGGTTGTGCTGGATTTCGACGGGTAGAAAGAATGGTTTAAGGTGAAGAACACATACCTGGTACACAATACGTGCAGAGTACGAGTGGAACACATACGGCCGCATTACCTTATTCATCCCGACTGCTGTAAAGTATGTATAGTATCTTCAGCATACCGAGCTGGTATCACATCACACTGGATACGGCAGGCACGACGCACGCTTTCCGTCCAAGAGCAGAGAGAGATAGCCATGCGACACCAACCAATAAATAAAACCTATCAACCTAGTGGCACCGGGCATATTAGTACTGGTAGTTACAAACCACCCGGCACTAGATAATTGACTACCAGAATGTCAACACAGCAATTTGTATCACAGAATCGGGAATCACACTCATAAATAGTTGCAATCCCGTGATCACAGCGCCCGAATACTGGGGGATGCGTGAACAGTTACTTGATAGTACCATGCACGAATATTGGAAAACCGTGAAAACAGGCGCTTTTTTCACATTCGTGCCGAAAGGACCTCGGAGCGCTGGCCTCTATCCGGAGCGCTTTGCCTGTAGCAAGGGTGACTGCTCTTCCAGAGCAAATTCATGCATCCTAAGCGGTGGATACGAGATACACAATGCAAATCAAACTGAGGAGAGAAAACCTGGTAGTTTCCGATAGGAAAACAAAGCCCCTCCCCAGCACGCATACTCATGCGCCGTCTTAGTTGCTGATGCAGTGAACGGAGAATCAACCGAGCTTGACTTTGTTCAAGTATCTGACATGGTTCCCAATGACGATATTTCCAAATGCTTCGTCCCCGCATTGGGAGGGCACTTCTATAAAGGCGAGGCCACAGATGCCCAATGCCCAAACTAAAGGTTCCCTTCATTTGCGAACGCGATCGTGAAGTGGTTGAGCGTACCACGCACCTGTTGTGTCGTCCGTCTCCAAGCATCGGGTGATCCGCCTGATCAGAGAAGAACGGTTGTAGGAATTCTAGATTGCTTGACTAATGCTGGAAAACATGCTGTAGGCATGGGGTAACCGAGCAGGATACCTTCCTACTTGACTCTCCAAGATTAGTGGCCTAGTGTTGGAGACACGAAGCGAAAGGTGGGATTTGGATGCCAATAGGCAGTAGGTAGTTTCCGTGCTGGGGGGGTGTTTGTCACCACCTTTCTACAACTACTTTCACGAAAACCGTTATACAAGGTATACGATCTGGAAGTGCTGGTGGATGAATGACGTTTGAGGACTCATGAATTAGTTTTAGCACGAAAGGGTCTCACCAGTGGACACTGTTCGGGCTGGGGGGGTGGCGTCAAGGTGGCGTGAACGTCAGTGCCTTGAAACGACTTACTTATTCGGAGTCATGTCAATACCTTCAAACGTGGCGTGAACGTCAGTGCCTTCAAACGACTTACTTACTCGGAGTCACGTCAGTACCTTCAAACGTGGCGTGAACGTCAGTGCCTTCAAACGACTTACTTACTCGGAGTCATGTCAGTACCTTCAAACGTGGCGTGAAGGTGGCGTGAACGTCAGTGCCTTGAAACGACTTACTTACTCGGAGTCATGTCAGTACCTTCAAACGTGGCGTGAACGTCAGTGCCTTCAAACGATTTACTTACTCGGAGGCACGTCAGTGCCTTCAAACGACTTACTTACTCGGAGGCACGTCAGTGAAGGTGGCGTGAACGTCAGTCCCTCAAACGACTTACTTGCTCGGAGTCATGTCAGTACCTTCAAACGTGGCGTGAACGTCAGTGCCTTAAAACGACTTACTTACTCGGAGTCACGTCAGTACCTTCAAACGTGGCGTGAATGTCAGGGCCTTCAAAACGACTTGCTTACTCGGAGTCACGTCAGTACTTAAGGGGGCGGTGTGAACGTCTGAACCTTCAAACGACTTACTTTCTTGGAGTCAAACGTCAGTATCTTCAAACGACCACACTAGGGGTGCACCAAACGTTCCTGAGCGAAGTTTCACACAGAGCTTGCAAAGATGAGTTTCAACGAAATCCTCGATTGCACAGCAGGTGTTGGGGTATTGGCAGCCAAACTCAAGATCTTCCATGAGCGGCCGAACCACATGAGGCGCGAATTCGTCCAATTTCGTGGCGGAGAGGCAGCAGATGTTCTGGAGGCTGAGAGGGATACTCAAGAGACAGCAGGGGGAAAAGATCCCCAGAAGAGCGCGGGACGACGCGGCAACTCAGAGGAGTTCCTCGGGTGAGCAGACGCTGGGGGTTTACAGGGTCTTGATCAAGGAGGCGGCCAGCAAACGCGGAAGGGAAGGCATCCGCGCGAATCGGGCGCACGAGCATTGGACCGGGGGGTAGCGAATCACTCCCGTCGAGCAGCCCGGTCTGAGCTATCAAGCATCTATGAGAGGACGCCGGATCCGGGGTCGGGTAGGTTTGTGTGTACCCCGTTACATAAGCGGCAAAGGATGCAAAAGCATCGTCCCATTTTCAAGTTAGATGCACGGAGCCGCAGTCGCAGTCGTGACCGCCGTAGCAGCCACCACCGCCGTAGCAGGAGTGCCACGCAGGAGCGCAACCGCAGTAGCAGCAACCGAGCACGGCAACGGGAACCCGCAGGACGGGGGGGCACTCAGGTCCACCACCTCCGCCGCCGCGGAGGGAGCGCAAACAGCCGGCCCAGCAGAAGAAGGAGAAAGAGGTGGAACAGCATCAGGCGCAGCAACTGTGTCATCATCAGCAGCAGCAACAGCAACGGAAGCAACAGCAGCAACTGCAGCCGTCGCAGAAGCCGAAACAGCAGCAGCGACCGTCAGAAGGAGAAGCGGAAGGCGTAGGAGCCGCGTCACGAGCATCGGGGATGTCCGTACGTGGCCGAAGCTCTTTAATCGTCGAACGGATAAGGAAGGACGCGGCAGCCGGTTCGTCGGGGATATGGAGGCGGAGTTGCCCACGCTGTTACCGGGTAGTGGCCGGGATACCCGCTGTGCACCGACGATAGTTATGCGTCGGGAAGGGGGGGTGTTGCAGCGCTACGGGCTTCAGGAGTCACCCAGGTGGGCGACAGGGTATTCTGTGATGTACGTCGACTGACCTGACCAGTGGCGCACGGAGGGTGCATCGTGTATGGCAGTGATAAAGCCGTAGGATGGCTCGCTGTCATATCGATGTAGGTATACAATGGAGTGTCCCCGGCGGGGGAGGCCATTGTCTGGGTCATGGAAACCCCGTATCGGCTGTAATGGTCGATACGGGTGCTCTGTGGCCCTACCTGGGGTTAGTCAATCCCACCAAAGAACGAAAGAAACAAGTCAAACCATATCCTGTTCACACACCGTGCATGAGTCTTGCCCACCACGTTCATGTCAGTTGCCCATAACGTGCATGTCAGTTAATCCCACGTCGCATTCGCAGAGCAATACCAACACTCAACTCTCGTGGCGTCTGGCCACCCCGTGGCCTGAGAGGATTTAGGAGCGAGGTACGGAGGAAATCCCCATGAGGACTCTCTCAACGAACGACAACAGCTGGCTATCGAGGTGAGACCGAGCCGATAGCGGCACACAGGAGGAGGCAGCTGTAACATTAGCTACATTCGATGAAAATCGACGAGCAGGGGGAATGCTGATACCTATGCGCGACAAAAAAAAGGCGTGTACCGGGGGGGAGAAGGGTAGACACCTGTGACCGCGGCTTGTCCAGAAGGTCGTCGAGGGTAAAACCTATTACGAGTTAGGCTGCTTGTCCATAAGGTCGTCGAGGGTAAAACGTATTACAAGCTAGGCTGGAAAGTGAAAGTGATGATAAAAAAATATATATGGCATTGCGTGTAATAATGTCGAACTAATGCTCGAGCAGTACGCAGCAGCAAAAGAACAGCGACAACAGGCGTACGAGTGCTGCTCTAGTCGCGTGTTGCTCCAGTGCCGCTGGGTGCTGCTGCTGCTGAGTGCTTGTGTGCCCGTGACTGCTTGGCCACGCCGTGCTCGTGTTTGTCTCGTGCTCGTTGCGCTTGAACAATCGAGTGATCGTCGTCACGTGTCTTCTTTTTTTCGGTGCAATAGGCTTGAAACCTACTCATGCACTCATGCTCGTGCGCTCGAGTGCTGCTCGAGCAGTACGCAGCCGTACAAGAACAGCAACAACAGACGTACGAGTGCTGCTCGAATCGACTGTTGCTCGAGTGCTGCTGAATGTTGCTGCTGCTGCTGCTGCTGCTGCTGCTGCTCAGTGCTCGTGTGCTTTGCTTGGCTACAAGACGTGAGAACACGCTGTATCCACCACGTCGCCAACGCGTCGGCCGGTGGCCCGTCCCTCACTACCGACACATACCATACACGTTGCGAGACCCGATGTACTGCTGTATGCTCTAACGACGCTGTGCCCGTGCACTAAAATGGCGGTCGACGGTGAGAAACTACATGCCGGCGCAGGCCTCGTGGCTGGCGCCAACGCGTCGGCCCTTGGCCCGTCCCTCACTAACGATACATACCATCAATGCCGCGGTACACAATAAACGACGAACTGTAGTTTGTTTTTAGTATATATCTCGGAGCGATTAATCGTCTATCTGATCTTCGTACCACGTATAGCGTTGCGTGTGATGCCGTAGCCGAGTGTTTTACTGCCCTTTGCACTATGTGCCCGTGCCACGCGGTTCTGCTAACACGCACTCCTGTTGTTGCTGCCGCTACTCCTACTACACACAATCGCGGCGTAGCTGCTCTTACTGCTGCTGTTGCTGGCGCAGGTTGCTTTTCTTGCTGCTACCCTTATATTATTTTTGACCGTGCCACGCGGTTGCTCATCTTGCTGCTCCTCCTGTTGTTGCTATTAATAAACATGCTGCAACAAGTGTGAAGTATCCAGCTTTTACAGATCGTCCGGATCATACAGAAAATGCTGCAGATCATACAGATCCTGCAAATCGTACAGACCGCACCCCGGTTAATATAGGTACATATCATTAAGATCACACAGATTCCACTCAGGTAGATGATACAGATCCTGCAGACCACACAGATCCTGTAGATCATACATATCCAACCCGGTAAAGATGTACAGATCACACAGATCCCACTCAGGTACACACCTGTGAAATATCGGCCTCATACAGACCAATCCCGGCTAAACATGATGCAGACAAGTGTGGAGTATCCAGATTTTTACAGATCCTCCAGACCATACAAAAATCCCGCAGATCATACAGATCCTGTAGATCATGCAGACCCACCGATAAAAATGTGTATATCATGCAGATCGTACATACCCCATTCTGGTGTACTGATCATACAGATCACACAGATGTCACTCAGGTAGATCATACAGATCCTGCAGACCATACAGATCCTGTAGATCATACGTATTCAACCCGGTAAAGATGTACAGATCACACAGATCCCACTCAGATACACACCTGTGAAATATCCGCCTCATACAGACCCATCCCGGCTAAACATGATGCAGACAAGTGTGGAGTATCCAGATTTTTACAGATCCTCCAGACCATACAAAAATCCCGCAGATCATACAGATCCTGTAGATCATGCAGACCCACCGATAAAAATGTGTATACCGTGCAGATCGTACATACCCCATTCCGGTGTACTGATCATACAGATCACACAGATGTCACTCAGGTAGATCATACAGATCCAGCAGATTTTACGACACCCACCGATAAACATGTGCAGATCATGCAGATCGTACAGACCCTATCTCGCTAAAGATGTACCGATCGGCAGATCGGACAGATCCCATCCCGGTCAAACTGTACTGATTGTACAGCTCACACATATTCTACTCAGGTACACATCTATAAAAATTGTTATCTGACAGATCCCCTTCCGGCTAAACATGTGCATGTCATTGAGATCAACCAGATCCCACCTGGCATACAAGTGGACATGATACGGAACATACCTGTCTCTCCAGGCAAACTACAAGTTGGAGTGTGTAGATAATCGATCATGCTGATCCTCCACATCATGCACACATGGCGTTCAGTTCATCCCACCCGGCAAGCAAGTGCAACCATAAAGACCAAGCAGATCCCACCACCAAAGAAAAGAGTGATACATCTACATTATACAGACCCTGCAGATCGTACAGATCCTTCGGATCATGTGGACCCACCCGCGCAAAGCTATTCATCAGTTAATTACGGCACATGTATGTTCGATTAACATATGTGTGTAGTTCATGCAGATCGTGCTGACCCCACCCAGTAGAGGTGTTCAGATCATCAAGGATCACCTATATCGATTATACAGATCCCACCCAGGCGGTAAATACCTGAATGATGCAATACCCGTCAATTCCGGTGCTACGCATTCCTTCAAGCACAGTAGTCTATGTCTCCTACCAGGTGTGCGCCAAGACATGCGAGAAGAGCATCGAAGACTAGACTACTGCTCTTCGCTTTAAGCAATAGATCAGTGGGCCGTGACTCAGTTTACTCCGAGATCATTTATACTCAAAACAGAGGTGCAAGGGTTTTACCTGCGTCTCCCTTTTCGACTTGCAACAACCCCCGGATTTCATGCCACCCATACCCCGAAGGGGAACCTTGTAATATGTACGTTTTAATAGTGGCGATTTGAAGAAACCGATGAATCTACACCAGCTTTATTACGAAAACGTCTACCAGGTATGAGTTTTACTACACCAGCTTTATTACGGGTTTTGTAAAATTATGAAATACGTCAGCTGTGAGTTCGACTGATTTGTAGGGGACCTGGTATAAGTACCCCATGGGGTACGTGGATTAAAAGTACCCCAACGAGGTACTTTTAAAACTACACATACCCCAAGCAAACCATAGGGTTTTTACAGTACTCGTAGTGCATTTCGTTTGGGTCGGCAAGATCCCCACATACATGCCTATCGACACATCCGTTCCCGTCCCAGCTTCCCCTCGCCAGCACCGCAGAGCAAGCGAAACGGCAAACACTTCTAGCCAAGCAAGCAGCGGCCAGATGCAAACGCACAACTCTCCACCTGCGGCCACTACAGGCAACCAGAGAGGTAAAGAGAGAGAGGCTTCAGAGGTTGGAGCCAGCAAGCCTGGTCGGGAAGTCATGTGCTGTTGCAAGCGCCAAGCTACCGTAACGGACTGGTAAACACCCCCCAACAACAATCGAAGGTTAGCAGCCCCCGTCTAATAGCTGCTGCAGTTCTAATACCTCTACGAGGCACCTTGTTCCGGGTTATGTTTAGGTACAACAGAGCAGATACAACCAACTTGGTGTGCCGGGCTGACCAGTCTATTTTTTTTAATTTGAATTTTGAAATTCAAGTGTTCCAAGGGCTCCGCTTCGCGGGCGGCCAACGCCGCCCGCTGCGCTCGCAGCAGGTCACGCCAAACGGAATTGTGAAGGAAGTACATGCTTGTGCGAATCTGGTGACTTCAAAATGCCAATAGCTCCATCATGCGGCATTGTGCAGGGCTGATTGCGCTTCGCTGATAAAGGGCAGCAAGGATGGTCTTCAACATTTTTTTTGTTACTATTATTTGTGAAAGGGAAAAAAAATAAAGTTCATAGTGTACAAACACCAGCGGGTTGTGGTAAACCCACCAGCGGGTTGTGGTGTACCGGTGATACGTACTTGTTGCATATTGGTACTTCTACTGGAGAAGGCATGTGCTTAGGATGAGGGCTCATAATTTTATGCCATTAATAGCATCAAATACCTTGCACTGGTATACGTAAAACGGCAAGCAGCCGTTTTGCGTAGCCGGGTTCCGAATCAGAATGGAAAAAGGTCAAACGTAAAGCGAGCTACGGTCAGCATAGTACAAGCAGTAATGTAGAGGCCTGATCAGGCGTATCTCGACTCGTGATATTTGGCACGAATGGTGTTTTTCGTCGTGCATAGATCCTTACACACCTGCCGTGTTGATTCGAGGTAGTGTCGGCATTCACGATTCATAGCAACAATATAACGCACGGTGTTTTTGGTTGGTCGTCAAGAACCACCGGTGCTTCGTCTGAACGACAGGAACGGGACGACGACAGCATCATGACTGGACTTAAGAAGAACAATTCAACTCGGAAGCAAGTCAGCAAGCGAACGCATCAACGCTAGGACAAGGAGACAAACATGAGCGAAACGGGCAAGGTAAGAAGAAGGCCGCCTTTTTGCTCGTAGCAACTCGCAGGAAGGTACAGAATAGCGCCAGCCATCGGCACACCCGGCGCTGCGATGTAAAGGTCCGTGAAAGGTTGGTTGCCGCTCCGTACTACCGTCGGGGCCAGCATCCGCCGGAGCAGTTGTTCGTGCCATCGGCTTTGTGAACATGCCGCATTTGTCGCCCAATGCGGACTTCCCTTTAAGATTTATCCCGTCCTTCCAACGCCCTCCATTGTTGTGGCAAGGTGATGTACCACACGACCGTGGCGAAACAAACGGAGGAGCTTGAAGGCAGCCCAACAAACTCATCTACCCGCCAAACACTCGAGGTGGTGCCTCCAACCAAAACGCTATCTTGAAGCGTCAGCTCTCTAACTTCTGGACGGATGAATGCACGGTACTGAAAGTGTTTGGCTGCCCCGCGGGCGAGCTTCCGATCGTGCCGGACCATGTGGAGGAAGAGGCAGGTCGCGTAAAATTTTGTGGGGGGTTGTGGCCCCGTTGTTTTGTGCAAGTACGCCCTACTGGTAAACTAGACTATCCGGCAGGCAAAGGAGTTGATGCTCGACCGAAGAGTCCCGTTTCACGTTTCGCACCTGTAGGTTTTAGGTTCCCAGTGCGTTCGCAACGCGTTCAACAAAGTAAATTTCAGTTCAAAGGATGTTTCAAACTCCATCGTCCTATTGAAGATATGTCGGATCAGCAAATATACACCATAAAGCACGTACCAGGCAAATCAGTTTTGCCGACGTTCACGAATTCGTTTCCGTAACGAATGCGGACCCGTGCGGCCTGTTGGCCCCCGTGTTTCTAGTGTCATTCCCCAGGCCCGGCAGTTGTTTGACGGTAACGCCACGCGGGTGCTGCCTTTGGACCTGCGCCAGGTGTGTCGCGCCTTCTACGTAGAAGGCGACGGAAACTGCTTGTGGCGTTCTATTTCTCACGGCGTATGGGGCACCAATTACTTCTGGCCCCATGTAAAGCTCGTGGTGCTTGCGAAGGCCGCGAAGAACGCCGAGCAACTGGTGGGAGAGAAGCGTCACCTGCACCACTCCTGCTTTTACTACAGTAACGCTGTTCTCGCGGTAGCCCACGACTGTAAGCAGGACGACTACGAAATGATGCTACTGCCCGAGATTCTTCGCATGTGCCCGGACGGGGCTTGGGGTGGCGGTCTTTCCGCCCATTTGGTCTCTGAAGTGTTGGGCATCAGGGTCAAGCTGATTGACCCGACGGATGCCATGGTGAGGAAACAGCAAGACGCGGGCGCTATGTCGAAGGGCACAGGAAGGAAGGGGTCGACCTTCGACGACCAGCGCAAATCCCGGTATTTTGTGCCGTACGGCGGTGAACTGTGTGAGTGGTTTTGGCCCGGCTCCAATGGCAAGGCCGGAATCTTTCTTGAAGAAGTGGTAGTCGCGTATGTGAACTGCAGCGACCCCGTCACTGGACCTGGGCTTGTGTAAGTTGGAGAGGTAGGCAAGGACAAGACGGTGACGGGCTTGAACCACTTTGCTTCAGTTATGAGGACGTAGGCCAGCTCGCGCCCATTTCCTCTCCATCTTTGCTCGCCATCTCGCTTCTCCACATTGGTGAGACTGGCTTCTGAAGTGTCAGTTTCACTGTTGGCACGCATGGGTGCGCAGAAGTGCATGGGCGTTGGGTGTGTCATGTAGAGGGGGGGGTGCTGCTCGATTGCGAGTAGCCCCAGGTTTAGTAGCAACTCGTGTGACGTAACTTCGCATGATAGTCGGCTAACTCAGTCGTTGCTATACTAACCGGTTATATTTCCCACCCATGTCGCTCATGAAGGATGACCAGTTACGCGAGAAGCATTTAGCTGAGATTTCTGCGTGAGAAACGAGGCAATCAGCTAGAGCTGAAGCAGCGGCGGCAGCGGTAGCGGTGGCAGCGGCCACAGAGGCGGCGTGTTCGTTTGGATCGTTCCAGCAGCGACGGTTACAAGTTGTAGAGGGTTGTGCATATCTTCGCAGGCGTTATTGTGAATTTTGCCTTGTGTTCATGAGGAGAGTTCGAGCACTCCGTTCTCCGTTTTCCGCTCCGAGCTGTGAGCTAGGCTCCGCTCTCTCTCTCTCCTCCTCTGTCCTCTAATACAACGACTATACAGAATCTCATCAGACCACGTGGTGGTCATGGCATCCAGGTTTGGACTCTACGAACACACTAGTGATTGAACGTTTGAGGTCTGGTACCAGAAGCCAATGATGTCTTCGGAGAGGTCGGCTCACGTGGAGCACGATTCTTCGAGTGAAGTTCAACAGCTGCGACGCGAGGTCAAGCTGGCGTTGGAGCACAGCGAGGCATCGATGACGTATGCCATGAGGATCATGATGGCCGAGTTTATGAGGAACAACGGTCGATCGGAGCCAGGCGGCGCTGAAGGCAGCGTTGCTGGAAGAGCGAGCCCAGCAGAGGTAGGAACCACTGCTGTAGGGGAAGGCCCACGAGCGACAGTACCCACTGCTGACGTACGAGAGACTACTGCTGCTGTTGAAGCAGGCATTGGTCGATCGGAGTCCGGCAGCGCTGAGGGTAGCGCTACTGTAGGGGAGAGCCCACAAGGGGCAGTACCCACTACTGTACGAGACACTACAGCAGGAGATGATACGATTTTGCGTGACAATGCTTTGCGTGATTTAGTAGCGACGGGACGCGGCGAAACTGCGTTGTCTGTCGAGGTTGGCCCATGAAGGGGTCAACCAGACCAGCCTGGGAGAGCTGGAGAGAGAGGTCCATACCTCAGCGGTGAGTCCGGTGGTGACTCGACCGCGACTGCCGGGGGCAATGGCAACAGTGCCAAACCCGCCGAAGGTAGTACCTTCGCAGGGAGGTGCTTCAGAGGTGGCAAGAAGGGCCACAGGGCTACAAACTGCACGGTGAAGCTGTGCAATGGATGCAGCGGACGGGGGCACACTGCTGATGTCTGCCCCACGTCGAAAGAAGAAGCTGTCATGGCGGTGGCAAGCGAGGTTGGAGCAAGGGACAACGGCAAAGAAAAAGGTACGGTCCAGGCCTCAGCTTTCAAGGCCGAGGAGACAGGCAAGAACGATGATGGTTCGGAGGAAGGGGAGCCTGCTTGGCAGGTAGGAGACGAGGCATGGATATGTGATAGTGGTGCGTCTACCCACATGACGCCCTCAGCGGATTGCATGATCAATTATAGAGAATGCAACCTCAAACTGCGAATCGCCGATGGGTCCACTCGATCGATCGAAGGTTACGGTGACATACGCGTTGCCTTTCGGTCCGGAAAACGTCTCGTGCAAGTGCTGCTTACGAATGTTGCGCACGTGCCGGATCTCCGCTACGACCTATTTTCCCTGCCCACTCTCGTCAAAAACGGCCACACTTTCGAAGGGCGCCCCACGGGGGTTGTAGTCAGGCTCACGTCAGAGTGTTCGATCGTGTTTCCGCTGAGTGGGACCCTCTACAGCCTGTACGCTACCGGATCGACCGCAGTTGTGGAGACTCTGCCTGTGCTGTACTCGCCCCGGGGCAACCGCCCCACAAGAATGCGAATAACATCAATGACTTCCACTGCGCTGCTGGACACGCCCACGAGGTACTATTCCGCAAGACCACGGAGCAGCAAGGGATTGCCCTCGAGGGAGAGCTGCTGCAGTACCGAGGGTGCTCCATGGCGAAGGGTCTCCGGAAAGGCATCTCAAGCAGTCCACATACACACGAGCAGATGAGAAGCTTGGGAGGGTTTTTGTGGATTTGAGTGGGCCTAAGGTGGTAGAGTCTCTCGGAAGGAAGCGGCATACTCTCGTGGTGCGCGACGAATTTTCACGGTATACGTGGGTGTACTTTATGCGCCACAAGTCGGACGCCACGGAATGGTTCGAGCAATTCCTTGAGGATTCTCGTGCAGACGGTGCCCCTTCTACGTTGGTAATCGTCCGATCTGATGGAGGTGGTGAATTTCGCGGGGGCAAGTTTGGCGATCTGTGTAGATCACGAGGGATCAAGCAGGAAATCACGACGGCCGACAGTCCCCAATTCAATGGAGTAGAAGAGCGCGCGCTGAGGTTGATCGAGACGGCCGCAATGGCGGGCCGAATCCAGGCTAAAGAGCTTTATCCCGGCGCGCAACTCCCGGTCACTGCGTCATTGTGGGCGAAAGCGTCCCACTGGGCGTGTGACGCCTTGACCCGCACAGCAACGACAGCTAACCCTGAGAGCAAGTCGCCGCATGAGATGTGGCATGGTAGCCCCCCCCCGGTAGTATTACTACCTTTCCTCAAGCCTAGCTACCGCAAGGTGAAGAGGGAAAGCGAGTCATAGGCGAAAGCACAAGAGTGCTTTTACCTTGGCCCTGCACCCAACTACCCCCGAGACTCAGTACGAGTATTGACGAGGCAACGCACTGTGCTAGTCACGAGAAATGTCACCTGGCAACGCGTGTCGCCTGCACCACCTGTACCTGCCCAGGCGAATGACTCCCTGTCTACGGAAACGGGGGGGTCCGAGGCGGACGACGTGAGCACGTCGGATCGAGGTGGTGGGGGGGTGGTGGATGAGCTGGACGACGGTCTGGCTCACTTGAACGACCTCGATGTGACCTGGGGTTTTGACCTGGACGCGTTTATGCGGGAGCGCATACATCAGGTACCTGCCGCCGGCGAGGCCGGCGAAGAAACACCCGAGACGATGGGTTCGTTTCGAGGGGGCGCCGTGGACGCCTCCTCGGCCCCGAGGGGGACCGCCGAAACAGCCGAAAGGATGGGTTCGTCTCAAGGGGGCGCCGTGGACGCCTCCTCGGTCCCGGCAGGCAGGGCCGAAAGCGACCCAGGTGCAGCATCAGCCTCCGACACCGGCGAAGGGAACGGTGAGGCCCCCCCCGTGATCCTGTCGGGCAGGCCAGCACACGAGCTCAGCAGCTGGGGACGGCTCCCTCCAACAGTACGGGGCCGGACCCGGGGTCAGAGTCAACGCCTGGAGGGTGAACCTGCTGTGAACCAGCTAAAGATGAACAAAGGAGCCGCAGACGCGCTGCTTGCTGCAGCATACGAGTGGTCGACGACGCCTGGGAGTATCCTGAATCGTACGCCATGGACGACGGAGGACGCAGTGGCCTTGATGGCCGGAGGGCCTGCTGTGGAGAACAAAGGGGAGTTGAGCGTGTGCATGCCGAGTGGTTTCCCGGAAGACGTAGAACCGCCCCCGCAGTCCGTAGCAGATGTAGAGCGTTCACGGTATAAAGCGGCGTGGCACGAGGCCATGCAAATTGAGTTGGACGGTCACAAAACGACGGGTGCCTATGAAGCCGCGACACCGCCACGAGGGCGGAAACCCGTAGGCGCGAAATGGGTGTTCACCTACAAGACTGATAAGGATGGCATGTTAGTAAAAACGAAGGCCAGACTTGTGGCTAAGGGTTTTAGCCAGGTGCAGGATGTAGATTACTTCCAAACGTTTGCACCAACTCTTTCGTCAGCGTCAGTTAAAATTCTGGTGGTTGTTGCCAACGAATATGGTCTGAAGATTTTTCATTTAGACGTCGCACAAGCTTTTGTTCGCGCGATACTCGACGCCGAGATATACATGAAACTACCTGGCGGGTCTGGTGACATGTCAGGAAGGATCGTCCGCTTGAACATATCACTGTATGGTCTAAAGCAGAGCGGACGGCAGTGGGCCGGATTCTTGGTAGAGACCGTAGTAGAGTACGGTATGGAGCAGTGTAGGTCTGACCCGTGTGGTTTTCGCATGGTTGTGGACGGCAAGGTAGAACTGATCATGGCTGTCCATGTAGAGGACATCGTGATCGCAGGATCGGACGAGACACGCAGAGATTTCCATGCCGCGCCAGTTACGAAATTCCCCACAAATAACCTCGGCGAACTGACTTGGTATACTGGTTGTGCTTTCAAACGCGACTGGGAATTGGGAACATTGGAGATTACGCAAAAGGCGTTTATTGAGAGCATGCTGAATCGTTTTGGTGTTAACTCATCCTCTGACATCCCCGCGACCCCCCGGTGTGGAATTAGGTCCAAAAGAGAAGGCTGAAATTGGAGGAGACTGGCCGTACAGGGAGGCTGTGGGCAGCTTGATGTGGCTATCGACCATGACGAGGCCGGACATCTCGAACGCTGTGCGTGCTGTGGCGTGCCACTCCCACAACCCAACGGAGAGGCACTGGAAGGCGGTTTTGAAGATTTTGGCTTACCTCCATGGGACCAGGTTTATGGGATTGACTTTTGTGCGGGGTTCGGGATTGGATTTGACTGCGTATAGTGATGCTGATTAGGCTGGTAAGTCGAACGATAGACACTCGGTATCGGGGACGGTAATTACCCTAGGGGGTGCGGCCGTCAGTTGGGCAAGTAGCACGCAGAGGTGTGTTACGTTGTCGACAGCAGAAGCAGAGTATGTCGCCCTGGGTGAAGGGGTGAAGGAAGCTTTGGTTTTACGGGCGTGGTGTTGTCGTTTATTAGTCCAGAGCTAAGCGAATCATGTGTTCGGGTTTTCGAGGATAACCAGGGGGCCATAGCGTTAGCTGAGAACCCTCTTACTTCTGCGAGGAGTAAGCATATTGACGTGCGTTTTCATTTTGTCAGAGAGCTACTTCGTGCTAAGAAGATCGGCATTCAGTTCGTAGCTTCGGAAGAGCAGCACGCTGATATTTAGACGAAATCCCTTGCTGCGACCCCTTTTACGTCTCATCGTAGGTTCTTATTGAATCTGCCTCTGGAGGGTGAATAAGGGTTTTGAGCATTGTTCGATGAGTGATGCGAGGAATAACTTGTCAGGTAGCCAACTCTGTGGTACTTTGAGGGCATGGGGGAGTAGGGCACCGCTTTGCATTTTATTTGCTGGCCATGGTCCTCGTTTGGAGTGCGGCCATTGTTGCAATTGCAACGGTTAGGAGTACATGTGTTATACAGGGGGTTTTGACCCGGTGGCCGGGTTTCCTCCTGCGGGACTGTCGTTGGCTGTTCTTAGGTCCTAGGAAATCTTAAATGTCTTTTCGGTCTCGTCACTGCTGTGAAGAGCCAGGGAGGGTGTTCGTTTGGATCGTTCCAGCAGCGACGGTTACAAGTTGTAGAGGGTTGCGTATATCTTCGCAGGCGTTATTGTGAATTTTGCCTTGTGTTCATGAGGAGAGTTCGAGCGCTCCGTTCTCCGCTCCGAGCTGCGAGCTAGGCCCCGCTCTCTCTCTCTCCTCCTCTGTCCTCTAACACAAGGACTATAAATAATATCATCAGACCACGTGATGGTCAGGGCATCCAGGTTTGGAATCTACGAACACGGCGAATGCCAAAGCGGCGGCAGCGGCCGCGAAGGCCGCAGAGACTAAGGCGGCAGAAGTGGCCGCAAAGGGTGCAGAGGCGGCAAATGCCAAAACGACGGCAGCGGCGGCAGGGGTGGGGGAGGCGAAGGAGGAAAGGAAGAGGAAAGCGGCAACGCTATCGGCGGCAGCCACCAAAGAGGCGGCAAATTCCTAAGCGACGGCAGCGGCGGGGATGGCGGCAGTGGTCGAGGCAACTAAAGCGGTCGCAGAGGCTGCAGAGCCGGCAAAGGCCAAAACGGCGGCAGCGGTTACAGCGGTGGCGGAAGCGAAGGAGTAAAGGAAGAGGAAGGCGGCAGCGCTAGCGGCGGCAGCGACCAAAGAGGCGGACAATTTCAAAGCAGCGGTCGCGGCGGCGATGGCCGCAGAGGTTAAGGCGGCGGGAGCGGCCGCAGAGCCGGCAAAGGCCAAACAGCCGCAGCGGCGACAGCAGTGGCAGTGGCGAAGGAGGAAAGGAGGAAAAAAGCGGCAACGATAGCGGCGGCAGTGAACACAGAAGCGGCAGCGGCCTCAGCGGTGGCAGCGGCCGCGGTGGCCGCAGAGGTCAAGGCGGCCGTTGCGGGCACAGAGGCGGCAGATGCAATAGCGGCGGCAGTAGCCGCGAAGCCTGCAGAGGCCAAGGCCGCGGGGGCGGCCACGGATGCCGCAGAGGTCAAGGCGGCGGGAGCGGCCGCAGAGGTTAAGGCGGCGGGAGCGGCCGCAGAGCCGGCAAAGGTCAAACTGCCGCAGCGGCGACAGCAGTGGCAGTGACGAAGGAGGAAAGGAGGAAAAAAGCGGCAACGATAGCGGCGGCAGTGAACACAGAAGCGGCAGCGGCCTCAGCGGCGGCAGCGGCCGCGGTAGCCGCAGAAGTCAAGGCGGCCGTTGCGGGCACAGAGGCGGCAGATGCAACAGCGGCGGCAGTAGCCGCGGAGCCTGCAGAGGCCAAGGGCGCGGGAGCGGCCACGGATGCCGCAGAGGCCAAGGCAGCGGCAGTGGCAGCGGCAGTGGCAGCGGCATCAACGTCGGCAACGACAGAATGAAGATGGAAGGAAAGGCGAAGCCAGCTGGGATAGACGCTGCTTCAGCAGCAGCCAAGAATAAAACACGAGCAACGAAGCTGAATGGGGCAGATGGAGCAATGGCTATGTCGAAGCAACGTCAGGCTGTGATAAGCGGCATGAATACCGCGAGTAAATACTTATTAACCAATATAATTCGGTACTTGCCGTCGTCTCGTTTTGGAACTTAAAAGATAAAACTGTTTTAGTATGCCCCGCGGGGAACCTGATCTCCCCACCGTCACCCGACCCCCCCCGGCCGCCCAACGGTGCGACGCCCGCCCCACACAGCCGCCGGTGTCCCCGACGAGAGAATGGGCGGCACCGCCCAACTCGGCCGGCCGGGGGCGTGACTCTCCCGGCGACGGGTGATTTGATCCCCGGGACGAAATGGGAGTTATTTCGTAAATGTGTTCGGATTTGCGAAGCGTGTAGCTTAGGCCAGACATGTGACGTTGACATTTTCCCATGTTCGATACCTTGTATTCGGCAATGGAAGACCCACGCGTGTTGTCTATCCTGCATCGTCCCTCCATTGACCAAGGAGCACGAGCTTGCCGTTCTTCATGCTGCTGAGGATGCGGCGATAGCAGTGGCGAAGAAGGCGATGAAAAAGTAGAAGGGTCTCAAGGCGGTAATATTTTCGTCTGACACAGAAGGAATATGTACTGGCAGGTAGAGCCAATACAATGGCAGTGCTCTTGGAATGCAGGGGCAGGTTGTCAAGTGCCAAGCTCCATGTATTAACTTGTTTCGTGTATATACGGGGTATGCATCCGTTACTGTCCACGCTATTGCCTTTCACCTCCTCATGCTTGGACAGGCCGCCGAAATTGCAATCGAGTCCGATGTACAATCCACTGCGACGACCGCATGGGAACTACAATCCCAGGGAAGACGGGACGCAGCTAAGGCGTGGCGTTCCCGCCAGAAGGTGACGAGCGCACGGCACAAGCTACTGGAGAAGGTGAGCGAGAATTTCTAGTGCTATAACCCCAAAGTAAAACCATGAGACCCCCGCTACGGAACGCCCATGCTGTTGCAAGTTGCGTGATGCATCACCCCGTAATCATGGAAATAATAGGTGTTGACAGCGTCATCTTCTTTGGGTGATGTTCGGTTCTCATGTTCTGCTGTCAATCTTGTACGTGCGGGTAAGGTAGCGTTTTAGATGTGTTGTGATCTTCTTGTCCTCGTGTGCGCATCTTTAAAATCTCCACGCTCGCACCCGTGGCAAACGTATGCATTGTCAACTCGCAGCATCTTTATTTTCCTGTGCTGTCTGTAGGGTGCCTTCATTAGTGCTTGTTTTTGCCGTATTGTTCCAAGCAGATCCATGTCGCAAGTGGACACACCACCAGCAATAGCGACGAGGAAAGCGATTCCAGCGAATGTATTACTTCCGATTCTGCATCAGATTGGGACAGTGAAGATCCATACTCGTCAGAGGGAGATAAGGGAAGATGCTTTGACTAATAGTAAAGCACGTACGGATGCTATTCTCTCAGTGTAGTCAAGTACAAACGCAATGCATTCTAACATATTAACGAGACAAAATCCAATCTGTGGGCCACGATGGGACACACACTCCGTTGTGATGTCGACATGTGACGTCCAGGATTGTTTTCACGGGTGTGCAGCTCGGCGTGCGTGTCTGAAGTACGGATGTTCTGCTGCACCCTTTCGCAAAATTCTCGCAGATGAAAGTGATGACGACGATGGAGCGAAAAACAGTTCGGGCCTACCGAAGCTACAAGAAGGGACGGAGTTTGTCGTACTGACTGATCCGGATGAAACGTGGAAGAAAACCTGGGACGGCGTCAAAGCCTCCCTGGTCCAATCTGGGCACAAGTCTGCAACAACAATCCGATCAATTGATAGGGTGCGTGTACGACCGTCAAACCAAAGCTGGTTTCGTTCAGCGCATGGTGACATATCGTGTTGCCATGATGTGTGAATTCCTCCGCATCCCGTTTGTAACTCGTCTGCATTGACTGTTGTACGTCGGTGTAAGTACGTCTTCGTGCTACCACAGGTCGAAGGTCGTTCTAGTCGGTGACAAAGAATGGAGCTACTTTGCAAGTGCGCTCGCAAGTCTACACCAACACCAAAAGTCGCCAACGTCGAGAGGCAGAGGGCTACGTCGTCAACTAGGGTAAGGCTCCGCCCTGGTTTCTTTTTACCCCCACAATCGCAAACTAAAGGCAGGACTAATCATTATTTGGCAGCGAGCTGTCTTCCTGCCTTCTACCTCGCCAAATGTATAAAACACCTGCAGTACGTATGCACCATGTTTCCCAACTTATGTCCCTCGCGCCCGTCCCATATCGGTGCTGATGTTTGTACCCGTTTGCATTAGTGTGGGTGTACCTTTAAAGTGAAGGTAAACTGTAACAAGAGCAAGCCGACGACGATGGGGAAGGTAAGATCAGTTTTCCGCTCCTTCCTGCCTTGTCGTGCCCGGATTGTCAATGTAATTTGCAGTGCTTCTTGTTCATGAACTCCCCGGAAGGGACAACGCGGTGATAGTACTGTTTTGCCCTCGTTACCTACTGCCCGGCACAGGTCTGCCTTGAGCACGTCGAAGAGTGTTCGGCAACGGTGGAGCTGATCAAGAATAAGGATATGGTTCCTCCTGACAGCATTGAGGAGGAATACCTTGAAGATATTCGACATTGGACGAAAACAGGGATAACCTATTCCGACATGTTCAGGTTGATCGCAAGTCACTTCGCTCCTCTTGAAGTGGGAGAGACGGGCCGTCAGAAGGCGAGTGAAACAGTACACGTTGTAGTATGCCGAGGGGTGAAGGAAGCACGTTGACACCGGCCGCAGGCATTGATACGCTCAAGCTGCGCTGGCGTACTTGACTCAGAAGCATTAGGTAAGGCACACACAAAACAGGCGGTATGCTATAAAGTGTGTCGTTCGACTCGCCTGTATGCATCACCCCTTCTTTACATTGTCCTGCCAGCTTATCTGTCTCTCGGGCAGGGCATGTTGGCGGGGCTACCGGGGCCGCTCATGACCTTGCCAATGTCGTACATCACTTTAAAGCTTGAGTGTGCAATGTTTCACAGAAAGGGCCGTTCACTGCGCAGGTTCTCTAAAACAATGTATTATCCTGAATAACAAGGTACCCTCATTAATCCCTTCGTCGCGTGTTGGCCTTCGACGTATACCATGTATTTTGGCATACTTGCAAAAGTCCGCTCAGCATACTTTGCTCCCTCTATTACCATGATGGATACTCGTAGTGCTGGCGATCCTCCCTCCAATGTTCCAGATTCGGAATATGGCGAAGAAAGTGGGACGCAAGATGTGGTCGACGCCAACGGCACAATGGATCTAGTGGCGTCGTTGAACGGTACGCCTGATTGCTACGTCAAGTGGGACTTGGATGGTTGAGGTCGATTGAACAAGATTGTGTGGTCTACCGCCGATCGACAACTCCGTGCACAGCAACACGGCCACCTTGTTATTCAGGATAACACCTGCCTGACGAACAAGTGAGTCTCGTTTGTGGAAACCACAACGCCTTTCGATCGCCCATGGTGCGCCAGACTTTGACAACTTCTTTGCAGATACCAGGTATGTGTTGACAGTTCCGCAGTTGTGGTATCGCCGAAACCGTCGATCGCGTTTCCAACGTGTTCCTGCGTTCTTTTTCTGGGCAGATATGATCTGAAACTGATGTTGTTCATCGGTGTTGATTCCGAGAACAAGTCTGTAGTTTTGGCCCAAGGTTTCTTCTCGGACGAGCTGACGACCTCGTTCGCGTACGCCTTGAAGCATTTTGTCGCCATTTGTGGTGGGCACCCTGAGGTGAGTTGCATATGAACTGCCAGTCACTGCGTTATTCAACACACAGTTACCACGAACGATGTATTGAGCACGACGATAGCTGAAGGGGTGCACATTCAAATATTGTCGACTGGAGGGTTGAACATCTATTTCGTGAAGCGACAGGCGCTCTTCATTTCGCGGGTGCTTACCATTGCCGCAGTGAATGGGTTGCTCTGCTTGCCTCCAGTTATCGTCGACCGAACATGTAATGATACTGCCTATTTTGTGCTCGGGTAATACGCCCATACGGGCTAAGCCCTATCGTGTTGTAGTGTATTCCCTCCCACCGTGAAGGTTATTATTACGGACGCCGACGCTGCCATGACAAGCGCGGTTGCGGAGCATCTTCCAAACACAGTGCACATGCATTGCCTTTGGCACTTGATGAAAAATGTCAAGAAGAAGTGACAAGGCGCGCTCGGGCAAAGGACTTCACACCTAAAAGGCTTGATACATGCTTGCGCATATGTTACGTCGGAGAATGTGAGTGGCACGGGCCAAAGTGTAAGGACCGGCGACCACGTTTCGCTGCGGGTTTGCTCCGCCGTGGTTGCGCTTGTGGTTTTTTATGGAGTGTCCAATACCTGGTGCATTTAAGGTCACCTTACCAGCGTTTGCCGTGGGTTTCTGTCACCGTGTCTCTCGTCCACGGGTTACAGGCCTTTGACGGGATGTGGGCGAAAATAATGGAAATGGTCAAGGACTTGGCGTGCGAAGCGTACCTCAGCGGCTACCTGTTCGGGTGAGTCAGACGATCAGACGGGTATGTACACGAGCATGATTTTCATTTTCTTCTCGGAGACAAAACCTTAATGCCTTGCTCGACTGAACCATACCATTATCTCATGGTTCAATCGTTGTATTTACAGGCAACGGAAGCACTGGGCCCGCTGCTACCTGCCGATTGCCATGACCCTGAACATGACAGCGTCACCGAGGGTGGAGGGAATCTTAAGTGTGCTAAAAACACGCGACGTCATCAGCAGGAAATCCACCCTGAACTGGGTGAAGGAGGAGCTGGCCAGACGGACAAGAGTCATTGCTGTGGAATCCCTCGCGTGAGTTTGAATCAAGGGCAATGCGGCGAGGGTGGGCGGCGCCCATGTTTCAAGTCAAATCATCTACATCATCCATGACATGCTTTCTATTCCTCAACCTGGTGTCTTTTCGTTTTAGGGCGATCTGGAAATAAACGGCCTGTTAGTTGACGTGAGTTCAACGGCTCGTTGTTTTTGTTTGGCGGTACATGTAATCAACAGTTGGCGAAAACAGTGGGCAAAAAGACGGCAGGAGACTTCTTTTGAGGAGAAAAGTCTATTAACCTTGACGAACAGTAAATTGGTCCTCAAGAAACTGGTCAGTTCGCGATGGATTGCTGACCTTGCCACTAGGCCCAGTTACGGGGGATATATTTCGACACGTCAAGTCTTCCACCATGTCTTCGGTTCTGCATGCTCACCTGAACGGCCCTCGACTATCCTTCCCATAATGACGGAAACGACCGCAAAGACGTGCCGCCAAGGCCCTCGCCGTCAGCATCAAGGACCTGGAGGACAAAGTGCTCAAGTTTTTCGAGCCTATGCTGCAGGAACTCGCAAGAGTCTAAGTCAGCCACTACGCTCATCAGGTGAGAGGAGTCAAGGGTATAACGTGCCGGTATTCCTACCTGGACTGTGAAGGTGAAGATAATCTCCTACAGTATATTCTCATTCTAAAATATGTGTATAACCGTGAGCAGAGCAGATTGCACCTCTCTCCCCTGGACCCAGTGTGAAATGTGGTTTTATAGCACTATTTGTACCTGCTAGACCACATAGTCAGCGCTGACTGAGCGCTAATTGAGTGGCCTAGAAGGTAGTGCCATATAACCGAACACTGTCTATCGCTTCACCAGTTTGAGTAATCGTCAGTGCTCGTTTTCATCTACCCTTGTGCAGAAAATGCTGGCGGAATTACGGGCGAGCATCCTGTACGATACAGGCGTCTTGGCAGAGGGGAATGTTGCCAACGACTATCTGAGGAGGTTAGCAGAGCACAGCAGTGACCACCACGATGTATGTCGTGACCACATCGAACACGGAGCGCAACGAAGCGCTGTGGATGTATTCGGTAGTAACATTTCTAACCGAACACAAAAATGCGGCTTTTCAACTACCAGGTGGGGGACGTTGGGGTATGCACGTATCATCCAGAAAAGAAGCCCAAACGATACTTGCGTACGTATCATCCAATATGAACCTCATCGTACATTTCATACGTACTCGTACGTACTGCGAATCAATTTACGAATTTCTAACCTACCTCGTCGTAAAAAGAAACAAACTTCACAATGGGTCATTCTTATCGGAGAGCTTTTTGTCCAAATTTTCGACATTTTTTGCGCGCAATTTTTCAATCTTCCATATTTTCCTGTGTTTTTTTTTCCAAATATTGGAATGTTAACGAACTTGATATTTTTGGTTCTGGAGAATTTCACGAAAAGTGACAGAACGCCTCCGTATGCTGATACATATCTCCAATTATTTCCAAACTTTGGAAATTATGGAAAAAAAATGCTCTCCGATAAGAATCAATCTTCCATATTTTCCTGTTTTTTTCCCAAATATTGGAATGTTATCGAACTCGATATGTTTGGTTCTGGAGAATTTCACGAATAGTGACAGAACGCCCCCGTCTATTCATACATATCTCCAATTATTTCCAAACTTTGGAAATTATGGAAAAAAACCCTCTCCGATAAGAATGAACCTAACAGTGATCGAAGACCCACCGTTACGAGTGCATACGCTATCCCCTCGCCCCGCGTGTTGCTGGACCCACAAAGATCCAGCGGACGATCCAACCACGCTTGCCCCATCCACGACCCCCCGCCGCTGCTGCTGCTGTCGTCGTGTGCACGCGACTGCTGTGTCACGCGACTTGTTGCCCTTGCACACTTGCCCTCCTTCGTTACTAGTACTGCTGCAGCAGCACCCGATTCCCCCCACGTCCGCTCCCTCGACCACTACCGCACCGTAGTCGAGTGCGCGCATCTCGTACGCGGCTTTCTCGACCATGCCACATGGGTGGCCGGGTGCACACGGCCTGGCTCACCATGCGACTTCACGCGAAAATGTGCAGATTTGTCTCCCATCCCCACAGCTCCTAGCCCCACCACAATCTCCCTGATTGGGGTGCGCACGTAAAATTTCGCACGACTTGTTATCCGTCGCGCCACTCCCCACGGAGGCGCCTACTGTAATGCTTCCACCGCAAGGCTTTTTCTTCTCCAGTTAGAACGCCGTCGTGTCTCCGGCATACTCCGAGAGCACCAACACAGCTTCCGCACCCTTTTCCACCGAGGTGGCCATCTTCCGCGGAAACGCGTTCCCCCTCCCGGCTCCAGATGCCAACGTCGGAGTGTTCCGACGCTGGCGTTAAAGCATCTCTCCCTGCTCCAACTGCGGTAGATAGTTGTTGCTGTCTACCGGACCCCATCTGCGCCATCATCTCGAGGATCTCGGTGTGATTCGACCGTCGACGCTCCTCAGCGTCTGCGGCCGCCCGCTGCAGCCGCTTGAGGGCGAGGCCCTGCTCTAATACCATCGCCCGAAGATCTTCTACTTCGTCACCCATGAGCCTAGGTTCTCAACGTCGCGAACTCTAGAGTGTCAATAAGTCCCAAGCGAAGAAAGATGATATTTCAGGTTTTAGTATTATTCTCCCGGCAGAGTAGATACAGATGGAAGTGGTCATGTGGGTATCACGTACCAAGTACACCCACAGAAGCAACCACCAAGTAATTCATAATAAGCCAATATACCGAATAGTCATGAAACCGTCAATATACTGAACAAGCATATTCGAACACATGTAGGCATCTAGTCGCAAACTGCAGCAGATGTAACGAATCAGCGGCAACCTTCGACTAGTTCGGGAGTACAACGTGGAATAGGATCAGCACTAGAACCAACAGCGAGGTCGAGAAGTGTAGTCAACGTCGAGAAGATACGTTTTCACCTTCCATGGTACCTCAAGCGTTGTATGTTTCTTCCGTTTCCCGCAATCTGAATGAATATACCAGGTATTCAACAGCAAACTTCATCATCGCGAGTCGCCGACAAGGAAATGTTCTCTGAAGCTTTCCACGCGTCCACATTGTGCGGGTATCCCCGATACCCTACAGCTCTCAGCTCGACGTCAAAGCGCGTGCGAGTGAACGCCAGCGTAAAGAATCACCCGGTGCACGAGGTCACCATAGACACTGCGTCGGACGTACCATGCATATCTGTAAAATTCGTACAGACGCACCCAACAATGAAGAACACTGAAATATTCGCGGTGCCGCCGGGAGCGATCAACCTCAGCAGTGCTGATGATTCGCCTCTCAAAATTTTAGGATACGTTTGCTTTCAGCTGACTTTAGGAGATATCACTCTTCCCGCTGAAGCGCTCGTATTGCCCTCTTTAGGGTCTGACTTTATGCCGCTGGACAACACCATCATGGGCGAATTTGAGGCCGTACTCGACGGGAGCACAGACGTATTGTTATTAAACAATCTAAAGTCAAGATCAAAGCATCTCACCGTAGATCAAACTTGACCGCACGTCCCGAGAACACTGTGTGTGTGTGTTCTTCACATTAAACAGTTCTTTCTACCTGTCGACATCCAGCACAACCAGTGTCCGTGCCGATTCTTTAATCCTAGAAGAGATACAAGTTCTGTGGTCACAAAGCTATGCCACAAAGATACTACGTTGCCACGTGTGCAGTATGCACTGCAGTGGGCAATGCAAAGCCATGTCATCATACTAGATACGACAGGCACGACATACGCAATCTATGAAATAGTGAAACGAAAAGAAACAATCAAAGAGAAAACAAAAACAAGGTAGACAAATCGAAAGAGAAAAAGAAAAAAATGAAAGCAAAATCTAGGAGAAACAATCTGTCGTCCCCCCCCCCCGCAGGCGAGGTGGCCAACCCTTGAAAAAGAACGAGCTGGAAAAAAGAAAGAAAAAAAAATAAGAAAAAACACCACTGCTTGTAAACAGAGTAAGCCAAAGAACCAAGGAAAAAAGTAACAAGGAAAAATAACAAAGGGGAAATAACAGGCAGACCAAAGCCCAAAGCACCTTCCAGGTGGCGGCAGCAGTTTGTGGTACGAGTAGTATAGCCTGGTACCTTGCTACCCAGACTGCCGTCTCCGCCCTGCGTTCGTCAACTATGCCCAGCCCCTTGGCGTCAGACAATACGAAACGAGCAGAGCAGGTTCGTCTTCCAACCACGCCACACGGCTCCTTCAGTACGGCTTATCAATCAGAAAAGGAAGAGGAAGAGAAAAAATAATATGAAAATCACGGAGAGTCAGCGCAAGAAAGAAGGAAAAAACAAAAACAAGAAGAGAAGACAAGGGAAGACCACGTTCGAACCAGCTGCACCGGTTGGTAGCACTAGTAGTATGGTCATGTTCTACTTTCTAGTCGACTTGGTGCCTTGCTACCCTGTCTGCCATCTCCTTCCTACTTTCGTCTACCGCCGTTTCCCTTCTACCCCTCCTGTTCCCCCCCCTCTCCGCATTCCCTTGGTCGGGCTTTCTGCCTCTTCTCCTGTTGCCCCCTCCCCCCCCGTTCCCTTGGGCACCCTCCACGGCGGATCCGCGGCGCTGCCTACTCATCTCAGCCTCAGCCTCGTGCCACCTCATCATGAACCGTTCGGCTGCTTCAAGGATCCCGGTACCACTTCCCCGCCTTTTTGGCTGCAGTGGACCACAACGCGGTCTCAACTCCAAACACCAAGGGGGCAACTTCCGTTGACCCTTCGGTGGCTCGGAACTCCCTAAGGTCTTCGACTATGCATCTATGCCAAGTCTTACACTGTCCGCCTGGTCTCGGGTTCCCCCCACCAGTTATCGTCCCGAACATTACCCGACTGGGTAATCGCTCCTTGCTTTGCCGTGCCACGCCCCCCGCAAAGAAGAGCCGCCGTTTACGAATGGTCGTTTCGATGCTCTCGCAACGTGTCATCTTGAGGGCCTTCGCGTACGAGAGGGTGGCATGGTCAGTACGAAGTCGGCGCTGGAAGCCAATGACTCGCAACAGGACTTGGTGGTGAGCTGTTCGAAGCTTGGCAAAGTGTTCCGCTCTGAGGGTCCACGTCACACACCCGTACAGCAGGGTCTCAATCACCTCGACCTTCAGCATTCGGACTTTAAGGCTAAGGGGGGCGGTCGTCCTATCATACAACTCCGGGCCGAACCGTTTGAGGCATGCTCGCATGAGGCGGATCCGTCGGTCAATTTCGAGCGAGAGCGCAGTGTTTTCGTGGATAACGCCGCCTAGGTATAAGAACTGGGTCGTCTGCTTATACCTCTGACCTGCCGCTTCGATGACGAGCGGTGGTGCGAGGGTTGTCCGGTCTGGTGTTTGTAGGACCATTGTCTCAGTCTTCGTTTCCGACACCGTGAGGCCTGCTGCTTCGAAGACAGTCACGATGACTGTCATCATTTTTGCGAGCCCTTCAGCCGACTTCGAGACAATTCCTGCATCCTCGGCGTACAACATGCCCCATACAGACCTTCGCACGCACGCCAATGGCTCCTCCTTCGCTGTTCGAACTACTCCAGCTTTACTGAGTTGGACCAAATCCCTTACAATGGCTTCGTCTTGGCTGAACTAGTACAACGTGTAACGCAGCAGCGAAGACCACGTTGAACAGTAACTGTGATAGTACACAACCTTGCCGCAGCCCCTGCGTGACATCAAACCATTCCGAAAGCTCGCCGTCATCAGTACGCACGCGAGCCCGCATGCCATCGTGGAAATTACGGATAATTCTCAGCATCTTGGTTGGTACGCCAACGCGTGTGAGTACCTTCCATAACCGCTCTCGGTCGACAGAGTCGTACGCTTTCTGCAGATCGATGAAGCACACGTATAAGAGGATTTTCCTCTGTCGTCCGAGCTCTTGCAGCCGGCGCACGACGAACATCATATCAATCGTTGATCGTGCGGGGCGGAAGCCGCAATGTTCCTCGGGGAGTAGTTCCTCGGTCTCGCCGTAGTTGCTGAGGCGGGACGCGACGATTTTCAACAACCCTTTGCCTGCGTGGACAACAAGCGAAATCCCTCTATAGTGGTTGTAGTCAGTTCGATCCTTCGATTTGTGAAGGACCTTGATGATCGCATATTTCCATTGCTGAGGGACTTCTCCTGTTAACCAAAACATTGACAAGGATGTTGTGAAAGCGCTGGGCGAATGCCGGGTGGTCAATTTTTAGGAGTTCGACGGGGAGACCATCTGGCCCGACAGCTTTCCAATTCGACATCCCCTTAAGTGCTTCTGTCATCTCGTCTATGGGTGGTTCATCTTCAAGCGACAGTTTAGGCGGTCGCGGTGGCAAGAGGTCGATGATCGTGGGATCGAGTTTCAGCGACTTCGTGTTCAAGAGTTTGTGGTAAAACCCCGCCCATCGTTCACGAATTCGCACCTTATCCCGTAAGATCGTACCATCCTCGTCCTTAATGAACTGTTCGCTCCTCGCTTTGGTCCCTTCCAATCCTACCGTACTCTTAAGGTACTTGTAAAAGCCTCTCTGGTCGTTGTTCGCTAGGAGTCGTTCGGTTTCGGCAAGGTACGCTTCGAAGTACGCATGCAGTCCTGCGGCAATCACCTTCTGTAGGTTCGCACACGCAGATCTCAGGGTCTTCCACGCGGTTCTGTCCCGGGGGTGGGCACGCAAGAATTGTCGTGCATCCTCCCTCGCTGTCCATGCTGGTATGAATGCGGCCAAGGTTTCGGCAGACTCACACCATCCATGTCTGCGGTGGCGACGTGCAAGGGGTGGTACCTCTTTTTCGACCGCATCGATAACAGCCGTTGTGAAAATCTCAACCATACCAGACGTATTACGGGGCTGGATAGGCTGGTTGAGAGTGGAGATGACCCTGGAGACTACTCGTTCACGACACTTTCCATCGGACATAAAGAGCTGCCTGTCGAACTCTCGGCGTTTTGTCGGTCTACGTATTTGTCTGTTGGGCGCAAAATGACCACCGAGTCGGACTTTGATTTACAAAATGTTGTGGTCTGAGTCAGCCTTAGCTGGGGCAGGAGGCTATGGGACGACTTTCGCATCTTGTACTCTAAGTCGATGGACGTGACGGGTTAGGATGTAATCATCCGCTCATGGTCATTCGGGCCGGTGCCGTTGTGAGTATGCGATATCCCACCCTTGCGCGTGCTGAAAAACGTGTTGGTGAGAGCTAACTTGCAATTGGTGGCGAACGACAGGAGCCGTCTGCCATTATCGTTACGAACATCACGTCCATACGCTCCCAGCACTCTGCTTTCATCATCACCGCACCCTTCCTTCCTCTGTCCAGTTCGCGCGTTGGCATCCATCAGTACAAACAGACACTCTTTCGTCGGGATTTTTTCCACCAAGTACTCCAGCTTCTGCCAGGAAATGTGTTTCAGTTCGGCGTCCTTGGTACAATCAGTTGGAGCATACGCAACGACGAGATTGACTGCCTCGCATTTGCCAGCCAGCTCAAAGCGCATAGACATTAGCCACTCGTCAACGAACTGATGAGTATACACAGACTTACTGCACAACGATTCCTTGACAGCTAGGCCTACTCCGTACAGCCCTTGCCTGGTGGCTGTTGTTTCCTGTCCTGAACAGAAAACACGATACACTGCCGCACGGAACGTCGTGCTGCCGGACCTCCGAGTTTCCTGCAGGCCAATGAAGTCACAGCCGAGTTGCCGTCCCTTCGCCAGTACACGCTCGTCATGTCCGTACCCGTTCTTCCCCTTTACAGCCAGGGTGCGCACATTGTAGGTCGCTACCGTCACAAGTGCCTCCTTCTGTCTCTTACGAGCCTCGCGTACTGCTTTCTTTGCAAGCCGACGTGAGGCTCGTCCTCGCCTCCTTTTTGTCTTATTTTGTTTATTTTTCTTCTCTATGGCGAAAGTGGCTCTCAGTTTCGTAGCCCGGTACGCGCCTTGGTTTCCGTTGGCTGGGTGCAGCCGTCCCAACCCACGCCGACAATCCCATCCTTCCTGTCGTGCATGTATACCCACGCTGTGGCCAGCCTCTCCACTCCACCGGCTGCCCACGTAGCGCTCTCTGCTGTGGTGATGTACCCGTCCCGCCTGAGGGATGAACTCCTCGGCGTCGGGGTTAAGAAGAAAAAACATCACCACCACCCCACGCGGTCCTTAAAGCGAGCAGGCCACCAGCCGGACCGCGCAAGGTTCCCTCCCTACCTAGTCCGAAGCTCTATGTTCGTGTGACTGTCGCTAGACCGCTGCAGGTCCTGGCGGACTTCCTCGGCCCATCTCAAGGACGGGGCATGCCGAAGCAGGTCGTAGGTTGCAACAGCTCAGTGCTCCGTAGTTACAGTTGATACTATCGTAGAACCCGTGTCAATATTTCGAGGACCTTTAACAATTTGGGAGAAGGGATCTTTAGGTTGGTAGGCTGTTCGGATGTTTTGGTTCCTGTTGGGATCAAGGTACGGGCGAAGACCCAACCCAACCCCTGACTCTAACCCTAACCCTAACCCTAACCCTAACCCTGACCCCAAACCGCAGCTGAAACGGGCCAAAACTCGCCATAAACGCGGCTACGCCGAGTTTGCATCGAACCCGGAAATTTCTCAGATGCGGGCGACGATTCCGAAGTGCAGACCACGCTACGCATTTTTCAAGTAAAAAACATCCCTAAAGATCCCTTCTCCCAGACTGCTGAACCTACTCAGTATTTTTGAAAAACAAGTGCTCTGTTCCTCCACAGAGTGAGATCGCCGTCCAGGTCCAATCAACCCAAGCACCAAAAAACACGGCGGCACTACTTGAACCGCGCATCGTAACCTTTGAAGAAATGGAATCTTCCGAAGTACTTGATGCTTTTCAACGCCTGATAGTACCTCGCACCGTTTGTCAGTGGTCCGCTGCTGATAAATCGGCAATTATACCAATCGCCAACCCGTCCCATCAATACGTATATTTGAAGCGGAATACGGTATTGAGAAGCATGGTTCTAATATCAGCGGTCCCCAACAAAACGATTAGTGCCATCCAAACTAACAGCAAGACAACTGAATCTACACGCCACGAACTGCGTGAAGCACTTACTAACGCGTTTAATAAGACCACGTTCTCAACACACCCTGGACAATAGGTTCGAGGTTAATATGCGATCGATAGGATCCTATTCCAATAGGAGGCCTATCGAAGCTTGTAACATGATCGATTGCCGGGCTTGAAAGCCTATTTGGGCCGGCAATAGGTACCGATTGGCGCTTTCAGATACCTATCGTTCGGCCAATAGTGCGTTGGAATCTATTAATAATATCCAAAGCTACTGCTGAAACAAATAGGTATCCATATGCATTTCCGGTAAGGTACTGGTCGAGCAATAGGGTGTTGACAATTAGGAACGCCCCCCATTGTCGTGGGCAATAGCACTCGGTAGGTATTGGCGCTACCCTATATTGATCATGACGATAGCTATCGGTAGGTATCGGCGCCAACCTATTGAGTCATCGGTTTGTGTTTACCCTATGCTATTGTTCATGTCGATAGGTACCGGTAGGTATTGGTCCTATTCTATTGTTCGGGACGATAGGCATCCATAGGTATTGACTTAAACCTATTGTTCAGGACGATAGGCATCGATAGGTGTACCCCGCGTGCTATTGCTCATGGCGATAGATAAAGATATGGAGTCAGTTCACCATCCCATTGTTCGGACGATATATGCATCGATATCCGTATGTCTTTACACCTATCTTAGCTTTTCGGCAGTAGATATCGACAGTTTCTGTGCTATCTGCTGTTCTGGGCGATAGGTGTGGTGTATAGACCTTTTCATCATCACCGTGTATATAATAGTGATTCTGACAAAAACTCGTTTGCGCCGTTCTACTAGAATTAGCCAGTTTTGGTTTTGTGTCTCCCTTTCTTTCGTCCTTGTGCCTGCTAATGTAAGGCTCGGGCTCAGAGTATTTTTTTCCGTCCGAGCTTTGGCTCTCATGCACTCAATGATCATATCCATTAGATATCTTCGCTTGTTTCCCTTTCTCTTCATTCGTTTCATTCTTCTGTTCTGTTCTTTTTTTTTTCAGTGTTTCTTTGGTATTCCTTTCTGGTACTTAGGTTGATGGCGTATGTATGGCGTCGTTCCTGTCGTACCCGGGACGATGTCACGGTATCGCGTCGCCTAATGCATTATTAAGACGTACATCATCTCTGTGTGGTACAGGGAAGTTTTGTGACCACCACAGAGCTTGTATCTCTCCAAAAAACGGTTTGCTGCATGTCGATGAGTAAGAAGAGTGAACACACACCCGCAGGATGATTCCAAACTGCTCTGAATACCTCCACCCTCTTCCTAGCTATCCATGTGACCAACGCTTAAGTCTTGCCGGGCAACCCAAAGTTTTTTCCCGGATAGGACGTTTGACCACCATCACATTGTTTCCGGCGGCAGGTCAGTGGTCGCGGTGGGGTATGTTGCGGGGCAAAGAATAAAAACAAAATAAGAAAAGGATTAAAAAATACTATTGCAGCGGTAGACATGCCCATCCAATTTGGGGCCATTCCATTGTTTCAGGCGGCAGCTCGATTGTCGATCACGTGTTGTTGTCGACAGGATATATTTCGGGGCAAAGAAGAAAATATTGAAAAGGAGTAAAAATGCTATTACTGCAGCAGCAGTGGTGGTGGTATGTATACGTACTAATATTAATAGTCATATCACTATAATTAGTACAAGTCAAGTCGCCCCGGTGGTTCAAGTGGTTAACCTCGAATTCTACTTGCTTGAGTCCTGGGTTCGAGCCCTAGGAGGGTCGGACTTTGACTTTATTTGCAAAATAAAAAAAAGGTATTCAATTGTTGAGAGCGCCTTGCAGCGTGGGTAGGCACAATTCGATGCGAGTCGACGAGGGAAGAAAAGGCTGAAATCTTCTCGCGATAAAAATGAAGGCACGTACCGTAGCGGGAAGGGGGGAGAAGAGCCTGCTATGTGACCCCGGATCTGAGTTACGAGTTGGAAGGAGAGAGAGAAGAAGATGTGCGAAGATAATGAATGGGATGGAAAAAAAGAAAAAAGAAAAAAAGGATGTATACGTACAATAGTGGTGTTTTTCTTCTTTTCTATTAATAGCTTTTTCCAGCTCGTTCTTTTCAAGCGTCTGCCACATCCCCTGCGGGGGGTGGCACGACAGTTTGTTTCTTCTTTTTCCTCATTTTGTTTCTCTTCACATTACTTGTATTCATTGTTTTTTCTTGTTTCTTTTTGTTTCCTTTCGTTTCTCTGTTTCATAGAATTTGTATGTCATGCCTGTCGTTTCCAGCATGATGACATGCCACTGGGTTGCCCGCTATACTCCTGTGCTTACTGCATACGTGGCAACGTAGTATCTCTGTTGCGTAGCTTTGTGACCACAAAACTTGTGTCTCTTCTAGGATTGAAGAATCGGCACGGACACTGGTTGTGCTGGATGTCAACGAGTAGAATTAACGGTTTAATGAGAAGAACGCACACACAATGTCCAATATCTTACGGCGGTGTCTATCTAACGGTATTTGTAGATATTCCGATACTCTGTCGCAGGGCATCCGTACGTACGTATGTATGTGATCGTCGGAGGACGGAGAGACGGGGGAAACGATTCTGCTGTCGGATAGCAGAGGAATCGTCAAGAACCCGGAAAAACCAAACGAGTACATAAAGGTGTGGTCGTTGACCGACGAGCCCCAAGAGAGACGGCAGACGTGGCGAGGGATCTCCCCCCACAGCAACACAATTAGACACACCCGGAGCACATATCACAGCTCAACCGCTGTGCGATGAGTAGTAGTAGTGATGGTGATGCGCTCGTCGAAGGCAGCGGGTCAGCAGCATTGCCACCAGCGCCACCTTCAAGCGGACAGTTTCAAATATCCGATTTCTTGGATGGTGACGACCAACAACAACAGCAGATGCAGCAGGTAGCACCCCAACTTGGCTTGAATGCACAAGTGGCGGGTCTGGTTTTCCAGCTAACGTCCCAGAAGCCGTACGAGAGGCCGAACGAACTTGCGCCCCCCCCCCCCGGGTTATACATTCGCTGCGATCGGCACCAAACGCAACGAGCACAGTATCACAGCCTTCTACGGCGTGAGGTTGGAGTTTATTCCGCCTAGCGGCGAGCGCGTCCCGGCAGGCAGGAGGAAGCAGAAGTGGGCTTGCCTGGGAAGCAACGAGTGTCGATGGCAGAGAAACGTGCTAAGCATGAACTCAGACTCAATAACAGGGGCTGCGGGCACCAAGCGGTGAGTTTCGCGCCTAAGTCTTGTTCTTGTGTGTTTTGTATACGTGTGTTGCGGATTTAATCTTGTGCGACGTGGGATAATACTTTTGTTTTTCAGATCAGAACCGCAAGTGCGAGGAACATTTTGTTTTTCAGGATGACGGAGAAAGGAAATCGACTGGAAGGGAATGGCAACGAGTGCACGCGCAAAGGAGCGGGTGGATTGGGCCAAGGCGATGAGGCGGCCATGAAGGGCGGCAGGAAGACGGTGCATGGAGACCCATGATCTGCGCGCACACCATCATCACGAGAGGAGCGGTCATAGTTTGTTTCTTCCTGGTATTGTTTTTCACGAGGCAGAATGGTATCTACCGGTACTTGTTATTAACGTCGTCACTGGTCTTTGTAGCTTAACGAGTTGTATGCCCTTATGACATGGGGGATAACCTACGCAATTGTCAGGGACGTGGTATCATAACTGTGCTGCACCTTTTTGTGTCAGACAATCCAGGAAGAGATAGCGATCGTTGATATTCGTGTGGTAGTAAGGTTCGATTGCTCCTTTTTTCACTGCATATCCACGAGTCTTCACTCTGACAGCACTCCAGATAGCAGGCAGGTGTGTTCTTCTTTCGTTTTCACGACTACCGTGCGTTTCGTACGGTGCAGGCAGCACTTCAGACAGCGTCCGCTGTAGTCAGCCGCCACGAGTTGGTTAGTGGTGGGAACGGGGGTACTCTATGTTATGGTTGAGAGGATATACCCGTGGCCATGTTAGTTCAGTTTGCACATTGGTTTTAGCTCGTGGGCGCTTTCTTCGTCTCGTGTATTTTGAGGCAGCCGAATTTTCGTTTTTTTTTCGTTTTTCGGATCTTCCTAGGGCTCCAGCACCTTTTGTGTGACCACGGACTCCTTCGTCAGAGAGTTAATGTGAGAACAACAACAACAACTGATATGTAATGGTGACTGAAAATATTTATATATCAGACTGCTCTTTTTTTTGTAGCCCCATACAAAACGAACATTGACTTGGTATTACTGTAGTATTTTGTACCTCGATCCCGATCATATGTTGTTTTTCTGTTCTGCTCCCCTGCGAGAAAAATACGGGGGGGTGGTGTGTAATCGTCAAGTACATAAGTGTTGGGGTTGCCTTGCCCTGCATTGCCTATTGGACGGACGCGGTGATCGACAAAGAAAGCGCCAGGCCGGGTGTGCTGCATTGTTGAACAAACACAGGAACCGCCAAGCACTGGAGGAGAAGGATGCAGTGCTGAAAAGCCAGGTGCTCATAGACAACCCGAACCGGTACCATCAACTGCAGTTCGTGAAGAGCTTTATTGCTCATGCTGCATGCCCGTTCAGCATCGCGGAGGACCTCCGGATCCGGCGCTGTCTGTCGCTGTTGTGCAAGCTCCAGGTGGGTGGCCTTCACAACAGAGCCGCGAGTGTGGGTATTATTACGTTTTTCAAATAGCTCTTATACCCTGGATAATACCCTATTAAAAAGGCTATTGGACGTCAAATAGGTTGAAAAAAATGAGCATCGATACCTATTGTGTGTAAAAGTGCCTATCGATAGGTGCCTTGGGTACCAACAGGGTATGCAGGTTTTTCCCAATACGCTATCGATCTAACAATACCTTGATATCCCACTCAACCGATACCTATTGCTGCAAGCGATAGTTATCTATTGATACCGACCGATACCTGTTGATGCAAGCGATTGGAGTCCATTGATACCGATCGATACCTACTGACTGCAAGCGATAGGTGTCTACTGATACCGACCGACACCTATTGTTGCAAGCGATAGGTTTCTATTGATTCAAACCGATATCTATTTGTAGCAAGCGATAGGTTTCTATTGATACAAACCGACACCTATTGTTGCAAGCGATAGGTTTCTATTGATACAAACCGACACATATTGCTGGAAGCGATAGGTTTCCATTAATTTCGACCGATACCTGTTGCTGCAAGAGATAGGTTTCTATTGATAGCGATCGATACCTATCGCTGCAAGCGATGGGTGTTCATTGAACCAGGCCAATAGCTATTGCTTCAAGCGTAGCTATTGCTTCAAGCGATAGGTGCATATTGATACGGACCGATGTATTTAGCTGTTGCTGCTAGCGATATGTGTTTATTGATCCATGTACGAGTGCAAGCGATATCTGTTACAAACTGTTTAACTACTACGAGTTGGGTTAGACGCGTCGCCCCAAACCAAAAGTCGTCGGCCACGACTGCCGCACAGTACAGCAATTCGATCGTTACATGTTCGGTATCGTACTGGCTGCCATTGACAGTGGAAGAGGGTGACATACCCAGTTTTGTTTGGTAAGGCCTAAGGCCTTGCGTTAGTACCGAACCATGCCCCGACCAGTCGGAGACCTTTAAAGATAAGTATAAATAAACAAAAGCCTCACGTTTGTTTAGTGAGCAAGCCATTTATTTCCAGGTTGTGCAAGGCATAGTCCGTAAAGGTTTGGCGCAGTCGCTCGAACAGCTGTCATGCCATAGTGTACCGCCAAATTCGAATCTACACTGAATTTAAGTCATTACAAGGTGATGCAGTACAAAGTTCAACGTACTAAAGTCAAAATGTCCACACGTTTTCAATACGCTGAACATTTGCGCGCGTACTGTAGTGTCCCTGCCAAATGTTGCTAGGTGTGTTTTCGCTTGGAATGTAGGCGCCGTGAAAAGATCTATTCTAGAGGCACCTTCTCTCGTGGTATTACTTTTGTTTGATTCAAGAAAAACGCAATTTATGGTATTTTGTTTTAATCAACAGAGGGTAGATGTATCAGTCAACAGAAAAATATCAGGAACGCTTTGCACCCACACTTTCAGAGGAAAACGCGGGTAAACCTGTAAAATACAAAAAGCGCACGGAACAAGAGCCAAGGAAAAGTATGCAAAAAGTATAACGATAACACTTCCATCAAAATTGGCGCGTACTCCAGTAGTTGCCCCCCAAAACGTGGGTTCAGCACACGGAGCTACACCCAACCCTTACAGCACACGGAGCTACACCCAACCCTTACACAAAACTAGACGATATCAAAACTTGTTGCGAGAACAAAATATGTCAATGTTTTAAATGGGCAACGGGTCGGCAGGGGCTAATAAAACGCGTGTGCCAAAAATCAGAAACCGTCTCGAAAAAGCAGCATGGCGTATTTCGATTCTTTTGGGTGTATTTTGGGTGGTGAGCTCAGTCTGTATCCAAAACAACTACAGGCAGTAGTTTGTAACAGATGCTGTGTTCGTGCTCTCGTACCTGATGTGTTCGTTTTTCCATCTCGTGTTATCGTACCATGTTCTACTGCTTCCTTCGCAGTCTGTAGTTGTTTTATTCACAACCTTTGCCTTTCCTTCCCCCGCCCACTTTCTATGATCTTGCGTCGCGGTGCAGACCCCCCCACCCGATGGGAAACGAATGTCGCCGACTACTGGCGTCTGTACGGAAAAGGAGTTCCGCTGGCGCTTCGAGGAGATGCGCAGACGGTGTTTGGCTGCTCGGTGTCGGCAGGCGTAATGGAGCGGGATTTTTGTATCGCAGATATGTTCATGCCTCGCAAGCGCGGCTCGCTTGACCCCGCTTATTTAGAGATATCGCTCTTCTTGCGAGTGCAGTATGATTACATACCTGACGACGTCCCGCGGCTGTCCGACGGCGACACCAAAAAGGCTATCCCGGAGCGATTCAAGGACGAGACAATGCTGGATGACGTGAAGGTGTTGTACTGTGTACCTGATGAGGAGTCCGATGGTGACGAAGACGACAGGGATAAAAGCCTCGAGTGGGTGCAACCGGTAAGACCGGAGCCGACGAGCCACGAGGGCGAAGGGGCCGCAGCCGAGAACGGTGGAGAGGCGTCAAGCCGGGAGGATTAAGAGTGTACAGCCCGGAATGGCGGACAGACCGTAGGTGCCAGCGGCTCCACAGAGGACGCGCGTGGACTGCTTGTTTAGTCGGGTCTGTGCTTGCAGCTTTCATATGTAATTGCAAGTGAAGCACAACGGTAAAAGGTGTTTTTGCACACTTTCAAACAATGGAGCTCGTCAATGGGCACCAATTGCGGGCGTAAAACGTATGTTTCGGGGGCGAGCATGACAAAAAGTATCGTTGATGTTATTTTAGGGCAGGGCCCATCATTTCGAGTTCGCCACGGTCGCCGTGACTTCGTGGTTTGGCCGCCTAGCCGCGTGTTCTAAAAGCGGCGGCATTTAGTGTCTTCCTGCTGAACGAAAACGGCGACGCAAGTCCTGCGTGTACTAGGCCCTCTTGTGTCGTGTTCGTCTCTTCGAGTAGTTTACTTGCAGGCAGGTGGTCGACCTTTCGAACCTTCCATGCCTTCATGTCCGCGCACCTACTGTACTATGTTGCACTCATTGAGTTGAGTCCTTTGGGAGCAACCTTTTTTCGTCTATTAAGAGTGATTCGATTGGTTTTCAGCTTTCTGTCGTAGGTAATACGCTTGAGAACATGCTTGTAGGTACAAAGCTCGCATTTTAGTCGAAACCATAGGCATCGGTCGACAGTTTCACGTACCATTCAATCGTGAATTGGCATTCATCGACAAAGCACAACCAAATTACAGTAGTCAAAGCAATGGGTATCGATCGACAATTTGACATATCTATAGGCCCAGTCAAGAGGCATCGGTCGACAAAATGTGTCACCTATTGGTCATGTCAATAGGGATCGAGCGACAAGTGTATGCTCAAATCCAAAGGTACCGATGGACTAAGGTTCATACTTATCGGAGAGCGTTTTTTCCAAAATTTCCAAAGTTTGGAAATAATCGGACATATGTATCAATAAACGGAGGCGTTCTGTCACTATTCGTGAAATTCTCCAGAACCAAAAATATCAAGTTCGTTAACATTCCAATATTTGGGGAAAAAAAACACAGGAAAATATGGAAGATTAAAAAATTGCGCGAAAAAAATGTCGAATTTTTTTTAAAAAAAGCTCTCCGATAAGAGGGGTTGCACGTTTTGGGCCAAAGGTTTCAGTTCCATTGACTTCCTCAAGGCAGGAACTACCAGCTAGGCAGGATGAAATAACTACGCGTATATTCGTTTTAGGACTAGCGCATACAAGTTCTGGTCGGGTGGCACGAACGACTTTCTTCCGGCAATTGGTTCAGGTGATAAATTGGCCTCTTAATGTGAGGGGCTCAGGAACGTTTGGTGCACCCCTACTGTGGGATGGCTGATACCTATTAACCAAATCAATAGGCATCGATTGGCCAAATGGGATACCTATTAGTCAATTCAGTAGGCATCGATAGACTAAGTGGTGAAGTCGAATCAATAGGCATCTATCGACCAAGTGGTATATTTTTACTTTGTACCAAATGGCCGTTTTTTCCGGAATAGTTCACTTTTCTCGTTTGGCCGCGGGTCTTTTCTCGTGCTTCCTGCTGCAGGGCCCGCCGGGGGGTGACGTGGACTGTACGGTGCAAGCGTTGGCTCCGACCGAGCTCCGTGGCCCATGCCCTACATGGTCAAAGTCACTTGACCCAGCAAGCAACTCAGGGGATGGGGTCCCACCTCCGGAAACCCATCCAGGGGCTTGAAAGCCTACCCGGATCTTCGTATGTTTTATCTGGAATAATTTTGTTTTTCCCACTTCTTGCTGCAACTGCAACAACACACAGCGATGCTTCTCGAAGTCGTGCTGCTCGAGCCCATGCTCGAGCAGTACGCAGCAGCAAAACAGCAGCAGCAGCAGCAGCAGGCGTTCGAGTGCTGCTCGAGTCGAGTGTTGCTCTGCTGCTGTTGTTGGTGCTTTGCTCGTGATTGCTTGTCCACGACGTGCTTGTGTTTGTCTCGTGCTGGTTGCGCTTGAGCACTCGAGTGATCCTGGATCGTGGTCCCGTGTCCTTTTTTATCGCGGTGCAATAGGCCTTGCATGGAAACCTACTCATGCTCGTGCGCTCGAGTGCTGCTCGAGCAGTAAGCAGCAGTACAACAACTGCAGCAACAGGCGTAGGAGTGCAGCTCGAATCGAGTGTTGCTCGAGTGCTGCTGAGTATTGCTGCTGCTGCTGAGTGCTCGTGTGTTTGTGACTGCTTGGCCACAAAAAAATGAGAACACGCTGTATCTACGACGTGGATACCTGGTATTATTATTATTTTTGTACAGTAAATAGTATGTATCTTGGTGCAATTCATCGTTTATTTGTCTCATCTTCATATCACGTATTGCGTTGCCTGCGATAAATAGTCGAGCTCATGCTCGAGCAGTACGCAGCGGTACAACAACCGCGACAACAGGCGTACGAGTGCTGCCCGAGGCGAGTATTGCTCGAATGCTGTTGGGTGCTGCTGCTGCTGCTTCCGGGTGTTCGTGTGCCCGTGACTGCTTGGCCACGCTGTGCTCGTGTTTGTCTCTCGTTCCCGTTGTGCTTGAGCAATCGAGTGATCGTGGTCTGCTGTCTATTTTTTGCGGTGCAACAGGCCATGCTTGGAAACCTACTCAGAATGCTCGTGCGCTTGAGTGCTGCTTGAGCAATACGCAGCAGTACAACAACAGCAACAACAGGCGTACGAGTTCTGCTCGAATCGGGTGTTGTTGCTCGAGTGCTGCAGAGTGTTGCTGCGGTTGCTGCTGCTGAGTGTTCGTGTGCTCGTGACCGCATGACCACAAGACATGAGAACACGCTGTATCCACCACGTACATACCTGGTAGTTTTTGTTTAGTATCTCGGTGCGATTCATCATTTATTTGTCTGGTCTTCGTACCACGTATAGCGTTGCGTGTAAAAGTAGTGGTGGCGGAGTGTTCACTGCCCTTTGTACAATGTGCCCATGCCACGCAGTTTGCTTGTTATTCTGCTGCTCATGTTGTTGCTGCCGCTACTGCTACTACACACAATCGCGGTCTAGCTGCTACTATTGCTGTTGCTGGCACAGATTGCTTTTCTTGTGGCTGCCCTTATCTTATTTTTGCCCGTGCCACGCGGATGCTTATCTTGCTGTTTTTGTTGTTGCTAAACATGCTGAAACAAATGAGAAGTATCCAGCTTTTACAGATCCTCCAGATTATACAGAAATCCTGCAGATCATACAGATCCTGCAGATCGTACAGACCGCATCTCGGTTAAGGTGTACAGATCATATCACACATATTCCGCTAGGGTAGATCATGCAGATCCTGCAGATCATACACATCCAACCCGGTAAATATGAACAGAACGCGCAGTATCTAGACCCCACTCAAGGACATATATGTGTAAAATATCCGCCTCATACAGACCCATCCCGGCTAAGCATGATGCAAACATGTTACAGCTGCCTCATCTTGTGCCGCTATCGGCTCGGTCTCACCACGATAGCCAGCTGTTGTCGTTCGTTGAGAGAGTCCTCATGGGGATTTCCTCCGGACCTCGCTCCTAAATCCTCTCTGGCCACGGGGTGGCCAGGCGCCACGAGAGTTGAGTGTTGGTATTGCTCAGCGAATGCGACGTGGGATTAACCGGCATGCACGTGATGGGCAACTGACATGGACGTGGCGGGCAAGACTCATGCACGGTGTGTGAAGAAGATATGGTTTGAAATGTTTCTTTCGTTCTTTGGTGGGATTGACTAACCCCAGTTAGGGCCACAGAGCACCCGTATCGACCATTACAGCCGATACGGGGTTTCCATGACCCAGACAATGGCCTCCCCCGCCGGGGACACTCCATTGTATACCTACATCGATATGACAGCGAGCCATCCTACGGCTTTATTGCTGTCTCACACGATGCCCCCTCCGTGCGTCACTGGTCAGGTCAGTCGACGTACATCACGGAATACCCTGTCGCCCACCTGGGCGACTCCTGGAGCCCGTAGCGCTGCAACACCCCCCCTGCCCGACGCATAACTATCGTCGGTGCCCAGCGGGTATCCCGTCCACTACCCGGTAACAGCGTGGGCAACTCTTCCTATATATCCCCGACGAACCGGCTGCCGCGTCCTTCCTTATCCGTTCGACGATTAAAGAGCTTCGGCCACGTACGGACATCCCCGATGCTCGTGACGCGGCTCCTACGCCTTCCGCTTTTCCTTCTGACGGTCGCTGCTGTTGTTTCGGCTTTTGCGACGGCTGCAGTTGCTGCTGTTGCTTCCGTTGCTGTTGCTGCTGCTGCGGATGACCTAGTTGCTGCGCCTGGTGCTGTTCCACCTCTTCCTCCTTCTTCTCCTGCTGGGCCGGCTATTTGCGCTCCCTCCGCGGCGGCGGAGGCGGTCGACCTGATTGCCCCCCCGTCCTGCGGGTTGCCGTTGCCGTGCTCGGTTGCTGCTACTACGGTTGCGCTCCTGCGTGGCGCTCCTGCTTCGGCGGTGGTGGCTGCTACGGCGGTCACGACTGCGAATGCGGCTCCGTGCATCTAACTTGAAAATGGTACGATGCTTTAGCATCCTTTGCCGCTTATGTAACCGGGTACACACAAACCTACCCGACACCTGATCCGGCGTACTCTCATAGACGCTTGATAGCTCAGACCGGGCTGCTCGACGTAAGTGATTCGCTACCCCCCGGTCCAATGCTCGTGCGCCCGATTTGCGTGGATGCCTTCCCTTCCGCGCTTGCTGGCCGCCTCCCTGATCAAGACCCTGTTACCCCCCAGCGTCTGCTCACCCGAGGAACTCCTTTGAGTTGCCGCGTCGTCCCGCGCTCTTCTGGGGCTCTTTTTCCCCTGCTGTCTCTTGAGTATCCCTCTCAGCCTCCAGAACATCTGCTGCCTCTCCGCCACGAAACTGGACGAATTCGCGCCTCATGTGGTTCGGCCGCTCATGAAAGATATTGAATTCACGCCTCATGTGCTCCGGCCGCTCATGGAAGATATTGAGTTTGGCTGCCAATACCCCAACACCAGCTGTGCTATCGAGGATTTCGTCGAAACTCATCTTTGCAAGCTCTGTGTGTAACTTCGCTCAGAAACGTTTGGTGCACCCCTAGTGTGGTCGTTTGAAGATACTGACGTTTGACTCCAAGTAAGCAAGTCGTTGGAAGCTTCAGACGTTCACGCCACCCCCTCAAGTACTGACGTGACTCCGAGTAAGCAAGTCGTTTGAAGGAACTGACGTTCACGCCACGTTTGAAGGTACTGACGTGACTCCGAGTAACTAAGTCGTTTGAAGGAACTGACGTTCACGCCACGTTTGAAGGTACTAACGTGACTCCGAGTAAGTAAGTCGTTTGAAGGAACTGACGTTCACGCCACGTTTGAAGGTACTGACGTGACTCCGAGTAAGTAAGTCGTTTGAAGGCACTGCCGTTCACGCCACGTTTGGAGGTACTGACGTGACTCCGAGTAAGTAAGTCGTTTGAAGGCACTGACGTTCACGCCACCTTCACGCCACCCCCCAAGTACTGACGTTACTCCGCGTAAGTAAGCCGTTTGAAGGCACTGAAGTTCACGCCACGTTTGAAGGTACTGACATGACTCCGAGTAAATACGTCGTTTCAAGGCACTGACGTTCACGCCACCTTCACGCCACCCCCCCAGCCCGAACAGTGTCCACTGGTGAGACCCTTTCGTGCTAAAACTAATTCATGAGTCCTCAAACGTCATTCATCCACCACCACTTCCAGATCGTACCCCTTGTATAGCGGTTTTCGTGAAAGTAGTTGTAGAAAGGTGGTGACAAACACCCCCTCAGCACGGAAACTACCTACTGCCTATTGGCACCCCATTCCCACCTTTCGCTTCGTGTCTCCAACATTGGGCCACTAATCTTGGAGAGTCAAATAGGAAGGTATCCTGCTCGGTTACACCATGCCTACAGCATGTTTTCCAGCATTAGTCATGCAATCTAGAATTCCTACGATCGTTCGTCTCCAAGCATCGGGTGCACAACAGGTGCGTGGTACGCTCAACCACTTCACGATCGCGTTCGCAAATGAAGGGAACCTTTAGTTTGGGCATTGGGCATATGTGGCCTCGCCTTTATAGAAGTGCCCTCCCAATGCGGGGACGAAGCACTTGGAAATTAGGGTCAACCTTATGTACATGTACAGCAGTGCAGTACTCAAACGGCGAAGATGCCCAATCGTCATTGGGAACCATGTCAGATACGTGAACAAAGTCAAGCTCGGTTGATTCTCCGATCACTGCGTCAGCGACTAAGACGGCGCATGAGTATGCGCGCTGGGGAGGGGCTTTGTTTTCCTATCGGAAACTACCACGTTTTCTCTCCTCAGTTTGATTTGCATTGTGTATCTCGTATCCACCGCTTAGGATGCACGTATTTGCTCTGGAAGAGCAGTCACCCTTGCTACAGGCAAAGCGCTCCGGATAGAGGCCAGCGCTCCGCGGTCCTTTCGGCACGAATGTGAAAAAAGCGCCTGTTTTCACGGTTTTCCAATATTCGAGCATGATACTATCAGGTAACTGTTCACGCATCCCCCAGTATTCGGGCGCTGTGATCACGGGATTGCAACTATTTATGTGTATGATCCCCGATTCTGTGATACAAACTGCCGTGTTGACATCCTGGTAGTCGATAATCTAGTGCCGGGTGGTTTGTAACTACCAGTACTAATATGCCCGGTGCCACTAGGTTGATAGGTTTTATTTATTCGTTCGTGTCGCATTGCTATCTCTCTTTGCTCTTGGACGGAATGCGTGCGTCGTGCCTGCCGTATCCAGTGTGATGTGATATCAGCTCGGTATGCTGAAGATACTATACATACTTTACAGCAGTCGGGATGAATAAGGTAATGCGGCCGTATGTGCTCCACTCGTACTCTGCACGTATTGTGTATGTGTTCTTCTCCTTAAACCATTCTTTCTACCCGTCGACATCCAGCACAACCCGTGTCCGCGCCCTTTATTTGATCCTAGAGAGATATATTTCCTGTGGTCACAAACTACACCACAGTCATCACAATATACGTGGATTTCTTGAAAGTTCCATATTTGCCAGCCGACAATGCACGTTGTTGTCCAGGGGTTCATCGTTCTAAAGGGTGGTTATGTACGCCCAAACGGCGTAAGGCTCGACATTGTTAGTGCCCGTTATCACCTAACCGAGCAAACGGCCCACGAGAGCATGCGTGTATTAGTACGTACGGCACCTTTCGCTTGTATCGACACCTGTCGGTTGCATTTGGTTTTGAAGACATTATGTGGTCAATCGCATGCAGACATTTATTAACGAGCATGCATGTGTGTGCGATCATGAAAAAACGAGCGAACATACGAGCACGAGCAACAGGCAAACGGAGCACGAGCAACGAGTATGCCTGCATGCATTGACCAGACAAGTATCTTCAAAGCCTTACGAAACAAACAGGCAGAGCACCATCGGCAGCGTGAATACATAACAGCATATCACACGAATCACCCTCCTACGAGGCAGGCAACACCGAAAACATGTGGATGTATGCATATAACGAGTATCCCATAACGTAGTACCAGGTACTGGTATGCAAGATGGAACGTGGGATTATAGAAAGAACACGATCACCTCATATCACAGTTTTGCAAACATTCCCATCGCCTGGGTTGTCCGTTCTTATTTCTTATAAATTGACAGACTAACTATGTGCGCGGAAGCTATAACATAGTATGCAAAATAGAACTCGGGATTATACAAGGAGCACGATCACCTCATATCACAGTTTTGCAAACATTCCCATCGCCTGGGTTGTCCGTTCTTATTTCTTAAAATTGACGGACTAATTATGTGCGCGGAAGCTATAACATAGTATGCAAAATAGAATTTGGGATTATACAAGGAGCACGATCACCTCATATCAAAGTTTTGCAAACATTCCCATCGCCTGGGTTGTCCGTTCTTATTTCTTATACTTGACGGACTAATTATGTGCGCGGAAGCTAATGAGTACCTGGTATGGTTGTTTCCTATGGCCACGTACCGGGTCAAAGGACCACGGAAAGCCAGTGGAATGCCAACGTACCGGGTGAGAAGACCCGAACGGGTGAAACAAGTGGAATTCCAACGTATCGGGGTACTTGGAGACCATAACAACCCGCTATGACTCTCGTTGTGCGCCCTCAGTTGTTTCAACGTAGCTACCCCCGAATAGTAACCTGCCGTACACTGCACAGCTGAACGGCTTCCCAACAACCTTACTTTGCTCCGATAGGAGGGGACACTCATCCCGTACGTGTGTAGGGGCGTGTGGGGCCAAAGTTAAACGTCTCCACGCTTGTGAAAGCAAGCGGAACGATGGACCCAAGGATCTAGAGAGCTTTTGCCGTGCGACCGTGTGTGTGTGTTCTTCACATTAAACCGTTCTTTCTACCCGTCGACATCCAGCATAACCAGTGTCCGTGCCGATTCTTCGAACCTAGAAGAGATACCTGGTACAAGTTATGTGGTCACAAAGCTACGCCACAGAGATACTACGTTGCCACGTGTGCAGTATGCACTGCAGTGGGCAATGCAAAGCCATGTCATCATACTAGATACGACAGGCACGACATACGCAATCTATGAAATAGTGAAACGAAAAGAAACAATCAAAGAGAAAACAAAAACAAGGTAGACAAATCGAAAGAGAAAAAGAAAAAAATGAAAGCAAAATCTAGGAGACACAATCTGTCGTGCCCCCCCCCCGCAGGCGAGGGGGCCAACACTTGAAAAAGAACGAGCTGGGGAAAAAAAAAGAAAAAAAATAGAAATAAAACTAAGAAAAAACACCACTGCTTGTAAACAGAGTAAGACAAAGAACCTAGGGAAAAAGTAACAAGGAAAAATAACAAAGGGGAAATAACAGGCAGACCAAAGCCCAAAGCACCTTCCAGGTGGCGGCAGCAGTTTGCGGTACGAGTAGTATAGCCAGGTTCTCCCTGCTAACCCGCCTGGTACCTTGCTACCCAGGCTGCCGTCTCCGCCCTGCGTTTGTCAACTATGCCCCATCCCTTGGCGTCAGACAATACGAAACGAGCAGAGCAGGTTCGTCATCCAACCACGCCACACGGCTCCTTCAGTACGGCTTATCAATCAGAAAAGGAAGAGGAAAAAATAATATGAAAATCACGGAGAGTCAGCGCAAGAAAGAAGGAAAAAAAAACCGCCAGTCCCATGAACGGTTATATCGATAGTGAGTGGTATGAATACTGTATATACTGTGGGTACATCCTCCACGTATGACATGTCGCCTTCGACTAAAAATCGTCATTTCTACCCAGCTTCATCACCGTAGTATGGCATGTATGAATACCAGATACCTGGTACTCGTGTACATACGGTGTGTGTGGTACATCCTGATATGTCACTTTTCAACGCGTTATCATGACTCGAAAAGAGGGGAAGAGAGTTGTACGAAATGGTCCCTAAGGATTTTGCCATACGGCCTAGCAGGTACCTGGTACGGTTTTACGGGAGTGTGTCGTCTTATATATAGCCTATAAACGCCTTTTATTGATGTTGTCAGAAGCATACATACTGCGAGCCACCCCCCCTGTATGCTTAACCGTGTATCAAGAGCTCACCCTGTTCGGGGCAGAAAAAAAAAACAAAAAAAACTGCAGGTACAGAGTACAGCAGTAGTAGTAGTAGTAGCAGCATGGTTCCCTGTCTTTTTTCCACATTACATGTACTATCGTTAATATTCATATTATTAGTCGTGTACGTACGGTAATGCAAGTCGTCGTATAATATGCCCTGGTATACCATCTTCTCAAATTTTTGAGCATCGTGTGAAACTGCGTAGTGTATAGACTACTGATGGTATTGTAGACGGGGATACGCTTGTTCTGTGTAATTTTCAAGTTGAGGCGCCTTTGCTCCAGGCAGCTATTACTCAGTGCTCGGGGCATGGTAGGTTATCGGTTCCTACGTACAACTTCAAACTTGGAACCATCTACGGAAGGCGGTCCTCCCGCAACGATATTTAAAAGTACTCCCTGTTTCGATACCAGCAGCGAGGTATACTTCAACAACAGCAGTTACATGTGACATGTGACCACGAAAATACTGCTGTCGCTCAGGTTGGGCTGATTATTAGAGTCGTACGCATACGTATTGCCATGGTAGTCTAAATGAATACCAGGTATAGCCGACCCCCCCCCTTTTTTTTTCTCGAGGAGTACCGCACAGCAAAATCGAGGGTCAGGACGGAGAGATTTGTGGCCTTCTTTTCTTTTCTGGTGCTGCCTTATCGTAAGTCTGCGATGGTGGCTACCTGCCGTGACTACTGTTTCCTGATACGTTGTGCATGGTCACTGCTATAAACAGCAGTAGTGCTACCCGAACATATGTACTCTATCGTAGTTTCTACGTGTATCTCTAGCCGCTGGCACCCATCAGGCTCCATCGTCCCGGATAGAACTCGGGGCTCGATACTTGGCCACCCATCAGATTCCATCCAGGAGAAGTTCGGGCAGAGACACTGATCCCACCAAGGGAAAAACTAGGGCCCCGATGCTTGGGCCTCATTCCGCCCAGGAGGACTCTCGGGCCCAGTTATTCGGGCCCTCGTTCCGCCCGGGAGAAAACTCGGGCCCAGGTGCTCGGGGCCAAACAATTCCCTGGGTACCGATCTCTCGTGTCCCCGCCAGAGCTCATGACCTTGCGCTCCAGTCTCCCCCTCTCTCTGTCATCGGCCTGGGTTCATCATGTTACAGCTGCCCGCGTCTTGTGTGCCGCTATCGGCTCGGTCTCACCTCGATAGCCAGCTGTTGTCGTTCGTTGAGAGAATCATCATGGGGATTTCCTCCGTGCCTCGCTCCTGAATCCTCTCTGGCCACGGGGTGGCCAGACGCCACGCGAGTTGAGTGTTGGTATTGCTCAGCAAGTGCGACGTGTGATCAACAGACAGGCACGTGATAGGCGATATTCATGCACAGTGTGTGAACAGGATATGGTTTGACTTGTTTATTTCGTTCTTTGGTGGGATTGACTAACCCCAGGTAGGACCACAGAGCACCCGTATCGACCATTACAGCCGATACGGGGTTTCCATGACCCCCGCCGGGGACACTCCATTGTATACCTACGTCGATATGACAGCGAGCCATCCTACGGCTTTATCGCTGCCTTACACGATGCACCCTCCGTGCGTCACTCGTCAGGTCAGCCAACGTACATCACAGAATACCCTGTCGCCCACCTGGACGACTCCTGGAGCCCGTAGCGCTGCAACACGAGAACAACAGCGCCGCCGTTCACCTCGCGCTAGGTAGGGTGCCGTTCGCCTACGCCGTTGAGGCGGGGAGCAGAACCGCAATGCGTGCGCTTGGTACTTGACAACGGCAAAAACACGGCCCGCGAGCCGCGAGTGCGAGTTGCGAATGCGTGAGCAGTGAGAAGGTGAGGAGTGTGTCCAACTCCTTCGTAACGATCCGGGGTATGTATGTTTATTTTGTTGTTTGTTTTTGCTCATCCCATTTATTATATGGTTTCCCTGGGTTTCCTCGTAAAAATTTAAAAAACGTCGTGAACGAAGGTCGTCTCAGTTATTTTCCGGCAAAATAAATCGTCGCGAGGGCAGCAGAGCTTTTGTTTGTGCGTATCTTACATACTATACTTACAGGCGTCGGACAGCATGTACGGACAATAGAACCACTTACTTAGATCAGAACCCCTGAGCGTTCTCGGTTGGCACATCCCTGGCCTCGCAGAGCTCCCACTTCGAAACCGCCTCCCTTCCTTACTTGCCGGACCTTTCCAGCGGTTCTTTGTTTTCTCAAATTATTTCTCTTGGCACTCTTGGTCCTTTCGTCCTTTTTCCTTCTTTCGTTTCGTGTGCGTGCGTGTACTCCGAGCACGGCACCGGAGAGCCCGGCGCCGTCGCGGGTGTCAGCGGGTGCTGGCGGGTAGATGGGGGGGTTGCAAGGAGCGCGGTCGCCGCTTTCGTGCCTAGGCGTCGCGTGTGCCTCGAGACACGAGGGATGCATGAACGGGCTCGGTCTGGCCTCCGTTTGTGATTTTTGATAGAGTTGTACGATATATAAGGGTCGTTCGGGCTTGCAAGATAATATTCAAGCGGTGTTTATTTTTGCGGTCACGCTGATTTTGAAAGATGGAGGTACCCAGTCTGAACAACAACATTGTCGATCTGGCGAACAAAGTAATGTGTGAAAACCACGTAATGAGCGCCCAACTGTTGGAGGTGTCTCTATTAGGAGCAGGAACGGTACCCCGTCACCAAAAGGGATGCATGGTCAATTGTGGACTGACTATGTCAAGCTAACAATTGAGACACCCCCTCCCCCTCCCCCAAAAATATAAAAATCAAAATAAACCACCTCCAGCGATGAAGGCTGTTTTTTTGTTTTTCTCCTCATCATTTTTCACTTTTCCAGCTTAACTCGTCGCAAGTTTTACCCTCAGCGATCTTCTGGACAAGCCGTGGCCATACTGTAGGTGTCGTCCCTTCTCTCCCCCCGGTACGTGCCTTTTTTTTTGTTCGGGCATGCGGCTCAGCACTTCCACTGCTCGTCGATTTTCATCGATTATTACTAACTCGCCCTCTCGCGCTTTCCGCTTATCATTGTTTTGCATGAAACGTCCCTACGGGTATGCACTCGGTGAGACTCGAACCCACCAAATTGATCTTAGTAGGCACGCGGACCACCTACCAAGCCACGCGGGGTGCCGGCTCATTAACACGCGAACAACGCATGCAAAATATCACCGTGGTTCGTTAGATGCCACCGGACTACAGGAAACCACCCCGGCGGGCGAAAAACAAAAACAAAATACGTGAAAACAATTCATCACCCGGCGTGGTCTAATGGGCCGAATACAGTAGTGTCACCCCTGAGCGTGCTCGGTTGGTGCATCCCTGGCCTCTCAGAGCTCCCACTTCCAAACCGCCTCATTTCATTACTTGTCGGACATTTCCAGCAGCTCTTTGTTTTCTCGGTCATTTCTTCCTTTTTTCTTCTTTCATTTCGTGTGCGTGCGTGTTCTCCGAGCACGGCATCGCGGGAGGACCCGGCACCGTCGCGGGTGCCAGCGGGTGCTGGCGGGTAGAGGGGGGGTTGCAAGGAGCGCGGTCGCCGCTTTCGTGCCTAGGCGTCGCGTGTGCCTCGAGACACGAGAGATGCATGAACGGGCTTTGTCTGGCTTCGATTTATGATTGTTGATAGAGTATGTACGAGATTATAAAGGTCGTTCGGGAGGGCAAGATAATATTCACGCGGTGCTTATTTTTGCGACCACGCTGAAGTTGAAAAAGGGAAGTGTGCAGTTTGAACACCAACGTTATCAAGCTGGCGAACAACTGCCACGGTGAGCACCGGGCTTCACGCGGGACGGGCGACGGGGCTGATTGTGGCGGAGAGTGATAAAAGCTTTACCCGGACCGAATCGGTAGCGAGGTGGTCGCGAGAGGGGCGGGCGGCGTACGAGGCTGAGAGAGAAGCTCTTCTGTGCGATTTTTTCTTTTCTTCTTTTCGACCGGGTATAAGGTGTTCCAATCAGGCAGAAAAATATTACACGAGAGGGGACGGGATTTTTTTTCCTTTCCAAGTTTTCGGTTTCGTTTTCATTGTTTTTGCTGCTGTTCCGTGCTGTGCTTTGCGCTTTCTTCGTACATACAGTACAGACCTAGAGCATATCGAAAGAAGAAAATAAGTACAGACAGTAGTACCCTACCTGGGGTGCATGTACGTACGTACGTACGTACGTACGACATCCGCGACGCGAAGCGTATACGCATGTGGCATCCAAGCTGACGTCAGAGCTGTTTTTTCCTGAAGCATGGCGGCGGGACTCTTGGCATTATCAAGTCGCCGGTTTGCAATTACGATCCTTGAAAAACCTAAACTCAATCGTGGACCTCTGTTCGGTTCGCATAATAATTTGATATATTTTTTTCCTTCCTGGGCATGCGTAGCGGGCGGCGTAGGCCGCCCGCGGAGCGAAGCGCCTTGTATTTTATAAAATGATGAAATACGTCAGCTGTGAGTTCGACTGATTACATAGTTGATACTCAACTTTGCAAGCTGCGTAATATGTCTCGTCTATATCCCGCTTTTACTGAATTTCCAAATTTTATGATAAGCCGTTCGCGCGTATTCTGTATGTATTCCCTTGTCAAGGATATAGGCCAGTGACTCCCCTGGATGCTGCCCGGGTCAACAGGACAAAATAGAATTACATACTTAGATCACAACCCCAGAGCGTGCTCGGTTGGTGCATCCCTGGCCTCTCAGAGCTCCCACTTCCAAACCGCCTCCTTTCATTACTTGCCGGACCTTTCAATCAGTTCTTTGTTTTCTCGGTCCTTTCGTCCTTTTTTCTTCTTTCATTTCGTGTGCGTGCGTGTTCTCCGAGCACGGCATCACGGGAGGACCCGGCACCGTCGCGGGTGTCAGCGGGTGCTGGCGGATAGAGGGGGGGTTGCAAGGAGCGCGGTCGCCGCTTTCGTGCCTAGGCGTCGCGTGTGCCTCGAGACACGAGAGATGCATGAACGGGCTTTGTCTGGCTTCGATTTATGATTGTTGATAGAGAATGTACGAGTTATGAAGGTCGTTCGGGAGGGCAAGATAATATTCAAGCGGTGCTTATTTTTGCGACCACGCTAAAGTTGAAAGAAGGAGGTGTGCAGTTTGGACACCAACGTTATCGAGCTGGCGAACGACGGCCGCGGTGAGCACCGGGCTTCACGCGGGGCGGGCGACGGGGCTGATTGTGGCGGAGAGTGATAAAAGCTTTACCCGGATCGAATCGGTAGCGAGGTGGTCGCGAGAGGGGCGGGCGGCGTACGAGGCTGAGAGAAAAGCTCTTCTTCTGTACGATTTTTTCTTTTCTTCTTTTCGACCGGGCTGCGGTGTGGGGAGATGGACTGTTGTACACTGACGAAGTGCGTTGTACAGTGCGATGCTCTCTGATGAAATGTGCTGATGTTCGTGGAGTTAGTGCAGTAGGCAGAGATCAAGAGTGTAGCTGAAAAGTCGTACCTGGTATAAATGTTTCTTCCGGCAGGTGGACAGATGTTGAGGGAAAACGATGAACTGAGGAGAGGGGGCAGGGGTGACCTCTCCTACCTTGCTCCTCTCGCCTTTCCAACTGCTCCGAATATATCGTTCCAATTCTATCCGTGCTCATGGGAACAGCTGATCTACCCTCTGCTATCTGTTGACCAACGTCCTTCTTGTGCCGAGAGGCAGAACAAGAGCAGAACTCGTACCTCTCTTTTACCCACATACCTTCTCTATCTCTCCTATGACCCAGCACTTACCCTATCAGCACTTCTCGGCACAGATTGCGTAGATCTCTCCTTCGTACTGCATTTGATTGGCCTACTTCTGTGCCTATTCTCTCTTCCTAGTTCTCCTATAGCTCACATTCAAACCAAGACAGATACCGTGAAGACTCGTTGGAGGTGCAATTCTCCAATATACAGGTCTAATTGACTACAAGTACCCTTGTTAAACATCCTAATATTTCCCACTGAAACCCTTACTTTCATACTAAAGTTCAATGAAACTAATACATCCATACTAAAAGCTAGAGGAAAACAATCTCACCACACTTGCCCCCCTAAGTTCATTGTCACCTCTCCATCTTAGGTGGTCAATGAATTAACCATGACCAGTCTGAGATTGTGGTACTCGTATTATTACTATAATATACCAGGTAGCAATTAATTGTTACTTAGAATTAGAGCCTTTTCAGATACCAGTTAGTTATACTCATCAAATCCTAGCACTAGTAATATTTTCTCAGTTTCCTATCTCATCTCGGCAAACTGAAATATCAGTCCCCATCGATAACCCATCCCCTAATACATCTAATGTGAGTGAATCCTCCATTATTAGACACTGACTCAGTACAGCAGAAAAACACTGTCCAAATCTGAAATACTTACCACCTTTCCACTCTTCCACGGGATATGTGATCGATCAGGGTGTATCACAATTGCTTGTTTCACAGGGTCGAGACTTACTAAAATTTTAAAGCCCATTTCCCTTCACTGCGATCATTAAATTCCGTACTGGTATTTTTCCTTCAAGTCTGGTTTTAGTGTTTTGACACCGTCTAAACCTACATTAACCATTCCTTCTTAATCTTAAATGGTACCAGGTATGCAAGAACTTCTTAGAACTCTTAGCCGTAACATGCACATGCCAACACCGAGTTCCTACTTCCTCGCTAATAGTAGTGAGCTTCCCCTCAGAAAAATGTACGTTGTATCTCTTCCCAAGGTCTAGCAGCTTGATGGTATGGGGTAGTTCTTTGCTTTCCGCATTCTCAGCTACCATCACTACTCGGGCCAGTTGCCAACCTGCACGGGATGTTTCGAAATAAATGTACGATCCAATAATGTCGCGTTCATATATTCTCGGTCTACCTCTGGTATCGCAGCAGACTTTGTACCCCTTGGCAACATATCTTTCACCGTTTGCACATGCTAGTGTGCGTTTGGCTAGTTGTACCCTGTACCTCCTATACCTAGCATTTTCTCCTCCTACTTGTACTGGTTCCCCGGCCCAATACCTAGATACCAAACTTCCGTACTGTTCTAAATCCGTCTCATGTTCCCAAGTTTTTATGGTAACTTCATCCCAACTACTAGTAAAATATTGGACTGCATTTTCCCCCCCGAAACCCCTAGAAATGCGGTGTTTAGTTATACGGGTGGGTGTGATACGATAGTGGTCCAATCCCATGCTAACATCTTCAGCAGTGAGATGAAAAGGGGGTGAACGCTCTGAATACTTATTATTCAAGACATAGCTGCTCATTGCCCATGGCAGGAATTTTGGTCCTTCCTCTCCCTCATTGTCATGTGGATTATAACACCTTTTACACCTATACTTGGATACTCTTGCATTGATTTCCCTGCCTGGTTCGTCTTTCCGAACTTCCACCAAAAGCAAATTAGGGCCAACCTTTTTTCCATCACCAGTCACTTGGGGTACCTGGACCAATGAATAATATTTTATAAGGTCCTGTCCAACATTGAGCTAACTTTGCAGTCAGGGCAAATTTCTTACTTCGATAATCAGCCTCACTTGTTTTTAAAACATGTTGTCCGCCTCCGGAAATAGTACTCCTATCATCATAAATCCACACCCAACTCCCTACTTCATACTTACTTGGGGCGTCGATTTATCATCACAATTTTTGTTTCCGTTGGCTGCTTCATGTCTGGCTTTTATCAGTCTATCTTCCTCCTTAACCAACTCATAGGCTTTCACTTGCCTGTCTCTCATTAATTCTAAGTAGTCCTACTGGTCCTGTTTCAGACCCTGGTGTCCTTTTACTCCTTTCCCTTCTAATATCGTCATAGGTAGCCTGGGGTATCGGCCAATGTGTACTTCGTTCGGAGCCAATCCAGTCCCTCTACTGACGTTATTGTTGTGTGCTGCTACCGCATGTAAGGATTCAATTGTTGAGAGCGCCTTGCAGCGTGGGTAGGCACAATTCGATGCGAGTCGACGAGGGAAGAAAAGGCTGAAATCTTCTCGCGATAAAAAATGAAGGCACGTACCGTTGCGGGAAGGGGGGAGAAGAGCCTGCTATGTGACCCCGGATCTGAGTTACGAGTTGGAAGGAGAGAGAGAAGAAGATGTGCGAAGATAATAAATGGGATGAAGTATGAGCACTTCATCCCAGTTTTTCTGGTCATCAACTACCAATATGACAACATCTGACAAAGGGTGTGGTTGAATCTTTCAACCATTCCGTTCGTCTGTGGATGATAGGAGCTTGTGAATTTCTTAACTGCTCCCAGCGTTTCATATACTGCTCTGCTAACCTGGGATATAAATTCGGTGCCTCGGTCTGACAAGAACGTGTGGGGGCATCCCCATCTCGGAATATAATCATCTACTATCCGTGAGGCACATCCCCTGGCAGTCTTCTCTTCTCTGGTCATCGCATATATATCCCTCTGCGTGCCTACTAAATAAATCTACAATAAGGAAGACATACACATTGCCGTTTTTCGTCTCTGGCAAAGGTCCTAATAAATCAAACGATACCATCTGTCCCGGACGACTAGGTAGTGGTAAGGAAACTAAAGGCCATCTGACAGTACCTCTTGCGCTCTTTCTCGCTTGGCACGTATAGCATCTTCTAATCCACCATTTTACACTATCAGCCATTCCGATCCACCAATAATAACGTTGGAGTAAGGTTAGAGAAACCTTCTCACCCAGGTGAACCGCTTCCTTGTGGGCACAGTCCATTACCCAAGGCCTCAGCAACACAGGAGCATACGTCCTCACAGGCTCCTCTCCTAGTAGACGTTCAAACCGTCCTGGATTCCTGTCGTCACGATGGGCGGGTTCAACGGTAAGGCGTTTCACCAACAATTTCTTAGAGTTAGTGAGTTCCATTAATTCGCCCTGGACTACTAACATTTTTACTTCCGTCTTTTCTATTGTCTCAGGTATTGCCTCATCAGAAATGTCTCCAACTGAGATATTCGCTAGTATAAATTTTATAGCAGTCTTAGCTGTTTCATCCTTCTGCTGTGCAATGGACCAATCACTAACCTTCCGCTCGCACATTTTTTCTCCGAACTCCCTTGCCTCCTTACTATCAGTTTCTTCTTCCGGAAGTTCCTTGTCATTATCCTACTGACTTTGGCTGTTAATTACTGTTACCTGTTGGTTCTCTTTCAAACCCAATATTCTCTGTCCTTCCTCCGTTATTGGACAAGCATGCAACATTACTCCAGAATCCCATTGACCACTTACTACACTTGTCGGTTGTACCAGAGGGGTATTGTCCGGTACAGCAAACTTTCTCTCTTTTTCTACTTTTCTTGGCTCTTGCTTATTACGCTCGCTTTGTATCACCTGCCACTTGAAGTCTGACTCTTCGTTTGTGGTAGGGGGAGCAGTCCTCAGTTCTCTCTCCCCCACCGTAAAAGTAAACACGGGGTCTAACTCGTTCGGCTCGCGTAAGCTTGAATTAGTAGGTTCCATCAGATGTGCTGCCCGTACTCCACTCGCACCGATAATATAAACGTCAATATCTGCTGGGTCAGATAAACGGATATCGGGGTGGTTATCAGCTTCGGTGGCCGGCAGGGGTAATCGTGACATCAAATCAGCGTTACCATTCAACTTGCCTGGCCTGTACTCTAAAGTATACCAGGTACGTATATATATGCACTCAAAAAATCATACCAACGCTGAACTCGGTTGACCCTAGTTGATAAACTCTCCAATTTTTTCAAAGGTTGGTGGTCACTTACTACTACGAAGGGAATCCCGTAGAACAATTGCCTGTTTTTCTTGACTGCCCACACAATGGCCGCACATTCCAATTCTGCGGCACTCCAATTTCGTTCATTTGGCAATGTAGTTCTACTTAGAAAACATAAAGGTCGGGTAGACTGGTCAGGCTGTATCTGTTCAATTACTGCACCCAACCCATCAACAGATGCATCAGTACGAAGTAAACGGAATGGTCTCTCTCCCGTCATTGCTGCTTTAAAATCCGGAAATAAATAAATGCTAAAACATCTGGGCTCGCAAGTCGTTTCAGCAGAAGCTGTACGATCTCAACATGTTCCGTGGTGAACACAAATTTAACTTCCTTCTTTAAGAGGTTATTCAGAGGTCGCGTGATAGTTGCCATCTGGGGCAAAAATTTCCGGTAATATGACAGCGCTCCCAATACCGAACCTAGTTGGCTGATATTTGTAGGCATCGGTAAATTCGTCATAGCTTTGACTTTATCTGGGTCTGGCTCCACTCCTTTAGCCGTCACTCGGTGACCCAAAAAATTGATGGTGCGTACGCCTAAATATGCTTTTTTAGGTGCCAATTTCAAATCAAACAATGTAAGTCGTTCTAAGAAACTCTCCAGATCCCGCACATACATGCTCAGTCCCGTTCTTCGAAAAACACACTATGTCATCGATGAAAAGACGTACACGTTGTAAACCGTCACATACTCTCAGCATAATCGACTGAAACCAGCCTGGACTGGACGCTAAACCCATTGGCATTACAGTTTCCAGCTTGCGTACAAACAGCTGTCAGTGGAATAGAGTCTTCATGTATAGAACACTGGAAGAAACCACTGACCAAATCCATAGTACTAAAAACATTCGCTCCTCCGAGGTCAGATAGTAAATCACCTACCGTCGGCAACGGCATGACCGGTATGACGGACTGACTGGGCGTTCAGCCTCTTATAGTTACAAGTTAAACGTATACGGCCATCGGCCTTAGCTATAACTACCAACGGACTGGACCAATTTGAGTATGACCGCCGTGAAATTCCTGCCAGGACTAATTTGTCAATTTCCGTGTGGACTTTCGCTGCCAACACTGCGGAATGCCGGTATGGTCGCTGTTTGACCAGTTGCACATCTTTCTTCGGAATAATGCGGAAGGGGTCTATAGTGACATGTCCCAAGTCAGTGCTATGCTTTGAAAAACGGTGTGCGTATTTATTTAACAGATTTCCCAGAGAATCAATATCTGTAGCCGCCCAAAGACTCCCTTCAAAATCAAAATGTATCGCACGTAAATGAACAGGAATTTTGTTCCACAGTCGCGAAAATGCGGCTCGTTGATCTGGATGCAAGCTAGACAAAACCTCAGCTGGTGGTTCAGTATCAGATGTTTCCGTGATTCCGTCGACTTTCCCTACAACTGGAAGTTCGTTTGGAATTATAGCTGCATTGTCCAATTTACATGGTTCCAGGCGTTCTCCACCTACTCCTAACCTCTTACCTTTTTGTACCAAGAAACCACCCTCATTCAATCGTTGTATAGGTATTTCTGAAAAACCTGCCTCCACGATGGCTTCCTGTGGGAACCACTCCGGACCAAAACTTATGTAATAAGAACCTTCCTCAGCATCAGTGCCATCGCTGTTTGTCAGACAAACCTTCAACCAAGACATAGCATTCGGTAAACGATGTCTATGACTGGCTACACGTAGTACGACCTTGTCCTTTCCTTGTTTTTCAATCATTCCTATAGCGTTGTTAACCCAAGTTGCATAGCGATGATCGTGTACCTTGTTGTTATCGTTTTCGTTTTCGACAAAAGTTACACGTGTCTCGGATATACTGCTATCCTTATACTCTCGAGTACGAAAATGGGGCCAACTATCCCGTCCTAATAAAACAGCGGTTGTCATGGCGGTAGTCGGTACGATGTGTGCATGTACTACCATGCATACCATGGGAGATAAATCTGACCGACTGTTCTTATTTGTCGCTATTTGTATGTTCAACCTCACATGACTAGAGGTGTGCAACGGTACTCCATGGAAACCTCCCCAAGTTTTCTGATCCACAGTTGTCAACCCGTCCTCTGAGGCGGCACCACAGGCAAGCATACGCAGCCATACCCTCTCTTGAATGAAGGATGCTGGGCTTCCCGTGTGCAACAATGCCGTACAAGCATGGGTCCTCAGAGCCTTGCTACCCGCGAACAGCTGAACTCTCGTCGTATGGTGCCTCCTATCCGGCAAAACTTCACCACCGACAGCTCGCGTAAACTCCGATAAGTAATCAGCTCGTTCCCCAGTCTTTAAACGCATACGAGCAGGGGGGAACACAGCAGAAGGACCATCAGAGATTTTCTTAGTGGATGCATCACGGGCATATATACTATCTTCACCCGAACACTTTTTCAAACTTATGCTAATACCTGATTCACGGTTGCTTCCCATAACAGAAGAATTTTCCTGGGGCTCATTCCGTTTCTCCAATATTTTTCTCAAGCCCGGTGATCTCGGAAACCGTCCTCTCCTACCCGGCGTTTCCAGATTCAAAACTTCATTTATTTGAACGGACGTACCTCCAACTCGTACTGGCGGGGTTCGTCCGGTGCGGGGAGCACTGGGTGTGCCTTTGCCTGGGTAACACCACTCTCAATTATACTTCCTCGCTCTTTCTCCGACAACTCCTCGTGCGCTCTTTACTTGGGCGGGGGTCGACAACAACTTCGGTTGATCAGCCGAAGGGGGCGTGCTCAAATCCCCTACAGGAGTAGACATTGACTTGGATTCAGTTTGACTACTGTCTGCTACACTCGGCTCTTCTTTGCCGCTTCGAACTTGCATTTTAACCGGGGGCCTATTCCGACTATTCATGCAGCTCGGACGATCAGATCTCGTCGTTTTATTACTAGTGACGGGACGTGTGCAAAACGTGATACGTGACTGACGCTCAACGGTGATCTGGGGCAATTACTTCCATCACGTCCTGGAAGGCGACAACCTCGCTCACTGCTCTTACCGTTCTTAGACCGGTGACTTCCTGCCCCTTGGTCCTGATCCACATCGTGCAATATAGATTCGACCAAACTCTCTTGGCGTGTAACCTCAGGTAGGCTCTCACCAGTTACTGTACGCACACCGATTCCACCTGCAGTGCGGGGCAAAGGGAGAAGCGGCCATAATGCTGCCGGGAAGGGGGCCAACCTACCGTCGAAATTTCATGGGTTGCGATTGTTCCGGTTTGCACGTGCTCGTGCCCACTGGCAAAGTCTATCCTGCCATCTGCGCCAACGTCGTTCCGCCTCTTCTGGCGTACCATCGCCAACAGCAGGATGAATCATTCCAGAAAGGTTGAGAAATTTCGCGGGACAATCTCGCGCAAAATGGTTTTCTTCTCGACAGTTGAGGCAGAGGTTCCCATATGATCTGCGGGCAGCATCCCCCTCCTCACGAGAATTAAAAGAAACGTAAAATGGTGGGTCTTTATTATTCTTTCCGAATCCTCCCCTTTCTCTCATAATCGCATAAACCTTACCGAACTCCTCCTCCTCATCCTCATACGGATCAACCGTGACTGCCATGACTCCTCCGAACTGTCTACTTCGGAAAGCCTGATTGTAGACTTTCGACCGTGTAGCCATACCACCACCTCCCATGCGGACAGATGCGGTCGCTCCAGTTTGATTGAGAGCTAAATCGTCTAAAGACAACATCAGCTCATCTACAGTATCAAACGGTAAAGCACGCAAATTTCTCCCTGCAAAAATCTGGGCACTCAAACCTGCGTACTGATCGTCCACCCCTGTTTTAATGGCTGTTTGCATGGTACCATCTTCAGGCACGACATGTCTTATGCTCCTTACCTTTTCTACCAGCAGGTGTAATTCCGACAGATACGTGCGGAACGGGGTGCCTGCGGGGACATCTAAATTTTGCAAGGCCTGCATTACTGCCGCAGGAGTTGCCTTGCTGAGGCCTCGGCACAGGGTCCGGATGACATACTGCAGAACGTCCGGTCCTGAGTGGCCCTCGTCCTGTAATCTGCCCCCCTGCTTGAAGGCCGCTGATACCATGGCTTTCAGCGATGGCGCCTGTGGAGACGCAGCACGCACGGCACGCATAGTGTGGCGTTCAAGGCTTTTTCCCCAACCACGTGTCCACAAAACAGGGTGCGGGTCATCACAAGCTAGACGCAAACTCGACGCGGCATCTCGCAAAGCAGAGGTGAATTGTACCAACTCAGAAACATTATGCTCGGAAGCAAAAGGCAGAAACGGTATGGGCATGAGGACGCTAGTATCCATGCGGGCGTAAGCTCGACGGATCGCAGCCTGCCGCTTGGGACTCGGAATGTCGCGGTCTCATGTAGAAACTATGGTCGGGGCGGTAGGGCCGCGTACTGCGGGATATACGGTAGGCACGGCAGCAGGAGCGGACGGTGCGATAGTGGCTGTAAATGTACCTGTCGGCCGGACGGTTCCCCCCGGCATCCCCAGTAGCATGAAACAGCCTAGTTCGATCACCTCGCCGGCTGAGATTCTTTCTTCGGACGAACTTTTAGCGAGAGCCCTTCAGGCGGAAGAGCAGGCAGTCGCGGACAAAGTTGCTCATTCGTTGGTCAAAGATGAGATTTTTGCACGAACGTTATCCACCTCTGACTCCCCCGCCCAGTCCAGCATAGACCCGTTATCTCCAGTTCGGAACAGTTCCCCTCCGAGCCCTCCAGGCTCACCTGTGTACCTCGCCGAATCACCCAACCCATACTCTGTGCTGGCCTCACCTCGCGCGAGGCAGGTTGGTGCGCCAGCTTGTGTAACGGACGCCGCGCACGCCCGTGCGCGCAAGGAGGCGGTCACGGCCTCCTTCCTGCAGGCAAAGGCCGAGCAGGACGCCGTGGACGCCGCGCACCTCGCGGCGAGAGCCGCTTTAGAACAGGGCCGCGCCGCGGAGGCGCAGTTGGGCAGAGAGTTGCGGGAATTGGGCACCGCCCGTCGCCGGGCGGGGGCCCGGGATTTGGAGGCGTTACGGGCCCTATAGGCCCAGGAGGCCGCCGAGAGGCGGGCCCAACGGCTGCGTTTAGAGGAACACCGCGCCAAGGAGGCGTCTGCCCGAGCCCGGCTGGCTCGTCAAGCAGACGAAAATTCCGCGAGGGCGGATCAAGAACGAAATGCTCACAGGGCCGCCAAGGTGGGGGTCCAAGAAACGGTGCGACAACGTGGACTTCGAGAAGAGGCCAGCGGAAGCGCGGTGGTGGCGGCGGAGGAGGCCGGCTGCCCGATTCTCCCCAAAAGGGAGTGGAAGCCGACAGCAAGGAAGATCTCGACTTCTTCAAGGACTGCCGAGGCGGCTGCTGTTTCGATGTCCGCCGCAAAGGTCTCAGCTGCAGCGGTGGAAACAATGATTGAGGCATCTGCGGCACCCACTCCTGCGGCGCCTGTTTCTTCTGCTCCTATTCTTCCTGCGCCTGCTCCTGTTGCTCCGGGTTTTTCTGACGCTGCTCCGGTGGTTGCTGCTCCTGCTCCTGTAGCACCGGTTTTTGCTGCACCTTGTCTTGCTGCCCCGGTTGCTGCTGCTCCTCCTGCGGCAGCGCTCGTTTCTGTGGTACCGGTTTGAGCTGCACCTGCCCCAGCCCCGGCTGCTGCTGCTGTTTCTGCTCCGGTTTCGGGAATTACGACTGCCCCTGCTGCGGCTGGTGGTGGGAGGGAGGCTGAGATAATGGAGGACCTTCGGCTGTATTCGGTGATCACGCAAACCTTACCCAACCTTTCTCATGACCAGGCTTAGGCTATGGCAAGGTCTACCAAGAGGGCAGCACCTTCCACGGAGACTCCGCCCCTTGCTCCTCCTGGGGAGCTCTCGCCCATGTTCGCGTCTCCGCCTGTTCAATTTAACTTTCCCGTGCCACCGCCGGACCAAGGAGGACCTCTGGGCAACCGTTTGGAGGGAAGGCCCCAAGGACACCGTCACGGCCCGCCGCTCGATGGTCAGGGGCAACAGAGAGGACGACAGGGTCACCAGGGGTACCGAAGGTGTGTCGGGGACGAAGTAGTGGTTTAGCCTGAGATAGAACAACCGGCACTGACTTCCGTTGAAAGTACTTCTCTTGCCCCTGCCCATGGTTCAAGTACACCGTCTGATCCGGCACTCACGGTAGCTACAGCAGACGTACCGCCTACCGCCCCGACCATAGTTTCTACATGAGACCGCGACATTCCGAGTCCCAAGCGGCAGGCTGCGATCCGTCGAGCTTACGCCCGCATGGGTACTAGCGTCCTCATGCCCATACCGTTTCTGCCTTTCGCTTCCGAGCATAATGTTTCTGAGTTGGTACAATTCACCTCTGCTTTGCGAGATGCCGCGTCGAGTTTGCGTCTAGCTTGTGATGACCCGCACCCTGTTTTGTGGACACGTGGTTGGGGAAAAAGCCTTGAACGCCACACTATGCGTGCCGTGCGTGCTGCGTCTCCACAGGCGCCATCGCTGAAAGCCATGGTATCAGCGGCCTTCAAGCAGGGGGGCAGATTACAGGACGAGGGCCACTCAGGACCGGACGTTCTGCAGTATGTCATCCGGACCCTGTGCCGAGGCCTCAGCAAGGCAACTCCTGCGGCAGTAATGCAGGCCTTGCAAAATTTAGATGTCCCCGCAGGCACCCCGTTCCGCACGTATCTGTCGGAATTACACCTGCTGGTAGAAAAGGTAAGGAGCATAAGACATGTCGTGCCTGAAGATGGTACCATGCAAACAGCCATTAAAACAGGGGTGGACGATCAGTACGCAGGTTTGAGTGCCCAGATTTTTGCAGGGAGAAATTTGCGTGCTTTACCGTTTGATACTGTAGATGAGCTGATGTTGTCTTTAGACGATTTAGCTCTCAATCAAACTGGAGCGACCGCATCTGTCCGCATGGGAGGTGGTGGTATGGCTACACGGTCGAAAGTCTACAATCAGGCTTTCCGAAGTAGACAGTTCGGAGGAGTCATGGCAGTCACGGTTGATCCGTATGAGGATGAGGAGGAGGAGTTCGGTAAGGTTTATGCGATTATGAGAGAAAGGGGAGGATTCGGAAAGAATAATAAAGACCCACCATTTTACGTTTCTTTTAATTCTCGTGAGGAGGGGGATGCTGCCCGCAGATCATATGGGAACCTCTGCCTCAACTGTCGAGAAGAAAACCATTTTGCGCGAGATTGTCCCGCGAAATTTCTCAACCTTTCTGGAATGATTCATCCTGCTGTTGGCGATGGTACGCCAGAAGAGGCGGAACGACGTTGGCGCAGATGGCAGGATAGACTTTGCCAGTGGGCACGAGCACGTGCAAACCGGAACAATCGCAACCCATGAAATTTCGACGGTAGGTTGGCCCCCTTCCCGGCAGCATTATGGCCGCTTCTCCCTTTGCCCCGCACTGCAGGTGGAATCGGTGTGCGTACAGTAACTGGTGAGAGCCTACCTGAGGTTACACGCCAAGAGAGTTTGGTCGAATCTATATTGCACGATGTGGATCAGGACCAAGGGGCAGGAAGTCACCGGTCTAAGAACGGTAAGAGCAGTGAGCGAGGTTGTCGCCTTCCAGGACGTGATGGAAGTAATTGCCCCAGATCACCGTTGAGCGTCAGTCACGTATCACGTTTTGCACACGTCCCGTCACTAGTAATAAAACGACGAGATCTGACCGTCCGAGCTGCATGAATAGTCGGAATAGGCCCCCGGTTAAAATGCAAGTTCGAAGCGGCAAAGAAGAGCCGAGTGTAGCAGACAGTAGTCAAACTGAATCCAAGTCAATGTCTACTCCTGTAGGGGATTTGAGCACGCCCCCTTCGGCTGATCAACCGAAGTTGTTGTCGACCCCCGCCCAAGTAAAGAGCGCACGAGGAGTTGTCGGAGAAAGAGCGAGGAAGTATAATTGAGAGTGGTGTTACCCAGGCAAAGGCACACCCAGTGCTCCCCGCACCGGACGAACCCCGCCAGTACGAGTTGGAGGTACGTCCATTCAAATAAATGAAGTTTTGAATCTGGAAACGCCGGGTAGGAGAGGACGGTTTCCGAGATCACCGGGCTTGAGAAAAATATTGGAGAAACGGAATGAGCCCCAGGAAAATTCTTCTGTTATGGGAAGCAACCGTGAATCAGGTATTAGCATAAGTTTGAAAAAGTGTTCGGGTGAAGATAGTATATATGCCCGTGATGCATCCACTAAGAAAATCTCTGATGGTCCTTCTGCTGTGTTCCCCCCTGCTCGTATGCGTTTAAAGACTGGGGAACGAGCTGATTACTTATCGGAGTTTACGCGAGCTGTCGGTGGTGAAGTTTTGCCGGATAGGAGGCACCATACGACGAGAGTTCAGCTGTTCGCGGGTAGCAAGGCTCTGAGGACCCATGCTTGTACGGCATTGTTGCACACGGGAAGCCCAGCATCCTTCATTCAAGAGAGGGTATGGCTGCGTATGCTTGCCTGTGGTGCCGCCTCAGAGGACGGGTTGACAACTGTGGATCAGAAAACTTGGGGAGGTTTCCATGGAGTACCGTTGCACACCTCTAGTCATGTGAGGTTGAACATACAAATAGCGACAAATAAGAACAGTCGGTCAGATTTATCTCCCATGGTATGCATGGTAGTACATGCATACATCGTACCGACTACCGCCATGACAACCGCTGTTTTATTAGGACGGGATAGTTGGCCCCATTTTCGTACTCGAGAGTATAAGGATAGCAGTATATCCGAGACACGTGTAACTTTTGTCGAAAACGAAAACGATAACAACAAGGTACACGATCATCGCTATGCAACTTGGGTTAACAACGCTAAAGGAATGATTGAAAAACAAGGAAAGGACAAGGTCGTACTACGTGTAGCCAGTCATAGACATCGTTTACCGAATGCTATGTCTTGGTTGAAGGTTTGTCTGACAAACAGCGATGGCACTGATGCTGAGGAAGGTTCTTATTACATAAGTTTTGGTCCGGAGTGGTTCCCACAGGAAGCCATCGTGGAGGCAGGTTTTTCAGAAATACCTATACAACGATTGAATGAGGGTGGTTTCTTGGTACAAAAAGGTAAGAGGTTAGGAGTAGGTGGAGAACGCCTGGAACCATGTAAATTGGACAATGCAGCTATAATTCCAAACGAACTTCCAGTTGTAGGGAAAGTCGACGGAATCACGGAAACATCTGATACTGAACCACCAGCTGAGGTTTTGTCTAGCTTGCATCCAGATCAACGAGCCGCATTTTCGCGACTGTGGAACAAAATTCCTGTTCATTTACGTGCGATACATTTTGATTTTGAAGGGAGTCTTTGGGCGGCTACAGATATTGATTCTCTGGGAAATCTGTTAAATAAATACGCACACCGTTTTTCAAAGCATAGCACTGACTTGGGACATGTCACTATAGACCCCTTCCGCATTATTCCGAAGAAAGATGTGCAACTGGTCAAACAGCGACCATACCGGCATTCCGCAGTGTTGGCAGCGAAAGTCCACACGGAAATTGACAAATTAGTCCTGGCAGGAATTTCACGGCGGTCATACTCAAATTGGTCCAGTCCGTTGGTAGTTATAGCTAAGGCCGATGGCCGTATACGTTTAACTTGTAACTATAAGAGGCTGAACGCCCAGTCAGTCCGTCATACCGGTCATGCCGTTGCCGACGGTAGGTGATTTACTATCTGACCTCGGAGGAGCGAATGTTTTTAGTACTATGGATTTGGTCAGTGGTTTCTTCCAGTGTTCTATACATGAAGACTCTATTCCACTGACAGCTGTTTGTACGCAAGCTGGAAACTGTAATGCCAATGGGTTTAGCGTCCAGTCCAGGCTGGTTTCAGTCGATTATGCTGAGAGTATGTGACGGTTTACAACGTGTACGTCTTTTCATCGATGACATAGTGTGTTTTTCGAAGAACGGGACTGAGCATGTATGTGCGGGATCTGGAGAGTTTCTTAGAACGACTTACATTGTTTGATTTGAAATTGGCACCTAAAAAAGCATATTTAGGCGTACGCACCATCAATTTTTTGGGTCACCGAGTGACGGCTAAAGGAGTGGAGCCAGACCCAGATAAAGTCAAAGCTATGACGAATTTACCGATGCCTACAAATATCAGCCAACTAGGTTCGGTATTGGGAGCGCTGTCATATTACCGGAAATTTTTGCCCCAGATGGCAACTATCACGCGACCTCTGAATAACCTCTTAAAGAAGGAAGTTAAATTTGTGTTCACCACGGAACATGTTGAGATCGTACAGCTTCTGCTGAAACGACTTGCGAGCCCAGATGTTTTAGCATTTATTTATTTCCGGATTTTAAAGCAGCAATGACGGGAGAGAGACCATTCCGTTTACTTCGTACTGATGCATCTGTTGATGGGTTGGGTGCAGTAATTGAACAGATACAGCCTGACCAGTCTACCCGACCTTTATGTTTTCTAAGTAGAACTACATTGCCAAATGAACGAAATTGGAGTGCCGCAGAATTGGAATATGCGGCCATTGTGTGGGCAGTCAAGAAAAACAGGCAATTGTTCTACGGGATTCCCTTCGTAGTAGTAAGTGACCACCAACCTTTGAAAAAATTGGAGAGTTTATCAACTAGGGTCAACCGAGTTCAGCGTTGGTATGATTTTTTGAGTGCATATATATACGTACCTGGTATACTTTAGAGTACAGGCCAGGCAAGTTGAATGGTAACGCTGATTTGATGTCACGATTACCCCTGCCGGCCACCGAAGCTGATAACCACCCCGATATCCGTTTATCTGACCCAGCAGATATTGACGTTTATATTATCGGTGCGAGTGGAGTACGGGCAGCACATCTGATGGAACCTACTAATTCAAGCTTACGCGAGCCGAACGAGTTAGACCCCGTGTTTACTTTTACGGTGGGGGAGAGAGAACTGAGGACTGCTCCCCCTACCACAAACGAAGAGTCAGACTTCAAGTGGCAGGTGATACAAAGCGAGCGTAATAAGCAAGAGCCAAGAAAAGTAGAAAAAGAGAGAAAGTTTGCTGTACCGGACAATACCCCTCTGGTACAACCGACAAGTGTAGTAAGTGGTCAATGGGATTCTGGAGTAATGTTGCATGCTTGTCCAATAACGGAGGAAGGACAGAGAATATTGGGTTTGAAAGAGAACCAACAGGTAACAGTAATTAACAGCCAAAGTCAGTAGGATAATGACAAGGAACTTCCGGAAGAAGAAACTGATAGTAAGGAGGCAAGGGAGTTCGGAGAAAAAATGTGCGAGCGGAAGGTTAGTGATTGGTCCATTGCACAGCAGAAGGATGAAACAGCTAAGACTGCTATAAAATTTATACTAGCGAATATCTTAAGGGATCAATTCGAGCACCGGGTACGCTTGGGTGATGCGTGGGTGGGGCTTGCCATGAGGCGGTGGGTAGAAAAAGTAGAAAGGTATCAATTATTTAAGTGAGTTGAGAGGGGACTCTCGCCCAACTCCCCCGGGACCCTGAAAAGGAGTCAAAATATAATATTGTGCAACCCCTCGGGGAAACACTAATCACGCCGCAATCTCCGTAGATATATTACCTTTACAAGAATCACACAATTCAGTACAATCAGATAATCAGACTTTGGTACGAGCAAATCCCACGTTCCCCCTGCTCGTTTCACAGTCCTGATAACTTTCGTCCGGTCAAAATATCAAAAATAAAACCTATGCATCCAACGCCTTTAATGATAACACCCTGAAATCTCAAAATTAAACAACACACTCCGAAAGAAGGTCACTAAAGTGTCAATCATGGCTAACGATCATCGACACCCGTTGGAATCAACACGAATTTTACTAAGGTACTGGCCAAGGCTAACGATCACCAGCACCCGATGGAATCAATACCACACCAATAAGGTCACCACATATTCATCGCAAGGCTACGGTGGAACTCGAACGATTCTCGCGAGATGGCCTTGGTTAGAAAATCCGCATGCTGAAAAGGGGGCGGTACGTGGATGATCGATACCTCTTTCCTCCCAACCAGTTCCCTGAGGAAGTGGTGTCGCACGTCGATGTGCTTGGAGTTTGAGTTGGTGATAGGGTTCTGCGCAAGCTGCACCGCACCCTGATTATCCTCGAACACCGGTATGCACGGCATGCCTACATCAGGCAACATGAAGCGCCAAACCTGCCTCAAGAACAACACTTCCTTAATGACGTCTGCAAGTGCCACGTACTCTGCCTCCGTCGTGGAAAGTGTGACGCATTTCTGAGTCCTGGAAAACCAAGACACGCATGCACCCCCACACATCACCAATCCTCCTGAAACTGACCTTCTGTCAGCCGCCTTGCTTGCGTAGTCTGCGTCAGCAAACACATGCAAGCTCAGCCCCCCGTCCCTACCTCTCTGAAAAGTGACTCCGAAAGAACTAGTCCTCCTCACATACCCTAAAATACCAAGTGCTGCCCTCCAGTGCACTAACTTGGGAGCAGCGCAGTACCTAGCCACTGCTCTTACTGCGTTGGAGATGTCTGGCCGAGTCTGGGTTGAAAGCCACATCAGTGAGCCAACCAACTCGCGAAACGGCCAGCTCCCTGGCGCTTCATCCTGGTCAAAGTCCGCAAGTTTTGTGCCAACCGGAAGCGGAACACTCTTACCAAACTCTATCCCGTATTCATCCGCCAATTGTTCAGCGAATGTCTGCTGGGAAATCTTCAGCACCCCCTTTTCCCGATCCCTCTCGTAGAAACACCCCGAATACCAACGCAACTCTCCCAGGTTCTTAACTGGAACCATCTTGTCCAATTCCTTGCCAAACTGGTCACACCTTGCCTTCTCCCCTACCGCAAAAATATCATCCACATGCACCACTATAGTCATCACTACTCTCCCCTCATCCATCAAACGAAATACGCATGCATCAGCCAGACACTGCTCAAACCCTAAAGTCAGTAAGCACCTAGTGAGGTGAGCATGCCACTGCCTCGATGCCTGCTTCAAACCGTACAAGCTCTTGTTCAGTCTTACTATCTTCCCCGACAGTCTACCGCATCCCTGAGGCAAACGCATGAAAACAATTTCCTCAAGATCAGACTGCACGAAAGCCTGCTCAATATCAAAATGGCACAAGTCAAGATCCAGCTCGCATGCCATCGCTGTCAACAACCGAACACTCGAGACAGCAACAGTGGGCGCAAACAATTCTCCAAAATCGATGTCAACTCTCTACTCATCCCCCCGTGCTACAAGTCTCGCCTTAGTTTTCGTGGGCCAACCGTACTCATCAGCCTTCCAATCAAAAACCCACATTGCGTTGATGTAGTTATCCATTGGTTGCTACACCGGCTCAAACGTCCCCGCATCCAGCAATCCGTAGAACTCCCGCGCCGTCGAATCCTCCCAAAGATGAGCGTGCTCCGACCGCATGGCCTCCTTGTGGCTCCGAGGGACCTTGAGGTCAGAGGCGTAGCAGTGAGGCAAGTCCGGAGGCTTGTAGGGCGGTCGCTGATCGCCCAGCGTGGTGTCGATGTCCTCTTGATTGGCAAGAATCGCCACAAACGCACTAGGTATCCCCCCTCGCCCCCCCTCTTGTGGTGTCTCCTCGCGCCCTCCTTCCGGTGGTGTCTCCTCGCGGCTCCAAGAGAAAATGGGCGGCCGCGCGCAACCCCCAACAACCGGCGACTCCTTGCGGCGACCTACGCCGACGTCCTCACGCGTAGAGATCAATGATATCAGCGTCGGCTTATCCATCATCCTCAGGAGCCCGGCGTTATGGCGAAGGGCTTGATTGCTGTCCACTGGCAACGAAGGAGACTCCGGCGTGTCGGTGAACTGGACTGTCCTCGAACGGGTACGGCCGGAAATGCGCTGCGGCTCCGGCAGAGCGGCGGCGACAGGCAGGGGCGGTAGCGGCTGGGACGGCGGTGCCGGCGACTGGATCGGCGGTGGCGGCCTCGGCTGGAACGGCGGTGCTGGCGACTGGATCGGCGGTGGCGGCGGCGGCTGGAACGGCGGTGCTGGCGACTGGATCGGCGAGGGCGGCGGTGGCTGGAACGGCGGTGCTGGCGACTGGATCGGCGGTGGCGGCGGCGGCTGGAACGGCGGTGCTGGCGACTGGATCGGCGGTGGCGGCGGCGGCTGGAACGTTGATGGTACGTAGCTGATGTTGAACACCGGCATTGCCGGCGCGGTGTCGTATACTGATCCCCCCGCGATCGCCGGCGCCGGCAAGGGCACCACGGGCCCACGGGGTGCAGTCCACACCACGTCGCTGGTGTAGCAGACGCCGCCCGTTGAAGCCTTGATCACCTTCACGGCGGACGCGGGGTGGTTGTAGCCGATGTTCAAAAAGAAACACGGCACCGATTGGACGTCGAATTTAGTGCTGCGGTCCACCCGCATCATGCCTTCCTGGAAGAACGGCACCACCTGTAGATCCGGCAAACGCGAGAAGAACACCTCGTGCGGCGACCGCCATCCGGTGTTGGCCTTGGTGGCGGAGCGATTGAAACAGTCGGCAGCCCAAAGGACGGCCTCCAACCACAGGCGGTTGCCGTCGACGCCGATCTTGGGGATCCGGGCGAGGTCGACGCCCGGGAACAGCCGCTAAATCTCGCGACGAGCCGCATGGCCACCCTTCATCGCTCGCCAGATTGCGCTCTCGACAACTGCGTTCTGTTGCGGCTTACCCGGGGCCGTATACTCACGGCGGATCCCAGCAGCGTCGCAGAATTCAACGAAGATGCGACCAGTAAACTCCCCACCGTTGTCCGTCCGGAAGCATAGCGGTAGCCCCATGGCGTTCATGTCCGCGATGAATTTCTTCACGTACATGGTGGTCTCCGACTTCCTCCTCATGCCGTACGGCCGCATCCACCTCGAGGCGCTGTCGACGAACATGATCAGATAAACTGACCCGCCCATGGACGCCTCGTAGGGGCCAGCCAGATCGATGTGCACGGTCTCCATAGGCCTCTCCGCGCGCGATGTCGTCCTCCGCGGCACCCCAGCGCGCACGCCCTTCGCCTCCAAACATCCATCACACGGTTGCATAACTCCCGTAAGGGTGATACCATGCTGCCGAGCGGTTTCCCTCAACAAACGTTTGTTCACGTGGCCGGAGGAGACGTGGAAGTGGCTAACATCAAGAAACTTGGATGGTTTCCCAACTGTGAATGGACGCCTACCCGGAGCGAGTACAGCTGCAGCAGTCATGCCTACGTTCTCAACCTTAAGGTCGTTCCAGTCCGTCTCTTCAAGCGCTTGAGCTGCCGCACCACCAAGGGGGGTAGGGAAAAAATCCGTGTACACAGTATCATCCTTGCCATCCATTAGCCTAACATCCGTGAACACGCTCATGTCAATCTCCTGCACTCCGGGGGAAGCAATAAGTGGTTGAATTTCCACTCCATGCTCTACTCCGGGGTGCGACACCAACGGTTGTACACCTGGTTCACCTGGAACCGGGGGGAGGGGGAAAGAAGCCGGAGGCACTACACCGCTAACGGTGGGCAGGAAACTTGGACTCGAACCGTGAGGTACTACGCCGTTACAGGCGGGCGGGAAACCATCATCCGCAAGCACTACGCCGTTACAGGCGGGCGGGAAACTATCATCCGCAAGCACTACGCCGTTACAGGCGGGCGGGAAACCATCATCCGCAAGCACTACCCCTGCTACACTGTGGTGGGAAAGGGGGTGGGAATCAAACACCTGGGGCCCTGCCCCACCTACGTCAAACGGGGGAGGGGTTGACAGGGGGGAGGCAAGGGGAACACCAGACAAGGCAGGCACAGCAGTAAGTCCTGCAGTGGGGGTTGGGGCCATTCTGGTTGCATACAGTGATGATCCGATCTCATCACGGGGGAAGGTCAGGCGGTTCTCAAACAAGTGCACACCATCGCGGTCCATAGTAATGCTTTGCCGCGCTTGCGCCTGGTGAAGGGAAAATAGGTTGAACCCAATACCCTCCGTCACGTACACTCCCGTCAACTTTACATTGAGGTCAGTTTTCGAATGCATTTTCAAGTTGAGACTGCCTACTCCTGTCACCCTCATCCCCTTACCGTCACCAATCAAAACTCTTTCCTTACCAGGGGGGATCTCTACCCAGTAATAGACGTTACGAGCAGTACTGGTAACGTGGTTTGTGGATCCGTTATCGGAAACCCAATGCTCACTACCTGGTGGTCGCCTGATACACTCCCCAACAGTCTCACTATCCTCCTGGCATGCAAGTGCCACACCACTCTGTCCTACTCTATCAACACTCAAATCCGACTCGCCTTGTGGCACTGACCGTGCCATCAGTAGATGCAGAGCGCTCCGGGGAGATGTAGATACTCCGGGTGAAGCAGAGGAAGTGGGCGGAACATGGCTGGGGTGATGCTGAAGGTGCTGGGGCGGCGGCGGTTGCTGATACCCCGGCGCCGGCGGTGGCTGGTACTGCTGCGCAGGCGACGGTTGGTACTGCTGCACAGGCGGCGGTGGGTACTGGTGCACAGGTGGCGGCGGGTACTGGTGCGGAGGTGGCGGCTGGTACTGCTGCAGAGGCGGCGGCTGGTACTCCAGCGGTTGCTCCTCCTCGTAGTAGAAGTATTCTCCGTAGTCGCCGCCGTAGTAGCTGCCGCTCTCGGCGGCGGCGGCAGCGTCAGGACCATGAGCACTCGAATCGTCACCATAGGCGGCGACGGCGACGGGGGCGGCGACGGGGCCGGCGGCGGCGACGGTGACGGGGGTGGTGCCGGCAATATTTGCTTGACCGTACGAGTGCGGCCACGGCTGCGGTCGACCAGGTGTCGCATACGGGGGGCGGGGGGCTACACCTAGGGTGGGACACCCTGGGCGAGGTGGTGCGGTTCCGTAGCCACCGGAGGGGGGAGGGCAACCTCTCCCCCTACCCCCACCTGCTTGCGCACGATCACCCCCATATCTTCCTCTGCCTCCCCTGCCGCCAGGTCCTCTTGCCTCGATGGCCCCACTGCTGTGATGCCCCGCTCCAACCACATCCACCACCCCGACCGCTGGGGTGAGGCTGCTGATGTTGCTGCTGCTGCTGCTGGTACGGCTGCTGCTGGTACGGCTGCTGCTGCTGCTGTTGCTGCTGCTGGTGCTGGTGTTGATGCTGCTGCTGTTGCTGGTGTTGGTACGGCTGCTGCTGCTGCTGGTGCTGCTGCTGGTGCTGCTGCTGGTGTCCACCCCTGGCATCGCTCCTCCGGGTTCTTCCGCGTCCGCCCCGGTCACCTCTCCCGCCATGGCGAGCACCCCCATCGCCCCGACCTCCGTCGGCAGCAACGAGGGCGTTCCCCGTCCCGTCCCTCTGCTCCTCCTCCCTCGACATCTCCATCTCCCCATACGCGCTGAGCACCACATCTTCAAGGGCGTGGTACGTCAACTCTGCATTGGCGAGCAAAATGCTCTTTTGGACTCCAAAAGCAGGGGAAAGATTGCGTGCAAAATGTTGGTTAGCGTCGATATCGGAGAAAACCATTCCATGGTTACTCAGTCTGGTCCTAAGCACACAACCCCTCGAAAAAAACTCGTTGGGGCTTTCCCCGTCCTTCATCCTGAGGCTGTACCATGCTTGCGTAAGTCTGGCCTTCTCTGCTGCAGCCTGAGGTGCGTAATGCTTCTTAAAAGCAGACCACCCCTCACTGGGGCTACCTGTTGCCGTGACCAGTTCTGCAAGCGCCCTGTGTGATATGCAATTTATCAGTATACTCCAAGCCGTGGACGCCTGATCCACCTTCTCCTTACCAAACTCTGCTATCAATGCCGCTTGGCTCGATTCCTTCAGTCCTACCTTGATTGGTATCTTACTCTCCACTGCCTCCTGGCAACCCCTCTCCCAAAAATACGAATTCATCTTCGTTACAAAAACCATCACCCTCTGCTGGATGTCCTCTCCCGGCTTAAAGCAACCATCGAAAACCGGGGGCCTAGTACCGCTATGACTAGTAAAAACACGTAACGCGCCTGCCTGTAAGGTAGACGCTGCCTGTTGCTGTTGCTGGAGTACCTCTTGGGCTGCTTTCCTCGCCATCTCTAGCACGGGGTCGGCGGTGGACGAGTGTTCGCTGCTCCTGGATTCCTTCTCCTGGGCTTCTTGCGTGTTCTCTGTTTTCCTCGCTTCCTCTCGTGCAGTCGTGGCGATTGCGTCCTCCTTTGCTTCCAGCCGCTGGGCCACATATTCTTGAATAGCTTCCTGCTGTTCCTCGATGGTAAGCATGGCGAATGATGACAAATCCATGGTGCTGCACCCTGTGCCCGAGCGACCGTGCTATATGTTAGACGCTAGCGTAAGGGATCAATTCGAGCACCGGGTACGCTTGGGTGATGCGTGGGTGGGGCTTGCCATGAGGCGGTGGGTAGAAGAAGTAGAAAGGTATCAATTATTTTAGTGAGTTGAGAGGGGACTCTCGCCCAACTCCCCCGGGACCCTGAAAAGGAGTCCAAATATAATATTGTGCAACCCCTCGGGGAAACACTAATCACGCCGCAATCTCCGTAGATATATTACCGTTACAAGAATCACACAATTCTGTACAATCAGATAATCAGACTTTGGTACGAGCAAATCCCACATATCTCAGTTGGAGACATTTCTGATGAGGCAATACCTGAGACAATAGAAAAGACGAAAGTAAAAAGGTTAATAGCCCAGGGCGAATTAATGGAACTCACTAACTCTAAGAAATTGTTGGTGAAACGCCTTACCGTTGAACCCGCCCATCGTGACGACAGGAATCCAGGACGGTTTGAACGTCTACTAGGAGAGGAGCCTGTGAGGACGTATGTTCCCGTGTTGCTGAGGCCTTGGGTAATGGACTGTGCCCACAAGGAAGCGGTTCATCTGGGTGAGAAGGTTTCTCTAACCTTACTCCAACGTTATTATTGGTGGATCGGAATGGCTGATAGTGTAAAATGGTGGATTAGAAGATGTTATACGTGCCAAGCGAGAAAGAGCGCAAGAGGTACTGTCAGATGGCCTTGAGTTTCCTTACCACTACCTAGTTGTCCGGGACAGATGGTATCGTTTGATTTATTAGGACCTTTGCCAGAGACGAAAAACGGCAATCAATGTGTATGTCTTCCTTATTTATTGTAGATTTATTTAGTAGGCACGCAGAGGGATATATATGGGATGACCAGAGAAGAGAAGACTGCCAGGGGATGTGCCTCACGGATAGTAGATGATTATATTCCGAGATGGGGATGCCCCCACACGTTCTTGTCAGACCGAGGCACCGAATTTATATCCCAGGTTAGCAGAGCAGTATATGAAACGCTGGGAGCAGTTAAGAAATTCACAAGCTCCTATCATCCACAGACGAACGGAATGGTTGAAAGATTAAACCACACCCTTTGTCAGATGTTGTCATATTTGGTAGTTTTGTTGATGACCAGAAAAACTGGGATGAAGTGCTCATACATGCGGTAGCAGCACACAACAATAACGTCAGTAGAGGGACTGGATTGGCTCCGAATGAAGTACACATTATTGGCCGATACCCCAGGCTACCTATGACGATATTAGAAGGGAAAGGAGTAAAAGGACACCAGGGTCTGAAACAGGACCAGTAGGACTATTTAGAATTAATGAGAGACAGGCAAGTGAAAGCCTATGAGTTGGTTAAGGAGGAAGATAGACTGATAAAAGCCAGACATGAAGCAGCCAATGGAAAAATTATTGAGATGATAAATCGACGCCCCAAGTATGAAGTAGGGAGTTGGGTGTGGATTTATGATGATAGGAGTACTATTTCCGGAGGCGGACAACATGTTCTAAAAACAAGTGAGGCTGACTATCGAAGTAAGAAATTTGCCCTGACTGCGAAGTTAGCTCAATGTTGGACAGGACCTTATAAAATATTATTCATTGGTCCAGGTACCACAAGTGACTGGTGATGGAAAAAAGGTTGGCCCTAATTTGTTTTTGGTGGAAGTTCGGAAAGACGAACCAGGCAGGGAAATCAATGCAAGAGTATCTAAGTATAGGTGTAAAAAGTGTTATAATCCACATAAGGGAGGGGAAGGACCAAAATTCCTGCCATGGGCAATGAGCAGCTATGTCTTGAATAATAAGTATTCAGAGCGTTCACCCCCTTTTCATCTCACTGCTGAAGATGTTAGCATGGAATTGGACCACTATCGTATCACACCCACCCGTATAACTAAACACCGCATTTCTTGGGGTTTCGGGGGGGAAAATGCAGTCCAATATTTTACTAGTAGTTGGGATGAAGTTACCATAAAAACTTGGGAACATGAGACGGATTTAGAACAGTACGGAAGTTTGGTACCAGGTATCTAGGTATTAGGCCGGGGAACCAGTACAAGTAGGAGGAGAAAATGCTAGGTATAATAGGAGGTACAGGGTACAACTAGCCAAACGCACACTAGCATGTGCAAACGGTGAAAGATATGTTGCCAAGGGGTACAAAGTCTGCTGCGATACCAGAGGTAGACCGGGAATATATGAACGCGACATTATTGGATCGTACATTTATTTCGAAACATCCCGTGCAGGTTGGCAACTAGCCCGAGTAGTGATGGTAGCTGAGGATGCGGAAAGCAAAGAACTACCCCATACCATCAAGCTGCTAGACCTTGGGAAGAGATACAACGTACATTTTTCTGAGGGGAAGCTCACTACTATTAGCGAGGAAGTAGGAACTCGGTGTTGGCATGTGCATGTTACGGCTAAGAGTTCTAAGAAGTTCTTGCATACCATTTAAGATTAAGAAGGAATGGTTAATGTAGGTTTAGACGGTGTCAAAACACTAAAACCAGACTTGAGGGAAAAATACCAGTACGGAATTTTATGATCGCAGTGAAGGGAAATGGGCTTTAACATTTTAGTAAGTCTCGACCCTGTGAAACAAGCAATTGTGATACACACTGATCGATCACATATCCCGTGGAAGAATGGAAAGGTGGTAAGTAGTTCAGATTTGGACAGTGTTTTTCTGCTGTACTGAGTCAGTGTCTAATGGAGGATTCACTCACATTAGATGTATTAGGGGATTGGTTATCGATGGGGACTGATATTTCAATTTGCCCAGATGAGATAGGAAACTGAGAAAATATTACGAGTACTAGGATTTGATGAGTATAACTGGTATCAGAAAAGGCCCAAATTCTAAGTAACAATTGCTATATAGTAATAATACGAGTACCACAATCTCAGACTGGTCATGGTTAATTTATTGGCCACCTAAGATGGAGAGGTGACAATGAACTTAGGGGGGCAAGTGTGGTGAGATTGGTTTCCTCTAGCTTTTAGTATGGAGGTATTAGTTTCATTGAACTTTAGTATGAAAGTAAGGGTTCCAGTGGGAAATATTAGGATGTTCAACAAGGGTACTTGTAGTCAATTAGACCTGTATATTGGAGAATTGCACCTCCAACGAGTCTTCACGGTATCTGTCTTGGTTTGAATGTGAGCTATAGGAGAACTAGGAAGAGAGAATAGGCACAGAAGTAGGCCAATCAAATGCAGTACGAAGGAGAGATCTACGCAATCTGTGCAGAGAAGTGCTGATAGGATAAGTGCTGGGTGATAGGAGAGATAGAGAAGGTATGTGGGTAAAAGAGAGGTACGAGTACTGCTCTTGTTCTGCCTCTCGGCACAAGAAGGACGTTGGTCAACAGATAGCAGAGGGTAGATCAGCTATTCCCGTGAGCACGGATAGAATTGGAACGATATATTCGGAGCAGTTGGAAAGGCGAGAGGAGCAAGGTAGGAGAGGTCACCCCCGCCCCCTCTCCTCCGTTCATCGTTTTCCCTCAACATCTGCCCACCTGCCGGAAGATAATTTATACGACTTTTCAGCTACACTCTTGATCTCTGCCTACTACTACTGCATTTACTCCACGAACATCAGCACAGTTCATCAGAGAGCATCGCACTGTACAACGCACTTCGTCAGTGCACAACAGTCCATCTCCCCACAGACATTACCCTTACTTCCATACTAAAGTTCAATGAATTGTAGGGAATGTAGACTAAAAATGTTCCGTAACAAACGCTACTCGAATTTAAGGCTTCTAAACCCGCTTTCCACCACATTCTCCCTCACTCAACCTGACTTATCTCTCCTTGCGAGTAAGTCAGGAACCCCGATGAGACTCTGAGTATCCAAGTTTTACCTCCGACTTTTCGGTACCGGACTCTGTATGCAATGATCGCATTGCTCTCATCGTTCCTTCCTGGGTGTTTTCTAAGTGAGTGAGTTTTACAGGTTCTTGAATACCAGGTATGAGATATTCCCTTTTTTTTCCTCTTTTTTTTTTTTATGGGGGATGAAGGCGAGGATCGAACCACGGACCTCGCTCTTCAGAATCTCACACCCTGCCTGCGACGCCATTGTAGGGAATGTGGTGGAAAGCGAGTTTAGAAGCCTTAAAATCGAGTAGCGTTTGTTACGTAACATTTTTAGTCTACATTCCCTACAATGGCGTCGTCGGCAGGACGTGAGATTCTGAAGAGCGAGGTCCGTGGTTCGATCCTTGCCTTCATCCCCCGAAAAAAAACCCACGCCATTGTAGGGAATGTAGACTAAAAATGTTACGTAACAAACGCTACTCGAATTTAAGGCTTCTAAACTCGCTTTCCACCACATTCTCCCTCACTAAACCTGACCTATCTCTCCTTGCGAGTAAGTCAGGAACCCCGATGAGACTCTGAGTATCCAAGTTTTACCTCCGACTTTCCGGTACCGGACTCAGTATGCAATGATCGCATTGCTCTCGTCGTTCCTTCCTGGGTGTTTTCTAAGTGAGTGAGTTTTACAGGTTCTTGAATGTATGTATACCAGGTATGAGATATTCCCCTTTTTTTTCCCTTTTTTTTCGGGGGATGAAGGCGAGGATCGAACCACGGACCTCGCTCTTCAGAATCTCACGTCCTGCCGACGACGCCACTGTGGGGAGATGGACTGTTGTACACTGACGAAGTGCGTTGTACAGTGCGATGCTCTCTGATGAACTGTGCTGATGTTCGTGGAGTAAATGCAGTAGGCAGAGATCAAGAGTGTAGCTGAAAAGTCGTATAAATTATCTTCCGGCAGGTGGGCAGAATCTAAATGTTAGTGAAAACGATGAACTGAGGAGAGGGGGCGGGGGTGACCTCTCCTACCTTGCTCCTCTCGCCTTTCCAACTGCTCCGAATATATCGTTCCAATTCTATCCGTGCTCATGGGAAGAAGAGCTGATCTACCCTCTGCTATCTGTTGACCAACGTCCTTCCTGTGCCGAGAGGCAGAACAAGAGCAGTACTCGTACCTCTCTTTTACCCACATACCTTCTCTATCTCTCCTATCACCCAGCACTTTTTTTTTTTTTTTTTTTTTTTTACCCAGCACTTATCCTATCAGCAGTTCTCTGCACAGATTACGTAGATCTCTCCTTCGTACTGCATTTGATTGGCCTACTTATGTGCCTATTCTCTCTTCCTAGTTCTCCTATAGCTCACATTCAAACCAAGACAGATACCGTGAAGACTCGTTGGAGGTGCAATTCTCCAATAATATACAGGTCTAATTGACTACAAGTACCCTTGTTGAACATCCTAATATTATCCACTGGAACCCTTACTTTCATACTAAAGTTCAATGAAACTAATACCTCCATACTAAAAGCTAGAGGAAACCAATCTCACCACAGCGTGTGTAAGGTGTTCCAATCAGGCAGAAAAATATTACACGAGAGGGGACGGGGATTTTTTCCCTTTCCGAGTTTTCGGTTTCATTTTCATTGTTTTTGCTGCTGTACCGTGCTGTTCTTTCGTATCTTCGTACATCCAGTACAGACACATAGAGCATATCGAAAGAAGAAAATAAGCACAGACAGTAGTACCCTACCTGGGGTATGTACGTACGTACGACATCCGCGACGCGAAGCGTATATGTGGCATCCAAGCTGACGTCGGGGCTGTTTTTTCCTGAAGCATGGCGGCGGGACTCTTGGCATTATCAAGTCGCCGGTTTGCAACTACGATCCTTGAAAAAACTAAACTCAATCGTGGACCTCTATTCGCTTCGCATAATAATTTGATATACTTATTTCCTTCCTGAGCGAGTGTAGCGGGCGGCGTAGGCCGCCCGCGGAGCGAAGCGCCTTGTACATAATAATAGTAATTTGGAAAATGTTATTTTTTGCTGTCCGTCGGTAACGGGGGAATACAAGTGGTTGTTCTATTAAATAGTCAAATTTTTGCAAAGTAAGTGCTAACACTTTACTGAACAAGCATATTCGAACACTCTTGTTCCAGGTACTCGTACGTACTCGTGTACGCATAGTACTCAAAAAGCGTCTGGTGGTCGATTGCTGTTTTTTGTTTTTCCGTTTCATCTCGTATTTTTACGATTTTCTTTGTTTCTTTGGAAAATAATTGCGCCCATTCATTGCATATCGTATCACATGTGATGTGGGCAAAGTTCCGTGCTGTTCGATTTGGTCTACAGAAAGAACAAAGAAAGCTTGATGCAGTCTAAAAAACAAATAAATGCAGTACTCGTACCGAAACCGTGCAGAACGATATTGTATGATGTCGCAATCTCACCGTATTATGGCAATTAATTGTATTGTCATTACAGAGTACTACGTACCTGGTAGTACTTATTTTGCTGTTGTTGTATGGATTGAGGGACCACCACTACTACTGAGTTACTACAGCAGTCTAAAACTCATCGTTGCCCAAAGACAGGTGGTAGTCTATCAGACTGATTCACGGGCATATTTCCAGTCGCAGTACTCGTACGTACGAGTAGCTTGTGGCGGTACATGTTGGATGCAGTGCGTAAAGGCTCCGTGGCCTACCAACGTGCACTTCATCGCGTGCCGTAAATCGTTGGACGCTTGAAGTCGTTGCCTTTTATGTCACACTATCCGTTACGTTAGGCGATATTCCTCGCTGTACAGCACCAGTCGTATCGCTTTCAGCAGCGCATGAAAAAATGTGCTGAAGTACGTACAACATGCGGAAAGTTTGCGAAATTATGATGATTTGTAGCGCAGCCATCGTTGGCACAATACATCCGTATGTAAAACCGTTACATAATATCATGATGCAACCAACCGTGAGTGCTCTCCCGAAAATAAGATGTTTTCCGAAGAGTAAGCTATCGTAACTCGCACCGTTTCCACATGGCTAGCAATAGATGGTGTCGTTGCTATACTAATAGCTAATCTATCTTCCTTGGATCTTACCCTGTACGTACGTGCATAGACGTAGAGATCGTCAAAATTGTCGTCAAGTGTTTCGGAAGCGTCTCCTGCTCAATTTCTCGTGCAGACCGTCATAGCAGCAGAATCAGCGATAGCACCGACCGGAATAATTGCAGCTGTGTGTGCTGAAATCGTAGCAACGTTGTCTAAAGCACTACTTGTTGACTCCACGTTCTTGATGACCAATAGTCAGCGACTATTAATAACTGAAGATATCTGCGCAACTATGATATCATTTTATTTTCGTTGACTCGAGCGGAGCTTGGCAAGTGTGTCACGGCCGGAACAGTGACCCCTCCCCCCGTTTTCTCGAGTACAACACCGCCATGGTCGGCGGTGCACAGTTCCATCAGCGCGACTGTTGTACAGAGCGCTTACTGGCTGGTTATCATTACCCCCGATCACATGTATTCTACCACATTTTTGTGGCAAGCACTTTCTTACACACTTAAACCGTGTGTTGGTGTTCGTAGTAAGCAATGATCTGTGAGTCTTCGGAAAATGGCACAAATATCGTTGAGCCATATTATAGGGTTTCCCCGTAAAAAAAGAAAGTTGTCGAAGATCGTCGTCTCGCCAAAAGAAAGTCGTCTCGAGGTTACGCCGCTAAATTATACGTAAAAATTCAAAAACCTAGAAATTTTACCACGACGAAAAAATCTGACGAGAGGTACTTCTACGGCATATTTTTTTTCGTCGTGAGGATGAACAGCTGCGAACAGACCGCAGCCAGGGCATCTCCATCTAACAGACAAATCGGAAAAATGGGAACGAAGCCTAAAATGAGAACCAAGCCGTATCTCCAGAACCATGTGGTGTATCAGAGAACCAAAATGATCCTGCGAAACCCCTTGGCCAGCCCTGTGAGAGGAGCTCGTCAGAACGGTCATGCTCCATCTCGTGCCTTCGGGTGGGCGCAAAAAGCGATATACGCTGGCTCTATTGTGATTTCTCTAGATGCTGGCTACCGCGGCGATGCCGAGGACTTCCAGCCTGAGCGACAGCTCATTCGAAGGCTGCTGTACAGCCCCACAGGACTGTCAACTTTTTTTCTTGGAGTTGTACACAATTGGTTTGCTTTCTAAAAAAAAACCTCCGTTCTCATTTTTTGTTTCGTTCCCATTTTTCCGTTTTGTCTCCCAGCCTTGGCACCCCTCATCTCGTGCGCTGTAAGTAATCCACAGCAGCAGCAGTGCACCACGACGACATATACCGCTTCAACGTGTGGCCGGCCGGCACCGCGGGAGATAGATGCTGCTTTCTGTTTGTGTGAAACCCATCTACAGCTCTGCGCTGATCGCATGTTGAGTTCCTTGTCGACGAGAGGAAACATGTCCTCGGGTGCACGCAGCAAGGGGCATGCAACCACACCAACAGCGAGCGCAAAAGACATTCCCTTTGCACTGGCACCCCGCCGAGCCGAGACCATCGTCAAGGCTGTGGAGAGCCACAGCATGCCGGACTGGGGGTCGAGGGGGGTGGCGTTGGGTCTCTGAGGGCGACCGGAAGCAACAGCTCTCCAGTGCGTCTGGATGATAGCTTTGGCTCGCTGGGACGCTCACCGGAGTTGGAATTTTTGGGCACGAGAGGTGGGGGAGCTGCTGCTGTGGTTGGAGGTCCGAGCGGGGTGGAGGAGGCAGATGAAAAGGACGAGGATGATGAGCAGGGGGGGGGAATAACGCAGGCGGTGGTACCGCAGCAGGTTGTGCTTGAGGTTGTATGTAGCGGGTCATCGGGGCATATATTTGGCGTTCGTACGAGTATGATGTACGAAGAAGGAGGACGGAGGATCGCTCCATATGGTTTTGCGTTTTTGAAGCTTGCTGTCCAGATACGAGTGTTTATACCACTACGGCAGTAGTAGTAAACCAGGTATGACCCCTGATGGTGTGTTGGCTGTATGTACTCGTACGTCCGGCAACTGTTGCTGTACGAGCTTCAGGGATACATACAGTAATCAACACACACGTGATTGAACCCACGAATGGAAGGGGTGTACAACGGCAGTAGCGCCAGTTGATAAACCGGAGGTTTTAGTTCTTGCGGGTTCATGCTTTGTATCTGGTAGATGATGAGAGTATGAGGAATGCGCAATCGGCCCAGGAAAGATAGTACCAGGTACCTGGTAGATGAAAAAGCGGGCCGAACGTCGAGATCTACATCATTTCCGCAGACTACTCGCCAAACTGTGGTTCAAACGTCACGGCGAACTTCGCGACGATTTATTTTGCCGGAAAATAACTGAGACGACCTTCTTTCACGACGTTTTTTAAAATTTTACGGGGAAACCCTATATTGTCGAGGTGCAAATCGTCGTGGACAACTCCCGTGTTTTGTCCTCAACTCTAAACTTTCAATATTTGACGATCGTGTTCATAACTCTGCAGACAACTAGTAGCCGTCGAAATTAACGGACGGTTCTAAATCTGACGTACGTCTTGTTCGTTTGGATCGTTCCAGCAGCGACGGTTACAAGTTGTAGAGGGTTGCGTATATCTTCGCAGGCGTTATTGTGGATTTTGCCGTGTGTTCATGAGGAGAGTTCGAGCACTCCGTTCTCCGTTCTCCGTTCTCCGTTCTCCGTTCTCCGTTCTCCGCTCTCCGTTCTCCGCTCCGAGCTGAGAGCTAGGCTCCGCTCTCTCTCTCCTCCTCCGTCCTCTAATACAACGACTATAAATAATCTCATCAGACCACGTGGTGGTCAGGGCATGGAGGTTTAGACTATACGAACACACTAGTGTTGCTTGAACGTTTGAAGTCTGGTACCGGAAGCCAAGATGCCTTCGGAGAGGTCGGCTCACGTGGAGCACGATTCTCCGGGTGAGCAAGATTTGAGGCGCGAGGTAAAGCTGGCGATTGAGCACAGTCAGGCGTCGATGATGAACGCCATGAGGGAAAGGATGGCCGAGTTCACGAGGAACAACGGCCGATCGGAGTCTGGCAGCGCTGAGGGAAGCGCTGCTGTTGGGCAGATTCTGCGTGGGATAGTACCCGCTGCTGTAAGAGAAACCCCTGCTGCTGCTGTAGGCATGGCACGGGATATTGCAGCAGAACATCAGACAAATTTGCGTGAGGGCGCCTCGCCAGATTTGGGAGTAACTGGACGAGAGGAACGGCGTTGCCTGTCGAGGTTTGCCCACCGAGGGGTCAGCCAGACCAGCCTGGGAGGACTGGAGAATGGGGTGCATATCCTGGCGGTGAGTTGGATGATGGATTTGATCTACCTCTCTCGCGTCATATGGCATTTAAACATACTCCTGTGCCATCGTTTAGTGGGCTGAAGCCTGAGTTCAACTCCTGGACGAGAGACGCTAGGTATTACGCCAAAGGAGTTGGTTTCTTGTCTGGTTTCGTGTCCGATCCACCGCAGTACATTCCCGTAGGGGAATCCGACACTGAGAACTCGATGCTTGTCGCTAGGGGGTTTAGCCGCGAAAGTGTGCACGTGCATACTCTGGCGTGGAATTTCCTGTCGACTGCGCTCAAAAGCAAGAGCGACAAGAGCATTTTACACAGATGTACCTCGCCGAGGCAAGCGTGGGACGCTCTCCTTGCGTGGTACGGCCCTCAAACGACGAGGGCCGAGTCGGACCTCTCGAGGCGCTTAAATAGCTTTATAATAGCGCCGGGGAGCAACCCGCTCGAGGAGATGGGCAGGTTCGAGGATCTCGCCGCGGAAATGCGCGCAGCAGGAATGTCAGTGGACGACCACCTGCTGTACACCATCTTTATTGACGCTCTGCCTGCAGAATACGAGGTGGAGGCTCGGAACCTGGCATCACGTGACAGCATCGGCCGTGATGACATCATCAAGGCTGTTCGAGAACGGCATCACCGACTTTCTGGAAACAGGAAGAAGGGGTCCAACTCTGGCCACGCAGGCCATGCTATGTACGCCGGCGGCAGTGGCGGTGGTCGCGGACAAGGTGGAGGCAGTGGCAGAGAAAAAGGCGGACGGCGACAACACCCTGGACGAGGTGGAAAAGGCACCAGCGAGGCCGGTGGTGGTTCGGCCGCGGCTGCTGGTGGCAATGGCAGCAGCGCCAAAGCCACCAGCGGAAGTACTCCAGTGGGCAAGTGTCATAGGTGTGGCAAGAAGGGCCATTGGAAGAGCGACTGCACGGCGAAGCTATGCAGCCGATGCCAAGGACACTCTGCGGATGCCTGTCCCACGTCCATGGACCGCTGCAGTCGATGCAACGGGCTGGGGCACGCTGGTGATGTCTGCCCCTCATCGAAAGAAGAAGCTGTCATGGCGGTGGCGAGCGAGGTTGGGGCAAGGGACGACGACCAAGAGAAAGGTACGGTCCAGGCCTCAGCTTTCAAGGCCGAGGAAGCAAGCAAGAACGGTGATGGTTCGGGGGAAGGGGAACCTGCTTGGCAGGTAGGAGACGAGGCATGGATATGCGATAGTGGTGTATCTACTCACATGACGCCCTCAGCAGACTGCATGATCAACGATAGAGAATGCAACCTGAAACTGCGAATCGCCGATGGATCCACTCGATCGATTGAAGGTTACGGTGACAGAAGCGTTGTCTTTCGGTCCGGAAATGGTCTCGTGCAAGTGCTGCTTACGAATGTTGCGCACGTGCCGGATCTCCGCTACCACCTGTTTTCCCTGCCCACTCTCGTCAGAAACGGTCACACTTTCGAAGGGCGCCCCACGGGGGTTGTAGTCAGGCTCAAGTCAGAGCGTTCGATCGTGTTTCCGCTGAGTGGGACCCTTTACAGCCTGTACGGCTACCGGGTCGACCGCAGTTGTGGGGAAACTGCCTGTGCTGTACTCGCCCCGGGGCAACCGCCCCACAAGTCTGCGATCAACATCAATGATTTCCACTGCGCGGCTGGACACTCCCATGAGGTACTACTCCGCAAGACCGCGGAGCAGCAAGGGATTGTCCTCGAGGGAAAGCTGCTGGAGTGCAGATGGCGCTCCATGGTGAAGGGTCTCCGCAAAGGTATCAAGCAGTCCACACACACACGAGCAGCTAAGAAGCTTGGGAGGGCTTTTGTGGATTTGAGTGGACCTAAGGTGGTAGAGTCTCTCGGAAGAAAGCGGTATACTCTGATAGTGCGCGACGATTTTTCACGGTATACGTGGGTGTACTTCATGCGCCACAAGTCGGACGCCACGGAATTGTTCGAGCAGTTTCTTGCGGATTCTCGTGCAGATGGTGTCCCTTCTACTGTGTGTGGTAATCGTCCGATCTGATGGAGGTGGCGAATTCCGCGGAGGCAAGTTTGGCGACCTGTGTAGATCACGAGGAATCAAGCAGGAATTTACGACAGCCGACAGCCCCCAATTTAACGGAGTAGCAGAGCGCGCGCTGGGTTTGATCGAGACGGCCGCAATGGCGGGCCGAATCCAGGCTAAAGAGCTTTTTCCCGGCACGCAACTCCCGGCCACTGCGTCATTGTGGGCGGAAGCGTCCCACTGGGCGTGTGACGCCTTGAACCGCACAGCAACGACAGCTAACCCTGAGAGCAAGTCGCCGCATGAGATGTGGCATGGTAGCCCCCTCCCGGTAGTATTACTACCTTTCCTCAAGCCTGGCTACTGCAAGGTGAAGAGGGAAAACCAGTCACAGGTGAAAGCACAAGAGTGCTTTTACCTTGGCCCTGCACCCAACTACCCCCGAGACTCAGTACGAGTATTGACGTGGCAACGCACTGTGCTAATCACGCGAGATGTCACCTGGCAACGCGTGTCGCCTGCACCACCTGTACCTGCCCAGGCGAATGACTCCCTGTCTACGGAAAATGGGGGGTCCGAGGCGGACGACATGAGCACGTCGGATCGAGGTGGTGGGGGGGTGGTGAATGAGCTGGACGACGGTCTGGCTTACTTGAACGACCTCGACGTGACGTGTGGTTTTGACCTGGACGCGTTTATGCAGGAGCGCATACATCAGGTACCTGTCGCCGGCGAGGCCGGCGACGAAACACCGGAGACGATGGGTTCGTCTCAAGGGGGCGCCATGGACGCCTCCTCGGCCCCGAGGGGGAGGGCCGAAACAGCCGAGACGATGGGTTCGTCTCAAGGGGGCGCCGTGGACGCCTCCTCGGTCCCGCCAGGGAGGGCCGAAAGCGACCCGGGTGCAGCATCAGTCTCCGACACCGGCCAAGGGAACGGTGAGGGCCCTCCCGCGATCCTGTCCGGCAGGCCAGCACACGAGCTCAGCAGCTGGAGACGGCTCCCTCCAACAGTACGGGGCCGGACCCGGGGTCAGAGCCAACGCCCGGAGGGTGAACCTGCTGTGAACCGGCTAAGGATGGACAGAGGAGCCGCAGACGCGATGCTTGCGGCAGCGTACGAGTGGTGGACGACGCCTGGAAGTATCCTGAATCGTACGTCATGGACGACGGAGGACGCAGTGGCCTTGATGGCCGGAGGACCTGCCGTGGAGGATATAGGGGAGTTGAGCGTGTGCATGCCGAGTGGTTTCCCGGAAGACGTAGAACCGCCCCCGCAGTCCGTAGCGGATGTAGAGCGTTCCCGATATAAAGCGGCGTGGCACGAGGCCATGCAAATTGAGTTGGACGGTCACAAAACGACCGGTACATATGAAGCCGCGACACCGCCACGAGGGCGGAAACCTGTAGGCGCGAAGTTGGTGTTTACCTACAAGACGGATAAGGATGGTATGATAGTAAAGACAAAGGCCAGACTTGTGGCTAAGGGTTTTAGCCAGGTGCAGGACGTAGGCTACTTTCAAACGTTTGCACCAACTCCTTCGTCAGCGTCAGTTAAAATTCTGGCGGCTGTTGCCAACGAATATGGCCTGAACATTTTTCATCTAGACGTCGCGCAAGCTTTTGTTCGCGCGAAACTCGACGCCGAGATATACATGAAACTACCCGGTGGGTGTGGTGATGTGTCAGGAAGGATCGTCCGCTTGAACAGATCACTGTATGGTCTAAAGCAGAGCGGACGGCAGTGGGCCGGATTATTGGTAAAAACCGTGGTAGAGTACGGTATGGAGCAGTGTAGGTCTGACCCGTGTGTTTTCGCATGGTTGTGGACGGCAAGGTAGAACTGATCATGGCCGTCCATGTAGATGACATCGCGATCGCAGGATCGGCCGAGACATGCAGAGATTTCCATGCCGCGCTAGTTACGAAATTCCCCACAAATAACCTCGGCGAACTGACTTGGTATGCTGGTTGTTCTTTCAAGCGCGACTGGGAGTTGGGAACATTGGAGATTACGCAGAAGGCGTTTATAGAGAGCATGCTGACTCGTTTTGGTGTTAACTCATCCTCTGACATCCCCGCGACCCCCGGTGTGGAACTAGGTCCAAGAGAGGAGGGCAAAATTGGAGGAGACTGGCCGTACAGGGAGGCTGTGGGCAGCTTGATGTGGCTGTCGGCCATGACGAGGCCGGACATCTCGAACGCCGTGCGTGCTGTGGCGCGCCACTCCCACAACCCAACGGAGAGGCACTGGAGGGCAGTTTTGAAGATTATGGCTTACCTCCATGGGACCAGGTTTATGGGAATGACTTTTGTGCGGGGTTCGGGATTGGATTTGACTGCGTATAGTGATGCTGATTATGCCGGTAAGTCGAACGATAGGCGCTCGGTATCGGGGACGGCAATTACCCTAGGGGTTGCGGCCGTCAGTTGGGCAAGTAGCACGCAGAGGTGTGTTACGTTGTCGACAGCAGAAGCAGAGTATGTCGCCCTGGGTGAAGGGGTGAAGGAAGCTTTGTTTACGGGCGCGGTGTTGTCGTTTATTTGTCCAGAGCTAAGCGGATCCTGTGTTCGGGTTTTCGAGGATAACCAGGGGGCCATAGCGTTGGCTGAGAACCCTCTTAGTTCTGCGCGGAGTAAGCATATTGACGTGCGTTTTCATTTTGTCAGAGAGCTACTTCGTGCTAAGAAGATCGACATTCAGTTCGTAGCTTCGGAAGATCAGCACGCGGATATTTTGACGGAATCCCTTGCTGCGACCCCTTTTAAGTCTCATCGTAGGTTCTTGTTGAATCTGCCTTTGGACGGCGAATAAGGGGGTATGAGCATTGTTCGATGAGTACCATGTTTGAGTGATGCGAGGAATAATTTGTCAGGTCGCCAACCCTGCGCTACTTTGAGGGGCATGGGGGAGTAGGGCACAGCTTGTCATTTTATTTTCTGGCCATGGTCATCGTTTGGAATGCGGCCGTTGTTCAATTGCAATGGTTTGGAGTATATATGTTGTACAGGGGGTTTTTACCCGGTGGCCGGGTTTCCTCCTGCGGGACTGTCGTTGGCTATTTTTAGGTCCTAGCAAGTCTTGAATGTCTCTTCGGTCTCGTCACTGCTGTGAAGAGCCAGGGAGGGTGTTCGTTTGGATCGTTCCAGCAGCGACGGTTACAAGTTGTAGAGGGTTGCGTATATCTTCGCAGGCGTTCTTGCGAATTTTGCCGTGTGTTCATGAGGAGAGTTCGAGCACTCCGTTCTCCGTTCTCCGTTCTCCGCTCTCCGTTCTCCGCTTCGAGCTACGAGCTAGGCTCCGCTCTCTCTCTCCTCCTCTGTCCTCTAATACAACGACTATAAATAATCTCATCAGACCACGTGGTGGTCAGGGCATCCAGGTTTGGACTCTACGAACATGTCTAGGCCACGTTATTTCTGCTCGAAGAGTATATCGGTTGGGGGAATCGTGGCAAGCCCTCGAAAAGCTGTCAAATCCCATTTGCACCAGAGATTTTCGTTTCGTTTTAGGTGTGGTGATTTTTTTTTTTCTTACGGCAGTTCGTTGTCAAAGTTCGCCGAAGTAACCGCACCGCTCGCTGAACTCGCCGCTACATAAGGACGTTGCTACCCGGGTACGTATTGCAAAGCCAAGCCTGGACAACGCGCTAAATGTCGCGTTCGCTCACATTAAAGGCTTACTGATGACGGCTCCCGCGTTCAAGATCCAGATTACTACAGTCAGTTATTGTACATACATGTAGTGATATGAAACTGTTGTCGCATTCGCTTACTATTAGCGATCGTACTCTTTTGGGAAGGACGTTACGGCGAGTGCCGATCAACCTCCTGACCCTTCCATATCACAATGAGACATGTCTATTTTTAGTATGCTAAATCGTTGGAGTATCGTTCTTCCAACTTTACCGTTCAGCATACAGTAGCGAATATTTTTTGTACCCTATACATACAGTAATACCGAGCGTTGGCGTAGTGGAGAATGAAACGTACTTGAGTAGCAGCCCTAAGTTATATACCCGCAGCCTATGAGGGAAAGACTCTATCGTTCGGCTAGCCACGCACCATACAAGGCTCCTCTCACACCTCGATGCCGGGGATTTTGTGCATCCTCGTAGAGCGAACAATTCGCTGATAAGCGTCGTTACTGATGTTTTTTAAACAGCGTTGTCGCTGTCCCTCATACAGCGTTGTCGCTGTTCCTCTTACAGCATCGTTCCTGTTCCTCATAGAGCGTTGTCGCTGTTTCGCGTTCAGTGTTGTCGCTGTTTCCGTGGCTTCTCATACGGTGTTGTCGCTGTTCCGCATTCAGCGTTGTCGCTGTTTCCGTGGTTTTCGTTAATGAAAACAGAAAGTTTCTGGAAAAACAATGTGTTAAGTTCGATCCGTACATCGGATAGGTAAAACCAGTTGTTACCGTTCCCATTTCCAACGATGAAGTCCAGTGCACGATAAGCCACTAACCGTTTGAACGAAACCGCGCTATTCCAATCGTTATTGGCGCATATATCTGCAAGAGAACAGTTCGTTCGGTGACCAAATTGTGTACCCCCCCACTTTCCAGGAATGATTCGTACGGTTATTTACCAGCGTTCGGTGGTCATCTAGCTTCGGAAGCTACGTTCACTAAACCCGAGACTGTGGTTCAGTGGCTGTCTAGGTGCACAGATGTAGCCACGCACTTCGATGCTATTTGTTGTACCAACATCGCATGACGTATTCGGGTTCTCTGACGTATATGTTGAGCATCGTTTTGTTTTCCGTCCGTTTGAGATCTACACCCTGGCCTGGTCGAGCACAATTCGTCGTCGAATAACTCGAAGTACATCATGTCCGTGATTGACCACAATACTCATTGTCTCGTGTTGGTCACAATTAGTGACAAATCAGCCGTCACCATCGCCGGCGTTCTTGTAGAACGCGTGTTTCTTTGTTTTCTCCGCTCCGGAAACCTTGCATTCGGACCAAGGTAGCGAGTTTGAGAATGAACTGGTGAAGGAGTTGCAATCTGTATTTGGGTTCAAAAAGACGCGCACGTAAGCGTACCGCCCACGAGGCAACTCCGTCTTAGAGCGTGTGCATAGTACTTTGCACAACATGTTGGCGATGTACGTAAACATTAAATACGACACTTGGGCAGAATTACTACCGTTTATTCAGCTCGCGCTCAACAAAGCATACAACAAGACGCTCGAAGAAACCCCACATTTTTTAGTGTTTGGCCATACATAGAGCTTTGATGCCCGTTGACATTGTTCTCGGCGTCCCGTGTACGTCTGGTTCTGGAACACGACTCGAATATTCCCCTCATACCGTTGGAAACCTGCAACTCGCTTACGAAATTGCTTGTCGCAATCTACAGGAACGTACCGATAAGCAGACAGAATCTAACGAGAAATTGTCCTTTCCGCAATATCAGCAGGGAGATCACAGGCGTTTGTTCACCGCCCCTATACCGTTGCTGATGGACCCAACCCCAAACTTATTAATCCCTGGCGTGGTCCCTTTACTGTGCGTTCCCAACAATCTCCCGTAACTTATTGTGTTGCGGGGGATGTCGAACTTGCGGAAATATCAGTTCACTTAGGTCGCATAAAGGCAGACCTTAATGACGCGTCTAGCTCAATACCGGATTTTTACAGCACTGGACGAGTTCTTTTTAGGGGCAACGTTGCCTGTACCTGACCTAGATGGCTCTGTGCTCACCGTGCACATCGGCCTGTATACTATTGAAGCTATATTCAAGGTCATAAGCGTGGGCCTTGTAAACCTCGCCGACTAATTTCCAAAACTACTTTCTCGTGAAAGATAAACCGTCTACCGTAGGTTGGGTATTTGGAGACATGGCAACCATCGCGCCACATTGTCATGTCATTGAGATGATCCCAGCGTATCGTACGAGGATCCTAGCTAAAGATCCGCATGCATTTGATCGTCCCACACGTAAGCGAGACGTCGTCACCTCGTCGCCCTGAAACAAGCCCCAGTATCGTTTGTTGTCGACGTCGCTGTAGCCCTGGGAGTACTTGTTGTCAGCACCATCGCACCACACCTCCCTACCATTTAAATATCCGGCCGGATGTCAATCGCTCTGTAGCGGGCCTTTTAACACGTGATTCGCAACCTCTCGTGTAGTTGTCTTGTGGTTGCTTGGGAGATATCGTATGTGGAGTAGTGCCCACGAACCAAGTCATGGTTAGGCACCTAAGTGCTGAACCCCAACAGCCAGTCTCCCGGTATATCGTTGAGATACCAGTGTGGTTGTGTTTTGTTACTCCGTGTGAATGTATGTGCCCCACGCGAAATGATAGCATTTTATTCGTGGCGATTTGCTATAGAGTTTGAGGCGTACAAGTGGGAGAAAACGTTCAACTAGGAGTTATGCAAGGGTGTGCATATACCAAGAGCATACACTCATGCGTTATGATTGGGTTATTTGACTACAGTAGCCGCGCACGGTGTTCATATTCTTAAAAGTAAGCATGTGTGTGGTTATTCAATCAAGTGATGAACGGTATTTTCGTAATCGTTTTGGGTGGAAGACACACAGTGTGCTTTCCATCTGTCTTTTTGTGCGAGACACTAGGGATTCCTGGATATATACATGGGTAATGTATTCTCTAGTGGTGCCCGAATCGTTCCGTTGGGTTTTAACTGAGGGCGGGCAGTCGAGCGCGTGAACTGCATACTCCGAAGTAAAATATCCTCATCGGGCACATAATGAGTCCCCGCTCGTACTACTTCATTATTATCGTGAGTGCTCTGGCTGCAGTCAACCGTTGATGACTGTCAGCACGTCTCATATATATATAGATCGTTAATTGTATCGATAGTCGTATTCTATCAACTCGTTGTAAGTCGATTCCAGTATTATTCATTGAATCGCAAGCATGTTCTTGCTCGTGTAGTCGATGATGCCTTTTTCGACCGAGGAGACATGTCGTCGTATCGTTCACCATGCACCGCCGTCCCTTATACTGCACCGTTATTGTTACAACTACACCGTCGTCAAGACATGCAGACTTATTTTTTAAAATATCGTTTATAAAAAGGGTTGATCGACCAAAACGTTCGTATCGTCTGTTGCGCACTCTGCATGCACACCCTCTTAGACGAAATCGTCGTTCAGCACATTTATTTATCTTCAGTTTGTGTGTACCAAAGCTTGCAAGCAATCGTATCATATACACACTGTACAACGGCGAGAAACGTTTTGAACATTGCCAAAGAAAGGCACACACCATAGTTCGGTATGAATGCTTTCGTATACCATTGAAGGCACTATACCATTGTTTGGTATGAATGGCTATGTATACCTGTGATATGAATCGAGTGCTCATGGGCTATAGATATAGATAATATAGTCGGCAGTTTCGTAGCCCGAGGAATACGAGAATAATCCAAAGAATGGATTAACCCGGCGGATATTCCGGTAGTTGAGAGTAACCGTCTTTCAGGAATGTTCTCTCGGGCGGATAGCCCGTTAGACAAGAGTAATGTTCCTTAACGCAGATAGGACCATAAAGTGAGAAGTTCTTATATTAGCAGAAGAACAATCGGTAGCCCTAGGAAAGTTATTTAGGAGTACGTTAGATAAGAGGAGTTTAGGAGAGCTCGTAGCGTGGGGTGGGACGAGTATATCTGAGCGTCGAGTCCCACCCCCCTACCTCTCACTTCTCTACCAGAGCACCTCCTCAGCTCTAGTCATCAATAAAGAAGATCTATATAAGAAGAAGCGAAGCACTGCTTCCCAGCTGCCAGAAACACCTGCGTCCTTTACCACTACCTCTGATATCTTCACATCTGACGTCTTCGCATTCGACGAGCCTTCTGGCCAAGCTGAGGACTGCAGCGCTTCTTCTAGATCTTCTCACGATCATGTGAGCCATCCCTACCCGGGAGGCAACTGGTTTTGAAGTCAACTTTTTATTTTTGTTTCTTTTCGTTCCTTGTTTCGTTTTTTCTTTCGTTTTCCTCGCGGTCTATTTTCTTTCTTTCTTTTTTTTCTTTTCGAACCTGCGTTCCTGAGTGTGTTTTTAGTGCCGACGACTGTGACAAGCTGCCTAGTGGCGACAGTAGACGTTTCTCCCCTCTTAGTATAGGTGAGTAGACGCATTCTTCCCCCCTTATCAGGCACACGTACAAGTACGTATAACTTCTCTCTGCTGTTTCTTAGTAGGTACTTGTCATATAAGTACTATTGTTGCTCTCGGCAGTGTGATGAGGTTTGTTTTTCCGCGCCCTGTACCCCGCCTCCGCCGTGGAATGACGAGATCGATCACCTCCACGATACGTGACACCATGTGGTTGAATGCACCTGGAGACCCCCCCCAAATGACATCGTGCTCATCGCGCACAACAACGAAAGCGTTTTTTATAACAATGACCCCCTCCGCCTCGATGTATGCCCGCCCTTTCACAGGGAAGGTACGTAAAAAGTAGGTGGAACTGCTCACATTAACCCCCCCGCCATTTTATCTGCACCTTCCTGTATAGACAAGCGTTGTACGGGATTTGACCCTTACCACGACTACAAAGAAGCTGCTGTAGTACTGGTAGGACACCCGCAGCAGTATACTGATACGTGGTAAAAAAAAAAAACTTTTTTAGGAACAGCGGTTGTGTGACTAAATACGCCATTCCTATTATATGCATATGTGAGCTGCCTACGAACGGCTCGGCTATAATTGCGAATTGTATCCATTGGTATCTATTGCGTGGGATATTCGCCTGCGAGTTATTGAACGACCATACCTGGTACCTGGTACCTGATACGAGCGATAGTATACGTATGAATTAACCTTACTGGCGACCCCCCCACAGCGAGAATAGCCATGAATGTACCTGGTATTTTATTTGAATGCCTTGGTTACAGGATTTCAACACACACATAGTAGCCTACAAAGTCTGGTATACGAGCGAGGTACCAATAAGGGTACGTAACACTATTTTAGTGACGAAATCTCCTGTGAACCCCCCCTTCCTTTCTCGCGATATATTTAGGTAGACAAACGATGCACGGTCGGTGCCCCTTTCTTGATGTGATGGTGTAGCACATCCACCGTATAGGAATGCATATATTTATACTCGTACGTAGGCGAACCTTACCTGGTTGCACGTATATACAATGCGAAGAACACACACGTACGGGTAGCGCTCTGGGAATACCAGGTATACCTGTAGACAATTCTTATATGGTTGCACGTAGCTCTTTAGGAATATATCTGCAGGAGGATTTTAAATGTTGCTCATTGGGACCAGCTTATATTTCTGCACCCCTCTTCAGATTTCCCGTCCACACGCTGCTTCTACCATGCAGAACAGGCTCTATGATGCACTACTTTCCTGCTGCTCTACTATAAATACAGGACGCATGCTGCGGAAATTAATCGGATTTCTGCCATTTATGCCCCACCCCCACGGCCTATAGGATACAAACGATGTCTATATTTTTTAGATTTTTTTTTCTACTGCTCTTTACGTGCACGTTTTCCAGCATTATCGACTTAAAGCGGCTTTATGTTGCCGAACCTTGTCCGTCTGCTGCCTAGGCGCATTTAAATATGCCAGTTTTAAGCCGAAATAAGGTATATATATGCTGCACAAATATGTCCGGCTACAGCCTCTTACGTGCACGTTCCTCAGCGTTACCGACGGAACGAGGCTTTGTGGCGCGCAACTTTGTCTGCTGCTGCATACGTCTACCCCCCCCCAGCTGTAGCACATCAAAACAGAATGTATGCTACCTGATCTGGCCCGAATATTAGTTTGGTCGTGTTTGTTTTCCCTTTCTTTTTTGTTTTCGACGTGTGCCTTCCATTTTTTTTTCTCTCTTCTTTTCTTTTTTGCTCCCACCTTTAATCAAAGCAGGGTAGACACTGTTCAAGTTTGTAACTAGTGTTATTTTCCAACGCGCCCCACCCCCACCAGCTTTTACAAATAAAGCAGGATACAGGCTGCCTAGAACCGTAACACCACAAAGGCTACACAAACTAGTAAACATCTGTTTCTCCCATGTTTGTCCAGCTCATCACAAAAACAGCAGCTGCAAGCTGCTCGAATATGGAGCATAGTAACTGTGGCCCGGACAGTGACCATTTCCGAGAGTGATGAACTAAATGCTGGCCAAACTAACACAATAATACACAACATCCTTCGCGGCGGATTAGCGTCTTCGACTCCCCCAAAGGAGCCGATTGATACTCTTTTCCATGTTTTTACGTACCGGGGTCTATTTCTTATTTTTATTTTTATTTTGTTCCCACTTGTGCCACCTCTACGACACCCTAAGTATCTCACAACGTATCGGGCCTCGCGACCCCCGAAATGTATCGGTTGCTGTCTGTTTCTACCACGGAACGAAAAACTGCCCACCGTTCAAGTAGGGAATCGCCCGATATTCTGTGCAGCTACCAAATAGTGCCGGCATGCTGCAATTTTCCCCCCAACTCGACCTACACGTTGCCTTTACGGGTACTCTAATTGTATCCCAACGAAAGGTCTTGCACTGCCCACGCGCAGTAATCGTCACGCCCTGTTATCACTACGAACATTGGACATTTCAGACGGAGTTCTGTTCAATTCGGTTCAACTGATATCACTTGAGTGACTCGGGCGCGACTACCGTCAATCACACGCGAGGCGCCTGAAACTAGCTAGACGTCCTCAACTATAAAAATATCCTTCGACGGGCACTATAATTGTGGCACACCCCCCTCAATACCCCTTATTGTACGTCCTTACCGTCACTCCTTTCTGTCCCCTAGATCGGTTTGTTGGTATTGTAGCCGCCTACGATGATCCAAGCCTGGATCCACCAGCCCTCTCCAACTTCCTCCACCGACACCACCAACCCCCGCGAGGCGAGGTATGCCGCAAGGTCCTCTCGCGCCACGGACGACGGCACCCCCGGCTTCGATACCATTCTGAGTGACCTCGCTCTACACCCCACCACACCGGGATCTTCTCCACTGGGAGCAGGCACGACCAGTGCAGGGCCTACCATCAAACCGGAAGTCTCCGCACAGGAAACTTCCACCCCTGCTCTCAATCCGGGGCACTACCAAAGCGATCCCACGGCTCTCCGTGAGCGCCGCGCGGCCCTCAAAGCCCACCACGAGCAGCTCCTCCTTCTTGCGAAAGAGAGCGCTGACCTCCTACTCGTGTTACCGCCCTCTCCTACCCCTTCGACCACACCTACGAGACTGCAGCTGCGACCACGGCTACCACGGCCCAACCGCAGCCGTCGGCTCCGCACCCTGGACCACCCTTTGCGTCCGCCGCGATGTCTAGGACCACCACCTCCCAGCGCCCCCAGAACCAAGCTGGGACCACAATGTCCCAGGCACCACTACCGGCCCAATCCTTGCCAGCCCCCAAACCCACTGGGCACCGGCAACCGCAGACGTTCGGCTTTGAGTCAAATGACTGGGTCTTTCTGGACACCAAGCTCCGCTGGATGCAGAGTACACGCGACCCGATAGCCTCAGATGTCTCTATAGCGGCACACCGCGTCTGGCGACTGTTCACACCCGACTGCGACCCGTCGATCACCTTCGTTCTGGCCCGCGCCGCCACCGAGGGTGCCTCGTCCGAGTTCATCGGGGCCGCCCACACCCTTTTACTCGAGCTAAGGTATTTCCACTCCAACGCCGGCCGCGGCTACGTGTGGAACCCGACCGAGTCTCGACCCACCCCTCCGACACCCCCAACCACCCGCCCCACAACGGATACGCCATCGCCGGCGACACCGCCCCTTCTCACCTCGACAACACCTCCCACGACGGCAGCGCCCCCCTCCACACGAGCGCTCAGCCTGGTGACGAGAGCCTCTACGGAGCCCATGACGGAGGCGGAACGTCGCGGTGTCCCACGCCCAAGCCCTACGCGCTCACGGTGACCTTTGACTCAACTGCAATGGCACGGACCATAGCCAGAAGACCTGCTCCAAGAGCTTCCTCACCACGTCCGGCATCTTAAACCCGGCACTCGGACAGCTAAACGACGATGGTCAGGCCTACCGCCAGTGGCAACAGAGGATGCTCTCTTACTGCCGGGGGCAATACGAGCGCAACCTGGAGCGGAGTTCCAACCGCTACGACAACAACCGTCGAGGCAACAACACCAACCGTAGCGGAAACTCCAACAACAGCCACTCCAACTATAACCACTCCCGCAACTACCGCGGCGACGACGGGCGCTCCAACAACTGGCGCCATAGCAACGGCCGGAACTACGACAACGGCAACCGACACTCGCCAGGGCAACAGTTCCGACAACAACGCATCGAGCCTGCCCCCTCGTCTTCCGCGTTGACGGTTCATACCCCTGCGACCAACACGTCCGCACCAGCCGCCCCCGCAAACATGCGGATGGGCAGCAACAACTCGACCAACCTCCCGAACCAAGGGCAGCCGGGAACCTTCCGCACCAACTGATAAGCCGATGATGGAGCACCTGCCGCATCTCCATCAACAGCATCTACTGCGACCACCCGAGGCTCTCAGGACGCACGCGTAAATCACGTGCACCACGCCTCCCAGACCCCTGCCCCCGCATGCCCCCCCCCTACCCCAGCCCATTTCCCAGCCACTTGCTCAAGCACTGATCCTCTTGCTCAAGTGATTGCCTTGAGGTGTGGGCGGGAGGAGGCCAAGACGCCGAGCCTCACCAGGATGCTCCACTCGACGTCTTCCGGCGGTGAGCAACGCTACTTGCCGACCATTGCCGAGACCCCAGACATTGCTACCCTGGGAAACGTCTCGACGATTACGGCTACCAGCGGTTCCGGTTCACACGAAACTACCGTTTCGTCGACCGGGCCATCGCCCCCTGAGCCTGCCTCTAATTGGCCGCTCCATACGCGCTTGTTCCAGCATGCGCGCCTTTCTTGTGACAGCGTTGGACCCGCGAACGACGGGCTTCCACCCGCTGCCACGGTGTTGACACCACCGCTGCCCCTGAGCTCGAGGGGCAGTCCCGTATTAAAAACGGAAGACTCGCGACCAACGTCGACCAGGACATGCCCTGAGCCCCCTGCCCCGTCCTCCTCGCCTGCTTTGCGCAACGCGTGGACACGGGCCCCAGGTGTGGTATCTCCTAGCGAGTATCCCCCTGTCCTCCAAAAGTTGGACGACAGGGCCCTTCAGGGTCGTCTCGCCCGGCGTATAAGCCCCGGCGTGGACCCCCCCGGTACCTCGGCTTCGCCGAGCAATTCCCCCGCGAACACGAGGGTTCCGATCAGCACCGCTAGATCGTGATTGACTCTACCCCCGTCGACGCCAGGTGGCGATAGAAAAAATTATCGTCTACCCTAACCTTTCAGGGTCGTCTCGCCCGGCGTATAAGCCCCGGCGTGGACCCCCCCGGTACCTCGGCTTTGCCGAGCAATTCCCCCGCGAACACGAGGGTTCCGGTCAGCACCGCTAGATCGTGGCTGACTCTACCCCCGTCGACGCCAGGTGGCGATAGGAAAAATTATCGTCGCCCCCCACCCCCAACAACCAACACGCCATCAACAGCTCACACCACCGCAGAGGCCCCCTCATCCTTTCACTTGTTCTGGGACTCCTCTTCCGTCTTTTCGCAGTGGTACCTGTGCGACATCGAGCACGATGGCGTCACATACAACTGCGCCGAGCAGATGATGATGGCGCAGAAGGCTGCGCTCTTCGGGGAGACCACAACTGAGCGCCGCATCAAAGCGACCCGCGACCCGGCCGACCAAAAAGCACTTGGACGCACCGTTTTCGGCTTCGACGAACTGGTTTGGGAGCGACACCGCTACAACATCGTCCTCAACCTCAACTTCTCCAAGTTCCGCCAACACTCGGAGCTACGGCGAGAGCTGGCGGCAACGGACGACAAACACATTGCCGAGGCCAGCCCACACGACCTCATCTGGGGCATAGGCCTCAAGGCCGACCATCCGGACGCCTGCATTCCGACGCGTTGGCGTGGTCGGAATCTGCTGGGCCGGGTACTGATGGACGTCCGAGAAAGCCTCGACGCCGATCGCCTCCCCCAACTTCCTACTGGTACCAGTCCCAACGACCCAGAGCAAACACCCGCCTCCACCGACCCAACCCGGGTCTTCCCCACCGCCGACGGCATCCACGAGACAAGCCCGACCCCCCCACGGCAACCGCCTAACTCCCCACTTGGGCTGCTTCTACCGCCGTCTACACCCGACGCCTACCCCATCAGCCACTTCGCCCAAGTGTCCACCATCAACACCGCAGCCCACAGCCACCTTCCTACCCGTCGGCCGCCGATACCGGAACACGGACCATGCCTTACAGGCGGCATCACCACCGTCGACGACGCGTCGTTCACGACGAAGGTACTCGTGCACAGCGGCCCCGACGCCACTACCCGCCGCGAACTCGTGGCACTGCTCGATACCGGCTCGCCCCAGTCGTTTATCACCGCAACCGCGATGGAACAACTGAAGGCCTCCCAGTCAGCCACCGACGCCTGCGAACGGCACAGTTCCCCCCGTTCATGGGGAGGCTTCGGCACCTCGGCCCCACTCTCCACCTCCGTCTCTATCCGCTTAAGCATCCAGTTTATGCGCCTCCAGACCCCCACCGCTGCCCTAGCAGTATGGGCCTGCATAGTTCCTGCTGGAACCATGCAGCACCCCATCCTCCTGGGACGAGACAGCTGGATGCGCTTCGAGCACCGCTCGTATACCACGCTCCGGCAACAGCCCGCCCTCCCCCACCAACCTTCCCGGCAAACCCGTGGTGAGCTCTCTTTAAGTCACCACGACCCCAACGGAGCCTCAGCATTCATTCCCGACGATCGTTCCACTGACGACGTCTACCACCTCCGATTCGCCGGCAACAAAGCTATTTCGCTTTCCTCTACCCCACAGCTCGCCAAGGTCAACCTGGTGCGCCAGTCAGGCGCTCCAGCATTGGCCGGGAATTACATGGTGAACATGCTCCCCCGCGAGAACCCCCTTTCCGACACGGCGATTTTCGTCTCCGACGGGTACCAAACGGTCCCCCTATCTGGATCTACCGAACTCGAGCCGGGTGACCTCCTCGGAACCTCCTGCTCCCCACTGGTACAGGTACCGCTCGCCACCCTTGGGCATCCCTCCTTGGACCCGCCGCTCCCCCCTCCATTTCCGGACGTACATGCCCTCCACAACAACATCCCGGTGGCCGACCAGAGTCCATCAACAGCCGACCCCTCTACCGCACTAAAAGCCCCGTGCCCACAGCTCCTTGCACGCCTCGACACCGACCAGCGCAAAAGCTTCCTCGACCTCTGGGAACGCCTGCCGTTGCACCTACGCGACGTCAACTTCGACCTTCACGGTTCTGGATGGACCCCATCGGTGATCAACAACTTGGGCGACGTCCTCTGCGAATTCCAGGACGTCTTCTCCACGTCGAAGACCGACTTCGGCTCGTGCTCGCTAATGCCGTTCAAGATCACGGTACCTCCGGACAGCGCACCGGTCACTTCCCGCCCCTACAGGATCAACCCCATCCTCGCCAAAAAGGCCGACGCCGTATTGGACCAGTACCTGGCTGCCGGCCTGATCCAGCATTCCACGTCGCCATACTCCAGCCCTATGGTCGCCATCCCCAAGAAAGACGGAGGTGTTCGCATCACAATCAACTACAAGAAGCTCAACGCCATCAGCTCCCTCGGACAACTCCCCATCCCCCGCGTCGACGAAGTCCTCGACTCCTTGGGTAAAGGTCGCATCTTTTCCCTCTTCGACCTGGTCTCCTCGTTCCACCAAATCACCATCGACGAGGACACCATCCCCTTGACAGCGTTCTGCACACCGAACCGGTTATTTGAGTGGCTTGTTATGCCACAAGGCAGCAGCGCCTCCCCCGGCTGGTTCGTTAAGGTCATCAACGAGGTCATCAAAGGCCTGGAACGCGTCGCCGCGTATCTCGACGACATCATCGTCTTCGACCCCAACCCCAACGACCACGTTGCCAACATCAGAGCTCTCTTCGGACGCCTCCGGAAGCACCACCTCAAACTTTCCCCGGCCAAGGCCAAACTTGGTGCCACCACCGCCGATTTCCTGGGACACACCATCTCCGCCGGCGGTTACAGCCCCAACTCCGACAAGGTCGCCGCCCTCACCAGAATGCCCATGCCGGCCGACAAGAAGCAAGTGCGCTCGCTCCTTGGGGGCATCAACTACTACGGCAAGTTCCTGCCGAATCTCTCCCGACGTCTGCGCCCCATCAACGCTTTACTCAAGCAAGGCGCCACGTTCGACTTCACCCCCGCCATGGAAACCACCGTCCGCGCCATCCTCCAAGAACTTGCCGAACCGCCTATCCTCGTCTACCCCGACTGGGACGCCGTCGCCGACAACTCCCGCCCCTTCCGCCTCTACTGCGACGCTAGCATCGACGGCTTCGGCGCGACCCTTGAGCAAGAACAACCCGACGGCTCAGTCCGACCCATCCTTTTCATCAGCCGTGCCACCCTGGACTCCGAACGTTCGTGGACACCCCTCGACCTCGAGGCCGGGAGCATCGTGTGGGCGATCAAACGCCTCCGTGGACATTTATGGTCCACCCGCTTCCAGATCTACTCGGACCACAAGGCGCTCGAGAACATCGCCAAGGTCGAAGAACACAACGCCCGCGTCCGGCGCTGGCTCGAGTTCCTTTCGGCGTACACCTACACGCTGGAATACCGGAAGGGCACGTCCAACGGCAACGCCGACTTCCTCTCCCGGCTCCCCCAACCCGCCACCGACGCCGACCGCACCGGACGCAACCGCCTTACCGACCCGGACACCGTCGGCATCTACCTCATCCGCCCCTGCGGCTTCGCGCCGAACGACCCTCCCGCCCCGGGTATCGGCTTGGGTGGGCTCGTATCCCCCCCTTCAAGGCCCATCCCAACCATCCAGCCGCTTCCCTTCACCACCGACGATTTCCGCGACTTCCGCCTACTGGGACCACGTATGGAGCACCCCACCCTTTCCCCCGCACCCGACACCTTCGTCGGGCCTATTGCGACCCCTGACTCCACCGCTGGACTGCTTGTTGGCCCCGAGAACGCCGCCGTGAACAGCGGAGCTCCTCCAGGCTCGGCTTCCAGGCCGTCCGTCATCTCTCCGCCGTCCACCACTGGCGGCACGGAACCAGCCGTCTCAGGCCTGATATCTTCTCGGACCCGCCATCGCATCGCCGCTGCCGCGGGAACCCCTCGACCCACAGCCGTCTATTGCTTCGGCCGTCGACCACAACCCGTCGTACGCAGACGATCTACACCCACCAGTGCGCCCACGCCCCCGGCCGGGGTCCAGCCAAGACCCCCTCCTCCTACGGCGCCTTCAGCCACAGCTCCCGCACCGCCCGACCCGTTTGCGCCCGCAAACCCAACCCCAACCCCCCCAACAACGCCTTCTCCGCCGGCACCAACACCGTCGTTGCCCCTCCCGGAGCCCATCGTCGAACTCGATGACGACCCCTACCTCCTCGCCCGCGTCGAGCACTACACCTTCAAAGACTGGGCGCGAGAACAACCAGCAGAGCCCCTGTGCTGCGCCACCATCCGCTTCCTGTCGTTGGACTCCCCTGCCCCCCCGCCGAACGACCTCCTGGATTTCATCCCCTCGGCCCGGCGCCCACAACTTCCGGACGTCCTCACCCTTGCCTCCAAAAGCAAGCTGCACCGTACGGACGACGGAACCACCCTCCTGGTCCAACGACCACCCCCACCCCCACCCGGGAACAGCCTACCACCACCCGCCCCCCTTACCCCACGCATCTACGTGCCAATGTTAATGCGCCCCTGGGTGCTGAACACCTGCCACGCCACCACCTCTCTACACCTAGGAGTCACCCGAACGGTCCGCATGCTGGCACGTTTCTTTTGGTGGATTGGCATGGACGCTTCCGCCCGCTGGTGGATCCGCCGCTGCCTTCAATGCCAGGCGCGGAAAACCTCCCGGCACACCATTCGCTGGCCCATCCTTTCTCTTCCTTTGCCCAACGGGCCTGGCATCACCGTCAGCGTCGACTACTTCGGACCCCTGCCGCTCACGCCGCGCGGCAACGTCCACATCCTTCTCTTCACCGACCGCTTCAGCCGGCGCGCCGATATGTTTGCCGTTTCAGCGGCGCAGTTCACGGCCGCCGGCACCGCCGACATCTTCCTGAACGAATACATCCCTCTCTGGGGGTGCCCGGTTACGCTTCTCTCCGACAACGGACTACACTTTACCTCCAAGCTTGCAAACATCGTCTACGAGCGCCTTGGTATCCGCAAGGTCAACACCAGCTCCTACCACCCCTGCACCAACGGCGGCGTCGAGCGCGTCAACCATGTGTTGGCCCAAATGCTCTCTATGGTCGGCAACGAACAGCAGACCGACTGGGACGTGCTGCTGCCACACGTGTCGTCGGCCTACAACAACTCCGTGAACGCCGCTACAGGGCTTGCGCCTAACGAAATCCACATGGGCCGCCTTCCTCGCCTCCCGCTCTCGGTCTTCGAACCCGACAACATCGGCGGCCACCAAAGCTTGGACCGCGATCATCTGGTCTACATCAACCTCGCCACCGACCGACAACGACGCGCGTACTCCCTCATCCGCGAACTACACCGACTCACCGTCTCGCGTCTCCAGCGCCGCAACGCGCCCATCATGGCCGCCCTCCGAGCATCCCCCCCCTTCACCGTCGGCGGCTGGGTTTGGGTCTACAACTCCGCCTCAACCATTCGCCAAGGCGTCAAAAAGGGCACCGACGCAACTGTACTCAAGACAAAGCTTTCCCTGAACTGGAATGGGCCCTTCAAGGTCCTCGCCGTTGGACCGACGCCCGCCTCGAACACCCCCGACAACCGCCCTCTTCACGACAAGCTACTTTTCCTCGACCTTCCATCCGACCTTCCGGGACGGGACTCCAAGCCACGCGTCTCCGTTCAACGATGCAAACCTTGCCGGAACCCCGACGACACCAGCGACATCCCCAAGCATCTGCCCGCGGACCTCACTACATACGTACTCACAGCTTCTGCCGCCAAGTCCCCACCTTACCACGTCACCGTCGACGACGTCACTCCCCCACTGGAACGCCTCGAGGTCGAGCAGATCACCGGCCATCAACTCGTACGCGGCCGCGGCGGGGTCATCGCCGTTCTGTACGAGACCCACTGGGCTGGACTTCTCAGCCCCTCTTGGGAACGCGAGCTGGACCTTCAACACTTCCGGCGCAACATCCTACTCTATTGGTCAGGAGCGCCGACACAACACCGCCAGACGAACCGCCTCTACCGCCAGATGCGCATCGGCGCTGCCCACCGCGAACTGGCACGATCTCAAGGACAAATCTTTCTCGCCCCCGGCTACGCCCTGGTCTCCCGCAGCCTCTGGCTCCACAACTTCAGCACCACCATCCTCCCCCCCGGAGCGCACATATGGTACAAAGCGCGCGACGGCCTCTGGTGGCTGGGCAAAATCGCTCACCGCTCACCCCCGGACGTCTCTTCGGGAGCTCCACCGGAACCTTCACCGGGCGGCTCCTACATCATCCGGTTCCTGGATGACCCCGGACCGATCAAGATCGACCTTCAACCCTCCCGCTACACTACAGCACGGAACGCCGTGTACGGATCGTGGTGTCTTCAACGCCATGGGAATGGGAGCCTAGCACGTGGGCTGCTGCGGAACTCTGATGTGTCCCGCGGAGCCCCCACGGTTTCCACTCCCCCCCCTGGATAGCCTTGGTTTAGCATTTGTTTTTAGTTCTGGGTACTTGTTTCTGGTTAGTCAACAATATATTAAAGTAGTTCTTCAGGGTTAGTCTTCAATAGCCACCAACAGCCAGCTTCTTGGGTGCATATATTTCCGTCTACCTTTTGTTTTCTTCATACCGCCTACACCTCCGTGTTGCCTTCTTACGTTCAGGCCACCGAGTCGTAGCGATACCATAATTTTCGTATTTGTTTGTACTTCACTAGCCTACCGCAAATTATTGGCAATACTACGCCGAGGTAAAATCGTGTCGTAGCCTGGGCTGTACCCTAGCCTCCGTCGGTTTCCACCGACCCCTGTTTCAGACGGTCATCGAGCTAAGATTTTATCGAGCTTCCAGCTCGCCCGTGTTTCTTCTATGTTTGCCAAGTAGGGTCCGGAGAGCATTGCCGCCCCGGAAGGCCGCAGAGTTATCAACCATGGCGGTTCTACCAAGATCGATTTTCCCTGACTCTTGTTCTGCTTTCAGTTAGTTTCCTGGTCCCGATCGTGCTTTGTTTTCTTTTTCTTAGGTTTCTTCATATTTCGTTCGGTATTCCGCGCGCCCCTCTGCTCTGTGGCAAACGACACCATATTTGATGTCGCCCCTGTTGGCCGAGTTGCACACGCTAGTGTTTTAGCCATGCGCTATCTACCACCTTGAACTGCACGCATTAGGCCAATCTCCTTGCGGATCTTCTTCAGTTTTTTTCTTGTTGAGTTAATTACCTTGCTACGTTTGCTGGTATAGTTCATACGACGAAGAGGTCTCCCAGACGCAGCGTTGTTCGCTCCGTCTCCCGGTTTTAATAGCCCCTAGTATACGCAGCCCTCTTTGCACTTTAGCAGTGCCCCGTTTCTCTTGAGTGATGTCTACCACGTTAGGACCTCCGCCACAAGACAAGGCATTACTCCTACCAAATATATATGTGTTTTTTTTTTTGTATTGCGGTCACTGCCTCCTTTCGTGAGTTTCCTAGTTTGCCAACCCGGTTCGGCGACCAACCTCCGTTCGCACCTTTTTGTGCGCCCTTCTTTCGCCTTCACTTCGGTACTAGTTTTCTTCTTCAGCCTTCGCTTCGGCTTTTGTTCTGTCTCCTGTTTTCTTTCTTCTTTCTTCGGTTTTCGCTTTGCCTTTCTCTGCTTTCGCTTCCGCTTTGAGTTATTTCTTCCTCTCCTTCGGTCTCTACCTTTAAGTGGTTGTTCTAAGTAAACACCCCTTCGCAGTGTTTGGGTCTTATGACGAGGTGTGGGGGGATCTATAGCCTCATTTCTTTTGTTTCGAATAGCCGCATCTTCGACCACATTTTCCTGGTATTTTGGGATGAACTTTGTCATCATCCTTCGACCATCTTGTGGTCTGCATATACGACTATTCAGGGTGGGCTAATGTGATATGAATCGAGTGCTCATGGGCTATAGATATAGATAATATAGTCGGCAGTTTCGTAGCCCGAGGAATACGAGAATAATCCAAAGAATGGATTAACCCGGCGGATATTCCGGTAGTTGAGAGTAACCGTCTTTCAGGAATGTTCTCTCGGGCGGATAGCCCGTTAGACAAGAGTAATGTTCCTTAACGCAGATAGGACCATAAAGTGAGAAGTTCTTATATTAGCAGAAGAACAATCGGTAGCCCTAGGAAAGTTATTTAGGAGTACGTTAGATAAGAGGAGTTTAGGAGAGCTCGTAGCGTGGGGTGGGACGAGTATATCTGAGCGTCGAGTCCCACCCCCCTACCTCTCACTTCTCTACCAGAGCACCTCCTCAGCTCTAGTCATCAATAAAGAAGATCTATATAAGAAGAAGCGAAGCACTGCTTCCCAGCTGCCAGAAACACCTGCGTCCCTTACCCTTACCCTTACCTCGGCCATATCTATCACATACCATTGTTAGTGATACAAGGTGTTGTACACCATGGTTTTGTATACCATTCAATCACTTGTAATACATGGTTTCGAATACCATAGTATAGATGGTTCCGTATACACCATGTATATATACATGGTTCCGTATACCATAGTATACACACACGGTTCGTAAACCGAAAATTGTAATGGATGGTTTTGTAAATCATCAATACGTATACATGCATACATGGTTCTGTATACCATAGTATACATACACGGTTCGTAAACCATACATGGAATAGATGATTTCGTGTAACATTATATCTACATGGTTCCGTATACCATAGAAACTTACATACATGGTTTTATAACATGGTATGAATGGAATGGTTTCGTACATTAGTCCCCTTCGGGATGTGGGTAGCATGAATTCCGGGGGGTGTCTCAAGTTGAAAAGGGAGACGCAAGTAAAACCCTTACACATTTTTTATTGAGTAAATATGATCTCGGAGCGAACTGAGTCAAGGGCTACTACTGTGGTTTACTTCTAAAAGCGAAGAGTAGTAGTCTCGTCTTCGATGCCCTTGCATGTCTTGGCATATACCTGGTATTATTAATGGGAGACATGGACTACTAACAACATATATATATATTCGCCTGATTGAGAGCGTAGTATCTGATTGAGAGCGAGATTGCGCGATACGCTGTAGCCGGACTACCGCTGAGAGGTGGAGCTTGCTGTGTAGCTTGAATTGAAGGGCTAGCCCGTAGCTTCAAGCCGCTACCCTGGTCATCGTGTGGGAGGCTCTCGTTGTGGAGCTACAGCCGGGAGCAGAAGCTACAGTAGAGCCCACCGCCCGAGGCGAAACAGTTTGAGGCAGGAATAGCCAATCTGGGGAAATCTAGCAACTTGTCTAGCTCCTAGCTGCAGCATCCGATGACGATGACACGCATATATATATATGCTCGCGACGCTGCTGACGAGACCTTCAATTTGCGCCGCTTCTTGGAATAGCCCGTCCCCTACTTACCAAGAAATGGCAAGAGGCGTCTGGACCCGAAATTTCAATTTATTTGGCTCTCGCTCTCAATCAGATACTTCGCTCTCAATCAGGCGAATATGTTGTTTACTGTAATGCTCAACGGAAAGCGTAGCACTCAGAAGGAAATTGACGGGGTTTGTACCATCCAGGTATTATATCGCCTGGGTGCATCTGTATCATCGATATATGTTATCCTTGATGATCTAAACACCTCTACTGGATGGGGTCTGTACGATCTACATGAAATACACGTACATGTTAATCGAGCATGCATCTGCCGTGCCGTGATTAACTGATGAATACCTTTACGTGGGTGAGTCCGCGTGATCCGAATGATCTGTACGATCTACAGGCAGGCTCTGTATAATGTAGATGTACCACTAATGTTTTGGAGGTGAGATCTGATTGGTCTTTATGATTGCGCTTGCGTGCCGGATGGGATGATCTGAACGCCATGTATGTATGTGTGCATGATGTGGAGGATCAGCATGAATGATCCGAAGGATCAATTACCTACCCACTCCAACTAGTTTGCCTGGAGAAACAGGTATGTTCCGTATCCTTTCCACTTACTTGTTTTGTGTGCCAGGTGGGATCTGGTTGATCTCAATGGCATTCCGAATGTTTAGCCGAAAGGGGATCTGTTTGGTTACAATTTTCACAGTGTACCTGAGTAGAATATATATGGGTGATATGTACAATCAGTACAGTGTGACCGGGGTGGGATCTGTGCGATCTACCGATCTGTACATCTTTAACGGTGTAAGGTCTGTACGATCTGCATGGTCTGTACATACATGTTTATCGGTGGGTGTCATCGATCTGCATGATCTGTATCATCTGCAGGAGGATCTGTACGATCTGCGTGATTTTTGTATGGCCTGGAGGATCTGTAAAATCTGGATACTTTACACTTGTTCGCATCATGTTTATCGGGCGCGGGTCTGTATGAGGTGGATATTTCACCGGTTTGTACCTGAGTGGGATCTGTGTAATCTGTGCATCTTTACCGGGTTGGATCTGTATGATCTGCAGGTGATCTACCTCAGGGGAATCTGTGTGTCCTGAATGATCTGTACATTCATCATAACCGTGATGCGATCTGAACTATTTGCAGGATCTGTATGATCTGCAGGAGTTCTGTATGAATGATCTGGACGATCTGTTAAACCTGGATACTTCACACATGTTTCAGCATGTTTGGCAATAACAACAGGAGCAGCAAGATAATAAGCAAGCGCATTGCGCGAGAAAAAAGAAAATAAGGGTAGCCGCAAGAAAAGCAACCTGTGCCAGCAACAGCAGTAGTAGCAGCTATATCCCGCGATTGTGTGTAGTAGCAGTAGCGGCAGCGACAACAGGAGTAGCAGAATGATAAGCAAACCGCGTGGCACGGGCACATTGTCGAAAGGGCGGAGAACACTCGGCTACTCCAGCATTAATTTACACGCAACGCTTTTCTACGGGGTACGAAGATCCAATAAATAAAGAATGAATCGCACCGAGATACTAAAAATAAAGTAGCAGGTATATAGTACTTGGAGGATACAGCGTTTTCTCATGTCTTGTGGCCAAGCAGTCACGAACACACGAGCACTCTCAGCAGCAGCAGCAGCAGCAGCAGCAGCAGCAGCAACACTCGGCAGCACTCGAGCAACACTCGATTCGAGCAGCATTCATACGCCTGAAACAATGTTGTTGCTGTTCTTGTACAGCTACGTACTTTTTTCATTTTTTTTTCTCGTCCCATTTATTATCTTCGCACATCTTCTTCTCTCTCTCCTTCCAACTCGTAACTCAGATCCGGGGTCACATAGCAGGCTCTTTTCCCCCCTTCCCGCTACGGTACGTACGTGCCTTCGTTTTTGTCGCGAGAAGATTTCAGCCTTTTCTTCCCTCGTCGACTCGCATCGAATTGTGCCTACCCACGCTGCAAGGCGCTCTCAACATTGAATCCTTTTTTTATTTTAAATTTTGCAAATAAAGTCAAAGTCCGACCCACCTGGGGCTCGAACCCAGGACTCAAACAAGTAGAATTCGAGGTTAACCACTTGAACCACCAGGGAAGTCGAGGTTAACCACTTGAACCACCGGGGCGGACTGCTCGAGCAGCAATCGAGCGCATGATGAGCATGAGTAGGTCAGGATTCCGAGCATGGCCTATTGATCACTCGATTATGGCCTATTGATCACTCGATTGCTCAAGCGCAACGGGCACGAGACAAACACGAGCACGGCGTGGCCAAGCAGTCACGGGCCCACGAGCACTCAGCAGCAGCAGCAGCAGCAGTAGCTGCAGCAGCAGCAGCACCCAGCGGCACTCGAGCAACACTCGACTCGAGCAGCACTCGTACGCCTGTTGTTGCTGTTGTTTTACTGCTGCAGCTGCGTATAGGTCGAGATGATAACGGCATGAAACAAATCTACGAGGTAAGTACATGGTGGATACACCGTGTTCTAATATATTATGGCCAATCAGTCACGAGCGCACGATATTAAGGCTCATTGGTCATAACCTACTAGGTATGGCGATTGGCGTGTGTACCAGCTCGTAGCTGGTGTGTACGCCTAGACTCGATTGCCGATGGCCGGCAATACACAGTCAAAATGTTCGAGGCAAACACGTAGTCACTGTCAGGTGACTTGTACGTGAAGCTTCAACATAGAAGAGAAGAAGAAGATGGTGTGGTGACCCCAAGCCACATTGTTGATTGATTGCTCAGCTGGAAGCTGATGATGGTGTGCAAAAGTAGAGTGAGCTCAAAGGGGAGGGCGGTGCGCGTGTGCGCTCGCAGCTCGCAACAAAGGACGACCCTTGCACTTCGGTCAAACAAAAACAAAATGAGGGAATACCCTCGTATTCCGTTCAAAATAAAAACAACGAAGAGAACCCCCAGATTTACTGTAAAGAACAATGTATCTTGGGGTACATATCCATGACCCCAGTGTAGCCTATGTTGTTTCTCCAACCAGAACTACAGTAAAACTATGCTACCGGTCTCGGAGGGATACTACTGAAGATATCCTTTCCATTATTTACCAATGATAGCACGTACTAAATGTGCTGTCTACCGTAGATCACGTACGTACGTACCACAACAACAGTAGATCCATGGCACTACTCGTCATTGGGACTTTATTCTGTGCGTACGGGTGCAGAGTAGTATATGCGTGAAAAGACAGCTGCTGCTATCCTACTATAACTCAGACTGGAAAACTGTATGTTGTACATAGAATGCGTAAATGTATACCAGATGACGTAAGTGTAATCGAGTAACGAATATGATGGTTACTGACAAGTATCATCTCTAATACACGAGCACTCAGCACTAGCAGCAGCAACCATCTCAGCAGCACTCGAGCACACGAGCATGATGAGTAGGTTTCCTTGCATGGCCTATTGCACCGCAAAAGAAATGGACACGGGACCACGATTATTAGTCAATTGCACAAGCGCAACGAGCACGAGACAATCACGAGCACGGCGTGGCCAAGCAGTCACGGGCACACGCCCACTCAGCAGCAGCAGCAGTATTGTTTTTGTTGTTGTTGTTCTCACATTAACTCACAATTCAATGCAGTCCGTGGTCGCAGGACAGGCTCCAATAACTCTGGAGTGGAAGAAATACCTCAAGTAAAAACAGAGGCAAAAAAAACAAAAAACAGGCATACGCACTCCACCACACTGCGGACACCAGGGAAGCAAAAAGGAGACTATTAATAGCAGACAAAAACCTAAAAAAAGAAGATGAAGCTAAGCAAAACAAAAACAAAAACAAAAAAACTAAAACAGACGCAGATAGCAAAACGCGAAAAAAAGGCAAGGCAAAACGGACCATACTAACAAAGACACAAAGAGGTACAAACGGGAATGAAAGAAAAATGAAAACAAAGAAGGGACAAAAAAGCGATAATCACGGGCGGGGGGGAAAGAAAATACGAAAGGCAGGCACTGGAGCATACAGACACGCAAAGTTGCCCAGATGGCACCATGCTAGTTACTTGGGTCCCAAAGAAAGGAGTGCATCATGACGATGATGGCCATAACCAGGCTTCAGTCTGTTGGGCAGACCGCCTCCCCTCCCCCCCCCCGCCATTCCCCCTCGTCCCCCTTTCGCCCCCCCCCTCTTCCCTGCCATTCTGCACACTCGCGTTGGCGTCAACGGCTGTGGTCGTGGTCGCAGCTATTCTATGCCGTTCTGCCGATGCCTCCTTCTCATCTGTATGCCATTTCCGCATGAAGGCCTCCGCCCCTTCCTCGACCCGTTGGAACCATCTGCCGGCTTTCTGTGCTGTCTCGCGCCACCCTTCGAGCTTGATGCCGAACTCCTTGAGGTCCTCCTCAAGGTACCTCATCCAGTCCCACTCCTGTCCTCCGGAGTAACCCTTACCCCCAACCATCTCCCCAAACATCACCCTCCTCGGCAGACGCTCCTCTCCCATTCGTGTCACAAAGCCCGCAAACAAGAGCCTACTATTAGCACCTAGCGGCACCCGAGCAATACTCGACTCGAGCAGCACTCGTACACCTGCTGTTGCTGTTGTTTCACTGCTGCGTACTGCTCGAGCTTGATGAGCTCGAGCAGCACGAACTCGAGCAGCAAAAGCACTGTGTGCTGCTGTTGCATTTGCAGCAAGACGCGAGAAAAACAAAATCTTTGCAGCTGAAAATACGAAGATCCGGGTAGGTTTTCAAGCCCCTGGATGGCTTTTCGCAAATGGGACACCATTCCCTGAGTTGCTCGCTGAATCACGTGACTTTGAGCATGTAGAGCGTGGGCCACGGAGCCCGGCCGGATCCGAACCTTACACCGTATTGCTCACGCCGCCCCTCTGCGGGCCCCGCAGCAGGAAGAACGAAAAATCACCTGTGTGTGGCCAAACAAGAAAAGTGAACTCTTCCGGAAAAAATGTCCATTTGGTACAAAGCAATGTGTACCAGGTATGTACGTATATTACATGGTTTGTCGGATGGCAAGCATAATAATAATAAGACTAAAAAAAAAAAACACTAACAATAATATTAATAATAATGATAATATTAATATTAATATTGATAAAAATATTAATAATAATAAAATTAATTATAATAATTTGTTTCCGAGGTTTTCTTCTTTCGGGAAAGTTATGAGTGATCCATGTTGAAGATCATGCTGAACATTGTCAGATGGCAAGAGGGATAATAATAAAAATACTAATAATAATAATAATAATAATAATAATAATAATAATAATAATAATAATAATAATAATAATAATAATAATAACAATAATAATAATAATAATAAAAATAATAATAATAATAATAATAATAATAATAATAATAATAATAATACTAATAATGATAATAATAATAAAAATAATAACAATAATAATAAAAACAATAAAAAATAATACTAATAATGATAAGAAAAATTAAGAATAAAAAAAAAATAATAATAATAATAATAATACCAATAATAAAAATAATATTAATACTAATAATAAAAATAATAATACTAATATTTATAATATTAATAATAATAATAATGATAATATTTATCATTCGAATTAAAAATAAATATAATAATACTAATGATAATGATAATGATATTAATAATAATAAAAAAGATAATAATATTAATGATAATGATACTGATATTAATAAATATAATAATTATAATAATAATAATAATATTATTAAAAAAAAAAAAAATTATAATAATAAGAACGATAATAATATTAATAATAATAATAATAATAATAATAATAAAAATAATAATAATAATAATAATAATGAGAAAAATAATAATAATAATAATGGTAATAATAATACTAATAAAAATAATAATGAATATAAATATTAAAAATAATAATACTAATAATAATAATAATAATAATAATAATAATAAAAAAAAAAATAATACTAAGAAGATAATAATAATAATAATACTTACAATTAAAAGTAATATTAATATGTTTGATAACAATATTTATAATAATAATAATGATTAAAAAAAAAATAATAATACCAACAATAATAATAATATTTATAATAATTAAAATTGAAAATATAAATACTAATAATCTCAACATAACAAATAAAAAAATAAAATAAAATTAATAATATTAATATTAAAAATAATAATTATAATTATTTTTATATTAATATTGATAATATTAATGGGAAGAACAATATTGAGAAAAAAAAAATTAATGCATGGGTTTCCTTTTGTTTCCGAAGTTTTCTTCTTTCGGGAAAGTTATGAGTGATCCATGTTGAAGATCATGCTGCACAATGTCGGATGGCAACAGAAATAGGAATATTAATAATAAAAAAAATAAGTATACGAATAATAAAAAAAATATATATTAAAAATGATAATAAAAACAAAAATATTAATAATAAGAGTGATCCATGTTGAAGATCATGCTGCACATTGTCAGATGGCAAAAGGAAAAATATTACTAATAATAATAATTGAAAAAATATAAGAAGAAAAATAAAAATTATAATATAAGAATAATATTAGAAATGAAAAAAATAAAAAAAGAATAAAATATATAATAATATAAAAAAAAAAAAAAAAAAATTACTAAAACTTAAAATAATAAGAATAAAAAAATATATATTTTTTTCATACTAATAAGAAAAATGATATAAAAAAACATCAATAATAAAAATATTACTAATAAAAATAAAACAAAATCTAAAAATATTAATAACAATATTAATAATGAAAATAATATATAATAATAATAAATAATAAATATATTTATTATAATAAAAATGATAATAATAATAATAATAATAATAATAAAAATAATAATAATAATAATAATAATAATAATAATAATATTAATAATAATAATAATAATAATAATAATAATAATAATTTTTAGAATAATAATAATAATAATAATATTTTTCAAAATAATAAGATAAAAAATAAAAATAAAAATAGTAAGAATAAAAAAAATAATAGGAATAGGAATAATAATATATTTAAGAATACTAAGAAAAAAAAACAGAAAAATAATAATAATCAAAAATTAATAAAAAAGAATAATCAGAATAATAACAAACATAATAAAATAAATAAAAAAAAAATATAGTTAATAAATATTATTATTATAACATATAATAAGAATGAGAATAATAGGAATAATTATAATAATAATAATAATCATAATAATAATAATAATAATCATAATAATAATAATAATCATAATCATAATAATAATAATAATAATAATAATCATAATAATAATAATAATAATAATAATAATAATAATAATAATATTAATAATAATAATAATAATAATAATAATAATAATAATAATAATATTTATAATAAGAATAATAATAATAATAAAAATAAGAATAATAATAATAATAATAATAAAAATAATAAGAATAATATTAATAAGAATAATATTAATAATAATAATATTTACTATATTTATAATATTAATAATAAAAATAAGAATAATAATAATAATAATAATAATAATAATAATAATAATAATAATAATAATAATAATAATAATAATAATAATAATAACAATAATAATAATAAGAATAATAATAATAATAATAAGAATAATAATAATAATAATAATAATAATAATAATAATAATAATAATAATAATAATAATAATAATAATAATAATAATAATAATAATAATAATAATAATAGTAATAATAAAAATAATAATAATAATAATAATAATAATAATAATAATAAAAATAAGAAGAAGAAGAATAAGAAGAATAAGAATAATAAGAATAATAAGAATAATAAGAATAATAATAGGAATAATCATAATAATAATAATAATTATAATTAGAATAATAATAAAAATAATAATAAGAAGAATAATAATATATTTTTACACAATGTGGTTTGCGTGTGTCAGCTCGAAGCTGGTATACGCGTAGCGTGTGTCAGCTCGTGGCTGGTATACGCTCAGATCCGCTTATCGATGGCCGATAAGACACAATCTGGAGAGGGCAAACGCTTAAGCTGCCGTTAAGCAAACTTGTATGTGTAAGCTTCTCTTGTAAGATAAAGAGATGTTGTTGGCGACTCCTGGCCAGTGTTGATTGATTGCTCAGCTGGAAGCTGATGATGATGAGCAGATGTAGAGTGAGCTCATGTGGGGGGGGGCGATGCGTGCTTGCGCTTGCAACAAAAATAACAAAAACAGAAAAGATACCACCCCAATCAATCCATGACCCTAGCCGGTAGCCAATATTGTTACTCCAACAGCTCAACTGCTAGGGTGCGCTCAAATCAGTACCCTGTGGCAAAAAATCCCGAACCTTACCGGTTCTAAGAGGGATACTGGATATATATGACAGCCCCGCTACATGTACACATGTACTTCCGTATGTACGATACAGTACATATACTTTATCACATATCAGTAACGACACAGCTTGTAAACTGTTGTTTGTCACACATTCAAGCTACGTACGTACAACTTAAAGTAACTACAGCAACAATACGATACACGTCAAACAAGGCTGTTTGTGGTGCGTATGCTACGCTATGTATACCAGATGACTATGTATTATCAAGTAACGACAGATAGATGGTTACTTACAAGTATCATCTCCAATACGTCCCCTCGTTAGGGTAATACTGCTTAGTCTACTTCTGCGTTACATGCCATAATTCCAAAATGCACACAACAACGATGATAGTTGTTGCGGGGAAAATGCTCCGCATTTGTTACTCAGAGCCAACTCATTATGCTACTGTGTGATACCCAAAAGAAGGCAAACAAATAAATGAACAGAAATGAGTATCTTACACGAGGTAATTGTCTATCATACAGTGTATCTATTCATTTCGCAAAGAGCATAGAAATGAATAGCCGCCTAGTGTTCCTGACCTTCCCCAAAACAAAGGAACACCAGTGGACTCTGTCAGCTTTATATTACAGCTCGATAGACATCACCTATGGTCCTCTTTCCCTGTTGAAGGCGCCCACGTGACGCGTCCGCCTCCCATCAGCCTGAAGTTCGTGCAGTCGTGAGCCGATCTTGTCGTACTGAAATGTTTAGGAAACCCTCCTTTTCAAGTTATCCCGAAAATTCTTTGATTTGAAGAAGGATATTTTTGAACTGGATCTTCGCTAGATGCTTGGTTGCGCAGTCTGCCAGCATCTTCCCAGTTGGAACGTAGTGGAGTGTGATCCTTCCTTCCTTGACCAGCTCCCTGATGAAGAAGAAGCGCAGTGCTATGTGCTTGGTCCTTGAAGTATAGGTTGAATTGCCCGCAACCGTTAGAGCTCCCGTGCTGTCGCAGCTGATCGGTACGGGGTTGAAGTTCTTGAACGTTAGTTCCTTGAGGAAGTTTGACAGATACACTGCTTCCTTGGCTCCGTAGCTTAGTGCGTTCAGTTCAGACTCGACGGTAGACAGGGCTACTCTTGATTGAGTCTTTGAACCGAAGCTAATGGGTCCTCCATTCAAGAAAAAAATCGATCCCGTAGTCGACTTGCGCGTGTCAGGGTTTGCACCGAAGGAAGCGTCTGTAAACCCATGTAGTCGAAATTGCCCTTTCTTGAACGTGATGGGCAAGTCAGGGTGACCTTTGAGGTACCTCAGGGCATGCTTGGCTGCAGTCATGTGTGCTTGCGCCGGCTTGCTGCACGCCCTGGTGAGCTGGTTGACCGAGTAGCACATGTCGTAGCGGGTACACTGCGTCAAGTATAGCACAGATCCCACGATGGCTTGATAGAGTTTCGTAGCTGTTGCGCCTAGTAACGTCTCCTCCGGCTGTTCGTTCGAAAGCTCCGATCCATATCCCGGCGTGTGTACAGGGTTGCACTCCTCCATCCCGAACCTCTCGAGGATGCTTTCGACGTAGTCTTTGTGTGTGATGGACAAGGTCCCTTGGTCATAGTCACGAGTGACTGTCATGCCAAGAATAAGGCTGACTTCTCCCATGCCAGACATAGCAAAGCGGTCAGTGAGAGCCTTTTTCAAGTGTCTCACTACGCTCTCGTCCTTTCCAGTGATCAGTATGTCGTCAACATACAGGGTCAGGATCACAAGGGTGTCCCCGCTTCCGTGCGTGTAAACGCAGGGATCAGATTGCGTGGGTGTGAAGCCAACTGTCAGCATCTCTGCGTTGATCGTGTCGTACCACAGGACAGGTGATTGCGCTAAGCCGTAAAGACTTCTCTTCAATTTGTAGACCATTGGCTCACCGGTCTTGGGGTCCTTGGCGTCTTGTCCCGGGGCAACTTTGACGTAAACAGCGCGCCCTTCGATCTTAGACTGTAGAAAGGCCACTTGCACGTCCAGCTGCCATACCGGCCATTCATGTTCGCATGCGATTGCCAGTAGCATGCGGATGCTTCCGACACGACACACTGGCGCGTATGACTTCCCGTAGTCGATGCCTGGCTCCTGGACATATCCTTGAACGACGAGCCGAGCTTTGAACCGACCGTCCGTCTTTTGCTTGAAGACAAATCGGGATCCGATGATTTTGTTGTCCTTGGGTACGCTGGTGATTGGAACCAACTCGTACACTTGATGTTCCTTGAGACTATTCATCTCCTTGTCGATAGCGGCTTTCCACTCCTTGTGCTCCGGTGAGTTGATAGCATCATTATGCGTGCGAGGAGTTTGAAGTACTCGTTTCACCTCCTCCGAGAACCGTTTGTCGTCTGGGTTAGAAGTGGCGTACGTAAAAGCCTTGTACGATAGAAATGGATCTGCCTCGATGTGGGCAAAATCCTCGCGCATGCCCATGGTCTTGATCCGTGGTTCTCCCTTTGCAAGGTAGAGGAGTTGGTTGGGAGTGAGTGAGCTGTCGAAAGTGTCATCCGTGTTCGGATTAGACCTCGTACTAGCACGAGTTACTCGAGGCTGCTGTGCAGCCGGTTCTCCAGTTGATGCTGCAGGTACGACCCCCGACGATGCTCCAGCCTCTTGTGACGTTCCCTCCTCCGGAGATGGCGCCGGTTCCTCAGGTGATGGTGAAAGTTCCTCCGGTAGAGAAGATGCCTCGTGCTGTAGTGATGCTGCCTCTTGCGGTTGTATTGATTTATTAGCATTCTCCTGTAGCATGCCCCGTATCTTTGTCCGAAGGTGTTCCAGCTCCTTCTCTGGTGAGTCCAAAATTGTGAAATCCAGGAAGGAAGTGAGATCGATGACATCATTTTCGTAGTCCTCATCGTCGACAGAGTAGTCTGTTCCAACGGGTGGCATGGAGTATGGCGGCGTCTCCAGGAAGGTGACATTGCGGCTCTCCACAACAGTCCCTTTAGCCGGGTTGTAGATCCTGTAAGCCCTGCTGTCTTGGCTGAAGCCACAGAGTTTACCCTCCCATGCTTTGTCACCGAGTTTCGTTGTGTGGGTCTCGATATGCACGAAGGCCCTTGAACCAATAGCTCGCAACCCCGATAGATCCGCCTCTTTGCCATGCATCTTCAAGTCGTCCTTTGTTGCGAGCTGCGAGCGCACACGCGCACCGCCCTCCCCTTTGAGCTCACTCTACTTTTGCTCTACATCTGCTCATCATCATCAGCTTCCAGCTGAGCAATCAATCAACAATGTGGCTTGGGGTCACCACACCATCTTCTTCTCTTCTATGTTGGAGCTTCACGTACAAGTCACCTGACAGTGACTACGTGTTTGCCTCGAACATTTTGACTGTGTATTGCCGGCCATCGGCAATCGAGTCTAGGCGTACACACCAGCTACGAGCTGGTACACACGCCAATCGCCATACCTAATAGGTTATGCGCCATAAACCTTTAATAGGTTATGAGCCTCGTTCCTCTTTTGCCGGCAGTTGCGGACGAGGTGACCCACTTTTCCACAATTTCTGCAGGTGGATGTCTCCGCGGTCATGGCGACACCTCGTCCAGCGATCTTCCCTTTTGCGCTGCTGCTGCGAGATAAGTCGTCAAGATAGAGATGTCGCATGGTAGTTTGCATCTGGTCGATATCAAACGTAGGGTCGCGGTACATCATCATCTTGATGTCCTTGTAATCTTCTGTGAAGCCCTGCACACAGATGTCTTTGAAGCGGCGGTCGGTGATCGGCTCACCCATCTTGACCAGTTCCGCGCGTGCGAGGGTCTTCTCCATGAAGAAATCATCAGGGTCTTGGCCTTGCTTCATGCGGGTGTTGACCAATTTCTCCATCGTTGCGCGGACAACCTCGTCAGTGACCTTGTTATACTTTTCGACTAGGGCCTCGAGCGCCAATTGCCCATTGCCGCTCATGCCGTCATCCTCGTCATTTTCGTGTTTGTGCACGATCAGCGAGGCTGGCTTCTCGGTGAGGAGGTAGAGGATTGCGTAGAGGTCTTCGTTCGCGCGGTCAAACGAGGCAATTTCTTGCTCGAGTGCTTCTTGCGTCCCAGGTGTGCCTGCCGTTTCTTCGGTTGGCCGGGCACGACCTTTGATTAGGCTTGCAATATCGCGCCGCGTAACACCAAGTACCACAGCTAGCTTCTTTCTCCACTCCCGAAAGAGACCAGGGTCCCTGCCATCAAACTTCTTCAATGCTTTGATTGTGTTGGCCAAGCTGCTGGTGTTGTCGCTCATGATGTTGTCGTTGGTGCAGTAGTAGTAGGCCACCACAGGAGACGGCAGCAGTACTACGTCCTCAAACAGCTGCTTGCTACTCGTAGGTACAGCAGAGGCAAGTACCACACACCGTGTGTTACACGTGCAGCACTGTTGTACAGGTACTGCTGTGTGGCGAGACTGTCAGGCCAGGTCAAAAGTATTCTATAAAATAGAACTGTTCGTATGAACGGCCTCTTGGGGTCTCAGATTCTTCGCAGATTATATGTTTTCCGAAAAAAAAAGTTGATGAAACTTCCGATCGACCTGCCTCCGTAGGGGGGTCGGGTGAATAGACAGCGCGTTTTGCTGTCGGAAGTGGATTACACAGCTAGCTGTTGCTCGGACGTCTTCCGAGACTTATGATCCAGAGCGTGGACTACGTCAAGCTAGAGCTCCCAACAGCAGTTCGACTGCGTTGTGGTGGAGATGGCTGTCTTAATGACGTACAGCAGCAGTGTGTACCTCGAGTATGGTCGAGGGTGTCAAAAATAAAAATAAATTTGACCTGACGCGGTGAAATTATATTCAACCAACGTTCTGCGTGGTGGTTCTCTGGGTGTCGTTATCACAGTTTTCGCAATTCTAATGACTGCTATCTGCGTACGACCCTCTTAGACCCACTCACTTCAACAAAGGACGACCCTTGCACTTCGGTCAAACAAAAACAAAATGAGGGAATACCCTCGTATTCCGTTCAAAATAAAAACAACGAAGAGAACCCCCAGATTTACTGTAAAGAACAATATATCTTGGGGTACATATCCATGACCCCAGTGTAGCCTATGTTGTTCCTCCAACCAGAACTACATTGTAACAGTAAAACTATGCTACCGGTCTCGGAGGGATACTGAAGATATCCTTTCCATTATGCACCAATGATAGCACGTACTAAATGTGCTGTCTACCGTAGATCATGTACGTACGTACCACAACAACAGTAGATCCATGACACTACTCGTCATTGGGACTTTATTTTGTGCGTACGGGTGCACAGCAGTATATGCGTAAAAAGACAGCTGCTGCTATCCTACTATACAGTATAACTCAGACTAGAAAACTGTCTGTTGTACATATAATGCGTAAATGTATACCAGATGATGTAAGTGTAATCGAGTAACGAATATGATGGTTACTGACAAGTAAGTATCATCTCTAAAAAACTGAACACGCTCGCGACCGAATTCATTTTCACAGTAGTATAGGAAATACAGTTTGTAAATTTTGCCCATACAACGCGTCACCGACGAAGTTTTAAACCACAGGTTAGGTGCCGACGCACACCAAGCAGGGTTTATTTGAATACATGACAAAAAAAAATGGGAGGGGGGGGGAGTGCCTGCTCTTTGACCGACCTCTCCGATCTACAGCAGTGTGGGTTGTACGCGACGCATCGCGAAGGGAGCAAACCAAAATAGCGATGGTTGATCAACTTCACCTGGTTTGTCCCGGGAACGGTACTATACTGCAGTAGTACTATTATGAAAAGGGTTTTAAGCTCCAAAAGAAAAGCACACGCAATAAATAGTAAAGAAGCAAGCAAAATACGTACTGCTTTACGTAGTGGGCGGGTTTCTATCACCCGCCGGGGTGGTATCACCCAGAACGGGACTTTGCTACTACCACATGAAATTAAAGTGGTTTTTGTCCCAACACGGGACTAACTGCAGTCGTAGTACCTAAACTAAAGGGTAAGTCTACACCCCCCCTCCAAATTACACGAGAGGCATCGCAGGAACGTCATACCTATTACGAAGCAGCAAGTATATGTATACCACGACAGCTGCTGCAGCAGCACACAGATATTCAATCGTTGGTATGCTAGAACACAAAAAAGTGAGCACTAGAATCGAGCCGTCGGCATGCTTGAACAGAGAGAACGGGTGAGGGCCATATAATGTACGGGGAGTTATTAATTTACTTCACTCGGGGAGACTAAACCGAGGAAAGAACATACAGCTATGATACCTCCACGACAAATAAATACCCAAAATACTCCGTGATAATAATAAATAGTTCTTCTCTCCGGCTATCAAAAAAGTTGCCTTTGCTACGTACTACTGCTGCTGTAGTTTTAACAACTCTCACTGCTGTCCAGAAGAAATATCGGTTCGTAACCGTTTGGCGAGATGGTATCCACCTTGGACGGAACACACGTCACGTGTGACGAATGTAATCAAAGAAAGAAGTTCAAAATAAAGTTGATACATGTCCGTATTTTTGATCGAAACCGTATACTGACTGCATGGTATTGTGGCGATGAGTTAATAATGTCAAAACAACGACAATAATATTGTAAAGGCCCACAGCAGTCTATAAATAAATGTATTCCAAAGAAAGGGAAAGAGAAAACCTGAAGTAATTACTCGTACGGAAATAAAGGTACCAGTATATGTTTTTAGCGACGCATCGAAGGAGGGAACAAAAGTGGCAAAATGGAACTGCAGTACAGTGGGGGGCCCTATATAGTGCAGGTTGAATAGTGCAGGTGCCCGGTATAGTGCAGGTAAAATCTCTGGACACAGACGGCGCCCTCAATAGTGCAGATCCCGCTATAGTGCAGGTTAGGCACCACGGTGCCCCGCAATAGTGCAGGTTGACACACACACACACAAACGCGGACAGACGCACACAACGAGGGTGCACGTGCTGCTGCAGACCCGAAGAGCTCTACGCAGAGGCGCACCATGCCGTGTGCGGACGGTGAACTGTGCCATCAACAAAACAGAACGCCGCAAGCCCCTCACGGCCAGGTCTGCAAGGGAGGATGTGGCGAGCGGCTCCACGGCAATTGCGGCAGCATGTTTGAGGACGACGACAAGCACCGCATATGCAGCACGTGCGTCGCCAAGGCTGGCAAGCGCAAAGCGACACCGGCTGAGGGTGCTGGTGCGGGACCATCTCAACCCCCGAAGAAAAAGAAGGGCTCTGGTTCTCGTGCGCGGCCGGACAACAACGCGAAGCTCGAGATTCTGAAGTTGATCGATGCCAAGGTCTCTTACACGCAGATTGCAGACCGCTTCGGGTGCTCGGTTGAGGAGGAAGACGAAGCGGAGGACGGCGGTGGCGATCAGAACATGGGGCGCGAGCGCCGTGCTCCACCAGCTTATGATGAGCTGTCGCCTCACTTCGGCGTCCTGGAAGCGGTAGCAGAGGAGAGTGACAACGGAGACGCGGCGTTCTACCTTACGAAAGCAAAGATGGCGATGATCGCAGCGCATTCCGCTAAGCGGGTGCGCCAGGCAGACATGAGAGAGTTTGTCGAGACGTAGTGAGAGCGGGGGTACATGGCTGCTTGTTTTTCTTGCAGTGAGCTGCCTGTTGTGTGCTTTTTTTTTTTCCTGCAACATCGAGGGGGTGCGCCAGGCAGACATGAAGGATTTTGTTGCGATGTAGGGAGGGCGAGGGGCACATGTTTTTTTTCTTGCGGTGCGCTTCCTGTCGTGCTTGTGTTTTTTTCTTGCAACATCGAATCGGGCGCGCCAGGCAGGCATGAGAGAGTTTTGTCACCACGTAACGATGCTCGGTTTTTTACAGTGCGCTTCCTGTCGTGCTTGTTTTTCTGATTCTTTTTTTCTACTGTATCTTGCAACATCGAAGGAAGCCAACGAGGACTAAGATATATTAAGAGCTTCGTCCACTATCCAACATCATCTTGATCCATTTCGTACTATGTTAGCCCCGCAAAGCGTGAACGCCACACCATAAAGCCAAGGAGTGCCTGAATAGTGCAGGACCGGCACTATTCAGGGATATTCAAAGCCTCAATAGTGCCGAACTGTTCGATATAGCCTGTCCCACTGAACAGAAGAAGAACATACGATGGTTACGTTGGGGTATTGTAGAATATATCTTCTACTATGAGAATGTTGTAGAGAATATTCCTTGGGGTCCATGTAGTGGCGGAGTGTCCGTCGGGTTGTTGCGTACATACCATACAGCATGGGGATGGTACGTAGAACGTTACTGTGGTGGTCTGTTGGTAATAGCCCTAGGAACGTTCTGGTATGTATGCTGTGGAATTCTAGTGTTGTGGTGGTTGGAGCTAGGGCATGGTACGAGTACCCTCCCCACTCGCCTAACTCCACCTCTTTCCCTTCTTATACAGCAACCGAGACCAGCTAATAATAAAGACATCTACATATCATCTTCTCCACACTGTGTGTTGCAGTGTAGCTCGCACCCTGAGACGGGGTTGCTCGGAGCTCATTATCCACCGTATTACCCAGCCAGTTCAACACGTTAACGTTGGGATCATCTGACTCGGGATATGACCGGAAGTGATGACGGACGTGAAGGTCCGACACGAGATGAGATGATGGAAATGCTGCGGTCCGTGATGAGCGGACAGCAGGCATTGGAAGAGCGGTTGGCCAGAGGTGACGCCCGAGGAGAGGGTGCATCTGACTCTGGCAGGGGCAACCAGCATGGAGCCGACACCGGTGGGAGCTTGCCGACCCTAGGTGTTGTAGACGAGGCTAGAGAACTTGTAGAGAGTGCAAGTGCAGGTGTAAACATAGGTCCGCGCGAGTACAGCAGCGTTAAGCAGGCGGTCCCCAAGTACAGCGGTAAGCCCGAAGATTTCCCTGTTTGGAGCAAGCGCTTTAAGGCTTTCGTTTCGATGAGCGGTTGTTTGGGTTCGCTTCTTACGGACATAGAGGTAACGGTAGGAGACACAGCTAAGGACACGCAGTACTTCCTCGCCCAAGGCTTGACCCCCTCGCACATCAGAAACGCCCGCATCGCATGGATTTGTGTGACGGAGGGTATTTCTGATACTGACCTTTTGGACAGAGTGTTTGCCAGGCAATCGCCAAGCGGTGCATGGAAAATGCTATGCGATTGGTTTCAGCCGAGATCAATTGCCACACAGATCAAGTGGTCGGATTCATTTGATGCGGTGAAGATGGAGAAGGGCGAAGAGCCCATGAAATTCTTCGGTCGTGTAGACAAGATTGTCGGCATGCTTACTTCGCTTGGTGTACCAAAGTCGGTTGATGATGTGAACCGTAAGCTGGTAAGAGTACTGACCGATGACTACGAGATAGAGCAACGCACACTCCTATACCGCGATGAAATCACTCGAGTAGAGATAGAGAACATCGTGAGGCAGAGGCACCTCAGACTTCCCGTGTCAAAAGGGAAGAACGTGGGCCAGGCACTGTTCTCGAACGGAGCCGCCCGAGGTGGCCGCGGGGGTGGACGTGGAGGTAGCCACGGAGGTGGTCGCGGGAACCGTAACAATGGTAGGTCGCGCAACAAGGGATCGGCGAATGCGAGTGCTAGCCAGGGTAGCGAAGGTAGCCATGGTCCCCCCGCCCCCAAGCAAACCATCCCGCAATCAGAGTACGATAAGGTGAAGGGTAAGTGTATCCGTTGCTTGGAGCCTGGGCACATGTGGTACCAGTGCAAGGCTCGTGTCACCCCGACTTCGGAGAGGACATCTGGAGGAGGTGCACAGGGACGGGACAACAGCGGTGAGACTGTGTGCTGCCTTGCGAATGCTATGCTTAGTCGTGATGATGACTCGTGTGCTGAGGAACGTAGTCAGAGCTTGCCTGAGAGCTTAGCTGAGAAATGGATAGCAGACAGTGGTGCTTCATTTCACATGACTCGCTCAGCTGACCTGTTGAGTGACGTACGACTGTGCGACGACAAGGTTAGGATCGGTGACAACCACCTGATCGATGTTGTGGGATATGGCACGCTGACTGTGGTTTTCCCCGGAGATCTGACTGTTAACCTGTTAGATGTGGCTTACGTGCCGGACTTGGCGTTTAATTTATTTTCGCTCATGGCCGCGCACAAGCAGGGAGTAGGATTCATGACTGAGGAGGAGGGCTTGTGCATTTCTCTTTTCGATGGGAGGTTGAGGTTCGAGGGTGATGGATCTAGCTACTCTAACTTCGCTTACAGGATAGAGCCAGACAAGGGCTATGTGCCGTTCCCCCTTTTGACTCCCAGCCCCCCTGAGAGCCGTGTGGATGGTAGTGATTTTCCCCTGGCTATCCCCGTGCTTGCCCCCGGCAGAGCTGCTTCTGCTGCGACTGCTATAGACATCAACGTTTTCCACTGCGTGCATGGTCACTCTAACGAACTGCTGCTGAGAGAGACTGCAAAGTTGCTCAATATAGAACTGTCAGGGACGCTAAAACCCTGTACTGGCTGTTCTATGGCGAAAGGCTACCGCAAGCCTATCCCCAACAGCACCAAGTCGCGCGCGTCAGAGAAGTTGGGGCGGGTCTTTGTTGACCTAAGTGGCCCTAAGAGAACCCCTTCTCTGTTGGGTAAGCGGTATATCATGCTCGTGAAGGATGACTTCTCCCGCCACGCGTGGGTATACTTTCTGAAGCACAAGTCGGATGCATCAGACGCGTTTAGGAAGTTTTTGGCTGATGTGCGCGCCGACGGTGTCCCCTCGAAGGTTGAGATTGTAAGGTCTGACAACGGGGGGGAATTTTTTGGTGGAGAGTTTGGAGAGGTTTGCAAACGGTTTTGCATCAAACAGGAGTTCACAAACGCCAACAGCCCAAAGCAGAACGGTGTTGTTGAGAGAGCGCTTGGAATCCTCCAGAACGCGGCACTCGCCGCGTGTATCCAAGCTCCTATCATCTTCCCACTCGTTCAACTGCCGCCGACTGAATCCCTGTGGGCGGAAGCGGTACACTGGTCTTGTGAAGCCCTGAATCACACCGCAACCACTGCCAACCCCGGTAACAAGTCGCCGCATGAGATGTGGCATGGAGCTGCCGCACCTGCCTCACCGCACCCGTTCCTCCGCCCAGCGTACTGCCGCTGGAAGCGCCCGTCGAAGTCGTCCCCCCGGGCCGAGAGCTGCTTTTACCTCGGGCCGGGGATCGACCACCCAAGTGACTCTTTGCGGATGCTCACGCGGGCGAACAAGGTGGTGGAGACGCGGGACGTTACCTGGGAGGCGACGCTTGATGTGGAAGCGTCGCCACCGGCGCTGCCAAAGATTCCGCGGCAGGGAGGGACGGAGGGGCTAGAAGATGCGCCTGAGCCGGGAGGGACGGACGACTTTGATCCAGACCCGACGACTCCACTGCCGGTATTGGGGAGGGGAATTCCTCACCAACTCCGTGCGGTGTCTCCGATGACGCAAGCTGGCGACGATTCCCAAGCCGAACGTGTGGAACCGTACGATGCATCAACGGTCGGCAGCGAATCGTCGGACAGTGACTCTTCATCTGGGGATGACAGCGAATCGTCGGACAGTGACTCTTCATCTGGGGATGACAGCGAATCGTCGGACAGTGACTCTTCATCTGGGGATGACAGCGAATCATCTGCATCTGACGATGGAGCTCCGACCCCCACGCCGGTCCGGACTGCTGCGCGCCAACTCGGAGCGCACACGTCGGGACCGGGCGATGGTGAGGAGATTCGGGAGGGAAGAACTAGAGCGCAGACCAGGGCGCTCAACCGGGAAGCGGCCACTGGGCTGATCAGTGCGATCGGTCCACGTGAAGGAGGCCGTGTGTTCCAGGCGCTACTGGTGGCGAACGAGACGGCCCATGAGAAGACGAAGTTGCCGGATTGCCTTGTCAAAGAGGCGGAACCGGAACCAACGTCATACTCCGCGGCGCGTTCGTCAAACCATAGAGACGTCTGGATGGAAGCGATGAGGTCGGAGTTTGATGGGCTTGAGGCTGCTGGAACCTTTGTCGAGGTTTCTGAACTTCCCGAGAGTAGCAATGTCGTAGAGTCAAAGTGGCTCTTGAAGTGGAAGAGCGACGCACACGGCATGATTGACAGAGCTAAGGCGCGGTTGGTAGCGAAGGGCTATAGCCAGGTAGAGGGAGTTGATTACTTTGAGACTTTCGCCCCCACTGCTTCGACCACGTCTAACAGACTCATTGCCGCTATGGCATGCAAGCTTGATTGGGACTTAAGACACTTGGACGTTGACCAGGCTTTCATACAGGCAGAGTTGGATACCGAGATTTTCTTGAGACTCCCCGCTGGATGCGGAGAGATGTCGGGTAAGGTAGTCCTACTCAACAAAGCCCTTTACGGGCTAAAGCAGAGTGGTCGCTCATGGTACAAGCTGCTGTCGTCAACCTTGGTAGAGTGTGGTTTTGAGCAGTGCTTGGTAGACCCGTGCGTCTTTCGACTGATGTCGAACGACGCGGTCGTAGCGATGCTGGTGGTCCACGTGGATGACATCATTATCGCAGCGACCAAGGAGGTGACGGATTCGGTAGTGGCTGACCTCAGCAAGAGATTTCCTACCAAACATCTAGGCGAGGTTACGTGGTACATGGGTAGCGAGTACAGGAGGGATCGCGAGAGGGGAACCCTGGAGATTTCGCAGACTCAGTTCATTCGGAATGTTGTCGACCGTTTCGGTATCACTAAGACCAGCCCCATCCCCGCCTCACCGTCGTTGGACCTCAGGTACGTGAGTGACGACGAACCTGTGGTAGATGCGAATTTCCGTGAGATTGTGGGGAGTTTGATGTGGATCGCGAACCAGACAAGACCAGACATCTCCAACGCCGTGCGAGCGATTGCGCGGTTCTCGCATGATCCTAAGGGAGTACACTTGAAGGCGGCTAGAAAGATTCTCGAGTACTTAAGCGCTACAGCCCACTTGGGCTTGACTTTCAGAAGAGAGAGTAAGTTGGAGGATGTACAGTTGGAGTACGATCTAGAGACGTACGTAGACGCAGACTACGCCCACAAGGCCGAGGACAGACGCTCGGTCTCTGGTGTAGCTGTTTGCTGCGGGGGTACGCTTGTATCCTGGTTTTCAAGGACGCAGAAGTGCGTTACACTGTCCACCACTGAGGCCGAGTACGTAGCGATGGCCGACGGGGTGAAGGAAGCCCTGTACGTGCGAGGAGTGTTGGTTTTCTTGATGCCCAGTCTAGGATCGCCGTGCATTGGAGTGTTTGAGGACAACAAGGGAGCGATTGACTTGGCCAAAAACCCGCTGAGCTCGTCCAACAGCAAGCACATAGACGTGAGGTATCACTTCTTGCGCGAGCTGGTAGGGAAGGGGGACTTGTCGGTCAAATACCTAAGGACAGAGGATCAACATGCGGACATTCTTACGAAGGCGATTGCTCGGGAGAGTTTTGAGAAACACCGCGACTTTTTATTGGGGATATAATTTTTCCGTCGAAAACTGCTTCTGGTAGTTGCTAATGTTTTTCTTGTTTTGAGACCTGTTAGTAGATCCAGGATTAGGTAGGGTGTTCGATATAGCCTGTCCCACTGAACAGAAGAAGAACATACGATGGTTACGTCGGGGTATTGTAGAATATATCTTCTACTACTATGAGAATGTTGTAGAGAATATTCCTTGGGGTCCATGTAGTGGCGGAGTGTCCGTCGGGTTGTTGCGTACATACCATACAGCATGGGGATGGTACGTAGAACGTTACTGTGGTGGTCTGTTGGTAATAGCCCTAGGAACGTTCTGGTATGTATGCTGTGGAAATCTAGTGTTGTGGTGGTTGGAGCTAGGGCATGGTACGAGTACCCTCCCCACTCGCCTAACTCCACCTCTTTCCCTTCTTATACAGCAACCGAGACCAGCTAATAATAAAGACATCTACATATCATCTTCTCCACACTGTGTGTTGCAGTGTAGCTCGCACCCTGAGACGGGGTTGCTCGGAGCTCATTATCCACCGTATTACCCAGCCAGTTCAACACGAACCTGCACTACTGAGGCACTATTCAGAGTAGTCCAGGTGCCCGCTATAGTGCAGGTAAAATCTCTGGACACACCCCTGCACTATATAGGGCCCCCCACTGTACTAAAAGGGTTAATCTCCCCCCAAACACCAAAACACGAAGGACACAAAGGCACAACACACACCACAAGTAAGTGCCGAATGTAATCGAAGAAAGAAGTTAAAAAAAGAAATTGATACGCGCCCGTATTTGATCAAAACCGTATAATATACTGCGACCACGGGCTGCATGGTATTGTGGCGATGAATTACTATCTGAACAACAACACGAATATTCTGAAAGCCCAGTCTATCAAATATATTCCAAAGGGAAAGAGAAAACCTGAAGTAATTGCTCGTACGGGAATAAAGGTACCACTATATGTTTCTCACGACGCATCGATGATGGGAGCAAAAGTGGCAAAACGGAACTGCAGTACTAAAAGGGTTAATCTCCCCCCAAACACCAAGACGCAGGACACAAAGGCACAACACACACCACGAGTCCTGGCGCTGCTGTACTGCAGTAGTATTATAGTAGTAATGCACACAAGGCAGTGTTCCTTTTGAGACTGAAGGAAAGTGGGGAAAAGACGGGGGACACCACTGCTGCCGCATAGATTGTTGCGTACCTGATCAAATAACACGTACGTCCCGAAAAAATGAGTTTCATGTTGGTCCCTCGGACTTGAACCCTTTTAGAACCGCAGCCGCAGTCCCGTTGGTGGACAGACTACTCGGGATTTGAATGGTTTGTCCCCAAAACGGGGCTGCTGTTCTAAATAGGTCAAGCCAATAACAACCCCTTTATTTAGTACTGCAATGGCGTTTTGGGGATACACCACTCTAATGCCATGTGTTTTCCCCCAGAACGGGACTGTGCTACTACCACATGGAATTAGAGTGGTCTTTGTCCCAACACGGGACCAGCTGCAGTACCTAAGGGGTTAGTCTCCCCCCCCCCACAAATTACGCGGAGGCGTCGAAGGAACGTCACACATATTACGAAGCAGCATATATATGTATGCACGACAGCTGCTGCAGCAGCACACAGATATTGGATCGTTGGCACGCTTGAACCGAGAGAACGGGCGACGGTCATCGAATGTACGAGTAGTTGTTTCTTTTCTTCACTCGGGGAGTCGAAATCGAGGAAACAACATACACATATATATATTATACATACACGACAAACACAGAAAACACTCCGTGATAGGAATAATTCTTCTCGCCGGCGATCAAAAGTAGGCTTTGCTACGCACTGCTGCTGCTGTGTAGTTTGAACAACTGTCACTGCTGCTCAGAAGAAGTATGTATGTAACCCTAGTGGATAGATGTTAAATAAGGTGTTTTTGCTGCGTACTCAATTGCCCCACTCTCACTGCTGCTCAGAAGAGGTATGTATGTAAAGTATCTAATCCTCCGTACGTACGTGCACGCCGGTGTCAGTTAGTTGCTCTTGAACAGCGGTGGTAGTGAAAATGGAAAAAAAAAAAACCTTTGGGATATATATATGCGACCCCGACGTTCCGCGCACAACGAACGGCGACAATACGAAAAGCACACGAGCTCGGAGACACGCGAGATACGATTCCCCTCCAGAAGTAAGTCGCAGGACATCAAAGAAAGGGAGTCGGCAAGACGATCGGAGGTAAATCGAAATTATTAGAGGAAGCTTGAAACATCCGAAACTCCCCGGCACAGACCTATAATACGCACAGCCCGAGAACCAAAGGCAGCGAAACTTCGAGGGCAACGTCCCGCCGATCCCCCGGACGCAGGGCAAGGCTGAGCGCAAGACGATAAGGGAGCGGGGTGAATCCGATCGTCGGTCCCGCAAGCGCCGAGAGGGCGAGCTAAGGGCAACGGAGGCCCGTGAGCGATCGGAACAAATCCGACTAATGTTATATATATCTACAAGGGGGCTTTCGCCGACGGCCTATTCAGGCCGCGACGAAGCCAATGCCCGCACGCAACGACGAAGCCAAAAAGGCCCGCACGCAATGAATGACCTCAAACGGTAGTTTACGACGCCAAGGATCAATGCTAAGCCCCAGCGAAGGGCCGCCGACGAAGCTAAAAAGGCCCGCACGCAACGACGAAGCTAAGGTCCGCACGCAACGAACAAATAAATGCAAACGGCAGTTTACGATGCCAAGGGCCCGTTGAGGCTGAATTGCTATGAATTCCTCGAAAAACCTGTCCTGTTTGGAATATATTATTGGTCCCTGACGCATTGGATGTTGTTCCCGTACGCCATGACAAAATCATCAAACAACATTGTTTTCTTCCCTAGACTCTGCCGCACACCACCTTCGGACCATGCCGAAAATCTCTCCACCAAAGTGTACAAAGCGACCCGTAAGAAGCACCATCGGCAACTGAGAATCCTCGCCTGATACGAATGAACAACGGCAATCGAAATATGTATGCCATGAAAACGCATCATATACCGTCCGTGGGAAAAAGTATGATAATCTATCTTGTGCCGTACAGCCCACGACGAAAGGTAATGAAGAATTAATCCCCACTATCCGAGGTTCTGTCTACGTTCCGCTGGGACGGATCCCAGAAAGCCAAAGCCGAGGAGGTGTAATACACCGTTTGAGGGGAGGGCATGTGATCATCTTGTCCCACACAACCCGCGGCAGGAAAAGTGGACTAATTTACGTTCTGCGGCGAAAACAATAAAAAAAACTTTGACTTTTCAGTGTCCCCTAAGTCCTAACACACAACGCTCTTCGGCAATATCGACAACAAAGAGAAACCCTCGATCAACATCGACAAACAAAATCAATGGAAGAAGGCCAGAACCGTTCGAGCGGATGGCATGATATTTGCCCGTCCCGTACAACCCACTACAGGTAAGTAACGCAGACTAACCTACTCTCTGCGGCAATCAAGTGCCCTCAAAAACCCAATCCGCAGAGCGCTCTTGAGCAATAGCGCCAGAAGAGGGAAACCCCCGATCAACCTCGACAAACACAAAAGCAATCATGGACGAAGGCCGAAGCCATTAAGATGTATAATATTATACTGTTGGTAGGGGAGACATGACATTTTCTCGCCCCGTACAATCCACGACAGAATATGGAGAAAGTATTTACGCACTGCGGCTATATTAAAGTGAAAGTCAACAGAAAAAACTATGGTTTTCCATTGCCCCCTAAAATCCAACCCACAGCGCGCTTCAGCAATAACTTTTAAAGAGAAGCCCTTATTCAAAACACAGTCAGTCTTTCGTCAGAAAGAAAACACCGACAACAAAAGCTCCAGAAAAAATAAGCGGGCGTGGTCGGCCGTGTTTTGCTTCATACTTACAGAAATTTCAACAACTCACTACTTCTCAGAAGAAGTATTCAATTCTACGTAGTACCCGGTACGTACTCGGTAGTTGTTCATCAAGAGTAATATTATAGTAATAATAGCGATGATGACACACACGGCAGAGTTCCATATAAATACGTACTTGACAAAAGAAGGAGGGGGGGAGGAGTGCTTACTCTATTGCCGACGGCGGATCTACAGCAGTGAGATGTACGCAACGCCTCGCGAGGGAGCAAAAAGGTTTGTCCCCAAGACTGGAATACTGCAGAGAGTACTTTCAGGGGTTGGTCTACCCCCCCACAATAAAACGTGATGGAACGTCATACATGCCCGATACACATTAGTATCGAACTAAATATTTGTTTTCATTGTGCACGGAGAACCAGTCACTGACCATGATACCAGGTAAACCACAAGAAATATAATACTGTAAAAAGGTGAATTTCCCCTCCAGAGGGCCCTTTTTGGCTGTAGTAGTAGAGGGATTTTCGGGGGAGCCAAATGGCGACGTACTTGTGTGTTGTGGCGATGAGGTATTAATAGTTAGTGTCAGAACGACACCCATATTATTATAAAAGCCCAGTCTATGAAATATATTCCAAAGGGAAGGAGGAAAAACGTCCTGGCACCGACGGAAGCACAGCCCGAAGAAAAAGAAGCGAGACGTCCCGAAAAAAACGAGTTTAATACTTCGGTCCAGCCCGTGCGTACTGCTATACGTACATACAACGCGTCACTGTTGAAGTTTGACGGAATAATAATCCAAAGAACATGCCCAAAAACATCACTTTCGAACTAAGTTTTTTTTTTGTGGTATGTAGCCGGGTTTCACTATACGGTTATATCTGGCAGGCAACTGAATACGCTCGCGACCAAATTCATTTTCACAGTACTGTATTGGAAATACAGTTGGTAAATTTTGCCCATACCACGCGTCACCGACGAAGTTTTAAACAGCAGGTGCCGACGCACACCAAGCAGGGTTTATTTGAATACACGACAAAAAAAAATGGGAGGGGGGGGGATTGCCTGCTCTTTGACCGACCTCTCCGATCTACAGCAGTGTGGGTTCTACGCGACGCATCGCGAAGGGAGCAAAACAAAATAGCGATGGATTATCAACTTCACGTGGTTTGTCCCGGGAACGGTACTATACTGCAGTATTAATAGTACTATTATGAAAAGGGTTTTATGCTCCAAAAGAAAAGCACACGCAATAATAGTAAAGAAGCAAGAAAAATACGTACTGCTTTACGTAGTGGGCGGGTTTACTATCACCCGCCGGGGTGGTATCCCCCAGAACGGGACTCTGCTACTACCGCATGAAATTGAAGTGGGTTTTGTCCCAACACGGGACTAACAGCAGTACCTAAACTAAAGGGTAAGTCGACACCCCCCCTCTAAATTACACGAGAGGCATCGCAGGAACGTCATACCTATTACGAAGCAGCAAGTATATGTATGCACGACAGCTGCTGCAGCAGCACACAGATATTCTATCGTTGGTATGCTTGAAAACAAAAAAGGTGAGCAAAATAATTGAGCCGTCGGCATGCTTGAACAGAGAGAACGGGTGAGGGCCATAGAATGTACGGGGAGTTATTAATTTACTTCACTCGGGGAGACTAAACCGAGGAAAGAACATACAGCTATGATACCTCCACGACAAATACCCAAAATACTCCGTGATAAGAATAAATAGTTCTTCTCTCCGGCTATCAAAAAAGTTGCGTACTACTGCTGTAGGTTTAACAACTCTCACTGCTGTCCAGAAGAAATATTGGTTCGTAACCGTTTGGCGAGATAGATGGTATCCACCTAGGACGGAACACATGTCACGTGTGACGAATGTAATCAAAGAAAGAAGTTCAAAATAAAAGTTGATACTTGTCCGTATTGTTGATCAAAACCAACCGTATACTGCGACCACGGACTGCATGGTATTGTGGCGATGAGTTAATGTCAAAACAACGACAATAAGATTGTAAAGTTAAAGGCCCACAGCAGTCTATAAATAACTGTATTCCAAAGGGAAAGAGAAAACCTGAAGTAATTACTCGTACAGAAATAAAGCTACCAGTCTATGTTTTTTGCGACCCATCGAAGGAGGGAACAAAAGTGGCAAAACGGAACTGCAGTACTAAAAGGAAGGGTTAATCTCCCCCCAAACACCAACACGCAGGACACAAAGGCACAACACACACCACGAGTGCCGAATGTAATCGAAGAAAGAAGTTCGAAATAAAGTTGATACGCGCCCGGATTTGATCCAAACCGTATACTACGACCACGGGCTGCATGGTATTGTGGCGATGAATTACTGTCTGAACAACAACACGAATATTCTAAAAACCCAGTCTATCAAATATATTCCAAAGGGAAAGAGAAAACCCGAAGTAATTACTCGTACGGGAATAAAGGTACCAGTATATGTTTCTCACGACGCATCGATGATGGGAGCAAAAGTGGCAAAACGGAACTGCAGTACTAAAAGGGTTAATCTCCCCCCAAACACCAACACGCAGGACACAAAGGCACAACACACACCACGAGTCCTGGCGCTGCTGTACTGCAGTAGTATTATAGTAGTAATGCGCACAAGGCAGTGTTCCTTTTGAGACTGAAGGAAAGTGGGAAGAAGACGGGGGACACCACTGCTGCTGCATAGATTGTTGCGTACCTGATCAAATAACACGTCGTCCCGAAAAAAATGAGTTTCATGTTGGTCCCTCGGACTTGAACCCTTTTAGAACCGCAGCCGCAGTCCCGTTGGTGGACAAACTACTCGGAATTTGAATGGTTTGTCCCCAAAACGGGACTGCTGTTCCAAATAGGTCAAGCCAATAACAACCCCTTTATTTAGTACTGCAGTGGCGTTTTGGGGATACACCACTCTAATGCCATGTGTTTTCCCCCAGAACGGGGCTGTGCTACTACTACCACATGGGATTAGAGTGGTCTTTGTCCCAACACGGGACCAGCTAAGCTGCAGTACCTAAGGGCTTAGTCTCCCCCCCCCACAAATTACGCGAAGGCATCGAAGGAACGTCACACATATCATATTACGAAGCAGCATATATATGTATGCACGACAGCTGCTGCAGCAGCACACAGATATTGAATCGTTGGCACGCTTGAACCGAGAGAACGGGCGACGGTCATCGAATGTACGAGTAGTTGTTTCTTTTCGTCACTCGGGGAGACGAAATCGAGGAAACAACATACACATATATATATATATATATATATACATACACGACAAACACAGAAAACACTCCGTGATAGGAATAATTCTTCTCGCCGGCGATCAAAAGTAGGCTTTGCTACGCACTGCTGCTGCTGTGTAGTTTGAACAACTGTCACTGCTGCTCAGAAGAAGTATGTACGTAACCCTAGTGGATAGATGTTAAATAAGGTGTTTTTGCTGCGTACTCAAATGTCCCACTCTCACTGCTGCTCAGAAGAGGTATGTATGTACGTAATCCTCCGTACGTACGTGCACGCCGGTGTCAGTTAGTTGCTCTTGAACAGCGGTGGTAGTGAAAATGAAAAAAAAAACCTTTGGGATATATATGCGACCCCGACGTTCCGCGCACAACGAACGGCGACAATACGAAAAGCACACGAGCTCGGAGACACGCGAGATACGATTCCACTCCAGAAGTCGCAGGACATCAAAGAAAGGGAGTCGGCAAGACGATCGGAGATAAATCGAAATTATTAGGGGAAGCTTGAAACATCCGAAACTCCCCGGCACAGACGTATAATAAGCACAGCCCGAGAACAAAAGGAAGCGAAACTTCGAGGGCAACGTCCCGCCGATCCCCCGGACGCAGGGCAAGGCTGAGAGCAAGACGATAAGGGAGCGGGGTGAATCCGATCGTCGGTCCCGCAAGCGCTGAGAGGGCGAGCTAAGGGCAACGGAGGTCCGTGAGCGATCGGAACAAATCCGACTAATGTTATATAATATATCTAATATCTACAAGGGGGCTTTCGCCTCGGCCTTTTGAGGGCCTCGACAAAGCCAATGCCCGCAGGCAACGACGAAGCAAAGGCCCGCACGCAATGACTGCAAACGGTAGTTTACGATGCCAAGGGTCAATGCTAAGCCCCAGCGAAGGGCCGCCGACGAAGCTAAAACGGCCCGCACGCAACGACGAAGCTAAGGCCCGCACGCAACGAACAAATAAATGCAAATTGCAGTTTACGATGCCAAGGAAGGGCCCGTTGAGGCTGAAATGCTATGAATTCTTCGAAAAACCTGTCCTGTTTGGAATATGATTGGTCCCTGACGCATTGGATGTTCCCGTACGCCATGACAAAATCACCAAACAACATTTTGTTTTCTTCCCTAGACTCTGCCGCACACCACCTTCGGACCATGCCGAAAATCTCTCCACCAATGTGTACAAAGCGACCCGTAAGAAGCACCATCGGCAACTGAGAATCCTCGCCTGATACGAATGAACAACGGCAATCGAAATATGCAATGATAATGCATCATATACCGTCCGTGGGAAAAAGTATTATAATCTATGTTGTGCCGTACAGCTCACGACGAAAGGTAATGGGGAATCAATCTCCACTATCCGAGGTTCTTTCTACGTTCCGCTGGGACGGATCCCAGAAAGCCAAAGCCGAGGAGGTGGAATACACCGTTTGAGGGGAGGGCATGTGATCATCTTGTCCCATACGACCCGCGGCAGGGAAAGTAGACTAATCTACGTTCTGCGGCGAAAAAAATAAACAAAAAAACAACTTTGACTTTTCAGTGTCCCCTAAATCCCAACCCACAACGCTCTTCGGCAATATCGACAACAAAGAGAAACCCTCGATCAACATCGACAAACAAAATCAATGGAAGAAGGCCAGAACCGTTCGAGCGGATGGTATGATATTTGCCCGTCCCGTACAACCCACTACTACAGGTAAGTAACGCAGACTAACCTACTCTCTGCGGCAATCAAGTGCCCCCTCAAACCCAATCCGCAGAGCGCTCTTGAGCAATAGCGACAAAAGAGAGAAACCCTCGATCAACCTCGACAAACACAAAAGCAATCATGGACGAAGGCCGAAGCCATTAAGATGTATATTGTTATACTGTTGGTGGGGGAGACATGACATTTTCTCGCCCCGTACAATCCACGACAGAATATATATGGAGAAAGTATTTACGCACTGCGGCTATATTAAAGTGAAAGTCAGCAGAAAAAACTATGGTTTTCCATTGCCCCCTAAAATCCAACCCACAGCGCGCTTCAGCAATAATTAACAGACAAATTGGAAAAATGGGAACGAAGCCTAAAATGAGAACCAAGCCGTATTATAACTCTAAAAGAGAAGCCCTCATTCAAACCACAGTCAGTCTTTCGTCAGAAAGAAAACACCGACAACAAAAGCTCCAGAAAAAATAAGCGGGCGTGGTCGGCCAGGTTTTGCTTCGTACTTACAGGAATTTCAACAACTCTCACTACTTCTCAGAAGAAGTATTCAATTCTACGTAGTACCTGGTACGTACTCGGTAGTTGTTCATTAAAAAATAGTAATATTATAGTGATAATAGCGATGATGACACACACGGCAGAGTTCCATATAAATACGTACTTACTTGAGAAAAAAAGGAGGGGGGGGGGAGTGCTTACTCTATGACCGACGGCGGCTCTACAGCAGTGAGATGTACGCAACGCCTCGCGAGGGAGCAAAAAGGTTTGTTCTGAGAAGAAGTATTCAATTCTACGTAGTACCTGGTACGTACTCACTCGGTAGTTGTTCCTTAATAAAAATAGTAATATTATAGTAATAATAGCGATGATGACACACACGGCAGAGTTCCTTTTAAATACGTACTTGAAAAAAAAAGGAGGGGGGGGGGAGTGCTTACTCTATGACCGACGGCGGATTTACAGCAGTGAGATGTACGCAACGCCTCGCGAGGGAGCAAAAGGGTTTGTTCTCGGAAGAAGTATTCAATTCTACGTAGTACCCGGTACGTACTCGGTAGTTGTTCATTCATAGTAATATTATAGTAATAATAGCGATGATGACACACACGGCAGAGTGATTTTTAAATACGTACTTGAGAAAAAAAGGAGGGGGGGGGGAGTGCTTACTCTATGACCGAGGGCGGATTTACAGCAGCAGCAGTGAGATGTGCGCAACGCCTCGCGAGGGAACAAAAAGGTTTGTTCTCAGAAGAAGTATTCAATTCTACGTAGTACCCGGTACGTACTCGGTAGTTGTTCATTAATAGTAATATTATAGTAATGATAGCGATGATGACACACACGGCAGAGTGATTTTTAAATACGTACTTGACAAAAAAAGGAGGGGGGGGGGAGTGCTTACTCTATGACCGACGGCGGATCTACAGCGGTGAGATGTACGCAACGCCTCGCGAGGGAGCAAAAAGGTTTGTCCCCAAGACTGGAATACTGCAGAGAGTACTTTCAGGGGTTGGTCTACCCCCCCACAATAAAACGTGATGGAACGTCATACATGCCCGATACACATTAGTATCGAACTAAATATTTGTTTTCATTGTGCACGAAGAACCAGTCACTGACCATGATACCAGGTAAAACCACAAGAAATAAAATACTGTAAATAGGTAATTTTCCCCTCCAGAGGGCGCTTTTTGGCTGTATGTAGAGGGTTTTTCAGGGGAGCCAAATGGCCACTTGTGTGTTGTGGCGATGAGTTATTAATAGTTAGTGTCAGAACGACACCAATATTCTTAAAGCCCAGTCTATAAAATATATTCCAAAGGGAAGGAGAAAAAGCTCCCCGGCACAGACGGAAGCACAGCCCGAAGAAAAAGAAGCGAATCGTCCCGATAAAAATGAGTTTAATATTTCGGTCCAGCCCGTACGTACTGCTATACGTAAATACAACGCGTCACTGTTGAAGTTTGACGGAATATTAATCCAAAGAACATGCCCGAAAACATCACTTTCGAACTAAGTTTTTTTTTTTTGTGGTATGTAGCCGGGTTTCACTATATATACGGTTATATCTGGCAGGCAACTGAACACGCTCGCGACCACATTCATTTTCATAGTATTGGAAATACAGTTTGTAATTTTTGCCCATACAACGCGTCACCGACGAAGTTTTAAACAACAGGACCTGGTGCCGACGCACACCAAGCAGGGTTTATTTGAATACATGACAAAAAAAAATGGGAGGGGGGGGGAGTGCCTGCTCTTTGACCGACCTCTCCGATCTACAGCAGTGTGGGTTGTACGCGACGCATCGCGAAGGGAGCAAACCAAAATAGCGATGGTTGATCAACTTCACGTGGTTTGTCGCGGGAACGGTACTATACTGCGGTAGTACTATTATTATGAAAAAAAGGGTTTTAAGCTCCAAAAGAAAAGCACACGCAATAAGAGTAAAGAAGCAAGCAAAATACGTACTGCTTTACTTCGTGGGCGGGTTTACTATCACCCGCCGGGGTGGTATCCCCCAGAACGGGACTTTGCTACTACCACATGAAATTAAAGTGGTTTTTGTCCCAACACGGGACTAACTGCAGTAGTACCTAAACTAAAGGGTAAGTCTACACCCTATTAGAGATGATACTTGTCAGTAACCATCATATTCGTTACTCGATTACACTTACGTCGTCTGGTACCTGGTATACATTTACGCATTCTATGTACAACAGACAGTTTTCCAGTCTGAGTTATAGTAGGATAGCAGCAGCTGTCTTTTTACGCATAATATACTGCTGTGCACCCGTACGCACAGAATAAAGTCCCAATGACGAGTAGTGCCATGGATCTACTGTTGTGGTACGTACGTACAAGATCTACGGTAGACAGCACATTTAGTACGTGCTATCATTGGTACATAATGGACAGGATATCTTCAGTATCCCTCCGAGACCGGTAGCATAGTTTTACTGTAGTTCTGGTTGGAGGAACAACATAGGCTACACTGGGGTCATGGATATGTACCCCAAGATATATTGTTCTTTACAGTATATTTGGGGGTTCTCTAAGGGATCAATTCGTGCACCGGGTGCGCTTGGGTGATGCGCGGGTGAGGCTTGCCCTGGGGCGGAGAGCCTTGCTCACGGAGAGCGGTCGAATGGGAGCATTCGCGCCATAAGGCCGTGGAAGGAGAGACGATAAATATATATTTTATCCTTTAACGTACTGAGAGCAAGGGGGCCACGTTCCCCTCGACTCTATAAGACCCCTGAAAGCAGGTCAAACACAATTTTATGCAACCCCTCGGGGAAACATAGTTATCATCACAATCTCCGTAGATGGATTGCAGTGACACAACTCAGACACTTGAACTAATACGACAATGACACGTATCAGACATGTATACGGCTACATCATACGACCATGTCCGACAGCCTTCCTAGACGTAGCACACTGTCAGGATAATTGTGCCTATTCCGTACCAGGTCCACACTCATCCAACACATAAAAATCCTCTTGTCGTGACACTACAAGTACCAGTGTATTCACTCCAAAAACAGGAATTCCAATACCCACTATAGAACCAAACAGCTGCCTCCCTGCTGTCAAAACACCAAAATCCTCCAAAACCCAGACTCAAACCAATTCAATCAAGGTGAAACAATATATTGGCCTTACTCCAACCTCTTTCCGGTAATCAACATACAGCCTTCCCTATGGTAGGTTCAACTGCATGAAATAGGAAAAATAGTAGATTGGCCTTCCAGATTTCAGTACCAATCTCAATATAATCTCAAAAATAAAAGACTCTGAAATTCCTCCATCATGATTCAGTCGAATACCAAATCAATAAAATTCCCTCAACTATCATACCAGCTTGTCATTCAATAACCATGTACCACTCCAAGCCAATAGCCTCTCTTCTGTGGGCACACATTTAATGACATCCAAGAAAAGCGTCAAATATCTCATTGACCAACACACTGCGGTCCTACAAGCCGGGTATGGGTATAGAGCACACCAGAGTTGTACGGTGAGATTCGACTCATTTCATGCAATAGGGCATACCCAAAAACTATACCAGCAGATTTACCAATCTTCTCGTTTCTTAACTGAAAAATCACGAGAACGTGCGCCGGTTCTTAATATTAATAGCTCAAAAATGTAATTTTTCAAGTTTCTTAACCCATGCAGAACTGAAAAACTGATCCCGACACTAATTCCAAGTAGTTTGTCCCCAAATACGTGGGACCAGTTCTTAAGGGGTTAACTCCAAAGGAAACTAATCATACGTGAGCATCAGGTATATATGCGTGATACCAGATTCCTGGTACCAAGTGAGACACCTGTCAGCTGAGTATACGGCTGCGGTATTATATACCCAAGTCGTCATATGATACGATCCTGCAGATATGTGAGAGATCAAGATGGTTGATCGCTCAACAGTCAAAATGGCGGTAGAACTTGTGTCGGCAAGATCTGACTGGAAGAAGCCACACACAATTTCAAGTAAAAACGAACCACTACCTGCGCTTACATAGCAGTACCGAGCAAAATAGTAAAAAAAGACACAACAAAAACACTATCAATACCAACCGTTACCCAATATAATAGTACCACTACAACCACACATCACGACCGTCGAGCATCCACCTCATTTTCTCCGTTTACCATGCCCGGTCGTGATTTGGTCCTCTCGTCAACCGTCCACCTGATGATGAGCAATTGCTCGAAGATGATGGTCCTTCACTTTTCTCGCACGCGCGCCCGCCGTAGCCGAGTCGGACGCCGACCGGCCACCTCGCAACCCCACCCCACGAAGGTGCCGCTGCATGACCACCCCGTACCGATCCCAACAGGTATACGAAGCGCTTCCATTCGGCGCACCGTCGTCCTCGTCAATGTTCTCCGATTTTTCGACAGCTCCTTCCATCACACCAATCTCCCCCACCAGACCCATGCCATCCATTGGTACCACCTCACGTTCCAAACCGTGCTGCTCCTCCTCATCCGACTCCTCCTTCAATTCCCTCTCCCTCACCATCCCCATGCCATCCATCGGTACCACTTCACGCTCCAAACCGTGCTGCTCCTCCTCATCCAACTCCTCCTCCTCAGTAATATCCATCAACTCCTCCTCGTCGCCTTTCTTGACGTACGTAGACGCCCGTACTTGTTGTTGCAGCTGCTGTTGCTGTTGGGCCGCAGTTTTTGCTCTCGATAGCACTGGGTTGGCGGTTGACGAGTTGTCGCAGCTCCTCGAACCATTGTCCTGACTTGGCGCGTGTTCTCTGTCTTCTTCCTTGCCTCCTCTCGTGCGTTCGCGGCGGTTGCGTAACCCCTCCTAGCTCTCAGCTGCTGGTCAACATGTTTTTCAATGGCTTCTTGTTGCTCCTTGACGGTGAGCAAGTGGAAAGATGATAAATCCATGCGGCATCCTGCGCCCGGCCTACCGTGACGTTCCTCCTGCTCCTGCTCCTGCTTCTGCTGCTTTGCTGCTGCTGCCGCTGCCGCCGCTGATGCTGCTGCTGCTGCTGCTGATGATGATGATGGGGCTGCTGCTGTTTCCTGTAGCTCCTTCCATTCTTCAGGAGTCCATGTCCCCAACCCGATGTCCGCTCCCTCGCGGTGTCGCCTCTCCTGATCGAGGATCCTTGTCATCCAAGGAAGCTCCTCCCCTAAAACCACAAAACCCACCATGGTGCGCTGCACACCGTGCCCGAGCGACCGTGGCCATATGTCAGACGTTAGCCTAAGGGATCAATTCGTGCACCGGGTGCGCTTGGGTGATGCGCGGGTGAGGCTTGCCCTGGGGCGGAGAGCCTTGCTCACGGAGAGCGGTCGATCGGGAGCATTCGCGCCATAAGGCCGTGGAAGGAGAGACGATAAATATATATTTTATCCTTTAACGTACTGAGAGCAAGGGGGCCACGTTCCCCTCGACTCTATAAGACCCCTGAAAGCAGGTCAAACACAATTTTATGCAACCCCTCGGGGAAACATAGTTATCATCACAATCTCCGTAGATGGATTGCAGTGACACAACTCAGACACTTGAACTAATACGACAATGACACGTATCAGACATGTGTACGGCTACATCATACGACCATGTCCGACATTCTCTTCGTTGTTTTTATTTTGAACGGAATACGAGGGTATTCCCTCATTTTGTTTTTGTTTGACCGAAGTGCAAGGGTCGTCCTTTGTTGCGAGCTGCGAGCGCACACGCGCACCGCCCTCCCCTTTGAGCTCACTCTACTTTTGCTCACCATCATCAGCTTCCAGCTGAGCAATCAATCAACAATGTGGCTTGGGGTCACCATTCCATCTTCTTCTTCTCTTCTATGTTGAAGCTTCACGTACAAGTCACCTGACAGTGACTACGTGTTTGCCTCGAACATTTTGACTGTGTATTGCCGGCCATCGGCAATCGAGTCTAGGCGTACACACCAGCTACGAGCTGGTACACACGCCAATCGCCATACCTAGTAGGTTATGCGCCATGAACTTTAATAGGTTATGAGCCTCGAAACGCGTAAACGCGGCAAGCTACTAGCAGCGGTGGCCCAAGACTGCCACCCTGGACTGCTACTGGCTCGCTATACATACAGCAGGAGGAGGACTGGACTTTTTCAAGATCAAGAAACCTGCTGCTACGTACGACGAAAAGGAAGCTTCTTCTGCGACGAGAGGAACGAAACATCGAAGGTCCACGTACTTCGTTGAAACGTGAATGACACGTGGTACATATACCGCGTGCTTGTACGAGGGTCCTGCGTAGGGCATTATATTACTGCTGTAGTTCACTACTGCTGTACTGCTGTAGTTCACTGCTGCTGTAGTCTAGTTGCTGTAACTACGATAGAGACACCTACAGAGTACCACCGCGTAGGAGTTGTGACAATCTCACCTTCTCCGCTTTGTCTTTCCATAGACGAGGACCAATAATCTCGAGAAAACCTTGAGTGTACCTGCTGCTGTACGCTGAACAACAGCAACTCCACTTTACAACCCAGCAAACCTGAGGTTAGGAGCTCTGCTGAGCGTAGTCCATCTCGTGGATCGTAAGCCTCAGTTACTCTGAGCAACAGCGACATTTAAGTCAACTCCCGACAAGCATTTCTGCTGTCTGTTAAAGGAGCGCTGAACTTCGATAAATAAATTAACCCGCTGCACGCTGCCCAACAGCAACTCCACATTACAACCCAGTAAATCTGAAGGTTAGGAGCTCTGCTGAGCGTAGTCCATCTCGTGGATCGTAAGCCTCAGTTACTCTGAGCAACAGCGACATTGAAGTTATCTCCCGACAAGCGTTCTGCTGTCTCTGAACTTATTTCGATACATTTCCAAGGGGGCCTTCGGCCCCAGAGAGATTTTGTTTTCTCCAAGAGGGCCATCGGCCCCAGAGAGATTTTGTTTCGACAGTCGTCATTGGACTCCACGTGGATCCGTGACCCCACACGACCGTTGAAACAAGAACTATAATAGCAAATAGTTTCTCCGAAGAGGATACGTACGACGACAGTTTAGTTTCGTGTCTTGATCACACAGCACAGAGCAGTACTGCTACCTACTGTGTGCATCTCACCTCCGGCCATATTTCTAATACGAAGTGTGGACTCGAAAAATCTTGACTCAACGTCGAGTATTATTATACTGCTGTACGCTGTCAAGGACAACTTCGCCACAACTCACAGCACCGCTGGGGTTAAGGAGCTCTGCCTAGTGTAGTCCACATCGTGGATCATCAGCCTCGGGCAATCCGAGCTGCAGTTGTATAGAAGTAACTCCCAGCGGTACCACCGTCTGTAAAAAGGGACCCTGACTTCACAAATTTCCAACAGGGACCTCCCCGCGGGATCATCAAGGAGAAGCCCCTGGAAATAACTCAAATAAATCTCGATAGCGCATCGCGTCGAGTATCTACGTAGCTTGGTGCTGTTTCAATAGCTACCCCAAAGACACTCACAGTACTCCTGTAGATTAGAGGCATTGCTAGGCGCCATCCACTACTGTGGATTTGTCAGCCTCGTGAATCACGAGCAAAATCTATTATAGGGAGCTGGAGTATCCTCGCCAGGGGCCGAGAAACACCATCACCAAGAACTACAATATTTAACAAAAAAAGATTCCTCACCAGGGACCGGAACATCATCATCAGAGAATGGAACACTACCACCGCAACAAGCTGGAGTGTCATCATCATCAGGATGTATCATCGTGTGCATCTTCTTTTTTACCCGGAGACGCACCTGGGGGATACATCAGGGAACTCTGGTAATGTACTACTGTATCTGGTAGTCTTTTGAGCAAGCAGTAAACCACTTGCAGTGATCGTCCACATTGTTCCTTTGTTTGTTTTTGGGGCGGCAGGAACTTTCGACCAGGTTTATTATTTCCTGTGATTGTAGCGGATCGACAAATCATTTTCACTTTATAAATACTACTAGGTACTCCTGTAGCAACCCTCGTACCAGGTACCTGGTATGTAGTTTAGGTATACACACCCACCTCATACAAGCAGGTGTTGCAGTAGTATTAAATAGAACAGAACGATTCTATGTTCGGTTATTTTACTGCCCTTTATGTGTTGAATTCACTCCTTGGATCTCATACGGTCGGTACATCATGTACAACTGATTATCCTTGGAACCATCATGCAGGTACATTATGTACAAGTAAGTGTTCCCAAAACAATATCACTCCTTGATGTTGCATGTGTGTTTCTTTTTAAGAAGTTTTAGCATGTAACGCAAAGTAAGAAAGTGTACGCTTAACGGGAGGAGGTATTAGAGATGATACTTGTCAGTAACCATCATATTCGTTACTCGATTACACTTACGTCATCTGGTACCTGGTATACATTTACGCATTCTATGTACAACAGACAGTTTTCCAGTCTGAGTTATAGTAGGATAGCAGCAGCTGTCTTTTTACGCATATACTGCTGTGCACCCGTACGCACAGAATAAAGTCCCAATGGCCCCCCCTCCAAACCTCACGACAGGCATCGCAGGAACGTCATACTTATTACCAGGTACGAAGCAGCAAGTATATGTATGCACGACAGCTGCTGCAGCAGCACACAGATATTGAGAGGACCTTTAACAATCTGGGAGAAGGGATCTTTAGGTTGGTAGGCTGTTCGGATGTTTTGGTTCCTGTTGGGAACAAGGCACGGGCGAAGACCCAACCCAACCCCTGACTCTAACCCTAACCCTAACCCTAACCCTAACCCTGACCCCAAACCGCAGCCGAAACGACTAAAAGCTGACGCATCATCTTTCTTCGCCTGGGACTTATCAACACTCTAGAGTTCGCAACGTTGAGAACCTAGGCTCACGGGTAACGAAGTAGAAGATCTTCGGATGCTGGTATTAGAGCAGGGCCTCGCCCTCGAGGGGCTGCAGCGGGCGGCCGCAGACGCAGAGGAGCGTCGACGGTCGATTCACGCCGAGATCCTCGAGGTGATGGCGCAGATGGGGTCCGGTAGACAGCAACAGCTATCTACCGCAGTTGGAGCAGGGAGTGATGCTTCAACGCCAGCGTCGGAACACTCCGACGTTGGCAACGGGAGCCGGGAGGGGGAACGCGCTTCCGCGGAAGGTGGCCACCTCGGTGGAAAAGGGTGCGGAAGCTGTGTTGTTGCTCTCGGAGTATGCCGGGGACACGGCGGCGTGCTAACTGAAGGAGAAAAAGCCCTGCGGTGGAAGCATAACCGTAGGCGCCTCCGAGGGGAGTGGCACGGAGGATAACAAGTCGTGCGAAAATAATTGTACGTGCGCACCCCACTCAGGGAGATTGTGGTGGGGCTAGGAGCTGTGGGGATGGAAGACTAATCTGCACATTTTCGCGTGAAGTCGCACGGTGAGCCAGGCCGTGTGCACCCGGCCACCCATGTGGCATGGTTGGGAAAGCCGCGTACGAGATGCGCGCACTCGACTACGGTACGGTAGTGGTCGAGGGAGTGGACGTGGGGGGAATCGGGTGCTGCTGCAGCAGTACTATTAGCAACGAAGGAGAACACGTCTGCACCGGCAACAAGTCGCGTGACACAACAGTCGCGTGCACACGACGACAGCAGCAGCAGAACAGCAGCAGCGGGAGGTCAGGAACAGCAGCTGCAGCAGCCGCGGAAGGTCAGCAGAAGCAGCAGCAGCAGCGGGGGGTCGTGGATGGGGCAAGCGTGGTTGGATCGTCCGCTGGATCCCTTTGTGGGTCCAGCAACACGCGGGGCGAGGGGATAGCGTCTGCACTCGTAATGGTGGGTCTTCGATCCACTGTTACATTGAGAGGTTTGTTTCTTTTTACGACGAGGGTAGAAAATCGTAAATTGATTCGTAGTACGTACGAGTACGTATGAAATGTGGGATGAAAATCATAGTGGATGGTACGTACGCAAGTAGGTATCGTTTGGACTTATTTTTCTTGATGATATACATGCATACCCCCCGTCCCCCACCTGGTAGTTGAAAAGCCGTATTTTTGTGTTTTGGTTAGAAATGTTACTGCCGCATATATCCACAGCGCTTCGTTGCGCTCCGTGTTCGATGTGGGCAGGCCCAGACGAGCAACTGGACAAACACATTACGTTAATATCGCATTTTTCAAAGGTTTGGAGGGAGTCAGTCGGTGTCAAGGGTGTATTTATATTGCGGGAAGGTCGTGCAATGGACAGACAGGTATCTCGTCAGCTGGAGCCTTTTTAGTGAGGTGGCAACTTCGCGGGCGGGAGGTTATTATGTCTTTAGTCTCTCTGGTGGGTATTCGTGGGAGTAGTTTTCTCTTGCGATTGGATACACCTGTCGGTCGAAATACGTTTTTGATCGTACAAACAAATGGAGATATGTCATTTTCGACTGGGTTTGGATTCGTTCCGGGTAAAGAAAGTCGTATTCGATACATACCGTTGCGACGTGTAAGGGAATACTAAATTTTATGGCGGTTATCATTCTTCTGGGTAAGTGGTAAATGATATTATGTGTATCGTTTATCACTGGTTACGGAGATCAGGATGGCATGGATTATATATTGTATCCCGGGAGAGTCGTGAATGGTACGAAGAAGGTATAGTATCGTCTACTATTGTAGGTTCGTCAAATGGAGATGTGTCATTTTCGACTGGGTGTGGATTCGTTCCGGTTAATAAGTCGTGTATGATAAAATCCGTTTGCGACGTGTTAGGGATAAAATTATATGGTAATCATCGTTTTCTTCCCGAGTAGTAAGTGGTTGATGATATATATGTAGGATATGTATAATTTGCCACTGGATACGGGTTTCTGAATGATCGTACGGAGTACAAGGCGCTTCGCTCCGCGGGCGGCCTACGCCGCCCGCTACGCTCGCTCAGGAAGGAAAAAAGTACATCAAATTATGCGAAGCGAACAGAGGTCCACGATTGAGCTTAGTGTTTTCAAGGATCGTAATTAATTGCAAACCGGCGACTTGATAATGCCAAGAGTCCCGCCGCCATGCTTCAGGAGAAAACAGCTCCGACGTCAGCTTGGATGCCACATGTACGCTTCGCGTCGCAGATGTCGTACGTACGTACATACACCCCAGGTAGGGTACTGCTGTCTGTACTTATTTTCTTCTTTCGATATTCTATGCCTGTACTCTGTATGTACGAAGAAAGCGAAAGCACAGCACGACACAGCAGCAAAAACAATGAAAATGAAACCGAAAAGTCGGAAAGGAAAAAAAATCCCCGTCCCCTCTCGTGTAATAATTTTCTGCCTGGTTGGAACACCTTACACCCGGTCGAAAAGAAGAAAAGAAAAAATCGCACTGAAGAGCTTCTCTCTCAGCCTCGTACGCCGCCCGCCCCTCTCGCGACCACCTCGCTACCGATTCGATCCGGGTGAAGCTTTTATCACTCTCTGCCACAATCAGCCCCGTCGCCCGCCCCGCGTGAAGCCCGGTGCTCACCGTGGCCGTCGTTCGCCAGCTCGATAACGTTGGTGTTCAAACTGCACACCTGCCTCTTTCAACTTCAGCGTGGTCGCAAAAATAAGCACCGCTTGAATAGTATCTTGCCCTCCTGAACGACCTTTATAAACTCGTACATACTCTATCAACAATCATAAATCGAAGCCAGACAAAGCCCGTTCATGCATCCCTCGTGTCTCGAGGCACACGCGACGCCTAGGCACGAAAGCGGCGACCGCGCTCCTTGCAACCCCCCCTCTACCCGCCTGCACCCGCTGACACCCGCGACGGAGCCGGGTCCTCCCGCGATGCCGTGCTCGGAGAACACGCACGCACGCGAAACGAAAGAAGAAAAAAGGAAGAAATGACCGAGAAAACAAAGAACTGCTGGAAAGGTCCGGCAAGTAATGAAAGGAGGCGGTTTGGAAGTGGGAGCTCTGAGAGGCCAGGGATGCACCAACCGAGCACACGCTCAGGGGTTGTGATCTAAGTATGTAGTTCTATATATACTTTTTATCCCGGGAAAGTCGTAAAGGGTACGGAGGCCTATTTGATAGGTATAATATCGTCTACTCGACGGTATACGTAGCTTCTTTTTTGTCTGGAGTTTTGCAATGTAATTTCATGTTCAAATCAAACAGTCTTATGGAGATATAGACCGGACCAGAAAGTGACTGGTGGAACTGATATTTATTGATTTGTCGGATTGGCGAACGAAGAGCACGTGGTGGGTGCGCATCTTGAGCAGGGGTGTTCCGCAGATGCTGCGGTGTTGGTGGATACTGATTTTATTGGGTCTTCTTGCAGGAATCTGTATTTATTTGTGCTGTCTAGTGGTGACAGAACAAGGGAGGGTATGCACATATATTCATGATGATTGGTTGTTCTATCACCATTGTTTTTCCGAACTTGGCACAGGGAGACGTGTGTGATGAAAATCTCGGTACACGAGTAGGAAGAAGGCGAATTATTTCAGGGAACAAGGATAGCTAGTGAACTGAACCAGGAACAGGGAGTGTTGTTCTTTTTGGTTCTGACACGAACGGATATTGTTTCGGGAATAGTACGCGCCGGGCAAACTCTATAGGGAAAGATAGTTTATGGCGGGAGTAGTTGGCATAGGGAGACGAGTGTCCCGGGGGAACGGAGTCCCTCTCATGCGCTATAGAACTACATACTTAGATCACAACCCCTGAGCGTGCTCGGTTGGTGCATCCCTGGCCTCTCAGAGCTCCCACTTCCAAACCGCCTCCTTTCATTACTTGCCGGACCTTTCCAGCAGTTCTTTGTTTTCTGGGTCCTTTCTTCCTTTTTTCGTCTTTCGTTTCGTGTGCGTGCGTGTACTCCGAGTACGGCACGGCGGGAGAGCCCGGCGCCGTCGCGGGTGTCAGCGGGTGCTGGCGGGTAGAGGGGGGGTTGCAAGGAGCGCGGTCGCCGCTTTCGTGCCTAGGCGTCGCGTGTGCCTCGAGACACGAGGGATGCATGAACGGGCTTTGTCTGGCTTCGATTTATGATTGTTGATAGAGTATGTACGAGTTTATAAAGGTCGTTCAGGAGGGCAAGATACTATTCAAGCGGTGCTTATTTTTGCGACCACGCTGAAGTTGAAAGAAGGAGGTGTGCAGTTTGAACACCAACGTTATCGAGCTGGCGAAGGTCGGCCACGGTGAGCACCGGGCTTCACGCGAGGCGGGCGACGGGGCTGATTGTGGCAGAGAGTGATATAAGCTTTACCCGGACCGAATCGGTAGCGAGGTGGTCGCGAGAGGGGCAGACGGCGTACGAGGCTGAGAGAGAAGCTCTTCTGTGGGGTTTTTTTCTTTTCTTCTTTTCGACCGGGTGCAAGGTGTTCCAATCAGGCAGAAAATTATTACACGAGAGGGGACGGGGATTTTTTTCCCTTTCCGACTTTTCGGTTTCATTTTCTTTTTTTTTGCTGCTGTGCCGTGCTGTGCTTTCACCTTCTTCCTACATACGAGTACAGACATAAGAGTATATCGAAAGAAGAAAATAAGTACAGACAGCAGTATCCTACCTGGGGTATGTACGTACGTACGACATCCGCGACGCGAAGCGCATATATATGTGGCATTCGAGCTGGCGTCGGAGCTGTTTTTTCCTGAAGCATGGCGGCGGGACTCTTGGCATTATCAAGTCGCCGGTTTGCAATTACGACCTAAACTCAATCGTGGACCTCTGTCACTTCGCATAATTTGATGTACTTTTTTCCTTCCTGAGCGAGCGTGGCGGGCGGCGTAGGCCGCCCGCGGAGCGAAGCGCCTTGTATCATTTATCGATCGCTTTAGTTTTTGTTTTTACGGCATTGAACTGTTGCAAAGGAGATCAGCAATAGGTTCATACGGGAGGGAGGGGTTTTTGCTTGTAAGGTACAGGTTTCCTCTTGAAATATTTTAGTTGGTTTTTTATCATGGAGATGAGTTTTATTCGGTTATCTTGAATTAATTGTCATTGCTGTTTCGCTGAAAAAGCAGGGAGTGTGTTCGAATATGCTTGTTCGGTATTTTGACGGTTTCATGACTCTTCGGTATATTGGCTTATTATGAATTACTTGGTGGTTCCTTCTGTGGGTGTACGTGATATCCACACGACCACTTCCATCTGTATCTACTCTGCCGGGAGAATAATACTAAAAGCTGACGCATCATCTTTCTTCGCCTGGGACTTATCAACAGGACCCTCCACCCCCCCCGTCCATTTCCGGACGTACATGCCTTCCACGACAACATCCCCGTGGCCGACCAGAGCTCGTCGACAGCCGACCCCCCCCTTTCCGCCTCTACTGCGACCGTAGCATCGACGGCTTCGGCGCGACCCTTGAGCAAGAACAACCCGACGGCCCAGTCCGACCCATCCTTTTCATCAGCCGTGCGGGCGATCAAACGTCTCCGTGGACATCTATGGTCCACCCGCTTCCAGATCTACTCGGACCACAAGGCGCGCGAGAACATCGCCAAGGTCGAAGAACACAACGCCCGCGTCCGGCGCTGGCTCGAGTTCCTTTCGGCGTACACCTACACGCTGGAATACCGGAAGGGCACGGCCAACGGCAACGCCGACTTCCTCTCCCGGCTCCCCCAACCCGCCACCGATGCCGACCGCAGCAGACGCAACCGCTTACCGGCCCCGACACCGTCGGCATCTACCTCATCCACCCCTGCGGCTTCGCGCCGAACGACCCTCCCACCCCGGGTATCGGCTTGGGTGGGCTCGTATCCCCCCCTTCAAGGCCCATCCCAACCATCCAGCCGCTTCCCTTTACCACCGACGATTTCCGCGACTTCCGCCTACTGGGACCACGTATGGGGCACCCCACCCTTTCCCCCGCACCCAACACCTTCGTCGGGCCTATTGCGACCCATGACTCCACCGCCGGACGGTTTGTTGGCCCCGATAATGCCGCCGTGCACAACGGAGCTCCTCCAGGCTCGGCTTCCAGGCCGTCCGTCATCTCTCCGCCGTCCACCACTGGCGGCACGGAACCCGCCCTCTCAGACCTGATATCTTCTCGGACCCGCCATCGCATCGCCGCTGCCGCGGGAACCCCTCTACCCACAGCCGACTATCGCTTCGGCCGTCGACCACAGCCCGTCGTACGCAGACGATCTACATCCACCCACAGTGCACCCACGCCTCCGGCCGGGGCCCAGCTAGGACCTCCTCCTACGACGACGCCCTCCGCTACAGCTCCCGCGCCGCCCGAACCGTTTGCGCCCGCAAAACCAACCCCGACCCCCCCAGCAACGCCTTCTCCGCCGGCACCAACACCACCGTCGCTGCCCCTCCCGGAGCCCGTCGTCGAACCCGATGGCGACCCCTACCTCCACGCCTGTGTCGAACACTACACCTTCAAAGACTGGGCGCGAGAACAACGAGCAGAGCCCCTGTGCTCGGCCGCCATCCGCTTCCTGTCGTTGGACTCCCCTGCCCCCCCGCCGAACGACCTCCTGGATTTCATCCCCTCCGCCCGGCGCCCACAACTTCCGGACGTCCTCACCCTTGCCTCCAAAAGCAAGCTGCGCCGTACGGACGACGAAACCACCCTCTTGGTCCAATGACCCCCCCCACCCCCACCCGGGAACAGCCTACCACCACCCGCCCCCCTTAGCCCACGCGTCTACGTGCCAATGTTAATGCGCCCCTGGGTGCTGAACACATGCCACGCCACCACCTCTCTACACCTGGGAGTCGTCCGGACGGTCCGCATGCTGGCACGTTTCTTTTGTGGGATTGGCATGGACGCTTCCGTCCGCTGGTGGATCCGCCGCTGCCTTCAATGCCAGGCGCGGAAAACCTCCAGGCACACCGTTCGTTGGCCCATCTTTTCTCTTCCTTTGCCCAACGGGCCTGGCATCACCGTCAGCGTCGACTACTTCGGGCCCCTGCCGCTCACGCCGCGAGGCAACGTCCACATCCTCCTCTTCACCGACCGCTTCAGCCGCCGCGCCGATATGTTTGCCGTTTCAGCGGCACAGTTCACGGCCGCCGGCATCGCCGACATCTTCCTTAATGAGTACATCCCTCTCTGGGGGTGCCCGGTTACGCTTCTCTCCGACAACGGACTACACTTTACCTCCAAGCTTGCGAACATCGTCTACGAGCGCCTTGGTATCCGCAAGGTCAACACCTGCTCCTACCACCCCTGCACCAACGGCGGCGTCGGGCGCGTCAACCATGTGTTGGCCCAAATGCTCTCTATGGTCAGCAACGAACAGCAGACCGACTGGGACGCGCAACCGATCAGCTGGTCCATGAAATGTAGAACACCTATTGATAGACGCATGACACGTCCCCTAGACCGACTACAGCAGTAGTGGACCACTATTAATAACAATAAATAGTGGAATATTAATAGTCTAGGTTTGTACACAAAATAAATATCCAGCGGTATAAACGCATAGTATGACTGCTGCAACGCCAGCGGGGCCGGATACGGACACGGCTGATACGTCACACGGGCCCACTCATAACCAACCCATCTACTCACCCACCCACGAATCCACCCCAACCAACGCACCCACTCACCTACCCCTTCCTAACACTACAAAAAAAAAAAAAACAAAGCACAACTATGAATAATGGCACAGGGATCATGGGTAGGGGTCGAGATATATATATAGATTGTTCGCGCGAAGCGCGAAAAAAATATAAAGGCGTTTTTCTCGGGCGAGCTATAATACAAAACACTTGATAATAGTGAGAAAAAATAAGAAACAGGAATGCTAGTTCAGACATAATTTCTTATTCGGGAAAGGTACGTTCTGTACTGACTTCAGTACAACCGCTGTCAAATTTCTTGTTTTCCTGCCATGTACTTGTTCAGTGGGCTCCTTTACCTGTGTGCTGGTAGAGGGCAAGATTCTTTAAAAGTCAACTTCAAGTAATAGTGCGTATCTGCTCCAAGATATAATCCGATTACAAAAAGGGTTTTTACGCTGGATTACCTGGTACTTTCCGGATAGACTGGCAGTGCCGGTATATTTGATGCAGGTGAAGGGTTGTAAGGGCGTCTTCACAAAGATAGGCAACGAAAAACTAGAAAATACATTCTGTACGACCGCAGCTAGCTGCTCTAGAATTTTATCTCTGACCACACAAAACGATCACACATACATGAAATGCTCCCCCCAACGTGCCAAAAAAAAGTGGTATCTTGTAAACTTTACCACTATGTTGAACATGGATTCATGGAAAGTTGTCTGGTGGTGTAATGACGACGTTCGCTGCATTTTAGATAAGACACACAACGCAGAGTCTACGTCACCCTCGGCCTTCTCCAAGAAAACATATTGCAATACACGGAAAACGCCGAGACGTGTCTTATACCTGGTACAGACGATTTCAGTCGAAAAACGCATTTTCAGCAGCAGGCAGGGCTACTCTAAAACCTGCACGATACCCCATGTTTCACGTCAGTGGCAACTAAAGACAATCGCCTCTGCGACCACGCCAGCCATATATAGATTCCTCGTACGAAGGGAGGAAACTCAATTTTCCTTTGAGTTCGTTTTCCGTCCCTGGGCGAGGGTCAGCAGGCACGATACGTCCTTGCGCGTCCAAATATTGGTCCAGGGTCGATCTGAGACTATCCACCCTCGCGTTGTGCGCACTCCTGGCAACCTCCGGATTTCTCCATTGGTGTACGACCGTCATTCCCTCCGCCCACCCCCCCCCTGGCGATATCTACCCGCAATGCGAGGATTCAGTCCCCACCCCTGCCCCCACCGTCCCGGCTGCGACGATGGGTGACGCCAACGAATCCCACATAGAGGGGTTGGGAGTAAACATTCGAGGCGTGGCCACGGCAGTGCTAAACCTCTAGAGCGGTGCTTACTGCATCACCCCCCTGACGACCCCGCGGCGGTTTTCATGATCGGGAGCAATGCGCGTTTCGCAGACACCGAAGCATAGCCATGTAGTTGGCTCGCTATCTTCCTGTTGATGGAAAAGACGAATAGGGTGCAAAGATACCGGCGGTAGCTCTGAATGTGAGGGACGCAAAAATAAGAGAAGAATGGTTTTGCCGCGACAGCGGTGATTGGTTGTGATCCGAAAACAACTTCGAAGCGTTTCCACCGATTTAGGTGAGCAGCCAATCTTGTGCATCCGAAAGGTACGCGCATTTGACCCAGTTTACATATCACGTTATAGAAGCTATATTACTACATTAGTACCGCTATCTATTTGTTCTAGAAAGCTAGCTAGCCATCTCCCCACCCCATGCCTTAGCACGATTCGTAACCGCGAGTAGGCTGCCAACACACGCACATAAGTTTACAAGCCTCTCCATGTTGTTTCGATAGCTATACAGGCATCTACACCCGCCGTTCACCTGTATATCCCTGTCGCCTGGTCGCATTAGACTCGCGACCTTGTCGTCCTGGCCAAGGGCGAGACCGATCTACTCGTTGCCTGCTCTGGCTCCTCCGTCACCTCCGCCATCCGCCTTACCTGGCAAATGAGTAGAAAATTATGCGGTCCATGCCAGATGAGCGTATAGTACAGTGAAACCGAAGTCCCAATCACACGCAAGGGCTACACAATGTCGTTCACTTCCATCAGAAGTTTCAGACTCCACCAAACACAAAATAGCAGTAGAATGTTTACACGCATGCCGCCATCCTTACGTTAGAGCCTTAGTAAACGACCAATGAGTAAACGACCAATGACTCACCTGCTCTTTTTGCGGTGTTCCCCGTAGGACGGTCCTCGTTGTTAAAGTCGCTAGTGCCTCCGCACCATCGTCCAGCGGTGGCTTGAAAGATTCCGCCTGCGGGTGATATATACGCCCCGCAACGCTAAATCATCGAAAGCGGCAGGTTCAGCAGACTCTGGCCGTGTTTGCCTTGGTGTGCACCCCCCCTTCCCTCAACAAACCCTCCTCCTTCCTGGGCGGCACGCTCGCCTTTACGGCTGCATCAAACCCCTCGTAACCGCCTGCTGCGATTTCCTGCAGGTGGGACGTTCGGGGCGCTGCGCCTTGGCCTGCGGCAGTGGATACCGCATGTCGTTCCGTGCAGCGCTTGCTCGTCGCTTGCCCGGACTTTCATGACACAGGTACTGGCGGCGACCTAGCGATACGGACAAAAGCACCTAGTAATGTTTCCTTTACGATCTTGATCGCTCCTCACCGAGCGTTTCCGTGACAGAGAGCTTCACGCGCGGAGAGTAGCTGATGCTGTACAGGCACACCTGTTTCGCGGATAGGGTGCAGACGAGATCTGTTTCGCGGAGTGGGGCGTGGACGAGAGCGGGAAGGTCAGGGGTACTTCTGCTTGGAGCACTTGAGGGGCGCTAGGCGTTACGGTCACGTACTGCAGTACCGATATATTCGATGACAGAGCTTTGACCGGCCACCGTACTGCCTCGATACATTTCAAACCAGGCGCCAGGTCCTCAGGTTCAGGAAACGCAGAGGCAAGGAGATGGCGCACTTCGAGTGGGCCATCGCTTTGCACAGAGCGACCTAGAGGTGGAGGTAATAATATATCCTTTGTCCTGTTGTGAGTCGTTGAGACGAGCGCTCGAGCAGCGAGAGAACGGAATGGCGCTGTTCGGCAACTGCTTCCACAGCAGGCTTGCCGTCATGGCCGCGGGTTATCGAGACGAGTATGCTACCAATTTCAACATAGCGAGCAGGTGCAAGTAAAAGGCATTCGCCGCTTCAACGCCGCAGTTGTTGAAAACCTGCGCAGCATCCGTTTTGATGGTGGTACTACTGTAGTCAGCGCAGGGGGTCCATCGAGCAGAAAGGCGGTCTGTTCGAATATGCTTGTTCAGTATTTTGACGGTTTCATGACTCTTCGGTATATTGGCTTAATATGAATTACTTGGTGGTTCCTTCTGTGGGTGTACGTGATATCCACACGACCACTTCCATCTGTATCTACTCTGCCGGGAGAATAATACTAAAAGCTGACGCATCATCTTTCTTCGCCTGGGACTTATCAACACTCTAGAGTTCGCAACGTTGAGAACCTAGGCTAATGGGTGACGAAGTAGAAGATCTTCGGACGATGGTATTAGAGCAGGGCCTCGCCCTCGAGGGGCTGCAGCGAGCAGCCGCAGACGCGGAGTAGCGTCGGCGGTCGAATCACGCCGAGATCCTCGAGATGATGGCACAGATGGGGTCCGGTAGACAGCAACAGCTATCTACCGCAGTTGGAGCAGGGAGATATGCTTCAACTCCAGCTTCGGAACACTCCGACGTTGGAAACGGGAACCGGGAGAGTGAACGCGTTCCCGAGGGAGCTGGCCACTTCGGTGGAAGAAGGGAGGATTGGGGTAATAACCCCACAGGTGAGCAGCCCTCTGACGTGTCGGGTGGCCTTCGAGGTCAAGTGTTTTTGGGACAGCCCAAAATGGCGATCCCTGTGCTGAAAGGCAAGGATGATTTTGAAGTTTTCTGTAAACAGATGAAGGTTTACACGAAGCTCCATGGTTTCGAGTCTGTCTTCGACAACGACGAATACGTCGAGATTGGGGCCGAGGGGAACGACAAGATTTCCCTCATGGCCCAGGGAGTGACAGCCTCCACGTATGAGAAGCAGCTTGTGGCATGGGTGTTTTTGTCGCAGGCTTTGGAGTCGAACGCTGACAGAGCTAGATTCCACAGAAGTACATCCCCAAGGAGGTGCTGGGAGGAGATCCTAGATTGGTACGACACCAAAACAAACGCCCAAAAGGGTACGTGTATGAGGGAGCTTTACAACTTCAAGATTGGGAAGCAGGATAACCCCGTAGAAAAGTTCTACGAGATCGAAGACCTTCGGGTAAAGTTGCTCAATGCTGGAATGACGGTGGACGATGACACCCTCTAGTCTTGTTTCGTATCTGCTCTCCCCTCTGCCGAGTACGCACTCGAGATCCGCGACCTCAATTTGAAACAGGTCTACGATCGAAAAGAAATCATCAACCTGGTGAGAAACCAATACGAAACGCTACTTCCGAGTTTTGGCAAGGGCAAGGGCAGCAACAGCCTCGCGCTCGTCAGCAAGGGAGGGCGTGGACATGGTGGTAAAGGAGGACAGGGAGGAGGACGGGGAAAGACAGGGAGGAAGAAGGATTCGGTGAAATGCTGCCGATGCAGGGCTACAGGCCATTACAGTGACAACTGCACCATCAGACTTTGTGGAAGGTGCGGTGGAAGGGGGCACGACAGCAGCACGTGCCCATCGCCGGCGGGCATGGAGAACGGATCGCAAGAGGGGGCGGAAGCTGTGTTGGCGCTGGTTGAGCATGCCGAAGAAACGACGGCGTTTTGAAGAGGGAGGCAAAAGCCCTGCGGTGGGAGCAGAACCACAGGCGCCCGCGCGGGGAGTGGCGCGGGGGAAAACAAGTCGTGCGAAATTTAATCGTGCGCATCTCACTGCGGGAAGATTGTGGTGGGGCTAGGAGCTGTGGGGATGGAAGACTAATCTGCACATTTTCGCGTGAAGTCACACGGTGAGCCAGGCCGTGTGCACCCGGCCACCCATGTGGCATGGTCGGGAAAGCCGCGTACGAGATGCGCGCACTCGACTACGGTGCGGTAGTGGTCGAGGGAGCGGACGTGGGGGGAATCGGGTGCTGCTGCAGCAGTACTATTAGCAACGAAGGAGGGCACGACTGCATCGGCAGCAAGTCACGTGACAAAGCAGTCGCGTGCACACGACGACAGCAGCAGCAGGAGGACAGCAGCAGCGGGAGGTCAGGAACAGCAGCAGCAGCAGCCGTGGAAGGTCAGCAGCAGCAGCAGCAGCGGGAGGTCGTGGATGGGGCAGGCGTGGTCGGATCGTCCGCTGGATTATTTGTTTTTGGTCCGGCAACACGCGGGGCGATGGGGTATTGTTTGTACTCGTAATGGTAGGTTTTTCGATCCATTGCTGTTACACTTTGAAGGTTTTGTTTCTTTTTATGACGAGGGTAGAATACTCGTATCGTGAATTGATTGTTCCGAGGTTCATACGTACTGGATGATACGTACGAGCACGCAAGTAAGTGCTATGTGGGATTTTCTGGATGATATCGTGAATAACCCCCGCCCCACTCCCACCTGGTAATTGAAATGTATTTTTGTGCTTTTTGGATAGCATGTTACTGCCCTGTACGCCATCCACTGCGCTTCGTCTGTGTTTGGTGTGGACAGGCCCAGAAGAGCAACTGGGCAAATACCATAAATAATACAGCAGTTTATTTTAATGGTTTGGAGGGAGTAAGGGTCAAGGGTGCATTTATGTTATGCGGTGTTGTTGGTGGATACTGATTTTATTGGGTCTTGCAGGAATCTGTCTTTGTGCTATCTAGTGGTGACAGAACAAGGGAAGGTATGCATATTCATGATGATTGGTTGTTCTATCACCATTGTTTTTCCGAACTTGATGGGAGATGAAAATCTTGTTCGCGAGTTGGGAGATGAAATATTGTGGGTATATGATTATTCATGATTGAGGGTGATGAAAATCTCGGTACACGAGTAGGAAGAAGCGTGAAGGTGCATTATTTGAGGGAGCAAGGATAGCTAGTGAACTGAACCAGGAACAGGGAGTGTTTTTCTTTTTGGTTCTGACACAAACGGATATTGTTTCGGGAATAGAAAGCGCCGGGCAAACTCTATAGTGAAAGATATTTGATACCTCGCGTTACCGCTACGATCTGAGAATTTATGGCGGGAGTAGGGGGCACAGGGAGACCTGTGTCCGGGGGAACGGGGTTCCTCGCGAGCTCTATCAATTATCTATCGCTTTAGTTTTTGTTTTTACGGCATTGAACTGTTGCAAAGGAGATCTGCAATAGGTTCATACGGGAGGGAGGGGTTTTTGCTTGTAAGGTACAGGTTTCCTCTTGAGATATTTTAGTTGGTTTTTGATCATCATGGAGATGAGTTTTATTCGGTTCTCTTGAATTGTCATTCATTGCTGTTTCGCTGAAAAAGCAGGGAGTGTGTTCGAATATGCTTGTTCAGTATTTTGACGGTTTCATGACTCTTCGGTATATTGGCTTAATATGAATTACTTGGTGGTTCCTTCTGTGGGTGTACGTGATATCCACACGACCACTTCCATCTGTATCTACTCTGCCGGGAGAATAATACTAAAAGCTGACGCATCATCTTTCTTCGCGTGGGACTTATCTGGGACTTATCAACACGGTCGCCGTGCAAGTTGGTGCCAAAACAAAAGAGTGCAGGTATTCCTGCCACAAAAAAAGGGAAACAGGAAAAAACGTACCCAGATATTAGTTGTAATGGCACTCGTGGTTGGCTACGCTCACCTGTCTACCCTTGAGAGCAGTCGGGAACGTCTCCTTTGGGGACCCAGAAGGGACCCTCTGCAAATGGAAGAGGAAGGGCGTGCCGTGCTAGGGAGGTGCATTGATGGCCGCCACTTTGTGCTCCCCGAATCGACCGTATCCCACCCGCGTCTACACCAAGGACCTCCTTCTTTTCCACCCGCCTGGTCGCTCTTACGAAGCACATGGACTGCAGCGGCGGCGGGGGGGGGGGCGAACACGATAGTCGGCAGGGAATCCATCTCCAGCTTTCGGAGAAGAAGGGACAGCTGGATCACGGCGGTCAGCTCGTTCTCCATGTACGTACTAGCTGGTCCCCGTTGCCTCCTGAAGTATTGGGCGGTCAGCACAGGAGTCATCTGGGGGTGGGTTCAGCAAGCGAGACGGACGACGGACGACCGGTAGAGGCGATGTCAAGTTTTGTAGAACAATAAACTGCGTCACTCATTCCGACGAAACAGGCAAGTCTGCTCTTGATCACCGTCAAAACACCGCTGAGTTGGTGTTTTGCTATGCTCTGGACCAAGCGTGTACCATAATAACAGAGTAACACAACCCGCAGTTCACCTGTGAGTGCAACAGAATGGGCGGCTCCAAGCCGTTGCCCCCGTAGATCCTGAGCCCGGTCTCGTAGGAGCTCGAGCTGCTTGGTCGGCTACTTCCTGCTGCTACTGCTGCCTGGTCTGCTGCTGCTGTTGTTGCTGCTGCTGATATGGTGGTTGGTGTTGTTGTTGCTGCTGCTGCTTGCTGTTGATGGTGCTGGCTGGCACTGGTGCTTCTGTCTACAGCAGTAGAGCAGTATCATTGTATTAATAGAGGCACGGCCTTCCGCTGCTTTGCGAGTGCTGCCGCTGGAGGCTGTTGGTACTCCTCCTGGCACTGCTTCTCCTCTTCGGCGTCTGGAGCCTGAGACAGAGAGCTCTGACTGCCTGGTCTGCTGCTGCTGCTGCTGCTACTGTCATTGCTGCTGTGCTGCTGCTGTGCTGCTGCTGTGCCGCTACTGCTCTGCTGCTCATGATGTGTTGTCGGCGCGAGGAAGGTGCCGCTCGTACAAAAAAGTTGACAGTCCAGTGATTTCGGGGTGACTTCGGAGTGGTTTCGGCCCCTTGGCCACTTGAAATCGTCGTAATCAAAAGTCGTAATCTATCTCGCTCGGTAAACCCCTCATATAATCGGGTATTGACCAATAATATTGCGTCGTAATAATCAAGAAAAATCCCCTACCTTTTGTCGCTGCCAAATATTGTTCTGGTCGCCCCGGTGGTTAACCTCGAATTCTACTTGCTTGTGTTTGAGTCCTGGGTTCGAGCCCCAGGTGGGTCGGACATTTGACTTTATTTGCAAAAATTAAAATCAAAAGGTTTCAATTGTTGAGAGCGCCTTGCAGCGTGGGTAGGCACAATTCGATGCGAGTCGACGAGGGAAGAAAAGGCTGAAATCTTCTCGCGATCAAAATGAAGGCACGTACCGTAGCGGGAAGGGGGTAGAAGAGCCTGCTATGTGACCCCGGATCTGAGTCACGAGTTGGAAGGAGAGAGAGAAGAAGATGTGCGAAGATAATAAATGGGATGAGCAAAAAAAAAAAAATGTCTTTCTACAGCCCCTTGTTTTGTACCGCCTCCGAATATTACTGAAACCCAGTCTCGCATTTTCTACACTGAAACCCAATATCACCTACCAGGTATTAATAATTGTTATTGGAGAGAGACACGACGTGCCCCCCGCCTCTACGTTCGCGTTGTGATACAAGGCGCTTTGCCAGCTGCGCGGGTAGGGCTTGAAGGCGAGGTACGGCAAAATAAGAGCGGAAGGAGCTGTTGGAGTGGCATACCGGTGAGCTATGCGTAGTATTCTGTACGAGGTTGGGCCTGCTTATATAGCTGCTAACACGGAAAAATGCGTAGTTTCCAAAAATACCGCTCTGCTGCAACATTTACAGGGAGTATATTGAACAATTTTTATGGCATTGATGGTGTTGGTGTGCCCGTCACGTTTAAACTGTGTTGTAAACCGACTTTCGATTGTCTTCTGTACCCCGACCTTCGCGTGCCGATCTGCTGTTTCAGTGTACGAAATGGTACAAGTGTTATCGTCTCGTCGACCCTGGCAGCATCCAGGGAGTCACCGGCCAGTAGTCAATCGCTAGGGGAATAATGCAGAACGCGCGAACGGTTCACGCTGAACGCAGCTTGCAAAGTTGAGAATCGATCGATCTGCCGATCGGTTGAACTCACAGCCTTTTTTGAAGAAATAGAAAACCAGGTCTTGCGCTGTTTTTGCGGCGCCGCCCTTTTGTTCGGAGAAAAAGGAGGATGGAATACAAATGTAGCGTGACATATTAACAGCTCTACCAGGAGGTATAACTACTGAATTACTACGAACCAGTATATTGTGAAGATGCAAAAACACCTAGATTCCAAAGTGTAGTTTCTATAAACTCATTCGGTCGTACACAGCTTCAGCCGGTTTTGTGGCCGCTGGCCACACAGGCTGTAAATACGTAAATACTCGTTCGTACGAGCTGGGCCAGCCAAGACCCCGTCGATTCAGTTGGTCGGCCATGCAGCGCCCAATTTTACGCAGTTGGACATAAAATTCTGACACGGTGTTGTCCATGCACCAACCGAGAACCGAGACGTGCCGTGCCGGGCTTTTTTGTTTTTGTTGTTCGAGAGATGAGGCCGAAGATAAACCCAAAAACGTAGAAACACGACTGATACTCCTCTAGAAAAACGGGAAATCATAAAGCCAGGAACGACTTAGTTTTTCACGGGTGTCACAAATACGGTGTTGAAGTTTCAGATCTAAAATCGCAAAATTGAGCGCTCCATCGCAGTGAGTACATTCTCGTTATACTTGATTTCAGTATTGAATACCTGGTACCTGGTATTGTTTTTGGCCTCATCTGGTGATGGGCAACGAATTGGGCAATGCAACTTATATCGATTCCTTCTTGTACCCCCAGTAACGTCTCCTCGTCCCCACCAAACTACCAAACTTCGCCTTGATCGGGAACGGCGAGCTTATTTATTACTGAATTTAAGAATTCAGTGTAAAAAGGTGGTGTTTTTTAGTTTTCGCCGATATCTCATGGACTTGGAGTCGAATTATAAACATTACACACTTTTTTTTATACTTTGTTTTTCGTGCATGCACTGATATGTCAGGGTCATTGCCTCCAAATCCCAAGTCTTAATTCACAGTGTTTCACGAGATACGACTCCATGATTGATTGCCCGCTTGCTGGCCCAGCTCGTACTGTTTCTTAGTTTTTTTGTAAAATACTGCTGGTGAGGCCAGTTCTTGTGCAGCCGGAAACATGGATTGAAAAAGCCGGTTTCCGATCGGAGACAAAAATTGGCTTTCTTACGCAGTTCAAAAAACCGCCTTTTCAATCCAAGATTTTTGTTTTTGTTTTTCAACTGGATCAGACAATCGAAAACAACTGAGTTTTTCGATCCTACATGCCAGTCGGATTCATCGATCGGAAGTGTTTGAAAGTCCCGCCGCATATGTACGTACGAAGTACGAGTATCACACAGCCACGCCACAGCAACACGGCATACGACGTCACACCACAACATCGGCGACGCCGGCTTGTCTACGAGCTGGGCCGGGCAAGACGCTAACATTATGGCTAGACTGGATTTCCGAGACGGTTTTTGCGAATCAGAACCTGAAATTTTGACACGTGCTTTCGATTAGTAGAACAAACTTATTTACGGGAGTACTTTTTTTTTTTTTGTGAGCCAGCCCGATGTTATTGAATTCGGGGATGTTGTTTTGCGACTAAATGATACAAATAACTAAAAAAACAAAGACGTACCATCGTGAATCTTTTTGTTACACTATTAATAATAAAAATCACGTGTCAAAAATTCAGGTTCTGATATGCCAAAACCGGCTCGGAAATCCATTTTTTCTTTTTTGACCTCAGACCACGTCTTGAGAAAGGCAGACAAAAACCGAAAAAAAAAGAAATTACGTGCTATCACATGTTTTGAGACCCGGAGCCAGACCGAATAGGTGCGCTCTTCTCAGAATACAGTGTGTTGGTGAGAAATACATATTATACCCATAAAAAGGTACCAGGTATGTATTCACGAAAACATGGACCAAACCCTTCTGCACCGGTACAGCGCTGTCACACTACAATGCGTTGCACACCGCCACACACGTACTAAAAGCAATACACTGACTACAAGTACATATCAACAAAATTAACACACTCACCCAACGTATGTACGAGTAGGACACACCAACTCTACCCTCCTGCCCCCCCCCCATCCCCCGCTGGCCATCCCAGGTTATTGCTTGCTAAGGAAACCAGGCTCCATGTCCAGTATATTGCGGTGAGCCTTTTGCTTCGCACGCATCCTCTCGATCAGCTCCTTACTCTTGACAACCACCCCACCCAGCAATATTTCGCGGTAAGCCCGGCAGTAGTCTCGGGTGCGTCTGGCAAAGCGCCGTACCCGCCCGATCGTCAAGTACTGGTCGGTGCACATCGTTTTTTCGATATTGCCGTTGAAGTGCTCCGGGACCTCGTCATTGTACACACGCCTAAACTTCTGCTTGGAAAACCCCCAGGAGTATTCGATCCCCACCCCTGCTACCTCTGGGTGGCATTTCGGTGACAACTAAAGTATATGTCCCCGGCTCAGTACGACGTGCTGCAGAGCGGTCCTTTCGGTCTTGAAACGCCTGCAAGACTTTGTCGATGTTCTTCTCATCAGCGACTGCAACCGCTGCTGACATCCCATCCTTCCACCACCTGCGCTCCCACAGGTACTGTTTCTCTCCCTTTGCTTTTCCTTCATCCCCTTCCTTTATCTTCTCCTTGGGCTCTGGCGTAGTCCCCTCAGCGGTGTTCTCGCGTTCTCCAGCCGTCGAGACGCCTGCTCCACCTTGCTTGCTCGCTCGCGTTTTGCGTTTAGCCTTGGGCGTTTCTTTCGTGTCTTCACGCGGGGCCTCCCAATAGTAAAACGGAGGAGGCGCCTCCGCCGCAAACGTGCCACTTTGCGTCTCGCCCACTTTGAGCTTCATGTCAACCGCCACCGCCCCCTTACGAAAATGTGCGCTCCACTTGCCGTTGGCGAAGTACATCGTCGCCTTCTCCGTCATGACTGAATCCCGCAGCTTCTTCTGCTTCCCACTATACTTCACGTTCATGTTGGATATGTGCAATCCATCCTCTCGTTGCTTCGCATGCCCCGAAGAGTGCTCGACCTCAACAACCACCTGCATGTCGGGATTGAGGTGCTCCAAGACATCCAACACGTCTTCGGTCTGTTCCCGGAACTGCTCGTATCCCCAGTACCCTTCCTTGGCGTTGCCGTATTCGAGAAAGCGCAGACCAGGGTTTCGCGTCAGGGTTTCTTTGTCTTCCTTTTTGCGCCTCTCGTTGATCTCCGTGAGCATGTCGTCCGGTAAAGGTAAGCCGAAGCCGTGCCTCTCGTCCTGGAAAGCAGACACAATTTCCCCCGGGCCCTCCGTTTTTTTTCGCAGCCCGCGCACCCCTTGGATTACCCACTCCTTGCCCTCGCGTGCATACGCCTTGTACACACATTCGTCCTGCCCGATGTGCCGCACTGGCGCCTTGCATTTGCACTGGTTCGCGGGGTGGTACATCTCGCAAGGGGCGGCAGCAGCGGCCGCCATCATCTCCAAGTGCCTCGCGGAGAGCGTCGAAATGTTCGACGGAGCCATTGTCGCGCGGGAGGTCGACGTGGAACTCGATGCACGCGTGCCCATCGATCACGCAATCGTAAACCTCTGCGTTGAAATCCTCCCCCTCTGCATCCTTAAGGTTGAGCCGCCCCAACTCCGCCGCTGTCAGTGAGCCCTGTCGCACATGCACCCACAACGCTTGTCGCCGCGCAATATTTCGCTTCACCTCGATGTACTCGCCGCGGTAGGCAACAACGTCCGGCCTCTCGTGGCCGTCAGTGTGGAAGGACTTTGTGGCCCGCTCGTACTTGCACCCCAAAGCTTTCATCCGCGAGTGGGCCGTGGACATGGAGACGGGAAGGGTGATCTGGTACATCGAAAGGAATCTGGAAAGATCGCCGGTTTCGTTCGCGAAGAGCGACTTGTTGATGTAGGTGTTGACGTCTTTGACGGTGAGACGCTTCTGCGTTCTCGTCCACCTGACGAGCTCACCCTGCAGATCCTCTTCGGACATGATCCAGTCCCTCTCATGTACACCCCTCGAATCTCGCTTGAAACCGCCTTGCGTCCGAAAGTCTCTGACCCACCTCAGGATCGTCGATGGCGCGTAAGGCCGCATGGCAGAGGCTTGCACGTTCGCCCCGATCCGGAGAAGCGAAGATTCGTGTCGAATAAGCGACGCTTCATACAACAGGTCCCAGCGTATAGCGTGGGCTGCCTTGACCGCGACATCCGTCGGGAGCGTTTGGTCCGACAAAACCTTCGTGGCCTGCGTGAGTTCCAGCTGCTTCATGTCGCGCTGCCGCTCCTCCTTCAGCACCTCCAACACCGAGTACGCTTGATACCACAACCGGGCTGCCTGCGTGGCGGATATCTCCTCTTCCTGCCCTCCTCCCTCATCCTCGCCCCACGCACTTTCGTCCGGGTTCTCACCGTCCTTCATGAGAGGGGGGGGAGGGGGGCAAGAAGACTGACGAGTGTTTGTTGCCCCAGGGCGTTGTCGAGACGCAGGATGTGGTGCTCGTTAGCTTCAAGGTGCGGGGTCAGCTCGTAGATCGGGTTGCCGGGGTAGGAGCCGCGCTTTTTGAAGTCCTTTCGAAGCTTCTCTCCCTCTTGCTCCAACTCAGCGCCACCGAACGCTTTTCGCGCAAGGAGAGCGTTGACGCCCTCATGAAATCTTCGCGGGTCATGTTTGAGCCGGCCAGCCGCTGTCGGTCGAACTTCGATTTCTGCACGGCGCAGACTCTGCGGAGGCTGTTGTGCGATTTTCCTGTACGAGGAGCAGGGGTTGGAATTGTGTACAAAGCGGAAGGTCAGTGTGCATCGTAAGACAATGATATGTACAATGATTTAGCGATTAATATAACATGGAAAATTATGCAGCGGTAAGTGCAGAGCATGCCGACACCAGCCCTACCTTAAAAACGTGGTTAAACACTGCTGCATACATGGCCAGTATCCAGTAGTGGTGACGGCGGCGCGTGCTATACCCTGAACACACTTGTGACTGCGCGAATCGTCGGACAGAAAGGTGTTTTTTAGACCGTCTTATATGTGGAAGCAACTCATCAGTGCAGCAGTACTCGTACACGTACATCGTATGTGCAGAGTATAGCAATGGCGCGTAGACCCTACACTTGACAGGTACGAGTAGCACCCGTGAGTACAACAGCAGTAGTACAATAAATCTACCGATAAGTACAGAAGCAGCAGCATCACCACCGCCACCACCAGCAGACGCTGTGTGACGTGCGTGCATGTAAAAAAGCCGCTGCAAAAATTAAAAAAATCCGGCTTGGCAACAATACTCGTACGACGAATACAGTAAACATAAAACAGAGTTCTGATCTTCTGCACTTCACCAGACGCTGGCACCTCTTCCCTTCCTTACAGCTGAGACAAGAGTGAGAGCAGGCCGCAGCACATGATGCTGCGTGTAGTGTAGGCAGCGTGCGACTACACGTACTCGTAACTCCACGTACGAGTACAGTACAGCAGTACTCGTACAAGTGGTCCGAATCTCCCCCGCTGCTGTTGCCACGAAAATGACTATAATTAAAAAAATTCGGGAACATGGTTTACGCAATTCACGACTTGCCTGCTGGAAGGGCAGTCTCCACCGCCGAAAATACCGAGCTCGGGACTGGGTCTGTCTTGGTAGGCTTGAAGCGCTTGCCGCCTTTGCTGTTCTCCCAGCTTCTCCTGAAGTCCAACTTGCCCGCTAGCGCTTCCTCCCGGGAGTCACACAGCGGCCCTGGCTTCTTGTGCGTCTGCTCTCCTTTACGTTTTGTGAAGTTCAGCCGCCACTTGCCACTGCGCTTGTGTAGATAGCAGGTAGGGCTGGACGTCTTGAGCCACTTGTGTGTGACTGCGGGAGAGTGGCTGGGAGCCATGCTGACACTCTGCATTGCGCAAGCTGCTCTGTTGTGTGCGAGCTGCGATCGTGTGTGTCTGCCTTGTTTTTGAAAGTTTGTAATTCCGCCCCGAAAAAAATCGGTTTCATTATTTTTTTTGCTACTCTAAAACCTGTATGACATGCGGAGGATACTCTTGGTTTGGAAAAAGGTGACCAATCAACTTGGTAGTTGAATGTGCAAATGCGCTGTGATTAGCTGATTGCGACGATATGCCCAACTCCGTTCAATTCGTCATCGAAAAGTTATGGATGGACGAACGAATGTGAATTTCTTGCCCGGCCCAGCTCGTACTGTCACATCTGCTGCTGCTCGCGCGAGTCAGCGTGATATATCCTTATCTACGCCCGTCAGCATCACGTGTCAGCACTAGAGGTTGGATCCCGCGGGTACCCGCCAAAAACGGATACCCGCCAAATTTTGAAGCCCGGAACCTACCCTACCCGCCGGGTAATGCCATTTTTACGACCGGGTACCAGTTTTTTTGCCGGGTACCCGGCCATATTTTTGAAGTTTTTTCTCCATATTTCAGGGCCACAGAGAATTAAATTTAAGTGGAGGATAGTGTGCAGTGCTGCTGTGTTCTATGCCGAAACGACGAGTGCGAACAGTTTCTGTGATTGATGCGATACACAAGCCGCCTAAACTTGCCGTGGCGTGTATTGCTTCATTGCGCTGGCGTGATATTATGGGCTTGAATGCGCGCAAGTGTGAAAATATGTACCATGGGGGCGATGGTTGACGGTCTCCCGCTTAGAAGACCGCAGAGAACATTTTTCGACCCACTACGTGCCAGATATCGGAAAGTAGCACAATGTTATCAGCATAATGATTGACCGTGTATCGCGAAGTTACAATCCGTGTTTATCATTATGACAGTAATGCGGAACTACCGTTAATAAACATATCAACAACCGCCTGTGCTCGAAAATCGAAGAAATCGTGGACGGATAGAAAACAAACAAGCATGAAAAAAACGAGTGCATGGTTGCTCGCGAAGAAGCGGCTACCCACACCTACACCCCTGAACTCAGAAGGGGCCTGGGGCTAGCATAACAGAAGCACACTGATACGACTCTCCGCTGCTGCTGTCAGAGTCGGGGCCTGCAGAGTCGTCGCTGCTGTTGTCTGCATCGCTTTCGAGGGTGCTTTGCACAGGCGCCTTGGAACTTTCGGCAGGATACTCAAAAATATCGCCCCCCAGCAATTCAGTTTCCTGAGAGACAGCGTCAGGATCGCTCGCCTCTTGGCTCGATGTGCCCAGCTGGTGCCGCGTGACGATACTGCCGTATGCCGTGGGCGTCCCCTTGAGCGTCGAATGTAGCTAGTTGATGGTTTGTGTGCTTGGCTTGTGTGAGTGCGTGTTTTGAAAGGGTTTCCTAAAGAGATGGTACAGGCATAATGAACGGGGAATACCAATTACCCGCGGGTTCCCCGGTACCCGGTACCGGACGACCCAATCACCCTTCAGGCTCCTATTCCCCGCGGGTAATGAGCTCGGACCCTACCCGTCAAACGGGTAAGATCCTGACGGGTATACCCGCCGGGTACCCGGGTAATTGAAATCAGGGAACTACCTCTAGTCAGAACCCGATGGCCGCAGTGCGCGGTATCGATGACCTTTTACCAACTGCTACGCTGGCTGTAGCTTTGGCGGCTCTCGGAGAAGACCAGCGCCCCGATGGCCTCGAGGACGAGATGGAGGAGAGGGCCCCGCGTGTGAAGCTCACACCACGCTGCCCGAAGAAGAAGCGAGACATCAGCATGGATGTGTGGTTAGGCGCAGCTGCTGGAGGATGAAGACCTTTCTGACCCCACGAGCTTTGCGATGAAGCAGTTTCGAATCGACTTCCGCCTACCCTACCCTTCCTTGTTGGAGCTAGTCAATCTATTAATAATCTTCCTTCTTTTCATCAAACGTCTCCAGAAAAAACACAAAGACTGTGTATTCGATCCGACGGACGATAAGTAGAGTAGCGATTCACAATCCAGTCGTAAAAATAACCGATCGGAAATCGACTTTTTCAGTCCTTGTTATCTTATGCAGTCAAAAACATGGATTGAAAAACCGGTTGCCGGTCGGAGACAAAAATTGGCTCTTTATGCAGATGAAAAAGCGCCTTTTCAGTCCAAGAATTTTCGATCATTTTTTCCAACTGTACCAGACAGTCGAAAAAAACTGAGATTTTCGATCCAAAACGCAAGTCGGATTCATGCATCGGAAATGTTCGAAAGACCCGCCGTATATTCGTACGAGTATCACACACACAACAACGCGACATACGACACGACCCCACACCACAACATCGGCGACGTTGGCTTGGCTGCTGTCGCTTCTGCTGCTGCTCGCCGCGAGTCAGCGTGATACATCGTTTTTTGTCCTTTTTTTTTCTCTTCCTTTTCTGTTTTCTGTTTATTTTTCCTTTCTTCCCGTTAGCCCCTCTTTGTGGCTCTGTATCTTCCTTTTTGCTATCTACTTTTTATTTTTGCTTTGCTTCGTCATGCATGATAATAAGTACCCCCCCCCCCCCCCCCTCACCAACGACTCGACCAAAAACGGCCTAACCTGCTACGCGACAACCAACACATGGACCCACAACAAGAGCTAAACCGCAATCGTTGAGCCTCTGACCCAGCCTCGCCTTGAAAACTACACCCCCACCCACGGCCCCGGCCCCGGATGTCGTTTATTTTCGTTTTTGTCCACGGGCGTATTAGTTTCTTTTTGCTTCCCTGGTGTTCTTAGTAGCGAAGTATACTCGTTTTTTTGTTTTTTTTGTTCTGTTGTACACCCCTCGCGTAGCGTGCGAGCCTGCAATCTGTGAATATCTGCGCATTATCTTGTGTTTACTTTCTTGTTTTCTTGCTGTAATTTAACTTTTTCCCTTTCTGCCCTTTTTATTTTTTATTTTTTCGATTTCGATTTCGATTTTTCGACGTCGAGTTGTTTTTTCCATCCCGTCTATTTCTTCTGGGTTCGTGGTATGCGGTCTTCTCGGTTTCTGTGGCGACATGTACAGCGTAACCGCATGTACCTGATACGTGCACGCGCGGACCTCACTTTCATGTTTTGGCTGAGGTATAGATGCGCTTCAGTTACCATGTGTATTATTCCTCGCTTGTTTTTATTTTGACCGAGGTATTTCTTCCACTCCAGAGTTATTGGAGCCTGTCCTGCGACCACGGACTGCATTGTATTGTGGCAATGAGTTCATGTGAGAACAACAACAACAATCCTCATTTACGCCCGTCAGCAGCACGTGACAGCTCCCGATGGCCACAGTCCGCGGTATCGATGACCTTTTGCCAACTGCTGCACTGGCTGTAGTTTTAGCGGCTCTCGAAGAAGTCCAGCGCCCCGATGGCCTCGAGGACGAGATGGAGGAGAGCGCCCGGCGTGTGAAGCTCACACCACGCTGCTCGAGGAAGAAGCGACACATCAGCTTGTATGTGTGGTTGGGCGCAGGCGCTGGAGGATGAAGACCTCTCTGACCCCACGAGCACTACGGCGAAGCAGTTTCGAACCGATTCCGCCTACCCTACCCTTTTTTCCAGGAGCTACTCGTAGTCAAACTATTGATTCCCTCACATCAAACGTCTCCAGAAAAACACGCAAAAACTGTACGAATATTCGATACGACGGACAAGAAGGGTAGCGATTCACAATCCAGTCGGAAAAATAACCTATCGGAAACCGGCTTTCTCAATCCACGTTTCCGACTGCATAAAGTCCTTCTTGTTGCTCATCTCATGAACCACCGGTTGCTTCGTCGAACTCCACGTGACTGATCCTCCTTCAAACATGTATAAGTAACCTGAAACGGAGCGATAGTTGTTTTGGATCGTCACTGTGGCTTGCATCAGAATACCCGTGAAGCGTAAAATCCTTCGGACACCTCACCAGATCTGGCGTTCCCTTAGGGTATCGGAGTACCCTCTTCGCCACTATAATATGTTATCCCTCGGGTTACTCATCGCCAGAGTTAACTGCATTACAGAGTAGGCAATGCCCCAGCGCGTACACATCGATCAATAGGGGAGACTTCACACAAATTCTTGGTATAGCTGTTTGTTGACATCGTCCAGTAGAGTTCCGACTTACAGGTCCAGGGGTTTTCCAATGCCTGGTGTGCTTACCGATCTGCTGTCGACAAAACCGTATCGCTGCAGGAGTGTGTTGAACATACTTGCCGCGGTTGATGCCCAGAGTGCCTTTCAGACGGTCACGAGACACCTGCATTCCTGAAAGGAGAGAGACATCTCCCAGGCCCTTCAGTGCGAATTTGGTCATCAGGAATGCCTTGGTCTTGGAAATACCCACCTCTGACGGTCCGATCACCAGTAAGTCGTCGACATGTAACACAATGATAAACGAGTTATCACTCTTGACGTAGATGCAAGCGTCACACATGCAGCCCTTGATTCCTTCGGCGATAAGTTAATGGTGGATAGTTCCGTGCCAGTTGCGAGGTGATTGTCTGAGTCCATACAATCTTGTTTAGCTTGCAGACATATGGTTGTCCATTTAGGTCTAGTTTTTCGAAACCAACCGGTTGTCTCACATATACCTCTTATTTCATCTCACTCTGAAGAAATGATGTCTGTACATCGAGCTGGATCACATTCCAATCGTGGCTGGCAGCAATCGCTAACACAATGCGGACACTCGGAATGCGACAAACTGGGGCGTATGTGCTTCCAAAATCTGTTCCAGCTACCTGAGAGAAACCTTGTGCACATAACCAAGACTTGTAAAGACCGTCAGGCTTAACCTTATAAACACCCACATTGGACCGATAATCTTGCGCCCCTTTGGAGCAGGAACGCTTGATGTGCCCCCACTCTTAGCTGATATCGGTGTCCGGTTGAGCGTATTTTTCTCCTTCTAGTATCTCCTCCTGCGTACCAAGCGATATATATGACCCCAAATCGAGAAAGGTGTCGGCATCGCTGTCGTGGTGATCGTACTCGGAGTGTTGAACTTACCAGGTAGAGTCTCGATGAACGTAACATTTCGGGACTCGACGATTTTGGTTCCAGATTCCCAGATCCGGTATGTCTTCGAGTAATTCCCGCAACCTACCATGTGCCCTTCCCATGTCTTAATAGTTAGCTTCTTGACGTATCGCTCTTGATGCACGAACGCTCGCGCACCAAAGGTTCGAAGGTGCTTGAGTGATGGAGGTGTTTCACCGTGCCACATCGAGAAAGGCGTTTCCCTGCGGGGTGGACGGGACACGATTCGCTAGATAAACTGCCATGCGGAAGGCCTCCTGCCAGATAAATTTTGGAGCAATTGCCTCGGCCAGAAAACGTCTAGTCATGTTCCACAGAGACGCCCACTCACGTTCTGAAATCTCGTTATGTTGCGCTGTATTCGTTGCCGCAAACTCCTGCTTGATTCCGGCCTGGAGACTGTACTCTCTATACTCAAGTTCGGTATACTCGCCTCCGCGATCCGAGCGAAGACGTTGAAGTCGATGCCCGGGCGGGATCACCACGTCTTGGGTGTAGAAAATTAAGGCGTCCATAGCCTGGTTTTTCTTGCCGAGAAAATACACCGACTGTAGGCGCGTGTAGTGGTCAGGGAATTTGGCCACATAGCTATTGCCTGCTCCAGATGCTGGGCTTACAGGTCCGGATAGATCGGTGTACAACAAGCGCCACTTCTGGATGGTTCTGCTGCTTGCTTTTCGCTACGTACGGCACACGTATCACGGTGTGAAACGGAGAATTTTGTGTTATTTACAACCATTCCAGTGCCTTTCTCTTTCTCCAGTTTCTTTATGCTCCGAACGTTGATATGGCCCAAGCGGCAGTGCCACATTACACGGGATTTTTCTTCAACGCTGGCATATTCGCTCGGTAGGTTTGGTGAGACCGCGTCCAGAAAATACAGATTATGGTCGGCTCTTAACGGGAATATTTCTCCCTTTGTTGTAAGCACAGGAAACAAAGATATTGTCGTCTATACCCCGTTTGCCAGCGCGGCCGACGAAGACAGCAGATTGCGACCAAGACAAGGTACCAACAAAACGGACATGCTCACCTCTTGTTGTTTGCTTGCAGTGTTCTCGACAACTGTAGTGAGTTTCGCCGTTCCGGTGGCTAACAAGTCGTGCGATCCGGCTCCGTACACACTTTTCGGTGGTCGAAGCTCCTGCTAGTCGCCGAGGTACTGGTATACGTTCGGGATCATCGCGGGGTCGATCATATGGGATGAGCAGCCACTGTCGACTAGTAGCTGTAGCCCTTCCGTCTTGATAGACGATGCATATGAACATGCCTCGAAGGTAAACGAGCACGTCTCTGCTGCAGGAGAGATGGCCGTTGGTAGTGCAGAAATGGGGAGAGCTGATTGAGGGTTTTTCTGCTGAGCCTTGCACTCGTCATCTGAATGCGACTTCGTCTTGTGTGGGGAGCACCACTTCGTGGTGGTGTGTCGCCAGGTAGAGGCTTATTGACAGGCCAATTGTTCGCATAGGGACCCTGTCTCTTGCAGTTTTGGCAGACTACTTCACTAACGTCTTGCTGCTTGCCCGAGTTTTTTCCTGTCGTGGTGGACATTGCAGTTTCGCTGCGATATCCTCGGAGAGGAAATTTGTTGGCTTTGTTGGGCAAGATAGCTTTGACATACACTTCCCTCAGCATGTCATGCACCATGGTGAGGTCTAGTGACTGCATCTTGCGTAGCAACAGGGGAATATACTCTGCTGACAGTCCTGATAGAGCATTGGCTGTAAGTTGGCAGTCATCAGCCAACTTGCTATAGTTGCACTCTCAGGCGGTACAGTCTAGCGAAATAAACATCAGGGTCCTCGCCATGCTGAAGGGTGCACTTCTGCATTTCTATGAGTAGGCTACTCACGCGCGCCTCGGATCTACCCTCATACCTGTTACGTAGGATGTTGAAGGTCTCCTGACCGTTGCCGCGGTCTACACTTCCGTCGACCAGACGAAGTTGTTGCAGCAGACTGTGTTCAACATTCTTGCGTGTATGATAGAGAATACGAAATAGTTCGTCATTCTGACGATCCCATAAATCGCACTCAGGGCCCTTGAAAAAATAGGTTCCAGGCGTCCTACCCGCGACGGCCTGAAATCTCCCTCGTAACCCCAAAGAATTGGGTCAAAGGTAAGGTCAGCAGGTCCAATCACAGAACCTGCGACTGGTGCAACAGGCGTTACTTGTTCTGCAACCTACTCGTGCGATATCCTGACCTGCTTCCCACTTGGCATCTTTCTCGGCGTTTCCTTTCCACTACTCTGCAATGGGGATTGCCTCATATGCAGATCGTGTCTCTACTCGAACGTACGTCGGAATAACAGCCACATCATCTGGGATGAGCACGTACTTGTCTAGTTGTGCTTTCCCTTGCGATAAGTACCGGAGGCGAACGTCATCCAATTTCTCCTTGTAATCGATCCAGTGTGCTGGCGTTTCGCTGCTTTTGCTCCCTTCTTCGATGCGTCGTGAGAAACATGCCTGGTACGTATACAGGTACCTTTATTTCCGTACGAGAAATACTTCAGGTTTTCTCTTTCCCTTTGGAATATATTTTATAGACTGGGCTTTTAGAATATTGGTGTTGTTGTTCAGACAGTAATTCATCGCCACAATACCATACAGTCCGTGGTCGCAGTATACGGTTTTGATCAAATAGGGGTGCTATCAACTTTTATTTTGAACTTCTTTCTTCGATTACATTCGGCACTCGTGGTGTGTGTTGTGCCTTTGCGTCCTGCGTGTTGGTGTTTGGGAGGAGATTAACCCTTTTAGTACTACTGCAGTTCCGTTTTGCCGCTTTTTGCTCCCTTCTTCTATGCGTCGTGAAAAACATACCGGGTATACTGGGAAAATTATTTACTTCGAAAGTAATGTTATTGGACGTGTGACTTTTCCATTGACACATGCGTTTTTTATTGTGGGGGTATAGACTGCAGTAGTCCTGTCGTGGGGACAAACATCTCAATTTTTTTATGCCCCCTTCTGCGAGGCGTCGCGTACAACCCACTGCTGTAGATCCGCGGTCGGTCATAGAGCAGGCACTCGCCCCCCTCCCTATTTTTGTCAAATATTAAAAGAAATCTGCCTGGTGTGCATCGGCTCTTACGGTACTGCACGGATAAACTGACTGGTGTGTTGCTGCTTTTATGTTTTGCGTGTGTTTTTGGTTTTAGGGGTCAATAACCACGTTTTTAGTACTTCGAATACTGCAGGAGTACCGTTCTAGTGACAGACCTCATGAAAGTAGAATGGTTTGCAACCGGATTATAACACGAAGAAGTCAGGTAACTAAAATTCAAAATTTCAAAAGTGTATTTCGTATGCTGCGAAAGTGAATTTGTGGTCGCAAGCGTTTTCAGCTGCCTGCCGGAAAAAGTCACAGGATGGTAGTAAACCCGCGTACGTGTAGCAGTACGTCGTACATTTTTATTTTTTTTCTTGTGGTTTACCTGGTATCATGGTCAGTGACTGGTTCTACGTGCAATGAAAACAAATATTTAGTTCGAAACTAATGTGTATCGGGCATGTGTGACGTTCCATCCCGTTTTATTGTGGGGGGGTAGACTAACCCCTGGAAGTACTATCTGCAGCATTCCAGTCTTGGGACAAACCTTTTTGCTCCCTTCTGCGAGGCGTTGCGTACATCTCACTGCTGTAGATCCGCCGTCGGTCATAGAGTGGGCACTCCCCCCCCCTCCTTTTTTTGTCAAGTACGTATGTATTTAAAAGGAACTCTGCCGTGTGTGTCATCATCGCTATTCTCACTATAATATTACTATTAATGAACAACTACCGAGTACGTACCAGGTACTACGTAGAATTGAATACGTCTTCTGAGCAGTATTAGTAGTGAGAGTTGTTGAAATTTCTGTACGTATCAAGCAAAACCTGGCCGACTACGCCCGCTTATTTTTTCTGGAGCTTTTGTTGTCGGTGTTTTCTTTCTGACGAAAGACTGCCTGTGTTTTGAACGAGGGCTTCTCTTTTGGCGTTATTGCTGAAGAGCGCTGTGGGTTGGATTTTAGGGGGCAATGGAAAACCATAGTTTTTTCTGTTGACTTTCACTTTAATATAGCCGCAGTGCGTAAATACTTTCTCCATATTCTGTCGTGGATTGTACGGGGCGAGAAAATGTCATGTCTCCCCTACCAACAGTATACTATTACATCTTAATGGCTTCGGCCTTCGTCCATGATTGTTATTGTGTTTGTCGAGGTTGATCGGGGGTTTCTCTCTTTTGTCGCTATTGCTCAAGAGCGTTGGGTTTTAGGGGGCACTTTATTGCCGCAGAGAGTAGATTAGTCTGCGTTACTTACCTGTAGTGGGTTGTACGGGACGGGCAAATATCATACCATCCCCTCGAACGGTTCTGGCCTTCTTCGATTGATTTTGTTTGCCGATGTTGATCGAGGGTTTCTCTTTGTTGTCGATAGTGCCCAAGAGCGTTGTGGGTTGGGATTTAGGGGACACTGAAAAGTCAAAGTTTTTTTTTTGCTTTTTTCGCCGCAGAACTCAGATTAGTCTACTTTCCCTGCGGCGGGTTGTATGGGACAAGATGATCACATGCCCTCCCCTCAAACTGTGTATTCCACCTCCTCGGCTTTGGCTTTCTGGGGTCCGTCCCAGCGGAACGTAGACAGACCCTCGGATAGTGGAGATTAATTATCCATTACCTTTCGTCGTGAGCTGTACGGCACAAGATACATTAGCATACCTTTTCCCACGGACGGTATATGATGTATTATCATTGCATATTTCGATTGCCGTTTTCCATTCGTATCAGGCGAGGATTCTCAGTTGCCAATGGTGCTTCTTACGGGTCGCTTTGTACACTTTGGTGGAGAGATTTTCGGCATGGTCCGAAGGTGGTGTGCGGCAGAGTCTAGGGAAGAAAAAAATGTTTTTTTGATGATTTTGTCATTGCGTACGGGAACATCCAATGCGTCAGGGACCAATCATATTCTAAACAGGACAGATTTTTTGAAGACTTCGTAGCATTTCAGCCTCAACGGGCCCTGGGCATTGTAAACTGCCGTTTGCAGTTCTTCGCTTCGTCGTTTTGCGTGGCAATGGCTTCGTCCGCGGCCCTTTTGCCGACACTTGGCATCGTAAACTGCCGTTTGCATTTATTTGTTTGTTGCGTGCGGGCCTTAGCTTCGTCGTTGCGTGCGGGTATTTTTAGCTTCGTCGGCGGCCCTTCGCTAGGGCTTAGCTTTGACCCTTGGGATCGTCAACTAGCGTTTGCAGTCATTGCGTGCGGGCCTTTGCTCCATCGTTGCGTGCGGGCATTGGCTTCGTCGCGGCCATATATAGGCCGCCGACGAAAGCCCCCTCGACATCGTAAACTGCCGTTTGCATTTATTTGTTCGTTGCATGCGGGCCTTAGCTTCGTCGTTGCGTGCGGGCCTTTTTAGCTTCGTCGGCGGCCCTTCGCTGGGGCTTAGCTTTGACCCTTGGCATCGTAAACTACCGTTTGCAGTCATTGCGTGCGGGCCTTTGCTTCGTCGTTGCTCGCGGGCATTGGCTTCGTCGCGGCCTCTATATAGGCCGCCGACGAAAACCCTCTTGTATGTTTTACTATGATTATGTTGCGGCTCACCACAGGCGACTATTTCTTTTCCCAGTCTTACTTCAAGTGATTCGCCAATAGCCACAGGCGAGTATCGTATACGAAATTCCGGTCAAGCGTGTCGTTCCGTGTAGTTGCGTGTCGTTGCGTGTCATACGTGCTGCTCTTCTCGTCGTGGTCTTCTCGGAGTGGTGCGTCGTCTTCTCGGTGTAATGCTGTTGCCGTCACCTCAATCGAGTGCAAGTCTCCTGTGCCAAAACATCGTCGCGTGCCTCGTTGGATCGGTGCATATATATACCCGTGTGCTGCTGTGCGTACGCACTGCTCCGTAGTATGTGCGTGGCGTCTCAGTGATGCCTCTGCGCCTTAGTTTGGGGGGGGGGGAGACTAAATTAAGTACTGTAGTCAGTCCCGTTTTTGAGCACCACACTTGAAAAATCATGGGGTAGTCGCGCACTCCCGTTCTAGGGAAAAACACATTAATTTAGGCTGGTTTGCCCCCAGAACGGAACTGCAGTACTGAAGGGGTTTAAAACTTCATTTATCCGAGGACCAAAAAAATAGAATAATACTAATATTAATACGTAGCTGCAACAAAATGGAGTCGCTCGCATTCGTGTTCAGTTGCCTGTCCGGTGCCTCATCTCGGTGGACCATCAGTGTATAACTGTTTGGATACCAACGCAGGCTTGCTTGCGTTCTGATTTCCTGAAATTGTTGAACGAGCTCACCATCTGACCGTATGTATTGTATTTTATATCGCATGCTGTGTGCCCGACATTTTATAACGTGTGTGACCTACAGCAGTAATTTTGATTCATGCTTTGCCTCGCGACAATAAAATAACAGCGTAGATGGCCATTCCAAGTTTTCTACGACTGCGGTTCTCATGCGTGTCATGGGTGCTGCTGTTCTCTACGAATGCCGTTCTCATGCGTGCTGCTGTTTTCTTCGACTGCTGTTCTCATCGTCGTCTTCTCAGAGTGGTGCGTGGTGTTCTCAAAGGGATGTATTTCCCGTCTTTTTTACATATATATGTAACCTACATTTCTGTCTGTGATTTTTTTTTCATCGTAATACATACATACTTTTTATAACGTGTGTGACCTACAGCAGTAATTTTGATTCATGCTTTTGCCTCGCGACAATAAAATAGCAGCATAGATGGCCATTCCAACTTTTCTACGACTGCGGTTCTCATGCATGTCTTGGGTGCTGCTGTTTTCTACGAATGCCGTTCTCATGCGTGCTGCTGTTTTCTACGACTGCTGTTATCGTCGTCTTCTCAGAGTGGATCGTGGTGTTCTGAAAGGGATGTGTTTCCCGTCTTTTTTACATATATATATGTAACCTACATTTCTGTCTGTGATTTTTTTTTCATCGTAATACATATTTATGTTGTTGTTGTTTGTTGTTGTTCTCACATTAACTCTCTGACGAAGGAGTCCGTGGTCACACAAAAGGTGCTGGAGCCCTAGGAAGATCCGAAAAACGAAAAAAAACGAAAATTCGGCTGCCTCAAAATACACGAGACGAAGAAAGCGCACACGAGCTAAAACCAATGTGCAAACTGAACTAACATGGCCACGGGTATATCCTCTCAACATGTACAACATACCAGTTAGAAAATATGAACGGTTTTGAGGACGGGCACATAGAAGTTGAGTTCGTGATAAATAAAACATGAGCTCCCAATATGTACGGCTCATTTAGACAAGAATCGTGTCGAGTTCCGGTCCTAGCTCGGGTCCTTTCTGGATTCAAGCATTTCTTTACGTGTGTGACCTACAGCAGTTGTTAATACCTGGTATGTTTTTATGCTTGCCTCCCGACAATATAATAGCCGCGTAGATGCCATTCCAATTTATAACCGGAAAACCCTTCCACAAATCAGCAGTATCCCTCGTACGCTACTCTGTGAATATGTCTTCCACTCCTCTATTTGTTGTTGTTGTTAATGTTGTTGTTGCTCTCTCACATTAACTCATGGCCCGTTTTGTGTTTGCTTCCCTGGTGTCCGCAGTGGTGGAGTGCGTATGCTTGTTTTTTTGTTTTTTGCCTCTGTTTCACTTGAGGTATTTCTTCCACTCCAGAGTTATTGGGGCCTGTCCTGCGACCACGGACTGCATTGTATTGTGAGTTCATGTGAGAACAACAACAAAAAAACAATGGCCACAATACATGCGGTATATACCTCGGGAAAAATAAAACAAAAAAATAATAGTGAATATGATAACTGAAGCACATCTACACTTCAGACAAAAAATATATATAGAGAGGTCCGCGCACGTTCGTATCAAATACATGTGGTACGCTGTACAAGTTGCCACAGAAACCGAGAAGACCACACACAATTTATAGACCATGACTTTTGTGGTTTCGTTGTTCCGTTCTAGGTGGATACCTTTGTTGCTACCACAGTTCAAACATATTTTTACAGTGTAGCAGTGGTTAAACTTTCCTGCTTGACATATTTTTTTCTTGATATATCGTTTATAGTCTGTAGTAGAGTACAGTCATCATCACTGTCATTTTATTTTATTTTATTTTTAATCATCACTTTTACTTTCCAGCCTGACTCGTAGGAGGTATTTACCCTCGACAAACTTCTCTGGACAAGCCGTGGTCTCAGGTGTCTATACCCTTCTGCCCCCCGGTACGTGACTTTATTTTTTGTCGCGCATAGGGTTCAGCATTCCCACTGCTCGTCGATTTTCGTCGAATGTAACTAACTCTCGCTCCCGCGCTTCCGCTTATCAATTTTCTTATGCCAGAAAAAGCCCCGAGCATGCACTCGGTGGGACTTGAACCCACGAAATTGATATTGATAGGCACGCGGATCACTTACCGAGCCACCGGGGACGCCGGCTTGATTGTGATACTATAAATACCTACCGAGAAGGATTAAGGAGAACATTGAAAAGAAATCCTGTGATGCCAATCATTGTATTTTGGCTTTCAATTTAACAAGTCCTCCTACGGTCCGCCTTTTCGACGGCATACACACACAAAATGCCAGCATTAAATTAATTGTGCTCGAATAAAAAAAAGATGAGTGAGTCCCCCCCCCCCCCCCCAAACCGAGTCCTCTCTTCGTTGCTGCGTTGTCTCTCATATTCGTTCTGGTGGTGAGGGGATTGCTTTAGTCTATGCTCAAAAGTAGTATTACCGCATTACAGTGACTGAGCGAGAGAATCTCATATACACACGTGGTTTTTCTGTTTCGTTTCGCTTTAGTGCCGGAGAGCGTAGATGAGGTACTTTGTATCCATCAATGATCACCTGCTGTGGGCTGTGCGGGAGGAGTAAATGCCATACTTGCCCCACGAACGTAAAGCATAGATTATTTCTCCATATTTAATTACTACCGCGGTCGTGGGCTGTACGGGAGGAGTAAATATTATACTTTCCCCACGAACGTGTGCAGCAGTATAACGTACGGTCAACCTCACATTATAAAGCACGCGGTAGTTAGACACTCTGAGTGATCTTTGCTCGAAGGGTTAGTATTGTTTATTTTTCAATTCTCCTGCAAGGTGCCTTGACACTCAATCAAGTGCACCAGCGATAATTTACATTGGTACTTTAGTAGTGGACAAAGCGTTATAGTAGATCTTCCTAAGGTACCTAATTAGGCACTCTGATTGGCTAGGGGTATGTTTTACGCGGCTTATTCAACTTTCGAGTAGTTCCCAGCCACAGCATCCCGAATCAACCTATAGTCTTCCCAAGCTCAGCATCCATGCCGGCCGAGCCAACCTAGAGTCTCACCAAGTAGAGCACCCCAGCACTACCCATTGGCATAGGGTTAGGGTTAGGGTTCTGGTCGGAAGGTCGGCTTCAGGCGTCCAGCACAAAACCTCCATAAAGATCTACTACCAAGGTCTGTCTACCCCTCAATTGATAACGATGCCCATCAGCCGAGCCCCGGGTCACCAGGCGTTGAACCTGTCGGTTATCTTGTTCCTTCTGACTATTATGACTTATTCCCGTCGGGGATCCAACATGTGTCACGGGCCCTTGGCATTGAAAACTGCCATTTGCAGTAAACCTGCGGGGCTTAAGCTTCGAGGCGGCCGTCACGCCGCCGAAGAAGCTTTTCCCCCTTGTAGATATGTATTACTATGATTATGTTGCGGCTCACCACAGGCGACTATTTCTTTTCCCAGTCTTACTTGAAGTGATTCGCGAATAGCCACAGGCGAGTATCGTATACGAACTTCCTGTCGAGCGTGTCGTTGCGTGTCGTTCCGTGTCGTTGCGTGTCATACGTGCTGCTGTTCTCATCGTGGTCTTCTCGGAGTGGTGCGTCGTCTTCTCGGTGTAATGCTGTTGGTTGCCGTCACCTCGCTCGAGTGCAAGTCTCCTGTGTCTACATCGTCGCATGCCTCGTTGGACCGGTGCATATATAATAATATACCCGTGTGCTGCTGCAGCGCCGTCGTATAAGCCCGTACGCACTGCTCCGTAGTATGTGTGTGGCGTCCCTTTGATGCCTCTGCGCCTTAGTTTGGGGGGGGGGGGAGACTAACCCTTTAAGTACTGTAGTCAGTCCCGTTTATGGGCACCACACTTAAAAAATCATGGGGTGGTCGCGCACTCCCGTTCTAGGGAAAAATACATGAAATTGGACTGCTTTGCCCCCAGAACGGAACTGGAGTACTGAAGGGCTTTATAACTTAATTTATCCGAGGACCAATAAAATAGAAAAATACTAAAATTAATACGTAGTTGACTTATATTAATACGTAATTGCAACAAAAGGAAGTCGCTCGCATTCGTGTTCAGTTGCCTGTCCGGTGCCTCATCTCGGTGGACCATCAGCGTAAAACCGTTTGGATACCAACAAAGGCTTGCTTGCGGCCTTATTTTCTGAAATTGTTGAACGAGCTCACCATATGACCACACGTATATATCACATGCTGTGTGCCCGACATGTTTAACGTGTGTGATCTCAGCTTCGTAGTTGTGGTTGTTGTTGTTGTTGTTCTCACATTAACTCACAATACAATGCAGTCCGTGGTCGCAGGACAGGCTCCAATAACTCTGGAGTGGAAGAAATACCTCAAGTAAAAACAGAGGCAAAAACAAAAAACAAGCATACGCACTCCACCACTGCGGACACCAGGGAAGCAAAAAGGAGACTATCATAGCAGACAAAAACCTAAAAAAGAAGATGAAGCGAAGCAAACAAAACAAAACAAAGCAAAAACAGAAGCAGATAGCAAAACGCAAAAAAAGGCAAAACGGACCATACTAACAAAGACACAAAGAGGTACAAACGGGAATGAAAGAAAAATGAAAAAAAAAGAAGGGACAAAAAAGCGATAATCACGGGCGGGGGGGAAAGAAAATACGAAAGGCAGGCCCTGGAGCATACAGACACGCAAAGTTGCTAGTTACTTGTAGTAGTATGTGTGTGGCGTCCTTTTGATGTATTCGCGCCATAGTTTGCAGGGGGGAGACTAACCCTTCAAGTGCTGTAGTCAGTCCCGTTTTGGGGGGGTCAACAATCATGGGGTAGTCGCGCACTCCCGTTCTAGGGGAAAATACATGAAATTATACACTGCTTTGCCCCCAAAACGGAACTGCAGTACTGAAGGGCTTTATAACTTCATTTATCCGAGGACGAATAAAATAGAATAACACTAATATTAATACGTAGCTGCAACAAAAGGAAGTTGCTCGCATTCGTGTTCAGTTCCCTGACCGGTGCCTCATCTCGGTGGACCATCAGCGTAAAACCGTTTGAATACCAACACAGGCTTTTGCTTGCGTTCTGATTTCCTGAAATTGTGAAACGAGCTAACCATCTGACCGTATGTATTTAATTTATATCGCATGCTGTGTGCCCGACATTTTCACGTGTGTGACCTACAGCAGATATTTTAGTTCATACTTGCCTCGCGACAATATAAAATAGCAGCGTAGATTGCCATTCCAATATACACCAAAAATCTTTCTGTATATCAGCAGTATATCCCTCATACTCTCTATGAGTATGTCTTCAATTCTTCTATTCGTTGTTGTTGTTCTCACACTATTATCTCATCTTCACAATACTATATGCAGTCCGTGGTCGCAGGATAGGCCCCTATAACTCTGGAGTGGAAATAAATACCTCGGTAAAAATAAAACAAGCAAAGCTTATATAGAATAGTACACATGATAACTGAAGCACATCTATACACCTCAGACAGAAATTATAAAGGGCGGTCCGCGCACGTACGTATCAAATACACGCGGTACGCTGTACAAGTTGCCACAGAACTTTCCTGGCATATTTCTTCATCAATATGTTGATAGTTTTTTTTTTTTTTGCTCATCCCATTTATTATCTTCGCACATCTTCTCTCTCTCCTTCCAACTCGTAACTCAGATCCGGGGTCACATAGCAGGCTCTCCTACCCCCTTTCCGCTACGGTACGTGCCTTCATTTTGATCGCGAGAAGATTCAGCCTTTTCTTCCCTCGTCGACTCGCATCGAATTGTGCCTACCCAAGCTGCAAGGCGCTCTCAACAATTGAATCCTTTTTTATTTTCATTTTTGGAAATAAAGTCAAATGTCCGACCCACCTGGGGCTCGAACCCAGGACTCAAACACAAGAAGAATTCGAGGTTAACCACTTGAACCACCGGGGCGACTGGAACAATATTTATAGTAAGTATCAATAGGTACAGTCCTCATCACATCATTACATTGATTGTTACCAGGATATACTTTAAATACACAACTATACCGGAGAAGGATTAAGTAGAACATCATAAATAATATATCCTGTGATTGGCATTTTATTTTGGCTTTAAATTTAACGAGTCCTCCCACGGTCCGCCTTTTTGACGGCAAACACAAAGTACCAGTCTAAAATTCCATCGGATAAAACTAAAAATTGAAGGAGTCGCTCTCCCCCCCCAAACCGAGAGTCCTTTCTTTTTGTTGCTGCGATGTCTCTCACATTCGTTCACGCGGCGAGGGTTGCTTCGTTCGATGCTCAAAATGAGTACTATCGCATCAGAGTTATATTGAGCCGACTTTGATTTGACCTGCCCCCGACTAGGCCGTTCCTTATGTCTCGAGCTTTTTTGTTGCCGGTCTTTCCTTTACGATGTTGTAAGCACAGGGGGTGGAGGGTGGGTCGTTAAATCTATACCTGGTACGTTTTTCAGTGTAATCGCATCGTCGTTCGCAACAAGGTATGGGGTCTGACGTCACAGCAGTATAACTGAGACGATCTCTCGTCGCCCTCCCATGTAGTACGGTTGACCTCACATGAAAACAAAATGCGCGCGGTTGACATGGGCATACATTACAACGTATAGCTGCCGTGAGTTCTTCCCCGCCCGAGATCATATAACATTTACACGATGTTGGCCGATTGGCCTTTTTTAATTTTTGCACTGGGGAGAAGGTGAATGTTTTTGAAGATAGTGGAGGAAGATTGATTGCATATTTTTTGTGTCCGTCTAAATTATTTAATGGTTTCTGAATCGAGTTGTCGACCGTGTGTTCCACGAGACTATTATAGAAGATAAAAAATAGGTCGTGTGGGCTACATGTCGCGCTCTGATTTCGGCGGTTGAGGTATTATGATTAAAATAAGTATATTATTGCGTTCACGTTGAGGTATTCTAAATATAAGAAATTCAATATTATGTTCACGTCGTCAAGGACTACTACTTGTGTTTTTTCGCCGATGTAGATCGGGGTTTTCTCTTTGTTAGCGTTAGTATTGCTGGAGAGCGCTATGGGTTACGTTTAGCAGACAAGGGAGTATCATACTTTCGCTGGGTTTTTTTTCGCCTGATTGCCGCAGAGCATACCAGGTAGACTATTTCTCCATTACCAGGTATTAATTATACTACCTGTTGTGGGCTGTACGGGACGAGAAAATGTATTAATACCTTCCCCACGAACGATTTATGAACTCTTCTCCATGGCGTTTTGGCTTTCTTTGATTTGGTTTGTCGAGGTTGATCGAGGTTTCCTATTTGTTTGTGGTTGTTGCTGAAGAGTGCTGTGGGTTGGGTTTTGGGGGACGAGATAATCTCATATACACACGTGGTTTTTCTGTTTTGTTTCGCTTTAGTGCCGTAACCCAATACGAGAAAAGTGGACCATTCCGGAAAAAACGGCCATTTGGTACAAAGTAATTCAATGTTCACCTTCGGGATGTGGGTGGCATGAAATCCGGGGGGTGTCGCAAGTTGAAAAGGGAGACGCATGTAAAACCCTTGCACCTCTTTTTTGAATAAAAATGATCTCGGAGTGAACTGAGTCATGGGCTACTGATTCACTGCTAAAAGCGAAGAATAATAGTCTAGTCTTAGATGCTCTCGCATAATAGTCTAGTCTTCGATGCTCTCGCATAATAGTCTAGTCTTCGATTCTCTCGCGTGTCTTGGCGCATACCTGGTAGGAGACATGGACTACTGTATTGCTCAAAGGAAAGCGTAGCACTCAGAAGGAAATTGACGGGGTTTTTATCGTCCAGATATTTATCGCCTGGGTGGGATCTGTATCATCGATAGATGTGATCCTTGATGTTCTGAACACCTTTACTGGGTGGGGTCTGCACGACCTGCATGAATTACACACATGTTAATCGGACATATATGTGCCGTGATTTAACTGATGAAAAGCTTTGCGTGGGTGGGTCCTCATGATTCGAAGGATATGTACGATCTGCAGGGTCTGTCTGTATAATTTAGATGTATCACTCTTATTTTGGCGGTGAGATGTCCTTGGTCTCATGATTGCACTTGCGTGCTGGGTGGGATGATCTGAACGCCATGTGTGCATGATGTGGAGGATATGCATGAATGATCCGAAGGATCGATTATCTACACACTGCAACTAGTTTGCCTGGTGTGACAGGTATGTTCCGTATCATTTCGACTTGTGTGCCAGGTGGGATCTGGTTGATCTCAATGACATTTCAAATGTTTAGCCGGAAGGGGATCTGTCTGGTTACAATTTTCATAGATGTGTATACCTGAGTATACCTGAGTAGAATCTCTGTGATCTGTACAGTCAGTACAGTTTGACCGGGGTGGGATCTGTCCGATCTGCAGATCTGTACATCTTTAGCGAGATAGGGTCTGTACGATCTGCATGATCTGCAGATGTTTATCGGTGGGTGTCATCGATCTGCAGGATCTGTATAATCTGCAGGATCTGTGTGATCTACCTGAGTGGAACATGTGTGATCTGTATGATCTGTACACCGGAATGGGGTATGTACGATCTGCATGATATGCATATTTTTATCGGTGGGTCTGCATGATCTACAGGATCTGTATGATCTGCGGGATTTTTGTATGGTCTGGAGGATCTGTAAAACCTGTATACTTCACACTTGTTTGCATCATGTTTAGCCGGGATGGGTCTGTATGAGGCGGATATTTCAATGGTGTGTACCTGAGTGGGATCTGTGTGATCTGTACATCTTTACGGGGTTGGATCTGTATGATCTGCAGGATATGTATGATCTACGTGAGTGGAATCTTCGTGATCTGAATTATCTGTACATCTCAACCGGGATTATTTGCAGGATCTGTATGATCTGCAGGATTTCTGTATGATCTGGAGGATCTGGAAAAGCTTGATACTTCGCACTTGTTTCAGCAGGCTTAGCAACAACAGGAGCAGCAAGATAAGCAACCGCGTGGCACGGACAAAAATAAAATAAGGGTAGCCGCAAGAAAAGCAACCTGTGCCAGCAACAGCAGTAGTAGCAGCTATAACGCGACTGTGTGTAGTAGCAGTAGCGGCAGCAACAACAGGAGCAGCAGAATGATAAGCAAACCGCGTGACACGGGCACATATTGTACAAAGGGCAGTGAACACTCGGCTACTACAGTATTACACGCAACGCTACGTGGTACGAAGATCCGGCAAATAAATGATGAATCGCACCAAGATACTAAGAAAAATCTACCAGGTATGTGTACGTGGTGGATACAACGTGTTCTCATGTCTTGTGGCCAAGCAGTCACGAGCACACGAGCACTCATCAGCAGCAGCAGCAGCAACACTCAGCAGCACTCGAGCAGCACTCGATTCGAGCAGCACTCGTACGCGTGTTGTTGCTGCTGTTGTACTGCTGCGTACTGCTCGGGCGGCACTCGAGGGCACGAGCGTGAGTAGGTTTCCAAGCCTATATTATTGCACCGCAAAAACGGACACGGGACCACGATTACTCGATTGCTCAAGCGCAACGAGCACGAGAGACAAACACGAGCACGGCGTGGCCAAGCAGTCACGGGCACACGAGCGCTCAGCAGCAGCGGCAGCAGCACCCAGCGGCACTCGAGCAACTCGCGTCGAGAAGCACTCGTGCGCCTGTTGTTGCTGTTGTTTTACTGCTGCGTACTGCTCGACCGTGAGCTCGACTAGTATCACAGGCAACGCAATACGTCGTACAAAGATCCGATATAAAATAATGAATCGCACCGAGATACTAAAAAAATAATACCAAGTATTAAGTATGTATGCACGTGGTGAACACAGTGTGTTCTCATGTGAACACAGTGTGTTCTCATTTCTTGTGGCCAAGCAGTCACGAGCACACGAGCACTCAGCAGCAGCAACACTCAGCAGCACTCGAGCAACACACTCTATTCGAGCAGCACTCGTACGCCTGTTGTTGCTGTTCTTGTACTGCTGCGTACTGCTCGAGCAGCACTCGAGCGCACGAGCATGAGTAGGTTTCCAAGCATGGCCTTGCACCACAAAAAAAAAGACACGGGACCACGATCACTCTATTGCTCAAGCGCAACGAGCACGAGACAAACACGAGCACGGCGTAGCCAAGCAGTCACGGGCACACGAGCACTCAGCAGCAGCAGCAGCAGCAGCAGTAGCACCCAGCGGCACTTGAGCAACACTCCACTCGAGCAGCACTCGTACGCCTGCTGTTGTTGTTGTCTTACTGCTGTGTATTGCTCGAGCTCACTCGAGCATGGGCTTGAGCAGCTGTGTGTTGTTGTTGCAGTTGCAGCAAAAAGCGAGAAAAACAAAATCTTTGCAGCTAAAAGTACGAAGATCCGGGTAGGTTTTCAAGCCCCTGGATGGCTTTTCGGAAGTGGGAGCCCATCCCCTGAGTTGCTTGCTGGGTTTACGTGACTTTGACCATGTAGGGCATGGGCCACGGAGCCCGGCCGGAGCGAACGCTTGCACCGTACTGTCCACGCCGCCCCCCTGCGGGCCCCGCAGTAGGAAGCACAAGAAAAGACCCGCGGCCAAACGAGAAAAGTGAACCATTCCGGAAAAAACAAAAAACGGCCATTTGGTACACGAGCACTCAGCAGCAGCAGTAGCACCCAGCGGCACTCGAGCAACACTCGGTTCGAGCAGCACTCGTACGCCTGCCGTTGCTGTTGTTGTACTGCTGCGCACTGCTCGAGCAGCCCTCGATCGCACGAGCATGAATACCTGTCCAAGCATGGCCTCTATTGCACCGCAATAAAAAAGGGACGCGGGACCTCGATCACTCGATTGCTCAAGCGCAACGAGCACGAGACAAACACAAGCACGGCGTGGCCAAGTAAACACGGGCACACGAGCACTCAGCAGCAGCAGCAGCAGCAGCAGCAGCAGCAGCAGTAGCACCCAGCGGCACTCGAGCAACACTCGACTCGAGCAGCACTCGTACGCCTGCTGTTGTTGTTTTACTGCTGCGTACTGCTCGAGCATGATGAGCTCGAGCAGCACGAACTCGAGCAGCACTGTGTGTTGTTGAAGTTGCAGCAAGAAGCGAGAAAAACAAAATCTTTGCTGCTAAAAATACGAAGATCCGGGTAGGTTTTCAAGCCCCTGGATGGCTTTCCGGAAGTGGGACCCCATCCCCTGAGTTGCTTGCTGGGTCACGTCACTTTGACCATGTAGAGCATGGTCCACGGAGCCCGGCCGTAGCCAGCGCTTGCCCTGTACTGTCTACGCCGCCCCCCCCTTCGGGCCCCGCAGCAGGAAGCACGAGAAAAGACCCGCGGCAAAACGAGAAAAGTAAACTATTCCGGGAAAAAAGACCATTTGGTACAATGTAATATGTACCTTGTATACTGTGATATATCAGTTCATATCTGCCCTATATATCGTGCTTTCTTGTGCTATCACCACCTATATATGTACGTCACCGCCGTTTTACGTCGGTACTTGCTCGTGGTTGGGGCCTGAACCACACTGATGGCAGAGCACTTGCTCGGTACTTGGCGATCTGTGCCCGCTACGTACGACCCGGTACACAAAATGCATGAAGTATGATACAGCAACCCCTTCTCCGCGAGGTTATATTGCTTGTAGATGTGTGGTGTAATGCAGGCAACAATTAGTTGGTGTATTGCGATGACCACAACATTGTGTACACTCACTGCCGGTAGTGTTTGTACCAGGTACAAGGTAGGTACATATATCGATGTCGAAGGCGACTGCTTGCAGTAGCTGTGACTCGCTTGTGGTCGCAGGCGATGGCGCGTTCGACTCGCTCATCGCGGATCAAACCGCACGACAGGAAGGCAGCAGCGGACACAGACCCCTGGTGCCTGGTGCGTCCCCTTGTGTGTGCGTCACGCTTCGTACTCGTACTCTCGTACACACGCACAAGGTATATACTGCACGTATATCCCGCCGAAAATGTACGCCCGAAAGATGTAAGATAAATCGTCACGACAGCAAAAGTCGACATATCATATTACGCCACATATCGGATAGCTAGATCACGTGTTTAACCTCAGATAGGCCTATATATCATGTTGTATCACCTTATATAGGCCGATATATCGCTTCATATCGGGCGTATATACCATAGACCAAATATCATATCATCTTTTAGTCGTGCTGAAAACCCCTATATATAGCGATGTAATACGATATGACATATTGCGCATGTTCCGGTGAAAAAAACATGACTATTAATAAGTACTATGGAAATATCATATCGTATACCTGGTACCAGGTAGGGGGGGGGTGTACTCGATAGGAGAGATGTACTCGATATCATGCATGGCCGTAGTCGTATGACCATAGACCCTCGCATCCCTACAATGCCGAGACGGAGCATGTCGGGTTTTCACCGACCAGGCAGACATTGCTTCCACCAAGCGCGAAGCGCCGTGAGGTGTCTGGCGAGTCGCATGAAGGGTGAGCTGCATCCTACTAAGAACCGCTTTTGAGGCGGACTTGCATATGGACGACAGCTTCTATGAATTGATTTAATTTCCGGTGGAGGCATTTCCAGAGACAGCAATGGGAGTACTATGTAACGGCCTCTTGGGTGCCTTACCTTGAACACTACCTGGTACGTGATACGATCATTCCCAATTGTGCGGATTTAAGGTTATTTACCTCGCACAAATGATGTAACTCGACAACCAGCTGTGGGCGACCGCCAAAAAAAAAAACAAGGGAAAAAACGGCACCCTGGTTGTCTAGCTCACGTAGTGAGCGGCATGTTTTACAGTGTCGTTGCCAACCGACGCCAACCCAACCTAAAAAAAATAGGGGGAGGTACCAGGTAGGGGGTATATATAGGGTAGCCTTATACTGATACCAGAGTCTAGTATGAAGGGATTTCCGATTCGGGCATGGGGCCCCCTATCATCTGCTCTATTTTCGAGACCCAGCCAATCGGTGATCGGCCGGTTGGGCTAGGGAACCCACACCGTGCCCGGCGGTATCGCCCCCGGGGGGCATTTTTTTCGTCCCTGGGGGTATTTGGAGTTGTAGAGATACGGAGGGATTTCCGAACCAGGGAGGGGCCCTACTATCCTCGGGTGCGGCGGGATCGGGGGGTTTCCGCGAGGGACAAATCCCGCCGCCCGCGCCGCGACCCTATCGGCCAAGGGCGGGCGGCGGGGGCTCCTCGACCAATCGGCTCCGGGCTTAGAAAACGCTGGGAATGAAGGTTTTTGCCTCGTATTTTACAATTGGTGCGCCAAGCGAAGGTCAAGGTTGTGGCTGGTGGTTCATATGGATTGTACAACCACGTGATTTCAAAAAAGGTCTATTAGGTCGCGTTTGTCGCACTTGCTGAACCTTCTTGCTCCCATTCGTGAGAAACCGCGGCTTCACAAACGTCAGCCCACCAATGTAGAGTTGCACCCCGGCCTCAAAAATTGGAACCGGGTACCCGACTGGGTGGGGGGTGTGAAGCGATGGCCGAGGTGCATGTTCGGGTCCTGCCGACGAAGCCAGATGTGAAGTGATGGCCGAGGTGTGACGGTAAGGGACGAAGGTGTATCAGGCAGCATGGAAGCAGTGCCTCGCTTTTTCTGGTTATAATATTTATTGGTGGCGAGAGCTGAGGAGGTACGGTGGTAAAGAAGTGAGAGATAGGGGGGGGGGTCGACACCCAGATATACTCGTCCCACCCCTGCCATGAGCTCTCTTAAAATCCTCTCGTCGGATGTACTCCTATAGAAATTTCCTATGCCTACCGATCGTTCTCCTGGTAAAAGAAAAAAATATCATTTTATGGACTTATCTACGTTAAGAAGCATTACTCTCGTCTGACGGTCTATCCGCCTTGAATAGCATCCGTAAAAGAACGTTACTCTCGACTAACGGAATATCCGCCGGATTGCTCCATTCTTTGGACTATTCTCGTAGTCCCGAGACCACGAAACTGCAGACTGTCTTCTTGATATCTGTAGCCCATGAGTACACTCATATCACAGGGGGGGTTGAGCCGGAACCGGAACCAGTACCCGGGCCCCGGCAGACACGGGTACCCGGGTTATCATACACTTTTTGCTCCCCTTTGAGCGTTTGAGCGGCGGGGTGGTACGGCGGAAGGTGGGAGGGCATGGCTTAATTTCGTCTCTCGCGATGAACCATTACAGAAGGCAGAAGGCAGCTATTAGTAGGGGTATTTTTCTTTTACCCTTATTTCGCTGGTCAATTCATCTGGAAAATCCTTCAAATGTAATTGCATCAAGCCTGTCATGCCACAAAAACCCTTGTTTTCTCTCTTTCATAGAATGTGTATGGTGTGCCTGTCGTATCCAGTATGATGACATGGCATGGCATTGTCACTCTCTTCAATGCATACCTATGTAGCATCTCTGTGGCGTCACTTTGTGACCATAGCTGACTTAGCTGACTTGTATCTCTCCTGGATTGAAGAATCGGCAGGGACACTGGTTGTGCTGGATGTCGACAGGTAGAAAAAACGGTTTAATGTGAAAAACGCACACACCCAGAAACAGCGAGATAGTAATGAACAGAGGAACTAAGAAATGCTGCGGAAACCTTCGCCCACACTGCTGCTGCATAAATAAAAATCACATGAATATCAAAACAGACCTCGCTGTAAGTAACATCCCAAAATGTAGCAATCCAGACCGATATCCGTCCACGCATCATCTCACCAAACAACATCAACCCCGCGGGGGAACCATGGTGGTGTTCGATCTCATTTCCGCAATCACATAGCTGCGAAGAGCAACATCGAAAGGTTGGGATTTTGTGAATACCAGGAGAAAGCCCAAGAACAAACCAAGGCATATACCATGTACCAGGTAACATATACATGAGAGCGGCTACCCTGCTGTACATCAATCAAGTGTTTCGTGTTGCATAAAAAGTCCAGCAACCACTCAAAACTCGAACCCTCAACCAAAACTCAAATAAATCAACCTGCACCCGACCAAGCCCAAAACAACGAAAATTCAAGAAAAAGGCATGTCTTGGTAGTTGTCATGGACACCGGACGTCTTTGGAATCTGTAGGGGCGCGGGGCAAGAGTCTGGGGGTACCTTGTCCGTATATATCATCGTATATACCCCAGTCTTGGCGACTCTGTATAGCACAGTTAACGGATATATCATCGTATATACCCCGGTCTTGGGGGGCTCCGTTTATCACAGTTCCCGGTACCCGGGTACCCGGGGTACAAATACCCGCGATTCTGTGAGTTTGACCGGGACAGTTCCGGTTCCAACTGTTCCGGGTATCCGTCACCGGATCCCGGTTTTCAGTCAGACGGGGTGCAACTCTAGTGTCGACCCGCGGGGTCGCCATTATTATCCCCGGTGTGTTGGATTCGTAATTTTTTGGAAGTGCTTATTGATGCGGAGCTGACACTTTATCCACCCCCGGTGGCGCTCGCTGCACGATCCTAAGCCGACCAGTGATAGAAGTGGCGTTGCGGTTTCCACACCATGCGGGGCGATATCGCGACCCGGGAGAACATTCTTCTCGTCCCCGGTTGGTTGAAGTTGTAAATGTACGGGATTGATCATCCGGTGATAGGCCTATATCTTCCCTGGGTAGGGCGAAGCCTCGAAAGGTCTGGAGCCAATCAGCTACCTGGTATGAGCCAGCGGGGTTTGGGTTTCCACACTGTGCGAGGCGGTATCTACTGTGGGGATTTCAGTTTTCGTCTCTGCCTGTTGGAGTTGCAGACATACAAAGGGATTTACGATAAAGGAATGGGAGCTTATCGCCCCCGGGCGGGGCTGGCTTTTTTTTTAGCCCCAGCCAATCAGCGATCGGCCGGTGGGGCTGGAATTCCACACCGTGCGGGACGATATCCACGGGGGGTATCTCGGTTTTCTTCCCGGGCTGTTCGAGTTGTTGGTGTATGGAGGCATTTTCTGTGCATCTACAATTACTACAACCCGGGAAAGAAAACCGAGTCCGTCCGGGTGTCGTTAGCGCTGGCTTTATTTCCAAGCCCCAGCCAATCAGCAATCGGGCGGTGGGGCTGGGTTTTCCACACCGTGCGGGGCGATATCGACCTGGGATTTCTCGGATCCCGTCCCCGGGGTGGGGCTGGGTTTTCCACACCGTGCGTGGCGATATCGACCTGGGATATCTGGGTTTTCGTCCCCGGGCTGTTGGAGTTGTAGAGATACGGAGATATTTTCCATACACGTACAACTACAACCCGGGAATAAAAACGAGTTCGCGCGGGCGATGGGACCCTATCGTCTTCGGGTGGCGCGGATTAAAATTTTGGAGCCCCAGCCAATCAGCGATCGGCCGGTGGGGTTAGGGTTTCCACACCATGCGGGGCGGTGTTGAACCGGGGTAACTCGGTTTTTGGCCCCGTGTAGTTGGAGTTGTAGATGTATGGAGGGATTTCTGATCCAGGAATGGGCCCCTATCGTCCCCGGGTGGCGCTGACTTTATTTCCGAGCTCCAGCCAATCGACGATTGGCCGGTGGGGCTGGGGTTTCTACACCGTGCGGGACGGTATCGACAAAGGAGGTCATTGTTTTCGTCCCCGGGTGGTTGCAGTCGTAGAAATACGGAAGGATTTCCGAACCGGGGACGAGGTTTTTTCCCGAGGGGCAACTCCAGCCGCACGCGCCGCGGCTCGTCGTTGGCCAAGGGAAAGCGGAGAGGGGGCCCTTGACCAATGGGCTTCGGATTCGGAAAACGCTTGGATGAAAGCTATCAGTAATTTTTCTACCATATTTTTCGTAGTACTCCCGACGGTATGCATTCGTGAGCTGTTTCTCGGCTTCATCCTTTTATTTGTACAGAACCACAGTTAGTTGTCACTATGTGGTCGTTGGTTGGTGGATGGAGTGTGGTACATTCCAGGGTCTAATTACGCCAGGCATTATTTTTCGGGGGCTGTGGCCAAAATCAGGTATGCCTGATCCATTTGGGTCAAAACCAGGTGCATACTAAAACCAAGTAAAAAACGCGAGCCATGAGCGGTGTTTGGTACGTGAAAATCCATTTAACTTTTGTTTTTGCCTACCAGGTATACAATAAGCGGGTGGCCCCCAAAATCTGTTTTTTGTTTTCTCTAGGGTATAGGTAACACGGGCTCCACTTGGACCTGCAGAGAGTCACCAGGCTTGGTTTTGTTTCCCCACGGCGGGAGCGCCAAGAGTAGTTATTCTGGCGCCGCCCCCCTGTTGACAGCTTTGAAGCTTCTCGACTATCCTCGCGGAACCGCGTGCTCGGCACGAAGTTATCTTGCCGTACCAAACCTGAGACCACCTCGACGCGGGATGGGGCAGACGAACGGCCGTGTGTGTCCACGGTTCAGTAATATGACTCAGGAAACAACATAATACACACATCATAACAACTGAAGCACATCACCCTGGAGAAAATGGGGAAATCAGCGTACGTACGTATGCCTAAATACGTACCTGGTACGTACGTGCGAATACATAGTTTATACACAAGAATTGCGACCAAGGGACCGCAGACGCATACGCAGAGAAATCACTGTGTACTTATGGCCTCCCTGATTGGTTCAAAGTTGAGCAAAATGAATTGAAAGCGAGACAGAGTAGACAAAATCAGGTGTACCATGCCTTTTCTAGTCAAAATCAGGTACGATGTCAGTCTGGCCAATAGAAGGGGTCCTGGCGTGTGACTTTGTACTTGATTTTAGTCTTGACTAATATTGGCCCTAAAGTGGCCAGGTATTCCTGACCTTTATGTTTCATGAGGCATTCTTCAACTCCAGAGAATCTTGGAGCCTGTCATGTATCCACGGACTACTGTAGATGGTGCGAACAACGAAGCCTGTCCAGGGGTCATGTCATGGGACATCCCATGAGTCATCCCGAGGTACATCCCAAGGGATGTTCCATGGAGTGAGCTATGGGACCCGTGTGGGATCACATTCTACCTGGTGCGAACTACAAGTAGTTTAATAGTATACTGGTATTCGGGTACGTAGTAGTGGTATCGCACGCAGCCGTCGTTCTAGTCTGCTCTCCGCGGTGCGTTGTCAGTCGGGTGTCAGTCGGGTGTTGCACAAAATGATTTTCGAAGTCCAATAAAAAAACGCGAATATTATTGGAACCGGGGTTTGGCAGAGATCAGCCCAACAGAGGGCCTTTTGAGACACTCTTTACGGTCACCGTGCTTCCCGCTGAAGCCCCCAAATGGCACAGGACGCTCAGAGGAACTGAACCACATCATGATAGAGCCTGTTCTATGGCTGGTTGGCGTGTTGCTATCCTAGGCTTGGGTAAATTCGGTTCATCGCAGCTTCAAGCAAACGGCAGCTTAGGTCGAGGCAATTGCGTCGCCCGATTAGGCCCTTTTCACGGCCGAGTTCCAACTCGAAGACCTTGACGAAATTGACCAGATCTTCGTCTGTGTGCTCACATACAGCCAATCATGTCATTCCCGCCTTGCGAAACTAGGAATCGAACCTCCAGCTGCCTCGGTCGACTTGAGAATGGTGCCTAAAAAATCACCAAACAGATGCACAAAATGGCAATCCTGCTCTCGCTTGTGCCGACAGTCGAAACACGCTAAATAACTCCGTTTTCTGTCCCGATGCATATGCAGACACGTGGTACGTGCTGGCCGTACTAATAAAGCAGCTACTGTATCCTTGAAAAGAGCAGCGGCATAGCGACGGAGCGTGTTCTACGCTTCTGCTGCCAGGCTTAGACCTACCCAAATATCATATTTAAAAAAAAACGCTACTAAAAAATACCAAGGAAACTGGTACGTACGAGTATGGTACGAGCATATTTTTCTACAGCAGCCAAATTTTTGCTTGGCTCCAGTGCAAGAAAATCAAATTAAAAAACCTGGAACAATATTATTTGCCCATTTTCAAACTTCAGCAACGAGGTCCGACTGGAAGCAGGGCACGGAAACTGCTGCCGCTTTGCCAACGTCACTGGAGTGCACCAGGAGCTCATATCTGCCTTGCCAACTATTGGATCAATGGAAAGTTTTGATCAAATGTTACTTACTATGATCCGCATCGAAAGTGAAGGCAAGTTCGTCTTGTACACAGCCGTTTTTCGCAATTGAGTGTTTCCGATGAGATTTCGATACACTTTCAGTTTGGTTCGTGGGCCTTGGCAGAGTGTGCAGTAGAACGAGTACGAGGTACCTTAGTTTACTCACACTTTCGCGCTTTCCGCTGATCAATTTTTATCCAAGAAAAAGTCCCTTCGAACATGTACTCGGGCAGACTTGAACCCACGAAATTGATCTTAGTACACACGAGGACCACCTACTAAGCCACCGGTGACGTTGTGGCTGTGTGCGCACATTTTCCGCTCGCGTAGATATAAAGGAGTACGAGAAAATATGTCGGTTCCCTGCTACGAGTATGTTGAAATGTGCGTATAATTTTTCACGTGATGATGGTGTTTCTTGTTCAAATATCACTTGCTATGATTCGCATCGAAAGTGCGAACACGATCTTCTTGTACACAGCATTTTTTGTAACTGCGCGCTTCCGACGAGATTTGGATATGTTTTGCATATTCATTCGTTGGCCTTGGCAGAGTGTGGACTAAAACGAGTACCAGATACCAACTATTAATATGAATAGCATTGTGCACTATTAGCGTGCAGTAAAACGAGTATCAATCAGCACTGTACACTATTTCCATTCTTCTCGTAGAAATCAGAAAACGAGAATATGTTTCAGAGTACTAGGGTCCTTATCGGAGAGCTTTTTTTCCATTATGTTCACATTTTTTTCGCGCAATTTTTCAATCTTCCATATTTTCCTGTTTTTTTCCAAATATCTTTTCTTCTGGAGAATTTCACGAATAGTGTCAGAGCGCCTCCGTATATTAATACATATCTCCAATTATTTCCAAACTTTGGAAATGATGGAAAACACGCTCTCCGATAAGAATGAGCCTCAATACGAGTATGTGTACGTATGTTTTTTTTTGTACTTTTTCATACTTCATACTTTTCTCTTCGTACGAGCACTTTTTAAAAATATTGCCCAACATTTTCGGGTTTGCACCCACCAGTATATGCCAGCGTAGCCCCAACCTGTGATTCCCGAGACTGATTTGGAGCGGTAGCGATCCACCAATATACCAGCGCAGTCTCACCAACCTATGATTCCCGAGACTGATTTGGAGCGGTAGCGATCCACCAATATACCAGCGCAGCCCCACCAACCTATGATTCCCGAGACTGATTTGCAGCGGTAGCGGCCCACCAATGTACCAGCGTTGGGTGTGCGCCCTCTGTGCTGCGTGCTATTTCCCGTGTTATGTGTGCCTGCTGTGTGCCCAGTGTTTTCCCGGTGTGCTGTGTGTTCAGTGTGCTTGCTGTGTGTGCCGTACGCTCTGGGTATTTGGTGTGTGCTGGGTGTGTTTGCTGTGCGCTGTGCTTTGGGGGTATTTGGGTCACTGAAAAAATAATACAAAAAAAAATATCAGGTGAAAAAGGGGCAGTGGGCACTCCATGGGCACCGATGGGCACATGCCCATTTGCCCATTTTTGTGTAGTATGATACTTACAATTTCTGCAGCGATTGTTTTTTATGAACGCTGAGTAGTAGTAAAATTTGAAATGCCTATCACACACTGGATATCGTCGTATGATTCAGGGCCCAAAAGAACTCTCAACGGCCACACTTCGTGGATGCTTGCCTGTGGCCTGACCTCGTGTCCTTCGCTGGGCCAAATTGGCCCAGGTGTGTGCATACCTGTGTTCAGACTTGTGCCTGCGTGTATTATGTTGTTTTGCTGTGCAACGACACGCGTTTGCTCGAAGCAAAACATGACTAACTCTCGAAGCAGCGTACGAAGCATGCTGGGCTTTGCTGTATGCGCGTCGGGGCTGGTTACAACGTCGTACAGCAGTAGCAGTTGCAACACTCCACTCTTCTGCTGTATGTTTGTCAGTGTGTTGTACGCGTGGAAATATTGTCAAACAGGGTCCATCATCGCCCTCTTTTGGTCAGTAGTCGTAGGTACAGCAGTAGTAACGGTAGTGGTAGTAGTGGTGGTACACTAATAATACTGTAGTAATGCCGGCGTCCCCGGTGGCTTAGTAGGTGGTCCGCGTGCCTATCAAGATCAATTTCGTGGGTTCAAGTCTCACCGAGTGCATGCTCGTGGCTTTTTCTTGCAAAAAAGACATTGATTAGCGGAAAGCGCGAGAGCATGAGTTATGGCTACATTCGATGAAAATCGACGAGCAGTGGGGAGTGAACCCTATGCGCGACAAAAAATAAAAGGCACGTACCGGGGGGGAGAAGGGTGGACACCTGCGACCACGGCTTGTCGGGAAGCTCGTTGAGGGTAAAACCTCCCACGAGTAAGGCTGGAAAGTAAGAATGATGTTGAAAAAAAATAAAATGCCTATTGGTACTACAGTAGTCACAGTGAAAAATACGACGGTAGGTACGCGTATAGTCGCAGTAAACAAGAGTAGTGGTAGCATTCCTAACAGTTCGTACTATTCTCCGCGAGTATTACACACGAACACCTTTCGTACACACGAACACCTTTCGTATGTACAGCAGTATGCGTAAAGTATTAGCAGGTCGTAGTATTGTAGTGCTAAAATACACTACGATCAATATGATAATGCCCCCCCCCCCCCCCCCGCGCAGAAAAGCTGCTGCACTGCAATGCATTGTAGCCACACGAATTAAAGTGTGATAAAAACTGGACACGGTGGCCAAGCCGGGAGACGTTGAAACGAAACCAGGCCCACGGGCTACCCTGTGCATGTCTGCTTTTGTGCAACCGGTGTTCGTTGGAACCCGTGCTCTGCAGGTCTCGCACTGTGATGAAAATAAGGCACAGCCGCAATGTATCTTCCGGCACACGGTCAAACGAGCACTCTGACAGACACACACACAACAGCAGTCAATAACTAAATAGTGAAAGCCTCACGCACCCCGCTATGAACAAGCGTTTAAGCCGAAGGCTATATACGGCCTCGGTAGCTGCTCTCCCTCGGCGATATCTCGTCACAGCAGTTTATTAGTGTTACGAGGTGGTCGTTCGCCGTCCGACAGAACGCAGATCCTAATCAATGGAACAAACAGTGCCTCTATTCTCACACGGGATTGTACTTCCTGCAACATGCAACGCCCGTACACACAGGAACACATTCTGCACAACAGTAGTAAGTATAGTCGTAGCAGGGTTAGAGCTAGGTGTACAATGCCGTACATTAATCATCACAAGAAAGCAGCACGGCGTAAGAGTGAACGCCAAACAACCAGAGCAACGAATATATAAAAACACGCCAAATAGACAAAAGCACCTACCAGGGTACCAGGTATCATCCAACCAGCAACAACACCCGCAAGAAATACCCGCAAGGACGAATCAAAACTGAAATAACATGTCGCGTCCCTTCCTATACATAACATACCCACAAACACGCTGTTCAAAACGCAACACAACAAGCTCAATGGGCATATACGTAGGAGTACCGGAATGCGTTTAATTTCATATGTGCAGCACTCTAGCAGCCAATACCCAACCGACAATGCCTGCAAAGTTCAGATGGAACTAAAACCCTTTACACTACCCAGTGCCTCCCCGCTTACTACCCCCAAGACCATCCATTGCGTGGGCTTGGGTAGGCTGGATTGCAGAACCTCCGCTCCCGCCACCACCCCCGCCCCTGCCCCCGCCGCGCTTCTCCCCACACCACCCTCAGCAAGGGTTTCGACTGACTGGAAACGCCACTCTCAGCGCCACCCCTGCTCCCACCCCGTACCCGGTTCTGCCCCCGCTCCCGCCCCCGTCTTCTCAGTCACAACTGCCGTGCACGCCGCCACTTCTCCATAGCCCTTGCACCAGAACGGAGCGTTCCGTCCATGACAAGAAAAAAAACCCCGAAGCCTGCGGCAGGAACCCCAAGAGCATGAAGCCCTTGTCCTGTTCATCGATCGTAAACGAAAATGTAATGAGAAGGAAGGAACAATGACAGTAAATGGACTAGATAGAGGTTAAGCAGAAGTAGTACAGAAGGGAGTTAGACTACTGTACGTGCCCCTTGGTTTCCATTTTGTTTTGGTGTCCCTTGGTTTTCTTCTGTCGGGGAATATTATGTTTCTCAGCGTTTGACGTTGAAGCTCCTGCCGCGCATTGTCGGATGGCGAACGCAATCACAATAGCTAGAAACAAGTCCGCATGACGCGCCTATGCAAATTGCCGACGTCAACAATCCACTGCGGAGACCAGCTGCAAGTCCAAAAACAATACCCCAACAGCGGCAACAAGATGAGAGCATAGCCAAACACCCGGCATGCAATGAAAACAATGTAAGAAAGCATCCACAGCGCTGCTGTTCAACGGGCACCTTACGTACTTCTCACATCTTCGTCCGCCTTGTAGAGGGTATCACGGCTACATGGAAGCTGTAGAGATCAGAGCCTCACGGCTGAACTTCCACGCTGGCTACGTAGTACTTGCCGCCAACTCGGCTGTTGCGTTTAACAGTCCGCTGACCCTCCAAGAACAGAATTTACCTTGTCAAACCCCTGGGCTCTTGACCCTGCTTAACGCGACGTTGCAATAACAGGGTGTGTTTATTTGATAAAAGAGCGCAGTTATCGGAGGGGAGGCGGGAGGGGACGAAAGGGGAAGGACAAAAAGAATAGCCCTCTTTGTTAACCTCCACAACGACAAACAAAAGTTGGAACATGAAACAAAAGCCTCTAAACCAAATTCGACCAAGGGAACACCTTGCAGGCATTACCTTAAAAAATGGGGCGAACACGTTGCGTAGAGTTTAACCCGGGAGTCACCCTCCGTAGCCCTTCCTCGGTCCATGAGCCCCTCCGATGCATCGTTCCGCTTGAAGCAGCGGAAGGAAAGCTTGGCCCCAGACCACCTCGCGACTCTACGAAATTGAGTAAATAGATACAACAAAATCGTATCGTATGACGTGTTACGTAGGGGTTTCTCCATGCTGCCAACAACAACGCTTACGGGACGCATGATGAACACGACGATTACACGCGATCGGAGAACCGCCTCCGGTTGCGCGTAGGGAAACTTCCATAGCACCTCACAGAACCACATCGTCGTCACTTATGTCAGACCTCTGGCGTCGAGGCTCAATGCCTTAGAGTATGTGCACACACCACCGATACTTGGTATGTCTTCAAAAGGAAGGTTTCTTTCTTACCGGACTCTGAACAACCGGTGCATTTCTTACACGGTAGTTCCTTATGTTATGGGCTCTCATCAACCGCTGCATGTTTTTTAGGACTTTTTCTTGCCTCGCTGCGCTCTCAAAAGCTATTTTCTCGGCTATTTTTTTCATGCTCTAAGAGTGCTCCTTGTTCCGTGTGGATGTCGATCGCTGGGGCTTCATCTATGTCTACTTCCCTCTCTTGTTGGTCAGGTTGGGCTTGATTTCTTACACCGAGTTTCTTGCTTTTCCGTGAAGCACTGAGCCACGATTCATTAAGTATATTTCTCAAGGGCGGACCAAAATACGAAGTTGTTTCGTAGTAATCGCAGTAGGAAACTTAGCAGAGAGGGCTCGAGGAACGTCACATTCAAGCGCTCCGCATTACAAGCAGAGTAGAGCAGGGCCAGCAGTAGTCCACGACTAGCCCTAGGCGCGCTTGCTGCTCTTGGTCTAGTACATACTACTCTAGATTAAGCGTAGCAGGTAGAAGTACTGCAGCCTCTACTCTCCCTGTGCACTGTACAACAGCGTTCTGTAACTCATGAAGAGGATACCGGGTATCTGTACCTGGTATGCAACGAAGGCTAAGTGAACCTGCGTGAGGCTCAATGCAAAAATGGAGCCCAACACTGGTAAGGTCTAAACCTCAGTGCAAAGTTGTACTCGTAGTCCCAGCCTGGCCAGGTGGACTTGTTTCACCTACCTGGACGCGCTCCAGGCAGACCACAGCTCTCCAAAGAACACCACTTTCTGGTGTGTCAAGCGAAGACGGCCATCCCCGACCCACTCAGCTGTCCCATATCAGTTCCATGTCTCTCCCAATTCGTCACTGAGGGAGCAATTTTCTCGGGCTGCATCTCTACAATCGAGTTGGGATACATCTGAGTTTCCACAACGACCTGCCGGCCAAGGTTTAACGGACGAGGTCCAAGGATTGCGTGCTGTGCGTGTGCGAGCCCTCTCCTCAGGTACTTACACGCCGCGTGACCCCTTTCGACTTCGGCTTTGTTTATTGCAAACCCGTCGTGCGCAACCAGCCGGGGAGGTGTGGGTCCTGCTGCGCATCACAGTGTCACGCTGTCCCGCACCTGCTCTGCCTTCATCCACACAGAAACCCCCTCTACGGATCCGATGCGTATACAGTGGGGATCGACTGTCTGCCTTCATGTGCTGCAACGCCGACGGCACGGCGAAGGTGGACATGGCCATCATCGGGAAAGCAAAGGAGCCTCGATGCTTCAAGGGCGCGCCTTCACCTCTGAAGTACTTCTCGCAGGCCAACGCGTGGTCTGACTCCGCGACGTTCCTCAAGTGGTGGCTTGAAGTCTTCCTCCCGTTCGTTCGGCGCTTCACTCACGAACCTGTGCTGCTGCTGATGGACGGCTGTTCGTCTCACGGTGATCTCGTGGATGATCGGGGGCAAGTTACCATTAAGTGCTTCCCTCCGCTGTGCACCGCCGTACACCAGCCCATGGATCTGGGGGTCATCGCGAAGACGAAGGTCAACTACAGGAAGGAGCTGCTCGATGTGAAGGCATCGACCATGTTGGTGGCTGGCACACTTCGCGCCCAGGCCAAAGCCCGCAAGATGAAGGCCGGGACAATGGGGCTAGCGCAAGGGCACCAACCTCATGTGCGGGACGCCGCTGAACTTCTCCAGAAAGCATGGGCCAGCGTCACCCCCCAGGACATCGCCAGGTGAGGTTTTAACATGTGTCATCGCTGTTTGAAATGTTCAGCTCGCGCAAGTGCACCTGTCTTTGGTGGTGCGTTACGTAGGTACGGTTGTGCGGATAGGTTTTCTTTTTTTCTCGGCTGAGTATTCCAGCATCCGGACAGTTCTGTCTCGTATCCCTGTGAGTCAATTGTTCTTCACTTGGTTTTCCAACATCGCTTGTCCACCGACAAACGGATGCATCGCACTTTCTGCACTGCCTTGCACCAGGTGCTTCGTCAAAGCCGAGATGCTTCCAAAGGAGATGGAGGCTGAGCTCACCAAGCAACACGGAAAGGCCCGGTTCGCCATCGCTGAGCCTGACTTGAAGGCTCTCACGGAGACTGTCACCACGTTGAGCACGAGCGTGAACGACGCGCAGCAGCAGGGATCCCTCGTCGTAGATGACGAGATCGCCGAACTTTTGGCAGAACTCGACATCGAACCCGGCAAGCCGCTCGGGGGGGAAGCGGTGAGCGCGATTCAGGGGTGGGCTACCATCGAGGACGACGATGAGGTGGTGGAGGCTCTTCGACTGGACGCGGTGGACGAAATGGCGGCACTGCTAGCTGGAACGCACGTATCTTCCGGCTGCGAGGAGGAAGACGAAGCGGAGGACGGCGGTGGCGATCAGAACACGGGGCGCGAGCGCCGTGCTCCACCAGCTTATGATGAGCTGTCGCCTCACTTCGGCGTCCTGGAAGCGGCAGCAGAGGAGAGTGACAACGGAGACGCGGCGTTCTACCTTACGAAAGCAAAGATGGCGATGATCGCAGCGCATTCCGCTAAGCGGGTGCGCCAGGCAGACATGAGAGAGTTTGTCGAGACGTAGTGAGAGCGGGGGTACATGGCTGCTTGTTTTTCTTGCAGTGAGCTGCCTGTTGTGTGCTTTTTTTTTTTTTTTCCCCTGCAACATCGAGGGGGTGCGCCAGGCAGACATGAAGGATTTTGTTGCGATGTAGGGAGGGCGAGGGGCACATGTTTTTTTTCTTGCGGTGCGCTTCCTGTCGTGCTTGTGTTTTTTTCTTGCAACATCGAATCGGGCGCGCCAGGCAGGCATGAGAGAGTTTTGTCACCACGTAATGATGCTCGGTTTTTTACAGTGCGCTTCCTGTCGTGCTTGTTTTTTTTATTCTTTTTTTTTTCTACTGTATCTTGCAACATCGAAGGAAGCCAACGAGGACTAAGATATATTAATAGCTTCGTCCACTATTCAACATCATCTTGATCCATTTCGTACTATGTTAGCCCCGCAAAGCGTGAACGCCACACCATAAAGCCAAGGAGTGCCTGAATAGTGCAGGACCGGCACTATTCAGGGATATTCAAAGCCTCAATAGTGCCGAACCTGCACTACTGAGGCACTATTCAGAGTAGTGCAGGTGCCCGCTATAGTGCAGGTAAAATCTCTGGACACACCCCTGCACTATATAGGGCCCCCCACTGTACGACACAATTCCTTCTCGTTTACGTCCCTTTTCTTGTATCCCGGGGCGGATTATACAGTACCCCTCGCACGTCCCCTTTACAACGTTTGTGGAAGCCCCGACCTGTCTGTGCTGCGCGCTATTTCCGTGTTATGTGTGCCTGCTTTGTGCCCAGTGTTTTCCCGGTGTGCTGTGTGTTCTGTGTGTTTGCTGTGTGTGCCGTACGCTCTGGGCATTTGGTGTGTGCTGTGTGTGTCTGCCCCACGGATGCGTATACAATTCCGTCTCGCTCTCGTCCCTTGTCTTGTACCCCGGGGCTTATTATACAGTGCCCCTCGCACTTTCACTTTACAACGTTTTTGGAAACCCCGAGCGGTGGAATTGAAGCGACCATCATCATACCTGGTAGATGAGAAGGCATTGGGCGGACGATTTTTACAATTTAAGACACCGTTACCAGAGAGCGCTTCCGAGAAAGACGAAACTCAACCACGATTTGTTCCACCAATTCATATTTTCACGCAAAACAATAGGAGCGAAGCAACATGGCTCAGGCACAACCGAGAGACATCGTGGAGTTTGGTGTTGGCTAGACTCTTGCGGAAAAGACCGACACACAATAGTACACGGGCAACACTGCGCGGCGGTAGGGACGGAGATTTTGTCCGCGTGCTCCACGGGAACAGGGACGTTTGAAAAAGATACGCACACGACTCCATGAGATCAAACCATGTAGCAAAATTAGCGGTGGCGTAAAAGCGAGATTTAGGCACAGAAACAGGCTGGTGCGACAAGTTGAGGGTAGGTAACCCGGTCAGGAGTTATTTGATGACGCAATACATTGCGTTTACAAGATCAGAGCAAAAGCGAGCGGGGGTGTTAGTGAAACAAGCACCAGCACTACTACGCAGCCACCTACAGTCAATAGTGAGGCCAATGCAGCAGGAACCAAGGACCACGACGGACCAGGTCAAGAAAATGATACTGGTAAGGAACATTGCACTGTTCATGGTAGCGTTCAGTTTGATTCAGCGACCTACTCGTACTGCTGTACGCAGTCTTTCGTCGTACAGCCGTGTGGCTTCCTGCCACCACCGCTGCTCGCGTTCGCTTGTGCTCTCCCCTCACGAAGCCACCAGCCGGCTGTCTTTGGACTGTCCGACATTATGGCGACGCTTGACTACGACATGTACCTCAACGACAACCTCTATCAGCACTGCATGCCTGGCATCGATCATCTATCTGGGCGTCCCGGTACACCCGGCCACCTGGCAAGGGCAACCGCAGGACGTCCAGAATATGTGTTCAGCGCCCTCCACTACTGCCATACTTGCTGATAGCGCAGGGAAGGTTGAGTGCCAAGGAGATGGGAACTGCGGCTTCTACTCGACCCTCAACGGGATGAACCTCAACGCCAACAAGGTACGATAGTTGCGGATTCTATACTGCTGTACTTTTGACATGATAACTTAAAATATTCGAACCCTTCAACGGTATTTGCATTTATCGACCTGGTGCGTTTTACATCGCAACCAAACCACGAGTGCTGCAGGTACGAATACTTCTCCAACAACCTCTATTAATAGTACAGATAAGCAACCTGTAGTACAGATGAAATCGCAAGTACGAGATACAAGTACTCGTGTAACCAAAATGAGGGTCTCTACGTATCTACGAGTAGACATAGGGCAAGGACGTGGTACAGGTAAACGTATAGTCGCGATTTTAACCCTTCGTACGCGGTTCCTCTCAAACTTCGAAGCACGAGTTGCGGGTACTCGTGCACGTGCGGCACTAATCCGTGCGTTCTTGCAGGTAGCTTGCGAGTACTCGTAGAATATTTTGAGTCTAGCACAATTCTTCGGCTTGCGACTTCTGCTGCTGTACCGCTGCACATATTGACTGCGCCTTATATTGTCTTACACCATCCAGGTAACACAGCAGGGGTGGTATACTAACCATTGCTGTTGATGCTCCAACATGCTGCACCTGCAGGCTACCCAATTCACGTACACTCCCCCGGATGTTCGACGGCTTATGGACAGCATCGCCAACGCCATCGTCAATCACGTCACTGTAGACCCTGTCAAGACCGTTGCCCACCTCGGCGCGATGTCCAACCAGCCTGAATGTCGCCTTCTTCGTGTTTTGGAGGGGGCAAGGGCTCGTACTATAGGGTTCGATTTTTCAGATGGATACAACACCAGGAAACCCTCGTCGATGTTGGACGTGCAGCTTCATCGTGCCTTCGAGGACTACCTGGTTGCCTTGGGAGCCTCTTCCGAGGAAACCAGGACGGTGCACGCGCAGGCGGTTGTTAATCTAAACGGCGCCAAGCTCAAACGGGACAAGGGCCGTCGAAAGATAATCATGGAGTACGCCGACCTACCGGAAGTACTGATGCTGCCACGAGGTCTCAAGGTAAGAATACGTACAACAGGGACACGACACTGCAGATGCGACCTCTATCTACATACTCTGTAATGCTGCTGGTATTCACTATCGTCCACCTTCGTTCACATTCCCTCTATCAGGTCCTCATGACCAAGAAAGTGGACCAAGGACGAGGCATCGTGAACGCTACGTGCGGGATTCTCCGGGGCTTGGAAGACACCGACGCATCCTTGGATGCGCAAACAGACGAAAAATAATTCACGTGCAAACGACTTGCGTGGGTTATCATTGAACCTACCGCTGGAAAGGAAAAAGGGACCATAGCAAGGGTTCAAACGTTCAAGGGCAAAACGTGCGGGTGCCTTCATGTCGTGGTCACCCCGTAAGTGGGGCTTATACAGTAACTCAATGGCCGATTGTGGTAGCAGCATGCATGCCCGTGCACAGAGTTCAGGGCGTAGGGTTCGAACGAGTAGCCCTGTGGATACTTCTTAGAGGGCTCTTCGCGCAGGGACAAGGGTGCGCACCGCTGTGTCGAGATCGCAGAGTCTAAAGGTGCTGTTCCCAGTGCTCCCAGATACGGTCGTGCAGAATAGAGAGGAAGCGCAAACATTCCTCAAGGACGCGTTCCAGCCACCGCTAGATGCCATCAAGGCTCTGGACGACATGCGGGCCATAATCCCGGCGACCGTCGAAGTAGACACGGGCGGGAGAATTGTAAAGTATTCCACGTTGTGGAATTCCAGTAAGCCCTACTTGAGTCCTGCACTCTGGACTAGAGTACGGACAATAATTGCACAACCACAGGGCACGTACGCGCTTAACAAATCAAATAACTTTGGGTCGTCAAAATATCCGAGAACGGACTAATGTCGAGATTTCCCACGTTCACGTCATTATCAAAAACAGCGTTCTCGCTGTGCCATCGTCGAAACACTGTGACTTCGCTCCCACAAACACACGACTCCCGAAAACCATCTTCTCGCCAAAGCGAGCAACACAAACGCTGTGACTTCGCTCCCACCAACCTGAGAGTGATAGCCTCCTACCCTGCGCCACCAAAAAGAGAAAAAGGCTGGCGGTGGCGCGCACGCGACAACGCAAGCCTTCGCTCTCGTCTTCGCTCGTCGCCGTTCGCCGGGGGGGTGTTGTGTGATGCGGTGCGTTATCCCAGGTTATTCCGATTTTTTTTGTTTGACACCACGCGCGCGTCGCAGGTCCGTGATGTGCTGCTATAGGCTAGTTGCTTTATCGGAAGCTGCGGTCTGTCATCTGTCATCACCACCTCTCTCTCTGCTGCTGTGATGCTCTGCATGTGTGCGCGCGCCGCGAAAAATACTACCAGGTACCAGGTAATATGGTCACGATGCCTGATTTTGGACTTGAAGGCGCCAGTCCGATCCTCGTAGATCATGTCTATTTTTTTCCCTTTTTTTTTCTCTTGTATCATGCACGTAACTCAGACACCACAGACAACAAATGACACACGAGCAGTGCAGGGCGCGTGCCACAACCAGCTGACTATAACGCCATACCAGTACATGCCAGCCGCCCACCAGCAGAGCAGGAAGCAACATCGCGCGTGTGCGGTAGTTTGTCCGCACTGTATTGCTGTGGCTTCTTATCTGTACATGGTTGCTTTTTGATCGGACCCTGCGATCTGTAGAGCTGGGAGGTGGTATCTGCCGTTGTGTGATACATGAGTGAGACTGGATGAGGTACCTTGAGGAGGACCTCAAGGAGTTCGGCATCAAGCTCGAAGGGTGGCGCGAGGCAGCACAGAAAGCCGGCAGATGGTTCCGACGGGTCGAGAAAGGCGCGGAGGCCTTCATGCGGAAATGGCATACAGATGAGAAGGAGGCATCGGCAGAACGGCATAGAATAGCTGCAACCACGACCACAGACGTTGACGCCAACGCGAGTGCGCAGAATGGCAGGGAAGAGGGGGGGGGCGAAAGGGGGAATGGGGGGGGGAGGGGGGGGAGGCGGTCTGCCCAACAGACTGAAGTCTGGTTATGGCCATCATCGTCATGATGCACTCCCTTCTTTGGGACCCAAGTAACTAGCATGGTGCCACCTGGGCAACTTTGCGTGTCTGTATTCTCCAGTGCCTGCCTTTCGTATTTTCTTTCCCCCCCGCCCGTGATTATCGCTTTTTTTGTCCCTTCTTTTTTTCATTTTTCTTTCATTCCCGTTGGTACCTCTTTGTGTCTTTGTTAGTATGGTCCGTTTTGCCTTTTTTTGCGTTTTGCTATCTGCTTCTGTTTTTGTTTTGTTTTGTTTTTTTGCTTCGCTTCATCTTCTTTTTTAGGTTTTTGTCTGCTATTAATAGTCTCCTTTTTGCTTCCCTGGTGTCCGCAGTGGTGGAGTGCGTATGCTTGTTTTTTGTTTTTGCCTCTGTTTTACTTGAGGTATTTCTTCCACTCCAGAGTTCTTGGAGCCTGTCCTGCGACCACGGACTGCATTGTAGTGTGAGTTAATGTGAGAACAACAACAACAACAACAACAACAACAACAACAACAACAACAACAACAACAACATGCATGCTGCCGCAGGTACAATTTTTCGTATGTAGCCGAGCGTAGTCGAGAGTTCCAGCCCCTTCTTCGGTGCATCCCTTTGTATTTCTGTCAATATGATCCCACTGCTGTGTTCCGTGTGCCACGCTTGTGTGTGCCGCGGGTCACGCGTGGAGTGCTTTCAAACCTTTTTTTGTTGGCAGTCCTCAGTTTTGTGCGCGAGAGGTTCTACGTCGTGAGCGCCATAACAAAGACATGCATGTACTGACCAATACGATACAATATTTGGCGGAAGCATTAGCAAAAATTATACAAGCCATTCAGTCAATAGTAACAGTTCCACGCTATGTCCATGTATGTGTTGTATCCTAAAATGCAGGTGCAGTTCTAAAAAACGCTCTTCTGTTGTACACGCTTATATGTACAACAGCAGTGATATGCATTGCCAGATGTTTCATATCGTTATTCTTGCATCATACCAGGTATGCGTATGATACGATATCGCATGCTGTATCGTTTTCAATGCGTTCTTGCGCCACTCCCCTACTAATAGGCGCATCCCAGAGAGGAACCTTGTATTTGCAGCTGGGAGAGTTGCTTTCAAGAGAACGTCCGGTTTTGAGCCGACGGTTCGCGATATAGTTGGAATTATACCAGGTAGTTATCATCGGGTCCCACGTTCCCTATGTGCTTTTTGAAATAGTTGTAGTTTCAATTGTTCAAAGTTCCGTTTTTGCAATACGTACCTGGTACTCATCGTTTAACACGTAAGCTGGTACCTGGTATGTTTTACATAGTCGCAACAATCAACTCTTGAAGAAACGAGAGCTTGCGTATGGCCATGCATGATGCGTAGCACTTGCTTTCCACACCTACCTGTTAAGAGTGGTGCAAGTTGGAAAGCTTGCGGCGCTCGTTCTGTAGGGAGCGAGCGACGAGGGGATGGAGGCAGGGAGCAAGAAGAACTTTGTGCTCGTTCTGATGTAACACAGCGTGGAGGGAGGGAAAGGCGGGTGGGGGCACGTAAGGAAGGAATGGACGCGCATTGCAGTGCCGAAGGATACAAGGCACAAGGTGTACCACGCCTTGTGCTTGTTGGCGTGTGAGGCGGTGCCCTCGCACGAGTGTATCATGGCCAAGCGCCTGCGCTCTTGGTATCGACGCGTGCACTTCGACGCGCTCTCTGTATGCGTGCCCTAGCACGGATGGAGCATGGCCAAGCATCTGCGTGCTTTGTATGGACGCGCGCGCTTGCCATCCACGCCACTGACCGCTGAGAGAAGGACTCGCAGGGAGCTCGTCGTGACGACAGGTTGCAGCGAGTTTTATATGTCCCAGGATAATAGGGCACTTTCTTAAATGAAGGGCGAGGAAAATGATAAATACATGTTTTAGTTGTGCAGCCCCCGAATTTATCGATTTTCATGTTTTTTTTTTCTGGATTTTCATGTGGAAGACATATTTTTCTGGATGACTGAGTTTGTTACGGGACGCTTTCTGTTCAATTCTATCGAACAAACCCATATGTTCGGTAGAGAGTGACCAGAGGGGGGGTCAAGCAGAGGTGGGGCCAGACAGACAGGTTGTGATATTTGGTCGTAGATCCCAGAATAAATTCCGTGAAATATCCAATCATATGCCGGATACCATGATATACACATAATATGGATATGACACTCGTATGATATTTTCAAGATCAGGATGTATCAAGATTTTTGGGGAGCAATGTATCCATATCGTGTACCCCCCGGTTTTCAACAGAAAGGGGATATAAATCCCAAAACAAATCTATGAAATATATGGAAACAACGTAGTGAGCGCCCAACTATTGGAGGTGTCTCTGTTAGGAGTAGGAACGGTGCTCCGTCTTGAACGGGAAGCGTGGTCAATGGTCAAAGGCTGAGACATGCAATAAAGTAGTACGCCCCCCCCCCCTGTGCGATCTCCCTCCGCGTATTCTCAATCCCGCCGGTTTGGAAGGATCGAAAAGGTCGGTTTCCGATCCGCTAAATTCGACGGGGTGTGTCTGGATGTCTTCCCTGCCGTCAGTCAGATCGAGTTTGTAGTTTTCGCAGGCTTTTGAGCTTGTTCTAGAGGCGTTTGATACGAGCGTTGAAAAATGCTTCTTGTCCTGCTTGCGGGTTCCAGGTGCTGTGCTGTGAGCAGTAGCAGCAGTAGGGCAGTCAACCCAGCAATGGAGTTTAGGCTGCTGCTATGTGGCGGGACCGTGTGTTTAAAAAGGTGGGAAGAGCTCCATAAACGTTTGGAACAGTTGTGATTGAAAATACTGTTTTTAAACCGTATAAAAAAGCCCGGATTTGTTGCCGATCGGAAACCGGCTTTTTCTATCCACGTATCGGACTGCGTAAGAACAAGCCTCAGGGTGCCGTCTCTGTTTCGGCTTTTGAAAAAACTTGGTGTCTTGGGTTTTTGACCGTGTTTTTTCACCGTCGTTGAAATATCCGAGCTAAAGAAAGCCACGGTCATGCGCTGGCGGCGGTGGCTTCGAATATGTCACCCGCCGCTGCCCTGGTAGTCTCGTGGTTCTGCTCGGCAAGGTCAGTAGAGGACACCACCTATACGGTATTCAGTCTGATTGGCTTAGCGTCAGGGTTAGGGTTGATCTGATTGGCTTGGACTCAGGCGTAGATAGTTGTATTCGTCCCGTACATACACAGGGTGTTTCAACTATTTTCTCGAAATAAGTGGTAAGCTGCCCTCGTTAAGGGCGGCGAGAAAGCCCACACCTCGTCTGCGCAATTCGTATTTCACTTGATCAAAGACTAGAGTCTCTATTTCAAGACCATAGGAAGGAAAATCGTTATTTCCGTCCTGATTGTTTTTTCGCCTTGATTTCTTTATAATTTTCATGACTGTTAGTGATCAAGATTTTAGCGATGATTAACTATAATCACATAATGGACAGTTTTTTTTCCCTTGCTTTCCAGAATTAGAGCGACTATATCCAGACCTAAAACGAACAAAAAAGCTCGAACCGAAATCACGTCATGACGTGGCGGACCATTAGTAGCACGTGCTGATTGCCGTACAAACCCGCCGAGTTTTTTTTGTTTTGCATTTTTGCCTCGACTTGTCATGTACCATGTGGGGAGAGAACCAATGAACAGCAGTGGCAAGCAGACTGCTTGCGCGACGAAGCACACACCAGTGGTAACGTAGCAGCAGCAGGAGCCACGCGCGGCCGAGGCCTACGCATCCAAGTTTGAGTTTGTGGTGAATTTAGGCCGTGGCTCTGTCAGTGCGACTGTCGGCGATCGAAATCAACTCCCACCTCCCACAGGGATCTGGATTTGTGCTACTGCAGTGTTCGGTATCGAGAAAAAAATCGACGGGATACGATATCTCGATAGTGGCCACCAAAAATCGTCTTTTGTGATATCCCATGATATGGGATATGGTATCACGATATATCGCGAGATGCCATGCGATGTAAGTTGTTCGGTACACAAATGTACATTTCGATCTCAGTATATCGGATGATACAAGATACGATATGATATCGAGATAACCAGCAAATATTCTCAATATTGATATCGATATATCCCGATAATATTGCATGACATATAGCATCGAGAATTCTAGATACGATACCGCACACTACTACCTGTGGTGTATATTTGTGTATTCAACATTCACGCGTGAAATCGTATCGATATCATGCGATATATCGCATATCGAGATATCCCGAAAATATCCCATTATATATCGAGAATTTTAGATATGAAACCGAACACTTGAAGATACCGAACACTTGTTTTTATGCGAGTTCGTTCATTTTTATTTCCAACGACACCGACCCTCGGCCGCACAGCCGATGACACCGCGAAACACAGGCTTGGGCCGAGGCTGCCCGAGCGACAAAGCACGCAGTACTTAGATACGTTTCCGGCAGAGGTTCGATGACCCCTTTGCCTATTCTCCTTGGAGACCATCACGGCAAAATCGGTGTCGCCCTCGTTCTCCCTAGGGCACCCTCTCTTCTCTTCCCATGAGGCATATCGGCGCTTGAGCCAGCACGAATTCGGGCCTTCGAGACCGGGCCCACATCGTCACCGGCGTTAGCTGCTGTGCCTGGTTGCTGCTGTTGTACCTACTGCTGTACTGTCGCTGCTGTTCTGTCGTGTGCTTTGTTGGTCGGGGGCAATGGAGCCCTCGCAGAACCCCCGCTATATCATAATCATCGAGTCCTCGTTGCCCTCTGGTCAGTTTCGTTCTGAAAAGAAACTTGAGAATCCAGAGCGAACGCCTGAAAAAACGCTCTAATTCTGGATGTGGGCGCGAAACCCGAATGAATTGCGTTTTTTTTCTCTGGTGTATTTTTTTTCTGGAAAATAAATGGATAATCCGAAACTGCCAAATATGAAGAAAACGATTTTGTGTATGATACGTGTACGCACAGCCGTCGGGTTTGGTGTATCACACCATCATACCACTACGAGTATATACCTGGTACCTGGTATATGATATGTGCAAGGTGAGCAGTCGTACAGCAGCTAGCATTTCGATATCGAACGATATTGACGGCCGGCCAATATCCCACTACCGGCTGAGAACGCGGGCAACCTCGTACTACGGTAGTGCTGTGCCCGCCCGCTGCCACCGCAAGTAGCTCGTGGGGTACTGTGGCCGATCGTCTAGGTAGGTTCGAGACGAACTGATTTTGAATGCCAACATTTCTTCATATTATTATCGCACAGCAGTCGGGTTGCGTGTATCGTACTCTTTAGTACGCATGTGATATGATATGAACACGTATTTTATTATTTGTTGTGTACACAAGAACAAAGTGGGCAGTCGCGCGGCAGCTACTGTATTATTTCGACGTCGAACGATAATAACGGCCATCAAAATCCCACTACTGAATGAGAGCGCAGGCAACCTCCTACTAGTGCTGGGACCGCCCGCAGCCCCCGCAAGTAGCTCGTGGGGTACTATGGCTGAGCGTCTATTAATAGGTGGCTGCGAGACGAACTGATGTTTAGATAGAAATCGGGTGTTTGCGGAAGATCGAGTGATGGTTGGGGTTGATTCCAAAGGCTATTTAGAATGTTTTCGAGCATAATGGATGACCTTCCACTATGCGCATAATCGGCAACGAGAAGCCTTTCGATAATGGAATCTTGTTGGCAAAATAACAACACTTACAGCAGCAGCAGCGCCTGCAGGAGGAGGAGGAACAGTCGTGCAGCACCAGGACATACCTGCTGCGGCAGCGCTTGCAGCAGCTGCAAGCAGCAGTACTTGCAACAGCAACATCGCTTGCAGGAGCAGCAGAGTACGCCGGTTGAACCTTGGTCGCTTCTGGCTGGAGCTGAGACTTGACTACTGGCCTGGTAGTGGTTGTGAGATATACGAAGACTAGACTACAGTATGCCAAATCGGTTGAGTCAAGTGTCGACATGGGGTCATGTCCGCGGGCGAGATCTTGCAAGATGAGCATGCTGCTGCTCTGCAGCTCGTTGCTGCTGCATACTTTTCTTGCTGCAGCTGCTGCCGTTGCACGAGGGTGCACGCGCTGCAGATGATGCGCCCGAGCTTATCGCCCGACATGGCAACGGGCCACGTCAACGTTGCCTCAAACCAGGGTTGTTCAAAACTTCAACATCGTCCAAATTTTTAAGCGTAGTTTCGTTAAAACAGTCTTTTTTTTTTTAATTTTACGCATTATTTCGTTAACTATCAGGCGTTTTTGACAATTATCCCCCCGAGGATGAAAATTGTGTATGCCTGGTACATGCGTACCAGGTATGTGTTTTTTGTTTGCGATGAAACTCTGTGTGGCCTTTGGGCACTTTTAAGATATTATCGAATGTACTCATCATGCTGCATCATACTGCTGGTACCAATTACCAGCAGTGCACGGTGTGCAGGGCGGTGCGCCAAAAAAAGCAACCTTGGGGCGTGCCGTCATTGTGTGTCGTGCATCGCGCCCTGTTCATCTGTGAATGTCGCGAGCTTTACAGTTGTATCGGCGAACACAGCAGCTGCTGTGCGTTGCCCTTCATGTATGAGATTATGTGTTGATTGGGTTTCCACCCGGTAAAACATACATACGGGAAGCAAATCTTGTTATAGCGAACCCTATTGGGGTACTCGTACAAACACTCACGCCGTTGTTGTACACTCGGGGCAAGCTGCTACCACAGGTGTACGGGGTGATACTGCGTCTTTGTAGGCACGATTTTCTAAAGATTGCGGCCTCTTAGGCTGTTTCCTTTGGGGTTCGATTTCGAGCTAGTTGTATGTTTCGATCTAAATAATGAAAGCACCTGCTATGCCGTCCGAATATGCAAAATCTGACCATTTTTTTTTTCGATTTGAAAATCTGATGACCCAAGTCGTCGGATTTTGAGTCAAAATACGACGTCAAAATCCGACGACTTGGGTCATCAGCTTTTCAAATCGAAAAAAGGAATGTTCTCTAAATTCAAGATGTTATCCATGACAGAAAGCAGCAGCAGAACGATCGATGAGTTAGAGGGCGACATAGCTGTATAGCGACGTTGCTTCGCGCCCGACGCGCGATCGGCGGGCGGCGCGTCTCTTCGTGGCCAAACTACACTCGGCTGGCGTGTACTCGGGTCTAGAGACCAAGAGAAGCGCACTCGGCGCGCACCTCTCCGTGGATACGTACTCGTAGACTACAGCAGCAGCAACAGTCAGTCACATTGTGAAATACTGGTACAAAATACCATGATAGGTTGACCCTAGCGCCCTCGGCGCGTCACTTCGCCAGACCAAAACAACAGCAGCTGGTCTTGAGGTTTGCTCGAATATGTGCTCGCACAATAAATCCGATTTTTCCGATATGAAGACTGTTTCGATTTGCGAACTGTTCATCTGAAAATGCGATTGGGCCGAAATCTGCAGCTCAAAAATCAAACCACATATATAGAATTTCCGTGCACAAATACTATAGTCTGCGCAAGAAGGGAGACAAAAGAAATTCCTTCAAAATGGATCGCTTTCACTTCCCAGCTTGACTCGTGGGAGGTTTTTACCGTCAGCGATCTTCTGGACAAGCCGTGGTCACAAGTGTCGTGCCTACTCCCCCCCGTACGTGCCTTCATTTTCATAGCGCATAGGGTTCAGCATTCCCACGAAATTGATCTTCGTAGGCACGCGGACCACATCATACTAAGCCACCCGGGACGCCGATATATATACGTCGTTGATCCCTGCATATGTTGTAGTCGGTGAGCAGAGGTCCAACCCAGGCTTGATTCTCCGACTAAGAGCAGTTCTGTGTTAGTCTTGACGTAGTACGTGTTTTGGTCGCGGGCAATCAGCGGTTAAACTTTACTTGATGTTACGCCGGCGGATGTCGTTGTGCTTGTTTCATGTTGAAAAAGTAGGGTTTTAGCCCAAACCAGGTATACCTGATTCGTTGTACAGCAAATCAAAATCCGGTGCACACTAGAAACAAGTGAAAAATACATGCCAGGAGCCCTGCCATTGGCCAGCCTCACATCGTATCTGTTTTTGGCTCAAAACTGGCCAGGTACGCCTGGATTTGTCTTACATGGCATTCAACTGTTTTTGCCTGATATTCAGCCAATGTTTTAAGACTTAGGTTGGGTAGGCGGTTGGTTAATCTTTTACCAATAGCCCAACGGACTAAGACCTTAGCAAATGGCGTCGTCGACAGGACATGGGTTGGTCGTGAGTTCGAATCTCACGTCCACCACGAAAAACGCTTTTCGAAAGGTGACTTTTCTCATTTGTCCTGCCTACCCCCCTGCTCAGTGTCGGGACTGGTGTGGGTGATCGGGCCACTCATTATTGGCACAGGACACGTTTCCAGAGTTGTACGCTGGGTGTAGGTGGTTCATGGCGTATTCCGGGATATTTTTATTTTCGTCCTACCGATGCCCCCCGCTCGGGAGCTGGGGGCGATCATGATAACAATGACAACACCGACTGGCGAACAGGACCGTCTTGTTTTGTGTGTACACATATCACTTTTCCGTAAACGCTTTCTCGCCCATGGCGATGGCTTTCGTTGACGATTTGTTCCTGCCCTTTAAGGCGAGGCCTTCCTGTCTTTCTTTTTTCGACGTACCTTGTCGGCTTCGTTGCCTTGCCGTTCAGAGGTGTAGGAGTGGGTTTTGAGGAGCCGCATCTTCGAATCATGTTCTATTTCGCGGAATCGGGGTTTACATGAATTTCCCATAATTCTGCATATACGGCTCATCAGAGTGGGCTAGTGTTATGATTCTGCTTTGAATGAGGCTGAAAGCCGGGTAATTACCCGGATTCAGGTATTAGAATCGTGTTTGTAGTACTTGGGAGGCGTATCTTAGAAGCGAGGCACGAGCTTGTCTCTCAGTGTCCGCTTGCACGAAAAGAACAAGGCTGCTCTTCTTCTATCTCTAAGCAAACAACACACGTGAGTACCGACGAGTACCGGCTTGATAGGCAAACCTGTCCAGGGATACAACGTGTCCCGACCTTGATCGTAACACCAATCAAAGGCCGTACGTACACCGTTCTATGCGTATGCGGTCTCCGGTCCCTCCTTTGCAACTATTTCGTATATAGAACCACTTACTAAGATATCACCCCCTGAGCGTGCTCGGTTGGTACATCCCTGGCCTCTTGGAGCTCCCACTTGGGAACCGCCTCGCTTTTGACATGGCGGACCTTTTCAGAGGTTCTTTGTTTTCTCCCTCTCTCTTGGCACTTCCGGTCATTTTTTTTTATTTTGTTTCTTGTGCGTGTATGTACTCCGAGCACGGCATCATGAGTAAGCCCGGCGCCGTCGCGGGTGTTAGCGGGTGCTGGCGGGCAGAGGGAAGGTCGCAAGGAGCGCGGTCGCCGCTTTCGTGCCTAGGCGTCGCGTGTGCCTCGAGACATGAGGGATGCATGAATGGGCTCTGTCTGGTCTCTCTTTGTGATTCTTTATAGAGTACGTACGAGTTTTTAAGGGTCGTTCGGGATTGCAAGATAACATTCGAGCGGTGTTTTTTTTTCTCGACCACGTTGAAGTGAAACAGAGAGCTGCGCAGTCTGGGTACCAACATTGTCGAGCTGGTGAACGACGGCCACGATGAGCACCGATTTTTTTTTTTCTCTCCATTTTTTATTTTTTATCTTTCGGTTTGATTTTTCATTGTTTTTGCGGTGGTGCTATGCCGTGCTGTGCTTTCTCTTACGTGCATACAACAATCATATATATCAAAACAAGAATATAAGCACCCTACCTGGGGTATGTACGTACGTACGGCATGTGAGCGAGCGTATGTGGCGTTCGAGCTGTTCGTATTTGGCGTCCAAGCTGTTTTTTCTTGAAGCATGGCGGTGGGACTCCTGGCATTATCATGTAGCCAGTTTGCGATTACAATCATGAAACAACTAAATTCAATCGTGGACCTCTGTCCGCTTCGCATCATTTGATGGTTTTTTTTTCCTTCCTGAGCGACCGTAGCGAGCAGCGTAGGCCGCCCGCGGAACGAAGCACCTTTCCTTCGTACGTACGTACGTACGTATTTAGGCACACACACGTACGCTGATTTCACTCTTTTTTTTGGAGAGTACGATGTGCTTCAGCTGTTATGATGTGTACCCCGTTGTTTTCAATATGGTCACAGGAGTCTTATTACAGCACCAAGGAGAAAAGCGGCAGTTCGTCTGCCTAACCCCGCGTCCAGGTAGTCTCGGGCTTGGTACGGCAAAGTTTCGTGCCGAGCAGACGGTTCCGCGAAGATGGTCGAGAGGCTTCAATGCTGGCAACGGGGGGGTGTACTCGATAGGAGAGATGTACTCGATCTCAGGCATGGGCGTAGTCGTATGACCATAGACCCTCGCATCCCTACAATGCCGGGACGGAGCATGTCGGGTTTTCACCGACCAGGCAGACATTGCTTGCACCAAGCGCGAAGCGCCGTGAGGTGTCTGGCGAGTCGCATGAAGGGTGAGCTGCATCCTACTAAGAACCGCTTTTGAGGCGGACTTGCATATGGACGACAGCTTCAATGAGTTGATTTAATTTCCGGTGTAGGCATTTCCAGAGACAGCAATGGGAGTACTATGTAACGGCCTCTTGGGTTCCTTACCTTGAACACTACCTGGTACGTGATGCGATCATTCCCAATTGTGCGCAGTAAAGGTTCTTTACCTGGCACAAATGATCTAACTCGACAACCAGCTGTGGGCGACCGCCCAAAAAAAAAAACAAGAGAAAAAACGGTACCCTGGTTGTCTAGTTCACGTAGTGAGCGGCATGTTTTACAGTGTCGTTGCCAACCGACGCCAACCCAACCTATAAAAAATAGGGGGGGGGGGTGGCAACGGGGGGGGACGCTAGAATTAATACTCTTGGCGAGCCCGCCGTGGCGAACAAACGAAGCCTGGTGACGCTCTGCAGGTCCAAGTGGAGCCCACATGCTCATTGTCCAGGGGCAAAAAAAAATGTTTGTGATTTCTCATGGCCAAAAACACCGCTCGTGGCGTGTGCTTTCTACTTGGTTTCAATACTTCACTGTTTTTGACTCAAATGAACAGGTGTACCTGGTTCTGCCCAAAAAGCAATGTTTTGGTCGAGACGGTAGTACTGTCCCTAGGCACTACTGGTACAAGATTGCCCTGTTGATGTGGTCATTATTTCATGAACGCATACCAGCGACGACAGTGCGCTGATTGCACGTGGCGGGCGTACCCTCCGAAAAAATGACGTATCGCAAGTTGGTCCGCATCTCCTTCCTCTTCATTGGGTGCTTCCTGTCTGGCCATAGCGTTCTCGTACAGATACTAACTTTTTTACCAGGCGGTCGGTACGACTGGGCTAGCTTTTAGGTGCGACCAGGCTAGTTTTTGGCGCCAAAAGCTGACAGGAGGCGACGTGGGCAAAACGACTAGCCCAAGCTGGGTAACTTTAAGCGACAGATGACAGGCGACGTACGCAACGATGACTAACCAAAAAAGCTGACAGCATACAACAGAACACGTACGACGGGCATGTCAGCAACCCGTCAGCTGACAGCTTAGGCAGCCCCCACCAAGCGTTTTGTGGTCTCCTTGCCTTTGCTTGCAATTTGTCACACACGGGAAGCCGCGGCGATCGCATGCACCTTTGCCTTCGTGCAACAGCTACCCACCCTGCTGTTGCTGGGGCCTGTCTGCCCACCGCTGGAGAGCTGCGGTCGTCCGCTTCCGAGAAAGAAACGCTCCACCGATGTCCAGTTGTTTTTCGTTGCGGGTAGTTTGATTTTACTGACGTATGAGTCTGATCGAAAATATATGGTACGTTTCGATGGCCGAAATATGTACAAAAGTACCTTATATATATCCGATCAGACTGATGTTGTTTTGGTTCATGCATAACTCGTCGATCGTAATATTGTTATTCGCTTCAAGTATTTTGACTCTGAAACAAATATGTCCGTGCGGGCCCTCAAGGGTCCAGGCTACTACTATACAACAGCAGTAGTTATGACGCAACTAAAGCACACACAGCACAGAGCAGAACAGTTCGCCATCGCCGTAATACCCAACCCAACCCAACTACGCAGCAGTACTATACCTGGTACGTAACAATCTGGTCGGTTTGGCATGAATTTACGGCAATTTTTTCGCTACCTGGTATACAACAGCAGCACTGTTGGCGACGGTCGAGAACAAGCAAACACAGAATAACATCAAAACAACACCAACGAGGATCAACAACACTATGATGAAAATAGCTTGTACAGACAATTATTCATCTTTCGCAAAAATCGCAGACTCGTTTTTCTGTTTTGTTTTACTTGATTTTATATTACCGCCCCCAGTATGGGGATTAAAAAAACTGGCGTTGGGGTGTCGTTTTTCCCCCCCGTGTACCCTTGCTGAATCAAACCTATGATGTACGTGTTTTGACTACTCCGTGTACGATGCATAACATCATACCTGTGGTGCCGCTTCGGGACGCAAGTATGGTACGCCTCCTCGTTGCTTTATGTACAATATATTATACCTGATACATATATACCTTGGACTTCGTAGTAGCATACAAGGTTCCCCTTCGGGATGTGGGTGGCGTGAGATCCGGGGGCTGTGGCAAGTCGAAAAGGGAGACGCAGGTAAAGCCCTCGCACCTCTTTCTGGAGTAAAAGTGATCTTGGATTAAAATGAGTAGTGGGCCACTTTATTGCTAAAAGCGAAGAGTAGTCGTGTAGTCATTGATGCTTTCGCATGTGTTGGCCTTGTATCGGCGACACGCTGGATGATCCAAACGATCAGTCCTAGGATTTTGCTCCATAAAGAGTGGTACGGCGCAGCCGTTCCGGAGGCATCAATCGGGAAGCGTCCTGGCTTGGTCGATGTATCCGTTGTGGCGGTTGGTACTGAACGAAGCCGTAGCAGCAGAGGTCGACGGCGAAGAAGCAGGAGAGGCAGAGATCGATGGCCAAGAAGGCGGTGGTGCTTGTGTAGATGCAGGCCCAGGAGACGCAGCAGGAAGCGGCGGAAAAGGTTCGGTCTCGGTACAGGTGCTCGAAGGTGCTTGAGCAGGAAGAGGATGCGACGATATGGCTGTCGAGTTGTTGCGGGCACTGATCCGAGTCATTGGCGTGAAGATATGTTGGTGGATGCTCGATGGAAGCCGTGAAGAGGATGGTCGGATTGGTGTGCGTGCATGTGTGCGGCGTGGTGTCCTGGGTATGATCGTAGTGTATGCAGCTATTGTGAAATGAGCCGTTTCTTCATTTTTTTCGGCGTGCTGTAGAATCACCTTCAACAACCAGGAGGAATATTACACGAACAGCGCAATATTGCACCGCAAAAGGACACGAGCAGCACTGTTTCTCCTGCAGTTGCAGCTATTCATAGAAGGGAGAAGAACAAAAACATTGCAGCTATAAATACGAACATCCGGGTAGGTTTCCAAGCCTATTGCACAAAAAAATAGACGAAGCCACGATCACTCGATTGCTTGAGCGCGGCCAGCACGAGACACACGCTCGCACACACGCAACAGGGCCGTTCGTGGCTTTGACGAAGGGAAATCCTTGAAGCGCGGCTGTTAGCCAAGGACCCACGAGCGCACGAGCACTCGACTCGAACAGCACTCGTACGCCTGTTGTTGTGTGCTGCTGTGTACTGCTGGAGCAGCACGTGCTCGAGCAGCACGTGCTCTAGCAGCACCTGTTCTGCTGCGGTTGCAGCGGAAAGCCATAAGAACAGTATTTTTGCAGCTACACGTACGAAGATCCGTGCAGGTCAGCTAAATGTACGAAGATCCGGGTAGGTTTCCAAGCCTATTGCACCGCAAGAAAAGAAGACGAGGCCACGATCATTCGATTGCTCGAGCGCGACGAGCACGAGACACACGCACACACGCTCACACAAGCAGCAGCACCGTTCGTGGCCCCCACGAAGGGAAAGTCTTGAAGCGCGACTGTTGTGCCCTGGCTGCCTAGCGTTTGCGGGCTGCTTGCTGCGGTACTTGATACACACAACCCAGCAGCAGAGAAGTGCAAAATTGAAACTTCGGAACAAACACAGCTCGGGGTTTCGCATGGGCTTGCTCGGCTCTAGCAGGTCGGAACAGTAGATGGAAATCAGTGGTGCCCTTCCCATAAGGCCGCCACGCATAGCGATGCGGACTGCCGTACTCAGCCTGGTGTCAGCGGTCCAAACATCAAGTTGAAGTCACCGTGCCTGTACGTCATGGGGAACGCCCACCGTCCAGGCCAGGCAGGAAGCTAGGTGTGGCAAAGTGTGTAGGCATGTCTGTGCTGGGCCATACAAAATCATAACGTTTTTTTGTGCCTGCCAACAACAGGCAGACTGTGCCTGTTCACAGCATGCACACTGTTCCTGCCCACAGCAGGCAGACTGTGCCTGCCCACTGCAGGCAAATTATGCCTGTCCACAGCAGGCAGATGGAGCCTGTCCGCAGCAGTCCACAGCAGGCAGACTGGGCCTGTCCGCAGCAGTCCACAGCAGGCAGACTGGACCTGTCCACTGCAGGCAGAGACGGCTTTGCTTTTCGAGCTCTTTTATCTACGACCGCTTGTTCCTGCTGAGTTTTTTTTTCGTTTTTGGTCTTCCGATATTTTGTTTCGCCGCTTCCTTCGTGTTTCGCCGAAGAAGAAAATCATTGACATGGACACGTTCGGCATGCGCTTGCAGCTCTTTTCGCGACCACCACCAACAGTCAGAGCACATTATTACTTGGAAACTACGATCGGATTACAACTACTTTTGAGTGGAGGGAAAATGTGACGGTTGTAACATCCCGGTCACACGATAGTCAGGGTTGCTCATGTATGGGTTGTGCTTCGAGCGCAAGCGCAACCTCAGGATCCATGATTTTTCCCACCCACTTAGCAGACACGTACGTACGTGGTCTGCGCGAGTATAGCATGTGGATAGATCAAACACACACGTGAAACGGCAAGCATCCGATTCTCAACAAAATCGTGTTTCGAAGTTTTGGAATAATAATTGAAGCATTATTTGCATGGTTTTGATAGTTTTGCCCCACGAGGTGCGCCCATACGCACACGCAAACACTACAACAATACTTTACTCAGTATTGTGATGGTATCACGTATCAGTGTCATCAGTATTAATAGCTATAAGGCGGTTCAATACATACGTACCAGTATCGGTCGGCATATATGAGTTTTTTCTCCTTTGGCCCGATCACGATGGCTCCGCTCTACGTGACATTTTCAAGCCCAAGTTCAGGACCTTGCGTTCATACGCAGCGTGCACGGTTGTATATTTTTTTGCCTCACTTCGTCGTTTGGATTTCTTTTTACGGCACCTTCGCGCTCTGGCTCGCAGCCCGCTTGCCGTTGTCATGTAGCTTTTTCTTCTCGCATTTATTGCGCGGTTGTCTCACGCATTAGGCGTTGAAGCCTCGTTATTACGACGTGTGGGGTAGATTGATAGCTTCACTCAGTTTTATTTCGAATAGCGGCACCTTCGACTCCCCTTTTCGATTTCTGGGATGACATGTTCTCCATCCTTCGTTCGTCGTGTGGTCTGCATCTACGTCTTTTCAGGGTGAGCTACTGTGATGGTATCACGTATCAGTAGCAATAACAAGGCGGTGCAATGCGTACCAGTATAAGAGCACGTGACTTGTTTCTAACGGAAACGTCTGCTTACAACGTATCAGTATGAGGAGAGAGGCAGATACGTACTACGGGTGGTATGAGATCACGTGGCATGCTATTTTTATTTTATTTTTTCAATTTTTTTTTTCATCCCATGCATTATCTTCGCACATCTTCTTCTCTCTCTTCTTCCCACTCGTAACTCAGATCCGGGGTCACATAGCAGGCTCTTCTCCCCCCTTCCCGCTACGGTACGTGCCTTCATTTTTACCGCGAGAAGATTTCAGCCTGTTCTTCCCTCGTCGACTCGCATCGAATTGTGCCTACCCACGCTGCAAGGCGCTCTCAACAATTGAATCCTTTTTTGTTTTGTTTTTGTTTTTGCAAATAAAGTCAAAGTCCGACTCACCTGGGGCTCGAACCCAGGACTCAAACAAGTAGAATTCGAGGTTAACCACTTGAACCACCGGGGCGGCCGGCTATATATACTATTAATACTATATAATACCGTAGTAATTGGTGGTAATGAGGCGCGACCTCAGTAGTACCTGCAGTAGTCATATCTGCGATGCATTATGCCGGGCGGATACGGATTATTCTGTATTGTGCAGAACGAACACGAACGAACAAACATCTGGTACGTACTATTACTGTTGTACGCCGTCCTGGGTTTATCTCAATATCGTAAATAAATGTTATTGTGTCTTCTACTCTTGATATACCAGTATGAAAAACACAGCAGTGCCCACATATGATACCTGCAACAAATACTGGATTTTGTCGTGTGTATCCTGGTTTCCACCTCGAAATCCGGCATAATAATTTGAAGACGAAAAATCTGCACTGCTGTGACCACAGAACTTGTACGAGTATCTCTCATGGATTTAGGAATCGGCACGGACACTGGTTGTGCTGGATGTCGACGGGTAGAAAGAGTGAAGAACACACAACACCTGACATGTTTTGTCCAGCAGTGTTTCTGGTTGAAATTCAGCACAATAATAATATGGGGACGAAAAGTCTGCATCTCCCATGTTTTGTCCAACAGAAAGAGCTTCTTTCTCGTAACAGGTGCCACCACTACTTGTACTGATGTACGACATCTACAGCAGCAGTGCGTCTCCCGCAGCAGAACAGCAGCAGCAGCAGTAGCAGGACACACGAGGCCAGGGTCAGCGTCGCTGTACGCTCGGCTTGTCGGTCTAACCCTTGCACCCTTTGTACGCGTACATACACGTAGGTACTCGTTTTTTTGTATATGTTCCCTGCTTTCCCACCTCGAAAGTCGGCATAATATTTTCGAGACGAAAAATATACAACATGGCATGTCCAACAAGAGCTTCTCGTAGCAGGTGCCACCACTACTACTGCTGTACAACATCTACAGCAGAGCGTCGCCAGTAGCAAAGCAGCAGCAGCAGTAGCAGTAGGACCCACGAGGCCAGGGTCAGCGTCGCTGTACGCTCGGCTTGTGTCGGTTTAACCCTTGAGCCCTTTGTACACCGTACTCGATGTTGCTGTGTGTGTTTCCTGATTCCACACACTTAATTTGAAGACGAAAAATCTACGACTTGACATGTATCCAACAGAGGTTCTCGTAGCAGGTGCCACCACTACTACTGCTGTACAACATCTACAGCATATCTTCTCCTGCTTCTCCGTCCCCTTGTCAGTAGGAGGGTGGGCCTGACAATATCACCCGCAGCATGTCTTGGGGGCATGGTCCGAACGTTGCTGTGGACAGACAGGAATTTGCTCGCCCTGTAGTATTGTACTTGCATCCGAACGAGGCAAGTCGGAGGGGGTTGAAGAGGCCGAAGGCAATCCGCGGAGGGAGACAGCCGAGAGAAGGGAAACGGTACGTACCGACCGCGAGTTTCCGAGATCGAGAAAATATTAAAGCTCGGCGACAAGCCGAGATCGCAGCAGCAGCAGCAGCAGCAACAGCTGCTGCAGGAAACAAAATATCTCCAGGCGCGAAGAAATTAGAAGCTTGATGCGCCGAATAATTATGTGTCGGCCGTCTCCGTCAGATCCGACGTAACGAGAGTATGTTAAAAGTCGCTATGGTCGGCGGCGGCGCGCGACGACCCCAAGAGTACTGCGCGAGAAGGCCATGCGGAGACCGGGGAGCGACCCGCGAAGAGAACGGGAGAGAAAGTGAGGGCGAGGCCCCAAAACCGGAGGCCAACGAATCCCGGGCAGAGGCTGAGACGATAAGCGAAACTTCGAGATTACCACTTCTCTCTGAGGCTTGACGATTTTTTTTCGTGTATTCCCTGTTTGTATCACTGTCTCTGTTTCGGTAATTGCAAATGTGTCTGTCTGTCTGTTCGTCTGTCCGCATACCTTATATTTTCGAACACGTTCCGATGGTCGATTTGTAAGGTCGTTACAGACGATATTCGTACGACGTATTCGACTCTTACATACCTTATATACTGAAACATACCATACCACTAGGCAATATTTAGACACACGAGTACGAAGTAATAAATCCACCCCACTGTACCATCATACCATACCACAAACATACCATAGAACCACGTACTTAGATCTAAATCCTTGAGCGTGCTCGGTTGGTACATCCCTGGCCTCTCAGAGCTCCAACTTCGAAACCGCCTCCTTTTATTACTTGCCGGACCTTTCCAGCGGTTCTTCTTTCCTCGGTCCTTTTTTCTTCTTCTTCTTTCGTTTCGTGTGCGTGCGTGTACTCCAAGCACGGCATCGCGGGAGGGCCCGGCGCCGTCGCGGGTGTCAGCGGGTGCTGGCGGGTAAAGGGGGGGTTGCAAGGAGCGCAGTCGCCGTTTTTCCGTGTCTAGGCGTCGCGTGTGCCTCGAGACACGAGGGATGCAGGAACGGGCTCTGCCTGGCCTCCATTTTTTATTTTTGATAGAGGATGTACGATATAGACCTTTCCAGCGGTTCCTTGTTTTATCTATTTCTCTTGGCACGCTCGGTCCTTTCGTCCTTTTTTCTTATTCCGCTTTGTGTGCATGCGTGTACTCCGCGCACGGCACCGCGGGAGAGCCCGGCGCCGTCGCGGGTATCAGCGGGTGCTGGGGGGTAGAGGGGGGGTTGCAAGTAGCGCGGTGGCCGCTTTCGTGGCTAGGCGTTGCGTGTGCCTCGAGACACGAGGGTTGCATGAACGGTCTCTGCTTGGCCTCCGCTTGTGATTTTGGATAGATTACGTACGAGATATGAGGGTCGTCCGATGTTGCAAGATAAGACTCAAGCGGTGCTTATTTTTGCGACCACGTTCAAATTGGAAGAGGGAGCTGCGAAGTCTGCGTATCAACGTTGTCGAGCTGGCGAACGACAACCACGGTGAGCACCGGCTTCATGCGAGGCGGTCGACGGGGCTGCCTGTGGCAGATAGTGAGGAAAGCTTTACCCGGACCGGATCGGTGGCGAGGTGGTCGCGAGAGGGGCGGGTGGGGTACGAGACTGAGAGAAGTTCTGCTGTTCGCTTTTCGTTCTTTTTTTACCGTTGCGGACCTTTCCAGCAGTTCTCCGTCCCGAAAGGGATACGTGTAGCTCATTGTTTTCTCCATTTTTCTTGGCACTCTCGGTCCCCTCTTCTTTTTTTCGTCTTTCGTTTCGTGTGCGTACGTGTACTCCGAGCACGGCACCGCGGGAGAGCCCGGCGCCGTCGCGGGTGTCAGCGGGTCTTTGCGGATAGAGGGGGGGTGGCAAGGAGCGCTGTCGCCACTTTCGTGCCGGCGTCGCGTGTGCCTCGAAACGCGAGGGATGCATGAACGGGCTCTGTTTGGCCTCCATTTGTGATTTTGGATAGAATATGTACGAGATATAAAGGTCGTTCGAAATTGCAAGATAATACTCAAGCGGTGCTTATTTTTGCAACCGGGCTGAACATCATAGAGGGAGGTACCCAGTCTGAACAACAAAATTGTCGAGCTGGCGAGCGACGGCCACAGTGAGCACCGGGCTAAACGCGAGGCGGGCGACGGGGTTCACTGTGGCAGAGAGTAACGAAAGCTTTACCCGGACCGAATCGGTGGCGAGGTGGTCGCGGAAGGGGCGGGTGGCGTACGAGGCTGAGAGATAAGCTTCTTCTGTACATTTCTTTATTTTATTTTTTGACCGGCGCAAGGTGTTCCAATAGACAGAACGTTATTTCATGAGGGGACGGGGATTTTTTTCGGTTTCATTTTTGTTGTTTTTGCGGTGCTGCTGTGCCGTGCGGTGCTTTCTCTTTCCATGTCAAAGAGGAAAAGGCTGTGTGTTGTACAGCAGTACATACAGCAAGCATGTCAAAAGAGGAGAAGGAATACCCTACCTCGGATATGTACGCACGTACGGCATGTGAGCGAGCGTAGAGGGGCACGCGCGTTCGGCAACGGCCCGCGAAGCGAAGCGTATACGGTGTCCCAGCTGTTTTCTTCTGAAGCATGAAGGCGGGACTCTTAGCAATATCAAGTCGCCAGTTTGCAACTATTATACGATCGATCATGAAAAAAACTAAATTCAATCATGGACCTCTGTCCGCTTTGCATAGTAATTTGGTGTATTTTTCCTTCCTGAGCGAGCGTAGCGGGCGGCGTAGGCCGCCCGCGGAGCGAACCGGCTTGTATCACATACCACGTACGATATCACATACCGTGCCACGCCACACACCGTATACCGTACCACGTACCATACCATACCCATACTGTACCTTCACCACCCGAGGGGCTCAACCATACGAAGACAAGACAAGAGTATGCCCAGTCTCAAGGATGATGCTGTGTAACCGAGGGGCTCAACCATACGAGCACAGTTCTGCAGCAGCATATGCAGCAGGAGCAGCCAGAGCTCTGCAGCAGGAGCGCATGCATATAGCACCGACATACAATACAAATCCCCAACCAAGCCAAGTATAACCCGCTTCTCGGTGTATAGTATGGACTCGCAGCCATAACCCTGCATCAGCAGCAATGCCGGCGGCGTTGAGAACGGGAGTCAGGCTGCGCAGGCTGAACAAGAGAGCAGTCACGCGACCAGCGTGTCAGGTCTCTGGTACCACAGGGTTCACCGGGTGGGTCGACATCGTGTGAACGCTTTCTATCCGCTAGTTGGCCTTGAGTTGGGTGGGGCGTTGGAATTACGGCCTATGTCTTGGGGGTTTGCTGTGCAGTGTTGTGTTTGTTGTGCTGCGTGTGCTGGATATATGGTCGGGAAAATATTATGGTCGATCGATCATTTCCAGTTCCTACGAGAGGCAGTCGGTTGAGACAAGAGTGCTGGATGCCCCTCAACGCCGCCGACATTGCTGCTGTTGCAGGGTGATCGCTGTGAGTTCATACTGCACCGAGGGGCGGGTTGCACTTTGGTTGAAGGTTCGGATTGTATAGCGGTGTTAGGTACCTGTTATGCGCTTTTGCTGCAGATCTGTGTGGCTACTCCTGCTGCATGCTGCTGCAGAGTTGTGCCGTGCGCTGTATTTTTTTTCTGTGCCAGGATGTGTCACAATATGAAACTAAAATGCCCTTAAGCTTACTACCGAAAAATATTACAATGAGGCGTGCAAGCGCGAAGCGCGAGCCTTTTTTTTCTTTGTTTAAAAAATGCCTCTTGGTTATACGAGAGTAGGGTGCCTCTCTCGTAGTTTCACTGTTTGTGTGTCACTGTCTCGTCGTGTTTGATTCAACATTGTTTTGGCCACGTTAGTCCACCGCGCTCAACGCACACGGCACCAATGTCAGTCCCGGCGGGCTTTGCAAGCTCACGCTCAAACGAAACCTTGTCGTGCTGGTGTGGTTGGAGTCCGTCCAGAGTTGGTAGAGCTACAGTAGCGGCAACGTATGTAGGTACGTGGCTGGGCCAAACAGAACCGAAAAACATCGAATGGTTTTATTTTTGAGTTTTACCGGTTCTCGAGTACTCTTAGGCAGGCTGTGCCTGTCCACAGCAGCAACATGCGGGCCGTGTCCTACGACATGCTGCAGGCGGTGTTGTCAGGCCCATCCTCCTACTGCTGATGAGGGGACGGAGAGGCAGGAGAACATCTGCTGTAGATGTCGGGTACATCAGTAGTAGTGGTGGCACCTGTCATAACGGTTGGGTTTTTTTAGTTCTACCCAAGGAAACCCAACTCTACGAGTACTCAGAGGCAGAATGTGCCTGCCCACCAAATACGCGGGGAAAAATGCTGTTGTTGCGGAACTGCTTGTTGGGGATCACGAGTCCAGCCGTCACCGCAGCCGCAGTATCAACAAATAGGAAATAGGTGGGAAGCGCTGTTATTGCGGAACTGCTTGTTGGGGATCACGACGCCCTCCTTGTGGCTTTTTAGATTTCGCGGTACAGAGATCTCTGGGCCAACTGTCGTTTACTTCGTAATAAGCGTCGTGCGTGTTTCTTGGCACACCCGACATGTTTTTCAATATACCCCACCGACATACAACCGACGGCAGGCAGGCCCATGACAGTTCCGTCGAGCATCCTTCCTGTGCCTTCTCTCTGTTTGTCCACGACCTTTTCTTGTTCCAGAGGATTAGTCAGAACAACTCGATGAAAATCGGCGAGCAGTCGGGAATGCTGAACCCCGTCTGGGCGATAAAAATAAAGCACAGAAGGGACGACATCACATGCGACCACGGCGTGTCCAGAAACTAGAAAGTAGAAGGGAATTAACACGTTAAAACCCCCCAAACAAACACGAGATTGGGCTCTTTTTAAGTAAGGTACCACACTCGAAACTCGCAACTGACACAATCTTCCCTCGTCGACTCGTACTGCGTATCGAATTGTGGTATGTGCAATTAATTGCGTTTATTTCACGCGGTCAACGAAAAGAAGAAATAAGCCACGACAAATATCTCATATCCCCGCTCAGCATGAGCCAGACCCCGCCTGCTGGGGTGCCGTTTGTGCCGGTGCTGCCTGGTCTCTCTCGTCACTCTCACGAACTCCAATTGCGACTTGACGAAAAGAGAAGGCAAACAAACTGAGAACAGCGCTCGAATGCATTCCTTCGAGGACAATAACAATCTAAATATGAGTAGTTACACTGAAATAAAATAATTACCGCAATAATGCTAGTAAATGCCCCCCGAGGCGTCGTGTTTTTTCGATCGTAAAAAGGCGTGCCAGGGCGTTTTACTATGTGACCGGGACGTATTCTATGACCATACTTTGACTCGTTTCGCCCCCTAAGGCGAAACAAGTATTAAAAAAAAGGCACACACACCTCAAACACACAGCAGCAACGCAACGACACAACAGCAGGTGTCACGTTGCAAACCAGTCGCACCAACGAGGTGCCCACCACCGATGAAAGCACCGACGACCAATCAAACTCTTGAGGGAGCTTGTGCCGCTCTGGTGTAGCAGCGCTCAAGAGGGGGGGCACCCGCTCCTGCGTTCGCAGCGCGGGTAGTACAGCGCGGGCCACTTCCTCGCCGTTACTTTCCAAGCGACTCTTTGCACTGGAGCGTTCAGTGGGGTCGAAGGGGCGGCATTCCTACTCGACAGCGACAAAGCTCAGGGTGATCGAGCACACCCACCCGTGATGCCCTAGCGGCGGCCTCGTGGGAAAACTGTCGAACGGCGGCCGAGCTGGACGGGACAGGGGCCGCTTTATTGGCGCTCTTCCGTTTCAATATGGACTGAACGTTTGCCTCCTTGAGATTCCGTAATTTGGGGTGTCTTTTCTCGTCATGAGTAAACAAGCCTGACATCATCGCGCACACCTCAGCACGAGCTGATGTACGCGCCACACCCAACACAGGACAACACGTGCTCGTTCGAGTTGCTGGGTGATATTCGACTTGAAGAGACAGAACGCTCTAAAACCGTTTGGTTATGTGCACTCGGCTGAATCTGCCTGTTTTTTTATTGGGCCCAACATTTGTTTACCCTACAGTAGCGTCAAGATTCCTTTGTAAAGCACCCCTTTGCCTGCTTCGGAATCACCTCTATTTCCCTTGCTCAAAAATGTTTCGCCAGCTTTGCCCCAGGGCGTTTACCCCAATAGTATGAAGGGGGAGTTCACTGTTCGACCGGGGCTGTGTTTCAGTTTGACGAGGGGGGGGTTACTCGGGATGATGTTTGTTTTCGCTGGCAATAGCGCCCCAAAGCGTCCCTGCGGGCGGTGCGCTTCCGTTGGCTGGAGGCGTCCGCTTTTGGCAAGGGTTTAGGTACTTTCGTTGGTCATTGTTTGTTTTCTGGTGGTCAATAAAAAACAAAAGCACAGGCCTGTAACATCAATACCCACCTTTTTGGAGGCGACTTCTTGGAAATAGTATTGGATAATATTCGCAATAGACCAATCCCTTCCCCCCTGCTTTTGCTCGTTCCCAATACCTTTGTTCCCCCCTTCCTTATGTGCTCTAATTTTCTCCGAATTCTTCCTCGCCGAAGGCATGGAGCACCGACCGAAAATGCGGTCTACTATTAATAGTGTGGACCATACCCAAGGCGGGAGACTGACGGGTTTTGACGTTCGTACTACCGAGGTGCGAGCGTGGCTGGCGCTGTGGCCGAGGGTCCTCGGCCAGCTGGACACCCTGGTGGTCGACCTCAAGCGAAGGTGGGGGTTGTCATCGCTCGGTTGCTGAAATTATTTTGATCGTTGCAGTGTTTCGTATTGTACAATGTACAAGGGGGTCTCCGCCGCGGTGGGCAAATACACGCCGCTCCTCCGCATATGTCCGCAATGGGTGATATGTAGGTACGGTATACTAAGCCGCGGCCCCAAAGCAACACAGTAATATACCAAGGTTGTTACGGCATTGGGTTGGGGTTGGAGATATATTCGCTAAACAGTCAGTAAAAGGCGAAGTCGTTGATCTTGTATCGAACCCCAACAACTCTTTTGCGGGACAAACCAGGTAGCACATCGAGTAGCATTGATAAGGTTGCCAATGACGCACACGACACTGCCGCTGCCACGGTCACGCTTTCGTTACTACCTAACTATGCGTGCGTCGTACACCCACGACACAGCACTGGCACGGTTCCTGCCGCGTAAACACTTGAAGCCGTGACTGCACACGAAGTGGAAGTGAACGCTACTATTATACTGATGTACTACTACCAGTACTATGTCACTCCAGTAGTGTTTCACAGGTTTACTCTATTATTAATGTAAATGCTGCACGTAATAGTCCTGTGCCTCTCCCCGCGCCCGCAGAGCCACAGGCGGGCATCAGTACAGTACACTATGAACGTCTGCTGCACGTCTACACGTATATACTACAACTACCAATGTGTGGGTGAACTGGATTGTCTGATTAATTAATAAAATGGAGTTGTATCTTGGCCCTTTGTGAATGTGCCTAACGGGGGCCGTGTATCGCAGGATTGATATGTATTTGTAGGGAAAGTTCACGGTTACCGTAAAAAGTTACAATAAATGCTGTGCGAGTAACAATACTGCTTGCTGTCGGCCGGGTTGCGTCATTGGCGAATATCATTATTGTGGTGGTATTAACGCCGCGAAATGATATATACAGAGTCGTTCTGTGTGCGTCGCGACTTGTGTCTATTACTATATAGTGGCATCGTATGACTCGGAGGTGGGATCCGATTAACATCTTGAATCAGACCATTACAAAAGTCAAAGGTTTCCCGTCGGAATGCAGTTGACTCGAAATCCCGAAGGTGTCGCAAGTTGATGGGGGGGAACCCACACAAAGCGCGTTCCTCCTGTGCGTATTAGCCAATGTGAGATTCGCTGCTAGTGTACCGCCGTTGTTAGACTGTATTCTGGGCGGATGCTTTTGAAACTCGAAGGAAGTGTTCGGGGGATGTTCTGCTGCTGCCTGGATGAGCTGCTGCTGCCGGTACTGCTGCTGGGATGCCGAGACTTGGTACGAGGTGGCAGCTGTGAAGTTCCGAGAGCAACAGAGAACCTTCAATAAATGGACCGACAACGTATTTCCCGAACCAGAACCAATTGTACCGCTGTTTTGATATGTTTCCATGTGTCGTTTTCAAACACAAATCATACGAAAGCACCATGGCACGAAGGAAGAAGCTCGAAGTGTGACTGCCAATGCATGCGAGGAGGGCCGGGGGGCGAGGTGTCCAGGCGACCACGCTCGAGATGCGAGGTGGTCAGGCGACCAGGGGAGATGCCAGCTGTTATACGTACACAACACCGAACATGCGACCTGCTGCTGCTTCACGCCTCCCCGCGATTACTTGCCAGATTTTACGACTTTAAATGCCCAGAGCATGCGCCACGGAGCCGGGCCGAGACCGATAATTGCGCCGTGATGAACACGCGGCCCCCCTTTAGGCTCGTGGCCGAGAGAGCGAGAAAACAAAACCGACCGCAAGAGAAAAATGCCGATTTGCCCAACAGTTACGTACAATCTCCCCTTGGATTTTTTTCGCTCTCTTCCGTGGATCGACGGATGCGATCATCTGACCCCATCCGACTTATTTAGAATCGGATTATTATTCAATCCTTAGTGTATTGGGTTCAGCGTGCAGACCTGACATGCAACAATGGGAAACAAAACTCTGTGAAAGGAAATCAAATTCGTCATGGATAGCGTGCATTGGTGGAAACTGATTTGTATACGTGTAATACGCGTGACCGCGTTATGCGACCGTATTATTCATAGGTGCTGTGTTACGATCATTTCGATACACGGATATGAACCTGAATACTAATTTGTACGTATAGTATATTGTTGTGGTCTGGAGTAAGTCAACACGATAAGTACGTGGTTTCGAAACACGTAGGTTCTGGAGTAAATCAAGACTCCGTATGATACTTGATTGCGTCGAGGAATAGTCGAACGCATCTTTTTCGTTGATTGTGTGGCGTCTTGGGACTATCCTCTGGCATACCTGCGGGTTCAGTGGTAAGGTTTAGGAAATTGCCATGGTAGCTTACGTGAAGCATAATGTGTAATTGCCACTGGGAACGTCGTCGTCTACGGCGCATAGAACGACACCACTATTTTCTCTCATTGTTATTGAACTAGGTCCATCCACCTAGCTGGGCAGCGATGCTGGCGCCGGGCTCCTGCTGAGTGTGGATGTGGTGTTCTGGATGATTGGTTTCCTCTTCAAGACGTCGTAATACGAGACGTTCCCAGTCGCAGTTGCAGGTTACGCTTCACGTCAGAACCTGCATGCCTACACGTCAGGAATAAATCCATGGATATACCAGAGGGTGGTCCCGAGACGGATTCATCGAACATATTTTAACTGGCCTTCTTTCGATGACTATCCAGTGCGTCGGGGGTTAAACGAGCACACTTTGACGGGCCTTCTGTCGTTGATTCATCATTGCGTCAGGGCTCGAACAATTTTTAACGGGCCCTTGGCATCGGAAACTACCGTTCGCAGTAAAGGATGATTTACGCTTCAACCTGCGGGTCTTAACTTCGTCGACGGCCCTTACTAAGCCGCCGGCGGAGCCCCCTTTTACATACCAGGTATATGTATACGTATGTTTGTAAATTTAGCGTACTTTTGACAACTTTTCTCTTCGCACGAGCACTTTTCGGCAAAACAGCAAGTACGCGGACACGGGAAGCCTGGCCGGACACATCGGTCTACAGTAGGTTTCGATCCGTGCACTCTGGAGCGCGTGGCGGGCGCTCATTTTCTTTTCCGGCGGGAATGGATCAGACGATTTCCCTGGTTTCAGTACGTGAGGCCTTACTTTGCACGAAATTACCGGTATAATAATGTTGGCTGTTTTATTCCGCTCTCATGATAGTGTGGGCACACAGTCGCGACATAAAGCAGGCACGCAACAGACACAAGCACAGATGCCATCGTTACAATGCTGCCGCCCACACACCGTGCGAGTGCGACACACCCATGTGCGCAGTATTGCTGTCGCTAGTTGTGTTCATCGGAGCCTGCCGACCGTATTGCACAGTCTGCCTTACTTACCACAGGTGCCAGAATCTTCTCCAGACGTACATACCCAGGTTGGCGTACCCTACCTGTATCATCATCACCTCTATGCTGTTTCTTTAGCGTATTGCTGTGTGTGATCCAACATTGCCACTGCCCCAGCTGTACTCAGCACGGTGCGCCAACAGCAGCAGCAGGGAGCGCACTTACGTATGTTGCAGATCCGCGCTGTATTCTCAGTACTCAGTAGTGTTTGTTGTTGTCACCGCGGCATTGGCCTACGCACGTACTTGCTGCAGCGTGTTGCCGGCATTTTTTGCTCCGCGCCGATCATCTCCGCCTCTTACGTTCGTTGAGTCCAGTACAACAATCGTTGGTACAATCATCGTGTACCAAAAATTATACTTACAGTTATTAGTCACTGCGGTGTGCCCTCCACTGCTGACCGATAGATCCTATAGAGCCAGCTGGAAGGGCAGCAGTACGTACACCTTCCTTGTTGCGGGACGCGTATCTTCTGCTGTATAACATGGCATTTTACAGCAGTACTGCTGTATATCCAGTTGAATCTGTACAAGCTACAGTAACTCTACACTTTCCTTTGTCGGTCTCAGTACGAGTATCTTCTGCTGTCGTATCATATCATATGATATTTTACAGCAGTACTGCTTGTCATGCAGTTGTACCTGTACAAGCTACACTAAGAGATCCTGCGATGTGTTTGAACCCTTTAGAACAACTTCTGCAGACCCATTTTGGGGACAAACCACACAATTTTTCAGCAGTTTGTCCCCAAAACGGGACTGCGGTGCTAAAAGGGTTAAAATGCGTAAAAAATACAACGCTCCTGTTGTATAAGTAGTTCTGTCGCGTAGATGATACACCCTTGATAGTATTTCCGTTGCCGAGGTTCGACTCGCACGATCCCCGCTTTTTTTGTATTCTTAACTTTTGACTTAATTTGTACCAAGTACATCCACCTTCCTTTTCTGACCTACTACTTATACCTACGATATAATACCAGTTTTGTGTTCTTAAAAAAGGCCACGGAGTTTGGGCGCACTTACGCGTGGCGTGCGTGCATACCTCAACCTTTCACAGTTGCTCCCAACACTTCGGACTAGAGCAAATAATGTTCGAGAAAATACTGCTGTAGGTCCTTCGTGCACTCACAGTATTTCGGGTTTTTGTTGCAGCAGATACTGCGAGTCCTCGCAGTATTTCGAGGTTCTGTACTACTGCCGGTACTACTCTGCGGAATCTGTCGGACTGCGCACTAATTCGTGATCCGCTACAACTGCTGCTGTGGATACTCCCTGTTGTGCTTCAAGTATCTCGGGGGTTTGTACTGCGGGATCAGTATTTCACCCGTTGGTAGTGTTCGTACTGCTGGTGCTCGCAGTACCAAGATGCTCTCAATATGCCCAGTATACTTGGAGTATAACGTTTACTTCGACCGTCTGCGAACCGAGTCGATACTTCCCAGGCCCATTATTCGGCACGAAACGCTCACAGATGGTCGCACGAAGGGGAGTTGGAGCTGATCACTTTCACTGGGGACAACTCGGGCACTTGGAGCACTGGCAGTATATCGGGAATTGGTACTGCGAGGAGTATGTACTGCGAGTACTCTCAGTATCTCGAGGTTCCGTACTGCGGATATTGCCTGTACTCTTAAGTATTTCGTGTTTCGGTAATGCGCGTACATAGTTGCCTGTTCTCTCGGGATTCCGTACTGTTCACACACTCAGTATTCTTGGTAGTTGGGCCTTCTCGGTACTCGCATTATGTGGACCTTCTCAGTACTCGCAATACTTTGGCCGCCAGTACTCCAATACTCTCCGTATTCGGGCTACAAATTGTTCTCGAGCATCTACTGTTTTATGAAGTATCCGTGAAACCTTTATTTTATCCTGAGCACCAAGACACATTTATTGCGCGGGAATATATTTCGTATGTGCTGGATTTTATTTACTCAGTCGGTCACAAAGTATTATGTCGCAACCTCGACCTCACGCAATGTTTCATACTTTTTACGCCGTAGGCATTGAATCGATCGCCGCGAGTCATCTGTTTCGGATCAATGCCCACTTATCGGTATACTCTCTTTTATATTATTGGAATGATCCCACACAAAATTTGGCAAACAACAGTATAAAGTCTGTCCTCAACAATATGTGTATGTTCTTCACGTTCATGATGGGTGGATGCAGTTATCGATGTAATTCTGAACAGGTGTGCAGGTATTTCATACGAGTATTATTTCGTTTTTGCGCCACTCCCCTAGGCACCTCCCGGAGGGGAACCTTGTATGTATACATATGTTTGTAAAAATGTCGTACTTTTGCCAACTCTCCTCTTCGTACGAGCTTTTTTCGGCAAAACACCAAGTACTCGGACACATGAAGCCCGGCCGGACACATTGGTCGAGGTCTCGGCGCGATCCGTGCACTCTGGAGCGCGTGGCGGGCGCTCAATTTTTTCTTTCGGCGGGGGTGGATAAGACGATTTCCCTGGTTTCTGCACAAGAGACCTTATTTTGTACCTGGTACCTGGTATGTACGTGTCGGTGAATATATGCTGTCTGTTTTCTCCCCTAGGCTCTCATGAGCTGTGAACACACAGCTGAAACATATACCGGGTACACAACAGACAACATGCACATATCCCATCGTTTCAACGCTGCCACCCACACGCCGTGCGTGTGCGACACACCCATGTACGCAGTGTTGCTGTGACTGGTTGTGCTCATCGGAGCCTGCCGTCCTGTTCACCGTTTGCCAGATTTTGTTTTTATACGTGTGATATGTACCCAGGCTGACGCACATCCCTGTACATTTTTCTTGTGTCGTTGCACGGAGTACGGACCATCGCCCAGACAACAATAGCAACAGTGCACAGAACGTGCTTACCTTCAGCTTCCTACAGCACCACAACCCTGCTTCCCAGCAGCAGCAGTTGCAGTGGGCACACCTTGCGCATATGAATGATCGTACTGCGGCTATCAAAGTTATTTCGATCGATCAGTTGACCACGCCACGATCACACCATCATCACCTCTGTCCCTGCTGCTTCTTCTGCATATTGCTGTGTGTGGTCCAACATTGCCACTGCTCCAGATGTGCTCATCACAGTGCGCCAACAACAGCAGCAGGCAGGGTACTATGCGCACGAGGAAGGTCCGCGCTGTACGCTCAGTACTAATAATAATGTTCGTTGTGGTTGTCATCGGCATTGGCCTATGCACGTACGTACGTTCAGCAATGTATGACCGGCATGTTTTGCTCGGTACCGGTCATCCCCGATGTGTGCGTCGACTTGAGTACAACTAAAATAAATCGTTCGTACAAGCATCGTGTACGGCAGCGTTCGTACAAGCATCGTGTACGGCAGCGTTCGTACAAAACATACTGACAGTAGTCACTGCCTGCTGACCTACACTGCTGACCGATAGATCCTATAGCCAGCCGAAAGGGGATCAGTACACGTACGTTCCTTTGTCGCAGTACGCGTTTCTTCTCCTGTCATACGGGTATCAGCCCACATGGCATTTCACAGCAGAACTGCCGTATATGCAGTCGTACCTGTACAAGCTACTATACTGCTGTGGGAGATCCTGCAATGTGCTTCAGATTGGGTAAAAAACACGATGTGCCAGTTGTACCAACACTGCTCGAGCGTAGATGTCATACTGCGCTTAACTCAAATTGTGTTTCGGGGGTTCGACTCGCACCATCCATGTTTTGTTTTATTTTTCACTTTTGGCTTTTTTTGCACCAGTGCATCCATCCGCCTTGCTTTCTGAACGTATACTATAATACAAGTTCTGTGTTTTTACCCCAAGGCAAAGAGTTTGGGCGCGCTTACGTGTGGCGTGCGTTCAAACCTCAACATTTCACAGCTACTCCCAATCAAAGTATGTTCGAGAAAATGCTGCTGTAGGTATTTCCTACACTCGCGGTATTTCGGGATTTTTGCACTCCAGATACTGCGAGCATTCGCAGTATTTTGAGGTAATTTTGTACTATTACGGGGGACCATAGTTCATAGGGCCTATGGTATACATAAAAAACTATATATTTCACCATTTTTACTAAAAATATTTGGTCCTATTAACTATGGTCCCCCGTAATACTACTGCGCATACTTTTGGTCTCGCACCAATTCGGGGCTCGCTACTGCTGCCGTCCTGGATACTCCCTGTTGTGCTTTAAGTATCTCGGGGTTCTACACCTCGGGTACGGCGAGTACTAGCCTAGCAGTATGTCGTCCGTTGGTAGCGTTTGTACTGCGTCTTCGAGTACTCGCAGCACCGAAATACCCTCAAGATACCCAGTATATTTAGAGTATGAAGTATACTTCGACCGTCTGTGCACCTTGTCGACAAATTCTCAGGCCCATTGTTCGGCACAAAACACTCCCAGCTAGTCCCACGAGTGGGAGTTGGAGCAAATTAATTTCGCTGGGGACAACTCGAGTACTTGGAGCACTGGCAGTATTTTGAGATGTTATGCACTGCGAGTAGTAGTGTTTCGATACTGCGGGTATATATTTGACTGTGCTCTCGGGTTTCGGTGCTGCTCATACTCTCATTACTCTCAGTATTTGAGCCTTCTCAGTACTCGCAATATTTTGGCCGGCAGTACTCCAATACTCTCAGTACTCGGACTACGATTTGTTTTCGAGCATTTATCTGTGAAACCTTCATGTTACCCCGAGCACGAAGAAACGTTTATGGATATATGTATACGTACAAGGGCTCCGCATGGCCGGAGGGAAATGTACCCCAGTGCCAAGTCAGTCGTGTGATTACTTTTAAGCAAGTTAACACAAATACTCCATTCGATCTTGTTACGAACAGGATCAGGGCATTGCCAAGTGATGTAGGAGAGAGGCAATGCCGAGTGTCAGTCCTCAGTTTTTGTATCTGTCTCACTTGCATTATAGACCAACTTTTAAAGCTTTTTTTTGGGACGTTGTTATTGGCGTCTTTTTCAGCCATCGAAAAATCAGAACCGTCTATCATTGTGGGCCAGGAAATCATCGATACTTTGGAGCTCAGTTGCTGCTGGCGGGAGCAGAAATCAGCTCAGGTTTCTCATACTTCTCAGAACTGAGATTGCTTTTATTTTGTTTGCGATAGTATTGGTAGTAGTGCTGCCCTATATCTGCCCAGTTGCCAAGTACCCAATACCCACGCCGATATCACCCCATCTACGGCGAGCCAACGGCTCTTGTGCAGAAGAAATTGCCTCTCCCGCACATGAAAGCGATAGCAGCAGCACAACTTCAAAAATAGCAGCAACAGCAGTAGCAGGAGTAGTAGCAGGCATCGCTGCTGCTACGGTCGGTTGCTGCATCTGCTGCTGTGCAGACCCAGCCGCAACACCAGCAGCAGCACAACAGCAGCAGCAGTACGGACGGTATCGCAGCAGACAACAACGTGCAGTATACGCCCAAATTGCTGCGAGAACAGGAGGCGTACTGTACGCGCATTATCGCACTCAATCCTGATAGCAGCCAGTAATCGAGACACTGCGAGTATGAGCAGTATCGAACACCTGATACCTGATACCAGGTACCTGATACCGATCGGCCATACAGAACAACCGCAAAGTACTTCTGACATCGGCAGTATTCTCAGTGTGAATCCCAAAATATTCATGTTGGATATACGTGTAGCACACGCAGCAGTATACAGCAGTACAAAACCCCGACATACTGCGAGTACTTGCAGTCGGAGCAAGCAGTCTCCAACCCTCGAACAACTCCAGTATTGCTCGCCGAAACAATTTGACGCGTTTTTCAACAGAAAATGGTACCCAGCCGAACATCATAATCTTATACCTGGTACGAAGGATCGTATCTTCAAAGCGGGTCCGTATCTCCCATTTATGTAGTAAATAAATACCTGGTACCTCGCATCTGGATAATATTTTCTTTTAAAGCGAAAAACATCTGCTGTGTATGATACCTGGTATCTTTCGATGCGATCGGCCGTTTTTTTTATCGAACTCACAACACTCGCCTAACTTTCCAACAACCTTTCATTAAATTCGACCGGCGAAAACGTAGCTTTGTACGTACATATTCGAAGTAGAACGCCCCTGAACTACTTTACAGCTGCTGCTGAAGTGTAGTTGTTACAGTAGTACTCGTATTCCAATGCGCCTCAGCAGTAGTAGACAGTCCGACCACGTACGACCACCTGTATGATACCCTCCGATGTGATTGGTTGGTTTTATCATTGAACTCACAACACTCGGCCGAGTTCATACTCCCCAACAACCTTCGTTCTATTCTACGGCGAAAACAGAAGACGTGCCGAGTTATAAAACACCGACAAAGCAATCACCGGGATATGCAACGATCTGGTACCAAGAACGGCGCGATACCCCGAGAAGGTGCGTGTAGTCGTCCGGCGAAGAGAAAGAGGCGAGGGAAGGCAGCCATCGAGTAAGGCAAGACCGAGGGGGTCGATGAGGCAGATGGTGGCCCGCAAAGCAAGGGAGTCGGGAGAGAGCGGTAGCAGCAGCAAGGCCGAGAGATCGAACCTCGGAGAGAAAGTAAGCTAAGATCGAGTCTGTCACAATATAATAAGCTCTTCGCCGAGCAACAGCAGCGAAACAAATCTCCAGGACCGAAGAAAATAGAACTTCTGGGTCTCCTTGCCCCTTCAAGGTCGCGGTCGACAACAGCGAAACGAATCTCGAGGATCGAAGAAAATAGAACCTTCGCGTCTCCTCGCCCCATCGATCTTTTCGATCTCAAATATAGATTTCGCACCCAAGGATACAGGACTCTGTCAATGCGTAGATCTCGCGCACGAATACGAGACTGTGAGCGCGTCCCAATAAAAAATCCTCCGAACAAAGAATTAACCCTTCAATCGTTCAGATCCTGAGCACACGACTGCTGTTCACGCGTGCCACCCTTGGACCTTGTAGAACAACAGCAAAACAAATATCCAGGACCGAAGAAATAGAGCCTCCGTGTCTCCTCGTCCCAGCATTTACCTTCGAGTTCGGGGTCGCCGCGCTGGTCGGTGGCGCGAGACTTCGAGACGCGCGCATGCGAGAAGACCCGTCGGAGCGCGGCGAGCGCGACCCTCGAGGAAAGCGGTCGAAAGAGCAAGCACGAAGGCAGGAAAGCAAAGGCGTCTGGAGTCCCAGACTAGATTCAAGACGAAATCGGAAGCGAAGGCTTTGCTCACAGCGGCCGAGAAGGACACTTTTTTTCTTTTTTTTTTAATCATCACTTCCACTATCCAGCCTAACTCGTAGGAGGTTTCACCCTCGACGACCTTCTGGACAAGCCGTGGTCACAGGTGTCTACCCTTCTCCCCCCCGGTACGTGCCTTTATTTTTTGTCGCGCATAGGGTTCAGCATTCCCACTGCTCGTCGATTTTGATCGAATGTAGCTAACTCACGCTCTCGCGCTTTCCGCTATTCAATTTCTTTCATGCAAGAAAAAGCCCTTACGAGCATGCACTCGGTGGGACTTGAACCCACGAAATTGATATTGATAGGCACGCGGACCACCTACCAAGCCACCGGGGACGCCGGGTGTTTATATTTATGTTTGTCAAATTCTCGCACTTTTGCCAACTTTTCTCTTCGTACGAACACTTTTCGGCAAAACGCTACTTACTCGGACACATGAAGCCCGGCAGGACACATTGGTCGAAGTCTCGGCGCCATCCGTGCACGCTGGAGCGCGTGGCGGGCGCTCATTTTTTTTTCCCCGCGGGAGTGGATAAGACGATTTCCCTGGTTTCAGTACAAGAGGCCTGATTTTGTACGTACGTATCGGTAAATGTTTTCTGTTTTCTCCCCTAGGCTCTCATGAGCTGTGAGCACACAGCTCACACATATACCTGGTATACATAACAGACAACATGCATAGATCCCATCGTTCCAACGCTGTCGCCCACACGCCGTGCGTATGCGACACACGCATGAGCGCAGTGCTGCTGTGGCTGGTTGTGTTTGTCGGAGTATTCCACCGTCTGCCATAATGTTTTTCACACGTATGTACCCAGGCTGACGTATGTCCCTCTACATTTTTTGTGTTGTTGCACGGTGCACGGACCACCGCCCAGACAACAATAGCAACAGTCCACAGAGCGTGCTTACCTCCAGCTTCCTACAGCACCACAACCCTGCTGCCCAGCAGCAGCAGCAGTGGGCACACCTTGCGCGTATCGATGATCGTACTGCGCATATTGCTGTGTGTGATCCAACTTTGCCACTGCTCCATGCTCCAGCACTGTGCTCAGCACAGTGGGCCAACAGCAGCAGCAGGCGGGGTACTATGCGCACGTGGAAGATCCGCGCTGTACGCTCCGTACTACTGTAGTGTTCGTTGTTGTTGTCAGCGGCATTGGCCTATGCACGCGTACCTTCGGCAATGTGTCCGGCATTTTCTGCTCGGTATCGATCATCCCCGATATGTTCGTCGACTCGAGTACAAAAAAAGACAAATCGTTCGTACAAGCATCGTGTACAGCAGCGTTCGTACAAAACGTACTGACAGTAGTTACTGACTGCAGTGTGCCATACACTGACCGGATTGATCCTAGAGCCAGCTGAAAGGGGATCAGTACACGTGCGTTCTATTTGTCGCAGCACGCGGTATCAGACCACATGGCATTTTACAGCAGTACTGCTGTATACGCAGTCGTACCTGTACAACAAACTAGCCTACTGCTGGAGGAGATCCTGCAATGTGCTTTAGATGGCGTAAAAAACACGATGTGCCAGATGTATGATCACTGCTCTATTAAGTATTCATAGCATAGGTGTCATACTGCTGTCGATGAAAAAATCGCTTCGGAGGTTCGACTCGCACCGTCCACGTTTTTTTTTTTCGCTTCTGACTTTTTTTGTACAAATACATCCACCTTGCTTTTCTGAACGTATGATATAATACAAGTTGTGTGGTTTTACCCAAGGCAAATATTCGTGGGCGCGCTTGCGTGTGGCGTGCGTCCATACCTCAACTTTTCACAGCTACTCCCAAGACTTGAGAGTAAAACAAAGTATATTCGACTAAATGCTGTAGGTACTTCCTACACTCCACTCGCAGTATTTCGGGGGTTTTGTGCTCCAGATGCTGCGAGTTCGACCGTCTTTGCAATGTGTCGACAAATTATCAGGCCCATTGTCCGGCACAAAACACTCCCAGATAGTCCCACGAGTGGGAGTTGAAGCAAATCTGGGGACAACTCGAGCACTTGGAGCACGGGCAGTATTTTGAGATGTTATGCACTGCGAGGATAGTGTTTCGATACTGCGGGTACATACTTGCCTGTGCTCTCGGGGCTCGGTACTGCTCATACTCTCATTACTCTCAAGTTTGTGGGCCTTCTCAGTACTCGCAATATTTTGGCCGCCAGTACTCCAATACTCTCAGTACTCTCCCCCCCTTCTACGCTCTACCAGGTATCATACATCCCCCACATGCTTAATCGCGATCTACAGTGAGATTCACGTATGTCAAGAAAAACAGCGTGTGGGGGGTGTATTTGATACCTGGTAAAGCGTAGAAGGGGGGGAGAAAAAATCATCTCGATTTCAGGAAAAATAAATACCTACCTGCTCAATATTATTTCTTGCAAGCTGTACCTACTGATGTACCACTGCCTGGACTTTACATGACGTTATGATAGCATGCTTCTTAAAAGGAGTGTGTCTTTCCGTACGTCGGGACGGGCAGGCTTCCGACTTCCATCGTCGCTCGGAACCGGAGGCGTGAGCCGTGGGTTTTTCTTAGAGGCGAAGGGAGACATTCTGCGATATACAGATATCGTGCTTTCGCGTATACACTACGGCCATATGGACCAGGCAAACCACAACCTATTGATGGCTGTTGGAGGGTGGGGCGTCCTGCTTCCGCCGTGCTATCGTACTGCTGCACGGGCATACCACTCCGTGCCGTAATATAATAGCCATATTTAACAATGAGGCGTGCGAGCGCGAAGCGCGGGCCTTCTGTTCTTGGTTTTCCAAGGAAAAATAGCAGACGTTCAGTCGGAGCCAAACCCCGCCTGCTGGGGTGCCGTCTGTACAGGTGCCGACTGGTCTCTCTCCACTCTCGCACCAACTCCAACTGCCACTTCACAAAAAAAAGACAAGCTAACTGAGAACAGCACTCGAATGCATTTCATCGTGGGCAATAACAATACTCCAATACTCAGTAGTCGGACTACGATTTGTTCTCGAGCATTTATCTGTGAAACCTTTATGTTACCCCGAGCACCAAGAATCGTTTATTTTGGAGGGATATATATTGTATTCGCTGCATCTTACTCAGCCGGCCATAAAATATTATGGCGCAACCTCGGCCTCAGGCAACTTTTTGTACTCGCGTTTACGCCGCATACGTTGAACTTCGCGCGAGTCATCTGTTCAGGATAATATCCACTTACCGGTACCCTATTTATATCGTATCGTTGTATTAATAGTAATGATCCCACACTAATTCCGCAAACAGGAAAGTCTGTCCTCAAAAATGTGCGTGTGTTTTCACGTTAATGATGGGTGGATACAGCTACTACTTCTAAACAGGTGCAGGATTTCATACGAGTATTATTTCGCTCTTGTGCCACTCGCCGAGGCACCTCCCGGAGGGGAACCTTGTATATCGTATTATTTGCTGTATCTTACTCAGCCGGTCACAAAGTATTATGACGCAACCTCGACCTCACGCAACTTTTGTGCACTTACTTACGTTCACGCCGCATACATTGAACTGATCGCCCGAGTAATCTGTTCAGGATCCATATCCACTTACCGGTACCCTATTTTATATTTTGTAGTAATGATTCCCCCCTCATTCCGCAAACAGTATAGTCTGTCCTCGAAAATATGTGTGCGTGTGTTCGTCACGTTGATGATGCGTGGATACAGCTACTATTTCTAAACAGGCGTGCAGGATTTCAAACGATTATTATTTCGCTCTTGCGCCACTCCCCTGGGCACCTCCCGGAGGGGAACCTTGTACATATTAAATATATCAAAACCTTTTGTCTTTGAGCTCTCGCAGCTCAAAATTCCGAACACTCCCCCCTCTAAAATCCGGTATACATTTTCAGAAATCCGCGAGATTCACGGTTGGGTATCCCCGTACGTGGGGTCAGGCGTGGGCGGAGCTCTCGAGGCTCGAAGTTGGCGTGGAAAAAACAGGGACATGGAGAAAAAGGGACGGAGTTGTTGGAGGCCGGAACAACTCCTTTGAAACATTTTTATCGATGGCCAGGGTAGTCATGAGCAATGATTTGATGCATGATGTGGTAACAGGAGGTATGCCGTTGTACGCAAAATGTGTTTCTGTTTGTTTTTGGTTTTGAGGAACGTTCCAGATCCTTTTGCGAACGAGATTGAACAGAGTGCATCATGAATGCTCTGCTGCTGTCATGAAAGCTGCTTGGTGTGGATCACAAGCAGGTGCTGAATCGCGCCGCTGAACAACAAAGAACACCACGTACCTATGAAAGCTACAACAACAGCGAGACAGGAATGCACCAGCGAATGGCGGCATATATGCTGGCCCCGTCCTCGCAGGACCAGTTTGGATAGCTCAAAAGTCGATATGCTTCACGGGTAAAAGAGAGGGGGTGCCGGGGGGGGCGAAACGCGTACTAGTCTATGAATGTGTTGCGGTCACCGAAACGTGCGATTTTTCCGAGACGACCAGGTACAACCACAAGAGCACAGAGAGCCTATCGAACCTGCGGGAATATGTTAACGCCGTAGTACTGCGTACTGTAAAAGTTATTCGCCGAGCGTTTGCTGGTATTCATACTGTTGCTGCGTACTTTGCCGCTCAGGCAGCCTCGGTGCAAGCCAGCGCTTGGCGGTGTCTGTCATCGGTTTCGCGACCTAGGGTGTGATGACAAATTCGCGACCTCGCTCAAACCCGCATACTAGGGCTGGGCACTGGCACAGTATGTTCTGGCAGTAGTAATATTGAGCTGTCCAGTATGTTCGTCATTGGTTTATGTTACGTGCGCCCAAGAAGCACGCCCTTTTATAGTTCGGAAACCTCCCAAACACGTTTCGGGTAGAGAAGAGTATAAACCAAAAACAGTATTCTGCTACCGTCCAGTATACTGATTGATTTTGCCGACAGTTCAATCGCTACTGACTGAGTCAGCCATTGCCCAGCGCTACCACATACAGTGTGTATATTAGAGCGTTAACTTTCCTCACTGCCAGCCATACTGAAACAGAACGGTGGCGCCACGGTCTGCTTTTGCTGATGATCCGACCTCGAATATGTAGGCCTTGGGTGCGCACTGCTGTTGCTACTGTCGTTGCTGCTGCATGCTTCGTCGCGCAGACAGTCTGGGGTTTGGGTATCGGTAGCTAGCCCGCTGCTGTTCGTCCGTGTGAAAACAATGGTCGGTCTGGTACAGGATCGGATATATAGAACTACATACTTAGATCACAACCCCTGAGCGTGCTCGGTTGGTGCATCCCTGGCCTCTCAGAGCTCCCACTTCCAAACCGCCTCCTTTCATTACTTGCCGGACCTTTCCAGCAGTTCTTTGTTTTCTCGGTCATTTCTTCCTTTTTTCTTCTTTCGTTTCGTGTGCTTGCGTGTTCTCCGAGCACGGCGTCGCGGGAGGACCCGGCACCGTCGCGGGTGCCAGCGGGTGCTGGCGGGTAGAGGGGGGGTTGCAAGGAGCGCGGTCGCCGCTTTCGTGCCTAGGCGTCGCGTGTGCCTCGAGACACGAGGGATGCATGAACGGGCTTTGTCTGGCTTCGATTTATGATTGTTGATAGAGTATGTACGAGTTTATAAAGGTCGTTCGGCAGGGCAAGATAATATTCAAGCGGTGGTTATTTTTGCGGCCACGCTGAAGTTGAAAGAGGGAGGTGTGCGGTTTGAATACCAACGTTATCGAGCTGGCGAATGACGGCCACGGTGAGCACCTGGCTTCACGCGGGGTGGGCGACGGGGCTGATTGTGGCAGAGAGTGATAAAAGCTTTACCCGGACCGAATCGGTAGCGAGGTGGTCGCGAGAGGGGCGGGCGGCGTACGAGGCTGAGAGAGAATGCGTTTTTTTCTTTTCTTCTTTTCGACCGGGTGTAAGGTGTTCCAATCAGCTAGAAAAATATTACACGAGAGGGGACGGGGATTTTATTTCCTTTCCGACTTTTCGGTTTCATTTTCATGGTTTTTGCTGCTGTGCCGTGCTGTGCTTTCGCTTTCTTCGTACATACAGAACAGACTTAGAGCATATCGTGCGAAAAAAATAAGTACAGACAGTAGTACCCTACCTGGGTGTATGTACGTACGTACGGCATCAGCGACGCGAAGCGTATACGTATGTGGCATCCAAGCTGACGTCGGAGTTGTTTTTCCTGAAGCATGGCGGCGGGACTCTTGGCATTGTCAAGTCGCCGGTTTGCAATTACGGTCCTTGAAAAAACTAAACTCAATCGTGGACCTCTGTTCGCTTCGCATAATTTGATGTACTTTTTTCCTTCCTGGGCGAGCGTAGCGGGCGGCGTAGGCCGCCCGCGGAGCGAAGCGCCTTGTATATATTTAAGCGCAAAGCGAGTAGGTTTAGCAGTCTGGGAGAAGGGATCTTTAGGGATGTTTTTTACTTGAAAAATGTGTAGCGTGGTCTGCACTTCGGAATCGTCGTCCGCATCTGAGAAATTTCCTGGTTCGATGTACACTCGGCGTGGCCGCGTTTATGGCGAGTTTTGGCCCGTTTCGGCTTCGGTTTGGGGTCAGGGTTAGGGGTTAGGGTTAGAGTCAGGGGTTGAGTTCGGTCTTCGCCCGTGCCTTGATCCCAACAGGAACCAAAACATCCGAACAGCCTACCAACCTAAAGATCCCTTCTCCCAGATTGTTAAAGGTCCTCCGCAAAGCACAGCACGGCACAGCAGCAAAAACCATGAAAATGAAACCGAGAACTCGGAAAGGAAAAAAAATCCCCGTCCCCTCTCGTGTAATATATTTCTTCCTGATTGGAACACCTTACACCCCGTCGAAAAGAAGAAAAGAAAAAATCGCACAGAAGAGCTTCTCTCTCAGCCTCGTACGCCGCCCGCCCCTCTCGCGACCACCTCGCTACCGATTCGATCCGGGTAAAGCTTTTATCACTCTCTGCCACAATCAGCCCCGTCGCCCGCCCCGCGTGAAGCCCGGTGCTCACCGTGGCCGTCGTTCGCCAGCTCGATAACGTTGGTGTACAAACTGCACACCTCCCTCTTTTAACTTTTGCGTGGTCGCAAAAATAAGCACCGCTTGAATATTATCTTGCCCTGCCGAACGACCTTTATAAACGCGTACATACTCTATCAACAATCATCAATCGAAGCCAGACAAAGCCCATTCATGCATCCCTCGTGCCTCGAGGCACACGCGACGTCTAGGCACGAAAGCGGCGACCGCGCTCCTTGCAACCCCCCCTCTACCCGCCAGCACCCGCTGGCACCCGCGACGGTGCCGGGTCCTCCCGCGATGCCGTGCTCGGAGAACACGCACGCACACGAAACGAAAGAAGAAAGAAGGAAGAAATGACCGAGAAAACAAAGAACTGCTGGAAAGGTCCGGCAAGTAATGAAAGGAGGCGGTTTGGAAGTGGGAGCTCTGAGAGGCCAGGGATGCACCAACCGAGCACGCTCAGGGGTTGTAATCTAAGTATGTAGTTCTACATATCCGATCCTGTACTTCAGATCTTCTCGGGAACCATGTGCGATCATCTGTTGATATGATATGATACAGAGAGGTTTCATACGCTGTTGTACGCAAAAGGCTTCGATGGTGTGGTCGGGCCATTATGGGGTGTGTTGACACGCGCTGCACTGAGTTCTCCAGAGAGGCACCGAACACCGACCGCAGCACACTACGCAGCCCGGTACAGTATGTATCATCGTAACTTTCGTTTTATGTTGGACAAACTGCTCCAGTAGCAGCCGCAGCAGCAGTGTCGGCGCACCACCAGTACTTTGGTCCCAAATGAAGGCCGCGGTAGTAAACTAATCATACAAACAAAATAAAACAAAAGTGTACGCCTCTATTAACTCACTTCATCAACGTTTTTTTTTCCTTGCAACTACATGCCTCTCATCATGATGAAATATGGCGCCAAATACCAGAATAGTCAGTAACACATGGACGTCAACATAGTTTAATGTACTGTAAAATGGCGATATATCTCGCCAGTCATCTGTGATCCCGCCTTCCGGAGCAGGTGTGCCGTCGACTTGCCAGCACTTGGTATTGTCGTAAAACCAACACGCAATACACTAGTTTATTGTAGTTATGATGATACCTCTCAAGCAACCTTTCAACCTCTCGACTGCCTCACTCCTTCCCGGAGCATGTGTGCCGGCGACATCCGGCACATATACGCAGCCTTGTCATTAATTAGTTTAATACCGGGTAGTATATTCGGTGTTTGTTTCGGGTGTTCGCAAGGACTAAGGTTTAGTTGCTTTCATGGTGGAAGTATTGTTGCTGCGACCAACCCAGGCGAGCGTGACGCATCCATACGGTCGCAAACTGTACCATTGTCCAGGGTGTTGGTTGTTTGAGAAGAATATGCATTTCTTGGTTACGCCCCAAGTTGGGTAAATTACGTCGGTGTAATGGTTGCTCGTGTAATGCTGGGGTATCGGCATCTCCCATGATACCGTGCGATACGCGCGTTGCAAAAGAAGCTGTAGACAGGGTTGTGTCGTTGGTCAAAGGTTTGTGTTTAGAGTACAGCAAAACAGTCGGGGTTCGAACGCAACGTATCGGCTTTGTTGTGCCGACAGCAATGTTTTTGGTGGCATGAAACCCGCGGGATATTTTACCTCAGAACTGGAAGATTGAACCTAACATTGCACGTATGCCCACGACATTGCACTGCAACCCCCCGTGTACGACATAACACTGCACCCCCCCTTGAACGTTCAGCAAATAATTTATGGATAGATGCGGCACATTTCATACCTGCTGGTACAGTACGCATGATACACGAAAGCGATATCGGCTATCGTACGAGTATAATACGTACCTGGTATGTACAATCAAATAATGTTTCAAGGTTAGGTTTTATGGGGTACCTGCAGAACCATACCTGGGGTATTTACCCGGGAAATACCCTACAGAGAACTTCTGTAATTTCTTTAAGACATTTATACCCGTACGCGGAACTTCTGTAAGTTCTGTACGACCTTCATACCCGTACCCGGAACTTCTGTAAGTTCTGTACGCCCCGTTTCACAATACCCGGGGTACCGGTACAACGTTTTTTTACCTGCCCGGAACTTCTGTGAGTTCTGTACGCCCGTGCCACAATACCCGGAACTATTCTGTGAGTTATGTAAGGGTTTTATACCCGAAGCCGGAACTGCTGTAAGTTCTGTAAGACATCCACACCAGTACCCGGAACTCCTGAAAGTTCTGTAAGACCTTCGGCACAATACCCGGGGTAAGGGTATACCCTCGGCACAAGACCCGGGGTGCCGGCACAAACGAGGATGGCGCTGAGGAGCAAAGATATTGGGAGACAGGACTTTCAACCCTTGACAGACAGCAGCTTTGCCTTGACATGTCGTGACTGACACCAAACTACTAGGTTTTAGTGTGGAACACTTCGGCCCTACACCCTTGACAGCGCAATTTTTGCCTTGCTCGACATGCTTCCCGACATCTTTGTTGAGGAGTGATGTAATGCATTCTGACGTCATGCCTCATCAGTGACACACCAAAAACGAAATGACGAAATTACAGCTCGTATATGTGTCGGATGTATGTGTATATTAATAGGATACCTGTATATACTACCTGGTTTGATGCGTATAGCAACAATACAATAATATCACAACGAGCGCAACTTATGATACGCACGTACGTACGTAAAGGTTTCGTTTTTTCACTCGTACACTATTACATAATTATTGATTAAATAGTAGTGGGATGTGCCTTACCAGTACTCATTTCACGCATGGCCGTAGTCGCGGGGGGGTGGTTCAAAGCCGATTTAAATTTTAATTTGTTTTCGTCGTCGAAGCGGCGGACTGTTTCATGGCGAGGTGGCACAGGGACGAAGCACAGAAGAGCCGGCTTCGCCACGCAGCAGAGGGGGAGGGGGGAGGGGCAGCTGTACTGATACAGCTGTCGACGAATGCAGAAACGAAATGATAGATCGGGTGGCTAGGTATCGGTTCGACCAGCTCTTACAGACTTTTGCCTGTATCTCCCTCTCTTTCGTGTTACTTCGTCCGCGCAGCAGATACCTGCCCGTCCTGAATTCGTATGATTTCCGTCTAGCAGCCTTTCTAAGTCCTTGCGTCGTTTGTATTCTGTTTTTATATTTTTATTTTCATTTTTTTATCTCAGATTTTTTGTTTCTTTGTTTTATTCTCTTTTTGCTCTTATTTTTCCGTTCTTGCTTGTGTTGTTTTGTTCTCGTACCCGGTACGCTGACATCTCACTTGTTGGCACTTGAATTTGCGATTTAGTTTTTTTTTCGGTTTTCCTCTGTCTCACAGTCTGTGACCGCAGAGTCAGTATCTCTCTAGGATAGGGAATCAGGACGGACACTGGGTGTACTGATGAAGCTGGGTAGAAAGGACGAATTAATGTGAAGACAACAACAACAACAACAACAACAACAACAACAACAACAATAACAAGAACAACAACATACGAAAAATCTGAAGCAACGCACGCTGATACACGGACGGTCAAGCGCGATTTCAGTGCTTGCGGTAACCTCCTCGTTTCAAACCGGAGTCGCATCGACACGTACTGGGTAGAGATAGTGATGTTCCCCAAGGCCAACTTCGAGCATACCCCCGACTACGGGGCCATCCCCATGATCGCTGCGAAGGATGTTCGGGCATGCCTCCCGGCGCGGTTCACCGGGAAGGACGCTGACTTGGTGGCGGCTGAAGCCGCCTTTGACGCGCTGAACAATCCTGCGGCATCAACTACTCAGGACATGGGCATGGACGGAGGCTGACGAAGTCTGGGTGGGGGGGGGCTGGTGTTCTTGCTGCAGCTGCACTGTAGATTAGTATTGGCCTGTTATTATTCGACAACCTAGATGGTGGGACTCAACACCGCTGTGTTTAATATTAGATTTTAGTACATTAGTAGCTGTGTTCGGCATTGGTTCATTTTTAGTTTTTTTTTCGGTTTTGGAAGGACTTTCGGGCTTTCCATTTAACTACTGTAAGTACTTGCAGTAGTATCATTAATGTTAATAGTAATATTACAAGGTTTTGTTCTCGTGGAACGGCACAAATGTACCTTGATATGGGAGGTAAATCTATGACCGCGGAAGTCGTTCCCATGAAGTTGGAACGGTCCTTGCCGTGAAAATCGGGAAAGACTGCCATAACAGAAATGAGGTACACAATGGTACGTGCATGGTATATATATATAGTATATACGCGTTATTACCGGTATTGTACATAGTGTGGTGTTTGCAGTACACCAATCGCAGCATTTCGAAATGCATTTTATGTGTTTGTTTGACCAGCAAATTCGTTGTTTTTTCGCCCCCTTGAGGTGGGTATTTACCTGGGTATTACCCGGATTTTCTGTAAGTTCTGTACGCCCGTGCCGCAATTGGATCTTTCGTGAGTTCTGTAACCCCGGGCCACAATCGGAACTTCTCGAGTTCTGTACGCCCTTGTCACAATACCCGGAACTTCTGTGAGTTCTGTGCGACCTTCATACCCGTACCCGGAACTTCTGTAACTTCTGTGCGACCGAGCCACAATACCCGGGGTACCGGTACACCATTTTTATACCTGCCTGGAACTTCTGAGAGTTTTGTACGCCCGTGCCACAATACCTGGAACTTCTGTGAGTTCTGTAAGGGTTTCATACCCGTACCCCGAACTTCTGTGAGTTCTGTACGACATTCATACCCGTACCCGGAACTTCTGCAAGTTCTGTACGCCCGATTTCACCATACCCGGGGTGCCGGTACGATGTTTTTATACCTGACCGGAACTTCCGTAAGTTCTGTACGCCCGGGCCACAATACCCGGAACTTCTGTGAGTTCTGTAAGGGTTTTATACCCTAGCCCGGAACTTCTGTGAGTTTTGTAAGACACCCATACCCTAACCCTAAATCCACAAATCCTACAGAACCTAACCTTGGAACTTTTTTACATCGCCTTCGGATCAGCGTGTCATAACGTGCCGTCGTTTTATTGATAGTTGGTGTGCATGCTTGTGCGAGTATGCCGGCACCGGGCCGGCGGGCATTGTAGATGCAGAAGCAAACGAGAAGACCCACCTCGCATCGAGAAAAACGCTTTGAAGCGAGGAGCGCCCTTGGAAGTTAGTGCTGCCACCACACTTATCTGGGTAACATACTATTATACATTTAGAGTTTTGTTTGTGTAATGTTTGCACTTTTTCGATCATGTCACATCTTGTAACTGCTTTTTGGAAAAACGCGATGTAGGCGACACGGGAAGCCGGCCGGACACACTGGTCGAGGTGCGGGTGCGATCCGTGCGGTATGGAGCGCGTCGCTCAAAGGTTTTTATCGGCCGGTGTGGATAAGACTATTTCCCTGATTCCAGTACCAGAGGCCTTTTTTTTGTACGTACGTACGTACGTACCGGGAATTTGTCGTCTGTTTTTTGCCCTATTTTGTAGGCTCTTATGAGCACTAAGCCCGGACATATACCAGGTAGACAACAGACAACATGCACAGAGCACAACCTTACTCCGCAATCCACCATCTACCTCTCTTTTCTGCTGCTCTAGGCGTGATAGAACCATGCACGGAAATATGTGAAGGCGGTTTGGATTAAATATGAGTACCTCAACTGTCCTTATACTTTCGACGTTTTGTGTTTTTTGCCCGAGGCACACACCAGATTTGTAGATGTCAGAGCATGGACATAACACAAACAACGTTGTTCCAACCCCGCCTAGCAGCACAAGCAGCAGCGGGCTACACCACACGCGTGTCGCAAGTTTGTTTTGTTGTTGTCTTTGTTCTCGCATTAACTCATCATCACAATACAATGCAGTCCGCGGTCGCAGGACAGGCCCCAATAACTCTTGGGTGGAAGAAATACCTGGGTAAAAAGAAGCAAGCGAAGAATAGTACACGTGATGACTGGAGGACATCTACACCTCGGACATAAACAAAAAGTGCGGTTAGCGCACGTACGTATCAGATACATGCGGTAGACTGCACAAGTCGCCACAGAAACCGAGAAGACCATATACTACGCAGAAGAAATGGGCAGGATAAAAAAAACACCTCGACGTCGAAAAATCGAAACAGAAATCGAAAAAATCACAAATCAAAAAGGGAGTAAAGGGAATAGAGATAAAACAACTTCAATTGAGGCAAAAGAATGCAAGAAAGCACGAAAGGAAGCACACATGAGAATGCGCATGATTTCGCAGGTTGCAGACTCGCACGCTACTTGAGGAGTGTAGAACAGAGATAATAACCAAAACACAACCATACGTACTCCGCTACTGAGAACACCAGGGAAACAAAAAAGAAAGACGAATAGACAAAAAACAAAAAAGGAAGACGAAGCAAAGCAAAAAGCAAAAGCAGCTAGCAAGAAAGCAAAAGAGCGAAACGGAAGCTACCAACAGAAACACAAAGAAGGGCAAACGGGAAAGAAGGGAAGAGGAAAGACAAAACAAAAAAGTAGAAAGCAAAAGAAGGGACAAAAAGGGTGAAAAAACGGGCGGGAGGGGAAAGATAATACGAAAGGCAGGCACTGGTGGCTACAGACACGCAAAGTTGCCCGGGTGTCACCATGCTAGTTACTCGGGTCCCAAAGAAGGGAGCGCACGATGATGGCCATACCCAGGCTTCAGTTTGTTAGGCAGACCACCTCCCCCCCCCCCCCCCCCCTCCCCACTCCCCCGCCCCTCCCATCCCCCCGCGTTCCCCTTTCGCCCCACCCGGCTTCCCTGCCATTCTGCGCACGTGTGTTGGCGTCAACGGTTGCAGTCGTTGTTGCAGTCGTCCTGTGCCGTTCTGCCGATGCCTCCTTCTCATCCTCATGCCATATCTGCATGAAGATCTCCGCCCCTTCCTCAACCCGTCGGAACCATTTGCCGGTTATCTGTGCCGCCTTGCGCCACCCTTCCAAACTCCGTGAGGTCCTCAAGGTACCTCATCCAGTCCCACTCCTGTCCTCTGGAGTAGCCCTTACCCCCGACCATCACCGCAAACATCACCTTCTTCGGCAGACGCTCCTCGCCCGTGCGTGTCACACAGCCCGCAAACAATAGCCTACGTCTCCGTACCGTCGTCTCTACGCTCTCAGATTTTGTCCCGAGGAACGCGCTAGCATTGGATAGGATATGGTCTTCGCGCTTTCGTTTTCGCCAGCCGATGCGTGGGAGGAGCGTCTTGTGGTGGACCTCCCGTAGCCTGCCGTAATCAATCTTGGTCGGGCTTCAAGTAACGCAACCGTAGAGCAACGTTTCGTTCACCTCGGCTCTCAGCATCTGCACCTTCAGGCGTAGGCGCACACCCGGGCGGTCATAGATTTCCATCTTATACCGCCCGAAGCACGCCCATGGCCTCTGGAGTCGCGCGTTAACTCGACACTTGTGCTCGTCCAATCTGCGCTGATAGCCCCGTCCAAATACACAAACTCGAGCGTTTGCTTCTACACTTGGCCGGCTACGGGGACGGTAAAAGGCACGTTCCCCCCATATTCCGTTTGCAGACACATCATCTCTGTCTTGGCCTCCGAGACCGTCAGGCTGAAAGCGGCACATGCAGGCACGATCAAAGTGATAATTCTCTCCAGTCCGTTAGATGATCGCGATGCAATGCGCGCATCGTCAGCATACAGCATTACCCACAACGTCTGGGGCTTTTTATCCTTCCCCTGTCGGCCGGCTTGTCCGACCCCTCCCCCCTCGTCTTTTCCCCTTTCTCCTTTCGTTGGAGTTGCACCATGCTGTCCGTGATGCCTTTATCAGCGGCAAAGAGTTTCTCCGCCACTCGCAGCACCGCTGTGAAAAACATGTTGAACAACAATGGCGGAAGCACGCATCCTTGCCGAAGACCCTGCTTCACGTCGAACATATCTGAACACTCACCATCATATAGCCGCACGCATGCTCGCATGCCGTCGCGGAATGGGCGGATAGCGGCGAGCATTCTAGGTGGCACGCCAAAGCGAGCCAAGGTAGTCCAGAGTAGGGTCTGGTCGACGGAGTCATAGGCTTTTGGTGAGGTCGACTAATCACATGAACATCGGAGTGTCCTTGTTCCTTGCCAATTCCTGCGAGCGTCGCACCTCGAACATCATGTCGACCGTCGACCGTTCGGGCCTAAAGCCACACTGCTCCTCTGGCAGGATGCCTCCCCGTTCGCAGTAGTCGCTGAGGCGGCGCGTGATGACCTTGAGGAGTATTTTGCCGGCATGCGCGACAAGGGAAATGCCACGATATAGTTAGCGCACTCCGTCCTGTCTTTCTTCTTGTGTATCACCTTAATCGTTGCATCCTTCCATTTCTGCGGCACGACCCCTCCCCTCTACACAGCGACGATGATCTCGTAAAAACTCGCCAAGGTGTCCGAGTCTCCTTCGTCGGCCAGGACCGTCAGGAGCTCAGCCTCGAGACCATCAGGTCCAACCGCCTTGCGGTTCGCCATCGCCCGGATCGCGTCTTCCACTTCGTACCTAGACTGGACGTCGTCCAGCGGACTGCACGAGGGCCAGAGCTTGAGCTTGGCGACGATAGTCGGGTCGAGGGTCGATGACTTGGTGTTTAGCAACTTATGGAATTACCTTCGCCGTCGTACCGGATGAGGCAGATGTCTCGCAGTAGTCTACCTTCGTCCCTGATGTACTGTGAATTGAAAGTCCTCTTCCCTTACACATCGATCCGCTCAAGGTGCTTGTAGAACCCAAACTGATCGCCTTCCTGGATTCGCCTTTTGAGTTGACTGACGTATTATTTGAAGAACTTCTGTACTCCATCCGTCCTCGCAAGTTTGAGCTGTTTCGTGGCAACCTTCAAAGCTTTCCGCAGTTTTTTTGTCGGGTTAGCGCGGAGTTGCGTCCTCGCATCTTGCGTCTGCTGCCATCGCGAGGACACCTCTGCTTGAACCTCTTCGGGTGTACACCAACCCAGCGGCCCTTGCTTGCGACTGGTATGAGGCGCTAGCTTAGCAGCAGTCGACAGCCCGGTCTCCACTATTATAGAGCACTCGCCTTTTCATAGACACTCCCAATTGTACCAGGCGGTGGGGGGGTGAGTATGGTTATTTTCCTTTTGAGGTCCGCTCGGAGACCGGGGTCTGCTATCAACCGTTGGAGATCAATAGCTCGCTTTCCCCTGCCTGTTTTCACCCGTCGATTCAGCGCAAATCGGCCCAAGAGGCGAATACTGTATTGCAGACCACGAGGTTGTGGTCAGATCCATGTCGATCCTCTGGTGGTGTCTGTACTGTCATGTTGCGGACCAGGCGTCGATCAACTTGTCGAGTGAGGATGTAGTCTAGCCTATATACTGACCCTTCCCAGAGTTTGGAGACTGGAACGTACACGGCACCCCGCGAGTAGGTGTGGCAAATAACGTATTGAGGAGCGCAAGCCTGTTGCCAGCTGCGTGGAGGAGTAGTCTCTATCCGCTGTTGTTCAATTCATCACGCCCGTATGTACCGATCACCTTACTGCCGGCACATCCGATCTCTCGCTTGCCGGTGCGAGCGTTTGCATCCATGGGCACGAGTAGGTGATCCCCACTGGGGACCCCCGAGATTGAGTTCGTTTAAAAAGTGATATTTCTCGCGGACGGGGGCATCCAGTATATGCGCATACCTGGTAGCCGACAACAAAAGAGACCGCATTTGATTTGCCCTCAAGTTGAATGCGAACTTTCATCAGTCTGGCACTAAGGCACTCCACCACGAGACCATGCCACCCCTGCCACAATTTAGACTCTGACAGTCCTACACCATGGGTGCCCTTCCTCTCGTATTTGCTCATGTCCGCTCCAGAGCAAAAAATCATGTATCCAGCTGCTGTGAACGTGCTATGCCCGTCTCGCTTAGTCTCTTGGATACCTCCGACATCGCATCCTAGTTCATGGTATACCTTCAGGATGACCTCGCTGTGGCTGATGCCGTTCTTGCCGTTGAAGGCGAGTGTGCGAACATTGAACGTACCCACGACGACTTCCCCAGCTCTAACCCTAGCCCTCGCATCTGAACGTAGCTAACGAGCTTCTCTGCTACCTTTCCCACCTTACCTCTTCTTCCGTGCTGTCTATTTTTTCTCTTCTACCCTAAGCTTTTCCCATGCGGTCGGTTTCTCCCGTTCCATGCTTCCTTGCTCGGCCCGGTTCGTGCCGAAGTTCCGACGTGCTGGGGGCGGCAATCCCAACGCCCCTCGACGTCCATTATTTCCTAGATGACGCCGAATGGGGTGCGTACCCACGTGGGTCCTAGCATCTCTTCTCACGACTGTAGCTAGTTGGTTCATCGAAGGCTGCGGTCCGTCATCTGTCACCACCACCTCTCTGCCTTGTGCTGTGCTGCTGTGCATGTGTGTACGGTGTACCATGCGCGCCGCGATAAAGAATACCAGATAATCTGAACCAATGGGAATGACTACACAGTCCCATTTATCTAGATCTTTGGGAACGTAAGATGATCACGATGCCCGATTTTGGACTTGGAGGCGCGGGCTTCAGCCAAAAGCAGGTATACCTGGCCACTTTCCGGTCAAAATCAGTCGCATACTAAAAACAAGTACGAAACACACGCCAGGAGCCCTGTTATTGCTCAGGCTGACATCGTATCTGACTTTGGCTATTAATAGAAAAGGCCAAGGTATACCTGACTTTGTCTACTTTGTCTAGCTTTCAACTGATTTTTGCCAACTTTGAACTAATCGGAGAGGCCATACGTGTTTTCCTCTGCGTATGCGTCTGCGGTCGCTCGGTTAAATTCTCGTGTATAAACTCTATACTCGTACGTACTTTCACATACATGCATACGTTGATTTCACTGATTCACTTAGTTGGTGTGATGTGTACTCTGTTGTCTTCTTTGGCCACAGGAGTCATATCACAGCACCGAAAACATACACGGCATTCGTCTGCACCCCCCCGCGTCGAGGTAGTCTTAGGTTTGGTACGGCAAGATAATTTCGTCCTGAGCAGGCGGTTCCGTGAGGATAGTCGATAAGCTTGAGAGCTGTCAACGGGTGGGGGGGCGCCAGAATATATACTCTTGGCGCTCCGGGCGTGGCGGAACAAAACGAACCCTGGTGACACTCTAGATCCAAGTGGAGCTCGTGGTACCTATACCCTAAGAAAAATGAAATAATTCAAATTTTGGAGGCCACACGCTTTTTGTTCAGGCAAAAAAGTAAATAGTTCATTTTCATGGACACAGCACCGCTCGTGGCGCGCGTGTTCTGCTTGGTTTTATCATTACCTGATTTTGACCCAGATGGATCAGGTATACCTGATGTTGGCCACAGCCCTGTTCACATTTGGTTTCCAACTTTTGTTTGTAGTATGTACGTAGCCCAGACACCGCAGACAGCAAACGACATACGAGCAGTGCAGGGCGCATGCTGCAACCAGCTGGCCATAACGCTTTACATGCCTGCCGCCCGCCAGCAGAGCAGGAAGCAACATGACGCGCGGTAGTTTCTCCGCGCTGTATTGTTGTGGTTTCCTATCAATACATGATTTTTTTTTTTCGGACCGTGCGATCTGTACAACTGGGGGGCGGTCTCAGCTGTTGTGTGATACATGCATGCTGCCACAGTTACAACAAAGCTGCTGCTGTTGCTGCAGCGCGATTCATGTGGTGTGGTCGAGATTTCCAGCCCCTTCTTCGGTTCTATTTCTGTAGGTTTACCCCGTCTTGAAACACGGGCCCAGGAGTCTAACATGCCCGCGAATACAGGGGTGTTCAATCCCCCGTGCGCAGGGAAGTAGATGCAGGTGGGAACCGCAAGGTGGCACCATTGACCGACCATGTCGCCACGGGGTCGAGGTTCAAGTGTTAACGTGCATGTTGGGACCCGAACTATGGTGAACTATGCCTGAAGGGCGAACCCAGGGCAAACTCTGATGGAGGCTCGTAGAGATTCTGACGTGCAAAACGATTTTGAGATTTGGGTATGGGGGCGAAATACTGTTGGAACCATCTCAGGGTGGCTGCAACCTGTGCTCAGTTTTATCAGATAAAGCGATTGACGAGAGACTGCGGGGAAGCAAGTTCCTCGCCCTATTCTCAAACTTGAAATGGGTAAGAGACCGGGGTCGCATAAATGGACCCTGTGTTGGGAATGAATGTTGCTAGTGGGCCAGTCTGGGTAAGCTGGACTGGCGATGCAGGATTAATCAAACGCCTATTGATATTCATAGTTGAAATGCCAAACTTCCCGCTCACGTAGATGCCACAAAAAGGTGTTGGTTCATTTAGCCAGTAGGACGGTTGCCGTGGAAGTCGGAATCTGCTAATGAGTGTGTAACAACTCGCCTGTCGAATTATGTAGCACTGAAGATGTGTGGTGGTGAAGCGAGCGGCTTATACTAGCCCGTTGGGGAGATCGCGTTTCCCCAATGAGTAGGGGGGCGCGGGACTCGTAGCGCGTCTTCGGTCGCGAGGTGGAGTGAAATATGCCCCTGTGCAGATCTTGATGGTAGGAGCAAATGGTCGAAAAAAAACTTGGAAGACCGAAGTGGAGAAAGGTTCGAAGGTATCAGCAATAAGCCATAAGTTAGTCGTTCCTAAAACACAGGAAAAGTCCGTTCGGAAACGCGACCTTTCGTTCGCCACAATCGGAAGGGAAACGGGTTGAGATTTAATTGGGTGGTGACGCAAATGCAAAGGGAGTTGTCTTTTCTCGTTAACGCCTTTTGGCCGACCGTATAGTCGACATGTTCGGCGATAGGGTGGGCTGGGCGGGAAAACGGGGTACTTTTTTCCCCGCCCGCGTGCGCTCTCGACGGCCCTTGAAAATCCCATGAACGTGTTTTTATCTCACCCCCGGTCGTACTCACAACCGCATCAGGCCTCCAAGGTGTGCAGCCTTTGGTTGATGGAGCATTCTCTGTCTTTAATTGGGTAGCGCGATCCAGAGTGCTTCAGCTCCGCCTTGCCTAATGGGTAGGAAGACTGGGTACCACAACCAGCATAACACCGGGTACCATGCCGCGCCTAGTCGTGGCCGTCGCACAATTCTAAGGTAATTCTGGTAGCTATCTAGTCAGCCTAGCTGCTGACGTACAATTTCGGATCATAACTTTGGCAGCTGATTGGTTGACCAAATCCATGCCTGAGGCCGTCGGCTTATTCTAGAAGATTGGTACTGAATCGAGCCATCGAGATTCCGCCACACCCGGGGAGGATAGGCTCTCATCCCTGAATACTAAACCCCTCCATGTATCTATAACTCCGACCAACTGGGGACAAAAACGGCGACCCCCCGGGTCGACACAGTCCCGCATGGTGTGGAGACTCCACCCCCATCGAGTGATACGGACTGGCTGAGGCCCATAGAGCCAGCGGCACCCGGGGTCGATAGGGGCCCATGCCCGGATCGGAAGTCCTCCCGTGCATTCACAACTCCAACAACCCGACGACGGAAACGAACATCCACCGGGTCGATACCGCCCGGAAAAGGGTGGAAACCCAAACCCCACGGGCTGATTTATGATTGGCTGGGTCCCATTGAGCCAGTGCGCAGCGGGGGTTGCCCTTCGGAAACGTTAAGGTCCGCATAACCCGGGGGCGATAGGCTCCCATCCCCGGGTCAGAAATCATTTCATACATGTACAATGCCAACAACCCGCCGACGACAACGAACATCCACCGGGTCGATACCGCCCCGCAAAGTGGGAAACCCGAACCCCATGGGTTGAATTTGTCTTGGTCTCATGGAGTCAGCGTGCGACGAGAGTGACCCCCCGAAAGCATGTCGAAGATCCGCCCCACCCGGGGATGATGAGCTTTTATCCCTGGATCATAAATCCTTCCATACATACACAACTTCAACCCGGGGACGAAGACGGACACTCCCTGGATCGATACCGCCCCGCACGATGTGGAAATCCTACCCGCCAATCGCTGATTGGCTAGGGTTCGTGAAGCCAGCGCGCGACGAGAGCTACCCCTCGAGGCAAGGTGTTCAAGCCACACCCGGGGACGATAAGGTCTCATCCCCGGATCTCGTCCCCGGATCAGAAGTCCTTGCATACATTTTAATATCCAGCAACCCGGGGATAAAAACGGATATCACCCGGGTCGATACCGCTCCGCAAGGTGCGAAAACCCCAATCGCACTGGCTGATTGCACGTTGGGCGACGGAGCTAGCGCGCTGCGATAATTTCCCCTCTGGACAACGTCGATGGCCCGCCGCACCCGAGAATAATAAGGTCCAATTCCCTGATCGAAAGTCCTTCCACACATGTACAATTCCATCAACCCGTAGACGAAATCGGAGATCGCCCGAGTCGATACTGCCGATCGCTTATTTGCTTGGCGCTCGAAAATAAAGCCAGTGCCACCAGGGGACGATAGGGCCCCATTCCCGGATCGGAAATCCCCTCGTACTCACAAACTTCAACTAGTTTCCCGGGGTTGACAGTGACCCTCATCGTGTGGAAACCCAAACCCCACCGGCCGATCGATGATTGGCTCGGGCTCGAAAACAAAGCAAGCACGCGGGGACGGAAGGGCCCATATCCCCGGATAATAAATTACTCCATGCATCTACGACTTCGATGAAGCGGGGACGAAAACGAGGCCCGTCGGGTCAACACCGCCCCGTACGGTGTCAAGTCCCCAACCCCATTTGGCCGTTTGCTGATCGGCCAGGGCTCGAAAATAAAGCCAGGGCCACCCGGGGACGATAGGGTCCCATCCCCAGACCAGAAATACCTCCATCCCGCACTCGTGGACGATAGGGCTCCGTCCCCACTCCGGAAATATTTCTGGATTTCTACAACTCCACCCACCCGCGGACGAAACAAACGACCCCCCGGTCGACACCGCCCCGTACGGGGTGGAAACTCCAGCCTCCCCAGCTTATCGCTGATTGGGTTCGACAACGAAGCCAACGCCACCCACAGACAAGAGGATTTAATTCTACAACTCCAACACAACAGGGACAAAAATGGCGACCCCCGGGTTGATACCGCCCCGCACGGCGTGGAAACCCCGTGGCCGATCGCTGAGGGCCGGTCCTAACGGGGTAAAAAAACGAGAAAAAAACGAGATAAAACGAACAGACTTTTGTTTTTCGTAAAAAACTGCAGGCTGAGTCCTAACGAGAATAAAAAAACGAGAAAAAAAAACGAAACATGAAGAAGCCGAGTCGAATTTTTACGCGGTGCAATTTTTCAGAATGACTCAACCGCCACAGCACGTGATTCCCGGCGATAGCCCTCGACAGCGACGGTTGACAGACACAACTCGCACACGTGAGGCACCCTCCACAGCAGGCGGTTCTCGTGGTTCAAACCGCTCCCTTCGGAGTGCTCTAGAATTTGTGTATCTGCCATCGCTGTTCGATGGCAGACGGTTGAATGTCGGGTGGGACTGATGTCGAAAATTTTGCCGCCACAGCCACTTCGTGATTCCCCGGTTTCTTGCGAGGGCACCTCATGGTGATTCCCTACCCATATGTGCTCGTGCCGTCAGCAGACAAGCCGCGTGGCAGTCATATACCCTACCTCGGCCATCGTGCGATTGCCAATCGGTCGTAGAATCTTTATCGGAACGTGAATCCAACGTTTCGAGCTCCTCCCATGTTCCTCTTCGACTCTGGGTATCCCATATTTTTTTTTTTTGGCACCCAATTCGTTTTTTTAAGTGCTCTGGGACGTGAAAAATCAATAGGTGAAAACGGAGGTATCGAGATATCTACTTCTATTTTTTTTAATTTGACTAATAAAACTCACGTGCTCTTTGGTTCTGCTCTTTGTTTTTTTTTCGTTTTTTTTTCGGTTTGTTTTCGTTTTTTTTCTTCATTTTGCCCCCGTTAGGACCTGCCCTGATTGCCTGCGACTCGACTTGAAGCCAGCGCCACCCCGGGACGATAGGGTCCCATTCATATTTCGGAAATCCCTTTGTATCTCTACAACTCCACCCACCTGCGAACGAAATGAACGGTTCCCCGGTCGATACCGCCGCGCACGTGGTGGGAACCCCAGCCTCACCGCCCGATCTCAGATTGGCTGGGGTTCGAAGATTGATCCAGCGCCATCGAGGGACGATAGGGTTCCATCCTAGAATCGGGAATCTCTCCATCGATTTTGAACTCTAACACACCGGGGGGAAAAATTGGCGACCCCCCGAATCGATACCGCCCCGCACGGTGTGGAAGCCCCATCCGCTGATCGATGATTGGCTGGGGCTCAAACGTAAAGGCCGCGTCATACGGGGGCGAAAGGGCCGCATCCACGGCTTGGAAATCCCCCCGTATATCTACAACTCCAACAACCCGCGGACGAGAACGGAGTTCCCCTTGGTCGGCGCCGCCTCGCATGGTGTACTAACCGTAACCCCACCGGCCGATTCCTGGTTGACTGGGGCTCGAAAGTTGAGCTAGTGCCACCTGGGGACGATAGGGTCCCATCCCGGGATCAGAAATCGCTCCAAATATCCACACCTGCAATAAACCGGAGACGAAAACTGAGATCCCACGGTTCGACACGGCTCCGAACGGTGTGGAAACCGCAACTCCACCCGCCGATCGCTGATATGCTGGGGCTCGAAAACAAAGCCAACGCCACCCGGGGAGGATAGGGGGCCATCCCCGCGTCATAAGTACTTTCAAATGTGCACAACGGCATCATCCACTGCGTCGATACCGCTCCATATGGTCTGGAAACCCGAACCCCATTTTCTCTATCGCTGGTTGGCCGGGAAAATCTTTAAGGTTCCGCGACATGCGTGTAGGATAAGGTCCTATCCCCGTAAATGCATGCCTCCGTGCCTTCACAATCCGACAAACCGGGGACGTACTAGGTGATTCCGGGGGTCGACACCGCCTTGAACGGTGGGGAAACCTTATCCCCACTGGCTCTTTCACCGATTGGCTGATGTTTTGTTTTGGAGCCAGCGCCACCTGAATAGGATAAAGTGTCATTTCCAAAGCGTGAATCCATCCATCCGTCTACAATTCCAACTGCACGGGGACGAAAACGGTGTTTCACCGAGCCGATACCGCCTCGCACGGTGTAGAAACCCAACCCTACTGGTTCATAGCTAATTGGTTAGGGTGGCGCTGAAATCCCACCGCACTCGGGGAGGATAAGGGCCCATGCCCAGATCATAAACCTTTCCATACATCTACCACTCCGACAAAACGGCGACGAAAATGGTGATCAAATGGTGATCTTGGGGGTCGACACCGCATCGCAGGGTGTGGAAAGCCCAATCTCACTGGCTGAAAAATCGAGGAGCCAGAGGCACCCAGGGACGAAAAGGCATCATCCCCGCATCGTTCACCTGTCCATACATCTGCAACTCCAACAAACCAGGGACGAAAATATCCAAGCTTAGGTTTTGTAGGGTTTGTGGATTTAGGGTTAGGGTATGGGTGTCTTACAAAACTCACAGAAGTTCCGGGCTAGGGCATAAAACCCTTACAGAACTCTCAGAAGTTCCGGGTATTGTGGCCCGGGCGTACAGAACTCACAGAAGTTCCGGTCAGGTATAAAAACATCGTACCGGCACCCCGGGTATGGTGAAATCGGGCGTACAAAACTTACAGAAGCTCCGGGTACGGGGGTATGAAGGTCGTACAGAACTCTCAGAAGTTCGGGGTACGGGTATGAAACCCTTACCGAACTCTCAGAAGTTCCGGGTCTTGTGGTACGGGCGTACAGAACTCTCAGAAGTTCCAGGCAGGTATAAAAATGGTGTACCGGTACCCCGGGTATTGTGGCTCGGTCGCACAGAAGTTACAGAAGTTCCGGGTACTGGTATGAAGGTCGCACATAACTCACAGTAGTTCCGGGTATTGTGACACGGGCATACAGAACTCGAGGAGTTCCGATTGTGGCCCGGGCGTACAGAACTCACAAAAGTTCCAATTGTGGCACGGGCGTACAGAACTTACAGAAAATCCGGGTAATACCCAGGTAAATACCCACCTCAAGGGGGCGAAAAAACAACGAATTTGCTGGTCAAACAAATACACAAAATGCATTTCGAAATGCTGCGATTGGTGTACTGCAAACACGACACTTATGTATAATACCGGTAATAACGCGTAAATACTATATATACGATGCACGTACCATTGTGTCGGTCATTTCTGTTATGGCTGTCTTTCCCGATTTTCACGGCAAGGACCGTTCCAACTTCATGGGAACGACTTCCGCGGTCATAGATTTACCTCCCAAATCAGGGTACTTGTGTGCCGTTCCACGAGAACAAAACCTTGTAATATTACTATTAACATTAATGACACTATGCTGCAAGTACTTGCAGTAGTTAAATGGAAAGCCCGACAGTCCTTCCAAAACCGAAAAAAGAACACTACTACTAATGTACTAAAATCTAATATTAAACACAGCGGTGTTGAGTCCCACCATCTAGGTTGTCGAATAATAACAGGCCAATACTAATCTACAGTGCAGCTGCAGCAAGAACACCAGCCCCCCCCCCCACCCAGACTTCTTCAGCCTCCGTCCATGCCCATGTCCTGAGTAGTTGATGCCGCAGGATTGTTCAGCACGTCAAAGGCGGCCTCAGCCGCCACCAAGTCAGCGCCCTTCCCGGTGAACCGCGCCGGGAGGCATGCCCGAACATCCTTCGCAGCGATCATGGGGATGGCCCCGTAGTCGGGGGTATGCTCGAAGTTGGCCTTGAGGAACATCACCATCTCTACCTAGGACGTGTCGATGCGACTCCGGTTTGGAACGAGGAGGTTACCGCAAGCACTGAAATCGCGCTCGACTGTCGGTGTACTAGCATGCGTCGCTTCAGATTTTTGTATAGACGAAAACAAATTAAAATTCATCAACTTTGAACCACCCCCCCCGCGACTACGGCCATGCGTGAAATGGGTACTGGTACGGTACATCCCACTACTATTTAATCAATAATTATGTAGTAGTGTACGAGTGAAAACGCGAAACCTCTACGTACGTACGTGCGTATTTTAAGTTGCGCTCGTTGTGATATTATTGTATTGTTGCTATACGCATCAAACCAGGTAGTATATATATACTATCAATATGCACATATATCTGACGCATATACGAGCTGTAATGTAGTCACTTCTTTTTTGGTGTGTCACTGATGAGGCATGACGTCAGAATGCATAACATCACTTCTCAACAAAGATGTCGGGAAGCATGTCAAGCAAGGCAAAAATTGCGCTGTCAAGGGTGTAGGGCCGAAATGTTCCACACTAAAACCTACCTGGTAGTAGTTTGGTTTCAGTCACGGCATGTCAAGGCAAAGTTGCTGTCTGTCAAGGGTTGAAAGTCCTATCTCCCGACATCTTTGCTCCTCAACGCCATCCTAATCTGTACCGGCGCCCCGGGTATTTTGCCGAGGGTATGCATTCACCCCGGGTATTATGCCGAAGGTCTTACAAAACTTTCAGGAGTTCCGGGTACGGGTGTGGATGTCTTACAGAACTTACAGAAGTTCCGGGTTCGGGTATATAACCCTTACAGAACTCACAGAAGTTCCGGGTATTGTGGCACGGGCGTACAGAACTCACAGAAGTTCCGGGCAGGTACAAAAACGTTGTACCGGAACCCCGGGTATTGTGAAACGGGGCGTACAGAACTTACAGAAGTTCCGTGTACGGGTATGAAGGTCGTACAGAACTTACAGAAGTTCCGGGTACGGGTATAATTGTCTTACAGAGCTTGCAGAAGTTCTCTGTAGGGTATTTCCCGGGTAAATACCCCGGGTATGGTTCTGTAGGTACCCTACAGAACCTATCCTTGAAAATATCAGTCCCCGGATCGATTACGTCATGCTCGATGTGGACACCCCAAACCACTGGTTGATTGCTGATTGGCTGGAGTTTGTTCAGGCAGCGCAACGCGGGGAGGATAGATGTGGCCCCCTGTCCAGATCTCACATCTAGAACTCCAATAAAACGGAGATGAACACGGTAGTCCCTCGGGGCGATATCGCCCCTCATGGTGCGTACACCCCAACTCCGGGTACGTTATTGGTGGGCTGACGCTCATGAAGGCTCAGTAAGTTCGTTAAACTTGATAGAAATATACCTACGATGATCCTCAGCCTGATCTGATCCGTTTTTGGTCGGCGGATCTCTCCCGCCTTTGACCGTCTTTCCGCGCGGTTTCTTCGCCGGGGCGTGCCCCCTCCACGTCTGAAACTCCCGGCGTCGGAGGGCACGCCCGCTAATCGCTGTAGCGCCTGCGCGAAGCCTTGATGTTGAGATCTTCGAAGGAATCTCCGAAAATGCCTGCCCTGTCAGTATTTTGGCCCATGGTCTCTCGACAGGGTGTACGCATCCACGTGATTCTTTCTGGCACGTCCTCTCCGACCTTTGACCCATGGTGAGGGTCAACTACCCGACCGGCGTACCGATTGTGGAGACCTGCGCGAGTGGTTGTAGCAAACAGATCGATGGAACGGAGCTGGGCTGTCGGTCATCGCGTACTCCCTGAGTTGGTAGTTAGTTACACCGCCTCCTATTAATAGGATTTTGCCGCTTCTTCATTCCTCAATTCGCTGTCATTATGAAGACATTCAGTACCTACATCTCACACTTCTCAGAGCGGAGTTCGGAGCGCACACTCTTAATCTCTTGGCATCGAGTTTCAGATTCCTCCTACTCCTCTACGTCATTCTTCCTTCACGCGAGTCTGCGACCGGCGGCCGTCTAGACCGCCGGCGTAGCCCCTTGTAATAGAGCTATGATATGTTGTACGTTGTTGTGCATTCCACATCGGTCATCATCTACAACCTTCGCCTTGTCGCAGCCCAGTAAGAGTAGGATTAGGGTTAAGTTTAGAACTGGTAATGTACCCACGTACAACTATTTTGTACATGATAATGTTCTAAAAGAAATATAAAGTGAGGATAATTCCAAAAAAACGTGTTTCCAGTCATAGCTAGTAGGCCTGTATGGGAGACGGGAACGAAAGAGCGAGCTTGAACAAGTTGGGATACCGTATTCGAGAACTATGTAAGGAAATAGGATAAATCCAAGAAGATATATTATCTATGGAGAAGTTTGTGGGGTACGACACAGACGCAAAGTAAAGGAAAGAACTAAGGAAAGGGCTACGTAGCGTTACATACTAAGTTGCAAAGGGAATAATTTTTAGGGATGTGCAGGGGGTTAAGAGAAGAGATAGGGATGAAAACGCTGGAACCCTGATTTTATGTATGGGACCAGGAGCTGCCATAAAGGAGGTATTACAGTAATCGGGAGGTGAAAGAAGATGCGCAGGTGTGCCTTTGTCGCAACGTAGAAATAATAGGATTCACAGGATGGGATAGTGTGAAATGGACAGGGGGCAACGGTACGTGTTGGAGATGAGTGACGACTGTGACATGTAGAAGTTTAGTACACTAGATAATAGCGTAAAACGATCGCTACCTTAGAGAGGAGATAGATTGCGGCCAAATAACACGAAACACGAAGGTATCAGATAATTACATTGTTTCTAATGTACTATGAAAAAACGTAGTGAGCGCCCAAGTGTTTTGTGGTGTCTCTGTTAGGAGTAGGAACTGCGCTCCGTGTCGAAAGGGATGCGTAGTCAATAATCAAATCACAAAAGCAAGCAGCAAATGAGCCCCTGATTTATCTGCGTATGTTCCGTGGGCGATATATATAGGGACGGTAGAATAAGCTGAGGCTGCAAAAAAGGCGATACTACTGCCGAGGCGTGTACGGAAATATTCTGAGGTTGATTGTATAATAAATAAGTACTCTTTGAAAAAAATGAAACAGTTCGCCAATGTCCCCTTGGCCGACTGTTTTGACCCCTTTTTGGACGCTTCTCGACGTGTTTCACAAACAAGCGCTTTCTATGACATAACACTTGCCCACAATATGGCCGAAAGTGTTTACCCCCCTGTGGACTACTCGGAACGCAGATAGTTTCGGGTTCATCACGGCGTTGTAGTGATACATATGCACAAGATCAAATGTACTCACTATTAATAGCATTTCGATGTACCCCGCCATGTTTCAATGCTTACTTACACATACGGCATCACGTATTTCATAGCACCACTGTGATGGTAGACCGCCGAACACAGTAAGAATCATTTTTGATGTCTGGCAGGTCGCGTTTCATAGCACCGCTGTGATTGTAGACCGCCGGACAGAGTAGGCAGCACTCTTGATTTCTGGCAGACCGCGACAGAGCAGCACTCTAGAGCTTTGCCACAGTTAGGGGTGGGACTGAAATATTTTTAGACGTAAAAAAGTCACAAAAAATGTCAGGGGGGAAAGATGAATATTGAATAAATTAACCAATCAGCGCTTGGCAAATAATGAGTACGTCACAAAAAACTCTTCATCATTTGGTATCATATACCAGGTACCAGGGTAATCACATTCCAGGTACCAGGGTAGTATGGTACGAGAGGAGCTGCAGCGTGTGGCTCGAGAAGGGCGGAGCAGGACACAAAAAAAATACCACCACGAGTGCTTGAGCAGCAGCGCAGCAGCGCACAAACGGGCGCGTGAGCGGGAGGGGGGGATTACTGGTGCAGCCCCTGCCGGGCCTGGTTGAAGGTGGATCTGCTGATCCTGGCGCGGCTGCTGGCGTTGCTGACCCGGCTGCTTCTGCTGCTCATCCTACTGCTGCTGCTGCTGCTGCTGCTGCTCATCCTACTGCTGCTGCTGCTGTTGCTCATCCTACTGCTGCTGCTGCTGCTGCTGCTGCTGTGGTGCAAGATGTTCCAATCTACAGCGATCGAACCCGGTCGCTGCTGACCTCCGCCCCCGCGATGCCACGGCGGATAACTGCATTCGCTCGGGACACGATCGCCGCCGCCTCGTGGACACTGCGACCCGTACGCTGCGGATATGCCTCCCGGTTCGCTTGGGCATTTTTTTTCTTTTTGCGCTTTGCCGAGGTTGCTTCTGGTTTTTTCGAAGTACCCATCACGAAATTGATTGTCGTCGTTTCCGAAAAGTGACTACAGGGGCGATATTTTGTTGTATAGTTCTCTACGGATACTACGTCGATTCGAGCGGGGTTTGTTTTGCTGAATGCCACACATCCCAATGTAGGGTATATACTTGAATCTGCGCACTACTCAAAAACACTCATAGAGCAAGAGGCAAAAAACACAGAGACAAACATGTTTCTCCGCACTTTTTAGTCTATAAATACGTCGATTTGTACTCCTGTGCTAAAACGCGCAAAGGATCCGAAAGGTATGGGCCTGTGTGAGGTGTCTGTATGACGTCAAGATCCAATTCATTCCACCCCAGAGAAATATCGTATACAAAGTTCACTATGCAAGTACACTAAAACCAAGTTCTTGGGGGTATGTCGGTAGTTTTACTTTTTCAGATTTTTTAATTTGTTGGGCTGGTCGTTTCGAATAGCCTGCCGCTTTTTTGGGTCAAAACAGGCCTCCAGTCCCACCCCTAACAGTGTGGCTGAATGTTCGGACCCCCTGTGGACGCTTCGGAATGCAAATGGTATTCGTCTCGGCAGGGCATTGTAATGCAATGGACGCATAATATCAAGTGTACTGAGTAACTATTTGATGTGCAGCAACGCCAAGAGCGCCGGGTGGGTTCTGGCTTGGGCATGACGCGAGGCGTGAACATGGCACGCGACTGCAATCGTTAGAAGTGTCTCAGTGTGGGTGACAAGCGCAAGGATAGCTCGGCGTGCATTGGGTGTATGTGTTGCATTTTGTGTCGTGTCCGCGCTTTGTTTTAATGTTTACATATTCAAACAGCATTACGCACTTCATAACCCCGATGTCATTGTAGACCGCCGGATAGAGCAAGCAGCACTCTAAGCAGCACTCTTAATCTCTGGCCGGCCGCGACAGAGCAGCGCTCTAGAGCTCTTTCGCGCCAAAACATTTTGATGTGCCGCGTTGCAATGTCCATACATCGTTAGGTATTTCATGGCACTACTGTGATTGTGGACCGTCGGGCAGAACAAGCAACACTCTTGACCTATGACAGGCCGCAATCGGCACCCTAGAGCTCTGTCGCGCTAAACAATCACCAATGCACCTGTAGCCGACTATTTTTACCCCCTGTTTTTTTAGCCCTTCTTTTTCTTTTTTCCTCGTACTGTAGACGTACCTCAGGTCCAGGGCCACATAGCAGGTTCTCTTCCCCCCTCATCGTCTAGTGCGAATTGCGCCTACCCACGCTACGTACTCTCAGCTGTTGATTCCTTCGAATACAGAAATCCTCGCGACCGCGTGGATGCTTCGAAACCCAGACGGTTTCCGTCTTGACACAGCGTTGTTGTCTACTGGACGCACAATATCAAGTGTAGAGTCCTGGACTCGTAGCCTTTTGGGGTTCTTTGTATTGGGTTTGACGTTTCTCCGTGGGTGGGTGGCAGCAAGAACGCCATATTTCCTAGAATCACTATGGCGGCAAAGCACCCAAGGACCATTCCTGACGAACAACAAACACGATTCGTGAGGTTTTTCGGCATGAATCGTGATTTTTTATGCGACAATTCACGGCAAAAAGTTTACGAGTCATGACGCCAAATTTCTAGCTTTTCCTCTATAGAAAACACACGCGATTATTGTTTGATGCCGTGGCTCGAAATACGCCTGATCAAGGCACTGCGCAACCCACGCGCACCAACGGTATCCGAAGGTCGGTATTAGGGCATGGTAAGCTCTTCTCCGTACGCCTATTGTGGACCACGGGCGGCTGCCCGAAGACATCGCTGGGCGCGGTGTAGCGATCACCTTGGGGCCTCGAAATCTCGAGGAGGAACCACAGCGCGAAGAAACTCGAAAATAAACAGAGAATCTCACGGATGAGGCCGGGCAGACAATCTGTGATGTTGGAAACTCGCGGACTGGGCTTGGCCGGCGGCGGGTGACTTTTGGGTCTCGCAGGCTGGGTTAGGCTTCGGCCCGTTATTGAATATATGACGGGCCAGGCCCGGTCGCCCCGGTCCGGCCTGGCCGTGCCCCACCCGTGAGAGTTGGCCCCACCCGCGAAAACCGTTATATTTGGAATGTCGGAATTTTTACAGTTTGAAAATATCACGAAACAGGACGTTTATCAGCTTTTTCTTCGTTCGAACTGAAATGCCACGGATCGTGATATTTTGTCATGCCAAAAAGTCACGAATCGCGTTTTCGTTTTGGTAGTTAGGAATAACCCCAACTATGCATTCTCGAATGCAAACGTTTCCCGCGCAATCACGTTCGCCAATGGTCGTGGGATCGCTTTCATTTCAACGTTGTGCCGTCGGGCGCATATGTCTCTTATATAACACAAGGTATATACAAATACGTATGGATGGATGTGGGTGGGTGAAATTACTGTAGTTACGTACTGACTATAAAGCTAATAGTATTTTTGAGGGGGACAGGATTTCTCTCCGGAGTGGTATTCAACGACTAGACGCACTACGCCAATAGCAGGTGTCGAAAGGTATCACTTCGAACTACAACGGGTATGGAAATGTCCAAACCCAGCTACACAAAGAAAGCTACGGTGGATTAGGTTCTCAGTGGGTGATGCAAGAGGCATGTCACTAATGATTTACTTACCGCATACCAGGTAAGCTTTTTCAAATCCGCGACGTGTATGTGCCAGGTATACTGTACGTACCGAGGAGGCGGCTATATTTGCGTCCCGACGCGGTTTCAAAATGATGTACCAAATGTGAAGCCATGCATCAAGCAGTCCAAATTGGGGCAACGAAAGACAAATACGAACGCCCTAGGAAAGAGCAGCAATACAGAGCAGCAGCAGCGGAGAGAAGTATGTATAGTCTGCCGGTACGCGTATACTGGAGGAGTCGACAAATAATGTACCGGGTGAAATTTTTGGATACCGAAGACAACAAAGACATTTGCTCGTACTCGTCGTGATGTTGTGAGTTGGACATATCTATATCATGGTTGCGCGGCTAAGCACTTGTTTATAGTTGCTGGAGACCTGAACTACAGTACATCAAGAATTGGTACAGCAGCTATTAGAGACATGCGGTCCAGGCATAACAATTTTTCCAAAGGGGGTACCGGTTTTTCCTCTGCCATTTTTTAGAATGGACACGTGAAGCAATGTTCTCCAGAATCGCGCGGCTGAGAGGAATCCAAAACCGGTCTTGAAAAAAACCCATGAACAACGGCCATTTTTTTAAAAAGGGAAATTTCAGCCCGAAATTACGCCTAAATGTTGAAAAAGAAAATATAGGCCGAATCAGTATAAAAATTAGAGACGACGCCCAACGCTACCTGATTTGTCTAGTAGACACATGTATCTAAACAGGAGTAGGTAAAACATATTATTATATGTATACTTCGTATATCCACAATGACGCATCTGTCCATACACGATAAATACATGTCATATACACTAGGAGGTTCCCCTTTGGGATGTGGGTAACGTGAAATCCCGGGGGCTTCGCAAGGCGAAAAGGGAGTCACAGGTAACATACGTGTAGCTCTTCTTGGCGGAAACGTGAGCCATGGCTTAGCATATTGCACGAAGGAAAAAGTAAGTGTAGTCAGCAGGACCTGATTACAACTATTTCCGTACTACACCACTGTGTCATGGTGCCTAATAGAGGAAGGACACAGGGATGTCGATGCTGGCCAGGGCACTCTTCTTGGTATAGTTCTTCATGTTGCCTATCTCATGGAGAGAAATAGGGTACAGGAACAGAGTGCGACAGGGAGGGGCAGTCGAATGCCAGACTGCCCCCTGAACCATGTATGTTCAAGCATATGCACACACAATCTACTTGACGTTTCCGTTACTATATTAATAGCACGTCACATTCTCTCATACTCGCAGTACGTACCAGGTATCTGCCTGTCTCCTCGTACTGATACAGTCTACGGAGACGTTTCCATTAGTAAGACGTCAGGTGCGCTGATACTGGTACGTATCACACCGCTTTATAGCTACTGATACGCGATACCATCACACTACTACATGCACGCGGTACTATGGGTTGACGGCTGTACTGTTACTATACTCGTACGCCACTACCACTACTTACTACGAAGATGTAGTGCAGGTAGAAGAATCAGGCACTTTACAAAATACCACCTGGTACACACCCTCCCACGACGACTAACTATTCTACTACTAGGTACTACTGCTGGAGCATGACAAACGCTGATACAATATAGACAATATCATGGCAATCCGAGAGGTTAAATAAACACGCGGTACCATGGGTTGGGGCGTAACTACTACCTGGTATATTGTTACTATACACCACTACGAATAATACGTGAATGCAGTGCAGGTCGAAGCAGCATGAATAAATACTACACTACTATTAATACCTTTACTACTGCTACAGTACTATAATAGTAACCATTTTACAACGGCAACGTAGCATGCATGCAGTACCATGGGTTGGGGGCATGACAAACATACTGATACTCTTTAAATATGCAACTACCATTGTACTACGCAGATATATTTATAGTTGAGAATTGTGAAATTTTCGTTTTTTTTCGAACATATCTCTTCGTACGTGCGCTTTTGGGCAAAACGCCATGTAATCGACACGGGAAGCCCGGCCGGACACACTGGTCAAGGTCCGGGCGCGATCCGTGCACTCTGGAGCGCGTGGCGGGCGCTCAAACGTTTTTTTTCCCGGCGGGAGTGGGCAAGACGATTTCTCTGATTTCAGTTCGAGAGGCCTTATTGTGTACGTACGTATCGGTAAAATGTTTTCTGTTTTCTCCCGTAGGCTCTCATGAGCTGTGATCACACAGCTCAGGCATATACCAGGTGTACAACAGACGACATGCACAGATCCCATCGTTATGACGCTGCCGTCCACACACCGTGCGTGTGCGATACACCCATGACATATGTGCGCAGTATTGCTGTGGCTGGTTGTGTTCGTCCGAGCCTGCCGTCCGTGTTCCCCAGGCTGCCTTGCAACAGTTGCCATAATATTTTTCATACGAACATACCCAGGTTGACGTACCTACCTGTGTCATCATCACCTCCCTTCCTGCCGCTTCTTCTTCTGCGTGTTGCTGTGTGCGATCCAACATTGCCACTGCTCCAGCTGGGCTCAGCACAGGGCGCCAACAGCAGCGTCAGGCAGCATACTACGCGCATGTGGCAGATCCGCGCTGTAGTGTTTGTTGTTGTCATCGCGGCATTGGCCTATGCACGTACCTCCCTGCTGCAGTGTGTGACCGGCAGTTTTTGCTCCGCGCCGGTTATCCCCGCATCGTACGTTCGTTGAGTCCAGAACAACAAATCGTTCGTACAAGCCTCGTGTACCAAAAAAAATACTTATTACGAGTACAGTTAGTACGGACTGTTGTTGTGTGTCCTCCACTGCTGACCGATAGATCCTATAGAGCCAGCTGGAAGGGCAGCAGTACACCTTCCTTTGTCGCAGTACGCGTACCCGCTATCTTCTGCTGTCGTATCATATCACATGGCATTTTACAGCAGCAGTACTGCTGTACATGAAGATGAACCTGTACAAGCTACTCTACACGTTCCTTTGTCTCACTGACAGTACGCGTACATTCTGCTGTCGTCGTATCATATCATATGGCATTTTACAGCAATACTGCTGTACATGCAATTGTACTTGTGCAAGCTACTCCAAGAGATCCTGGGATGCGTAAAAAAGACAACGCGCCAGTTGCATGAGTAATTCTGTAGCGTAGATGACAAACTGCGCTTGATAGTATTTTCGTTGCCGAGGTTCGACTCGCACGATCCCCGCTTTTTTATCTTCAACGTTTGACCTATCTTGTAGCAGTACATCCGCTTTCCTCTTCTGACCTACTTTGTATACCTATGATACAAAACGAGTTGTGTATTCTTACGGAAGGCCACGGAGTTTGGGCGCGCTCTCGTGTGGCGTGCGTTCATACCCCAACCTTTCACAGTAACCTTTCACAGTTGCTCCCAATAGTTGGGACTAAAGCAAAGTATGTTCGAGAAAATACTGTAGGTACTCCGTGCACTCGCAGTACTGCGGGTTTGTTGCGGCAGCTACTGCAAGTATTCGCAGTATTGCGAGGTTCTGCACTACTGCCGATACTATTCTGCGGATACTTTCGGGCTCGCGCTCATTCGGGATTCGCTACTACTGCTGCTGTGGATACTCCCTGATGTGCTTAAAATATCTTGGGGTTTTGTACTGCGGGTACTGTGAGCGCTATCGGTATTTCGTCCGTTGGTAGTGTTCGTACTGAGTTGCTCCCAATAGTTGGGACTAAAGCAAAGTATGTTCGAGAAAATACTGTAGGTACTCCGTGCACTCGCAGTACTGCGGGTTTGTTGCGGCAGATACTGCAAGTATTCGCAGTATTGCGAGGTTCTGCACTACTGCCGATACTATTCTGCGGATACTTTCGGGCTCGCACTCATTCGGGATTCGCTACTACTGCTGCTGTGGATACTCCCTGATGTGCTTAAAATATCTTGAGGTTTTGTACTGCGGGTACTGTAAGCGCTATCAGTATTTCGTCCGTTGGTAGTGTTCGTACTGCGAGTACTCGCACAGTACCGAATTACTCTCAATATGCCCAATATACGTGGAGTATGACGTAGACTTCGACTGTTTGCGCACCGTGTCGACAATTCCCAGGCCCATTGTTCGGCACGAAACAATCACAGATAGTCCCACGAGGTGGAGTTGGAACAAATTACTTTCGCTGGAGACAACTCGAGTACTTAGAGCAGTATTTCGAGAATACGTACTGCGAGGAATGTGTACTGCGAGTACTCTCAGTGTCTCGAGGTTCCTTACTGCGGATATTGCTGGAACCCCATATATGTCGTGTTTCGGTACTGCGGGTGCATATTTGCTTGTGCTCCGGGGGTTCCGCACTGCTCATACTCTCGATACTCTCAGTAGTTGGGCCTTCTCAGTACTCGCATTATGTTATCCTTTTCAGTACTCGCAATGTTTAGGCCGCCAATACTCCAATACTCTCAGTACTCGGACTACGAATTTTGTTCTCGGGCATCTACTGTACGGAATATCTGTGAAACGTTTGTTCTACCCTGAGCGTCAAGAAACATTTATTTTGCGGGAATATATTTTGTATGTGCTGGAATTCACTCAGCCAGTGGCAAAGTATTATTTCGCAACCTCGACCTCACGCAAATTTTCATACTTACGTTTACGCGCAAGCATTGAATTGATCGCCGCGAGTCATCTGTTCAGGATCAATATTCACTTACCGGTATACCCTCTTTTATGTTTTTGAAATTATCCCAAATATTTCCACAAACAGCAGTGTGTATGTCCTCAAAAAATTGTGTGTGTATGCTCTTCACATTAACGATGGGTGGATGCAGTTATATATGGTTCCTAACGGGTGTGCAGGTATTTCATACCAGTATTATATGTATATTTCGTTCTTGCGCCACGCAAGCAATGCCTGCCTGGTCGGGGAAAACCCGACATGCTCCGTCCCGGCATTGTAGGGATGCGAGGGTCTATGGTCATACAACTACGGCCATGCATGAGATCGAGTACATATCTCCTAGCGAGTACACCCCCCCCCCTAGGCACCTCCCGGAGGGGAACTTTGTATGTACTATAATAAAGTTAGAAGCGGCATGCATGGTACACAATTTTCTATACTACGGTACTACTTCTACCAATGTTTTTGTAAATGTAAAGGCTACAAGTACACACCAGGAATTATATACGGTTGAGGGCAGCTACTGCTGGTATTGGCCAAGTAGAAGCAGCATGCAGACGGCAAAAACAGCAATACGGACACCGCAACGACTACGACTATTGCTATAACTTACGTACAGTATAGGTACTACTACTGCTATTGAACAGGCATTAATGGAAGCAGCATGCACTCGGTACCACGGGCTACTAATACTGCTAATACTACTCCACAACAATTCTATACTGTACTGCCTACTGCTAAATCTGCGTGTCAAAAACAGCGTCAATAGTACAGAGAGGCCAAATAACCTAAAACATCACTACGCATGTGTTTGTAGGAAGCGGCTCCTTCCCTGTATTTCTTCATTTACAGGTATGCGTACGGTTGAGGCACGATGAAAACCTTCTCTGCATTTGTCATGAAAAGTTTCGAACGATTGTCTAATAAATACTCACGGCAACAGCAGCTGGCTCGTGGCAACAGCAGTATAACTCGAACATTAATGATGAATATCAATAGGCAGCAACTCGGCTGTAATCCGTATACTGTTCAACTCTACACACGATTAAGGGCATCATGAAAACAACATCTGTACTTGTCATGAAATGTTTATCTCTACGTTTGAATTATTGTCTGTCAAAATCAGTATATACTCATGGTTACAGAAACAGACTCGTGGCAACAGCATCACTACCACACTACTATTCTCAGTTCGTAGAACTGAGTCTCTGTTTTGGTAAATGCAAATCTGTCTGTCTGCCTGTCTGTCTGTCTGCCTGTCTGTCTGTCTGTCTGCCTGTCTGTCTGTCTGTCTGTCTGCCTGTCTGTCCGCAAGGCTTAAATTTTCGAACACTTTCCAATTGCCGATATATAAGCTCGTTTCAGGTGATATTCGTGCATCGTATTCGACCCTTACGGACCTTATATACTGAAGCATACCATACCACCAGGCAAATTTAGCCATAAAATACATCCACGACATCGTACCATGGTACCATACCGCAAACATACCGTACCATATACTGTGTTTTTCCCGTCCCATACCGTCAACACATACCATGTACCATACCACATACGGTGGTTTTCCCATATTCCCATAGACCATACCACCACCATATCCCATATACCATACCGTGTTTGTTCCATATATTATACTAGGTTCCCCTCCGGGCCGTGCATAGGGGAGTGGCGCAAGAAATAATACTCGCCGTCGTTTGAAATACCTGCACACCTGTGTCTCTTTAGAACAACAGTGGTAACTGCGTCCACCCATCATTAATAACGTGAAGAGCACACACATATTGTTGAGGACAGACTATGTACAGCTGTTTGTGGCAATAGTAGTGTGGGATCATTGCTACTACAATAATATAAAAGAGAGTGTACGGGTAGTGAGTGGATATTGATCCTAAACAGATGTGATGCGGGGATCAATCCTCCAATGCTTGCGGCGTAAACCTCAGTACAAAAAGGTGCGCGAGGTCGAGGATGCGACACGATACTTTGTGACCGGCTGAGTAAAATCCAGCACATACAAAATATATTCCCGCAAGATAAATGTTTCTTCGCGCTCAGGGTAAAATAAACATAACATCGAGATACTGAGAGTATACTCGCAGTACATACTCCTCGCAATACATAGTCCCGAAGTACCGCCAGTTCTCTAAGTATTCGAGTTGCCCCGAGCGAAAGTTATTCGCTCCAACTCCCCCTCGTCGGACCATCTGTGAGTGATTTTTGTGCCGAAGAATGGGCCTGAGAGTTTGTCGACACGCGGTGCGCAGAAGGTCGAAGTATACTTCACTCTCTAAGTATTACTGAGCATATTGAGAATATTTCGGTACTACTGCGAGTACTCGCAGTACGAACCAAGGGACGAAATACTTGAAAGTATCCTTACTTGCAGTACCCGCATCAAGAAGCACTCGCAGTATCTGCTGTATGCTGCAGTACAAACCCGAAATACTGCGAGTGCACGAAGTACCTACTACACATACAGTGTTTCTCGAGCACACTTCGCTTTAGTCCCAAGTAATGGGAACAACTGCTGTGAAAGGTTGAGGTATGTACGCCCGCCACACGTAAAAGCGCGCCCAAACTCCGCGGTCTTCCCTGCGTAAAAACACAGTACAACTTTTACGGGGGGCCATAGTTAATAGGACCTATGGTATACATAAAAATCTATACCAAGGTATATTTAACCATTTTTACCTACAAGATTTGGTCGTATTAACTATGGTCATTATTAATATTAGTAGATCAGAAGAGCAAGGTGGATGTACTCTGTGGTACAAGAGAAGTAAAAAGGTAAAAATAAAAAGACCCGAGGATCTTTTAGAATAGCTTGTAGAGGTACAACTGCATGTATGTACAGCAGTACCGCTACTACTGCTGTAAAATGCCATGTTGTAGGATACTACAGCAGAAGATACGCGTACTGCAACAAAGGGACGTGTATTGCTGTGCGCTTTCAACTGGCGCTAGGACCCATCGGTCAGCAGTGTAGGACACACAGCAGTCAGTAACCTCTGTAAGTATTCTGTACGTATGCTGCTGTACACGATGCTCGTACGACCGATTGGTTGTGATTGCACACGATCCAGAGATGATCGGTACGGAGCAAACAATGCCGGTCACACACAGCAGCAGGTACGTATGTGGATAGATAGGCCAATGCCGACGACAACAACAAACGTCACTGCTGTAGTACTGAGAGTGCAGCGCGTATCTGCCGGATGCGCATAGTATGCTCCCTGCTTCTGCTGTTGGCGCACTGTGCCGAACACAGCTGGAGCAGTGGGATTGTTGGGTCACGCACAGGAATACGCAGAAGAAGCAGCAAGGAGAGAGGTGATGATACAGGGACGCCAGCCTGGGTTTGTACGTAAGAAAGTATGAAAAACAATCTGGTACCTGGTTAGGCAGATGGTGAAATACGGACGTCAGGCTCCGACAAACCACAGCAATACTGCGCATATGGGTGTGTCGCACACGCACGGCGGGTGGGCGGCAGCGTTGGAACGATGGGATCTACCTGTGATTGTCTTTTGCGTACCTGGTGTGAGGAAAACAGACACATAGACCTGGGCAACAATTTACCGATACGTACGTACAAAATAACGCCTCTCGTGCTGAAACCAGGGAAATCGTCTTATCCACCCCCGCCGGAAAAAAAGTTTGACCGCTCGCCACGCGCTCCAGAATGCACGGATCGCGCAGAGACTTCGACCAATGTGTCCGGGCGAGCTTCTCGCGTCCGAGCATTGGGTGCTTCGCCGAAAAGTTCTTTGTACGAAAAGAAAAGTTGGCAAAAGTACGAAAATTTGACAAACATACGTATACATATAGCAGGCCGCGTAGTACCATCATACGATGTACCAACAAATATGATATAATACCAGGTAGGTACACAAGAAGAGCAAGCTCTCTGAATCCAAGATGTTCTCCACGACAACGAGCAGCAGCAGAACGATCGATGAGTTGGATGGTGACACAACTGTATACTAACTAGCGTCGTTGCTGCGCGCCCGACGCGCGGTCAGCGAGGGGTGCATCTCTCCGTGGCCACTACAACAGTCGGCTGGCGCGGGTTTGGGTACCAAGAGAAGCGCACGCGGCGCGCACCTCTTGGTGGGTACGTACTCGTAGACTACAGCAGCGGCACAGCAGCAACACCACCACCAGCAGCAGCAGCAGCAGTCAGCCATATTGTGAAGTACAAAATACCAAGACGAGTTGACTCGGCACGTCTCTCCGCCGCCAGAGACCGAAGAAAGGCAGTCAGAGTTGTCTCGGACGCTTGGGTCCTACGCGCAGTGCAGCGCACCCAGCGCGTCTCTTCGCGGCACCAGACCACAGCAAAAGGAGAGTTCGTATCGGCGTTTGCTCGCGTCTGTGCGCGCCCAGTAAATCCGAGCAACAACAACAACAACACACAAGGGCCGGTGACGTGTGGCGGGGTCTGGTCAGGCGTATGATAAAAAAACTCTTGGCCGCTGTAGTATTATTAGTAGTAGTTGTTGTAATAGTAACAGTAGTAGTTGTTGTAGTACCAGCAGTTGTATTAATAGTAGTAATGCAGTACGAGAGCTCATTTAAATGAGATTGTACTGGAAATAGAGGTATTTCGAGGAGATGGATGAAAGAAAATCTTGACGTATCCGTCTCGAATGGCGAAGAATAGTTTTTTTTTCAGGTTTGGGAGGATACCGTAGGACGCCGCCGGCAACCTTTTGCCCCCTAGAGCATCGATCCACCTGATTTCTTCGAGCCCGTCATCTATACTAGTTGCCCTTGCCCGCCACGAAGCGGGTTGGCCGGGGGCCGAGTCTGTGTCAAGATCAAGCGTCTATAGTCGCATGAGCTGATCTTTAACATAAGCGTGTTGGCACTTTGCGACGAGAAAAAACAAATTGCGCCGCCTGCAGCCGAAAACAGCGACGGTACGGGGACAGCAGCAGTGAATTACTTTTACTTCGCCTATATTAATGTCTTGCGATCCTTGTCGTATGTTTTGGTACTTGTAAATCATCCGGCAGTTGAAAAAACATATCAATCTGTCGAATGATGTGTGAACAGTGAACAACCCACCACATGTTTCACTGGCCAACTATAAAGTCTAATTCGCATCAACTTCAAGACGAAAAAAAGTAATTCGCTTACGTGTTACTATTAATAGTACGAGAGGCTGTCGGTTACCTGGTACTGGTATTATTTATTGTTGTACGACCACGAGTATATTGTTGATTCATTTGTAGCCGTCGTGCGTCAAGCGCAATAATACATGTAAAAAAACCCCGCCGCAGACCACCGCTGCTGCTGTGTCACCAATGGGAATGATAATCACGGTAGATAGATCTGTCACTTTCGTCATTCCCACCCTTCTAGTATAATAATATTACGGGGGACCATTTAAATAGGACCTACAGTGAATACAAAAGCCTGTATATTTCCCTACTTTTACTAACAATCTTTGGTCCTATTTACTTTGATCCCCCGTAATAATAGGCTGTAAAAGAGGCATCATCACTACTTTAGACTTTAGTAGTCTAGCAGCACGAAAAAGTCTAATTTTCGTCAACTTAACAAGACGAAAAGTATTAATAGTTCGCTTTTACTTTCCAACCCTCTGTGTAGTACAGACATACATCTAGTATGTTCGCCTCTGTGTCGATCACTTTGTTTGTTACCCTCGTATATTTCGTCCCCCCGATTTAAGAAACAAAGAGCTGTAGGATCGAAATGCGCCACTCTCTTGCCTGCCTACAGAAATCACGAACATCACCTCTGCGCTGTTGGACCACCCCTGCAATCTTACAGGTGTGTGCATACTGCGTTCTTCATATATCAAGAGCAGACGAGAGGCCAAGAACATGTACGAATATCATAGTGAGACTCACCAACAAACACTTACGTACGTACTCATCATGTGCTGGTACGTCAACATCTGCTGCAACATTTACAGGGAGTATTTCAAACATTTTTCAGTGTCTTGGTGTGCTCGTCACGTTTAAACGGTTGAGCCATGTAGGCTTTTCTTTAAGGTGAGGGGGAACATTCTGCGATATACAGATTTCGGCAGACGTGCTTTCCCGTATACATCGCCGTATGGACCAGGCCAGCCACAACCTATTGGTGGTTGTTGGGGGGTGGGGCGTCCTACTCTCGCCGTGCTATCGTACTGCTGTACTGGCATACCACTCTGTCCCGTAATATAGTAATCGTATTTTACTATGAGGCACGCAAGTGCGAAGCGCGAGCATTTTGTTTTTGGTTCCAAGGAAGAAAAGCAGACGTTCAGTCTGAGAGCCAAGGTGCCGTCTGTACCGGTGCCGACTGGTCTCTCTCCACACTCGCACCAACTCCAACTGCGACTTCACAAAAAAAATACAAGCAAACTGAGAACAGCGCTCGAATGCATTTCATGGAGGGCAAAAACAATTTAATACTGTTACTACTACTACTACTACTACTATGACAACCACTATTGCTCTACTCCTGCTGTTGTACTACTATTACTACAACTACTGCTACTACAACTATTAGTACTATTAATAATATCATTACCACTACTACTTCTACTACAATTACTACCACTATTAACACTGCTACTACCACAGTACCACTGCTACTGCTACTACTACTGCTACCCTCGTACTGCTCCTGCTACTACTGCTGTACTACTACAACTGCTACTAAGACTGTGCAGGATGCACACCGAGACAGGGGAGGTAGAGAGAGACGGGCGGCAGTATGAGGCTCTGTGGCTCTTGTCCGGTGCAATTACTTACTGCTGAGAGTGTGCGACTGGACCACTTGCCACTGTAGGTATGATACTTGAGCGTATACGACGGTTGTAGGTACCTCGTTCCAATTTGCCCCAGGTAGACGAACCGAGGGAGCCAGGTGCGTGATGTACGTCAAAGGGCTAGGTAAAACATATATGACGCTCGACAGACCTGCTGCTGCTCGGATTGATCAAAAACCAAAAAGTGGACGGGTAAAAGCCGGCGATTTTAAAATTATTGATATTTTCAACGCAGAGAAATTCATGGAGAAAATTATTCGTTGTTGGAAGTGGCTATCGTGTCACACTCGTCCTGACATTTTATTCGTACAAATAGGATATCGGCCAGGCAGTCGAGCAGTGCGGGTCGTGTTAGGCGCCACACCGAGACACAGTACAGCGAGACGAGAGGCAGTATGGGGCTGGCTCTGTTGCTCTTGCCCGTTGCTATTACCTGCTGCTGCCGAGAGCGTGCGACTGGACAACTGCCGTAGCCAGAGGGATGGCGATACCTGGCATCAAAAAAATTGTCCAGGTGGGCAGACCAAGGGAGGCAGTTTGTGGTCTCGAACAATGCTCGGTGTTGGGTGTTCACGACCCGTGAAAGGGCTTGGTGCAACAGATACAACGGCCGACAGATGTGAAATGTTGCTGCTCTATGTTGTTGTTGCTGCTGCTGTGCTGCTGCTACTGCTTCTTCTTTTGCCGAGGTCGAACACATACGTACAACAGAGGGTGTCGAGCAATGGGAATAACTATCCCACTGGTGGCGGACTTTTTACGAAAAAACAAGAAAAAATGTGCGGTTTTCCATGTCACCTACTCGGCTCGGCTAGGCGGAAAGCAATCCCTTGTTTTTTCGAGCCAATTTAGCGACGTTCAATGCACCGAGCACCGCCACGATGCTCGGTCGGGATCCAGCCATGCGTCGTAATGTACCCACGCCCCCCTTGCTTGCCCCGCGGCCGAAAGTGAGAGAAAGAACCCTTGACCGCCGGAGAGCAGCGTGCCTAAAAACAAGAAGGTGCATATTATACATACACGTATGAAGGTTCATTGACAGGCTTTTGTCGGCCTACATAATGTTTTCCAAAAAGGAAAGAAAAATAATCCAGTGTCCAGGTCCAATTCATCCGAATCCGAGGAGTTTTTCGACCCCCATCGTGCAGGTTTTGCGCTTTAATCTCCACAGCTGGGGACGAGAAAAGTGGGGGTTTCCTCCTATATTTCGCTTTAAACCAGATGAAAATGAAATATTGTTTTCCAGGAATGTGCCCCTGGACGGGATACGTTGAAATCCGGTGTAAAACAAAATGTCGACTGTGTCGACCTCCAAAATCTTACCCAAGTTTTGTTGGGAAAACGAATAACTCCGACGCAACGACGAAACCAAAAAATCTGAAACTATGGTTCGATCCGTCTGAAACAGAGCTTTCCGGCAACACATTTTATGTGTTGTGAAAATAAGTGACCACCGCAAAACAATTAAGATGTGAATGTCGATTTTCTGGAAGAATTATGCTGTAGTATTCTGACTCGATGTCCTGGATTATTTGATGTAAGTATTGTATTTTTGGATGAGGCCTCCTGCGCGGCAGGGGTCCTCGTCCGGTATTTCGCCCCGCGCTGAGTGGGCGAGCGCATCGCCTGCTCTGCGCGGGGCTAGTACCTGCGAATGATTTAGGAAACCAAGCCTATAAATCCTCCTTCTACTGCGGGGCGGGTGGGATGTCTCAATAAATATGTGGTGCCCACCTCTGCTCACGAGGTTTTGGGAACGAAATGACGAGTGATCGTAGGCGACCACTCCACAATACAAATTGAAGACATTTCTGATGGCACACCCAGTTCCATGATTTGTACCAAATCTCTTCTGCTGTCATCGCCAATTTTACCGTAGTATTCTGACTCGATGTCCTGGATCATTTGATATGAGTATTGGATTTCTGGATGAGGCCTCCTGCGTCGACCCGTGGTCTCGGCCATACTTCGTTGCGTCGTTGGATAGTATCTTGTTGCGTTGTCCTCCCTTGATAGACCACTGGTCGGATACGTAGTCGTCTCACCCACACTTCTTTACGCTTGCCTCAACCCTGTCTCGCACATGCTGCGAAATCTTTCTCAAACTCGGGCGACAGCGGAAGCCGGCTAGCGTCCGCGTAGCGCTGGCCGCGCTTTCTCTTGCCACCCTGGACTCGGCCACTTGAAGTAGCGCCGATGTAGTACCTTGCTATTGCCTCCGTCTTCCAACCACCGATTTTCATGATCTCGTCCACCGTCGTCCCGGCCAGTGATCGGGTGAGGGAGCCACCCACCCGAAAGTAGTGCATCGTGAAATGGCTCGGCAGGCCCGCCTCTCGCAGATGGGCCTGCAGGGAAGCGGTCATACGGGCTGCGGAGAGGAGCCGAGAACCCCGCCCCCCCTCCGTCGTAACCACGGGGAAAAGATGCCCGACGGTTAAATCCCAACCAATCCGCTGAGCGGCGGATATGTATGCCGTAACCGCCCGGCTCGCGCACGTCTCCGGGCAGACCCGGTCTGCCAACACCACTATCGCCTCACTCGAAGCACGAAGCGTCTTACCAAACTGAAAATTAAGGATTAAGCCTCTCGACTCTGGGAGCCTCAGGATCTGTGACCCCAGGGTAAAGGAGAGGTCGTATCCCCTGCGCATGGAGAAAAAGGCCAGTGCATATAGGGCAATATCTCTCGTCAGGGAGATACGCTCCGCCAACGAACTAGCTACCTGTGTCCGCGACCTCATGTCGCTCAGCAGGTCCATGAGTGTATGCTCCAACATTGGAGCTGCCTGATTTACCGGTACCCCGACCTGCTTCTGCTCCTCGGACACAAATGTGAGATACGAATCTACCAATGGGCTCGCGCACGGGTTGCCCACCCGGCGGGCCGGGTCCCACTCTTCCCCTTTTCCGTGTTCTTTCATGGCCATTTTAAGCATAGAGACAAACCCTTTTCGGATGGACTCAGCCGCGTAGCGTCTTGCGCATGAAGACCCCGCCAGGCATGCGTTGTCGCCCGTCCGGCCTACGCCCGGGCAAGACGTCGCATGCACTAACTTGGTGCCTTTTCCTTGAGTGTAAAGGTTGCAGAGAAAATCGAAGACGTCATCCGGCGTTGCGGTCGTCCAGCCACGAGATCCAGCCAAAATGACAAGGACGAACGCGTCGAACTCGTCGGCTACCCTGCTTCTCCGTACTTGTCCGGGGCGTCCTTCCATCGCTGCCAATTCGGTTTGTCGCCGTGCCTGGAGCTTCTGGACATCCACGACCGGCGACCGCTGTGGGTACCGCGGGGCCGGTAGAACCCGCGCCGGCTGCGTGCCGCATTTCCAACAGAAATTAAATTGCGCAAGATTCTCTTCGTGGCAGGCGAAGCAAAACGCAAACCGCACCAAGTCCTGGGTCGTCGCGAGCCCTCCGCGGGCGGCAGCACCCTGGACGGGTCTCCCGCGGGCGCTCTGTGTACAGGCAAACAACCGAACGGACCACGACACCCCGTGTGCGTGCGGAAGCGTGTGAGCGCGCCGCCTTGCGATGCCCCCCCCGGTGACGGGGTGGGGTTGTTAGCAAGCCTGGCCAACACAAGTCCGTAGCGTTTTAGTTTATTTATGTTGCTATTATGATCTTTACTATAGTTATTTGAATTGGATTTTCGCGACCATTTCTAACCCAAACGGCGGAAGTCCACCTCGTACGCTATCATCCTCCAGCGAGGGTACCGCCAATTCCTGAGGACACCATCTGCGCTGGGCCACAGAAAACACCCATCCCCCGCCGCCGGAGCGACCTCGATAGCTCTCACCGTGGCGAACTGCAACAAGGGGGACCAATACGCCGTCACATCTGGCAAGAGGGCAACCGCGTGAGCCTTGCATTCCGCCATGTGTTGGACGATGTATTCGGCCATGATAAGGGGTGGGAAACAAAATCCAAACGCCGGGCCTCTTGTACCGGGCACGATAGAAACATCTTGCGCAAACACGTCGGTCCCGGCGGAACCAGCACAATCGTACTGAGAGAAAAAGGGAAGTGCCTCCCCCGTTAAGGGGGATCGCACAACTGAGGCCGTACATGCCATCAGATCCATATTGAACGGGCCCAACTCCGCCCATACCCCCTTAAACGCGACGGGCGCTGTGCGGATAAATGGCCTCCCGTGACGGCCGCGAGATGGTATCCGCGACTCCGTTCTCAGCCGTCGGGATCCATTTCAACGACAACATGAAACAGTATTCTACCTGGAGCTCGAACAACTGGACCTGCAACGCATGAGTCTCGCGGTTCCGAGCACGTCCCCGGTTAAACGCGCCCACTACCGACTGGTTATCCACGTTGATGAGCACTTGCGCTCGCCTCAACGCGTCCGGGTGTCGGGCACAAAATTGCTGTAGGAGGTGGTAGAGGCCGTACATCTCTTTCTGGTTGATGTGTTTTTTCAACCAGTCTGGCGGGAAGACTTTCCTAAGGACGCCGAGAAATACCGTGCCCGTTGTCACGGCCCCTCTTGCGAGGTGGCCGTGATGCCCAACCACTGCCTGAACTCGCCCAACAGGTCCGCCCGTGAGTCGTGTGTAAGGTCGACCGTGCACCTACCTGACTTCTCGACTCCCGCGATAACCGCAAACATTGCGTGTGTCCAAAGCGATGCCGGCCGAATGGCGACCGTCATGCTCATGCACTTGCCCGCGATCCGCTGTAGCGTACGAAAAGATAGCTGTCCCCCGTCCACGGCTGCTCGCAGCAGCAGCTGCAACTTGTCCAGCTTCTCTTGCGGCACTCGGAAGGTAGCGGTGTCCGAGTCACACACTATACCGAGGTATTGCTGCTGCCTCGTCGGCCGGAAGTCACACTTCTTTTCGGTCAGGAACTGACCGCACAGAAACGATACGAAGGCTACGTGTGTCGCCTCTCCCGCCGCCAGCCATTGCGCCCAAGCCGCTCGCCCATGGGAAGCCCGAAAGTTGCTGAGCCGCGAGTCATCGAGGTAAGCCAAAGCTGGAATCCCTTTGGAACGAAGATAGGCTGCCTTCGCCTCGCTGAGGGTATGATAGCACCATAGAATCAGACTGAAGCCGAAAGGCAAAACGCACCAACAGTAATCGATGCCGCCGTACGATAAACCAAAGAGTGGCCAGGACGACGGGCGCAGGAGGACGTGGTGAAAGGCGGAGGCGTCATCCATCGAGGTCATGAAACACCCTCGTGAGGCAACGCTAGCCACCCGTGCCACCGTATCCATTGAAAACGGGATCTTTTTGCACCGCTTGTTCAACGGCCTCGCGTCGTAAATCAGACGGGGTTTTGTCTCTTCTACCGTCAGCGCCATGACCAAACGGGGCCGTGGCGGCCCCCCGGGGCCCCGGACGTCCGCCCACTATGCAATACATCCCCGATCGACGAGGGCTTGCATCTCGGCGTCCACAAAGCTGGCGAAGGCACGCGGAATGCGGTTTTTGAACGCCGCCCCAGGGAATCGGCCCACGCTATACGGGCGGTCGATCGACGGGCCTCGATAGTCCTTGAGGAGAAGGTCGTGGAGGCCCACCCCGTCGCGTAAGTACGACACCAACGTGAACCGAAGCGGGTGGTCCTGTAGGATGATGTCCTGCCAGAAATCGACATGTCGGCGGACATAACCCGGCACGAACCGACCCCCATCGCCTCCCGCGTCCCGTACCGGTGCGACCCACGGCATGCGTCGCCGCGGGCCCTGCATGGGATCACGGGCGACGTCCATCGCCGATGGCAGCCGTCCGGGAACGGCGGGCAGCGCCCCCGAGCGCACTCACTCACGTTCGACGGCGCCCAGCGGCGGCGCGGCAGAATGAGGGGCCGCACGAGGGCGTGGCGCTTATCGAGGCGCTGGAGCCACCCGTCGGCCGCCACCTACGGCACCACGTGGCGAAGAAGAGAAGGGGGGGGGGGGGGGGCAGTACGGATATATATGGATAAACCCGTTGACCCTTATAGGAATATCCCCGGCGATGAGGGTGCGGCGATCTGATGGGTCCCGAAAACGAATCGGCGTGCGGACGCCGGTCCCGGTCTCGCACTTCACCTCGTATAGGTGACCAGGGAGCGCGTTTTTTTTTTTTTTTGTGTGTCCCTCTGTGGCGTAAATCGCCTCTACGCAGCAGCGCCACCCCCCTTTTTTTCTTTTTTTTCCTTCAACGTATATTCATATATGTCTGGAAGTGCTCGTGCCGAACGACGAGGCGATGCTTTTCATCCGAGTTTTTTGTTCTTTTTTGTTTTGAAATTTATGTGTATCTACGTGCTACACGGCGAAGCGATGCGGTGTATCCAGGCGGATTGCCAAGAAAACATGACAATTGCACAGACACTGGCAGCGCAACTCCTGTTGAATCTACCAGTATGTTATTACAGCAAGCATGAGATTTGTGGATAACGAGTTGCGTTGGTGTCTGAGTATCGATGTGGTCGTCGCCCAAGCCGACGACGCTGACGCGACAGCCCGGCTGTCGCGACCACCTAAACGTGTGTCCTACGATTATACAAAAGTGACCGTGAATCCTTATTGACGTGAGACACGTGGAAGCTCCCGGCCAGGCCTGGGCCCGACCGATATTTTTTCACCCCCGACCTACCGGAGCTCCACGGCCGCACGGCGACTGCGTGAGCATAACGGAAGGCAATAACAGGGAACAAATAAATAAAAGAAATTAAGATAACGGTGCACGGTGCTCTACGATTGGGCAAATGATCGCGAATCCTGATAGACGTGAGACGCGTACAAGCGCCCGGCCAGGCCTAGGCTAGACAGGCCCCTTGCCTCCTAGCTACCGGAGCTCCACGGCAGCGTGGTGACTGCGTGGGCGTAAAGGAAGGCACGAAAAGGAATAAAATCAAATAAATAAAAGAACGGTAACACCAGAACGGGAATCATGGTGACCTGAGTCGGTTATCCCGGCGCCCCCTGGCTGTGGGCTCGACGTATCGAAACCTCCCCCCGCTGCCGCGCGGTGACCGCGTGAAACACTGTTTTTTCGTTTTATTTTGTTTTAATACACTGCCCGGGCGGCCCGGCGATCGCGACCACGCGATGATACCCCTGTTCCAGACAGGGAGGCAGGCTGGTGGAGAATCCATATTTTGGCGTGCGACGAGTGAAAAACCCTCCCCGCCAAGTCCCGGGCCCACGCGGCCCCTCTTCTCAACCTAACGGCATCAGGGTGACTGCGTGAATGCAGGGCCGAAACGCACACCCACACTGAGACCTGAGTGGGAGCGACGTGGACCGGAGACCGAGACTGCGTGAGCGCAGAAACGAAATATATGCACCCACACAAAACATGAAGACCTGGGACCATGAACGTGCCGCAATGAAGACCTGGGACCCGGCCCACACTGCATAAACTAAATAGGTAATCCACACAAAAGATGCACGTGCCGCAATGATGACCTGGGACCTGGCCCAAAATGCAGAAACTAAATAGATACACCCACACGAAACATGGACGTGCAGCAATGATGACCTGGGACCTGGCCCAAGATGCAGAAACTTAATATATGATGCCGAAACGAAATATATACACCCGCACGAAAACCTGGACGTGCAGCCATAATGACCTGGGACCTGGCCCAAGATGCAGAAGCTAAATATATACACCCGCACGAAAACATGAACGCGCAGCCATGATGACCTGGGACCTGGCCCAAAATGCAGAAACTAAATATATATGTTTCCCCCGAAAACATGAACGCGCAGCCCGGATGACCCGGGACCTGGCCCAAACGAGCATTCGCCCAAAATGCAGGAACTAAATATATACCCCGACGCGAAAACATGAACGTACAGCAATGATGACCCGGGACCTGGCCCAAACGAGCATTGGCACAACCTCAGTTGGGGGGGGGGGGGGGGCATGTCGGGTAACGAGCACTCCCAGGGTTGAAATCTCAAGTCAACCCCCACCCGAATCGCGCAAGAAAGCAAACTACCCTGCTCCTTGTCTCGTATCCCGGAGCAGAGCCCGTCAGTACGGGCATGCCGCCGCCCGGTGTCCCACGCGCTTGCAACGGGAGCAGACAGAGAACGCACAGTTTCGGTGGTCGTGGTTGGGGTTCCGTCTATTTGCCGTGCACCTGTCGCAGGTAGGGTTGCCCGGAACCGGCTGAAAATGCTGTTGCTCCTCCTGCATCATGGCATTGAAAGTGGAGATCGCCGAGAGCGCGCGGTTCGATGTCGGAGGCGGTGGGGGGCTGACACCCCCTCCCCGACCCCCGGCGCTGCCACCCCCTTTTCGTAATCCCTTCCCACTCTTGCCCTTGGTGCCCCCCCCCGTCCCCGGGGGGGATGGGAGCATGACCGTCTGCGAAGCGGGGTTTGCCGAGCGCCACGCCCCCGCCGGCAGCGGAGCAAAGCCGGCGGGCGGCGCCCGCTGCCACGCGCCCCCCGAGGACGCTGCGTGACCACGATGCTCGGGGCCGCCCTGGGACCTCGCCCCCCGGGAGCCCCCCCCAAAGGGCGTCGCCCCAATCGTGGTCCCCGGGCGCTGGGCCTTCTAGACGGCGCGGGCATCCTTCAGGTCCCGCTCAATTTGGTCTTTTGACAGACCGCGGGTGTTCGGCAGTTTATCGGTGAACACCGACAGGGCCACCGCCGCGCAGCCGAAGCGCCGGAAGATGAACTCCCCCCTGGTAAGGGTGCGCTCCAGAATGTTCTTGGCGCGGGAGAGCCCCAAATCGCCGGCCAAGTCGGCCGCCCTGCGCACGGCCTGCTCGAAATGGAACCAATTGTAGGTCCCGTCCGAAATGCACCAAACTTTGGTCATGTCGACTATGCACTGCTGGAACTGTCGCCGAACAACAACAACAACAACAACAACAAAGGTCGCGAGGAGAGAGAGATGGGTAAGAAGGCGGGCCCCACCGTACTATTAATAGATCCCGCGTCAGACCGCAATATTGCCTATACAACGGCGTGGACACAAGATAGACGAGGAACGAGTGGGCACTCCGGTACCAGAAACGAGCGGGCACCCCGGCAGCAGACACCTCCGCATCAGAACATTAGGGGAGAAGCGAGCAGGCACCCCGGTAATCGTGATTGTCGCGGGACCAACATACCTCAGCCTCAGGCCCGCACGTACCCGCGGCGTGCGTACGAGTTTTTTTTTTTTTTCGAAGACGAGAAACGAGCGGGTACCTCGGTACCAGGCAGTTCGGCCAAAGACGCTCACGCACCCACGGCGAGCGTGCGATATCTCATGAAGTGTCTCTCCATACTCCGCTAGTGAAACTCACATACCAACGGTGTGCGTACGAAATCTCACGGATTATATTTGGACGGAAAGAATACGAGCGGGTACCACGGGACCGGGCACTTCACCCTCAGACGCTCATGTACCCTCGGCGCGCGTACGAGATATCATGAAGTCTTTCGCAGTAGATCTCATGAAGGACGTATCATAGCTTTTTCGCGAAAGTTCCGACGAAAGGGAAGAAAGAAAGCGAGCGGGTGCCCCGGCACCGGGCGTTTGGCCTCAGGCGCTCACATAACCACTACATGCGGACGATATATCATGAAGTCCTAAATAGATCGCATGAAGTACTTCTCATAGCCGGTTAGCGAAACGTTAGATGAAAACAAACGAGCGGGTACCCCGGCACAGGGTACTAAAGGCCTCAGACGCTCACGCGCCCACGGCGCGCGTACGATGTATCGTGAAGTCTGTCTCAAAATATCTCATGCAGGACGTCCCGTAGCCTGTTCGCAAAATTAGAAAGAACATTTGAAAGAAAACGAGCGGGTACCCCGGTAACGGGCACTGGAGGCCTCAGACGCTCACGTGCCCACGGCATGCGTACGATGTATCGTGAAGTCTTTCGAAGTAGATATCGTAAACTACCTCCCATAGTCCTTTTAGCGAAAATGTTTCGTAGACGAAAGCAACGAGCGGGGACCCCGGTACCGGGCACTGAGCCTCAGACGCTCCCGCACCCCGGGCGCGCGAACCGTATATCGTGAAGTATTGCTCAATATATCTCATGAAGGACGTTTCAGAGCATCGCGCGAAGGTGTGAGTGTGAGAAAAGAGAAGAAAAGAAAACGAGTGGGTGAAGTCTTCCTAAATATTGCTCATGTAATTCGGAGCATTTTAGCGAACATTTTTTTTTTTGAAAGTTTGTAGACGAAAAGGGAAGACAACACGCGAGCGGGTACCCCGGTACCAGGCACTACCGCCTCAGACGCTCTCGTACCCACGGTGCGCGTACGATATCTTTGCGAAGTGTTCCTCAATACGCCTTCTAGCGACGCTGACGTACCTACCACATGTGTACAAGATCTCATGAAGTACTTCCTCGTGAGATTCTAACGGAGATCCGGCGTGTATGAACCATGTCTCGTGACGTACGTTTCCGTAAATTCTGGCGACACTCCCGTCCCCGACAGCGTGTGTACGAGATCTTCACGAAGTACTTCTTTAAAAATGCGATACCTCAGTCTCAGACAGTGTGGAAACTGGCAGGAGACGAGCGGGCTAGAGTCGAGTACCTTGTATCCTCCAAACAGCAGTACGGACCCATGAGCAGCAACGCATATGAACCGAGTCGAGTACCTCGTATCCTCCAAACCGTAGCGCGGACCAACGAGCAATGACCCTTACGAGCACGTGACCTGGGGAGCCCGCCGCGGGCCAGATTCAAGAGCCTTGGATACCGCAAGAGCTTCGTATACAGCAAACAGGGGCACCGATTAAAAAAACCCTCGTACACCGCGAGTGCCTCGTATATAGCCCACCGCGGCTGCGGGTGTGTGTAGAGGACGAGCGGGCCAGATTCGAGTCCCTCGCATCCTCGAAGCAGCCGCACGGACAGATCACCCAGTGACCCGAGCGAAACATGGGCAATGGAGGGCACACCGCGGGCCCGATACGCGTGTCCCCTAATACACCAAACAGCAGCACGTACGTGGTAGCGGCCCGACGGACCAGGCCACTGCTGTGCACACGGACAGCGCGTTAATCAAAACGTACAGCAGTACAAGAATCATGTTTGCCAAGTATATGGAAACATACAATGATACCGCAGAGCAGTACTCGTACAGCGGTGCGTACCTCCGGGGAGTGCGTCTCAGTAATGAGCCCGAGCAGGTCTTTGTCGGCCTGGGTCTGGTCATCCGGGAGCCTCGACTCCGCCGCGTCCCAGCTACCCGCCCCACCAGTGCTCGCTCCCGCCGGTCCCCGGCCCCCCGACGTATCCGCGGCATTTTCGCCACCTGCCGCTGCTTCGGCTGGGGTTGATCCAGTTGCAACGCTCGCCCCACCAGGCTTCGCTCCGGCTGAGGTCGTCCCAGCTGGGGTTACCTCCACCGCTGCCCTTTGGGCGGCGGGCGCCCCCGTGCCTGCAGCTTCCGACCCCTCCCTGGGCCTACCCGTCGTGTCCTCCAGCTCGGAGGCCCCGTGGAGACTGACGCAGTGTTCGGACTGTAAGAGCAAGCCATGGAACTGCAGCAGGTCCAAAATGTGGCGCACCATCAGGCGCGTCGCCTCCACCTCCCGGTACGCGCGGGACGCCCCTCCTCGCGAGGACGTCGCCCTCTTCTCCGCCGCTTCCAGGACCTGGGGCCAGGTGTCTGCACCTGGGCGAGGGGAGAACCGCATTGCCACCCAGCCTACGGCGCACGAAACTTGGAAACGTGAACCGGCAGCACAGCTGCCGCCCGTTGCCAAGAAACACGATCGAGGTCCAGGACTATACCAGCTCCCAAGGCACCCGGGATGAAACAGGGGAGGTCTTCGAGCGTGGTCGCCGAGTCCACCAGCGTAGCTGCCGCCCGATCGGGGTTGGAGTTGGGAAAACGCACCGCAAGTGCCGCCGGGACCGGCGCCGTCGCGTCCTCCGAAGGCGGTGGGGTCGGTGTCGACCGCGTGGTCCGAAGCATCTCGTTCTCTTCTACCTCTCAATAAATATGTCGTGCCCACCTCTGCTCACGGGGTTTTGGGAACGAAATGACGAGTTATCGTAGGCGACCACTCCACAATACAAATTCAAGACATTTCTGATGGTACACGTCTTCTGCTGTCAACGCCAATTTACTGCCTGGACTATGGAGTAGCAAGCACTACTCATACTACGATCGTATGGAGATTTTATGCAACCCAAATTCACGTGAAAGCACCTAGTAAAAATATGTTTCGAGCAAAACGTATGGCTCGCCCCCAGCTACTCGTACGTACAGTAGAAATAGCCACACTCTAAAACACAGTGATTCGAGCATTCCAGCCAACTTCGGCAACCAAAGAGGGTGTGGCCGATCAGATCTCAGCGGCCCACGACCAGACTTCAACAGCAGCAGGGCAGATATTTACGTACCGCATGAGGGCGTTGGCGAGCTACGATGTGCTGTTGTGTGCTGTGTGTGCGGTCATTTCATCACCAGAATAACTATCATACGATATGTCCAGGCTCTTGAACCGTTGGAACCATACAGCAGTGTTCACTCAAATTCCAAGTTATGTTTGAGTAAAAAATCCTAGCAGCTGTTAATACTGCAGATACAATAAAAAAAACCCGCGAGCGCAGCTTGCAGTCCAGCTACGAATGTGTCCGCATTGTATTTAAACAACACGGCAGGTAGCTACTGTGCAGAGGCGAAGGTATAGGTGTGAATATTGAGCCCTTCTCGCGGGGGAAAGCTGCGACCAAAAGCTACAGCCTGCAATATTCCACAGCGAAGCGTACTGCTGCCACAATCAGCCGAGAGAGAATAGTTGTTTTGAAAGAGTACTGCTGTAGCGTGGGTAGCGAATAGATAAACGAACCTAACAACCCTGAAACTCTATTAGCTCCGTCCGGGAATGCAGTGATGGTTCGCTGTCAATACGAATAATCGAATATTTCTTGACATTGACGGGCACAGCGGTACACAACACTAGTTGCAGCAATTATTGGATACTATCTGGTACGATCGTGTACGTGCGTACGTTGATTTTCTGTACACAATTGCCCTTTTGATGGCTAGCAAAACATAAGACACTTTACTATCCGAAAAAAAGAGCGGTTCGACCGTACCAGCCACAACTACTGTACAGCTGCAGCAACAACAATAAAAATATGTTGTCCCCCTGCTTCGATTAATGGCCGCCGGTCAGTGCCCAGCGGCACGACCAGACTTGAGCAGCAGCAGAGCTGCTAACACGTACAGAGCATGAGGGCGATGGCGAGCTGTGTGCTGCTCTGTGCTGTGTGCGCGGGCATTGTCAGATCAAAATAACTGAACAGGACCAACCATGGACCATTGGATCCATGTACAGAAGTATGGACAGTTAAATTCCCCATTCGGATTGAGTCCGAATTACATGCAGCAACTACGAACGGTAAAATACTACACACAGGATCACAATCATCCGCACCTGCCTGGAGCTAGGGCAGTAGTGGCGGTCTATCTACGAACTTTTGAATTATATATTTTCATCCCAGGCGAACAAAGCCACTTGCTACTGCCAAAGAAATCCCAGCACGAACAGCAGGGTAAATATTACAGCTGTAGGTCCTGCGCAAAGGCGAGGGTAGGTGTGAGTGCCCGGTCCTTCCCGTGGGACAATGTGAAAGCAAACAAAGAAACTTGGTTCAGAATACCAGGTAAGCCGAAAGAAAACACCAGTAAACGTGTACCAAAGAGCCAAAATGGCTGACAGTCTTGTGATCACAATCATCCGCACCTACCAGTAGCAGCGGTCTATGTCGCTACGAACTCTTCTATTCTATGTTCTTGATCCCAGGCGACCACAGCCCCTTGCGGCATGCAAAGAGACCCCAGCACGAACAGGTAGCTACTGCGTGAACGCGAAGATAAGTGTGAGCGCCTTGTCTTTCCCGTGCGAAAAAGTGCGCGCAAACGCTGAACCTCAAATAAAAGTGGTTAGTAATGAGCCGAAAGCGAAATACCTACTACTTGCTGCTTGCTGTACTTGTAGCCAGCAGCCAAAAAACATGACAGTCTTGTGAAAGGTATCCCCGAAAAGTTAAAAGTTGGAAGTTGTTCCCGCAATAAAGTTCCAGTATTCGCGAATCATGGTTGATGCCTAGCGAAAAGTCTATCGAAGGGCTTAGCTAATGACCGACCGCGCCAAACGAGTTTATAGTCGTTTCTATTACTAAATCGGCACACGATATGGGTTGTGATGGGTGTAAAACACGCCAATCACTTCGTGAGCTACTGGAGACAACTGGGTACCGTATTTTTAGTGTTGTTTTGGCGGTCACTACGGCTGGTGGTCGAGTTAGATGATTTGTGCGCACTGGAGAATCTTATCTCCCTTCAAGGGGCATGATCGTATCACCTACCAGGTAGTATGCACAATTCGATGCGAGTCGACGAGGGAAGAAAAGGCTGAAATCTTCTCGCGATAAAAATGAAGGCACGTACCGTAGCGGGAAGGGGGGAGAAGAGCCTGCTATGTGACCCCGGATCTGAGTTACGAGTTGGAAGGAGAGAGAGAAGAAGATGTGCGAAGATAATGAATGGGATGAGAAAAAAATAAATAAAAATAAAATGTAAAAGGGGTATTTGGTAAGGTGATGTCGTGGCAGTTACATGGTATACCCATTGCTGTCTCTGTAAGTGGCCACACCGGAAAACAAGTCAATCCATTTGACTCTTGTCTTTCGCACCGGGTACGCAACAAAGTACCCACACACGGAACCCAAACCCACCCCACAAGCGATCTTTAGGATGTAAGTCACTCTTCGTGCGGCTTGCCGAAGTCGTGAAGGCGCTTCGCGCTTGATGCAAGCAATACCTGACCGGTCGGTGAAAACCCGACGCGCTCCGTCCTGGCATTGTAGGGATGCGAGGGTCTATGGCTTACGACTACGGCCATGCATGATATGGTTGCCCCCCGCCCCCAACCTTCGTCCCCCCCCGCTCCCTCCGTGCCCCCTGCTTCATGTTTGCACGCAAAAATCACGAAGGCAAGTAAGCGGGCCATTCAACTGTGCCCAGTTTACTATCGAGCTGTACCGAAACTTGGTTGGTTCTTGCAAGTGGGGAACCGCTGGCCAGCTCATGGACGCTGTCAGGGAGGTTGGGAAGGAGCTAGTTGCGGCAAAGCCCTCGGAGCTTGCTGTTGGGAACATGGTGAGATATCAATATCATCGGCGTTTTGAAGATGAGGAGAGCTATTAATCGGCTTGAATTCAAGTTCAGTCACCAACAAGGAATTAGTTGGACTATTTTTAAGATTAAGATACTCCTCGGACGTGACAACCATGCAACTTATTTATAATGCTATTAATCTCAGGTTCGCTTACCTAAGGCTTGTCTCATACGGGCAACAACTTCTTTTTTTTTCTGCCCCGGAGAACTAGAGAAAACCCCTGTCCACACCTTTTTCTCAAGTTTTCGTGTACCGGTTCGAACCCACGGGCAACAACTATTTTGCATATTTGATGCCGAAACTTCAATTTGGGTTTTGGGCCGAAACCAAGCTAACTTGAGTTGAGGTCCACCTCGTGGAACGTTGTTCGCTGGACACACCTCACCTTGCTCGTCCCTCCCGACCCACCTCGGCGATGCTCGCATCGAGTCCCGGGGGCGGGTGCTAGTTTCGTTTTCAATGTATGTATAGTTCTGATTTTAAGTGTCCAATCGTACATATTGGAAGACAGCCATGTATGGTACATCATTATAGTCGGGTGGTTCAAGCTACAGGACTGGTGGGTTCACCCGAAAAGTAGTCAAGACTTCAAATTCAGCAGAGAGACTTTTTTCTCTTTTTTTTTTGCTACGCACATGTGTTTTCTCTTTTTGTTGTTTCGACACCATGTATTTGCTATGCCCCTGTTGCTCGTTGTTGACATTAACATTTTTTTATATTGTGTCATACAAACACGGGTGCAGGTATACGAACGTACAAGGTCTCGTAATGTGGTAATGGTAGTGCTGTTGCTGCAGTTGTACGATGTGCCCCTTCTTCTGTTTGGCACCATGTATTTTCTATGCCCCTGCTGCTTGTTGTTGACACCAACGTTATTTCATCACGTTGTATCATATTGTACCATATGAGCACGTGTGTAGGTATACGAACGTACAAGTGCTCCTACTGTGGTAATAGTAGTGCTGTTGCTGCTGTTGTACGAACAAGGGCCAGTAGGTAATTGCGGCACCTTGAAGTATGCCCAAAAGGGGAGACGGCACAACAACCATGAGCGATACTCTATGGTAATATTCGAAACGATTGAGTTTGCTGTTCGCGTACTTCGTGACCAACTCTGTGTGATACATCGAAGTTTTTTTTTTTTTTTCAATATCGCTTCTATTTTCCAGCCTACTCGTGGGAGGTTTTACCCTCAACGAGCTTCTGGAAAAGCCGTGGTCACAGGTGTCCACCCTTCTCCCCCCCGGTACGTGCCTTTATTTTTTTGTCGCGCATAGGGTTCAGCATTCCCACTGCTCGTCGATTTTCATCGAATGTAGCGAACTCACGCTCTCGCGCTTTCCGCTAATCATTTTTTTGTTTGTTTTGCAAGAAAAAGCCACGAGCATGCACTCGGTGAGGCTTGAACCCGCGAAATTGATCTTGATAGGCACGCGGACCACCTGCCAAGCCACCGGGGACGTACATATATAAAGATGGATACGAGAGGCCTTATTTCGTACGTACGTACCTCTGAAATGTCGTCATTTTTTGGTCCTTCATGAACTCGTAGTACCTACCGGTACGTTTTTTCGCGTCTGAACACAACACACAACACAGACAATAGACAACCCAATACAGCAGCAGAGCAGAGAGCGTGGTTAACCCCAGCTGCATACAGCACTGCAACCCTGCCTTTCAGCAGCAGCAGCACAGTGATCAGTCTCGGGCACATGTGGCAGGTCTACAGGCTGCTGTATTATTGCTGTGGCGATCTGCTTTTTTCTGACCCGAGATTGACCATCCCGCAGCAACACACCTCTCTCTCTGCTTCTTCTACGTATTGCTGTGTGTGATCCAACACTGTCACTGCTCCAGCCGTGCTCGACACATTGCGCCAACAGCAGCAGGTAGCGTACTATGCACATGTGGCAGATCCGCGCCGTACTCTCAGTACTACAGCAAGCAGTGGTGTTTGTTGTTGTCTTCGGCACATTGGCCTATAGTATGCACGTACCTGATGCATGCAGTGTGTGACCGGCATTTTGTAATCCGTACCGATCATCCCCTGATCGCAGCTAATCATTCCTACAAGCATCGCGTACAGCAGCATTCGTACAAAAATACTCTTAAGTTACGGACTGTGCTGTGTGGCCTGAACTGCTGACCAATCCTAGAGCCAGATGAAAGAGCACCAGTACAGGTTCCTTTGTAGTACGCGTATCTTACGCTGTCGTATCATATCACATGACATTTTAAAGCAGTACTGTTAGGTTCAGGAACTTGGGGTGTTTTAGGGCCGATTTCAGCCAAATACATGTCCGAAGGTCGGTACGAGAAAAAATGAAATGCATTTTTCAACCAATCACAACGTATCGCAAATACACCAGCCATCAACAAATTCCATTATGTAGCGTCCAAAGTGTCTACAGCCCCAGCGCGAAATTACCAAATAATGTTTACTGGGGGGCATACCACCTGCGGCGAGAGATGCAAAGTTAAAGCTTGGCGGCGTACCACCTTCGAGAGAGGTGATTGAAATTGGAGCGGGAGGTAAAGAGGCGAAAGGGGATGGAGGATGATGACGAAGCTGCGCAGGCGACTGCTGACGCTGCCGGTCTCATTATCTACGCGTTTCGGATCGGACGTCTCTTGCATGTCCGTTCTGCTGCCGTTCTGACATAAACGCGCTGTCTTCATCTAGTACGCGCGCCTCCTGCCTTTCTTGCGGCTGGTGCCTTCCCCACTCCCCTCGCACTCGCTCTCGCTTTTTACCCAGGGCTGCAGATTATCCAAAATCCTTGTCTCGAGTATTTGGTTTGCGTTCTGCTGCTGCAGCGGCGTTGCCGCGGCAGGGGGTGGCGGGGGCATGGTGCTTGTGTGGCAGCCTTTTGCGACTGCGAGGGAGAGGGCTTCAATCCTTGACCGTTGCCGTTTGTTCTGTATTCGTGGAGGACAGGACGGGTCGCCGCGGCAATTACAAAGACAGACGGCAGCAGCAGCAGCAGAAGAGCAAAAAAAAACATAATTCATAGTATCTGGTATTAATATTAAGAGTAAATCTCGTACGAATAGTTCCTAAATTCGGATAATAATTAATGAATTTATTAGTATCAATACGATAAAACTTCTTACCTGGTATTAAAATTGTGAACTATATTATTAGCAGTACGATATAGAACTACATACTTAGATCACAACCCCTGAGCGTGCTCGGTTAGTGCATCCCTGGCCTCTCAGAGCTCCCACTTCCAAACCGCCTCCTTTCATTACTTGCCGGACCTTTCCAGCAGTTCTTTGTTTTCTCGGTCCTTCCTTCCTTTCTTCTTCTTTCGTTTCGTGTGCGTGCGCGTTTTCCGAGCACGGCATCGCGGGAGGACCCGGCACCGTCGCGGGTGCCAGCGGGTGCTGGCGGGTAGAGGGGGGGTTGCAAGGAGCGCGGTCGCCGCTTTCGTGCCTAGGCGTCGCGTGTGCCTCGAGACACGAGGGATGCATGAACGGGCTTTGTCTGGCTTCGATCCATGATTGTCGATAGAGTATGTACGAGTTTATAAAGGTCGTTCGGGAGGGCAAGATAATATTCAAGCGGTGCTTATTTTTGCGACCACGCTGAAGTTGAAAGAGGGAGGTGTGCAGTTTGAACACCAACGTCATCGAGCTGGCGAACGACGGCCACGGAGAGCACCGGGCTTCACGCGGGGCGGGCGACGGGGCTGATTGTGGCAGAGAGTGATAAAAGCTTTACCCGGACCGAATCGGTAGCGAGGTGGTCGCGAGAGGGGCGGGCGGCGTACGAGGCTGAGAGAGAAGCTCTTCTGCGCGATTTTTTTTTCTTTTCTTTCCGACCGGGTGTAAGGTGTTCCAATCAGGCAGAAAAATATTACACGAGAGGGGACAGGGATTTTGTTTCCTTTCGAGTTTTCGGTTTCATTTTCATTGTTTTTGCTGCTGTGCCGTGCTGTGTTTTCGCTCTCTTCGTGCATACAGTACAGACATAGAGCATATCGAAAGAAGAAAATATGTACAGACAGTAGTACACTACCTGGGGTGTATGTACGTACGTACGATATCCGCGACGCGAAGCGTATATGTGGCATCCAAGCTGACGTCGGAGCTGTTTTTTCCTGACGCATGGCGGCGGGACTCTTGGCATTATCAAGTCGCCGGTTTGCAATTACGATCTTTGAAAACACTAAACTCAATCGTGGACCTCTGTTCGCTTCGCATAATTTCATGTACTGTTTTCCTTCCTGAGCGAGCGTAGCGGGCGGCGTAGGCCGCCCGCGGAGCGAAGCGCCTTGTATATCCTACATACCTGGTACGATATTTTCTGCTATTTGTACTGCTGTATAATAAAAAGATGCCTCTACCGCTATCGCACTAAATACTCGTACTACACAAAAATCGACCGACTCTGATGCCGAGCCGAGAACACGTGAAAAAAGAAACGTTGCTGCCGCTCCTTCTCACCTGCTTCAGCAGAGATTGCTTGGTCACCCGCTGCGTACTGGTCCATGCTTCCGTGGCTGCCACCCCTCTCTCCGTCTGCCTGAAGCTCTCTCGAAGTCAAGCCGCTCTTGGATCTATCTACATTTATTTCGGGCCGACCTCCCTGCTCGAGATGAAAGTGATTCTTGGTCAGCTCAGTGATAAATTGCCTATAATAATACCAGTTCGTCCCCTTGATTTCTCTGCCCATATGTGACAAACCATCGCCCATTTCCCGCTCCAGATTCACAGCTCACGCCTCCTCTGCTCGGCTGGGTCCTTTCTCCTCACGCCTCCTCTCCTCTTGCTTTCGCCTTCGCTCCTCCTTGGCTCCCAGCGCAGCTTGCACTGAGCGCAATTCCGCTTGCACGCGCAGCCTGCTCCCCTTCTCCGCCGCCTCGGCCAGGTTTTCGGCTGGTCGGCGGGCTTCGACCTCTCACCGCAGCGAGCAAGCGCCACATCGCGAGCCCTAGTTGCAACGCTGTGGCGTCGCTCCATCATTTGGTGCTCGCGAGCCTCCGCAGCGCTCCCAACACGCCTGACCCTCCCTGCTTCGGACATCGTAACTCTAGTTCGAGCGAGGAACTCATCACCAGTTTTTCCTATAGAGCTGCCTGCCTCTCTTTTTTTGTCCTGGTCTCTGGCGAAGAACTACCCATTTTACTCAAACATGCGATTTTTGGCGGACTCTATCTCCTTGGCAACTGGCTTAATCGGGGTGCGGTTTCGTGCGACGCGTCGACCAAAACCAGATGCAGTGTCTGGCCGATTCACACTCTATATACGTTACTTGATGAACATGCTAGAGTTGAATAAAGCGAAATATACGTGAAATCACTGATTTTGGGGACATTTCCACTCGTAGCGTGGTCGCCAGAAAGCGGATAAGCTTTTTTTTTCGCCCAAACACTAGATAATGTGGTTTTACAGGTGTCAGCATAGTTTGAAGCCCCAAATCGTGACGTGGAGCGAGCTTGCTATGATTCCATAACGCAGTTTTGAGTTGTGTACTATTATCAAGTTGTTCTGGGACCAGAGGGGAAAAATGGCATTCTTGGCCTTTTCTTGTCTCCTTTGGTTGAAAAATTTGAACAGCCTAGTATGTATTTCATCGCGTTCATCATGCCACTCTTTAGTGGTCGTAAAGCACCGCGTCCCTGAGCTTAACTGTGCTGTACATACATGCTGTTATATCCTGCGATGGGGGTTAGATTGCGTGAGAAAACACAACGTGCCGGTGTGTGAGTGTGTGAGTACTGCTGTATGTAGCGTATGTATCATCGATGACTAACTACCCTTGATAGTTATTGTTTTTTCGTTACTTCTGTACCGAGGTTCGACTGGGACGATCCTTGCTCTTTTCTTTTCTTCAAACTTCCACCAGTACATTCTAATACTAGTAGTATCATACGACAAATAAACCGATTTGATGCACATGACTACCCCAACCAACATCCCTCCATCAGTTCCACCAGAAAAACAACCACTCCCCCCTGAGAAGCATCTACCAAAAACCCGCTGTCCACACCCACCTTGCTTTTCTGACCTGCTATTTACGCGTATGATACACTTGGCCTACAAGTTGTGTGTTTTCACGCAAATAATGCCACGGAGTTTGGGCGCGCATACGCTTGGCGCACGTTCATACACCTCAACCTTGCACAGTTTAGTTGTAGTTGCTCCCAATACTTCGGACTAAATCAAAGTATGTCGGGGAAAATACTGTAGGTACTACTTCGTGCACTCGCAGTACTCCGGGTTTTCACTGCAGCAGCAGGTAGATACTACTGCGAGTACCTGCAGTATTACTGTGTAGTATTTCAAGGTTCTGTACTACTACTATACTGAGGATACTACTCTGCGGATACGTTCGGGCTCGCACTAAATTCGGGATTCGATTCGTGGTTCTGCACTTTAGATATGTTACGTACTCCAAGTATTTCGTGTTTCAATACTACTACTGCGGGTACATATTTTTGCCTGTATTCTCGAGCTTCCGTACTGCTCATACTCTCAGTATACTCTCAGTAGTTGGGCCTTCTCAGTACTCACTAAATATTGGCCTCCGTACTGCTCATACTCTCAGTATACTCTCAGTAGTTGGGGCTTCTCAGTACTCACTTATGGATTGGTCTCCAGTACTTCAATACTCTCAGTACTCGGACTATGAGTTATTCTCGAGCATCTTCTACTCTGTGTCCGTGAAGATTTTTTCATTACCCAGAGTGCCAAAAAACATACCAGGTATTTTTTTAGGGAGGAATGGAAGTATTTTGTATGTGCTGGATTTTACTCAGTCGGTCACAAAGTAACATAACGCAACCTCGACCTCACGCAACGTTTTGTAATTACATTTACGCCGCAAGCAACGAAATGATCGCCGCGAGTCATCTGTTCAGGATCAATATTCACTTACCGGTATACCCTCTTATATTTTATTGTACGTACAGCAGTAGTAGTAAATTAATATGATCGCACCCTATTTCCACTAGCAGCACTATGTAGTCTGTCCTCAAAAATATGTTTGTGTGTTCTTCACATGATGGGTGGATGGTGTTAACTCTCAACAGGCAATTAGTTCTCAACAGGTGTGCGGGTATTTCATGCGAGCATTATAGTTCTCGCTCTTGCGCCACTCCCCTCGGCACTTCCCGGAGGGGAACCTTGTATATTGATTGAAACATTGTGCCAGGCGGCAAAAAGAGTGCCGGAGGCCAATGTATAGTTGTTGCTTTTTCATTAACTCTGAACCCAGTGTTCTCTATGGTGTCCTTTTGGCAGCATTGTCAAATTCACGGCCTCGATTGCTTTTTTATCGTCACCCACCACCCACAACCATTTTTTTGTGTACTGTCGCATTCACGTCCTCGATTTTCCTACATCCTCGGTCATGACGGCAAAGCCCGGAGCTAAGGCGGGCGTCAGGCCGCCGCGGCGATGGCTTCTATGTACAAAAAATCAAAATGTTCCCACCTCGCGATGATGCACTGGGACCTATGGAAACAACTGTGGCGAATGTGTTCGCTCATTCAATTCAGTCTGTACCAGTGCGCCCCAAGATTGCCGTGCACTAAACGGCGCTCAGGTGTACACTGTAGCATTACAGAGAAATACCCCCCTCCAGCATTACTCGTAGCTTGACGTTGGTAACTGCGCCGGGCACAGCAGAGGTATACAAACAGGTGGCACGCCACTCTTCGCTGGCGAGTGATAGTCCTAGACTACGTCTACTGTTGTGGATTCCTTTTTTAATACGAGCAAAAATAAGTGTCACAAAATCACGAAGCACATTTGTATTTGAACACAACTTTACCCAGGATGGCATCGCAACTTGTCACTATGACTAGTCTCAGAGCTGGGCAAATACGACTGGTGCTGTCGGTTTTTCAGGTTGACTGGTTACCCTGCGTGTTTTCTTCCGGTTCCCGGTTAAAACCGGTAAAAAAGAGTGAGAAACTCAAAGCTGAGCGGATTCTCGCTTTTTTTTTTAGAAATTATACAGTCCTGGGTGTCTAAATATATCTAACGACCACCGATAGAAGGGCTGACATTTAGAGAAAGCAAGAGAGAAGCAAGGGAAGGGCAATATCATCTGCTTGTCTTCAGCTCAACGCGCAGTTGTACGAGTATAGCAGAAGACGCATGCAAGCGGGCGGCACGACACCGCGTGCTGCTGTTGTTGATAGACTTACTGTAGGGGCTAGGACTGTTGTTGTGTTTTTATCCTGCCCACCCGCCATTCATTAGGTCGAAGGTGGATGGAACGGAGCGGCTACACATGGTTTGTGCCACACCGTCTAAATATTCATGTTTATTTTTTTGCGTGGCTGGTAGCGATTCGGAGCCTACAAGGAGTATGCCTATGGTTGACTACCACCGGGGGTCTCGGTCGTCCCGAGACTGCGTTTGTTAGAGCCCCGGCCAGTTGGCCAGAGGCGGGGGACTCTCGGGTATTGACATGATAACAGGCAACGAATAGCAGCGGCCGGTGCTGCAGTCGGTGCCGCAGTCCTCGTACTGTGCCAGTAGAGCCCCCCACCCCACCCCCAGCACCCATGTGCAAGAAAATATGTCTCAAAAGCGGTTTCCAACTTACGGCTCCTCGCGCTTGGTGCATTGCCTGCCTGGTCGGTGAAACCCGACGTGCTCGGCCCCGGCATTGTAAGGATGCAAGGGTCTATGATCATACGACTACGGCCATGCATGATAATGAGTAACCCCCCCCCCCCCCCGCCCCCCCCCAATTTTATACCTGGTATATATAGGTTGCGTTGGCGTCGGTTGGCGACGATGCTCTAAAACCGCCTCTCATTACATGAGCTAGACAGCAAGGGTACCGTATTTTTTTTTTTTTTTTTTTGCGGTCATCACGGTTGGCGGTCGAGTTATATGTAGATAATTTTTGTGCGGGGAGAACCTTCACTCCGCACAAGGGGGATGATCGAAGAACGTAGTGTGTGTATGGTGAGGCACCCACGATGCAGTTACATAGTAAACCCATTGCTGTCTCTGGAAGTGGTCACACCAGAAATTGAATCAATTAATTGATGCTGTCATCCATATGCAAGAAAATCCGCCTTAAAAGCGGTTCTTAGTAGGATGCAGCTCACCCTTTATGCGACTCGCCCAATACCGCACGGCGCTTCGCGCTTGGTGCAAGCAATGTCTGCCTGGTCGGTGAAAACCCGACGTGCTCCTTCCCGTCATTGTAGGGGTGCGAGGGTCTATAGTCATACGACTACGACCATGCATGATAATGAGTACACTCCCCCCCCACCCCCCCCAAACGTCGCAGAGACAACCATGGTACCGTTGTTGTTGGTTATTTTGTAACGGTTGGTCACAGCTGACGATCAAGTAGGATCATGTGTGCTGGGGGGAGAACCTTGACTCTGCACAAGAAGAATGCTCGTATCACCTAGCGTTTATGGTAAGGCGTCCACGAGGCAGTTACATACCTGGTAGTAGTTTTATTACCGTCTCTGGAAGTGGCCACACCGGGAAATAAATTTACTCATCGGAACTCTCATCCATTCGCAAGCTCCCCTCACGAGTGGGTGTTAGTAGGATGCAGCTTGCCCTTTATACGACTAGCCGAACATCTCACGGCGCTTCGCGCTCGGTGCAAGTAGTGTCTGTCTGGTCGGCAACAACCCGACGTGCTCCGTCCCGGCATTGTCAGGATGCGTGGGTCGATGGTCATACGACTGCGGCCATGCATGATAATGGGTACACCCCCCTCCCCTATTTTATATAGGTTGGCTTGGCGTCGGTTGGCAACGACACTGTAAAACATGCCGCTCACTACTTGAGCTAGACAACCAGGGTACTGCCTTTTGTTTCTCGTTCGGCGGTCTGTCACTGCTAGTGGTCGAGTTACAGATCATTTGTGCGAGGTGAAGAACCTTTACTCCGCACAAGAGGAATTGTAGTATCACGTAGTGTGTTTGGTGAGGCACCCAAGAGGCAGTTACATATACTCCCATTGCTGTCTTTGGAAGTGGCTAAACCGGAATTTAAATTAACTCATTGAAGCTGTCATCAATACGCAAGTCCGCCTCACAAGCGGTTCTTGATAGGATGCAGCTTACCCTCCTTACGACTCGCCGGACACCTCAAGGCGCCTCGGGTTCGGTGAAAGCAATGCCTGCCTGGTCGGTTAAAACCCGACGTGCTCCGTCCCGGCATTGTAGGGATGCGAGAGTCTATGGTCGTACGACAGCGGTTATGCATGATATAGAGTACATCTGTTTCATCGAGTCCCCCCCCCCCTCCCCTCAACGTCGCAGAGAAGAATTGTAACAGGACAATTTCGAAGGACACACAATGAATCGCGCTTTAGTTGAAATTATAAACGTTCACTTTTTTACTCCAATTCGCCTGCTTGGTTTAAACAATTCAGGTTTAAAGCGTTTTTTTGAAATGGTGGTACCCCCCCCGTCCCGTCCCGTCCCGTTTGCACTTCCTTACAGATATATGTTTTGCTCAGCGCACTCGGTTGGCTCATGTCTGGCCTCTTGAAGCTCCCATTTTAAGAAACGCCTCCTTCTTTTACTTGAGGAACCCTGCAGCCGTTCTTCCTTTACCTTCCTTTGTCGTTTTCATTTTTTTCAATAAACACACCCAGCTCCACTTTCACACTGAATCCAAGATGAGATATCCTGCAGTTATTGTATGTTTTTGTTCAAAGATAGTCGAAAAAAGTGAAGATAGGGATCTTCAAATGTCGGTGCGCAATAGAAAAAGAGCCAAAACTGGGCGAGATTGCCGCTGCCAAAATAAATTCAAAATCAAAAGTCCGAAAACAATTAGTAGAGTAACCAGAAATCATATCGGAACTCAAATCTGAACAATAAAACAGTCAAAACTGTGTGAGATGGTCCCTACTACTCTAACTTCAAGATATCAGGTGTCAGACGGGTTACAAAGTACCATACAGTACAATGAAAAATACATAAATAATACCCAGGTCAGCTCTGCAGCGCACCGCAAGGCCAGGTTTCGTACATACGAAGTACACAAAACGATATATAATAGTAAGATGTTCACACCCAGCTCAGCTCATGTCACGCTGCAGCGCAGCGCAGTGCAGCGCAGTGCAACGGCGTGTGCGGTGCTGTGACGTGATGTGCTTCAATTTTCGTTCAAGTCACAAGAAGTGTGTACATACATGCATGCGGTGTCAAGGTTGTTTTTCTAGAGCATGGAGCTCTTGGCATTGGCAAGTCTCCTGTTAGCATAACATGTTTTGGACCATCTTATCCGTTTTTTTGCCCCCTCGTGAGCGAGCGTAGCGGGTGGAACTGCCCGCGCTGCGCAGCGCCTTGTACACACTTACTGATAGTATGTAGTTTTTACCCCGCGGACTCGGTGGCGCATCCTTGACCTTTCGTAGCTCCCACTTAAACAACGCCTTCTATTGCGGAACAATCGAACCTTGCTTTGCTTTCCTCGTTTTTTCGTTTTGTTCCCCCCGGAAAATCACACTCAGCTCACTCTCAATCCAACATAACCAACTCGAGAAAAAGTGGATCGAAGGTCATATTTGCTTTTAAAACTGAGGCAGAATCGAAAAACAGTTGAAACTAAGCGAAAAATCCGCTTCCACACTAACTTCAACATGAAACGTCCGAAAAACTATCAAGAGTTGAAAAATAAACTACAAAAAAGGTTGTTATCGTTCTGTGTTGCACTACTGTAAATAAAACATAGTGGGCCCAGAATATGCGACCAATCAATTTTGAGACACATTGCCAGATTTCAAACTGATTGTCACCCTGTCGATAGAACGAATACGTGCTGTAAAATATTGGTGTGCGGCAGGTACATCAACTCGTGTTGGGGTGTACGCCCTGTTGATGGGCTCGCATACTGATGACCAGATAAGAGACAGCCCAGGTTACGGTGGTTTCGGCTACCGGCCCGGGGGCTCTAAATGCAGGATTATGACGCCGCTACAAAGTGGTACACTAGAATAACGGTAGACTAAAATCAAGTGGTGCATACGTCGTACGAAACGAAATTCTGACAACACAACAGCAAGCATCTCACCCTCTCACCCGAACTCCGTCGTACTACCTAGACACACAACGACCTACGCACAGAAAATAAATAAGTCAGGGGGTGCGGGGGTTGACACGCTCCTGACCGCCAGAGTCCAGCGCTCTACGCGTGACCGAAACAGGAATAGTGGCCATTTAACATCACAAGGGCGTCAAAATGGACAAGCTCGCCGCTCGCCGAGTTTGGCTGCGGTGCCCATTATTTCGCTGGGGAATCCGAGTACATGGGCGAGCGGGGGCGAGGGGGGCGGCGGCGGGTGGCCGTGGGCGATCGGATGGCCCCCGGAAGCAACCCGAACAGCAGGCTCAGATGTGAAGGCACAAGTAGACATCTCATCACCACCACATAGCGGTACCCCGAAAGATGCGTCCAGGCTAGAAGACCTCAGCGTTAACCAAGCGTGACTGCTTCATGCACATCAAAACAGTCAGGACCGAACCCCATATCCACTGGGTTACGATTTGGTCGCGAAGGGCTGATGCGGCATGTTGACGAGGCTTCCGCAAGTTTTGTAGCACGAACTGATGAGGTCAAACTGCCTCGAGTCGCACTTCTTATCAAGAATGGTCCACTGCTTCGTCGCCCCGATCGCTCGGTCTACTTGACTGCGGAGGTTTGCAACATCTCTAGTAACAGGCGTCTTCTTTCCTTAACCGTTCCTCGTCTTTGCGCTAAGTGGATGTTGTTCTTCAACAACAACGGCGCTATCATGTTGAAGCCTCTGTCTGCCAATACATGTACGCCCTTACCTCGTAGCCCCATCTCAACAAACCTGTCATTGATTCCAGACTCTTTCACCAAGTTCTCATCACTCACGTGGCCGGCGAACGCTTTGGATATGAAACAGATGGACCCCCCTGGCGTAGGGCCAATCGGTACTCTTCAGGTTGACTTCGCCTTGTAGTTTGACCATGTTGCCCAAGCGGCGTCCGTCTGCCACACTTTGTCTACGGGCCTCCGTGGCATCTAGGACTATGGCCACCTTGGAAAGGCCCTTGTCACGGACGTTTTGGGGTGCCGTGGCCTCAACTTCGTGCAGAAGCGGTAGACGCACCATAGGTCGAAGGGCCCCACGCAGGAAATTAATCCAGGTAGTGAAGGCCCGTCCCCCCAGTCGACTTGCCTTTACCGAATACTGTCGAAGTAACCCGTAACGACGACGCCGTCCGTAACACAAAAAGGGTCATAAAGGGGCCGTTCAACCCCGTTAGCTTCATCTTGCGTTGGTGCGGCCTACTTGCATCGGCCTTCACGCCTCCAAGCGTTGCATCGGGCCCGCGGTAGAATACGAGGTAGTTCGCGGCCCCGCCGTGATTCACAAACACATACCACCGCTACAGTCGCAAAAACAAATACAAGAGGGTGGATGCAACAAGAAATACAATGGAAAGTGTGCCAATCGGTAAAACGCCGCACAAAAAAAGAGGGTGGATGCAGACGTAAGGAAGACAAGGGAACGTGTACCAATCAGTATAACGCAACAGTTTATGATGAATCTCTGCCCTGCAGTCGACCTATAAATTTGTTCGTCGCAGGCCAAAACGTCATCCCATGTGACAGCTCTACCGATGTGGTTGATACCCCAAAACGCGGTGGAATAAAGCATGTGTTGGGGCAATACGTACATACCTTATACCAGGTAGTATTTAGACACCAGATGTACGCACAGTCTGTTCCAGGTAGTAATCGCATGTACTACTCTAATTGATGCCAGCTATACGTCAAAGTTTTTCACAGTCCAAACGGTTCTTAAGGTGCAGCGCGGTTGGGTGCGCTGTTGATGATCCGCATCGTCGTACTGCACTGTTATCGTTTCTCTTCCATAAAAATATTCCCGCCGAACCGCGCCGTAGGATTAGCACAAATCATAAACCGCGCCGGACAGCACCGTATGATTCTAACACTGACGATCCACAACGAACCGCACCGTTGGACTAGGGTCTACTAAATTTGGTAGTTGGCTACGGCGCGGATACGGTGCGGTCAGCAGTTTTCGAACGAACCACATCGAACCGTCCTAACCATGACAAACAAAATGAGTACCGTTTCGCGCGCATCGCACAGCACTCCGCCGCACCGGACCGCACCGCATCGAATCGCACCGCACTGCACTGAATCGTACGGTTTCAAAAGACGAAAAGCCGCAGCCGCGCCGAAGCGTCAGAGTCTGAAGTTTGGCTCGGTGTTACAGCGCGAACGCTCTTGTGTACTTTCGGTATTCTGTTATCATACCTCGTGCCTCGTACGTGGTTCGTGTGTAATCGTACCTGGAACTTTCTCGAGCATTTACTATGACATGCTATTATCATGGTCCCAGGTACACCTTCGATTTACAGGGTGACTGGCGTGTGTAGTTGTGTTTGTCGTATCCAGTGTGTACAACGAAGGCCTGGCATTGCACGGTCTACAGTACTCCCGATACTGCAATTCATTGTGTATACTGGTACGGACACTGGACTGGCGCTGTGTGGGTCGGATGTTCACTATGTCGACGGGTAAAAAGGTCTGTTCAGAACACTCCTCCTTTTCGGTCTTGCCCGTGACCTCTTGTGCAACCCCTTAACTCCGTCCTGGGGATTATAACAATTGATGTCATGCTCCCGTCTCTTGCGGGTTGCCTCCAACAAGTTTGTGCGAAGACATTTGTTCTTGGCCTGGGCTCTGAACAAACGTGCAAACGCTCCTTTGGTGTCGGCCTCCATCTGTGGGTTACTTTGCGAGGGGCTTGCATCTGGTGCTTGTCGCACTACAACACTAGCGCATATCCCAGCCCCTTCAATGCTGCCCACAAGGTTGTCCGGTGGAGTGTGCTCAAGACATCCTGGGGTCCTTCGCTCCTCTCGTTTGCTTTTGGCACTCCCACAGTAGCTTCTCCACCGCTTGCCTGGCAGAATGGCAATCTCCAGATGCAACGATGCTTACTACGGGTACAAGAGCATTTCGTTGTTGTTTGGTACCTCAGGCCAAACAAAAAGGATAATAACCACTATATCCGGAAATACAATACATAATTCAATTATGATAAATATCTCAAGCTCAATTTCTTTCGCCGGCCAGAGGGGTAATTTGGTAAGTTTTCCATGATTCTTGTCGGGATGCTTGCTGAAGGGGGTGGTTGGTTGAGAAGATGGGACAAATCAACACTGCAGCAGTCGCACGCACGTTGGGTTTTGTTCCAGCAGCTGGGGCCTTGGAGAAACACTTGCTATCGAAGAAAGTTCGCTGGGTCCGCCACATTGAGTGCCATTTTCATACCCGTCACGACTCCGAGCACCATCGTACCGCCAGGTGTGTACCCCAAGATGTTCGCATTGCTTTCCACGAGAGATGCGGCACCTGCTGCAGCAGCGGGCCAGGCTGAGCGTCGGGCACGATGCGCTAGAAGCTGTACTGCTGGGCTCGTCCTCGTGTTGCCGGTCACAGCACGCGATGCCGAGACGGTACGGGTAGCTTCTCTAGACTAGATACTGGCCACGTGTGTGACCGAAGCAGCTAGATGTCTCATCACGCCCTTGGACACATACTTGCAAACGAGCCCAGCTTACAGTGTATTGCTGTGTTCTGTCGCTACAGCAGTAGCAGCAGAAGCAAGCAACCTATGGCAGACTCAAGGTGCAAGACGCAAGATGTGTACTATAGGTGGTGAGGTTGATATGACGGTGTTAGCCAGGCAGGCATCACGTAGTGAGCCCCTGTTGGCATTGTCTACGTGTAACCCTGTTGTCGAAGAGATAACGCATCCGCGAACCTTAGGAGAGGACACAATCGGCCAAAGGAAGGAAAAATCAAATTCAAATCCGGCATGTATCGAACTATCGCCTTTTTGAACACTGAAATACCATCAAAATCGGACTGGGTTTGTTGGAGTTGTAAGTGGTTGGAAGTGCTTACCGGTATGATGCGGGGACGACGCCCTATCCTACTCGGGTGGCGCTGGCTCCACAGACCTCAGACAGTCATTGATAGAGCCAGTGGCGTTTTGGTTTCCACAATTTGCGGAGCGGAATCAACTCCGGAGATCGCCAACACCGGTTTGTTGGAGTTGTAATTGTGTCGAAGGATTTAGGATCCGGGGGTCGTGTCTTATCCTTCCCGGTTGGCACTGGCTTCATGGGCCCCAGCCAATCAACGATCAGCCAGTGAGGTTGGCGTCTCCACACCGTGCGGAGCGGTTTCAACCCGGGTGCTTTTTTGGTTTCGTCCCCGTGTTTTTGGAGAGTTGCATATGTATGGATGTATTTCAGATCCGGGGATTAAACCTGATCCTCCCCGGCTGCCTCGTGGGGTTTCCATACGGTGCGGGATAGTATCGACCCGGGGGATCTCGGTATTCGTCCCGGGGTCGTTCGAGTTGAAGATGGGTGGAGGGGTTTCCGATCCGGTGATCGGACCCTACCCTCCCCGCGTGGCGCTTTTTGTTGTCGGGCCCCAGCCAAATAGTGAACGGTCGGTGGGGCTGCGGCTTCCCCACTGTGCCGGGCGGTATCTACCCGGGGATCATTTTTTTCGTCCCTGGGTTGTCGGAGTTGTAGAGATACGGAAGGCTTTCGTATTGGGGAGGAAGCCCTGTCGTCCCTATATGCGGCAGAACTGGAGGGCTCCCCCGAGGGGAAACTCTCGCTGCGCGTGCCGCGGTCCGTCATTGGTAGAAGGAGGGCGGGTGGGGGGACTCGTCTAATGGGACTGGAAGACGCTGGAATGAATGCTATCGGTTGCTTTTTTAATATTGTAAGGGGAGGGCTTTGCTGCGGCGCGGTGACTTCCGCCCTGTCTCCGTGCATATCCCTCATGACCGAGGGTGCAGGCAAATAGAGACCGTAAATGCGCAGAACATTAAATATCAGGATGTGGCCAACACCAGGTATGCCTGGCCTCTTTTGGGCCAAAATCAATTTCATACTAAAACCAAATAAAAAACCGGCGCCACGAGCGGTATTTTGTCCATGAAAATACGTTTGAAAAAAACTGCGCCTGAACATTATACCGTGTGGTCTCCAAAATCTTAATTGTTTTGTTTTTTGTAGGGTAGTCCATAGAAACAACAGAGCACACATGATAACAACTGAAGTATATCGTACACCAAATATACCAGGAGGCATGTCAGGCAAGGCAAAACGTGCGCTGTCAAGGGTGTAGGGCCGAGTGCCCCCCACTAAGACGTAGTAGTTTGGTGTCAGTCGAGGCATGTCGAGGCAAAAATTGCTGTCTGTCGCGGGGTGAAAATGCTGTCTCCTGACATCTTTGCCGTACACCCCACAGAAGAAAAAGTGAAATCACCGTACGTATGTATACATCAATACGTAGGTATAAGTGCAGAGCATACGTACGTGTAAATGCGTACGTACGTATGAGTATAGAGTTCATACTCGTACACAATAATTGTGCAACCGAGGGACCGCACACACATGAGCAGAGAAAAAACAGTGTACGTATGGCCTCCCTCTGATTGGTACAAAATTGGCCAAAATCAGTTGAAGCTAGACATTAGACAAAGTCAGGTATACCCTGGTCAACTCGCGAGCCAAAATCGGTGACGATGTCAGTCTGGCCAATGGCAGGGCTCCTGGCGTGTGATTTGAACTTGTTTTAGTTTTTAGCCGATTTGGGCCAAAAAGGGGCCCGGTATACCCGATTTTGGCTAAAAACCTCATAAATTTATCGTGTTTGAGTGAAGACATATAATATTCAACGAAGCGGGAACAAGCAAGTGTTACTATCCCGCTCACGGCTCGCTACCTAGCTCAATGTATCAATCAATTAAAAATTAATTGGTTTTACACAGTTGGCTACGAAGTACCTCGAAGGCCGACTCGAATCTTTCGAATATTACCATCAAGTATCGCTGTGGTGGGGGTATTTTGGCGTCTGCCGTCGCTGGCCTACTTTAAGGTGTCGTTGTTACTTACTCCTATTTTTTCGTATAGTTGCACAAGAGCAGCAGCAGCACTACCATTACTACAGTAGGAGAACTTGTACATTCGTATACCTTCGGCATGCCTGCTTGGATGATACGACATGATACAACGTGATGATATAACGTTGTTGCCAACATCAAACAGCAGCAGCTATATCAAATACATGGTGCCAAACAAAATGAGGGAAAACCCATATACGTACGTCATCCCCCCCAAGTTTTCAAGAGACGAGCTCTACTGGGATTTAACTTCGGACCGCGTTGCTGAAACTACTGCAGATATTCTGTGCGTTGGGCCATCCGACATGGGATTGACTGCGCCATAAACTGGTGCCCTTTTATTTGTACGAGCAGGCACTTGACATCTGAACAGTCTGTTGTTTCGGAAAACAAAACTAGCGCTCGCCTCCAGGACGCGTTGCGAGCTCGGCCGAGGCCGCCCTTGATAGGGTCGGGAGGGGCGAGCAAGGTGACGCACGTCCCGCAAATAGCGCACCGACAGGTGGACCTCATCTCGGGCTAGCTCGGTATCGGCTCGAAACCTTGTACGAAATCGACTTTCACACCTCTGAGAGCCGACTTCTTACATCATATATATGTATACAAGGTTCCCCTCCGGGATGTGGGGTGGCATGAAATCCGGGGGGTATCGCAAGTTGAAATGGGAGACGCAGGTAAAACCCTTGCTCATCTGCTTTGAGTCAAAATGATCTCGGAGTGAACTGAATCATGGGTTACTGATTCATTCATAAAAGCGAAGCGTAGTAGTCTAGTCTTCGATGCTCTCGCATGTCTTGGCGTATCGGAGACATGGGCTACTGTATTGCTCGAAGGAAAGCTTGGCACTCGGAAGGAAGTTGACGGGGTTTGTATCATCCAGGTATTTATCGCCTGGGTGGGATCTGTATCATCGATACATGTGTGACCCTTGATGATCTGAACACTTTTACCTGGTGGGGTCCGCACGATCTGCATGAACTACGCATGTTAGTCAAACATACATGTACGGTGATTAACTGTTGAATAGCTTTGCGTGGGTGGGTCCGCATGATCTGAAGGATCTGTACGATCTGCAGGGTCTGTATAATGTAAATGTATCACCCTTTTTTGGCGGTGAGATCTGCTTGGTCTATAGGATTGCACGAGCGTGCCGGGTGGGGTGATCTGAACGCCATGTGTGCATGATGTGGAGGATCTGCATGAATAATCCGAAGGATCTGTTATTGACGCACTCCAACTACAGTGGTTTGCCTGGGGAGACATTCATGTTCCGTATCATTTCCATTTGTGTGCCAGGTGGAATCTGGTTGATCTCAATGACATGCAAACGTTTATCCGGAAGGGGATCAGTCTAGTTACAATTTTCATAGATGTGTACCTGAGTAGAATATGTGCGATCTGTGCAATTAGTAGATTTCGACCGGGATGGGATCTGTCCAATCTGCCTGATCTGTACATTTTGAGCGAGATAGGGTCTGCACGATCTGCATGATCTGCACATGTTTATTGGTGGGTGTCATTGATATGCAGGATGTGTACGATCTACCTGAGTGGAATCTGTGTGATCTGTATGATCTGTACACCGAAATGGGGTATGTGCGATCTGCATGATTTGCACGTTTTTATCGGTGGGTCTGCATGATATGCAGGATCTGAATTATCTGCAGGACGTGTATGATCGGCGGTATTTCCGTATGATTTGAAGGATCTGTAAATTCTGGATACTTCGCACTTGTTTACAGCATGTTCAGCCGCGATGAGTCTGCATGAGCCGGAAATTTCACAAGTGTGTACATGAGTGGGATCTGTGTGATCTGTTCATCTTTACGGGGTTGGATCTGTTTGATCTGCAGTATATGTATGATCTACCTGAGTGGAATCTGTGTGATATCTGTGATCTGCACATGCGAACCGGGATGCAGTCTGTACGATTTGCAGGATCTGTATGATCTGGAGGATCTGTAAGAGCTGGATACTTCACACTAGCGTCAGCATGTTCAGCCGGGATGGGGTCAGTATGAGGTACCAGGTAGATGGTTCACACGTGTTTACCTGAGTGGAAATTTGCAAGACTTTTTTTTGATCTGAAAGATCTGTAAAATCTAGATACTTCACACTTGTTTACATCATGTTTGGCCGGGATGAGGTCTGTATGAGGTATATATTTCACACGTTTGTGCCTGAGTAGTAACTTGATCTGTGTGATCTGTACCTATGTGTGATAAGCAGGATCTGTATGCTCTGTACACCTGTGCGATCTGCAGGATCTGTGTTATCTACCTGAGTGAAATATATGTGATATATATGATATGTTCATCTTGACGGGATGGGGTCTGTACGATCTGCATGATCTGCACATGTTTAACGGTGGGTTTGCAAGACCTGCAAGATCTGTATGATCCGTATGATCTGCAGGATCTGTAATGTTTGGCAGGTGTGTACTTGAGTGGGATCTTGGTCTGTGTGATCTATACATCTGGTGGGATCTGTATGGTCTGCATGAACTGCGCAAGTTTCGTCGGGAAGATCAAATAATCAATCAAAACAAATCACGCTCGAAAATGAGTTGATGGACAACCCAATACGCGCACAACGCAATTAACACCCGATACAAAATATACTGGTACGCGAAATAGCCGGGGTGTGATAAAAACATCAGTCGCACGGACACAACCAAGCTAAGAGTAGCAGCTAGGAAAGCAACCTGCGCCAGCAAAATCAGTAGCTGTACTGTGAGTGTGTAGCAGCAGCGTCATCAGCAGGAGCACCACGATAAGCCACCGTTTGACACGGCAAAAAAATACTTTGGGAGCAGCAAGAAAAGGCGCCAGCAGCAACAGTAGGAGTAGCAGCTATACTGTAATTGTGCGCAGCAGTGTGCAGCGGCGGCGACAGCAACAACAGGAGCAGCAAGACAGGCAACCGCGTGTCACGGGCAAACATAAAATACGGGTAGCAGCAAGAAAAGCAACCTGTGCCAGCAACGGTACAACAGCTATACCGTGATTGTGTGTAGCAGTAGCGGCAACAACAGGAGTAGCAGAATACTAAGCAAACCGTTTGGCACGGGCACGTTGAACAAAGGGCAGGGAACACTCGGCTATTACCCGCAACGCAATACGTGGTACAAATATCCGATAAATGATGAATCGCACTGAGATACTTGAAAAATGCTACCAGGTATGCACGTGGTGGATACAGCCTTTTCTCACGTCTTGTGGCCAAGCAGTCACGAGCACACGAGCACTCAGCAGCAGCAGCAACATTCAGCAGCACTCGAGCAACACTCGATTCGAGTAACACTCGTACGCCTGTTGTTGCTGTTCTTGTACCGCTGCGTACTGCTTAGCAGTACTCTAGCGCACGGTTTCCAAGCCTATTGCACCGCAAAAATAGGACACCGGACCACGATCACTCGATTGCTCAAGCGCAACGAGCACGAGACGAACACGATCACGTGGCCAAGTAGCCACGGGCACACGAGCACTCAGCAGCAGAGCAGCAGCACCCAGCGACACTCGAGCAACACTCGATTCGAGCAGCACTCGTACGCCTGTTTGCTGTTGCTGTTGATTTACTGTGCTGCAGCTAGAGCAGCACGAGCTCGAGCAGCGCTGCTGTGTGCTGTTGCAGTTGCAGCAAGAAGTTTAACGAAGAAAATCTTTGCAGCTAAAAATACAAAGATCCGGGTAGGTTTCCAAGCCCTTAGATGGGTTTTCGGGAGTGGGACCCCATCCCCCGAGTTGCTTGCTGGGTCACGTGACTTTGACCACCTAGAGGATGTGCCACGGAGCCTGGCCGGAACCAACGCTTGCACCGTACTGTCCACGCCAACCCCCGCGGGCCCCGCAGCAGGAGGCACGAGAGAAGACCCTCGGCCGAACGAGAAAAGTGAACTATTCCGGAAAAACGGCCATTGGGTACAAAGTACAAGGTTCCCCTTCGGGATGTGGGTGGCATGAAATCCGGGGGGTGTCGCAAGTTGAAAAGGGAGACGCAGGTAAAACCCTTGCACCTATGTTTTGAGTGAAAATAATCTCGGAGAAGACTGAGTCATGGGCTACTGATCTATTGCTAGAAGCGAAGGGTAGTAGTCTAGTCTTCGATGCTCTCGCAAGTCTTGGCGCATACCTGGTAGGAGACATGGGCCACTGCATTGCCTAAAGGAAAGCGTAGCACCGAAATTGACGGGGTTTGCATCATCCAGGTATTTATCGCCTGGTTGGGATCTGTGTAATCGATATAGGTGATCCTTGATAATCTGAACACCTTTACTGGGTGGGGTCTGCACGATCTGCATGAACTACACACACATATATAGAACTACATACTTAGATCACAACCCTTGAGCGTGCTCGGTTGGTGCATTCCTGGCCTCTCAGAGCTCCCACTTCCAAACCGCCTCCTTTCATTGCCTGCCGGACCTTTCCAGCAGTTCTTTGTTTTCTCCATTTCTCTTGGCACTCTCGGTCCTTTCTTCCTTTTTTCTTCTTAGGTTTCATGTGCGTGCGTGTACTCCGAGTACGGCACCGCGGGAGAGCCCGGCACCGTCGCGGGTGTCAGCGGGTGCTGGCGGGTAGAAGGGGGGTTGCAAGGAGCGCGGTCGCCGCTTTCGTGCCTAGGCGTCGCGTGTGCCTCGAGACACGAGGGATGCATGAACGGGCTTTGTCTGGCTTCCGTTTGTGATTGTTGATAGAGTATGTACGAGTTATAAAGGTCGTTCGGGATGGCAAGATAATGTCCAAGCGGTGCTTATTTTTGCGACCACGCTGAAGTTGAAAGAAGGAGGTGTGCAGTTTGAACACCAACGTTATCGAGCTGGCGAACGGAGGCCACGGTGAGCACCGGGCTTCACGCGAGGCGGGCGACGGGGCTGATTGTGGCAAAGAGTGATAAAAGCTTTACCTGGACCGAATCGATGGCGAGGTGGTCGCGAGAGGGGCGGGCGGCGTACGAGGCCGAGAGAGAAGCTCTTCTGTGCGATTTTTTTGTTTTCTTTTTGGACCGGGTGTAAGGTGTTCCAATCAGGCAGAACATTATTACACGAGAGGGGACAGGGATTTTTTTTTCTTTCCGAGTTGTTGGTTTAATTTTCATTGTTTTTGCTGCTGTGCCGTGCGGTGCTTTCGCTTTCTTCGTACATACGAGTACAGACAGCAAGCATATCAAAATAAGAAAATATGTACAGACAGTAGTACACTACCTGGGGTATGTACGTGCGTACGACATCCGCGACGGGGAGCGTAATATGTGGCGTCCGAGCCGACGCCGGAGTGCTTTTTCCTGAAGCATGGCGGCAGGACTCTTGGCATTATCAAGTCGCCGGTTTGCAATTACGATCCCTTAAAAAACTAAACTCAATCGTGGACCTCTGTTCGCTTCGCATAGTTTGATGTACTTTTTTCCTTCCTGAGCGAGCGTAGCGGGCGGCGTAGGCCGCCCGCGGTGCGAAGCGCCTCGTCACAACCCCTGAGCGTGCTCGGTTGGTGCATCCCTGGCCTCTCAGAGCTGCCACTTCCAAACCGCCTACTTGCATTACTTGCCGGACCTTTCCAGCAGTTCTTTGTTTTCTTGGTCCTTTCTCTTTTTTTCTTCTTTCGTTTCGTGTGCGTGCGTGTACTCCGAGCACGGCATCGCGGGAGGACCCGGCACCGTCGCGGGTGTCAGCGGGTGCTGGCGGGTAGAAGGGGGGTTGCAAGGAGCGCGGTCGCCGCTTTCGTGCCTAGGCGTCGCGTGTGCTTCGAGACACGAGGGATGCATGAACGGGCTTTGTCTGGCTTCCATTTGTGATTGTTGATAGAGTATGTACGAGTTATAAGGGTAGTTCGGGACTGCAAGATGATATTCAAGCGGTGCTTATTTTTGCGACCACGCTGAAGTTGAAAGAGGGAGGTGTGCAGTTTGAACACCAACGTTATCGAGCTGGCGAGCGACGGCCACGGTGAGCACCGGGCTTCACGCGAAGCGGGCGACGAGGCTGATTGTGGCAGAGAATGATAAAAGCTTTAACCGGACCGATCTGGTTGATCTCAATGACATGTAAATGTTTAGCCGGAAGGGGATATCTGTCTGATTACAATTTTCCTAGATGTGTGTACCTGAGTAGAATATGTGTGAGCTGTACAATCAGTACAGTTTGACCGGGATGGGATCTGTCCGACCTGCCGATCTGTACGTCTTTAGCGAGATAGGGTCTGTACGATCTGCATAATAAACAGATGTTTATCGGTGGGTGTCATTGATCTGCAGAATCTGTATGATCTACCTGAGTGGAATCTGTGTGAGCTGTATGATCTGTACACCGGAATGGGGTATGGACTATCTGCATGATATGCACATTCTTATCTGTGGGTCTGCATGATATGCAGGACCTGTATGATGTGCGTGTGTTTTGTATGGTCTGGAGGATCTGTAAAAATCTGGATACTTCACACTTGTTTGCATCATGTTCAGCCGGGATGGGTCTGTATGAGGCGGATATTTCACAGGTGTGTACCTGAGTGGAATCTATGTGATCTGTACACCTTTACCGGGTTGGATCTTCATGATCTGCAGGATATGTATGATCTACAGGAGCTGTATGATCTACAAGATCTGTATGATCTGCAAGATCTGTACGATCTCCCTGAGTGGAATCTGTGTGATCTGAATGATATGTACATATTAACCGGGATGCGGTCTTCACGATATGCAGGATCTGTATGATCTACAGGATTTCTGTATGATCCGGAGGAACTGTACATGCTGGATACTTCAAACTTGTTTCAGCATGTTTATTAATAGCAACAACAGGAGCAGCAAGATAAGCAACCGCGCGGCACGGGCAAAAATGAAATAAGGGTAGCGGCAAGAAAAGCAACCTGTGCCAGCAACAGCAGTAGTAATAGCAGCTATACCGCGATTGCGTGTAGTAGCAGTAGCGGCAGCAACAACAGCAGTGTTACGCGGAAAACGCGAGAGCGTGGCTTAACTACATTCGATGAAAATCGTCGAGCAGTGGGAATGCTTCACCCTATGCGCGACAAAAAATAAAGGCTCGTCGCAGAACATTAGGCAAACCGCGTGGCACGGGCACATTGTACAAAGCGCAGTAAACACTCGGCTACAGTATTACACGCAACGCTATATACATACGTGGTGCGAAGATCCGATAAAAGATTTAATCGCACCGAGATACTAAAAAAAAACTACCATACCTCGTTCATTGTGTACCGGGGCATTGATGGTATGTATCGTTAGTGAGGGACGGGCCAAGGGCCGACGCGTTGGCGCCGGCCACGAGGCCTGCGCCGGCACATAGTTTCTCACCGTCGACCGTCATTTGAGTGCACGGCCACAGCGTCGTTAAGGATACAGCAGTACATGGTGTCTCGCAACGTGTATGGTATGTGTCGGTTGTGAGGGATGGGCCACCGGCCGACGCGTTGGCGACGTGGTGGATACAGCGTGTTCTCACGTCTTGTGATCAAGCAGAGCACACGAGCACTCAGCAGCAGCAACAATTTTCAGCAGCACTCGAGCAACACTCGATTCGAGCAGCGCTCTTACGCCTGTCGTTGCTGTTCTTGTACTGCTGCGTACTGCTCGAGCAGGACTCGAGCGCACGAGCATGAGTAGGTTTTGAGCCTATTGCACCGCAAAAAAAAAGACACGTGGCCACGATCACTCGGTTGCTCAAGCGCAACGAGCACGAGACAAACACGAGCACGGCGTGGCCAAGCAGTCACGGGCGCACGAGCACTCAGTAGCAGAGCACTAGCAGCACCCAGCGGCACTGGAGCAACACGCGACTAGAGCAGCACTCGTACGCCTGCTGTTGCTGTTGTTTTGCCCCTGTGTACTGCTCGAGCATGAGCTCGACATTATTACACGCAAATGATTAATCGCACTGAGATACTAAAAAAAACTACCAGGTATGTACGTGGTGGATACAACGTGTTGTCATGTCTTGTGGCCAAGCAGTCACGAGTACAGGAGCATTCAGCAGCAGCAACACTCTGCAGGACTCTTGCAACACTCGATTCGAGCAGCACTCGTACGCCTGTTGTTGCTGTTCTTGTACTGCTGCGTACTGCTCGAGCAGCACTCGAGCGCACGAGCATGATGAGTAGGTTTTCAAGCCTATTGCACCGCAAAAAAAAGGACCCGGGATCACGATCACTCGACTCCTCAAGCGCAACGAGTGCGAGACAAACACGAGCACGGCGTGGCCAAGCAGTCACGGGTACACGAGCACTCAGCAGCAGCAGCAGCAGCAAGCAGCAGCCAGCAGCACTGGAGCAACACTCGACTCGAGCAGCACTCGTACGCCTGTTGGTGTTGCGAACTCGAGCAGCACTGCTGTGTGCTGTTGTTGCAGTTGCAGCTAAAAGCGAGAAAAACTTAATATTTGCTGCTGGAAATACGAAGATCTGGTTAGGTGTTTAAGCCCCTGGATGGCTCTTCGGAAGTGGGACCCCATCCCCTGAGTTGCTTGCTGGGTCACGCGACTTTGACCATCTAGAGAATGGGCCACGGAGCCCGGCCGGAGCCAACGCTTGCACCGTACTGTCCACGCCGCCCCCCTGCGGGCCCCGCAGGGCGGGCCTCGCAGCAGGAAGCGCGAGAAAAGACCCGCGGCCAAACGAAAAAAGTGAACTATTCCGGAGAAAAAGGCCATTTGGTACAAAGTACAAGGTTTCCCTTCGGGGTGTGGGTGGCATGAAATCCGGGGGGTGTCGCAAGTTGAAATGGGAGACGCAGTTAAAACCCTTGCACCTTTGTTTTGAGTCAAGATGATCTCGGAGAAAACTGAGTCATGGGCTACTGATCTATTGCTAAAAGCGAAGCGTAGTGGTCTGGTCTTCGATGCTCTCGCATGTCTTGGGGCATACCTGGTAGGAGACATGGACTACTGTATTACTTAAAGGAAAGCGTAGCCCCGAAATTGAAGGGGTGTGCATCATCCAGGTATTTATCGCCTGGGTGGGGTCTGTATCATCGATATAGGATAGGTGATCCTTATTGATAATCTGAACACCTCTACTGGGTGGGGTCTGAACGATCTGCATGAACCTAATCCTAACCCTAATCGAATATACATGTGCCGTGATTAACTAACTGATGAATAGCTTTGTGTGGGTGGGTCCGCATGACCCGAAGGATCTGTACGACCTGCAGGAACTGCATAATGTTAATGTACCACTCTTTTCTTTGGCGGTGAGATGTGCTTGATCTTTATGATTGCACTTGCGTGCAGGGTGGGATAATCTGAACGCCATGTGTGCATGATGCGGAGGATCTGCATGATCGATTATCTACACACTCCAACTTGCAGTTTGCCTGGAGACAGGTATGTTCCGTATCATTTCCACTTGTATGCCAGGTGGGATCTGGTTGATCTCAATGACATGCAAATGTTTAGCCGGAAGGGGATATCTGTCTGATTACAAATTTTCCTAGATGTGTGTACCTGAGTAGAATATGTGTGAGCTGTACAATCAGTACAGTTTGACCGGGATGGGATCTGTCCGACCTGCCGATCTGTACATCTTTAGCGAGATAGGGTTTGCACGATCTGCATGATCTGCACATAACATGCTTATCGGTGGGTGTCATTGATCTGCAGGATCCGTATAGTCTGCAGGATCTGTATGATTTACCTTGGTGGAATCTGTGTGATCTGAATGATCTGTACATATTAACCGGGATACGTTCGGTACTATGTGGAGGATCTGTATGATCTGCAGGATGCCTGTATGATCCGGAGGATCTGTAAAAGCTGGATACTCACACTTGTTTCAGCATGATTATTAATAGCAACAACAGGAGCAGCAAGATAAGCAACCGCGTGGCACGGTCAAAAATAGAATAAGGGTAGCAGCAGGAACAGCAACCTGTGCCAGCAACAGCAGTAGTAATAGCAGCTACACCGCGATTTTGTGTAGTAGTAGTAGTAGTAGTAGTAGTAGTAGTAGTAGTAGTAGCAGTAGTAGTGGCAGCAACAACAGGAGTGTTAGCAGAATATTAAGCAAACCGCGTGGCACGCGCACATTGTACAAAGGGCAGTAAACACTCGGCTACAATATAACACACAACGCTATACGTGTTTTTTAAGAAAAACCGACAAAAGATTATTCACACCGAGATACCTAGAAAAACACTACCATACGTCGTTCATTGTGTACTGCGGCATTGATGGTATGTATCGTTAGTGAGGGACGGGCCAATGGCCGACGCGTTGGCGCCGGCCTCGAGGCCTGCGCCGGCACATAGTTTTTCACCGTCGACCGTTATTTTAGTGCACGGCCACAGCGTCGTTAGGGCATATAGCCGTACATGGTGGCTCGCAACGTGTATGGTATGTGTCGGTTGTGAGGGACGGGCCACCGGCCGACGCGTTGGCGGCGTGGTGGATACAGCGTGTTCTCGCGTCTTGTGGCCAAGCAGAGCACTCAGCAGCAGCAGCAACAATAACATTCAGCAGCACTCGCGCAACACTTCATTCGAGCACCACGCGTACGCATGTTGTTGCTGTTCTTGTACTGCTGCGTACTGCTCGAGCAGGACTCGAGCGCACGAGCATGAGTAGGTTTTGAGCATATTGCACCGCAAAAAAAAGACACGTCACCACGATCACTCGATTGCTCAAGCGCAACGAGCACGAGACAAACACGAGCACGGCGTGGCCAAGCAGTCACGGGCACACGAGCACTCAGCAGCAGCAGCAGCACCCAGCGTCCCTGGAGCAACACTCGACTAGAGCAGCACTCGTACGCCTGTTGTTGCTGTTATTTTGTTGCTGCGTACTGCTCGAGCATGATTGAGCTCGACATTATTACACGCAACGCAATACGTGGTATTAATGCAAAGATCCGATAAATAAATGTTGAATCGCACCTACCAGTAGATACTAAAAAAACAATCCCATGTACGTTGTGGATACAGCGTGTTGTCATGTCATTGTGGGCAAGCAGTCACGAGCACACGAGCACTCAGCAGCAGCAGCAGCAAAAGCAGCAGCAGCAGCAGCAACAACAACAACATTCAGCAGCACTCGAGCAACACTCAATTCGAGCAGCACTTGTACGCCTGTTGTTGCTGTTCTTGTACTGCGGCGTACTGCTCGAGCAGCACTCGAGCGCACGAGCATGAGTAGGTGTCAAGCCAATTGCACCGCAAAAAAAAGGACCCGGGACCACGATCATTCGACTGCTCAAGCGCAAGGAGCACGGGACAAACACGAGCACGGCGTGGCCAAGCAGTCACGGGCACACAGGCACTCAGCAGCAGCAGCAGCACCTCCACCACCCAGCGGCGCTGGAGCAACACTCGACTAGAGCAGCACTCGTACGCAATACGTTGTTGCTGTTGCGAACTCTGCAGATCGGACCGATCCCACCCCGGTCAAGCTGTACTGATTGTACAGATCACAGAAATTCTACTCAGGTATACACATCTATGAAAATTGTAACCAGATAGATCCCCTTCCGGCTAAACATTTGAAATGTCATCGAGATCAACCAGATCCCACCTGGCACGCAAGTGGAAATGATACGGAACATACCTGCCTCTCCAGGCAAACTAGTTGGAGTGTGTAGGTAATCGATCTTTCGGATCATTCATGCGTATCCTCCACATCATGCACACATGGCGTTCAGATCATCCCACCCAGCACGCAAGTGCTGCAAGTGCAATCATAAAGACCGAGCACATCTCACCGCCAAAATAAGAGTGATAGAACTACATTATGCAGACCCTGCAGATCGTACAGATCCTTCGGGTCATGCGGACCCACCCACGCAAAGCTACCAGGTATTCATCAGTTAGTTAATCACTGCACATGTAGGTTCGATTAACATGTGTGTGTAATTCATGCACGTCGTGCAGACCCCACCCAGTAAAGGTGTTCAGATCATCAAGGACCACATCTATCGATGATACAGATCCCACCCAGGCGATAAATACCTGGATGATACCAACCCCGTCAATTTCCTTCTGAGTGCTACGCTTTCCTTTGAGCAATACAGTAGTCCATGTCTCCTACCAGGTATACGCCAAGACATGCGAGAGCATCGAAGACTAGACTACGATTCTTCGCTTTTAGCAAATAAATCAGTAGCCCATGACTCAGTTCACTCCGAGATCATTTTTAATCAAAAAAGAGATGCGAGGGTTATACATACGTCTCCCTTTTCAACTCGCGACACCCCGGATTTCATGCCACCCACATCCCGAAGGGTAACCTTGTGATATTACATAGTACAAAATTGACTTTTTTTCCGGAATAGGTCACTTTCTTGTTTGGCCGCGGGTCTTTTCTCGTGCTTCCTGCTGCGGGGCCCGCAGGGGGGGCGGCGTGGACAGTACGGTACAAGCGTTGGCTCCGGCCGGGCTCCGTGGCCCATGCTCCGCATGGTCAAAGTCACGTGACCCAGCAAGCAACTCAGGGGATAGGGTCCTACTTCCGAAAAGCCATCCAGAGGCTTAAACTCCTACCCGGATCTTCGTATTTTCAGCTGCAAAGACATATTAAGCGAGATAGGGTCTGTACGATCTGCATGATCTGCACATGTCTATCGGTGGGCGTCATCGATCTGCGGGATATGTATGATCTGTAGGATCTGTGTGATCTACCTGAGTGGAATCTGTGTGATCTGTATGATCTGTACACCGGAATGGGGTATGTACGATCTGCATTATATGCATATTTTTATCGATGGGTCTCCATGATTTGCAGGATCTGTATGATCTGCGGTATTTTTGTATGGTCGGGAGGATCTGTAAAATCTGGATACTTCTGTGTGATCTGTACATCTTTGCCGGGTTGGATCTGTTTGATCTGCAGGATGTGTATGATCTGCAGGATATGTATGATCTGTAGGATCTGTATGATCTACCTGAGTGGAATCTGTGTGATCTGAATAATCTGTACATCTCAACCGGGATGCGGTCTGTACGATATGCAGGATCTGTATGAATTGCAGGATCTCTGTATGATCTGGAGGATCTGGAAAAGCTGGATACTTCACACTTGTTTCAGCAGGCTTAGCAACAACAGGAGCAGCAAGATAAGCAACCGCGTGGCACGGACAAAAATGAAATAAGGGTAGCCGCAAGAAAAGCAACCTATCCCAGCAACAGCAGTAATAGCAGGTATAACGCGATTGTGTGTAGTAGAAGTAGCGGCAGCAACAACAGGAGCAGCAGAATGATAAGCAAACCAGGTGACACGGGCACATTGTACAAAGGGCAGTGAACACTCGGCTACTACAGTATTACACGCAACGCTACGTGGTACGAAGATCCGGCAAATAAATGATGAATCGCACCAAGATCCTAAGAAAATCTACCAGGTGGATACAACGTGTTCTCATGTCTTGGGGCCAAGCAGTCACGAGCACACGAGCATTCAGCAGCAGCAGCAGCAACACTCAGCAGCACTCGAGCAACACTCGATTCGAGCAGCACTCGTACTCCTGGTGTTGCTGTTCTTGTACTGCTGCGTGCTGCTCGAGCAGCACTCGAGCGCACGAGCGGTTTTCAAGCATGGCCTATTGCACCGCAATAAAAAAGAACACGGGACCACGAGCACTCGATTGCTCAAGCGCAACGAGCACAAGACAAACACGAGCACGGCGTGGCCAAGCAGTCACGGGCACACGAGCACTCAGTAGCAGCAGCTGCAGTAGCTCCTAGCGGCACTCGAGCAACACTTCACTCGAGCAGCACTCGTACGCCTGCTGTTGCTGTCTTACTACTGCGTACTGCTCGAGCATGAGCTGTTGCTCTGTGTTGTTGTTGCAGTTGCAACAAAAAGCGAGAAAAACAAAATCTTTGCAGCTAAAAATACGAAGATTCGGGTAGGTTTTCAAGCCCCTGGATGGCTCTCCGGAAGTGGGACCCCATCCCCTGAATTGCTTGCTGAGTCACGTGACTTTGACCATGTACAGCATGGGCCACGGAGCCCGGCCGGAGCCAACGCTTGCACCGTACTGTCCACGCCGCCCCCCTGCGGGCCCCGCCGCAGGAAGCACGAGAAAAGACCCGCGGCCAAACCAGAAAAGTGAACTATTCCGTAAAAAACGGCCATTTGGTACAAAGTAATATTGGTTATAAGGCTTTCGTTTGGAGTGGTAGTAAGATGGAGCCGTTTCTTGTACCAGTATGAGTTACAGTAGTTTGGTTGGCTTTGGGCTATTCCGATAATTATCGCAGTTATATGCTGCAATTGGGGCAATATGCTACAGAAAACCAACCAAACAAAGTTGTATCTGTGTAAGAAACGAATATATAATGTTGGCAGCTATAGCAATGTGACCGCTGGGCGGGTGACGTAAGAGTAAGATTTAAACGCAGCGAACAACAAAAACAAGGTAATACCAGGTACCAGGGTACTATTTTCTACAGGGCAAAGGTTGGGTAGTTGCGTGAGGATGATAGCGATTAGAGGAGAGTTCGGTACGGGCGAGAAGGCAGCAATACCAGCAACAACAGCGGTTCAGGGAATGTCGTCCAGTTGTTGGGCGGCCGCGATTTCGATAGTAGTAGAGTTCCCTTCAGAGTCGTCGTGTTACACCTGTAACGACGGTGACGCAAGAAATAAAGGCGTATCTATCTATCTATAGGGTGTCTGTGAAAGAACCGATTATGGTTGGGTTGAGAACCACAGGCTACTCACCAAACCTAAACATTATCGGGTTTGAACCTGCTTGCGAGAACCCAAAACGATAAATTCGGTTTTGAACTGGAAATGAAATTCTAGGAATTTAGAATACAGCAACAAATGTCAAATAACGAAATAAAAGTACAAAAAATGTGACACCAACGGCTTCGTACGAGATGCTGCTCCCTGCTGCTGCGTGGCTCGCTCCGTTTGTGTGCGCTCTGTGTGCTCTATGGCAGTGATGCGAAGAGTGTTAATCGATGCGACCGGGGCTTGTTGTGCACTGCGTGCGTTGGCGTGCTGTGGGTGTGCCTGTGGTGCGGTAACGCGCCCCAGAGCCCAGAGTACCGCTACTTTCTTGCTGCAGCAACAACAAGCGGCACAGCAGAGCAACAACTTCAGCAGCAGTCCACAACGCACATGGCGCCGTCAACGATGTTGAAGGTGCTCCTTGCCAGCACTCCGCCGCATATGGCGGTATTGCTTTGCCGGCCATAACGAGGGCTTCGAGTTGACACGGACTCGCTAAATGGTCCGTGCGCTTGTGGTTAGATAGCTTGGTGGTGCGAGACAACCCATGTATCATGTCTCCCTCCTTCTGGCTGCTGCTGTACGCTGTGCGATGAGTACCTGACGTAGACGATTATGATTTCTTGCCAAATACGATGTTTTCATTCGTTCGGGGGGATTCCGGGTTGTCCTGGTCAATAACTTGAAGATCCTAATCGAAACCCATGAAGCCAAACCCAACCCGAACATTTTGTGAAGATATGGGCCATATGAGCCGATTTTGAGTCCTGATTTTGGGAAGTTGATAATTTTTTGGGATCGGGAGGATAGAAATATATAGGCCAAAACAAACCATAATATGAACTTCGCAAACACCATCAAACACCATTATATTTATGTACTTGGTTCGTGTAAATACACGGTTTATATTAGTGATTTCTATAAATAGCAGTGGTACGCAGAAGTATGCCAGAACGGGTCGGTAAAATATCGGACAAAAACTAATAGTATCGAAGAATAACAGGGCCACTACCCACATGCACGCCCATAAACAGCAGTGGTCCGCTGAAGTATGCCAGAACGGGCGGGTAAAATAGCGGACAAAAACTAATAGTATTGAAGAATAACAGGGCCACTACCCACATGCACGAAGAAAACATTAAGTCACATACGAACCGACTGGCCGACCCACCCACCTACACCCACCCACGAATCATCGACAAACCCACCAACAGGCGACCCACTCACAACGCTCTGCCCAAGTACTACTGTACGATGAAATACGTAGTACTCAAACCCATACAATCGCTGTAACCAAACCGAAAACAAAACGTACTAGAACACATATACCAAGGTAATAATTACCCACCCCCCAAAAAGACGCAATTCATTCAGGTGAGATTCGAAGTCATGTGTTTAGACGAGCGCCCTACCGCAGAACTACAGTTAGGGGTGCGCTTTTGTGTGTAAGGACCACAAAAACGACGACAGCGACCAGAGATAAAAATATATCCCCGCAAGAAAAACACGCCTTCGGCCACCGTGGAGTTAGTTGACTTTAGTGTGTTTAATTCCGTAATGATGATGGACCTAGCGTACGACACCATGTATTATGATGCTACTGCAAACTAATGGTATGTCTGTAGACACACTACAGTAGGTCACCCGGATGCCGAAGTCGAGGGTTCAATTTAAGTGCGTGAAAAGAGAAGTGGTCGAAAAACTCGCTTTTTCAGGGTTTTTCAATGTATATTTAGTGTTGTCTCTGCATCATCGTATGTAATAAATACTCCGACTCAGCGTTTTGTACGCTGTGACACGGCGCTTCCAACAAAGCAATCCGCACACAAATCGCACTAATATCATAGCTGACTCACACTGAGTGTATAAAAATCGACTAAAATGGCTAAAAACCGCAAGCCTTCCTGTGGGCCAAGCTCGAGAAGGGCAGCAGCAAAGCAAAGGGCAATCGCTTATGAGAGCAGAACCAACGGCGGTACTATCCACCAAGCGGCGGGGCGTGCAGCCCACGACAACGCCCTACGGCGTGGTTGCCTCGAAGCTGCCGAGCGAAGCCGAGACAAAGCACTGCAGGAGCGGGTCAAAAGACGTGTACAAGCGGCTGATGAGGAATACTTTCAGAGATGAAAGCGAGCGTGTCTTCGGTGAAAGATCTCAGGCTTGCGGTTTGAAGCTGTCAAGATGAAGGCGGAAGAGGACAGGCTGCAGGCGGAGTTGACATTGTGGTCAGAGCGGCAGCGTTGGCTTGAGCTAGGCCGAACCCAAGTCGGATGCGGAAGCCTTGCGCAAGGAGGTTTTTAAACTGAAAGCTTGACTTCTTGGTCGCTGGCGGTACGGGCAACATTCCTTGGCGAGGACGACGGCGGTTGTTGAGGAATCGGCGCAGATGCCATTTCGTCCGCAGGCTCGGCGGTCGACATGCTGAGTCCGCGTATACAACGCCCTTGAGCTCGAGAAGACTGTTGCGGTGTTGTTTTTGCCGATTTTTTATACTCCGATGCTCGTGCGGTGCTCCAGGTCAACCCAAACAAAGTACTTTTGCCTTCGAGTGGAGTGCTTGATTAATATGCTTCGGTTTATACAAATTGCATTGACTCGTACTAGCCATGCAATACTCGTATCGGTTCTGCTGCTGCTGCAGCAGCAGAAAAAAATGCTGCGGAGTACCCCTTGCGTTGATATTTTCCGCCCTATTTAGTGATGTGTGTGACATTTTGCTGTTCTTTGATTGGCTCGGCAATGATGAAATTTGTTTAAATAAAAACGACCAGAACCACTATTTTGGCCTATAATATTTCAAAAGCGCACCCCTAACAGTACTTCGTCCACGAGAACCCTGATTTGCTGCATATTTTTGGTCTACGTATCGTTTTGCGGTTGTAATTTTGGGAGTGTTTGTCTCGGATTCAGCGTAGGTGCGGCTGTCTCGCTCGGCTTATAGAGTGTTTCTCGATTCTGACTCGTGTTCGGAATCCAATTTTTTACTTTTGTCTGGCTTTTCGAAAAATAAATGATTTTGGTGCGGATTAAATTGTCTTGGAATTAGTATGTTAATTGTTGTCTTGCAAATACTCTGGAATTATCGTCTTCAATCAAGTGTGGATTGGTTTATCACAATACAGTCGGGAGGACCCTCCACTGCTCCTGGGGAGGGAGCGAGCCGTCCCCGGGAGAGTACCTCTCCGCCCCCCCCCCGCTCGCCGAACTCGTCATCGGCGCCCGTTCTTTGTCCGTTCTTTGTCGGGGTCACCGAGGGCGTTGTTACAGGCAGAGCACAGCAACAACAGCAAAGCAGCAGTGTCGAAAATGTATTGTTAATTATAGTAAACTACGAGTAAAACACTCAAAACGTATTCGCCAAATTGGAGCCGGAGCGTCTACGTATATCATACAGGAGCAAATACGTCAGGAGGCATGTCGAGCAAGGCAAAACGTGCCCTGTCAAAGGCCCGAGGGTTCGCCACTAAAAACTGGTACTTTGGTGTCACAATCAGTCGGGGCATGCCAAGACAAAGTTGCTGTTAACGGGTGAAGGTGCTGTCTCCTGACATACTCGCTGCGGAGAGCTAAAACAACATTCAATGCGTGAAGAACCAAAAGCAAACCGAGTGAAAACAATGTAATTCTGGCGACTCTCGCACGGCCAAAGATTGGTGACAAATAATACGCAAGCTAACGTATGTTTTATCGTACCAGATATATCATAAAAATATAACACAAAATAATACACAATCTACAGATTCGAGTCGGCAGAGGCTTCCGAAGAGATTGACTGGGCGTTCGCCGCGAAGCGCCCAGCAACAGCACTCAGCAGCAGCCGCAGCAGCAGTAGGATCACACAGAGCAGAGCAAGACCTGTCCCCTTCCGGTGATGCTCTGTCTTGCGTTGCACCAGAACTCAAGTTTCGAAAATAATGATGTGAGTTTGCTTGGAATGCGGGCGAAAACACGGGACACACATGGAAAAACAAAAAAAATACTGGAAAACAGGGAGCAGAGTCACAAACCCACCAGTACAGTGTCAGCAGAGCAGCAGCCGCAGGCAGAGAGCAGAGCAGATTTTTTTATATTGATTCCCCTTTCTCCCGTACTGAAGACTTGCTTTCCTGAAACATTCAGTAGTATTATAATCTTTCGCTCTGTCCGCGTGTCGTGTTTCGAAAAGCACTCGAGTTTGCTTCTTTCTTGCGGAAGATATCTACAGCAACAGTTGGGCTCTCAGGAACTAGGGGTGTTTTAGAGCCGATTTCAGCCAAATACTTGTCCGAAGGTCGGTACAATAAAAATTAAATGCATTTTTTCAACCAATCACAACGTATCGCAAAGACACCAGCCATCAACAAATTCTATTATGTAGCGGCCAAAGTGTCAACAGCCCCGGCGCGAAGATACCAAATAATGTTTACTGGGGGGCATACCACCTGCGGCGAGAGATGTGAAAAGTGAAAACAGGACATAAGTGTTGCCTGGCGACGTACTACCTTCGAGATAGGTGATTGAAGTTGGAGCGGAAGGTAAAGAGGCGAAAGGGGATGCAGGATGATGGCGAAGCTGCGCGGGCGACTGCTGACGCTGCCGGTCTCATTGTCAACGTGTTTCAGATCGGACGTCTCTTGCATGTCCGATCTACTGCCGTTCTGGCATAAACGCGCCGTCTTCATCTAGTACGCGCGCCTCCTGCCTTTCTCGCGGCTGGCGCCTTCCCCACCCCCCTCGCCCTCGCTCTCGCTTTCTACCCAGGGCCGCAGATTATCCAAATCCTTGTCTCGATTATTTGGTTTGCGTCTTGCTGCTGCAGCGGCGTTGCCGCGGCAGGGGGTGGCGGGGGCATGGTGCTTGAGTGGCAGCCTTCTGCGACTACGAGGGAGAGGGCTTCAATCCTCGACCGTTACCGTTTGTTCTGTATTCGTGGAGGATAGGACGGGTCGCCGCGGCAATTACAGAGACAGACGGCAGCAGCAGCAGAAGAGCAAAAAACAAACGTCAGTACTAATATTAATAGTAAATCTCGTACGAATAATTCCGAAATTCGGATAATAATGAATGAATTTAGTAGTATCAATACGATAAAACTTCTTACCTGGTATTAAAATTGTGAACTATATTATTAGCAGTACGACATATCCTACATACGATACTTTTTGCTATTTTTACTGCTAGCTGTATAGTAAAAAGATGCCTCTATCGCTATCGCACTAAATACTCGTACTATACAAAAATCGACCGACTCAGATGCCAAGCCGAGGAACACGTGAAAAAAGAAACGTTGCTGCGGCTCCTTCCCACCTGCTTCAGCAGAGATTACTTGGTCACCCGCTGCGTACCGGCCCATGCTTCCGTGGCTGCCACCCCTCTTTCCATCTGCCTGAACTTGCTCTCTCGAAGCCAAGCCGCTCTTGGATCTACATTTATTTCGGGCCAACCTCCCTGCTCGACTTGAAGGTGATTCTTGGTCAGCTCAGTGATACATTGCCTATAATAATACCAGTTCGTCCCCTTGATTTCTCAGCCCATCTGTGACAAACGACAATTGCCCATTGTCCGCTCCAGATTCACAGCTCGCGCCTCCTCTGCACGGCTGGGTCCTTCCTCCTCACGCCTCCTCTCCTCTTGCTTTCGCCTTCGCTCCTCCTTGGCTCCCAGCGCAGCTTGCACTGAGCGCATTTTCGCTTGCACGCGCAGCCTGCTCTCCTTCTCCGCCGCCTCGGCCAGGTTTTCGGCTGGTCGGCGGGCTTCGACCTCCTCATCGCAGCGAGCAAGCGCCACGTCGCGAGCCCTAGTTGCAACGCTGTGGCGTCGCTCCATCATTTGGAGCTCAGGAGCCTCCGCAGCGTTCCCAACACGCCTGATCCTCCCTGCTTTGGACATCGTATCTCCAGTTCGAACGAGGAACTCATCACCAGTTTCTTCTAGAACTGACTGCCTCTCTTTTATTTTGTCCTGGTCTCTGGTAACGAAGAACTACCCATTTTACTCAAACATGCGATATTTGGCGGGCTGTATCTCCTTGGCAAATGGCTTAATCGGGGTGCGGTTTCGTGCGACGCGTCAACCAAAACCAGATGCAGTTTCCGGGCGATTCACATTCTATATACGTTACTTGATGAACATGCTGGAGTTGAATAGAGCGAATTTTACCTGAAATAATTGATTTTGGGGACATTTCCACTCGTGGCGTGGTCGCCAGAGTGCGGATAATCTTTTTCATTCGCGCGAACACTAGATAATGTGGTTTTACAGGTGTCAGCATAGTTTGAAGCCCCAAATCGTGACGTGGAGCGAGCTTGCTATGATTCCATAACGCACTTTTGAGTTGTATAGTATCCTCAAGTTGTTCTAGGACCAGAGGGGAACAATGGCATTCTTGGCGTTATGTTGTCTCCTTTGGTCGAAAAATTTGAACAGTCTGGTATGTATTTCATCGCGTTCATCATGCCACTCTTTAGTGGTCGAACAGCACCACGTCCCTGAGCCTAACAGTAGTAGTTGTAGTATTGCACAGCTGTCAAGACACAGCAGCGTGGTGACGGAATGCGGGCAAATGGTGACATTGGTCACGAAGTATACGTACATGGTACGGGCTAGTCGCGCCGTGCGTACGTCACCCCAGGTGCTGACGCTAAAAGCCCGCCTGCTGCAGGCTAGTCGTGCTGTGCATCGTCGCCTGCGGTCAGCCGTTTACTCCCAAAGCCAGCCTGCTTGGGCCTGTCGTACCGACCGCCTGGTACGAACCGAAGAGCTAGCAAGTAACACCGACCCTGGGTCCTGAAAAAATAGTTATATTAATACACAAGTGGGGCTTCGCCGCGGCGAACTGACGCCCGCCTGCGGCTTCGCGCATGCCCTTACTAGCGAAGAGAATTATAATCATAGGGGACCCGAAGCCGCACAAAAGTAGTTGTACTGCCAAGGGGTGTACGGTAAAGTTTGTACATTCGAAGTAAAGTACGCACTGTACCAAGAACACGTCGAATGGCATCGTGAGGTATCGCGGAAGTGGCTCGAAATTACGTCTATGAAAGGACAAGGCTCACTCGCGACGAAGCGCCAAAAATATCGTCCCAGTATTTATTGATGGTATGTACTGCTGCACTAAGAACACCTCGGGTGGCAGGTGGCAGGTGTACAATGACGAACAGCACCAGCAACAACAGAATGTATGGACACAGAGCTGCAGATTCACATACGAACACAAATGAACTGCTGTGCTACTGGTACATATACCTTGTATACGGGTATCAGCAGTAAGCAGTTCATAAAAATCTAGTGTCGTTGACATCAAAACGGAATGTTGGATCTTGCGTGTAGATCTTGGGAAACTGTAAAGGCAGTACGAGACCGAGTAAAGAGGAGCTGGGCTAGCCAAAAAAAGAGCAAACCATCCGGACGGCGTATCTCGTAAACCACTGCGAATTAGCACTTGAAATTTGAAGGCTAATCATGACACAACACTACATGTGAGTTGAAAATTCCACTCGATCTCGACAAGATATTGGTGAAAGTCCCCAAACACCAACTTTTCAACACAAAATTCGCAATATAATCGTCGTTGCCGATCAAGGCGGAAATCGTTTGAGACTTAGTTTGAGACCCCACGAGAAGACCGATATTATTTTTTTATTTCCCAGTTCGCCACCCAGCACGAGATATGGCCTAAACGATTTCCATACATTAAACAAGTAATTACGTAAATGTTGTTTTTTCTGCGATGCCCCGTTCAATTTTGCGAGTTTCGATCTAAACATGTAACCTCGTATGAGCACAGCATAGGCAGACAAACGGAAAGCGAGCCCTTATTCCTAGATAGGCTACGGTCACTTTTGTATGTTCACGGGTCTTTGTATCGGTTATCTCTCGAACAGAAGAAAAGGGTTTGCTTTCTGTTTGTGGGTTAGCGCATAATCAACACCGTGTAAAAAAATCCCATACAAATACGTGGAATTGAGCGGGGTGTAGCCAAACTACTGCTTCGGCAGCAACTCGAACGTATGTATCATTCGGAGCAACTATAAAATTTTGCAACAACGAACAGGAAAAGGCAAGCTCTCCATCACGACGCTATTTATGAAAGCTTCACAGTATCCACCGCACGCACGCTCACGGCACGAGCGCACGTGGATCCCTGGGGCGAAACGGGCCGGCGGGCGCGTCCGCGCTTAAATCGACCGAAAACGTTATCCGCCTCGCGAGAAAACGTCCCGACATGCTCATGTGTAGATCGCAAGGTCCAAAGAGGGAAGTATCCTGCATGGGACTGTTAGGCATGGGAACGGAATCGTTTTAGACGTAAAATAATATCCAGTCTATTGGAGCATCCGTTCAAACAAAAACGAAAGGACATTTTTTATTATAGTCTGCCACCACCCTATTTACTGGGTTTTAAACTACATTCACGTGCAGCAACGAACACCTGATTCCTCCACATAGGAAACGAATTGGATGATAGCGTTAGTCTAGCACCTCCCATCAATGTAGAATTATCGGCTGACTTTGTGTGTTTCGGTCTGCAGATATTTTTCCTGTCTCTTTTTGTGGAAATATGCGGGAAAACTCGATTTTTCAGGTTGTATTCGTGTCGTTCTGTCTAGGGAAGAACTTTTTGACACCATTAGAAAATCTAAACATGCCACTGGATGCATGAGGACTTTGCGCCCCCAGCAATGCAACCCGCGCCTGAAGCCGACAAGTAGCCGACAAGAAATTTGCTGCACGACTTGACCCTCTTTTGATTCAATTGTTCATGCGATATTCCGAGAAAAAAAGGTCCGGTTCATCGTATCGCGAAAACGGTGCCAGACATGAACGCGGCCGCGCGCCGAGCTATCGCCATCACACCCGGTGTCATCGCAGCAGCGAAGAGCATCTGTGATCGGGCCTTGGTGCAGCGGGAAGCGAGTTACCCCTATAATAGGGTTCAGATGCGAATGCATCACTATTGTTGCCTCACGTGATAAAACGATCAATTAAAAATACTCTACCGTACCACCTTGTTCGGGAATATAGGAATGGTTCAAGTATAAATATGAAAATAAGTGGTTCTTTACATTTCCGGACAAAGTGGTAGGTACGTACGAGTACATACAGCAACACCATGCAGATTTCACGCACGTGACGCAGCCTTAGCCGCAAGGCTCGCCTAGCTGCACGCATAGCAACAACTTGCCCGTGAGCTAGAGGTGGGGCGTGCTTCCTCGGAGGTGCAGGCAGCGCCGTCGAAATCCCGGTCTCGGCAAAGTGCAGTGTAGCAACACGCAGCCGATTGTCGATGCTTGTTTCCACGGGCGCAGCAGCAGTAAACCAGGACCACATACTGCGACTTGATCGCACAAGATGTGTTCCACAGGGGGGGGCAGCATTCTCGTGCTGCCGGTCGCCAATCCCAAGCCCCCCCCAGGAACGTGCGATTCGTTCACGCTCGCGCGTCCGTATCTACGCTGCTGCTCTGCGCTCTGGGCTTGGTTGTGCGCTGTCCTGTAGGATTTTTCGTACCAAAAGGAAGGCTGTTTTTTTTCAGCGCATAGCGCAACGCCACAACATCGATGCCGGCACTGCTTTTTTTTTCAGAGGGAGAGGCAGCATCATAGAACGGCTTTTTGGGTGGCAAAGTGTTTTTTTCCTAAAGACGGACTGGTTCGTTTCCTACGCAGATAACGACCATGCGGATATCTACGTTTTTTTTACATACTAAATACGAATCCATTCCCACCCCTTACTGTAAAAACTGTAAAAAAAATATGTATAGCGAGCCTGTGATGAGGGCACGAAATCCTTCAGAACACACACGCCCGTGAGACACGGCTTGGGCACGGCCTAGGCCGGCCTTGGCAAAGTAGTGGCCGGCGAGCACGATGAGGGATATTCGGGCCTCATCGTGAGTATCGCGAAAACGGCTCAAAATTACGTTCAAGGAAGGTGAGACTCGCTCACGGCGAAGTACCAACAATATCCTACATGTCTGTTTGTACCTGGTACATACTTTTGTACTCTGTACAAGGTTTCCCTCCGGAATGTGGTTGAGTTAAAATCCCGGGTGTGTAGTTAGTTGAAAGGGGTAGCACAGACCACGCGCGTTTGCTCCTATATTGTACTGCTGCTGTTGGGCAATATTCTGCGCGAATGTTGTTGAAAATCGTTCGATTGTTCGGGGGGTGAGCTGCTGCCACCTGGATGATGCCACCTGGATGAGCTGCTGTGCCTGCAGCCATGCCGAGAATGTATTCGACGTGGCTCGAGGAGGCGGCGTGGCAGTTGAACCACATACAAGCTCCCAGATAAAAAGAGCAACCTTCCAAAACAGTTGTCCACAGCAGAATTCCCGAAGCCGAGTCGATTGCACTTTTGTGTGAGATATTTCCATGTCTCGTCCTCGAACACGACACGTACAAAAGCACCGTGGCCCTCAGAAAATAACTCGAATGGTGAATGCTGGTGCATGCGAGTAGGGTTGGTGTGCGAGGTGGTCAGACGACCACACTCGAGAGGTGTGTTGGCGAGGCGACCACACTCGAGAGGCGTGTTGGCCAGGCGCCCAGGTAAGGTGCAAGGTGTTGTACACATCAGATCACGCAAAAATCTTATGGCCCTTTTCTGTTGTGTGGATTTTCACCGTCCTGCTTGGCTCTGGTTGTGCGGAAAGTAATTACGCGATTACTTGGCAGCTCGCGCGACTTGGAACGCCTGGATCATGCCCCATGGAGGCCGGCCGGGACCCGCACTTGCGCTGCGATGGGCATGCGGGCCCCCCTTCGTGCCCCGCAACCGAGAGCGCGAGAAAAGACCCGTGGCAAAAGTGTAGCTTAATGTTATACGTATGTAGGTTGGGTTGGCGTCGTTTCGCTAAGATGCTGTAAAATACGTCAAATGCGTGAGCTAGACGACCAGGGTTTTTTGGTTTTTTCCGCTACGGGTCGAGTTCGCTTATTTGCGCGGGGTGTAGAACCTTGACTCCGCACAAAGGGAATGATTGTGTCACGTAGTATGTACAAGGTTCCCCTTCGGGATGTTGTTGTTGTTGTTGTTGGTGTTGCCTTGGCATTAAATCGTCCTATCTACCCAGCTTCATCAGTACACCCAGTGTCCGTCCTGATTCCTTATCCTAAAGAGATACTTATTCTGTGGTCACAGACTGTGAGACAGAGGCAGACCAAATAATAAAAAATAATCGCAATTTCAAGTGTGAAGCAAGTGAAAGGCCAGCGTACCGGGTACGAGAACACAACGACATAAGCAAGACCAGAAGAATAGGAACAAAAAGACAATAAAACCATAACCAAAAAATATTAAAGGAAACATAATACAAACGGCTCAAGGACTCCAGAAAGGTTGCCAGACGAAAAGCATACGTACTCAGGAAGGACGGATATCTGCTGCACGGACGAAGCAATACCCAAGGAGATGGAGGTACAGGAAAAAGTCTGTAAGAGCTAGTCGAACCGATACCTAGCCACCCGATCTATCATTTTGTTTCTGCATTCGTCGACAGCTGTGTCAGTACGGCTGCCCTTCCCCCCTCCCCTTGTCGCCGTTCTTGGCGTCCTCAGCTGCGTGGCGCAGCCGGCTCCTCTGTGCCTCGTCCCTGTGCCATCTCGCCTTGAAACAGTCCACCGCTTCGACGACCCCCCGGTACCACTTTCCGCTCTTCTTAGTCGCCCTCGGCCATAGCACCGTCTCTACTCCGAACAGCAGAGGGGAGTGGTCTTGAAAAACCCTGAGGTCGTCTGCTAGACAATGGGCCCAGTTATTTCCGGCCGCCTGGTCCTGGGTTCTCCCCGCCATCCATCGTCCCAAACATCACCCGGCGGGTCAGCCACTCATTGGTCGTCCGCTGTACGGCCCCCGCAAAAAGGAGGCGTCGTTTGCGGATGGTTGTCTCAACGCTCTCCCATTGTTCCTTTGTGAGGGCCTTGGCGTACGGCATGAGGTGGTCGGTGCGTTGTCGGCGCTGGAAGCCAATGATCCGTAGGAGTTGTTTGTGGTGTGCCGTTCGGAGCTCAGCGAAGTGCTCCTCGCCAAGAGTCCGCGTCACGCACCCGTATGGGGGCTCCATCACCTCGGCGTTTAGCATGCGCACTTTTAGAGTTAACGGGGCATCCTCAATATCATACAGTTCCCGTTTGAACCGATTGTAGCATGCACATGCAAGTCGGATCCGTCGTGTGATCTCTGACATAAAATCAGCGCTTGCGACGACAACACTGCCCATGTACAAAACTGCATCGTCTGTCTTTATCTCTGTCCCGCTGCTTTGATGACGAGCGGTGAGGTCTGGGGTGCCTGATTCAGTGTCCGCAGCAGCATGGTCTCGGTTTTCTTTTCGGATACGGTGAGGCCTGCTGCTTCGAAAACGGTCACAATCACGGTCATCGTCTTCGCAAGGCCTTCCGCCGACTTACAGTAGACACAATGCCTGCATCGCCCGCGCACAGCATCCCCCTTACTGCCCTCCGTACGCAAGTTAATGGGTCAACGTTCACCCCGTCCTCGCCGTGGTCCTCCTTGAGGCGAACCAAGTGCCTCAAAATATCTGGGTCTTCACTGAAGCGTACCAGCACGGCGTGTATCGCAACAGAGAAGAAGACATTGAACAGAAGTGGTGACTATAGACACATCCTTGCCGCAGCCCCTGAGGGACGTCGAACCATTCCGAGTGCGCGCCATCATCCATACGCACGCGGGCTCGCATGCCTTCGTAGAACTGGCGGATGGCGGTTAGTGTCTTCTCTGGTACGCCGAAGCGTGCGAGCACCACCCACAGCAGCTCACGGTCGACGGAGTCATATGCTTTCTGCAGGTCGATGAAGCACATGTACAGGAGGGGTTTTCTAGCCCGTCCGAGTTCTTGCAGTCGGCGCACAACGAACAGCATGTCGACCGTTGATCGTGCTGGGCGAAAGCCGCACTGTTCCTCGCGGAGTATCCCTTCGGCCTCGCAGTAGTTACTGAGGCGGGACGCGACCATTTTCAGCAAGACTTTCCTGAGTGAGCACCACGCGAAATCCCTCGGTAATTGTTGCAATCAGAGGGATCCTTCTTTTTATGAAGGACCTTAATGGTCGCATATTTCCATTGATGGGGGACGTTACCCGTTTTCCACACGTTGATCAAGTAAGTTGGGAAAGTACCGGATTAATTCGGGGTGGTCGATTTCAGTAACTCAGCCGGAAGGGAGTCTGGTCCCACCCCTTTCCAGTTTGGCATACCCCGAATTACCGCCGTCGTATCATCCATGGTCGGTTCATCTCCAAGCGATGGTGCCAACGGCCGTTGTGGAATGGGGCGCTGATGGTCGGGTCAAGCGTAGACGATTTCGTGGTCAGGAGGGTTCCGAAAAACCTCGCCCACCGTTCAAGAATGCGCTCGTTGTTCCTTAGTAGCGTGCCATCCTCGTTCCGGATGAACTCCTCGCTTCTCGCCTTTCGACCGTCCAGCCCCACCATGCCCTTCAAGTGTTTGTCGAAACCCCGCTGGTCGTTGTCGGCGAGCAGTCTCTCCGTTTCAGCAAGGTTCTATTCGAAGTAGGCGTGCAACGCTGCATCAATCGCCCTTCGCAGATTCGCGCACGCCGTCCTCAGCGTCTTCCACGCGGTTTTGTCCTTCTTGATGCGCATGACCCGTCGGGCATCCTCCCTCGCATCCCATGCTAGTTGTATGGCGGCTGAGGTTTGCGCGGTCTCGCACCACCTGGGTTTGTGTGAGTGTCATTGTGGGGGGGTACGTCTTTCGCTACTGCATCAAGAAAAGCACCAGCAAAGGATTCAGCCATCTCAGAGATACTGTACGGTTGCGAGGGAAGGAAGGGAAGCTTTGAAAGGATCCGCGCCACGACTTGCTGCCTGCAATCTCCGTCGGATCGAATTTTTTGCCGGACTGAAGGCCGAATTTCGTTTTTTGTTGGTACATTTCTGTTGGGAGCGCGAAACAACCGCTGAGGCGGACCATCGCATAAACGATATTATGGTCTGAAACCGCCTTGGCTGAGGTCGGTGTGCTTGGCGGGTTAGGATATTATCAATCCGTTTTCGGTCGTTGCGGCCGCTGATGCCGTTGAAGGCATGGGATATTCCACCCTTGTGAGCGCTCTAAAACGTGTTCTTGAGAGCGAGCCTATTGTCTGAAGCGAATGCCAGCAGGCGTTTGCCGTTACTGTTGAGCTCATCACTTCCGTACGCTCCAAGCACCCTACTGTCACCGCAGTCTCCATCCTCTTTCCAGTCCGTTTGTTTGCGTCTACCAGCACGAACAGGCATTCCTATGTTGGAATCTGCTCAACCATGTGCCCCATTTTTTTCCGAGACTCCTCTTTCACCTGTGTGTTGAGGTTGGCTTCCGTTGGGGCATAGGCAACAACTGCAGTAAGTTGACCGCAACGCTTTCATCAGTCAGCTCGAAGCGCATAGAATAAGGCGCTCGTCAATTAACTGGTGGGTATAAACACACTCACGGCATATTGTTTCCTTCACTGCCAAACCAACGCCGTGTAGTCCTTGCTTGTCATCCGTTTCTTCTTGCCCAGGGCAGAAAACCCGGTATCCTCCTGCAGAAAACTCGGTTTCCCCAGGTCTCCTTGTTTCCTGCGGGCCAACGAAGTCACAGCCCAGTTGTCGGGCCTTCACCAGCACACACTCGGCATGCCCATACCCGCTCCTCTCTTTCGCAGCCAGGGTACGCACATTGTAGGTCGCTACCGTCACAAGTGCCGCCTTCTGTCTCGCTCGAGCCTAGCGTGCTGAAAACTTTGCTAGTCGACGGGTGGTCCGACCCCTCCGTCTTTTTTGTATTTTTCTCCTTATTTTTCCTTGTATCACGATGTAGGCTCTCTGTTTTCTAGGCCGGTGCGTGACTTCGTTTCCATTGGCTGGATTCAGCCGTCCCAGCCCGTCCCAACCCCGACACTCTCGTCCTCGCTGTCGGGGTGTTTGCATACCCATGCAATGCCCAACCTCTCATCTCCCCATGCTGTACCCATTACGCTCTCCGCTGTGGTGATGCTCCTCCTCTGCTGTCGGAACGAACTCCTCGGCATTGGGGTCGAAAATTAAACTCATCGCGACCACCCCGCGCCGTCAGTAGTTCACCTACCAGGACCGCACAGGGTTCCTCTCTACGAGGCTGGGGCTCGTATGACCACCGGTAGACCGTGGTAGGTTCCGATGGGCTCCGGCCCACCCCGCGGTCGGGGCAGGCCGAAGCGAGAGAGTGATGTGGGTAACGTGAAATTTCGGGGGCGTCGCATGGCAAAAAGGGAGGCACAGGTAACACATATTTAGCTGTTGTTGGCGGAAACGTGAGCCATGGGTTAGCGAATTGCTCCAAGGAAAGAGTATCGATAGTCAGCGGGAACTGAATACTGCTCTTCCTGTGGTGAAAACTACAGTACTACATGCACGCGGTACCGTCGCTTGACTACTATACTGTTACTATACACCACTAATAATACCACTACTACGCAGATGTAGTACAGGTAGAGGACGCATGCTCTCTACAAAATACCACATTGCACACCTTCCTACAAAGACTACTAACTATACTATGTTCGTAGCCTCAGGCAACTGTAGCCCAGACTGCATGCCCAGACTGCATGGCAGTCTATGGATAGGTGTTTCAGGTCATGTATTATTGGCCTCCCATAAGGTAGGGGCAGAGAAGAAGTGAGCCTCGTGCGTCACCATGTACAACCTCAGATGTCAAGAGTCACATAATCCACAATAGGCAATGGTGCCAACCGGGACGTAACTGTCATTAAGTCATTAAAAGAGACGAAAATAACACCCTCCCTGGCTATTTACGTAACAGTGACGAACCAAGATAACCAGAACGTAACTCCTTGACCTACATCAACCACGGAAATGGCAAGAGGAAACTCTTCCCGACGACGAGCAAAAACCTCTCCCTCAACCCCACAGAAATCATTGCAATCACGGAGAAGATTAAAGTAGTCGCGCAAACAATAAAATAAAACGAAGCTGAAAATATATAATGCCAGAGATCGCGAGGTTCCCGGACAAAAACCTTCCGCTGTCCTTACTACGACCGCCATAGATACATAGATCGTGATCGTAAACGCGAGACAGCACACATTCATTTTCACATAGACTTTATCTGGCTCTAAAATTACGCGAAATAGAAGTCGCTTATAATTCATAGTAAAACCGAAAAAAAATCCTTTAGGCGTTTGTACACTAGTTCCTGATAGTCGAACAAAGAAACATTGAAATACTGCAACTTTTAACACGAACAGCCTAAGCCCTCCCAGCGAATAGAGCTGTTCGGTCATCCGCAGAACATCAAATATTCCATTTTTCTCCTTCGTAAACAAATCTAAGTTCGCACAACAATACTGGTGGTAAAATAATCAAATCATGAATTAATATCCACCCCCCCCCCCCCTTATTCTGCAACCATAAAACAGTCACAAACAAAAGGTTTCAGCATGAATCAATAAAGTCAATATATAACCACAGCCAGTGCCTTTAATCAGTGATACACCTCTCGTACCCTTGCTTCGCCAATTCCTTAAAAATATGAATACTTTGAAGTACAGCAGAAAAAAAGCACTCTCAGTTATACGTTTCTCGGATTTACAAAGACTGTTTGATTTGAACATGAAAATACATTTCAAAATTACAAGGCGAAACAACAAAGGCAACGTGTACCATCCAGGACGAACCTTTAGACGGTATTCTACCTTCGCACCATTCACGACTTCCCCGGGATAAAAAAATATATCCAATACCATTCAGAAATCCGTATCCAGTGATAAACGATACATATCCTATATACCAGGTATCATCCACCACTTACCCGGGAATAACTATAACTACCATATCATTTAGTAATCCCTGACACGTCTTGGACAGTATATTATACACGTCTTACCCCGGAACGAATCCGAACCCAGTCGAAAATGAGACACTCTATTTTTTTGTAAGATAAAAAAAACATATTCGACCGACAGGTGCACCCAATCGCAAGAGAAAACTGCACTCCTGCAAAATACCCACCTACTATAGTCAGACGTTTCCCCCCTCGTCTCACGAATCGCGAATAACCAGAACCAAAATTCCAGTCGACGATACACTAACATATGTTCTTTCCACGACCCCCCCGCGGCTGCTGCTGCTGCTGCTGCTGCTGCTGCTGCTGTTGCCTCCGCTGCTGGTGCTGCTGTCGTGAAGCGCTCTCGGCCACGCCGAGTGCATGGTTGTCCTGCAGGCGCTTTCTCCTCGTATATTGAACTGCTGCGGTCAGTCCACGAATCCCCCCACGCCCGCTAACCCCACCGCATATCCCTCCGCAGTAGAGTGCACGTGATCATGCCACGTGACTGTTTTCCCTTAACATCTCGCTTTTGAGACGTCACTGGAGCACATGGCCGAGACTCGACCATGCGTCTTTCCGCGGAATGGGTAGGCACACCCCCCTCGCTCAGCGATACCCCCACATATGTCCCCCCCCCACTACAAACCTCTCTGTGGATGCACACGGCGAATAAATGCCGCACGACTTAAAATCCCCCTGTCGCAACACGCGACGGGGGTGTCTACTGCTGTACTTCCGCCGTAGGGCTTTTAGCTATTTCTTTATAGCAGAAGATGCTCGCTTAGAACGACTCCGTGACCGCATTGTTCATAGCCGCCACTAACCTCCCTGTAGCGCAGTAGGTGCGGCTATGCCGCACGATTTCGCCATCGACCACACGACGGGGGTGCCCAAGGATGTGCGTCCTCCTTGTGACGTTTCGCTGATGCTGTACGTCCGTCTTTTTCTCGCTACACCCGGCAGGGGTGCATAGGATTTGACTCCCACAGTAAGTAGGACGAATGTTACTGCTCCCATGGTTTGCACTGCCACCCAGGGACGTTCAGCTACAACTGATGAACGGCAGTAGCTTACAGCGGTAGCGGCTCCCTAAAAATGACGTCGCCACCACGGCACCATCTCCGGGATCTTCCACCATCGTATACACGGCTCCCTGTCCACCACCGGAGCACCATCCTCACCATGTGTAAATATGCTACCGTAGTATAAGGACGCTTTCATACTGCTGTCTCCAGCGCACAAGCTCGAAGAGAAAAGATCAGAAGTCTGTGAGACAAGCTCGCGACCCATCCTTTGGTCATTCTAGAAGCTACCCACTTGCCTATATGTTAATCACGTCATAAAAAAAGCCGACCCCCGCTGACCCACTGCCATGCATGTCGGCGGGCAGCCCACCTATCGGGCTGCCCACCCGCTCCGTTTGCCATCGTCGGAGAAACCCAACGATGATGGTATAGCATCCCTCCTTGCTGTACTGCTGCTGCTCTCCTCCCGCGTTCTGTATTCGAGGCTGCGTCTCCGAAAGAGGCGCAATTGCTCTCCAGCGTCTCGTACTTTGTTGACTTAGTTGCTCGAAAAAAAACCCTGTTCCAATCCTTGATAACCCCGAAGGTCTCCCAAGCCATCCCCCATGAGGCTATGGACCAGCCACATTCTAGGATGTTCGTAGCCTCAGGCAGCGGTAACCCAGACTGCATGGCAGTCTATGAATGAATGTTTCAGGTCATGTATTATTGGCCTCCCATAAGGTAGGGGCAGAGAAGAAGTGAGCCTCCTGCGTCACCACTTACAACCTCAGATGTCAAGAGTCACATAATCCACAATAGAGACAATGATACCAACCGGGACGTAACTGTCATTTAAAAACCAAACGAACATACTACTACTAAGCACTACTTCTGGAGCATGACCAAACGCTCATACAATACCGATAACCTCATGGCTAACAGAGAGGTAAAACAATCACGCGGTACCATGGTTTTGGGCATGACTACTGTACTGTTATATTATACACTACTGACAGTAATACGTGGGTGCAGTACAGGTAGAAGCAGCATGAATAAATACTACCCTACCACCTACTACTACTGCTCTTATAATAATAACTTTCATGCAACGGCAACGTAGCATGCAAGCGGTACCGGGGGGGCATGTCTACTATACTGCTGCCTTGAATATCTACCACTACCACCATACTACGCAGATAGATGTCCTATATAGTAAAGGTAGAAGCAGCATGCATGCTACAAAATACTATACTACGACTACTAATTAATTTGTAAATGTACGGTCTACGTATTATTTCGGTTGATAACATCTACTGCTATTGGCCAGGTAGAAGCAGCATGCAGACGGCAACATCAGCAATAGCGGACACCACAACGACTACTTACAGTACATGTATTATTACTGCTATTGGACAGGCATTAATAAAAGCAGCATGCACTCGGTACCATGGGCTACTATTAATTCTACTACAACAATTATATGCTATGCAGCGTACTGCTATACCTGTGCGTCAAAAACGCCAATAGTACAGAAAGGCCAAAGAACCTAAAACACCACTGTAGGAAGCAGCTTCTCTGTATTTATTAATGTACAGGTATACGTACGGTTTGGGCACGATGAAAAGTAATGGGGCACAATGAAAAGTAATCTACATTTGTCATGAAAAGTGTCGAATGACTGCCAAATAAGTACTCACGGCAACAGCAGCTGGCTCGTGGCAGCAGCAGTACAACTCTAACATCACTATTAATATCAACTGGCTGCAACTCGGTTGTAATCATTACTGTACTGGTCTGCATACGATTGAGGGCATCATAAAAAAAACATCTGCACTTGTCATGAAATGTTTCTCTCAGCGTTTCAATGACTGTCAAAAGCAGTATATACTTATAGTTACAGCAACAGACTCGTGGCAACAGCACCACTACTACCTAGTACTACTCTACTACTACTACTACTACTACTACTACTCTACTACTACTACTACTACTACTACTACTACTACTACTACTACTACTACAACTGTTAATGCTGCTACTACTCTACATTACTATAACTACTGCTATGGCTATGCCGGATGCACACCGAGACAGCGGGGGTAGAGAGAAACGGACGACAGAATGAGCCTGGCTCTGTGGCTGTTGCCCGTTGCGATTACCTGCTGCTGGGAGTGTGCGACTGGACAACTCGCTATAATAGGTATGATACCTATACATATACAGTAGGTACCTCGTACCAATTCCCCGGTAGACGGACCGAGGGAGCCCGTTTTGTGATCATGTACGTGCTCGGTGTGAGGTGCGTGGTGTACGTCAAAGGTCTAGGTGAAACATATACGACGCTCGACAGACGTGTACTGCTGCTGCTGCTGTATCTGCTGCTGCTTATTGATAAAAAAAACAAGAAAGTAGACGAGTAAAATCGGGCGATTTCAAAATTATTGAGATTTTCAACGCAGAAAAGATTCAGCAGAGAAAAATCGCGGTTGTTGAAGTTCACACAGCTCGTCGTATCACACGTGTCCTAACTTTGTAGTCGTACAAATAGGATATCGGCCAGGCAGTCGGGCAGTGTGGGCCGTGTTAGGTGCCACACAGACACAGTACGGCGAGACGGGAGGCAGTATGAGCCTGGCTCTGTTGCTCTTGCCCGTTGTGATTACCTGCTGCTGAGAGCGCACGACTGGACAACTAGCTAGGTATGACAGTGCCTGGTATTAAAAAAATCCCCCAGGTAGACGGACCGAGGGAGGCAGTTTTGTGGTCATGAACGTGCTCGATGTTAGGTGGACACCACCCGTCAAAGGGCCTGGTGCAACAGGTACAACGCCCGACAGATGTGTACTCTTGCTGATGTGTGTTGTTGTTGTTGCTGCTGCTGCTGCTGCTGCTGCTGCTACTGCTTCTTATTTTACTGAGGTTGAAAACATTTGTACAGCAGAGGGAGCCTCAGAAGGTGTTCGAGGGTGGCGGGTTAATGACGAAAGAAACTACAAAACAAATGTGGGTTTTTCCATGTCACCTACTCGGCTCGGTGAGGCTGAAAGCAATCCCTTGTTTTCTAGAGCCAGCTCGCCAACGTTGAATGCCCCGGGCACCGCCACGGTGCTCGGCCGGATTCCAGACATGCGTCGTAATGTAGCAACGGTTTGGCCCAAACCCCGCCTGCCCTTCGCTTATTTCGTCTTCCTCGTCCATCATGGTTCCCATTATATCGTTTAAAATCTTACAAAACTTGTTGCCTACTGTGCTTAGTAGCGTTATCCCCCACTAGTTCCCCGGGTCAGCCTTAGCTCCTTTCTTGAAGAAGTTTACTACTACTCCTTCTCTCCACGTCCTAGGTGCGTACTCGTTGTTCCAATACCAGTTATACAACATAACCATGATGGTAAGCATTCCTTCCCCCCCGTACTTCATAAATTCGTTCACTGTTTGGTATGCCCCTGCTGCCTTTCTATTGGTAACTTTAGCTACCCACTTCCTTACTTCTTCCCTGGTGACCTCTCTCTGTAAGCCCCCTGAACCACTGTCTCCCTTCCTGGCGCGTTTACGTTCGCCTCTGCCCACGTGCTGGTTACCTTCTCGAATTCTGCATCGAACGTTTCGTTGGTTGTGGGTGTTCCTAGCTTACGGTAATGCTTTAGTATTAATAGTACCTTTTCCCCTTCAAACTACTCATCATTTTAACGTTCTGTGCTCTTAGGGTAGCTATTCCCGTGTCTGCCTCCTGCTTGTTTGCGCAGTATTCCTTTTATCCCTACCCATATCTGCTTCATCCCGCCCTCAAAAGCCTTCATTCGTTTTATTTACTACTGTACGTCTTTTTATATCCGTTTCTTCTCTACCATCTCTTTTACTTTCTTTCTAGCTATGGCATATTCCTCCCAGCCTGTTGTAGTTTTACTCGATGTATATCGGGAGGGGGTTAGTGAATATTGTGGGGGCATACTTCTTAATATGCACAGGGTCATGGTCGTATGGCCATATAGACCTTGGGGGGGGCAAACATGATATTGCAGAGGTTTTTCGATTGCTGTTATTCAAATTAACGAGAGGAGCTTTCTTGTGCTTTTGTCGCTGGTCAAAGTCTGATTCTCGTGGTTTGGCGGTGCTTCAGGGAGCGAGAGGATTGTTGTGGGCACTTTTGCTTTTCTTCCCATTTTCTTCGTATTGAGAGTGTTTCGTTCTTTCCATCGACCTAGTTGCGTTTCTTTGGAAGAAAGGTGTAACGAATTTGTTAGTGTTGGGGGAATTGACGTGATGATGCAACCCTGGCGGAGGGATCATGACGGATCATGACACTCGATGTACCAAAAAGATCGACTGATTCCAAACGCGTGAACTATGGGCGGGTACATCGTGTCAAAAGTGCCGTGTAGCCCGTAGTGATTTGGCATGAACGTGTACCTCGGTATTAAAGGACATGTCAGTGAATATCATGGGATATATACGTGGATATATTCAGATAGGTCAGGTATATTACATGGTTCAAGGCTCCCCTTCGGGATGTGGTTGACTTGGAATCCCGGGGGTGCCGCGAGTTGAAAAGGGGAGAACAGGCGTAACTGTGCAATGTTTTCAAGCTTATGTGGGGTTCGCTGGTCTTGTATCGATCGATGTTGCTGCTGAAGTTGTACCGCTGCTGTACTTCGCGGGTCCCTTTGAATTTCAGAGCGAGTGCGGGTTGGAGTCGTACAGCTCGTTGTGTTCAGGATGGCACGCCCACAGAAGCGCACACGCACAAACACAGCAGCACCGTTCGTAGCTGTGTCGCGAAAATAAGAGTTTTGCTGCCTGTACCATGGATGCTAAAACATCAAACGCTACAGCTTACAGCAGCAGTCAGTGTGATGCCTGGAGAGGCAGGTAGTAAACAGCAGAAACAGATACAGCAGTAGCATGATGACAACAGAAAACACTCAATTTGCACCAACCCTCTCGGTTCCTACAGCTGTAGGATGCACACACGAATACGCACGCCCACACACACGCAGCAGCAGCACCGTTCGTGGCGGCCTAGTCTTTGAGAGCCGCTGCGGCGGTACTCGAGAAAAAACAGCAAGCTGCGGTCGTGATAAAATGAAACAATTACGGTGTTGGAAATCGATTCCCATCACTTCACAGCTCGGGGCGTGGTTGGCTCTATTCTGTAGCAGGTCGGAATAGTTCTCCGTGGTTGTTTGCCAGAATTCACGGCTTTGAACGCACACAACACGTGCCAACGAGCTCGGTCGGGTCCCACACTTGCGCCGTGGTGTCCACGCGAGTCCTCTGCGTGCCCCTCAGCCGAGATCACGATAAAAGACCCCGAACCGGAGGTGCAAGGAAAACACCGCGGAAAAAAAATGGGTACAGAGTCTTACATCCCTATACTTTTCATTCACTTGCATGGTTTATCCATTTTCCCGATTTTGGCACCTGTTGTGGATAAAATATGATATATCCAAGGACCGGATGTATTCGGTTCTTCAGGGTGAATATATCCATATCATATGCACTCCTGTTTGTGATCGGATACACAGCTCTAGTTGCCTGATACATGCCGTAGACCGTTTGCGCTCGCAAGAAATAATTCGAAATCCCACCGCACTCGAAACACACGACTCAAAAACATACCGCATGGGGACCGCGAGCACCTCGAGACCGCGTACCATGAAGCAATTTCCACGCGTTCGCCCAAGCTCGCCTGCTTCTGTAGACGGCGGGTGTGTGGATATCGGTCGCGCGCAGCTCTCGCGATGATAGATTGATGCAAACACACGACAGACAGTACACAGTAACAGCGGGCGTACAGAATATTTAGGTGGATTCCTGTACGCATTCCGCGATGAAGAGACTTTTTTGCCTTAGAGCAAAGAACGGCCTTATTGCATTTCATCGCAGTTGAGTTGTAGACTATCGAGGTTGTGATCTGTTCGACGGGCGTAACGTTGAGACGCTCATTTAAACCAATCGCCTAGATTTATCCGTAGCGAATCCAGTGCGTCGTGCTTACGAATTGGACCATCTTCGATACAATGACTGTAGCTCACATTAACTCATTACGGCTGTGTCTTCATTCCGAGGTTTCCCAGCGGTCGGGGTTATTAGTGGGATTGGGCTTCAAAGTCAAGTAGATTTCAATCATTTGGTCGAAGATGGGCCGTGGTCTATGTAGCGACTGGTATGTCTGCAACACGAGTAGTATCATGGGGCGCCCGCGTCGTATAGATTATTGTATTGTTGTGTTTCGGGGATTAAACTTGCAATCTTTTCATCAACCAACCGAGCAGGTGCCGATTCTGTGATCGTCGTTTCTTTGGTCCCTTTGCGCCTCTCAAGTTCCAATTTGTTTTTTTTGGTGGGCGTTTTGGATAGGAGTTGCGGTTGTTTTCCTTTTGGGAATATAGCGACAAAAACAACGGCGAGTGCGATCATATCAAACATCCAGGAAAAGCGTACACCAGTACGAGTCCCCACACGTTGCTCTTCGGACACATGCCCGACGCCGGCAGCCTGGGCTTCTTCGTGTGGCCGATGCGGTGATGGTCACCTTTTTTTCGGCACAAATGAGTTGGTGATGGGGGGGTTGCACTCATAGTATAGTTACGACCCTGGTTTGGCGATTAACAAAACGAGGAGTAGCGCAGTCTTTTCATCTGCGTGTGTAAGTGTGACGCGGTACGATCACTTCATGCTGCTCATGTGTCGTATAACTGCTGTGAATGTAGTTAGTACAAGGGAACGATGATTCCTTGACGCAGCAGCCCGATTTGCTTTGTTTAGCCGATGCGGTATTTGTCACGTATTTTTTTTACTATTTTGCCTCTCAAGTCTCAAAAGGGTTTTGTCGGTGGGTGGGAGGGAGTAGGGGATATGGGTCGCAACTGACTGTTTTGGGACCAGTTTATAGTGACTCATGATACGACACGTGTTATCTCGCGACTCGTTCAGGGAAAGCGTGCAGCAGTACGAGAATCACGGTGCTGCGCGAATGCCGCACAGCTCCTTACGTTGCAGTTCGGGCACGTCCCCTACTTGGCTGCTTTGTGTGGCCCGTGCTGTAATATTCACGTTTGTTTCACATGTTTTCACGTATTATATGTATGTGTTGCTTGGATTGACGTAGTAACTCTTCCGTGGTCATTGAGATAGCGAAAGTCGTCTTACCGAACGCTAATAATGGTCCCTGAGTATGTTCGAAGTACTTCTGCAACATATTCTTCCGACATTCCCAGAAGGGTTTGTGGTGCGGGGAGGGAGGAGGGGTAATGTTTATAGTTGACCCTACTCGGACCCTGGTTTTCAGTGAACAAAAAAGGGAAGTGCGCCGTCTTATGCTGCCTGCGCGAATGCCGTGGTAGCGCATTGCGCTGTAGGCGTACCAAGGCGTTGCATCGTGGTCGTAACAACGCGTTGCATTGCAGTCGTAAAGTGTAGGCGTTAAAACGCATCGTAGTCGTACCAACTCAGTTTGTATTGCAGTGGTACTAACAAATTTCTTGTAGTCGTAACGATTCGTGCGGCCACTAGTATAACCATCCCCTACCCAAGCCTCAGCTGTAATGCTGTAATCGTCATTTTGCCCGACACTTTTAACATCTCAAGTCCCAAAAGGGTTTTGGTGGCGGGACGGGGTAGGGGTGGTGAGGGGCATGTACTCGATAGGAGTACTCGATCTCATGCATGGCCGTAGTTGTATGACCATAGACCCCCGCATCCCTACAAGGCCGGGACGGAGCACGTTGGGTTTCACCGACCAGGCAGACATTGCTTACACCAAGCGCGAAGCGCCGTGAGGTGTCCGGCGAGTGGCATGAAGAGTGAGCTGCATCCTACTGAGAACCGCTTATGAGGTGGACTCGCTTATGGATGCCAGCGTCAATGAATTAATTTAATTTCTGGTGTAGCCACTTCCAGAGACAGTGATGGAAGTACTGTGTAACTGCCTCTTGGGTCCCTTACCATAAACATACGTGATACGATAATTGCCCTTGTGCGGAGCAAAGGTTCTTCACCTCGCACAAATGATCTTACTCGACCACCAGCTGTGACCGACCGCCAGAAAAAAGAGAGGACAAAGAGCGGTAGTAGTGAGCGGAATGTTTCACAGTTAGCTCTGCGCGTGAGGTCCGTGTCGACCAGAAACCGATGGAATGGTGAATCTCATGATTTTTTCCCAAACGCAGCAACCAACAGACTGGACGATTGTCAGCAATTCCGAACTGACATGACGCTCCAAAATAACTTGAATATAGTATACCGGAAGCTCAGCATTGCATCGCCTATTACTCTTGATAAGTCACGGATCGGCTGTCCTTGGTGTGCCCAGACGTAAAAAATCATATGTTTCAACTTTTGGGACCAACCGGAATGTTTTTTCTGTTTGATGCTGATCTAAAAAACAGCGATAGGTGTATTTTAAGCGTATTTCGGTGCGCACCCCGCTGTAGAGCGGCTGATAATAGGAATCCAGGCTAGAGAAATCTAGTTCGTGGTATGCCGTACGCGGATAAACAAAAATCACCCCAATCGAGTAAAGAGTACTACGCTGTCAAAATAGACTAGTTTTTTATATACATCATACAATGGTGGCTTAGTAGGTGGTCCGCGTGCCCACTAAGATCAATTTCGCCGGTGCTCGTCTCACGGAGTGCATATTCGTAAGGACTTTTTTTTTGCTTAAAAATTGTTTGGCGGAAAGCGCGACAAGCTACATTCGATGAAAATCGACGAGCAGCGGGAATGTTGAACCCTATGCGCGACAAAATGAAGGCACGTACCGGGGAAGAGAAGAGACGACACCTGCGACCACGGCGTGTCCAGAAGAAGATCGCTGGAGGTAAAACCTCCCAAGAGTTAGGCTGGAAAGTGAAAGTGATGATTGAATAAAATGAAAAGAATAAAAAATGCGAAACAGGACACGAAACAAAAAAAGAACGAAGAGTTCTTCGCTCGCATGGGGAAAACAAGAGGAAAAGCGGGTAGAGACGATCGCGCCAAGTACGTACCGGAGCGCCGCGACTATCGTGCGTTGGAGCGACGCCATAACGGTGCTGCCCGTGCACGCGACGAGGCTGTGGCCGAATGTGCTGCTGAGTCTAGCCGAGGAGCGAAAATTGTCAATGGAAACCGAGGAGCGGCTGCGACTTGACACGGCATCGAAATTGTCCGATGAGCGTCAACAGGGGCTGCACGCGGAGGCAGAAACTCGTGCAGCACTAGCGGCGCTGGCAGCCGAGGAGGGGCGGAGGTGGACAGAGGTGGCGAGGGTGGCGAGCCTGTCGGAGGAGATGGATCGCTGTCGTTGGTCACAGGTGGTCTCATCGAGGAGAGGGACCCGCAGAATGGCAACGGAACGTGCGGCATCGCCACCTTCCATCTCCTCCCGCTGCTGCGCTGCCTGTTGCTGCTGCTGATCCAACTTTTTTATATTCCATATACGAAGGTTTTCCCTTTTTTTTGGTCTCTTGAAATGCTTCATGCTTTTGGGATGTGGTCTCAAAAATTAATGATGACGGGTGCTGTTAATTTGCTTTGTCGTGGTTGGTCGGAAAAAACGAAATTCATCTCTGCGCACAACGGTCAATGGACACCGGTGTTGCTGGTACCGGCTATGAAAGGAACCTCACTCGCAGAGCTAACAGTGTCGTTGTCAACCGACACCAACCCGGCCTATACACAATAGGGGAGACGAGGGGGGGGGTGTACCCATTGCTAGGTATCATGCATGGCCGCAGTCGTACGACCATCGACCCTCGCATCCTTACAATGCCGGGACGGAGCACCTCGGGGTTTCACCGACCAGGCAGACATTGGTTGGGGCAGGGGGTATGGGCTGCAGTGTAGCGATCAAATTGAATAATGAAGGGTACCGTCTAGCACTAACTACGCATTGCATTTTAGTTGGGACATGAAAATAGTCGACCCTTGGCCAAGCTCCAGGCTGCTACGATTAGTTGATGCTACAGTCATCATTTTTTGTTTCGTCAATGTTTCCGCTCAATTGCCAAAAAGACTATATATAAGAGGAAGGGGTTGCCATAGATACCTAAAGCGACTACAAAGCAATGAGTACAGCAGAGCCCAAGTATCATCATGCTACGCGCGTGCCGTACATCTCGACCTTCCACTTCGGACTCATTTCGTACCCCAAAACATCCCGAGCTCCTCCGTGTAACGGGTGCTGTAGTCGCCATTTGCTTTTGACTTCCCCTCTGAAGTCGCAAAGGTTGACCCTTTTGGAACTGCGCCCAGGTTTTGGGGCATACCGGCTTGAACTTCGAGTGACACCATTTTTGAAGGTAGAAACTAATTAAGAGAGACAGGTGGGTAAGGAGGGGCAGTAGGGTTTAGTTCTGGGGAGTGGCAACGTTGAGGTAAGCTTGAAGCTGGTCATGGCCAAGCGTTTGGAGCTGGCGGTGGCAAACATTGCAAAACCGAGAAACGGGCGTTTTCGAAGGGGAAGGCGGGGTAGAGGTTAGCGTGGTGTTGTCGGTGGTCGTTGTATTTTTGTGGTATTATTGTCGTTTATTGCTTTTGTTGCTGTTCTTGCTATTCTTACTGCCGTTATTTTTAGTGATTCTATCGCCCCTGATGTCATTGTCATATTGATCCCCATCGATGCGACTGTCGCTGGTGTGTCGTTCCGTGTTATCCTAACAACCACCAGATAAGAAGAGTGCTGTACATCATCAGGGACGAGTACGAGTCATCACTCGGATCAGGCCCACAATCAACGTTGACTTCAACAGCAGCAGATGCCAGAGGGTCCGGGGCCCATCATCAAGGTGGGACGAACCTATTATTTGGAGTGTAGTCACTAAAAGTTACAGTGCTCTTTACAATTGCATGAAAACACATCAAGTGTGGGATCGATTGGTTGAAGGTTATCTGTGCAAGCTGGGTGTAATAAAATACATCCGCAGATGAGCGGTGCGCTTCGAGCGCCAATTTTTTGGTATTGGGCTGCGCCAAGCAAAGCTCGTGGACGGTGATCCGTGATGACATCACGAACCCCAGTCACCAATGTTGGTGTACCCCGAGTTGAGGTTTTTTCCACACCGTGCGGGGAGGTATCGTTCCGGGCGATCACCGTTTTCTTCACCTAACGCAAGGGGCGTTGAGGTCGCAAGAGGGTGCCATCGTTTTTCAGCGCGCGACTTTTCCACAACGGGAAGGTTTCCAATACCGAACAAGGTGTTCTCGTAAAGATCGGGGTGAGAGCCTCCCGAGGAAATAGTGTTCGACTTGAGCACCCTTGTCGTTGTCGAGAAAACGAGCGTTGAAGAACAATCTGACCCCGGTGCAACCTCAACGCTCTTGACGATATTCGTTGGAGTGTAGATATGTAGAAGTATTTTCTGATCCCGGGACCGTATCCTCCTCGGCTTCCACTGACTTTACTAGCCCCAACGAATGGCCAAATTTGTACCCGAAGTTTGCGCGGTATTGTACAAGGATACTACCGTTTTCGTCCCCGGATTCATTGGAGTTGCATATGTATCTAGGGCATGCTGACCCGGGGATGATATCGTATCCTCCCCGGGAGTCGTTCCCTCCACGAGCCCCAACCAATGGTCAATGGTGCACCGTGGTTAGGATTTCCACACGCTGATAGTATATTTTCAGGGGGCTGTCAATGTGCCGGGGATGGGGCCGTATCCTCGTTTGCCGCTGTCTTCGCGAAGTCCAACCGATCAGCAATCACACTAATGTAGTTAAGGTTTCCTGACCCTGTGGGGCGCTATATTCCGGGAGATAATCGTGTTCGATCTCGATTCGCTGAAAGGTAAATGTGTAAGGATTTAGGATGCGCTGATGGGGCCATATCCTTCCCGGGCACCGCTGGCTTCACGAACCCCAGCGGATCACCAATGAGCCTTATGCAGTTGGGGTTTCCAGACCGTGCAGGATGGTGTCGACCGTGCGGATTACCGTTTTTGTCCCCGGGTCGTGGGGATTGTAGATGTATAGAAGGAGTTATGATCCGGAGATCAGGCCGTATCCTAGGACCAGCTAAACGCACCCCTTGGGATACGTGATGTCCACGCACCGCACGGGGGGGGTGCCTGTTAGGCGCACGTACCCCTCACGAAGTCCTGTGGTTAGTGCTGCTAGACAGTTAGGTAAGGGAATGGAGTTCAATGTATGCCCAAAACGTGTCCGTTCTATTCGAAAACACCGTTAAAATAAATAATTAAAATTAAAGGAAAACATCTGCCGCGACCGTATTTGCTTGGTTCGAGACTGCAAGAATGGTTCCAGTAAATGACAGATCACTCGACACGTAACACGAATCGGAAGATGGTATTTGGCAGACAGGTGAAACTGGTATAGAGGTCAGGGCGGATTATGTAATACTTTGTTATTGATTGTTTTCGTCTAGCCGATTGGAAATATAATCTTGGAAACCAGCATTTTTATTATATTTCGGGAGAAGAACTACTTAGCATGGGTAGAGAAGCAGCGCATGTTTATCACTCGGATAGGAGTGTGCGCACACGGCAACGCGGTCCGGTCTTGAATCCGGGCTGTAGCCGCCTAGAAAATCCATACTAGGTATAAAAACAGCTCTCTCGACTCGAACATTGATGGGAAATTCGAGAAAAAGGACACCGGGACGGAGGAAAAAGACGATAAGGACGTCGATCACAACCAAAACAAATGTGCTGGTTGTATTAGGTATCCTGCTCCAGACATGGGTTCGGCCGCACACCGAGCGATTGACATTACACTGGGTGCCATCGCCGCAGCGAACGATATGTGCGATGGGGCCTTGATGCAGCGGGAAGCGAGTCGCCCATAGCTTTCAGATGCAAACGCATCATCGTCTCACGCGAGAAAATGACCCAGTACGGAAATTCTTCCATACCTGGTATTCGAGTGCATACAGCAGCAGTGTGCACAATCTCAGGCACGTATTGATTGCAGCGTTGGCCTCAAATCTGAAGTCCAGCTGCACGCACAGCAACAGCTTGTGCTTGCGCGCACGGCTACGGAGGTGCTGGAGACGCCGCTGAATTCGCAGTCTCGGCGAGGTGCACATAGCAACTCGCAGCCGATGTCGATGGCTGTGTAGGGGTATATATTAATGTTGACACTTGTCTAGCAGCAGCAAATCAGAGCCAAAACCTTGGGCTTGATCCCTACGTGTATATCCCGTGGGACGCAGCATCCTGTTGCCGACCGACGATCCTAAGGCGCCACCAGAAACGTGTGGTTCACTTACGTTCGCGCGTCCGTGTCTACGCTGCTGCTCTGCGCATTGGGCCAGATGAGTATTTGCTTGTTAGTGACGTGGCATGAATTTCCTTTCGCGGATTGGTTTTTCTTGAAGACTTTACGAGCTGGATTGGCCTAGAGGCTGAAAACAAGGTTGGACGGGAATATCCACGCGGTTTTTACGAGTTTTGATCTGAAATTTTGACACTTATTTCGAGTAGTATTACAAATGTAATTGCCACTGCACCTCTTTCTTTTTCTTGTTTTTTTCACAAGTTAGGCCGATATTTGTAAATATGGGAATATTTGTTCTGCGACTAAGGGATGTAAAAAAAAACAAGAAGGTGCAGTCGCAATTACGTTTGTCATACTACTAAAAATCACGTGTCAAAATTTCAGATCAAAATTCGTAAAAACCGCGTGGATATTCCCGTATTTCTTTTGGTCATCAAGATTGTAGGTGATGTAGTAAACCACCCCCACATTGTAGGATACCACCCCGCTCCGTAGTTGAAACCTTGACGTCTCCCCTTCAAGAGCAGCGACAACATTGACGAGGGTGGCACTGGAAAGATGTAGTTCATGTAGCGCTCTCTCATAACGTGCTGTTTGGCGATACAACTGCAGTAGTACAGCAGTACGAAGTAGGACCATATTCTGTCACGTACGGTATGGGTAAAGTTGGGCCTCACAGACGTCGTTTATTGTTAACATAACCATCTCTTGCGTTGTGCACAGCTGCGTCACACGTTCTGCTGCCAAGCAATACAAACACCACGCAATCAACGACATACTCTCTGCACGCACTACTGTACAGACTCGAACAGTAAGGCACACCAAAACGTTACCCCTGCCCCCCCAAGCTGGCCGCTAGGCCCAGGATATTGCTTGTTAAGGAAACCAGGTTCCATGTCCAGAATGTTGCGGTGAGCCGGAGATTGACGTCTTCTGCCACTGATGGGTGGCGGTGGGAGAGCGGTTGGCAGCCATACTGTCGCGCTCTCGTGTGCAAGCTGGGTTCACGTGTGTCTCTGTGTGCCTGCTGCTGATGTGTTGCTGTTGCTGTGTTTTCGAAAAACTTATCTGTGATTCTGCCGCAAAAAAACGGTTTCATTTTTTTTTGTAGTCTAAAACCTACACATGAAGTGCGGCGGGTTCAGTTGGTTTTATATACATGTATAGGTCAGCTACGAGTGGGGAAAAGTGTCAAAGGCGACGTCAGAGAGCACGTGAATACGCGCTGTGATTGGCTGATTACACCGATATGCTGTTTTCCTCCCAACTCCTCGGCATTGCATAGTTATGACTTGAAGAATGAATGATGGAGTCTCTAGGCCAATCCAGCTCGCAGTTATCAGCTGTAACGACAAGAGACCTATTTTTCGTGTAGTTGTGCGTCTAAAACCAAACCAATATCACCCCTATTAATAACATGACAGCGCAGGAAAGCCGGCCCAGGCTGGATTTTTTCTTCAAAATTGCTGCGTTCTACATTCTCTTGAGAATGATGACTCTGATTTGCCTTTTTTCTTGTAGATACCGGCTTGTCTTGTTGCTCGTTTTGTTGTAAGGTGTCATGTACGATTAATATGTCTTGTGTGATGTTCCCTGAACTTGGCATATTTTACGGTTCGATACTCTGGGATGCTTATTCCTTTGCATCAAAACATTTCCGGATCCCGTGTATATACAGGTATCAAATACTGTTTGAGGGCTGACAGTGAAGCAGAAATAGCGAATTCCGCCAATAGTCTCGGCCTGAGACCGGGATCCGTTCGCTTCCGGTTTGTCGGGCTTCGCCCTCGCTTTCTCGCCCGCTCTTCTCGAAGATCGCGTTCCTCGGCCTGCTCCCCGCCGAACGCAGCGACCTTGAACAGCAAGGATTTTGCCGAGATGGAGAAGCATCGAGATTATTTCTGGGAAGACAGCGAGATTTTTTTTTTCTCGTCTGGAGAAGTCCGTCTATTTTGTGCTGCGATCCGATTGTTTTTGTCGTCTCGAGCTTGGATACCTCTTCTCTTCGATATCTCGAACTCGCGGTCGCTACCGCTTTCTCCCGATTACCTTCCTGGGCGGTTCGCTTCTAGCCTCTACCACCCCCTCCGACTTGCCTCGTCGGGACACGTGTACAGTGCTACAGAACCGGGGACGAACAGCAGTATTTGCACAGTCCAATGTTACCAAAAAACTTGGCTCAAGAATACCAGGTATATTTATTTCCGCAGTTATTTCATGCCAGGTAGCTCGCTTTCTGCGGTGTCATATAGTATTTACAGCAGCCGTAGAGTAGAGCACTACTTTACAGTAGTACTGCTGGGGTAATTCGTACATACCAGTCTGCTCAGAAACGAGCCTGGGACGGGAATGATATATAGAACTACATACTTAGATCACAACCCCTGAGCGTGCTCGGTTGGTGCATCCCTGGCCTCTCAGAGCTCCCACTTCCAAACCGCCTCCTTTCATTACTTGCCGGACCTTTCCAGCGGTTCTTTGTTTTCTCGGCCATTTCTTCCTTTTTTCTTCTTTCGTTTCGCGTGCATGCGTGTTCTCCGAGCACGGCATCGCGGGAGGACCCGGCACCGTCGCGGGTGTCAGCGGGTGCTGGCGGGTAGAGGGGGGGTTGCAAGGAGCGCGGTCGCCGCTTTCGTGCCTAGGCGTCGCGTGTGCCTCGAGACACGAGGGATGCATGAACGGGCTTTGTCTGGCTTCCACTTATGATTGTTGATAGAGTATGTACGAGTTTATAAAGGTCGTTCAGGAGGGCAAGATACTATTCAAGCGGTGCTTATTTTTGCGACCACGCTGAAGTTGAAAGGGGGAGGTGTGCAGTTTGAACACCAACGTTATCGAGCTGGCGAACGATGGCCACGGTGAGCACCGGGCTTCACGCGGGGCGGTCGACGGGGCTGATTGTGGCAGAGAGTGATAAAAGCTTTACCCGGACCGAATCGGTAGCGAGGTGGTCGCGAGAGGGCCGGGCGGCGTACGAGGCTGAGAGAGAAGCTTTTCTGTGCGATTTTTTTCTTTTCTTCTTTTCGACCGGGTGCAAGGTGCTCCAATCAGGCAGCTTTTCATTACTACTTGCCGGACCTTTCCAGCAGTTCTTGGTTTTCTCCATTTCTCTTGGCACGTCCTTTCTTCCTTTCTTCTTCTTTCGTTTCGTGTGCGTGCGTGTACTCCGAGTACGGCACGGCGGGAGAGCCCGGCGCCGTCGCGGGTGTCAGCGGGTGCTGGCGGGTAAAGGGGGGGTTGCAAGGAGCGCGGTCGCGGCTTCGTGCCTAGGCGTCGCGTGTGCCTCGAGACACGAGGGATGCATGAACGGGCTTTGTCTGGCTTCGATTTATGATTGTTGATAGAGTATGTACGAGTTTATAAAGGTCGTTCAGGAGGGCCAGATACTATTCAAGCGGTGCTTATTTTTGCGATCACGCTGAATTTGAAAGAAGGAGGTGTGCAGTTTGAACACCAACGTTATCGAGCTGGCGAACGACGGCCACGGTGAGCACCGGGCTTCACGCGAGGCGGGCGACGGGGCTGATTGTGGCAGAGAGTGATAAAAGCTTTACCCGGACCTAATCGGTAGCGAGGTGGTCGCGAGAGGGGCAGACGGCGTACGAGGCTGGGAGAGAAGCTCTTCTGTTCGATTTTTTTCTTTTCTTCTTTTTGACCGGGTGCAAGGTGTTCCAATCAGGAAGAAAAATATTACACGAGAGGGGACGGGGATTTTTTCCCTTTCCGAGTTTTCGGTTTCATTTTCATTGTTTTTGCTGCTGTGCCGTGCTGTGCTTTCGCTTTCTTCCTACATACGAGTACAGACATAAGAGTATATCGTGCGAAGAAAATAAGTACAGACAGCAGTATCCTACCTGGGGTATGTACGTACGTACGACATCCGCGACGCTAAGCGCATATGTGGCATTCGAGCTGGCGTCGGAGCTGTTTGTTCCTGAAGCATGGCGGCGGGACTCTTGGCATTATCAAGTCGCCGGTTTGCAATTACGACCTAAACTCAATCGTGGATCTCTGTCACTTCGCATAATTTGATGTACTTTTTTCCTTCCAGAGCGAGCGTAGCGGGCGGCGTAGGCCGCCCGCGGAGCGAAGCGCCTTGTAGATACATACGAAGATATTTAGATACATAGGAATTACATAGACTGCTGCTGTACCCAAGAATGGAGCCTCTCTGGTGGGGTGATAAAAAATCAGGCTCATAGAACGGAGTCATTTCAGAAAGGATAATAGTAATTGAGAACGGAGAACATACATTGCTGGTGATTTTAGGAATCTCATAAATGCGCCAGACCTGAGAGACAGGAAGAGTTCTGAAGCAGTACTGCTGTACAGAAGTAGTACTGCTGAATCGTACGAGTCTGCTCAGAAACGAGCCAGAGAGGAAGGAGATATAAATATATACACAGACTGCTGCTGTATAAAAAATTGAGCCTCTCTAGCGGGGCGAGAAATCAGACTTCAAAAAGAGTAATTCCAGAAATGACGATACGTCAAAGTGACAATTGAAACATAATATGTCGGTGATCGAGAATCTCATGAATGCGCCTGAATTGAGAAAGAAACTGCTAAAGGGATACCAGATATCACAAACGAACCTGGGAGAGACATGGGAATACAGCTGTGGGAGCTAACGTTTAGAAAATGAGGGCGAGGACTGAATGCCAGAAAAGTAAGAGCCTGTTGAATATAGTGGTGAATTAGACTGTTCTGGCTGCTGATACACGTGGCACTTTACCGTCATCCTGTAGTACACTACGACTTTACCTGGCATTGTCTTTTTTCTGCAATACTTGGCATTTATTGATCCTTGATCCTTGACGTATGACCAGATCTCGAAAACATAGATTACGCTGAGGCATATTTTCCTATCCGAAGCATGGGGCACCCATACGGAGTCGTTGTACTGCTCATACTTTGATTACTCGCAGTATTCTCTTTCGGGTTTTTATACAGACTACTGGCAGTAATTCAAGGTTTCTAACTGCGAGGTACTGCGGGTACAGTAGTGGTCGGAAAGTAGTTGGGACAAGAATGGTGGGAGTACCTCCCGCAGGGCCGCTGCTGCCACCCCGTCGGCGAAAAAGCCCCCGAGTGTTTCTATTGTAGTATACGTGCAAACTTCAACACTCGGGACACTTTCCTTTGGCGGATAAAAAGAACAGCATCGAAAGTATATACACCCTCGTATTCGTTTGATTGTACTATTAATATGTGTCTTCATGTCACGTCACTTGATTTTTTAATACATATATTTATTGAATACAAGATTTCGCTCCGGAGTTGTACGTAACGACTATTAATAGACGCAATACGGCAATAGCAGGTGTCGTAAGGTATTACTTCGAAGTACAGCAGGTAGGTATGGAAGGTTCCGAATCCAGCTACCCAACGAAAGCTCCGGTGGGTCAGGTTCTCAGAGGGTGACGCAAGAGAAATGCCACTAATGCGACTTCGATTTATTCGAGGTATATATGTGCCAGGTATACTGTAAGCAGCGAGGAGACTGCTGTACTTGCGTCCCGACCCGGTTTAAAAATGATGTACCCGATATTATGCGATCAATCAAGCAGTCCAAATTGAGGCAATGGGAGACAAATACGCCCTAGGACAGATCAGCAATACAGACAAGCAGCTGCAGAGAGAAGCATGCATAGTCTGCCGGTACGAGTATACTGGAGGAGTCGACAAATCAATATCGTACCGGTTAATTTTATTATTATTAATAGTAACAAAGACACGTACTCGTACTCGGCGTGATGCTGTGAGGAGGACATACATATAAGTTTTCCCTTCGGAGTGGCATGAGCGTAGCGTGTAAGAAGGCTCTTGCCGAAATACGTATTTGGTGGGTTGGTTTGAACTATTCCACCAATTGCAGTTGTATGTGCTGCAGTTGGGGCAATAGCTCAAATGTACCTGTTAACAACCAAATATTAATTAGGATAAGGAAAATAGTAGTGGAACATGCAGATGAGGGTGACGCAAGAGAGCAGTTCTAATGACCGAAAAAGCAGGTAGTAATTATGTATTACAGCTGTTATGAGATATGAAGGCGACATGAGCGTGCTATGCAACTTCGACAGTAAGCATTTGCTCGACGAATCGCAGCGCCAGTAGACACATGTCCTGCGACACCTAACAGTTCGACAACAAACGAAACCTTTGGCGGACGCCCAAACCAACTATCAATACGACAGGAATTCCTCAAGGAAAAACCGGCGTAGCAGTGGGCCCGGAGCCGGCGTGAAACGCAAAAAAGTCGAAACGACGGGAGTAAGTAGTAGCAAAAATTCCCTCGCAAACGCGAATGTCGCTAATATCAACGGAATCAGCACCCTGGCAAACACCCAAGGTAGATTGAAAAAAACAGGATCTTTCGTTGTCCACAGCACCCAGAGAGGATGCACAAAAGTCAGTTAGACCTTGGCACTCGCCAAGGCACTAGCGTGATGAAGGCGATGCAAAACCTGACACTCTTCTTAGGTGAAGAAACCCCCACCGAAAAAAAATGAACCAGTCCGCTCCCCACGCTTGAACTCAAAGTACCCGCTGGCAGACTTGCAAGTACACGCACAACGGATGTTTGCTGAAAGTATTGAAATATTATAGACGCAGGCGTATGCTGCAACGAAACGCTCGCGAACACCTCTATATTCAGACCCCAGGCGCAGACCAAAGGCAGATCAACTGTGTGTGATCCTCTACCGGCAGATCATGATAGACACGAGAACAGACTCTTAAAGTGCGAAGATTTATTCCGAGCCCGAACCGAGGAGATCGACCGACACAGCCTTCCCGCTTGGCGGCGCTTTTCTCCAGTTCCCCCCGAGCCTATTCGCCGAACTTCGCGTGGCGTTCGCCCTGAACTTGCTCGTCGTGGGCGATGAAGAGCTTCCTGGAATGCTTGGAGCCCGAGAAGTGCAGGGGGGGCTTGCACAGGCCGATCAAGATGCCGTTGTCCTTGATAGTTCCTTTGCAGTAGACACAATCCTTACGGACCTGCAAACATAGATTATAGACAACAAACCGACAGCACAAAGGAGACATGTAAGACGTGTTGAATACAAATATTTGACTTGGTATGAGTTTAGTTGACGAAGACTTTGAGAAGGGCAAATGCCAAAATCAATTATACCTGATCCGTTTGAGCCAAAATCAGGTGTATACTAAAACCAAGTAAAAACGCGCGCCGCGAGCGGTGTTCTGTCCATGAAAGTCGGGTAAAGAAAGAAGCGTGCCATATATGGCCTCCCAAATCTAAGTCGTTTAGTTTTCTTTAGGGTGTAGATACCACGGGCTTCACTTGGACCTGCAGAGAGTCACTGTTAATAGGCTTCGTTTGTTCTGCGACGGCGGAGGCGCCAAGAAGAGTATTTACTCTGGCGCCCCCCCACCGTTGACAGCCTCAATCTTCTTGACCGTCCTCGCGGAACTGCCAGCTCGGCACGAAAGTATCTTGCCGTACCAAACCTGAGAGAAACTCGACGCGGGGTGGTGCAGGTAAAGACCATGGTGATGTATGGACCGTTGTGATTATAGAAAACAACAAAGCAGCGGCAGTAGGACAGAACAACTATTCAATAACTGAAGCACGTCGCACACCCCAAAGAAGAAAAAAAGTGAAACCAGCATACTCATGCATGCATATTTATGTAGATACGTACTTTGACGTACAACGTGTACGTGCGAGTACAGAGTTTATACGTTGCGTAATGCAAAATAATTTCAACCGAGGGAGGGCAGACGCATACGGAGAGAAACAGCAGTGTACGTATGTGGCCCCTGTGATTGGTTCAAAGTTGGCCAAAATCAGTTGAAAGCTAGAGAGAGTAGAAAAAAACAGGTATAAGTTGGCCTTTTCAAGCCAAAACCAGTTACGATGTCAGCCTGGACAATAGCAGGGCTCCTGGGGTGTGTTTTGTACTTGTTTTTAGAATGTAACTGGTTTTGGCCGAAAGTGGCCAGGTATACCTTATTTTGGCAAAAACACCTTGAAAAACAGTTTAGAAAATACGCGTTGGCGTGCGCTGTAGAGGCAGAAAGCACGAAAATGGTAAATTGGAATGGGATGCGATGAATGATGTTGGCAAACCCTCACGTCTTTTTTCGCGGCAGAGACGGCGACGGCAGAGTCGGCAGCAGCATAACACATGGAAACGTGTTAGTGTACTCAACGCCTGTCTGTTATCGTGTCGGAACAACAACAGCAGTAGCGGCGGTAGGCAACTGTCTCGGTGTGGAAAGAAACGCAGGCTGTAAACAACAACGGCAGCTGTTCGGAAAAAAGTTGGTTATAGTGTGCAAAACAAAAACAACAGCATCAGCAGCGCATATACAAATGGCAGTACGCGTACCATACCCCTGTCTCGGTGTGAGCTCGTATCAAACATTCGTTTTTGGTTACACGTACTGCTGCAGTACCTGGTATGTATTTGTGTCTTGTATTTAGTGCTAAAGGTCGACAACATGCGGGAACACCAACAACCACGCCAACAACAACATAGACAACAGCTGCAGCAGCAGCGGCGGCAGACACAGACTCAAAGCCGCGTACAACAGCAACAACGCGAACGACGTCTGCGTACACAACAAAATCAGCATCAGGGACGATAGGTGCGCGGGGTTTTAGCAGCAGGAAACGCAGCAGCAGTAGTAGCAGCAATGGGCTGCGCCACCAATTCGTGTTCTCGCGTGCGGGAACACAGCAAAGACGCCAACAACAACAACAACAACAACAACAACAACAACAACAACAACAGCAACAGAGAAGCCCAGAACACAACTCACCGCCACCTCCTGTCTCGAGCGTGAAGGACACGGTGCGGACGTCGATAGGCCTGGCGCATACCTGGTAATTCGCAGTCTTTGGACCACTTCAAGATTATCCCGCTGCCGGGGCAGGTGTCGTGGTCGCCGGTCGCAAAATCGACCTTGCCTCCAAAGTTTTGTCTCCATCATATAGCTGGGAGATGCAGCGGTTGCACTTTACAGTGGGATTGAGCACTGACTTGGACAGGGGGGTTCTGTTCGAAATGGACTTCCAAGATCCGCCAGAAGAGGCCGAGACAGAGGTGTATTGAAGGCAGAACTTTTAATATCGGCAGCAGGAAAAGATGCAGTCCACTCTGTAGAAGCAGCACCACCAGGAGCAGGCGAGCGAAAGCAAAAGCAGCACCAGCAGGAGCGGCACCAGAAGGAGCGGCACGAGCACGAGCGGCACGAGCAGGAGCGGCACGAGCAGGAGCAACGCCAGCAGGAGGCCAACTGGCCAAGCGGTATACGAAGAGGCAGCACCAGCGTGACGCCCGTCGTATGTTGTCTACATGTGTCCACGCACGCAAATAATCCAATGACCCTCGTCGTAGTCCTGTGTTGAAACTATTCCGGAACAAAAAGGAAAAAAAACCTGTCTACTATCGTATGTATGCCGTCTTATAGCCGGTCTCTTCGGGCCAAAGCAGCCGAGATCAACGGCAGTCCTGTTGAATCTATTTCCGAAAAGTCCCTCCACTCGCGAATAGTACAAAGCTCTCGCGAATCAGGGTTGACAACCTTGCGAAAGGCCACCGAAACGCCCCCACGGCGACCGACCAAAGCAAACGAATTTATAGTTTTGTTTACAAGGCTCCCCTCCGGGAAGTGTCTAGAGGAGTGGCGCAAGAGCGAACTATTTCTTGTATGAAATACCTGCACGCCTGCTGAGAACTATTAATAACTGCCTGTTGAGAACTAACTGCATCCACCCATCATGTGAAGAACAGACACACACATTTTTGAGGACAGACTACGTGGTGCTGTTAGTGGAAATAGTGTGCGGTCATATTAATTTACTACTACATTACAATAACATAAAAGAGGGTATACCGGTAAGTGGACATTGATCCTGAGCAGACGACTCGCGGCGATCATTTCGTTGCTTGCGGCGTAAACGTAATTTCAAAAAGTTGCGTGAGGCCGAGGTTGCGTTATAATACTTTGTGCCCGGCTGGGTAAAATCCAGCACATACAAAATACTGCCATTACTCCCTAACAAAATATGTTTTTTTGCGCTCTGGATGGAAAAAATTCTTCACGGACACAGAGTAGAAGATGCTCGAGAATAACTTCTAGTCCGAGTACTGAGAGTATTGAAGTACTGGAGGCCAATATATAGTGAGTACTGAGAAGGCCCAACTACTGAGAGTATACTGAGAGTATGAGCAGTACGGCCAATATATACTGAGTACTGAGAAGGCCCAACTACTGAGAGTATACTGAGAGTATGAGCAGTACGGCCAATATATACTGAGTACTGAGAAGGCCCAACTACTGAGAGTATACTGAGAGTATAAGCAGTACGGACGCTCGAGAATACAAGCAAAAATATGTACCCGCGGTAGTATTGAAACACGAAATACTTGGAGTACAGAACATATCCGAAGTGCAGAACCTCGAGTCGAATCCCGAATTAATGCGAACCCGAAAGTATCCGCAGAGTAGTATCCTCAGTAGAGTAGCAGTACAGAACCTCGAAATACTACACAGTATTACTGCGAGTACTCGCAGTAGTATCTTTCTGATGCTGCAGTGAAAACCTGGAATACTGCGAGTGCACGAGGTAGTACCTACTGTATTTTCTCGAACATACTTTGATTTAGTCCCAAGTATTGGGAGCAACTAACTAAGGGTTGAGGTGCATGAACGCACACCAAGCGTATGCGCGCCCAAAATCCGTGGCATTGCGTGAAAACACACAACTTGTAGACTGAGTGTATCATACGCGTAAATAGCGCAAGGTGGATGTGGACTGTGGGTTATTGGTAGATGCTTCTCAGGGGGGAGTGGTTGTTTTTCTGGTGGATCTGATGGAGGGATGTTGTTTGTGGTAGTCTTCATGTGCATCAAATCGGTTTATTTGTCGTATGATACTACCAGTATTACCGGTATTATAATGTACTGAAGAACACACACACTGGTGGAAATTTGAAGAAAAGAGAAAAACAAGGATCGTGCGAGTCGAACCTGGGTACAGAAGTAACGAAAAAAATATAATTATCAAGCGCAGTTTGACATCGATCATACGCTACATACAGCAGTACTCACACAGACACGTTGTGTGTGTATCACGCAATCTAAAACACATTGTGGGATATAACTGCATGTATGTACAGCAGTACTGCTTTAAAATGCCATGTGATATTATACGACAGCATTAGATACGCGTACTGCGACAAAGTAACGTGTACTGATGCTCTTTCATCTGGCTGTAGGATCGGTCAGCAGCGTAGGGCACACGGCAGTCCGTAACGTAGAGTATTTTTGTACGAATGCTGCTGTACGCGATGCGTGTAGGATTTGCTGCGATCCGGGGATGATCGGTACGGAGTACAAAATACCGGTCACACACTGCATGCAGCAGGTACGTGCATAGGCCAAATGCCGAAGACGACAACAAACACCACTGCTTGCTGCAGTACTGAGAGTACAGCGCGAATCTGCCACATGTGCATAGTACGCTACCTGCTTCTGTTGGCGCACTGTGTCGAGCACGGCTGGAGCAGTGACAGTGTTGGATCACACACAGCAATACGTAGAAGAAGCAGAGAGAGAGGTGTGTTGTTGCGGGATGATCAATCTCGGGTCAGAATAAAGCAGACAGCCATAGCAATACAGCAGCATGTAGATCTGCCACACGCGCCCGTGACTGATCACTGTGCTGCTGCTGCTGGAAGGCAGGGGTGCAGTGCTGTATGAAGCTGGGGTTAACCACGTTCTCTGCTCTGCTGCTGTATTGGGTTGTCTGTTGTCTGTGTTGTGTGTCGTGTTCAGACGCAAAAAAACGTACCGGTGGGTACTACGGGTAGTACATGAAGGACAAAAAAAAGGACGACATTTCAGAGATACGTACGTACAAAAAAAGGCCTCTCGTATCGAAACCAGGGAAATCGTCTTATCCACTCCCGCCGGAAAACAAAACTTTGAGCGCCTGCCACGCGCTCCAGAGTGCACGGATCGCGCCGCGGCCTCGACCAATGTGTCCGGCAGGGCTTCATGTGCCCAAGCATTTGGTGTATAGCCGAAAAGTATTTGGTACGAAGAGAAAAGTTGGCAAAAGTACGAAAATTTGACAAACATACGTATACATATATATATATATATATATATATATATATATCATGGTTGCGCAGTCAAGCACTTGTTCATTGTTGCAAGAGACCTGAACTACGGTACATCAAGAGTTGGTGCAACAGTTATTGCAGTAGATACGTACGGCAGCAAGAGGTGCTCGTAGTACGATGGTATGAAGATTTTCTGCAACTCAAATTCACGTGGAAGCACCTACCCGCATTCAAGAATAGTAGTTGTTGTAGCAAACGTATGCTTCGTCGCGATGGTGGGCTGTGTGCTGCTCTGTGCTGTGTTCAGACGGGTATTGTCGTGTCAGAAGCACTGAAAAAAAACAACCATGAACCATTGGATCCATGTACAGCAGTGTGGGCAGTCAGATTCCCAATTTGTATCGAGTTATCAGAATTACATACAGCAACTACGAATAATAAATAAATACTGCAAACAGGATCACGTCATCCGCACCTGCCTGGAGCTTCAGCAGTAGTGGCGGTCTAGCTACCAGTTTTTTAATTGTATCAATATTATTCATCCCAGGCGAACAAAGCCCCTTGCGACGGGCAAACAGATCCCAGCACAAACAGCAGTAGTGTTCATGGTTCTTTATCGTGCTGGCTGGTGCCCTTAGTCGGTAGGGGTAGATGGTTGTACAGTGGCGAGTGGCGAGATGCGTTGTTGTGATAAGTGTCTGACCTGTCAGCTGACATATTATTGGTGACGATGCTCGTACGTTTTCTGTCGTGTACTGTCAGTATAGCAAGCCTGCTTGGGCTATTCGTTGCGTTGCGTACGTCGCCTGTTGTCAGCTGAAAGCTATTCGTGCTAAAGAGCAAGCCAGTCGTAGCGGCCAGCTCCGACGAAATTTTAATTGTGTTTACAAGGCTTTCCTTGGGAGTGCGGGGTAAGATGGAGCCGCTTCGTGTACCAGTACGACTTCGTTTGGTTGGGTTTGGGCTGTTCCGCCAATTCCTGCAGGCTATGAAGCTGCAATTGGGGTAATGCCCCAAAGAGGGTCGACCAAGCGAAGTTGTATTTGTGCTATGTGGTCTGGGGTGAAGGTCGAGTAGTGGCTTGGCGGGGATGATATTGATTACAGGGTTCAGTACGGGGGGAAAGGCGGCAGTGTCCGCAACAACAACGGTTATGGGATGTCGTACAGCAGTAGTTGTTAGGCGGCCGCGATTCCGACATTTACTGTTATATAGTGCCGGTCGCCCCGGTGGTTTAAGTGGTTAACCTCGAATTCTACTTGTGTTTGAGTCCTGGGTTCGAGCCCCAGGTGGGTCGGACATTTGACTTTATTTGCAAAAATAAAAATAAAAAGGTTTCAATTGTTGAGAGCGCCTTGCAGCGTGGGTAGGCACAATTCGATGCGAGTCGACGAGGGAAGAAAAGGGTGAAATCTTCTCGCGATAAAAATGAAGGCACGTACCGTAGCGAGAAGGGAGTAGAAGAGCCTGCTATGTGACCCCGAATCTGAGTTACGAGTTGGAAGGAGAGAAGAAGATGTGCGAAGAAAATAAATGGGATAAGCAAAAAAAAATAAAAAATAGTGAGAGTTTTTATCGGAGACGTCGTGTTAAATCAGTGACGACGGTTGCACAATAAATGGAGGCCCACATCAACATTACTGAATACTTGTACGTGTATCTATTTATTTTGTTTGCCTGACTTCGGAAAAAACTCTATTCCCTGTACAGAATACAGACGTTGGAAGTCTAAACTTTTTCATTGTGTGTTTTGATCAGATGGCATCCCCGAATCGGAAAATAAATATAGAACTACATACTTAGATCACAACCCCTGAGCGTGCTCGGTTGGTGCATCCCTGGCCTCTCAGAGCTCCAATTTCCAAACCGCCTCCTTTCATTACTTGCCGGACCTTTCCAGCAGTTCTTTGTTTTCTCGGTCATTTCTTCTCTTTTTCTTCTTTCGTTTCGTGTGCGTGCGTGTTCTCCGAGCACGGCATCGCGGGAGGACCCGGCACCGTCGCGGGTGCCAGCGGGTGCTGGCGGGTAAAGGGGGGGTTGCAAGGAGCGCGGTCGCCGCTTTCGTGCCTAGGCGTCGCGTGTGCCTCGAGACACGAGGGATGCATGAATGGGCTTTGTCTGGCTTCCACTTATGATTGTTGATAGAGTATGTACGAGTTATAAAGGTCGTTCGGGAGGGCCAGATAATATTCAAGCGGGGCTTATTTTTGCGACCACGCTGAAGTTGAAAGGGGGAGGTGTACAGTTTGAACACCAACGTTATCGAGCTGGCGAACGACGGCCACGGTGAGCACCGGGCTCCACGCGGGGCGGGCGACGGGGCTGATTGTGGCAGAGAGTGATAAAAGCTTTACCCGGACCGAATCGGTAGCGAGGTGGTCGCGAGAGGGGCGGGCGGCGTACGAGGCTGAGAGAGAAGCTCTTCTGAGCGATTTTTTTCTTTTCTGCTTTTCGACCGGGTGTAAGGTGTTCCAATCAGGCAGAAAAAAATTACACGAGAGGGGACGGGGACTTTTTTTCCTTTCCGGGTTTTCGGTTTCATTTTCATTGTTTTTGCTGCTGTGCCGTGCTGTGCTTGCGCTTTCGTCGTACATACAGTACAGACCTAGAGCATATCGAAAGAAGAAAATAAGTACAGTAGTACCCTACCTGGGGTGTATGTATGTACGTACGACATCCGCAACGCGAAGCGTATACGTATGTGGCATCCAAGCTGACGTCGGAGCTGTTTTTTCCTGAAGCATGGCGGCGGGACTCTTGGCATTATCAAGTCGCCGGTTTGCAATTACGATCCTTGAAAACACGAAACTCAATCGTGGACCTCTGTTCGCTTCGCATAATTTGATGTACTTTTTTCCTTCCTGAGCGAGCGAAGCGGGCGGCGTAGGCCGCCCGCGGAGCGAAGCGCCTTGTATACATTTTTAAAATAACAGGGCCACTACCCACATGCACGAAGAAAGTATTAATTCACCCACGTACAAACCGATTGACCGACCCAACCACCTACACACCCATCCAAGGATCATCGACAAATCCACCAAGAGACTCACCCACCCACAACGATCTGGCAAAAGAAAGTACTGCTGTACGATTAAATACGTACCTGGTAAAATACTCAGACCCATACAATTATTGAAACTGAAACGAAAAAAAAAGTAGTGGACTAAAACACAACTACCAAGGTAGTATTATTACCCAGCCCCAGAAAATACTGGTACGCAATTCATGCAGGGGGATTCGAATTTACTCGTCTGTGTCTGCGCTCGTCAGTCGAGCGCTGACCGACAATGTATTTTTACATCGTACCGGCTGTCGATTTTGAAGAATGAATTGGACTTTTTGTCTTGAACTTAGAATAAGAGCGGTTATCGTGCTCAGTTTGAGTGTTCTTGGGTTCTGACTCGAGTTTATCCATTTTATTACTCGACATTTTGAAGAAAAAAATGAATTCAGAATCCTGGGAAAAACTGTCTTGGGCTTAGCGTGGAAATGATCGGCCTGAAAATAGTGTGGACGTATTGTCTTCAAATTTGTGTGGATTGGTTCATCACAGTCCAGTGTCGGGGTATCAGCCCCCGCTCCCGGGGAGAGAGCGAGGTGTCACCGTGAGAGCGCCTCTGCGCGTCCCCCGCTCGCCGACTTCGTCATCGGCGTCCGTTCTTTTGTCGGTGTCACCGAGGACGTTGTTACAGGCAGACCACGTCAACAACACCAAAAAAAAAGTAACACGAGTGTCGAAAATGTATATTTTTAATAAAAGGAAGCTACAGTATGAGTAAAAAACTCAAAACCTATGCGCTAAATTGGAGCCGGATTGTGTACACCTATGATACAGGAGGTGCACATATATCAGGAGACATGCCACGCAAGACAAAACGTGCCCTGTCGAAGGCCCGAGGGTTCCACACTAACACTCGGTAGTTTCGTGTCAGTCAGCCAAGGCATCTCAAGAGAAAGTTGCTGTCGGTCAACGGGTGGAAGTGCTGTCTCCTGACATATTTTCTGCGGAGAGCTAAACAGCAATCACTACGTGATGGTGAAAGCAAAAAACCTCCGAACACGAAAAAAGCATAAAAAAAGGTGAATTGGCGACTCTCGTACGGTTAAGCATTGGTGACAAATAAAACGTAAGTGAGCGTATGTTTTAATGTACCAGATGCATGATATAATCATGGAGATAGAACACAAGAAAAACACCGAACACAACAACAAAAACAACAAAAACAACAACAACAACAACAACAACAACAACAACAACAACAACAACAGTGGAAAGCAACAAGAGTTGCCAGTACAGCAGCAGCAGACCAGCAGCCGCAGGCAAAACAGAGCAGGACCTTTAACTATGGATTCTTCTTTGTCCCGTGCTCTCGCTTTCCTGACACTTTCAGCAATATTATTGTGTTTTGCTCTGTGCTCGTATCGTGTTTCAAAAAGAACTACTATTAATACTGCAGTACATTTCATTTTGCTAGGAAGATGCATACAGCAGCAGTATTACAGGGGACTATAGGTAATAGGAATAAATATTGTTAGTAGAAATAATTTAATATATAGGTTTAATGTATACCATAGGTCCTATTAACTATGGCCCCCCGTATCAGTGGTACGTACGCACTGCTGGTGCGTTTTTTTGTGTGCTGTCACAGCCGTCGTCAATACACAACAGCTGTCCGTGGTGACGGAATGCGTGCAAATCGTGACATTGCTGACTCGGAAGCGCATCTGGGCTAGTGGTGCTGTTTGCACGCCACCTCAAGTTCTCACGGTAAAAACTAGTTGTGCTGTGCATCGTCGCCTGCTGTCAGCTGCTGACGCTTAAAGCGAGCGTGCTGGGGCTTGTCGTACATACCGACTTTTAGGCATGGGAATGGATTCGTTTTAGACGTGGAAAAATGTCCGGTCTATTCGAGAATCCGTGAAAAGAACCTAAAGGACGGTTTTTGAAAATAGTCTGCCATCACCCTATTTACTGGGTTTTAGACTACATTCACGTGTAGCACCGAGCACCTGATTTCTCGAAACAGGAAATGAATTGGATTAAGCGTTCGACAAGCACCTTCCACCAATGGAGATATTATCGACTGACTGTTTGTGTTTAGATCTGCAGATTTTTGTTCCGTCAATTTTTGTGGATATATGCGGGGAAACTCGATTTTTCAGGTTGTGTTCGTATATTTCTGGGTAGGAAAGAACCATCCGACAGTACTAAAAAATCTAAACCAGTCAACCGATGCGGCAGGCCTTTGCGCACACAGCAATGAAATCCACGCCTGAATCCGACAAATAGCCGACAAGAAATTAGGTGGAGTACTTGACCCTCTTTTGAAGAGTCAATTGTTGATGGTAAATTCGACAAAAAATATCCCGAGAAAAAAAAGGACGTTTAATTCGTCGTATCGCGAAAACGGCGCCAGACATGAATGCGGCCGCACGTCGAGCGATCGCCATCACACCCAGTGTCCTCGCCGCAGCGAAGACCATTTGTGATCGAGCCTTGATGCAGCGAGAAGCGAGTTACCCCTATAATAGGGTTCAGATGCGAACGCATCACTATCGTTGTCTCACGTGATAAAACGATCAATTAAAAATACTCTACCGTACCACCTTGTCCGAAAATATAGTAATGATTTAAGGAGAAAGATTAAAATAAGCGGTTCTTTACATTTCCGGACAGAGTGGTAGGTACGTACGAGTACAAACAGCAACACCATGCAGATTTCACGCACGTGACGAACGCAGCCTTGGCCGCAAGGCTCAAGCCTACCTGCACGCATAGTAACAACTTGCCCGTGAGCTAGAGGTGGGGCGTGCTTCCTCGAAGGTGCAGGCAGCGCCGTCGAAATCATTATAGCAGCACGCAGGCGATTGTCGATGCTGTGTGTATGTTCTTCTTGTTTACACGTGCCCAACAACAGTATTTCATGACCACATACTGCGACTCGATCTGTACAAAATGTGTTTCACAAGGGGGGCAGCATTCTCGTGCTGCTGGTCGCCAATCCCGAGGCCCCTCCAGGAACGTGCGGTTCGTTCACCCTCGTGTGTCCGTGTCTATGCTGCTTCTCTACGCTCTTTGCTCGGTTGTGCGCTGTCCTGTATCACGCTTGGTACAAAAAGCAAGGCTGTTTTTTTTTCAGCGCATAGCTCAACGCCACAAGACATCGATGCCTTTTTTTTTTTAGAGAGAGAGGCAGACAGCATCATAGAACGATTTTTCCGGTGGCAAATTTTTTTTTCCCAATCACTGATGGTTAATTTCCTTCAGGTTTTTTCCCCCGGATAACGACCATGCGACATTCTATGTTTTATGTTGACGTACTAAAACGAATCCATTCCCACCCCTAACTGTGGTTCGAACCGAAAAGCTAGTAAGTGACTCCGACCCCAAATCCTTCAAAATTAGCTGTATCCACGCTGATATCGGGTATTTTTTACGTTCGGCGGACGGGTGGAGTCTCGGTTTAACATCTTGTTTCGCCCTGATACTTCTGGGGAAGCAAAGGCTCCGAAGTATTCAACGAATGTGGCGTCAATCACGCCTTTTATATGGTCGGGGTTAGGGGATCGATTAATTACTTTTCACATCCCTTCCGGGAATAGTACGGATGTATCTTCGGACACGTTTTTCTTTTCGGAGAGTGTGGGACAAGAATGGTGAAAGCACCTCCCGCGGCCGGTGCTCCCATCCCTCCCTTACTTTGTAGTCTCGTTAAGTATCAGACTGCCCCTGGTCTATTCTTATGCTGATTGTTATTGTCTTCTCACTTTCTCCTGGTTGTTCTTCTATGCCGTACCTGGTTCATTAATTGAGATGTGAACCTTTTTGTCATTACACCAAGTTGATTACATCATTGGACCATCTCCAAGAGCTGCACACGAACGACCTTGTTCACTCAACGAAAACTCGTTATTCTCCTTGTCCTGCGACTTCGTTACTCCCGGAAATATGGAATAGCCCGATGAACCTGATGGGGCCACTTACATGTTCTTCCATGCAGTTTTTGAGTCGTTCCCAAACGCGTTGACCTGGTGGACGTATCGTCTCCTGATCCAGCTCACGAGATCGCCAGACCGGAAAGAGCGAATAGAAATTATCTCCGTAATCCCGCTGTTACTGCGCTTTACTTTAGGAACAGGGCCATCTGGCTCCTGAGAGGAGTGAGCCTCGTACCGGCTTACAAATATTTCGGTTCGATGAAATGGGTGGAAAAAGGTGACCCTTATTCATGTTCCACTCAGCGAATTATCCAGCCGCTACCTACTGTTGTACGGCCATGATGGCACACGTGCCTTTTATTTCCCGCATTACGGGATCGTGATTAAGTGGTCTGCGCCGTATCTCATGGTATTTCTCCATTGGAAATTAAACCATGACACGAGTTATTTGTTTGTCCACGAATGCGTTGAATGAGAATACGCGTGAGCTCGTCTCCTCGCTTTGTCGTGCTGAAAACTGTCGCTAACATTGCTATGTTACGCGCCAGCACCACCTTTTCTGCTGGACCTATCATACCCAGGAGGCACGCTCCCATTGATGCTTTGATAGCCGCGAAATGGCTGTGTAACAGTGTTGGTGCCTGTTTCACCTGCACTCCTGTCTTTTTGGTGCTGATGTTGTCAACGCCTCGTACTGCTTCACAATATCACTTCGGACTGGATTTCCAACCGTCAGGTGGTCACACCAAGCTGGCTGAGACCCGAGGTCTCTCTTGTAAGCTGGTACTAACTTGGAAACGTAATTTGTAAGGAGGAAATCACTGGCGGACCTCTTGCCACTTAGCCCTTTCTCTTTACAAGATTCCAGCAACGTTTCTGTCTCTACCGCTTCACAATCTATGTCATGCACAACTATGCGCCTGCGCTCGCTGCATGCATCCAGCCAGCCCAAAAACCCGGGTACGTTTGTTGGGTGTGCTGCTGCCCTGTGCCTGGTGCCTTTTCCTCCGCGTGATTGTAGGTACCTGTCAAACAAATCGGTCGTCTGGTTTCTGCTGCGAACCCGTTTAGAACTGCAGTCCCGTTTTGGGGGCAAACCACTCAGATTTCAAGTAGTTTGTCCCCAAAACGGGACTGCGGTTCTAAAGGGGTTAACCGATGCTAGTGCCGCTACTGCTGAACGATATTGCCCCCAACCCAAGATCAATAGCCTTCTCGTCTACATGCATAGTTTGAGTTCCTTTCTCCCGGATAGCTGAACACAGTTTCCCGCAGAATTGGCGAAATCGTAGTGCATTATCGTTCTCTCCGAGACATGTGGAACACAGTACTCGTGCTCGTATTGCTCTCTTGACACACTTTAACCAACGGCCCAGTGCCTGGGTTTGGTTGCGCTGTTATTCTGTTTCTGCTGGCTCGTGATGTTCGTCATTTGTTGTACTACGAACCGCAATAGCCCGAACATCCTTCGAAAACCCTGTCTTCCGTTATCGGTCAAACGTAAGCGCGCTGACCGGTTTAGTTTACCTCGTACCCATGAATACATTCGAACTGGATGGTAGCTTGTTTGGTCAGGACATCTCATCTGAATTGTTATTTTCGTCCTCCAAAATCCGCTTCGACCGCCCTCATGCCCCACTTATGGAACTTTGCTCTTCTGATGATGCAACCGGAGGAAATTTCTATTAATATCATCTCCGGGTTCTGACACCGACTGCGATCGTACCGTTGCCCCTTCCAAGCTCCTGAACCATTGCAGCTTCTGGTCTGGTACCACTACTACCGCATGCGCCTGTCTCTCTTCCGTGTGTTGCAATGCTATTCCTACCAAGGTCGGAGGTGGGGAACTAAAACTTGAAACACTTTATTTTCGTGTCGGGCATGACGCTGACATCTTGCCTATGACGTTAGCATCCTGGCTATAACGCTAATATCTTGGCCGAAAACGTTTACACCTGAGCTTCGGTCCGTGTTCTCCGGCAAGAAAAAACGACAGTCTGTCGCCCGCCCCCCGAAATCCTACGGGTAGTATTCTGAATGACGAAGCTGTCGTGGCCATTAGATATATATACAACTCACCTCAACTCCTCCACAGCTTGCAGCCACGACCTCTGCCAAATGCCCGTACTCGTGGCTGGTTGCTCGAGAAAGGTCGTCGGCCTCTTTACTATCTGCAAAACACGCCCACCGTAGGTTATGGGAGAAATCTAGGCTACCGTGTAGCCAGAACAGACGTGCATTGGACGACTTTCCCTTGCGGAACGCGTAGAACAAAATATTGTTGTCCACGTCCACGTCTGCCGTTGATCACCAGATCCGGGAGTCTCTGGTTTCGCCGAACAATCTAATGGTCTCGAGCAAAGTAGATGGTTCCTTCTCGTTATTGTGGGCCTCGAACCACTTTTCTGGAAAATCGTCCACCGCCTCGTAAGGAACGTTATGCGGACCCCGAATGATCCTCCGCATCCCGAAGAAGACGCATCGGTCGCCCCTGACACTGACAGTATTTGGTGGCGTACCATGTACCAGGCCGCCCCGTTTATGCACGCCCGTGTCTCCATCCGTCTGTTTAGTTTGGCTCTGAGATTCCCATTCCCAGCTACCCTGACTGTAGCCGAAACTCTGTACCAGAGCGGGACGAGACCAAGCAGAAAACATCACGTCAAGGCGTGGCCACGTTCGTGGGTTTCCAGTCAACACTGTGTTTCCGCGTTGACGTGATTGCTCCTCCGGTGCTAACACTAAGTTAGCATGTCGCCACGTCCCTGCGACAGGCCCCATAACGCAGATAAGTGTTATTAGAGGTGTCGTAGGTTGTCTGCTATCTGGTGTTACTACATAAATTACGAGCTAGCACATTAACATAACGCTAATGTTTTATCAATCATGTACGTTTTCCGTGTGACGTATGTTATGGTACGTTTTCCGTTTGACGTATGTTATGGTAGCAAGACTTCCGTTATCACGCTAACATAACGTTGCTCGATACGGACTGCTGCTGCGGCTGATACGGTAACATAATGTTAGTGTCATTTTGGATATTTACGTTATCCCTTCAACGTGTGTGACGATATCCCCTAGTAATTCCGCTCACACACGAACACGAACATAGTGTTTGTTAGCGTTCAATTGGCCTTGTACGTACGTTTCGCGTCTAAATTGTGATACGGTAGCATGTAAGAATGCCGCAGGCACACTTGACATAACGTCAATCGCCATGGGCAGACGTCGCTTACACGGTAACAGTAGCAATTAAGAATCCCGCAGAGACACTAACATAACGTCACTCGCCACGTCCTGACGTCGCTAACACGGTAACACAATGTTGACGTTTTATTGACAACCAGGTATGTAGGTTATCGCTTCAACGTGTGTTACAATATCCACCAGGGATATACTTGCCATGGGTCGCCAACCGTAGCACCGTAACATATATACTGCGGTCAGCACGGGATCAAGAGAACACTCTAACACAATGTTTGGCGATCGTCCGCCAATTTCATAGCACACTGTAACATCATGTTATCACAAAATCCGGAGAGTAGGTAACGTACTAATGTTACTGTTTTTTTTTTATGCTTATCTTTTATACCAGGTATGAAACGTTAGTTGTACGTTATTCGAGGTGTGATAAATTTGTAAGATGGGAAGAGCAAAATACAAAATGTACTCTCACGAAGATTCTTCAAGAAGAGAGAGAGTGGGAAACATTGGCTGAGAGTGGTAAAATATACCTGGTATGTATATTTACTCGTACGTAACTCGACCAAACGGTTTCCTTTCGTGAACAACACAACACAGATGCACATCTAAAGGCATGGGCGTTTTGTATGCGTTAGTTGGTCGCTGGTAGCCAGTATTTCGCGATGTTGCCTCGTGAAACTACAGTACGGCTGGTGGAGCTTAAAGCCCACGATAAATGAGGTGTATCATACGGGTATGCCTCGTTGGGAATACGGTACTTTTGTCGCTTCTGGAGCTGCAATACCATGACGGACTTCTCTGACCTGAATGGAGATGCGGCCATCTCGTTTCGCTTCTGCGCCGAATTCCAAGTGAATACGGTCGAGAAAACCGACAAGTAGGTCGACGTCGGCTGTTGTGAAGGACGCCACATCGGGCACCGACATCGCTATGTACAGCAGTATGTGCTGTAGTAGTCGAGCGCTCTCGCCGCAAGCCAATCGATACGTACGTAGCTGGACGGACCCCTGTCATCAGAGGTAGCGTCAGTCAGTACGATCACAATTTCATCATGTATGTGACGTTCATGATTTATGTGTCATCAATGATGGGAACTTTGTTTCTAAAAGCTGAACGACGAACGATAGCCGTCGACGTAAAGCCAACGCAGTTTTAGTTGCGGAGTATTAGGCGCCGATTCGATAAGTTGTGCCGCATGAAACTGGTGTTATTCGACCGACATATTTTGATGCTGTACCGCATCGCCGGACATCGGCGCGGACGCACGTCGATTTCCCGTAGTTGTCGGCAGTTGATGAAGGACATGGATCATGAACCTTGACGGGTTTCCGACCGGTTACGGATAAACCACAGCAGCGTAGTACGGTACGCGTGTGGGTGTGGGTGATCGCCCGAATGCTCGTATTTGGACCGAGAGAACCGGCCCACACAGGTCGATCAAGAAAGATACGTCGTGGTATACGTATAATCACGTGCCTGTTGCGGCAGTACAACAGGCGGTAACACGTAGAGCGAAAGGACGAAAGAGTCATGTATGCGCGGAAATTGCACCGCATTGAAGTCCTCGTACGGCCCACGTACTACACTGCTGTTTTTACCAGGTACTAAGCAGAATCGTTCTGTTGAGCCCCTGGCATTACCGACGAGGATTGCAACGCACACACAACATCTTCACACCACTTCGGTCATTTGAGAAAGACGTGTTTCATTCCATCCCAGTTGGTTGGACATGTGTCTAACGAGTGCAAGGTATACAGTGCACGAGCACGACGTACGTTGTACATATTACATACGTCAGCAATGAGTTCGACCTAAAATAGACTTTGTCACGTAGCTCTGCAAAGCCTTTGTGCATCGTGCACCCTTTGCAAGCCTTGCAATCTTCGCAAGCTGTGTCATATGATATGTCGGTCGCGCGTATTCAGTTCATCGTGCATTCCTCGTCAAGGATAGGTATAGGTAGGTCAGTAACGCCCCTGGATGCTACCAGGATCAACAGGCCGGTTAACGGTCTATCAATCATTCTGTACACTGATACAAGGTTCCCCTTCGGGTTGTGAGTGGCGTGAAATCCGGGGGGTGTCGCAAGTTGAAAAAGACGCGGGTAAAACCCTTGCACCTCTTTTTGGAGTAACAATAATCTCGGAGTCAAACAAATCATGGGCTACTGTATTGCTAAAAGCGAAGAGGAGTAGTCTGATGATTGATGCTCTCACATGTCTTGGCATACAGGAGGCATGGACTACTGTTTTGATCAAAGGAAAGCGTAGCACTCAGCTGCATGATCTGCAGGACCTGCATGACCTGCGGGATCTGTATGATATACCTGAGTGGGATCTGTGTGATCTGTAGTGTCTGTGCATATTGATCGGGGTGGGATCTGTACGATCTGCAGGATCTGTATTATCTGCCGGATTTCTATATGATCTTCAGGATTTCTGTATGATCCTCAGGATCTGTAACATGTGGATACTTCACACTTGTTTACAGTATGCTTAGCCGGGATGGGGTCTGTATGAGGTAGATATTTCACACGTGTGTACCTGGGTAGGAACTTCCAGGATTTCTGTATGATCTGCAGGATCTGTAAAATCTCGATACTTAACACCTGTTTACATCATGTTTAGCCGGGATGGGGTTTGTATATGTTTATCGGGGGGGTTGCATGATCCATGTTCATTGGTGGGTTTGCATGATCTGCAGGATCTGTATGATCTGTGTGATCTGCAGGATCTGTGATGTTTGACAGGTGTATACGTGAGTGGGATCTTGATCTGTGTGATCTGTACATCTTTGCCGGGTGGGATTAGTGTGATCTGCATGAACTGCACATGTTTCGTCGGGAAGATTCAATGATCAATAATCAAACCAAGCTCGAAAATGAGTTGGTGGGCAACCCTCCACACGCGCAACGCAAGTAACACGTGGTACAAAGTTGACTGGTACACGAAATAGAAGCCAGGGTGTGATAGAAATCTTCAGTCGCACGTACACAAAAAAAACTAATGGTAGCAGCAAGGAAAGCAACCTGCGCCAGCAGCAACAGCAGCAGCTATACCGTGATAGTGTGCAGCAGCAGCGTCATCAGTAGGAGCAGCAAGATAAGCAACCGTGAGACACGGGCCAGAAAAACTATGGGTAACAGCAAGAAAAGCAACCTCGCGCCAGCAACAGTGGCAGCTATACCGTAATTGTGCGCAGCAGTATGTAGCAGCAGCGGCAGCAGCAGGAGCAGCAAGCTAAGCAATCGCATGGCACGAGCAAAAATAGTGGGGCAAAATATATTGGGGGTAGCAGAAAGAAAAACAACCTGGGCCAGCAACAGTAGCAGCTTTACCGTGATTTTGTGCAGCAGCAGCGACAGCAGCAGGAGTAGCAAAATAATAAACAAATTGCGTGGCACGGGCACATTTTACAAAGGGCAGTGAACACTCGGCTACTACACGCAACGCAGTACGTGGTACAAAGATCCGATAAATGATTAACTGCACCGAGGCAATAGAAAAATGCTACGTGGTGGATACAGCGTTTTCTCACGTCTTCCTCGCCGGCCACTTGCAGCGAAAAACACAAAGATCCAGGTGGGTTTCCAAGCCTATTGCACCGAAAGAAAGAAGACGAGACCACGATCACTCGATTGCTCGAGCGCGACAAACACGAGACGAACACGAGCACGACGTGGCCTAGCAGTCACGAGCACACAAGTACTCAGCAGCAGCAGCAGCACTCGTACGCCTGTTGTTGCTGTTGTTGTACTGCTGCGTACTGCTCGAGCGCACGAGTATGAGCTCGAGCAGTAATGTGTGCTGCTGCGGTTGCAGCGAGAAGCGAGAAGAACAAAATCTTCGCAGCTAAAAATACGAAGATCCGGGCAGGTTTTGAATCCCTTGGATGGCTTTCGGAAGTGGGAGCTCATCCCCTAAATTGCTTGCTAGTCACGCGACTTTGACCCCTAGAACATGTGCGACAGAGCCCGACCGGGGCCAACGCTTGCACCGTACTGTCCACGCCGGCTCCCTGCGGGCCCCGCATCAGGCAGCACGAGAAAAGACCCGCGGCCATACGAGAAAAATGAACTATTCCGGAAACAATACCATTTTGCACAAAGTGATACACGGCTCCCCTTCGGGATGTCGTTGACTTGAAATCCCGGGGGTGTCGCAAGTTGAAAGCGGGGGGGAGCAGCATCTTCGTCTGTCATTATCATTTACTCCGAGTACTGCTAGATACTGCTGTGTGACAGGACGAGGTTCGACGGCATGTGCTGTACTTTAATATCGGACTGCTGTTGTCTGCTGGTGAACACTGCACACACATACTATACGAACACTCCTGTTGCACTGCTGCTGCTGATGTTGTAGTGCGCACTGTGGTTGCGCGGTTTGTTTTGAAATACCGAGGAAGTGCGAGTTCGTACGAATCGTCGCCCTGTCCCTGCGGAGCATCCAACTAGTTGCACCTTTCTCTGCCTTTGTCGAGGTTGTGTATGTGTTCGTTCCTACTCCCTAGGTCGACAGGGATCACGGCCCACACACGCACTCACGCATAAAACGCGCTCTCCGTGTCCGTCACAAAAGGCAGAGCTTGATGGACGACTGCGGCTGTGCCGTGGCTGCCGCTGTAGAGAGCTCGAGAGGCGGTGTGATCAGACATGATACAGCAGCAGCCAGCACCAGTCGAAACTCTTTAAATTATGGGGTATCCATTGTCCTGCTTGGCTTTAGCAGGTCGGGATGACTCCCCGTAGTTATTTGTCAGAATTCGCGAGTTTGAAGGCCCAGAGCACGCGCCACGGACCTCGGCTGGTACTTGCGTTTGTGCCGTGATTTACACGCGGGCTCCCTGCGTGCCACGCAGCCTAGAGGGCGAGAGAAGACCCGCGGCCGGACGAGAAAAGTAAAGTATTCCGGAAAAAAGGTTTATTTGGTATGAAGTAATATATACCGAAATTAATGCCTCGTATCGAGGGGGCGGCGAACACAAATCTTCTCTTCTCGGTAAAGAAGGCGGGGGGTCTTCTGTGCGCACGACTGCTGTTGTTTCTCACGTTAACTCATCGGCACTTCGTATATCTGTGGATCAACCTAACATTACGTTACGCCGTGATCCTCGCTTGTACTTGCACTGTTACACAATGCTAGGATTCGACCCTACTCGTACGTTATCGCTCCAACATGCCCAGATCGATATCTGCAGATTTACTAACATGATAACATAATGCTATTGTCTACACAGTGTTAGACATATCACACTAAGATTGTGTTACCCTTAAGAGGAGTGTTACACATAAAACCCAAGGATAGCGTTACCATGTTGGCCAGCACACTGACATAGCAGAACGTATGTGTCCAGCTCTTCTAACACCACGTTATTCGGACCCCCTGTCCGGTTGCCTCAGGGTCGGATAGCGTAACGTTTCACGTACGCTAGCAACGTTGCAACTTCAACAGGCCAATAGGTAACATAATGTGAGGATGTTAGCCTAAATGCGATGTTCTCTCTAACATTATATTACCGTGCTACTGCCAGTAAATACCTGATTTTCACATTCCGTTGTTGTGTTACCATAATAGTCAATCAGGGTCTAACATTACGTTCCTGAGTTATTGTTGGTGTCGAAGTCGTTCTAACGTGTTGCGACCTTACCCTGTAGGTCTTCCCGAGATCTAACATGTTACTACCGGTGTTGGGGCTAAAGCGGCGTCGCAGAGTAACATAATGTAGCCGTGTTATCCAATTTCGCCGAGATCCCAGTAGGGGACCCCTACGAAAATATTTCCGGGGGGGGATGGCATGGCATCCCCGGTATAAAACCTCCACATATTTCAAATCCCAATACAGGGGATATTGAGGAGGTATCGCCGCAAGTTTCAAATCCCCGCCAGACGTTATCCATCTATAACACAGCACATTGCCCATCTACAACGTAGACTGGATACTCGTACCTACGAGCTAACACGGCAGTAGCATATTGGTGATGTCAGATTGGGGAATTACCTCCACATAACACGTCGCTCGATACAGACATAGGCTACACGGCTGATACGGTAGCACAAGGTTAACGTTATATTGGCCATACCTGGTAAGTGTTATCCCTCTAACCTGTGTTACGATAGACACTAAGAATTTCACGAACACACTAGCATTGTGTTATGTAAGCGTTTATTTGGCCGTATGCGTTATCCAGCTAAAGTGTGTTACGGCAGCAAGTAAGAATCCCGCTGACACACTAATATAACGATACTCGCTACGGGCTGATGTCGCTAATACGGTAACATAATGTTGACGTTTAACTGACCACGTATGTCATCCTTTCAACGTGTGTTACGATAGCCACAAGGAATTCCTCTAACACGCTAACACAGTGTCACTTGTTATGGGGTGCCTACCCTAATACCGTGACACAAATACTGCGGTTAATACGGGATCAAGCTATCACTCTAACATAATTTTACGCGGTCGCCCGCCAATTTGATAACACACCAACACTATGTTATCACAAAATCCAGAAAGGTAACGTAGTAACGTAATGTAACATTTTTTCCCGCTGACGCCTAACATTAACATGAAACCTTAAGTGTTACGTTATCCAAGGTGTGAACGTTTTTCAATTGTGGGGTTTCCATCGTCCTGCTTGGCTCTTGCAGGCCGGAATGCCTCCCCGCATTTACGTGCCGGAATGCGCGCCTTTGAACCCCGACAGCACGTGCCACGGACCTCGGCCCGCCCCCAAACTTGAGCCGTGTGTACGCGCGCCCCCCCCTACGTGTCCCGCGGCCGATAGCACGAAAAAATACCCGCGGCCGGAGGAGGTTGATAAAAGTGTTGGGGGAAAAACAATTTGGTACATACGAGCTGGGCCAGCCGAGGTGCTGATATCGTAGGGTGGTTGATCGGTGATGCCCCGCTCGGATGGGATTTTGTTTTACACCTTTTTGATCATGCACCAACCAATAAACGGAATACTCTCCTTTTGTTTCATTTGTTCGAGGGATATGATCAATACAACGGTCCGAAAAAAATACAAAAACGGCCATAATTTGTCTGGAAAAAACGAAAACAAAAAAGGCGAGTTTTCCGTCTGTCTGCAAATACGAGGGTTAATTTTCGGATCGAAGCTCGCTAAGTTGAGCGGGGTATCGCACGAAAACCCACATTTCTCGTATTTACGTCTTTTATATAGGAACATCGTGTGTTGAAAATATATCTTGATGAGTGGCAAATTGGGCAATGAAAGTAGGATCGATCTTCTCTTGGGGTCTTCAGCTACGCCTCCACCAATTTTCGCCTTGATCGGGAACGACGATTTTGTTGCGAATTGTGTGTTGAAAAATTGGCGTTTTTGAGATTCCGCCGATAACTCGTCGAGATCGAGTCGGAATATAAAAATGACCTCATTTGCATACGAGGTATACTTTTTTTTTCTGGGCGTGCAGTGTACTGTCAGGGTCGGTGCCTCTAAATTTCAAGTCCAAATTCGCAGTGGTTCACGAGATGCGACTTTCTGATGGTTTTTTCATTTTTCGCCTGGCCCAGCTCGTAGTAGTACAAGCTTCCCCTTCGGGATGTGGCTGGCTTGAATTCCCGGTGGTGTCGCAAGCCGGGAAGGGGGAACACAAAGCACGGGCATTCTGGTGTATCACGCTCAGGCTTTATGCGGGCCATCCCTGTTCAGTTAGCAGCAATGATACAAGGGTAAATATGACGGATTTTTCTTGTTGGTTTTTCATCTATTCAGTACAGTTGAGCGTGAAACAAACTGTGGTCTTATGGTGTCTACTGTTGTAGGATCCTAACATGGCATGCACACGCTCAAGCATCAACAAGGAGCGCTGTTCATGGCTTTCACGAAGGTAAAACTTGAAGCGTATACCTGCCATAACATTCAAATGCGTACGGTGTTACACGCATTACGCGGCAAGCAGCAAATATCAGATTTCGACAGTAATAGTTGGTGCAATGTGGTCTTCAAAGCAGCAAAATGAACCCACCGCACAACGGTTTGGCGTATTCAGTGACCATAATCCCGTACTAACCTGTTGGTCGAGTAGTCACATCTTCAACTTGGATCAAGTGCAGAATTCAGTACACATCGATTGTGAGATCCAGTGCGCCAATATTAATCGTTGCAACTCGGTTTTTGAAGCAGCAGAATCAATCCACCGTCCAATACCATTCATTATTCACCATTCAGCAGAAAGGAAGTTGCCCAAAAAAAACGCACCAACCGCATCAACACAACGTCCGCTTATGGTTGACCAGCAAACGGCCTTCAAAAAGAAAAATGGTTCAGTGAGCTCATCAACTATGGTCTTCGAATCATTGATTTGTGTGATTGATAGTGTAGTAGTCGTACACTCAAAATTCGACATGGATATCGTACAGCCTTCGCTCAGCGCAGCCCAGGAAAAACAGTAAGGCGCGCAAAGCGGGCTGATTTTTGCGCGTGCATAGGAGGCATACAGCTCTCAATTTAGCGTTCTCTGAGCCACAACCCCATTTGCCGAGCCCCCCGCCCGCCCGCCCGCCCGCCCTTGGCCATTGCAACGCTGCGGCACGCGCGACGGAAGTTGCCACTCAACGTAACCCCAGTCTTGCAGCTCCCGGGGCCGATAGGTTGCCATCCCCGATTCGGGAATTCCTCCGTATTTCTCCAACTCCTACAACCCGGGGACAAACAAATAGTTTCCCGGGTCGATACCACACCGCACGAATTGTTGAAACCCCAACCCCACTGTTGGCTGAGACTTGAAAACAAACGCCAACGCCACCCCGGATGGGAAACTCCTCCATCTTCAACTCCGACGACCCGGGGACAACAACCGAGTACCCCCGGGTCGACACCGCCTCGCACGGTGTAGGAACCCCCCACCCCTCGGGCCGATCGCTGATTGGCTGGGGTTCGTTGGGCCAGCAGCACCTGGGGAGGCAGCCCCGAACCACCGATCGTTCCGTCAACTTACAACTTCGTAACCTATGGACGAAAATGGTTTTCCCCCGGCTCGCCACGTGGAAACGGTTATTCCACTGGCTGATCGCTGTATGTCAATATTGAGATTCCGCCGCACCCGGGGAGGAAATATTTCCGTCCCCGGATCATCAATCCTTCGATACATGTACAAGCCCGACGAACCGCGACGAAAACGGTGATCCCTATGGTCGATACCGCCCCGCACAGTGTGGAAACCCCAACGCCACTACCCACTGGCTCTATCACGGATTGGCTGCTATAGATGGAGCCGGCGGTACACGGGGAGGATAGGGTAACGTCTCCGGATTTAAAAATATTTCATAAATCTATCGTTCCGTCAAGCCGGCAAGGAAAACGGCGATCCCCCGGATCAATGCCGCCCCGCGCGGGAACCCCAACTCCATTATCCGACCTCTGATTGGCTGGGTCATTGATGCCCCGTCGCATCCGAGGAGGATAAGGCTCTATTGCTGGATCATAAATCCTTCCATTCTTTTACAGCTCCGACAAACAGGGACGAAACGATAATTCCCGGTTCGATATCGGCCCGCACGGTGTGGCAATCCTAACCCAACTTGCTTTATCATTAATTGCCTTTGGTTCGCGAAGCAAGCGTCGTAAATACTGGCATGCATTTACATGTACGACAAAACCTGGGACGAAAACCGATATCCCGGTCAGCACCGCCCCGCACGGTGTCGAAACCGCAACCCCACTGGCAGATAGAGGTAGGACCCTGATTTCAATTACCCGGGTACCCGGCGGGTATACCCGTCAGGGTCCTACCCGTTTGGCGGGTAGGGTCCGAGCTCCTTTCCCGCGGGTAATCGGAGCCTTAAGGGTAATTGGGTCGTCGGGTACCGGGTACCCGCGGGTTTTTGGGTACCCGCGGGTAATTGGTATTCCCGGTTCATTATGCCTGTACAATCTCTTTAGGAAACCCTTTCAAAACACGCACTTACACAAACCAGGCACACACACCATCAACTAGCTACATTCAACGCTCAAGGGAACGCCCACCGCACACGGCAGTATCGTCACACGGCACCAGCTGTGCACAATGAGCCAAGAGGCGAGCGATGCTTACGCGGTCTCTCAGGAAATTGAATTGCTGGCGGGGGGCGATCTTTTCTGAGAATCCTGCCGACAGTTCCAAGCCTCCTGTCTGTGCAAAGTGCTAAGCACCCTCGAAAGCGATGCAGACAGCAGCACAGCGACGGCTCTGCAGGCCCCGGCTCTGACAGCAGCAGCAGTGGAGAGTCGTATCGAAGTGTGCTTCTGTGATGCTTGCCCCTTGCCCCTCCTGAGTTCAGGGGTGTAGGTGTGGGTAGCCGCTTCTTCGCGAGCAACCATGTACTCGTTTTTGTTACGCTATTTGTTTTCTATCCGTCCACGATTCCTTCAATTTTCGAGCGCAGGCGGTCGTCGATATGTTATCGACGGTACAGGTAGTTCGGCATTACTATGGTATGATACAACGGATTGTCAGTCAGCGTTACACGATCAATTATCTTGCTGACATAGTAGTGCTACTTTCCGATGCCTGCCACGTAGCAGTGGGTCGAAAAATGAAAAATGGCCACAGCAGTCTTCTAAGCGGGAGACCGTCAACCATCTCGATCGTATATTTTCTCACACTTGCCGCGGATTCAAACCCAAAATATCACGCCAGCGCAATGAAGTAATACACGACACGGCAACTTTAGGCGTCTTGTGTATCGAATCAAACATAGAAACTGTTCGTACTCCTCGCTTCGGCAAGAACACAGTACTGCACACTATCCTCCACTTAAATTTCATTCTTTGTGGCACTGAAACTATGTGAAAAAAAATCAAAAATATAGCCGGGTACCCGGTACCCGGCAAAAAAACGGGTACCCGGGTACCCGGTCGTCAAAGGGAAGACTTGTGAGGATACTCTGGAACAGATCGAGAAACAATCCGTGTTTTGTTGTGAACGGTCGAATTGCGAATTTAGAGGTTGAAATATTCTAAGATTGATGAGCGACAAACAACACATACGTACGACATGTATATCCCTGAGGAGGTCAGGGCCAAGCCGAAACGAAATTAAGCCTGAGCAGGTACGATGTAGTTGATATGAGTCCAAGATTTAAATACCTGGTAAACAAAGAAGAGAGCTCGCACACGAGATCATTCTCACACAGTTTGGCAAGCACAGCAATCTCCAGCGGGAAGCGCGCGGCCTTAGCTGACTAATGAACTACGTGATCAAGAGCAAACACTTCCTGGAAAAAATTGAAGATCAATCTACCAGAGTTTCCGTAGTTTCTGGTTCCTGGGCCGTCCGTCTTCGCCGCGATTTCGGTTCTGGTGAGAGTATCCTTACATGGTGTTATTAACAGTGTTCATGGATTACGCATGGCAGTCCCGGGAGGTCGGGACCACAATTCACCGCATCAATCGGTAAGAGTGTCCCTACATGGTGTTGATTGTCTTGGAGTATGCATGGCAATTCTTCTAGCCTTTCACCGCCGTCCGATAGGTAACAGAGGTTCCCCCCGTGGGAACGCGCACTGTGTATGACACAACGGAAACCGAGTCACGCGACGCAACTAACCCAGGTTATATACTTGATAGTGTGGGCGCAGGTTTTAATTTGACCCAACGAACTAACTCAGGCCGGTATTGTACGATGCGGAGAAGATACTGACTGTATGAGTGAACCAATAAGTTTAAGTGCACATACATACAGGATGGATATAACGCACGAACTATTATACGTCGAAGCCGGGTATGCTGTACTCGTATAATACCTCGGTGACATGTCAATGGTAGTAGCGGTCGGTGGGCGGATCTTGCTCGCTGCACAATGACCGCCGGATGCACTCACGTTAAACATGGATACAAAAAGTCCGCAGTACAATTCGATAAAATTCGTGTACACGTGAGGTACGTACCCGGAACGTACAAATACATAATTTATTGTCGTTGCGGCTCAAATACTCTGCATACCGAGAGGTATAGTCGCATGGCGTGCATAGACTTGGGAGCAGGACCTGTCGAGCAGGTATAGTGCGTACCTGGTATGTCTAGCGCGTCCGGTCGGGATCGAACCTGGTGGACCACCGGTAGTTCTGCACTCAAAGGAGACACAGAGACCGCCGGCACGGTCTACAGAAGGCCTTTGTGGCTTTGATATCTATCGCTGAGATAGACCAAGTCATTTATATATAAACCACTGTTATTAGTAATACATAACGTCTGTCTCCAACATGAGTTGGGTGAATGCTGGAGTTGGTCGGACGTGTACGGGTGGGCAAGAGATCAATGGGTCGAGCGTTTATAATACCAATCAAATCGACAGGTACTACAAATGCCAGGGACATTTTGTACTCTACCCGGGGGAAGATGGCTTCCGTGGGTGGCTATCTCCACCTTACTTGATGCGCTTGATATTCTTGGGGATCAGGTCCGGTTGACATACTCGCGCGCATCGTAGTTGTGGCCGGCGCTGATGTTGCAACGACGAACACACTACCCGTTCGTATCAAAATGGCATTACCCGGCGGGTAGGGTAGGGTCCGGGCTCCAAAATTTGGCGGGTACCCGTTTTTGGCGGGTACCCGCAGGGGCCTACCTCTACTGGCAGATCGCTGATTGCCTGGGGCCCGTGGAGTCCCGCCGCACCTGGGGAGGATATATTCATATCTCCGTATCTTGAACACTTCCATACAATTACTTCCAGAACGATTCATGACGGGAACGATGATCCCTTGGTCGATACCGCCCCGCACGGTGTAAAAACCCTAACCCCATTGGGTTTATCACTGTTTGGGTGACGTTCGTGGAGCCAGAGGTATCCGGGAAGGTTGAAATGTCATCCCCGCATCGTGAAGACTTCTATACATTCACAAATCCAAGACAAGGGGGATGACAAAAACGGCCTCCCGGGTCGATACTGCCGTGCACGTGGTGCTAACCCCAGCCATGCCGGCCAATCGTTGTTTGGCTATTGCTCGAAAATAAACCATGCCCGCCCGGAGAGGTGCCCACCCCCGCATCGGAAATCCCATTATCCCTCTACACATTAAAAACCTGTGGACGAAAACCGAGCTCCCCCGGGTCGACACCGCCCCGCATGGTGTGGAAGCCCCAACTTTACCGGCCGATCGCTGATTGGCTGTGGCTTGAAAAATAATCCAGCGCCATGTGGGGACACTAGATCCCCATCTCTGGATCTGAAATCCCTTCATACATCTGCAATTCCAACACACCGGGGCCGAACCCAGATATCCCCTGGTTGATACCGCCGCGCAAACCCCAACCCCACTGACTCAATCACTGATTGACTGGCGTAGCTTTGAGGTTTCGCCGCACGGGTGGAGAATAAGGTCCTATTTCCGGATCATGAGTTGTTCCATGTTCGTAGAACTGTGACAAACTTGGGACGAAATATGTGACGCCCAGGATCGATACCGCCCCGCACGGTGTAGAAACTTGAACCCCGATGGCTCTATAGCACTGCTTGAGTGATGTCCGTCGAGCCAGCGCCACCCGAGGTGGACAAAATGAATATTCTCATACATCTACAACTCCGACAACACGGGGACGAAATTGGAGATCCCCGGTGTCAATACACCCTCGCAATGGTTAGGAAACGCAAACCTTTTGGGCTATAGCTGATTTGTTGGGGTGGCTTTGAGGTTCTGCGCACTCGTGGGTCACAAGAGCTCATCCCCGGATCATCACCTCTCCCACACATCTACAACTTCGACAAAACGGCGACGAAAACGTTGGTCGCTGGGGTCGACACCGATCCGCACCGTGTGGAAACGCCAACCCCACTGGCTCTGGTCACTGATTGGCTGAGGTAGTCAGCGCCACCCGAGAAGGATAGTGTATCATCCCCGGATCGTAAATTCCTTTTGACATGACGACCCCGACATAACGTGAACGTAAACGGCGTTCCCCCGAGTTGATACCGCCCCGCATGGTGTGGAAACCGAAATCTCGATGACCCATGGTTGTGTGGCTGGGGTAGCTTCGGGGTTCCGCGACACGCCGGGAGGATAAGGACCGATTCCCGGGATGAAATATATTCCACACATCTGCAACCCCGACAAAACGGAGACGAAAATGATTGTCTCCCGGGTCGACACCGCCCCGCACGTTTTGGAAACCCCGACCCCGAACGACACCGACCCGCACGTTTTTGGCTATGCGTACGTTCGGGGTTCTAGCCCTCCCGCGTGTGTTTTGCGGATGGGCACGGGCGCTGAGGAAACTTGTTGGACGACGGAGTTGGAACATTTTCGCTCACGCCCCATTCGCTTGAATGAGTACCGAGTACCGCCGTTGCCGGCAGGAATCACTCCGCCTTCTTCCCCCTTTTCCTAGCTTACGCCACCGTTGCAATATCTGGTGTCTCCGAGATCGCTCTCGCTGTCACTATCTACTCGGGTCCAACCCGGGTCCTTCCTCCCTTCCTCTTCATCCCTCTCCTCCCTCTCTTCACCCGCTCTCGTCCCATCCTCACTTTTACCATCAATGCCGCTGTCCTCATTCAAATCGCTGTCTTCGCTGTCACCACCCTCTCTCCGTCTTTCCCCCCCTGCTTTCTGCCCTGCTCGTGTTCACTCTCCCCCTCATTCCTGTCCCCCTTGCTGGAGTGCTAACGTCCCCATCGATGACCCTGGTGTCCCCCCCCTGCGGTGCTGCCAATACACGTTCAAGTACTCTTGAAATCGCACTAAGCTCGTCAACAGCGTTGTACTTCCCTTGAACAAGTCTCACGCTGCATGTAACGCCGCTTCCGATAATCACCCCTTCCTCGTAGTCCTGGCGCATCCGTGCCTGTGCCTGTCGCGTGATGCATACTTTCACCCACCCCAACCCCTGGCGCAGCATGATGTGCTGCTTCACGAGTGTTGCAGATGGGTCGGGAGGAGCGCAATGCTGGCAAGAGTGCAGTTGCCGAGCCTCTCGCGTCCGATCACAATGGTTGGATGGAACAAAGAATCCCGCCGAGCTCGATGGTAGACACACCGGACTCGCGCACGGCGCTCTTCAAGTCTTTGAACTTTTTGTGTGTTTAGGGCTTCCTTGTCTTCCAATTCGGCCAATGCGCAGAGCGTTTGGAGTCTAGCCGCAAACTACATGGGCTATGTGAGCACCGCATGATATGTTTCCTGGGTCTACTACTGAATCTGATTTTCTGCTCCTGTCTCTCCTCCATGCTGACTGCAGGGGTGGTCTAGGAGCTGGGCAACCCTCAAAACGGGTTTTCTTCTTCTGAGGCTGTAACGCCACCACTTTGGCGACTTGTTGATAGGACTTCAATATTGGAAGCACCGATCCTGACATAGTTGTGAAGATGCAGAACAAAACGTGCGGTACCTTTGTTGTAGTCGACTCGATATCGTGGAGATATCCGCGAAAACTCAGAAGCACACGTTTTTGGAGTTTTGACCGGCATTTCCGTTTGGGCTCTAAATTCGTATGACTGCTCCGAAATTCGTCGTTCGCGATCAACGTGAAGTTCGTGTACACAACGCTATTAATAGAGATAAATGAGACGATCGGTGTATTTTTCTAATTTGTCACCCATCAAGATATTTCATTATTAATGCCATGCCCCGCTAATTTTTGTTACTATCGGCCTGAAATTTTAATCCCGTATTTGACCGACACGTGCGAAAGTATCCCAAACCATACCTTTTGATTGTTCGTGTTTTCACGCTGGTTAAGGCCGCTTTCTATTTTGCGGATGTGGGACCGGTGGTACATCCTGGGGGGATTTGTTTTTTTTTAAAAAGGGAGGGCATCTCAAAGGTTGGTTGGGACAAGAAGAGACCGTGTGAAATAATTCTTTCAAAACACGTACCAGGTATTATTAAGCAGGTCATGGCTCATCAACCGCTCCGGCAGCGCCTTTGCTTGCCGGGCTCGTAAAACACACATGTTTCGAAGGCGCCTCTCTACGACATGGTAATTGGTGGTAATGAGCCGCGACCTCAGTACCTGCAGTAGTCATATTTGCGATGCATCATGCTGGGCGAATACGGAATGCTATGCTGAACCAACACGAACAAACATCTACGCACATACGCGGTCGAATATGTCCGTGACGTTTTGGTCATTATTTCACGCAAAAAAAAACGTCGGCAGCAGACGTGGTGGTTGCAGCAGCAACAGCAGCAGCAGCAGGGCACACGAAGCCAGGGTTTATCCTCGCTGTAGGCTTTTACGTCTAACCCTTAAAAACTCTCTGGACACGTATTCGATTTAATGTGTTTCCTAGTTTCCCCCCTCGAAGTGCCCGCATAGTTTGAAAACTAAACATCTGCACCTGACATGTTTTGTTCAACAGGTATAGCTTCTCGTAGTAGGTGCCACCACCACTACTGCTGTACGACTTCTACAGACGAGCTTCTCCAGCAGTAAACCAGGAGCAGCACTAGCAGTAGGACACACGATGCCAGGGTCAGCGTCGCTGTACGTTTGGCTTGTCGATCAAAGCCTTGAACCCTTTGTACGCGTAATCGATTTCGTTGTGTGCTTCCTGGCTCTCAACTCGAAATTCGGCGTAATTTGAAGACGAAGAATCTACAACCTGACATGTGTCAAACAGAGCTTCTCGTAGCAGGTGCCACCACTACTACTGCTTTACGACATAATACAGCAGTAGCAGATCTTCTCCTGCTTGTCTGCCCCCCCATCAGCTGCTTTTCCGTCCTCTCATCAGTAGGAGGGTGGGCTCGATAGTTCCACCTGCAGCATGTCTTAAGGACATGGCGCGAACGTTGCTGTGAACAGGCACATTCTACCTACGAGTACATGTTGAGTTGGTTTCGTTGGGTAGAACTAAAAAAACAAAATCCGTTATGACAGGTGCCACTTCTTCTACTGCTGTACGACATCTACAACAGAGCTACTCCTACTTCTCCGCCCCCTCGTCAGTAGGAGGGTGAGCCGGACAATACCACCGGCAGCATGTCTTGGAGACAAGGCCCGAACGATGTCATGGACAGGCACATTCTGACTAGTAGAGTCGGGCTTCGTTAGGCAGAACTAAAAACAAAAACCTTCATGATACTTTACGGTTCTGTTTTGTTTTACCATGGTCCAGCCATGTGCCTACACAAGTTGCCGCACCTAGCTCGACAAACTCTGAACGACTTCCAACCGCACCAGCACGATAAGGTTTTGATGGTATGTGTGCGTGCACAGAGCCCGCCGGGACTGGCATTGGTGCGTTAAGCGTTGAGCGCGCTGGACAAACGTGGCCGAAAAAAATGGTGAATACCACACAATGACACTGTAGTTAGGGGTGGGACTGAAATATTTTTAGACGTAAAAAAAACACAAAAAATGCCAGGGGGGAAATATGAGTCTTTAATAAATTAACCAATCAGCGCTTGGGAAAGAATATAGCACGTCACAAAAAAACTCTTCATGTGGTATCATATTCCAGGTACCAGGGTAGTATGGTACGAGAGGAGCTGCAGCGTGTGGCTCGAGAAGGGCGGAGCAGCACACACAAAAAATACCACGACGAGTGCTTGAGCAGCAGCGCAGCAGCGCACAAACGGGCGCGTGAGCGTGGGGGGGGATTACTGGTGCAGCCCCTGCCGGACCTGGTTGAAGGTGGATCTGCTGATCCTGGTGCGGCTGCTGGCGTTTCTGACCCGGCTACTGCTGCTGCTCATCATCCTGCTGCTGCTGTTGCTGCGGTGCAAGATGTTCCAATCTACAGCCATCTAACCCGGTTGCGGCTGACCTCCGCCCCCGCGATGCCACGGCGGAAAACAGCTTTCGCTCGGCACACGATCGCCGCCGCCTCGTGGACACTACGACCCGTACGCTGCAGATATGCCTCCCGGTTCGCTACGACAATTTTTTCCCTTTTGCGCTTGGCCGAGGTTCCTTTTGTTTTTTTCGAATTTCAAAATTGAGTGTCGTGGTCCCCAAAAAGTGACTCAAGGAGCGACTTTTCGCCGGATCGTTCTCTACGGATACTGCGTCGATTCGAGCGGGGTTTGTTTTGCTGTATCCCACACATCCCAATGTAGGGTATACTTAAATCTGCGCACTACTCAAAAGCACTCATAGAGCAAGAGGCAAAAAACACGGAGAAAAACATGTTTCTCCACACTTTTTAGTCTATAAATACGTCAATTTGTACTCGTGTGCTATTAATAAAACGCGCAAAACATCCGAAAGGTATGGGCCTGTGTGAGGTGTCTGTTTGACGTCAAGATCGAATTCATCTCCACCTCAGAGAAATATTGGATACAACTTCTCTACTGTATGCATTCACACTAAAACCAAGTACATGGGGGTATGTCGGTAGTTTTACTTTTTCAGAAAATGTAATAATTTTTGGCTGGTCGTTTCTAATAGCCTGCCGCTTTTTTGGGTCAAAACAGGCCTCCAGTCCCACCTCTAACAGTGATACACACATAAACACACTTGCAGAGGAGGAACTAAAAACAAGGCACCGTACTCTCGTACGATTCGCTATGAAAAATGTAACAAGCGCGCGCGTCGCGCTCGCGCGCCTGAACTGCAGCACTACGTGCTGTCCGCAGGCTAAGTATTAGCTGTGTTTTAGTGTTGTAGGAGTGAAACGGTGTGCCTCGTAAATCACAGCTCGATTATTACTGGTCCACACATCTATATACCCTGATCCCACCCGGACCTGATCCCGTTTGGCACCCTGCTCCCAGTTCGTCGTGCAGAAATATGTTGAATTATCCGCATGAGGGTCTGGAGGCCGAGAGCGTGAAGCGCCAATCGTATCGGTGTGTGGACTACACCATTGATTTTGAATAGTAGCGCCCCGTTGGTCTTGGAATTCTCCGTCGAAAAAAGAGCATTTTTTCGCGGAGAATCGTATTTGGGAATATCGAACGACACGAACAAAACTTTGACTTCGAATGCACTACTGTACAGAGTACCGGATCGAAGTTGAACACCATGTTGGCTGAAACACAAGAAAAAACACGCTCCTTGTGGCCACCGGCGCAGGCAGCACGGTGACCCAAGGGCGTCGGGGGTCCGCGCTGGCGGGTATGGGACCTTTCGTTTGTTGTGGCGAAGGTTCAACCTGGCGGCTTTTGGGTGGGGAGAAGTGTTGGCCGGTCTTTCTTATTACCCTGTTCTTGAATGCTTCAATATGTGTCCTGTTCATCCCTTCCTTGGGCGTCCCTGCCGTCTCCAAACGCGACTACCGATCTTAGTCCGAATCGTGTTGAGGAGTCTCCATCGTATATAGTATGCTACGGAGGAGCTTGGTTGTTGTTGGAGCTTTGGCGGGATCCTGGGCACTGGATCTTCCAAGTATTATGGCGTTCGCTAGGTTTTCGTGTGGACCCTGTTATTGTAGTAATCATATACCAGGTATACAGTAGGGTTAAATATTCTCTTCAATACGAGTAGGTACATGTACGCATATACCAGGTATCATACACATCATCATGCCGTTTTTCGCTCTAGTGGCCTTCCTCCACTATGGCGATCGATGTTACGGTGTGCTGTCTCTTGATGTGTTTACACTGCTGCCGTCGATTCCTCTTCCTGCAACTGCTCTCACTGCTGTGCAGACGCTACTCTGTTTCTACTGTAACTCTTTTTTGCTTTGGTTGACACCGAGAGACACCGGGATTGTTCCCCAAAGCTACATCAATACAGCCTTAGTTGAACAAAAAACATCATCCGGAAAAAACGATTCGATGGCATTGTAAACTAGACGACATTTCCAGGGTTATTTACAGTGCGGTTTTCCCTATCTGTTCGGTGCGTTTAACCGCACCGCACCGTAAGGTTTTTGCCTCTTGAAAACCGCACCGCACCGCACCGTAGGTTTTACGAAATAGGAAAACCGCACCGAACCGCACCGTAGGATTTCAAATATAACCAAACCGCACGGTAGGGTTCCCGGCATCCGAAAACCGCACCGAACCGCACCGTAGCATTTACGATATTTTGAAACCGCACCGAACCGCACCGTAGGATATAGCACAGCACCGAACCGCGCTGCAGGAGCCACAATATCTGAAAACCGCACCAAACCGCACCGTAAGATTCCTGATGTCTTGAAACCGCACCGTACCGCACCGTAGGCCATCTAAACCGCACCGCACCGTGTGCGTCAAGATACGGTGACAAAAACCGTTAGATCGGTTATGTAACGGTGCGGTTAACTTGAAACCATAGAAAAACCGCCGTTCCATCGGCCGTGGAACGGTGCAATAGGGTCACGGTTTCGCACGGCTCATGACGGTTTCTGCACGGTGTCGTGTCAAAAGTGTTCCCGCTGGCGGGGTTGATTTAAAGGTATTTCATATTTTGAAATATTTTTGTGGTTGAACGTAAAAAGGTTATATTGTTTATATGTATATACTTCTGGTATATTATATACCTGGTACTCCGAGTCTCCGGAAGTACTAACACCTGCCGGAAAATACGAAAGCACAAGCTGCCGACGCTGGCAATTCCGTGGTTGACTGTTCCTTATGAGTGAACATGGCCCGACGTATCATGTAATATCCTCGGTACATGAAACGGTATGAGGGTTCGTATATGTCTATAGTATAAGAAGTAGCATTCTCTCATACTGCTGTTGCTTGTGTGCTCCAGGCACATTTTCATGATTGGGCGCAAGGAGGGGGGGCGTAGCGGTCTATGTGACGGCTGTCTGGGTTATCCCCAGGAAGATAACGCTCGATACTCTGTATTGTACCTGGTGTAGTATAGAGTAAGATGCTGGCGTGTGTTACACGTAGTAAATGTACCATGGAATACAATGTGCAACATTTAGTCGCATCGGCACTCAATCTGAAACATGCACATTACCGATATATTGATATTGTGCCGGCACGCATCGTGCATTTTGTGTTTTTTTTTACTCTTTTTTATGTTGATCTATTTACTGTTTATTAAATCCGTTTTTCGTATGTGTTCGTGCTGCTGCTCTCTTGACTTTGCGTATAAAGTATAAAGTAAACAAGATGTACCCGGCACGCAAACCGTACGAACCCTATGGCTTGTACGGTTTATTCATACGCTGCCTGTAGCGGTTTCGTTAGTGCGTTAGTGCCCCGAGAAAAAGCGTCAGAAACCGTACGAAACCGCGGTTTTATACGGTACATTCATACCTGGTACGGTGCACCGTAGAGAAACTGCGGTTTCGTTAGTGCCCCGATAAAAAGCCTGAGAACCGTACGAAAACGTGGTTTTGTACGGTTAATATATGCGGTGCACCTTAGAGGAAGCGTGTGTTGTACGGTTTTTTTCCTACGGGGATTCGAACCGCCCCGTAGGAAAACCGATTCAACGGGGAACCGAACCGAACCGGACTGTATGATACATCACAAAACCGAACCGCACGGTAAGATTTCCGATTTTCTCAAGCCGTACCGAACCGCACCGTAGGATTTCCGATTTTTGAAAACCGCACCGAGCCGCACCGTAGAATATATCACAAAATCGAACCGCACCGCAGGATTTGCAATACCTGAAAACCGCACCGAACCACACCGTAAGATTTCTGATCGTGCTTCCTGCAACATGCAACGCGCTACACACACATGCACACATTCTGCACAACAGTAATAAATATATAGTCGTAGCAGGGCAAGAGCTACAATGCCGCACATTAATCATCAAAAGAAAGCAGCACGGCGTAAGAGTGAACGCCAAACACCCAGAACAACAAATATATAAATACACGCCAAATCGACAAAAGCACATACCAGGTACCATCCAACCTGTAACAACACCCGCAACAAGTATCCGCTCGGACGGACGAATTAAAACAGAAACAACATGCCGCGTCCCTTCCTGTACATAACATACCCACAAACACGCTGTTCAAAACGCAACACAGCAAGCTCATTGGCCATATACGTAGTAGTACCGGAATGCGTTTACTTTTATATGTACAGCGTTCTAGCAGCCAACACCCAACCGACATCGCCTGCAAAGTTCAGAAGGAACTGAAACCCTCTACGCTACCCAGTGCTTCACCCCTTGCTACACCCAAGACCATCCGTTCCGTGGGCTTGGGTAGGCTGGATAGCAAAACCTCCGCTCCCGCCACCATCCCCGCCCTTGCCTCCGCCGCGCTTCTCCCCACACCACCCTTGGGTTTCGACTGACTGGAAATGCCACTCTCAGCGCCACCCCTGCTCTCGCCCGCGTACCCGATCCTGCCCCCGCTCCCGCCCCCGTCTTCTCAGTCCTGACTGCCGTGCATGCTGCCGCTTATCCATAGCCCTTGCAGCAACACGGAGCGTTCCGTCCATAACAAGAAATAAAAATCCGAAGCATGCGGCATGAACCCCAGGAGCATGAAGCCCTTGTCCTGCTTATCGATCGCCAACAAAAATGTAATGAGAAGGAAGGAGCAACGATAGTAAATGGATTATATAGAGGTTAAGTGGAAGTAGTACAGAAGGGAGTTAGACTACGTGCATAGGTTTCCATTTCGTTTTCGTTTCCCTTGGTTTTCTTTTTTCGGGGAATGTTATGTTTTTCAGTGTTCAACGTTGAAGCTCCTGCCGCGCATTGTCGCATGGCGAACGCAATCACAATAGCTAGAAACAAGGCCGCGTGACGCGCCTATTCAAATTGCCGGCGTCCACAATCCACTGCGGAGACCAGCTGAAAGTCCTGAAACAATACCCCAACAGCGGCAACAAGATTAGAACATAGCCAAACACCCGGCATGCAATGAAAACAGCGTAAGAAAGCATTCAGAGCGCTGCTGTTCAACGGGCACCCTACGTACTTCTCACCTCTTCCTCCCCGGCTTGTAGAGGTTATCTGCCACGGCGACATGGAAGGTGTAGAGATCAGAGCCCCACGGCTGAACTTCCACGCTGGCTACGTAGTACTTGCCGCCAACTTGGCTGTTGCGTTTAACAGTCCGCTGACCCTTTACGAACCGTAATTTACGTTGTCAAGGCCCTGGGCTCTTGACCCTGCTTAACGCGACGTTGCAATAACAGGGTGTGCTTTATTTGGTAAGAAAGCGCAGCTATCGGAAGGGGGGGGGGGGAGGGGTGCGAAAGGGGACGAAAGGGGAATGAGAAAAAGAGTAGCCCTCTTTTGTTCACCTCCCCAAAGACAAACAAAAGTTGGAACATGAAATAATAGATTCTAAACCAAATTCGACCAAGGGAACACTTTGCAAGCACTACATTAAAAATGGGGCAGACACGTTGTGTAGAGTTCCACCTGATGGTCACCATCCGTAGCTCTTCCTCGGTTCTTAAGCCCCTCCGATCCATCGTTCTGCTTGCAGAAGCGGAAGGAAAGCTTGGCCACAGGCCACCTCGTGACTTTACGAACCTGCGTAAATAGATACAACAAAATCGTATGACGTGTTACGTAGGGGTTTCTCCATGCTTCCAACAATAACGCTTACGGGACGCATGATAGACACGGCGATTGCACGCGATCGGAACCGCCTCCGGTTGCGCGTAGGGAAGCTTCCATAGCACCTCACAGAACCACATCGTCGTCACGTATGTCAGACCTCTGGCGTCGAGGCTCAATGCCTTAGAGTATGTGCTCACGCACCACCGATACCTGGTATGTCTTAAAAAGGGAAGGTTTCTTTCTTACCGGACTCTGAACAGCCGGTGCATTTCTTTCACGGTAGTTTCTTATGTTTTGGGCTCTCATCAACCGCTGCATGTTTTGGAAGACTTTTTCTTGTCTCGCTGCGCTCTCGAAACCTATTTCCTCGGCTATTTTTTCCGTGCTCTGAGAGTGTTCCTTATCCCGTGTGGATGTCGATCGCTGGTGCTTCATCTATGTCTACTTCCCTCTCTTGTTGGTCACGTTGAGCTTGGTTTATTACACCGTGTTTCTTATTTTTTCGTGAAGCACTGAGCCACGTCGTGAGCATATTTCTCAAGTGTGGACCAAAATACGAAGTTGTTTCGTAGTAATCGCAGTAAGGCCGTTTCCTATGCGGTTCGATTTTTGAGCTTCAGATTTTGCCCCGATCGCATTTTCAGATGTGGAGTTGGCAAATCGAAACAGTCTTCCTTTGTGGAAAAATCAGATTTATTGTGTGTGTCGAGATTCGAGCAAACGCCGAGTCCAACTGCTGTTTTTGTGGTTTGGCGCCGCGATGAGACGCGCTGGGTGCGCTGCCCTGCGCGTAGGACCCAAGCGTGTGAGCCAAGGCTGACTGCCTCTGGTCTGGCGGCAAAGAGACGTGGCGAGTGCGCTAGAGCCAACCTGTCTTGGTATTTTGTGTTCCATTTTGTGACTGACTGCTGCTGCTGTACAGCAGTGTAGTCTACGAGTAGTCGTACGTATCCACGGACAGCAGTGTAGTCTACGAGTACTCGTACGTATCCACGGACAGGTGCGTGCCGAATGCGCTTCTCTTGGTCTCTAGGCCCGAGCCCGCGCCAGGCGACTGTAGTCTGACCACGGCGGGACGGCCCCCCCGCCGCCCGAGCGTCGGGCGCGAAGCAACGTCGCTATGCCGCTCTGTCACCATCCAACTCATCGATCGTTCTGCTGCTGGTCTTTGCTGTCATGGACAACATGTTGAATTTATTGGAGAGAATGCCATTTTTCGATTTGAGAATCTGATGACCCAGGTCGTCGGGTTTTGGGCCAAAATCCGACGACTTGGGTCATCGGATTCTCAAATCGAAAAAAATCCGGTCGTATTTTGCATATTTCGACTGCATAAGCAGGGTCATTTGTTTTTGAGATCGAAAAACACAAATCTGAAGCCCGAAATCGAACCGCATAGGAAACAGCCTAAGAAACTTGGCAGAAAGAGCTCGAGGAACATCACATTCAAGCGCTCCGCATTACAAGCAGAGTACCGCAGGGCCAGCAGTAGTCCCCGACTAGCCCTAGGCGCGCTCGCTGCTCTTGGTCTAGTGCATACTACTCTAGATTAAGCGTAGCAGGTAGAAGGACTGCAGCCTCTACTCTGTGTACTGCTGCAGCGTTCTGTAACTCATGAAGAGGATACCAGGTATCTATACTTGGTATGCAACAAAGGCTAAGTGAACCTGCGTGAGGCTCAAAAACAAAATAGAGCCCAACACTGGTAAGGTCTAAGCCTCACTACAAACTTGTACTCGTAGTCCCAGCCTGGCCAGGTGGACTTGTTCCACTTACCTGGAAGCGCTCCAGGCAGACCACAGCTCCTCAAAAAACACCACTTCCTGGCGTGTAAAGCGACGACGGCCATCCCCGACTCACTCAGCTGTCCCATATCAGTTCCATTTCTCTCCCAATTCGTCATTAAGAGAGCAGTTGTCTCGGACTGCATCACTGCAATCGAGTTGGGACACATCTGAGCTTCCACAACGACCAGCCGGCCAAGGTCTAACGGACAAGGTCCAAGGATTGCGTGCTGTGTGTGCGAGCCCTCTCCTAAGGTAGTTACACTCCGCGTGACCCCTTTCGACTTCAGCTTCGTTCATTGCAAACCCGTCGTGCCCATTCCCCGATGGGCACCAAATTCATTTTTTGCCTCCTACACAAATAGTCAGTCATTCGTATTCCAGAATTGTCAGTTCAGCTTTCGGGACGATGGTTGGTCTGCAGTAACGCCATCCGGCCGACATCAGCTGGGTAAAAACATGAAAAAGACAGCTTGGGGTTTTCATGGACCTGCTTGGCCCTACCTGGGCGGATGGTCTCCCCGTGATTACTTGCGGATGTTGCGACTTTGGACGCCCAGAGCACGCGCTACGAGGCCGGCTGGGACCCACGCTTGTGCCGTGGTTTACACGGGAGCCCCCTGCGCGCCGTGCAGCAGAGAGTGGGAGAAAAGACCCGCAGCCGGAGTATAAAAGTAAAATTATTCCGGAAAAGAGTCAAGTTGATACCTATACATATAATATGAGCTCTATAAAACAACTCTGCGTGCCTCGTGCTGCTGATGTTGTTTGTTAGGGAGCTGTCGTGTCGGGGCAACAACAGCAGCAGCACCACACCAGCAGGACACTTTCGAGGATCATAGTAGCCCTGTATCATGTCGACCAGGGACAACGGGCCTGCAGGAAGGCGAGGACCGGTGACGACGAAATCGGGGAAGGAAATTCCAGCTTGACGGAACTTGAAGCCGGCTTTAAGGGGCTGTGCGCGGAGCGACGAGTGTTGTCCACCACCTCTCACAGTACTGTACCAGTACAACACTGACATTACGTTTTTTCCTCAGAAATACATAGATACCTGTATTAGAATACGCTGAAGAACTACGATATTCTTCAAAATAATGCCCGCAGCGTTGTGCGTAGAACATTATAGACAAAAGGTCCTCGCATTCTGCTATCGGGTATACGAGTAGCACCATCTACTCGTTGGCGAGCTTTCTTCTGCTGTGTAGGGTGATTGGTGGGCTGTGGCGGCCTTTGCCGGCGCCCGAATGACCCGGAAGCTCGTGTACCCTTGCGGTGGAATAAAAAGGCAGGCAAGTTTGCGCGAACCAGTGTCGTCGACGAAGCCACGACGACCTTGGCCGACCGCGGACGGCTGGAAATGCGGGTTTCGCTTCATACACTAACCCTAACATCATACACTAACCTCAACCCAGCCATGCACACCTCGACTGAGAATCCTTAGCGGGGCAGGTGAGTGGGCTCCGTATGCTGGATGGTCTGAAACGTAGGTTTGTAGCTTTTGTACGAAAAACTTGCATCAGCACCAGAAGGGGTCAAAACGTGCAAGGGGCACAGCTGTCGACGCACACAACAGATTCTTCGGTTACCTTCAGGGTGCAGCATCCAAGACGATTGGTACCGGACGATTCGAGGTCACCCTGAGTCCGTCATGCTCGCGCAGAAAAAAATGAGATCGGCGATGCATCGCCACGGGCTCATGGCCCAACTTGGAGTGTTATTTCGGTTAAGTTACGGACCTATATTTTTTTTTCATGCCCCACGACACGGGCAACCCCAAATTTCCCATGATCCACCTGAATCAGCATATGAGTATTTGCGTAGCTGTTCCCCCCTCGGTGCTAGTCTGCAGCTCCCGATTGCGACCCGGAGCGTTTTCTATCCTCATGTACGCAGTGGCGGCTTGAGCTAATTTGAGCGTGAAAGGCATGTCTGTGATCACTTGTGTTGCCCTAGACTGCCCCCACATAAACAACGTCAGTTTTATCCAGAACAAAAACGTTGCACCCTGTACACCACTCCGGCACTGCTCGCCTCACAGATGGCGTGGTCGGGCTGAACTATTTGTTTAGCTATCACTCTCTCGGGCTACTCTTAAAAGGTAAACCAATTACTTGCTCCAACTGGGCTTTCGAACACTGTCCTTTCCTGGAACGGATGGATAATCAGAGGCCGACCGGTTATACCGGCCGACGTATGAAAGCCAATTGGCTGAGCCAACCCAATTTATGGGGACCCGAGAGAGTATTTTCAGGTTGGGCATGGGGAACCTCACTTTTCCTTTACTACATGGGCGGTGATGATCGAACTCACGACCCCAAAACCCATGTTCTGCCGTATTCACCATTCGTGAGGCGACAGCCCTAGAGACACGTAGTATCCCCTGGCAGGTTGCCTATTGAGCTGGTTCTCGTTGTTACTCAGGTGTGTTGTTTGCTATGATATATAAGAACAGTTTATTCCACAATCAGTGTGCGAAGAAGACTAAACCAAAGGGACTCGGATGATCCTCGCCTTGAATCATTATTTTCCCATCTGAGATGCATCTCTCTAGCTATACAGGTACGTTCCTACTGCTCAAGCTCAGGTAATTTCTGGTATGTCAAGGTTTTTTAAGGCAATACCCTAATACAACCTCGGCAGCAACACGACCAACACACGTCAGGAGATCTATCATGGCCGTGGGCATTAAAATAACTTCGATCCTCTCCCTTCTCCCCTTTCCATATCCTGCTGTAAGTGTGTCGAATCCTTTTGCTTTGCTTTCGAAAGAGCACCATCATGGGCAACATCGGCAGCATCGTGACCAACATGGCCATAAACAGCAGCAATATGAACAGTATAATAACCCCCCCCTTCCCTCCCCCGTTATTTTCAATTTCCTCGCTATTTCTGCTCGAACCCCTCGAACAAGCAGCCAACTCGCCCAGAAAGTCAACCAACATGATCAACATGAGCACAACCGGTGGCACAACCAGCAGCAACAGCACCAGCAGCACTACTCTCACCAAAGCAGGGGTCGTTATTCCCGATGGGGTAGGAGCGGGAGGGGGGGGTGGAGGAGGAGCAGGAGGGAGAGGGAAGGCGGAGAGGGGGGACGGGGGTGGTGGTGGAGGTGATGTGGGTGGTGGGCCGTCGCTGACGGGAATGCTCGGAGGAAAGTCGGACGCCACGGACTTTGGAAGGTGTAGTTTTGGTGTTTGTTTAAACTGAAAAATTACCAGGTGTGACATCGATTTTCGATACTCACGTTTGCAAGCTTCGTGTGATTTTTCGATAGCTCGAACTTCGTGGGGTATGACTCCATGAAGGATATATGATAGAGGTCGTTGACTGCCCTGGATGATAGTACCACAGGATCCACAGGACGAATTTACAAACACTAACATTCTTGTTTTTTGTTTCGTTGCTTTGTGGGTTGCTTTTGCTATTTTTGTTCAGGGTTGTTTACACTAGTAGTGATTGGTGTTGCCGCGATCATTCCAGGCAAGGTCTTCAAAGGTACCTGGTACTTTTTTACGGAGGATTTGTTTTCAACACTCAATCCTTTCAACATATTTATACGAAGTTCCTAATCGGGAGGCTGCTACTGTAATACCGAGGTTATATGCAATGCGATTCGAGGTGGCAGCTAAACCGAACACGAAACTTCCCAGATCAACAGATGAACATATTATTAATAATACATAAATGGACCCACAACGATATTCCCGAAGCAAAAACCACAATTGATTGCACCGCTGATTGTGAGATTTCCCATTTTTCATGCTCGAATACAAGCACCGTGGCACAAATAAATAGGCTCGAAGCGTGACTGCTATTGCACGCGGGGAGGTGCGAGAGGGCCAGGGGCCAGGCGACGTGCGAGTTACACAGCAGAAAACATGCTAAAACCTGCTCCTTTTTTTTCGTGTTTGGGTTTCCATTGTCCTATTTGACTCGGGCTCGGCGGATGCGATCCCGTAGTTGTGTACCAGATATGGGACTTGGAAAGCGCAGAGTTCGCGCCATAGAGCCCGGCTGGGGCCCACACTTGCACCATGTACCCGCGCCCTCCCCGAGTGCCCCGCGGCCGAACGCGCGAGGATATCATCTTCTCGCCCTTCACTGGTGTCGGCCGGGAGAGTTTTTTTACCAGGTACCTGGTATTTTGTTTCCCGCATGTAAGGTGCATGTCATACATACACAAACTAAAGTCCGATTTAATTTTTGCTATTAATATTTCGTCACTGATTTCAATATCCTGCAGATGCGTACACGAATCCAATAATGCCGGTAGAGGCCTTGACTGAAAGGTGAAAACTGCAACTCTAGTGTGATTGCGGTCTCAATTCTCAGATACAAAGGCCAGCACGCAGGAGGACGGGATGAAAATGGCTAAAAAAATCGTGAAAATTGACTGGGCCGATTCCTAGGGTTCCATTTCCCACACAAGTGTGGCAAACTGAGTATCTACGAAAACATTGAGATTTCGGGGTCCCGTCTATAAGGACGTTTTCTAGTTGTTTCTCTTCCGGCCAATGTGTACGATATACTCGAGTTCTTTTCATTTCGCTGTCATGTAGACTGGGTATTGTATTCGGGCATGAAACCACCACCATATGAAAGCAGCAGTCTTCAATTTTTGGTGAGGCCTTTACTGTTAGGGGTGGGACTGAAATATTTTTAGACGTAAAAAAGTCACAAAAAATGTCAGGGGGGAAAGATGAATATTTAATTAATTAACCAATCAGCGCTTGGCAAAAAATAAGTACGTCACAAAAAAAACTCTTCATCATTTGGTATCATATACCAGGTAACAGGGTAGTATGGTACGAGAGGAGCTGCAGCGTGTGGCTCGAGAAGGGCGGAGCAGCACACAAAACAAATACCATGACGAGTTCTTGAGCAGCAGCGCAGCAGCGCACAAACGGGCGCGTGAGCGTGGAGGGGGATGCAGCCCCTGCCGGGCCTGGATCTGCTGCTGCTGCTGTGGTGCAAGATGTTCCAATCTACAGCCATCTAACCCGGTTGCGGCTGACCTCCGCCCCCGCGATGCCACGGCGGATAACAGCATTCGCTCGGGACACGATCGCCGCCGCCTCGTGGACACTACGACCCGTACGCTGCAGATATGCCTCCCGGTTCCCTTGGTCATTTTTTTTTTGCACTTGGCCGAGGTTCCTTCTGGTTTTTTCGAATTACCCATCACGAAGTTGATTGTCATGGCCCCCAAAAAGTGACTAAAGAGGCGATTTTTTGTCGGATCGTTCTCTACGGATACTGCGTCGATTCGAGCGGGGTTTGGTTTGCTGTATCCCACACATCCTAATGTAGGCTATACTTAAATCTGCGCACTACTCAAAAGCTCTCATAGAGCAAGAGGCAAAACACACGGAGAAAAACATGTTTCTCCGCACTTTTTAGTCTATAAATACGTCAATTTGTACTCCTGTGCTAAAACGCGCAAAGCATCCGAAAGGTATGGGCCTGTGTGAGGTGTCTGTTTGACGTCAAGATCCAATTCATCTCCACCCCAGAGAAATATGTATTCAAAGTTCACTATGCATGTACACCAAAACCGAGTTTTGGGGGTATGTCGATAGTTTTACTTTTTCAGAGTTTTTTATTTTATTTTTTTGGCTGGTCGTTTCTAATAGCCTGCCGCTTTTTGGGGTCAAAACAGGCCTCCAATCCCACCCCTAACTGTTATGATATTGCAGTGTTCGCGCCTGTAGGTTGTTGCGACCAGTGACGATATATTTCCGGGTTGGCTACCTAGGAAGACTAAAACAGGGTTTTTTCCTTTCTAGTTTTTCAGTTCGGTTTCAATTGTGTTAATCAACGTGTCCCCGTAAATACCTACCAGTACCAGGTATCAGGTATCAAGTGTGTTGATCTTTATATTTTCTCATGTTAATTGTCTTGATTCAGTCCCTTGTTCGGTTCGTTGGTGTACTCTTTTGCGTTTGGTACGTTCGGCGTTTCGTGTTTTAACGTACGTATCAACACCTCTATTCGCTTGTGGATTGTTTTTTTCTGCTCCGTAGTTTGTGACAACACACCCTGATATCTTCACGTAGGATGAAGATCACATCAGTACAGACACTGGCTGTGGTGGATGTCGTGGGATAGAATAAATTAGTGATTAAATTGTTGATAAAATAACGCAACGTACAACACTGGCCCGTCGAATGTGCCTGGACTGCTGAGGTAGGGGATTTGCATGGAACAACAGTGCGCAGCATGCCACTATTAATAGTGGTACTGATGGGTGCCCCCAATTGACGGTGTTGGTCGGTGTAACTTGGTCTGAGAGGAGTTACAACCTTTGTGGGGAATATGAGAGCGAAGTATTCTCGATAACAGATGACGTCTACAGCATCCGCCACACGATGCAGCCCGGGCTGCTAGGGTAGGTGGTAGGGATTTACGCGAACTTCATTGCACGGAAGGAGGCTTGTACTTCGCTCCGTATACCTAATAATAGATGGTTGATAAAGCCGCAATTTTATTTTTTTCGGTCGTTGTGTTGCTACTGTATACATAGGTCCGGAAAGGGTAACGCTAAGATAATTATTATAATTCGGTCTTACTCGCAGATATGAGCCGTCTGCGAGTAAGACCGTGGTGCGCCCGTGTCGTACACTTCTTTCCGTTTCAGTCCAGACACCTGGTCTCCTCAACCATGCTGTGACTGATGCTGCAATCGTTTTTTCCCCGTCTCAGTCCCCAAATAAAATAAGAATGTGAAAGACACCAGACGCAGCACTTGGGCCCCTGTGAGATTATTTTAGTTTTCGATAGGGTAGATATTGCGAGATACTATCCGATCTAAACGTGTCTCTTCCTTTTCTTTCCTATTTTTCGTACCTATTACGTTCTGGATTTCAGTTGCTCGGCTACTTTATATTTACAGTGTAAGTGCAGCGTATGCTTTCCTTTTCGTGCTTTGTAATGACGGAAATTGTATAAATTTTCCCGCGGAAAATATAATGTGTAGTTCTGTGATTTTTTCGTACCTTCTCGAACAGGTCTCTTTGTACGAGCACTTTTCCGCGAAACCCTAAGTGGTCGCCGCGGGAAGCCCGACCGGACACACTTGTCGAGGTCCGAGCGCGATCCGTGCCCTCTGGAATGCGTGGCAAGTCCTGAAAGTACATTTTCGGCGGGAGTGGATAAGACGATTTCCCTGGTTTCAGTACGAGAGCCCTCATTTTGTACGTGCGTACATACCGGATACAATAGTGTCTGTTGTTTTCCCTAGCCTCTCATGAGCACACAGCCCAGGCATTTGGCAGGTAAAGAACATGCACCGAGCACAACATCACAACGCTCCCGCCCGTGCGCCTTGCGTGAGCGACACACCCATATGCGCTGTACTGCTGTGGCTGGTTGTGTTTATCGGAGCGGTCCGAACTCCACTCTTTACGTCTCCTTGCTGCTGCTCTGTGTGGCAGAACCACGCGCACTCTGGACGGAAACGTAAAAAGCGTTTGGATTAAGGCGTATCTCAACTGTCCTTATATTCCCGACGTTTTGCGTTCCTTGCCCGAGGCACACCCAAAACGGTACATATATCAGACAGTATGCAAATAACACAAACAACGTTACAACCCCGCCTAGCAGCACAAGCAGCAGCGGGCCGCACCACGCGTGTGTCGCAGGTTCCTGGTGTGGTGCTATGGCTAGTTGCTTTATCGGAGGCTGCGGTCCGTCATCTGTCACACCTTTCTCTCCTCTGCAGCGCTGCTGTGCATGTGTGTGCGGTGTGTCGTGGGCGGCGCGAAAATTAGTACCTGGGTACCAGGTAATGTGGGCCTTCGTTAATAGATTAAAATGGTCACGATGCCCGATTTTGGACTTGAAGGCGATGGTTCGATCCTCGCAGATATCATGGTTATTTTTTCCTTTTTTTTCCCCCCAACTTGTTTTGTATGATGTACGTAACCCAGACACCAGAGGAGAGACAGCACATGATCAGCGCAGGGCGCGTGCTACAACCAGTTGGCTATAACGCTATACACGCCTGCCGCCCCCCAACAGGGCAGAAAGCAACATCACGCGTGTGCGGTGGTTTGCCCTCGCTGTATTGCTATGCCTTCCTATTAAAAGTTGTTTTTTTATCCGACCCTGCGATCTGTAGACCTGTGGATCTCTGCTGGTGTGTGATACATGCCTGCTGCTGCAGTGCGATTCTCCCGGGGAGCCAAGTGTGGTCGAGAGTTCCAGCCTCTTCTTCGGTGCATCCTTCCCTATTTCTGTAAATATTATCCGACTGCTGTACTGCTGTGTTCCGTGTCACGCGTGTGTGTGCCGTGTGTCACGCGTGGAGTGCTTTCAGACTTTTTGTTTTGTCGACATCCCTTGTTTTTGTGCGGAAGAGGCCTTTGTCGCCGTGAGCGCCAGAACAAAAATATGCATTACCGTACTGACAGATATGATTCAATGTTTAGCGGAATCGTCACGATAATCCAAAAGAGGGATTCAGCCATTAACAACAATTCCACACTGATTCCATGTATGTCTTGTCCCCAAAAAAGCTGATGCAGTTGTAAAAAGGTCTTCGGCGGTACATGTCTATATGTACAGCAGTAGTGTGCAGGTATTTTACCACGTAATGTTGTATCATACGTACAATATCACAAGTTGTATCGATTTCAATTCGTTCTTGCGCCACTCCCCTAGGCGCGTCCCGGAGGGGAACGTGGTATCGGTTATATTTTGTCTTGGATATCGTTGAGTGGAAATAACTGTGTGGCGTAAAACTGAACGCCTAGATACACGAGATACAAATATGACACCTACTTCGCTTTCGACGATGCACACGCATTCCGAGTCCTGCGCGCTTCGAGACCCTTTACCCGACGTGAGGTGGGCCGTTTCATTTTGCTTCTTCCCGTTCCGTGTCCGCCGCCTGCCTCGACCTATAACCCAGGGAGGCCTACCGAGTGGCCAGCTCGAGCACTCGTGCGGTCGGCGAAAGCGCATTTTGCTCAAGCTGCTAAGCATCTGCATCTTGATGCCCATTTCAGAATATGAAAAGCTCATCAGAAGCCGGTGTAGATATTATTTTGGTTGTACGTACTCGGACAATAACTTACCTGGTATAACGCATTAATGTTCGTACGGTATTACCATGTGTGATATGTGCTGCATCCATGTATTGATTATTCGCAAAATCCTCATGGGAAAACTCGATATGTCGTGCAAGGGGGACTCCGTCGCGGCAACGAACGTAATAATGTATTTAATACATTGCTATTACGGGGGACCATGGTATATTGTTCGTAAAAATGGGGAAATAGTATATTGTTCGTAAAAATTGGGAAATATATAGGTTTTTGTGTGTGTAACGTGGGTTCTATTTACTACCTGGTGTGGTTCCCCGTAATAGGAGGTGAGTTTTTTTTCCCTATATTTTTCTGACTCATGTTCATGGAAATGTTCTGGAAATTTGTTGGACAGAAAATAACGCAGCTAAGGTGTTCAACCGTTGGAGGTTCATGAGGCCACGTGGGGCATGGTATCCACAGAAGAACTTGAATTGTCTGCCACTGTAGGAGTAGCAGGCGTAGATATTAGTGTCGTTGGGTCCCGAGTGGCTCGCAACCAAGGGGTCTGCGATCAACTGTCACAGAAGTAGTGCTTGCAGCAAACATAAGTGGTCGTGACAGTAGTAGTGAGAGCAGTGCGTAGCAGTCGCGGTTGCGCCGTTCCCATGCAGTGTAGATAGCTGCAGTCGTCGTTCGCGTTGAGCACGTGCAGCAGACAGAATTACCTAAACATGAAATTTACCTTGAGCTCACAGACAGGCGCTCATTTGCAATGTTACCTTTGCAATGTTACTTTTTTTAATTACTTTAATTACGCGTGCACATACCGTCTTCTGAAAAGGATGAATTAATTACTTAATTAACACTACATACTCGTATATAGCTCAAGTCATTCATTAATTATTTCATCCACCCATGCCCCCCCGTTATTGAGCTACTGTAGTACCAGCAGCTGGTATGATATACACGTTTCAGTTTGCTGCATCATAAATAGTCGTAATGCTATGGTGTGGGTGTAAGTTGAATCTTAAGGTTTAGGACGCTTTCGGCTCGAAGATGTTGCCGTTAGACCTGCGCCTGAGGTACCTATCGATATTGAAGGAGTGGCGTGATGGAGTCGAACATGTATCCGCCAAAAAGTGTCTGCCCCAAACCCCATCAGGAGAAAACAACTTACAGTTGAGACTGCAATGAAAGAATGCGTCACCCGATCGCAAAATTGAGTATGGATGTAGATGCGGTTGTTCGCCCGCCATATGGTGGCCTCGATTATACTTGAAAAATGGTGTTTTCGGTGTTTGGGCTATTTTGCAGGATATCTTATAGTTTAACAGTACGTAAAGAATATGTGTTGCCTTGACATACAATAGTACGACAGTGTTGAACTTCGAGCACGTACAACAAACCGATCACCCTTCACACAGTTGTGGTATAGAACGATGTCATGCAGTATCAGCAAATCGTACCGAACCTGATATACCCCGTCTGCCCCTCTCGCGAGATATGTTTATTTGTCAAAATTCTGCAACTCTTTTACTAGGACGGGTATGATGAAATGACATTTTGCCCATCGTTTCCTGTGTTACACGCAGGGGGTCTTGTGACTGCTGTACAGCTTGCGCGTGCTACGTACGTATTTGCTCTTGGTTTCCAAAAGGATGCATTTTTGATGACCTCTGCTGTATGTCAGTTTGTTTTGCGATTGGGTGCAAATTTAAAATTGCATTGTACTCGCAACGACCAGGAACACGAGAGTAGCCTAAAAGGGGACGCATGGTGCAGGTCGAACAGTATCCAATATACCGGCTTCACCGCCACGGTTTCAGTCGTGGTACGTGCAGCACACGTTCATAGTGTGCTGACGCCCGCCTGCGGCTCCGTGACCATGCGGCAAGGGGTAGGGGAAGGAATATTTCCTGCAGCATAGTGGCTCAGTACTTTTAGTAGTAGTGGTGGAAGTAGTAGGTAGGAGTATAGTGCATAGCGGTACAGTATCAAAGTAGTAGCGCCCCCTTCCAGTATCAGTACAGGTCATGTTTAGATGTTCAGCAGGAACGGCGGCAGTGCTGTGCCGTGGGTGGGCGTCGCACGCAAAAATTGATCATAACGAGAACGCCAGTGTCGCAGCGGCAGTTGTGTCGTGGATGCCATTGGGAATCACAACAATTCTAGTGGATGTGCTCCCTAATTGTTTTCTGCATTACGTTTGTTGGGGTTCCATAAGCCATCGTCCTCTTAGCCTCTCACCGATTGCTTATTACTGCTGTGTTATTCCGATTATTTCGCAGATATGTCTCCAACCTCAACAGAATGCACTCAACCCCTTGGCGGTACTGCCGCTGTTGCGACCTCGGCTTAGTTTACCGTACCTACATATATTACGCATTGCGGGCATACCTGGAGATGCCGCGAGCATCAGTCCGCCGAGGCGGAGCCCACTCGTAGATATATGTAGAATACCTGGATGCATGCGATTGCCGGACTGGAACTGCGAGTGCTCTCCGCGCTTGGAGGTCTTTTTATTCACGCGAGGTGGATCTTTTCGTTTGAATCTTCCGTCACCCTGCCCGCTTTCCTCGACGGCTCTTGGGGAAGGCATTCCCGATGTCCTGCTCGAGGACTTGTGCCACCGGCGTCGGCGTTTATCCCCTCTTACTGTCGTTCCCAAATGTGAAAACGTTTTCTTTCGCGCGGTAGGGCCGACTGGTGGAACAGACGCCGGCGGGCTTACCTTATAGCCAGAGAGGAAAGGGTGCTTGGTCCAGGTCGAATTAGAGTAGTCTCGGAGAAGTTGCGAGCGTTCGACATAGGAGGAAAATAAAACGTATTTTCCTGAAGAATCACCGTATGATAGAGCCAGAGAGGAAAAGGTGTTCGGTCCAGGTCGAATTAGAGTAGTCTCCGAGAAGTTGCGGGTGTTTGATGTAGGAGGGCAAAAAACGTTTTTCTCCTGAAAAAGTACCGTACGAGGGAGTGAATTTGTTTTATATAGACTTTAAAGTATATTTTCCCACTATTTTCGTACATACCAGTGCGCGCGACCAACCACGAAGGACTTACAGCTGCTGCCGTCCGTAGTAACACATGGTTCAAAAGTAGTAGTCCAGTAGGAGTCGGAATAGTGCAACGTTTACATTCGCCTCACTCTGCATTCTATTCTGCAGTAGTACTCGAAGTGCACAACGTGCGAAAGTACATAGCAGCTTTTTTTCGCACGTGCACCAGAAAAACTAAAGAGCAGCACCACAGGTAGTATTGTAGTACTGCACTGCCATTACAGGCATTGCAGCTACACTGTACACCAGTCACAGCAGATATCGCTGCCGCCACGTCATACCGAACACACATGACACTAAAAGTGTGCATGTGTAGGTAACTTTGGATATAAATCGCTTGGATTATACGTCGTTAGCTGTGGGTTAAACGCAGTGTCTTTTTTTTAGCTTCCCGTCGTAAAAGGCAAGAGAACAGTTTTATCAGCACTTACTACTGTTACGTTTACACCCCTCGGCAGCACTGTCGCGTTTATGTGCTGATACTTGACCTGCACTGCTACCAGTACAGTAGCTGCACTATATATACCAGGTATATTTTATCTCGAGCATTTGCGGGCATACGCGTAGCAGTGGCGGGCAACGGTCCGCTGCGTCGAAGACTCCCTTGTACACCCCGCTGTATGTCCTTACACCCCTCCCCCTAGATTACCTGACGTATATTTGTATCTAGGGTTGTGTTGGCGTCGGTTGGCGACGACGATCCTCTCACTACGTGAGCTAGACAACCTGGGTACCGCTTTTTGTTGCTTCTTTTGGGCGGTCATCACGGCTGTCGGTGGTGTCAGATCATTTTTGTGCAGGTAGAACCTCAACTCCGCACAAGGAGGATACTCGTATCACGTGGTGTGTATGTGGTTAGGCACCTACGATGCAATTGCACAGTGAACCCATTGCTGTCTCTGAAAGTGGCCGCACCAGAAAATAAATCCATCAACAGCGCTGCCATCAATACGCAACAAAATCCGCCTCAAAAACGGTTCTTGGTAGGATGTAGCTTACCCTCCATGCGACTTGCCCAACACCTCACGCCGCTTCGCTCTTGGTGCAAGCAATTTCTGCCTAGTCGGTGATAACCCGACGTGCTCTGTCCCGGCGTTGTAGGCGTGCGAAAGTCTGTGGTCATAGGACTACGGCCATGAATGGTATCGAATACACCCCTCCCCCGCTTCGCCGCGCTTGCTACCTCTATCCCTCCCCCCCCCCATTCTCTTCGCCACCCCCTCCCCATCCTCTCTACAGCTCCCCCCCCCCCTTCTCCGCTCCTCTCCTCCTCTTGTTGCCACCTACCCATATACCCCATGGTTGCCGCATTCCCCGCCATGTTCATAGGTCGTGTCCAGAACTTCGTCAGAACGTGGTGGCCGTGATCGGTGAGCTGATGACGGAGCTACGAGAGATGCGGGGCGTCATCAAGGAGCACGCCAAGGATAACATCCACGCTAAGTAAGTCTGCTCCGCAACGCCTCAATTATATGCTCAACTTTGAAAACAGTGCACCTCGTCTTTCATTTAATACATGAGTGTCATTACATCGTTATATCAGAAATGTGAGGACTATTTTGAAATCGTTACGATTAATAGCAATTTTGTTTTTTATCGACTCACTTTTTCTACGACTTGAACTACGATTTAGTGTGAAAAGCCACACATTGTGCGACAGAGACCTAGGACACCGCGAGCATTAGGGGCAGTGGCATACGCTTCCCTTTGCCGTCGCCGTTTGTCGGGGCGCTTCTGGGCGAAAACGAAAGTCCGTATTGTCGACGGCCGCTAATATTTTATTTCGAGAGGGGGCGAAGAACTCGCTCAAAATGCGGGGTAGCGTCCATAATATTCGGAACGATCCAAACACCAAAAAGGGGGTGCGGTACCCCGTACTCATTATTGCATCTTCATGTCGGACTTCAGTCATCCCACGGACAACCCGCCAAGCTCGGAATAAGACCGGTTAACGGACGTAGCAATCTCCCAGCTAATTTCTTGTATACTGCTCTAGTTGATGAAAAACTGCTGGCTGCTTGAGACCATATGCAAGAATGACCCCAAATATTGAAAACTGGGCTATTTTTAGATCGAAAACGCGAAGTATTGTTGTGAAATCGTGGAAAATCTTGATCTTCAAGGATTAGGAGTTCCGAGGACTTGGTCTTCCGGCAGCCGTCGCACGCTCCATTATCGAGTTGCGGGAAAGTATGACGATACCCCCGTCCACTTCGGCAATCTCACTCCGGCAGTCTCCTGCGATGGCTCTGTGTGAGAATGGTTGCACCTATAGCGGGGTACATTGCACCGACATACGCTCAAAATCACACCAATCGCGGTTTTTGAGATCATCGTCACAATAATAAACATTCCGTTTGCCAAATTTGTTTAGAACATATGATTTCATACTTCTGGGCACACCATGGACAGACAATTCGTGACGCATCAAGACTTACGGGTGATGCAATGCAGACTTTCCAGTATACTATACTCAAGTTAGTTTGGAGCGCCATGAGAGTTTGGAATTGCTGACAACCGTGCAGTCTGTTGGTTGTTACGTTTGGGGAAAACATCATAAGATTTGTCATTCCACCGATATCTGGTCGATACGAACCTCACGCGCATCGCTAACAGTTCCACACTATTTCCATAGACATGTACAGCAGTAATCTGCAGATGTTTCAAAACATCGTATTTATACTGCTTGTATCATACTCGTATCGTACAATATCGCAAGTTGTATCGATTCCAATTCGTCCTGCGCCATTCCTCTAGGCCCCTCCCGGAGGGGAACCTAGTACCTAGTATGTTTCCGGGAATGTCACGACCGTTTGGGCATTAACATAAACTACGGTTGAGAGTCGGCCCGAATGGGCAATGTGTTGGAAAAGGGCCGGGACTTTATCGGAGTAGTTGTTGAACAGTCCCCAGAGTCCAGTACCCCACGCTTCTTTTTTTATCTGTTACACATTGGCAGCGGAGAACGTAAACCAATGGTAAGGATACAAACACGTCCTGTCGCAACACATTTATTCGAACCGATCTAGAGCATGCCGAGGATTACTGGATACCCCAGTACATAGCGATCACGAACGACATTTTCGTTGAAGTTTCAAGACGAAGTTGGATTTCTTGCAGTATCGAACAGTGTTTGACTACTGCTATAGCGAAGAACAGCAGTACTACAGTGAAACGATTGTGGATTCCAGGTTTATCGCCCAACCGTAACATGGATATCCTCCTGCGCAGGTCGTACAATTTCTCCGAGTCCAATATGGGATATCTGTAACGTACTGTATATCAGGTATGTACGACTGTGGTCATCCGTATTCCAAGATTAAATGCTGTTGTCGGCAGTTGGGTGACCCTGTCCCGTGGCAACTAGCCTCTCCTGATCTAAGTGCCCTTCGAATGCGATTCAAGATATTCCTTTTGCCACACTCTCATCGTTCGTTTTCGTTCTCGCGGGATTAGTCATATCTGATCCTATCCAAACACCTAGCGTGAGTATTGTTCGCTCATGACCTAGGTACTCGTATATACCAGGTATACAGCAGTAAAATATGGATCAGTACGTTTTTTTGTGGTAGGCAGTGCAACAGGCTACAGCGGCAGAGAGTAGGATATGTTTCGTTGCTCTCTAGAGCACAAAATACGCGCCGTAGATGTGAGACGAAAGCCTGCCCCGCGGTCGTGGGCGACGAGGATGCAATGGCGTTCGTCCGTTGCATTCGACAGTCGACGCAAGCGAGAGAAGGAGAGAAGAGCGTTTTTCGTCCACGTTTCTGTAGATTTTTAGACACAGTTCTTAAGCCAATTACGGCGTCTGTGCCCTCGATCAAAAACTACGGCGATAGCGCTGCAACAGCAATTTTAGCGCTGCCGTGCACTTGATTGGTGCATAGAGTAACGTCTCCGCTAGGCTATGAAAGCGGGTACAGTAGTGCTAACTGCCTGTTGTTTTATGTACTGGTGTTTATCTGCCCGCACCTCTACACCTGGTACACGAGTACTGCTGATGCTCTATATTGCTGCACTCCTCGTACACGTACACACAGAACGCGTGTCACAGTTAACGCCAGCCACAACCGACCCACTCCCTTGAGTACTTAGCTTTACTCGTAAGCTGAGCCGGCGAATAAGTGACCTGGACATACATGCTAGCGTTATTTGTCGCAAGAGGGATACTGTTTGTGGAATAGTTTCCCTCATTTCTGTTAACTCAATAATCTGGTAAATTACAGGCTTACAGAGCGCATGGACTGATGTAAGAATCGAGGCTACAGAAACCTAGTTCGTGTTATGCCTCACAGTGAGACAAAAACCACCATAATCGTACGCTTGAGTAAAGAGTACAACCTACTGTTGTAAAAAAATACTAGATATTTATATACATCATACAATGGGAAACTCGACGAAACAAAAAATGTCATTAGCACGAAATAGGTATACCTACGCCTTTTGGGCCATTAATGGGTACATTGCGCATTGTACCTCGGAAAAAGCTTTCGGGCGCCGCCTGATATTTGGCCTGCGCTCAATCGTACCTACCAATGGCTCAAACGGCCAAGGTACACCTACTATAATATTAGCTACTCAACTTCCGTGCCACCTACTTTTGGCTCCAATTGTACCTATAAATGGCTAGAACGATTGCTTTTTCGCTACTGAAATATAGACAGTCGGCCACACCAGATGCCGAGGCTGTCAACCAGCTGACCGTGCCTGTCAACCCAAACGCTCGAAAAGACTGCGGAAGCAGCACGAACGCAGGTGACGCCGGAGACAACACAGGTCACCCATTATTCTGAAATCCATACCTATCCACACATCCGAACTTCTTATATTCATTCGAGAAGCTCGGTTCTTATTGTGACCTACAGTAGTTCTCAAGAGAGCTATTGTCGGCCCGCTTGTCGTGTAGTATAAAACTACGTAGAAGAGTCTACAGTAGTTAGTTCGTGAACCCGCAATCATCTTCGCGTATTCATACAATGTTTATGTCGTGCCCCTGTCGTATCCAGTAAGATGGCATGGCAGTGCATGCATTGTATACTCTGCTTACTGCATACCTGGTGTGTGGCGACGTCGTATCTCGGACGCGGCTTATAGTTTTGTCACCGCAGAACTTGTACCTCTCTGTTTTAATAGGATTGAAAAATCGACACGCACACTGTCTGTGCTGGATGCTGACGGGTAGAAAGAACGGTTTAGTGTGAAGAACACACACACTCACCCACATCTGCTATGGAATGTTGGTGCGGACCGCGCCTACGGTTGTGTAACTCAGATGCTAATACCACACGTATATATTCCTACTGTGTGTCCTGCACATTGAACTGGTTCCCACGCTAACTAAACTCTTCTACGTAGTATTATTGTACACAACAAGCGGCCCGCCACTAGCTCTGTTAAGAACTAGGGCACAATAAGAACTGAGCTTCTCGAATAAATGTAAGAAGTTCGGATACGTGGATTGGTATGGATTTCAGAAGACTTTCGCAGTCTATTTGTCTACATTTCAGTAACGAAAAAGTGATCGTTCGAGCCATTTCTAGGTAAAATCGAAGCCTAAATTTGGTGGCACGAAAGTTGAATAACTGATAGAAAATGTACCCTTGGCCTTTTGAGCCAATCGCAGGTACGTTGGAGCGCAAACCAAATATCGGGCGCCGCTATGTAGGAAGCCTTTTTCGGAGTACATTGCGCAGTGTACCTAGTAGTGGCCCAAAAGGCGTAGGTATACCTATTTTTGGCTAATGCCCAAAAAAACAAAAATAAGTACAGGAGGCTTAAAAAAAAAAACCAAGAGTTATTCGCTTGCACGGCGAAAACAACAGGAGAGGTGGGGAGAGGCAAGCTCGCCGAGAACATAGCGGAGCGTCGCGACTATCGTCCGTTGGAGTGACTCCGTGACGGTGCTGACCGTGCACGCGACGAGGCGATGGCCGTGTTCGAAACATCCGATCGGCTCATGTTGTATCATAGATCACCGAGCAAGCATACGAGGTGTTGCTTCGACCATCCATGCCAAGAACCCGAACCCAGGGGACCCATGAAGAATACGCTCTCCATCCCCACGTTGACGGCAAGGTGGAGGACATGCAAGAAGCACCCTATGCGGAACGCATATATGTTCCGCCAGAACGGCAACGGACCGAGCTGCATCGCTACCTTCCATCTCCTCCTCCTCCCGCTGCTGCGCTGCGCTGCCTGTTGCTGCTGCTGATCCTACTTTTGTTTATCCCATACGAAGGTTTTCCCCTAGTTTCTAAGTATTGATCTCCTGGACTGCTTTTGGGTTAATATATTAACGAAGACCCATATTACCTGGTACCCGGGTACTAATTTTCGCGCCGCGCACGACACACCGCACACACATGCACAGCAGCGCAGCAGAAGAGAGAGATGTGTGACAGATGACGGACCACAGCCTCCAATAAAGCAACTAGCCATAGCAGTACACCACGAACCTGCGACACGTGCGTGGTGTGGCCCGCTGCTGCTTGTGCGGCTAGGCGGGGTTGTAACGTTGTTTGTGTTTTTTGCATATTGTCTGATGTCTAGATTGTTTTTTGTTTGCCTCGGGCAAGAAACACAAAGCGTCGGGAATAGGGCAGTTGAGATACTCCTTAATCTAAACGCTTTTTTCGTTTCCGTCCAGAGTGCGCGTGGTTCTGCTAGACAGTGCAGCAGCAAGGAGACGTAAAGAGTGGATTTCGGACCGCAGGTTCCGATAAACGCAACCAGCCACAGCAGTACAGCGCGTATGGGTGTGTCGCTGACGCACGGCGTATGGGCGGTAGCGTTGTGACGTTGTGCTCGGTTCATGTTATTTACCTGCTATATGCCTAGGCTGTGTGCTCATGAGAGGCTAGGGAAAACAGCAGACAATATTATATCCGGTACAAGGTTCCCCTTCGGGATGTGGGTGGCATGAAATCCGGGGGATGTCGCAAGTTGAAAAGGGAGACGCAGGTAAAACCCTTGCACCTCTGTGTTGAGTAAAAAGGATCTCGGAGGAAACTGAGTCATGGGCTACTGATCTGTTGCTAAAAGCGAAGAGTAGTAGTCTAGTCTTCGATGCTCTCGCATGTCTTGGCGCATACCTGGTAGGAGACATGGATTACTGAATTGCTTAAAGGAAAGCGTAGCACCGAAATTGGCGGGGTTTGCATCATCCAGGTATTTATCGCCTGGGTGGGGTCTGTATCATCAATATGGGTGATCCTTGATTATTTGAACACCTCTACTGGGTGGAGTCTGCACGATCTGCATGAACTACACATATATGTTAATCGAACATACATGTGCCGTGATTAACTGATGAATAGCTTTGCGTGGGTGGGTCCGCATGATCCGAAGGATCTGTACGATCTGCAGGGTCTGTATAATGTAGATGTATCACTCTTTTCTTTGGCGGTGATATCTGCTTGGTCTTTATGATTGCACTTGCGTACCGGGTGGGATGATCTGAACCCCATGTGTGCATGATGTGGAGGATCTGCATGATGGATTATTTACGCACTCCAACTTGTAGTTTGCCTGGAGAGACAGGTATGTTCCGTATCATTTCCATTTGTTGTATGCCAGGTGGGATCTGGTTAATCTCAATGGCATGCAAATGTTTGACCGGAAGGGGATCTGTCTGATTACAATTTTCATAGATGTGTACCTGAGTAGAATATGTGTGAGCTGTGCAATCAGTACAGTGTGACCGGGATGGGATCTGTCCGATGTACCGATCTGTACATCTTTAGCGAGATAGGGTCTGTACGATCTGCTGATCTCTGCACATGTTTGTCGATGGGTGTCATTGATCTGCAGGATCTATACAATCTGCAGGATCTGTATGATCTACCTGAGTGGAATCTGTGTGATCTGTATGATCTGTACACCGGAATGGGGTATGTACGATCTGCATGATATGCACATTTTTATCGGTGGGTCTGCATGATCTGCAGGATCTGCATGATCTGCGGTATTTTTGTATGGTCTGGAGGATCTGTAAAGGTCTGGATAATTCACACTTATTTGCATCATGTTTAGCCGGGATGGGTCTGTATGAGGCGGATATTTCACAGGAGTGTACCTGAGTGGGATTTGTGTGATCTGTACATCTTTACCCGTTTGGATCGGTATGATCTGCAAGATATGTATGATCTGCAGGATATGTATGATCTGCAGGATCTGTATGATCTACCTGATGGAATATGTGTGATCTGAATAATCTTTACATATTATTCGAACCGGTACACGAAAACTTGAGAAATAAGTGTGGACAGGGGTTTCCTCTCGCTCTCCGGGGCAGAAAATAAAATAAAAATAAGCGGGATGCAGCCTGTACGATCAGCAGGATTTCTATATGATCCGGAGAATCTGTAAAAGCCTGATACTTCACACTTGTTTCGGCATGTTTATTAGTAGCAACAACAGGAGCAGCAAGAGAAGCAACCGTGTGGCACCGACGAAAGTAAAATAAGGGTAGCGGCAAGAAAAGCAACCTGTGCCAACAACAGCAGTAGTAATAGTAGCTATACCGCGATTGTGTGTAGTAGCAGTAGCGGCAGCAACAGCAGGAGTGTTAACAGAATATTATGCAAACCGCGTGGCACGGGTGCTTTGTACAAAGGGCAGCAACCGCTCGGCTACAGTTAGGGGTGCTATTTTGTATTTTTCGGGGCGAAAAAAGTGTTTTTTGGCCGTTCTTAGTTTGAAATAATTCATCATCGATAAACCAATCAAAACGCAGCGAAATGGCACACACATCACCAAAATAGGCTAAATGGTTCGACGGGAGTCGCGCTGCTGCTGCTGCTGCCTGCAGCAGCAGCAAGCGCGCTGTACACGCGGCCTCAACATGTCGATCGCCGAGCGTGCGGACGAGATGCCATCAGCACCGAGCCCTCAACAACCGTCCTCCTCGGCAAGCAGCGAAGAGACCCCTCCTCCTCCAGATGAGGAGCGCATTTATTGCCTCCGCCTAGACTGTGTGCTGCATGTCCTCCACATTACGGTTGTTTCTGGGTGGGATCAGACTCGGAGGGTGATTTAGGTAGCGACGCAGGCGGGTGCTCGGGATCGCAAGGAAGGTCGGTGGATGAAAGCTATCCCTCCACCTCCAAATCTAGTGTAGATGGGTCGGAGAAGTCGAGGTCGGGGTCGGAGTCTGGGTAGGAGCGTTTGGGGTCTGGGTCGGGCTCAGGCTCAGGCTCATCAGGCTCGGACGCCTCGTGTTCGCCGTCGGAAAGCGATGATAATAGTGAATAAAACAAGAAGAAACAACAATACAATATACCTCGGTATAGTAAACTCATGACTTTGTTGCGAGCAAACTTCACATACTTGTGCAAGAAGAGCAAATCTCCCTGCTCCATTCATTGCATAATTCCGTTCACAACAAACGTTCGTTCATTATTGGAGCCGCTGCAGCAGTAGGCCGCAGCCGCCGCAGCAGCTGCAGCGACAGCAGCAGCAGTAGCTGCAGGCAGCGCAGGAGGTGGAGCACCCTCTACCCTTCACAAATTGTTTGCAAACTAACTGTTGTCTATTCCTCGATGAGTGACACAAGCTGCACGTATACGAAACAATATACCAGGTACCTGGTACCTGGTATAGATTATCCCCTGTTTGCTCGAAAAGGTCAGCTATATATGAATTAATGTGACAACAACAATACCTATTATTTGAATACACGTATCATATTTTTCATACGATAAAGAGCAAAATGTTGCAAAGCCCGTGGCCCGTCCGAAGCTTTTTTCTTGCGTTCATTGCCCACATTACCCTTTTTTTGAAGACGTAGTCCTCCGCGCCAACGTAGTAAAATGAAGCGGGGTTTGTTTTACCAGATGGTACATAACCCAATCATCACGGTGGCCAGGTTTTTTCACGAGTTGTAACACATGATGGCGATATATGTCTACATTACTTCGAAATACTCCCAAAATAGCCAGTTTTTCGGCGATTTCACCTTTGTTTTTTCTCCAATGTCAAATTAACCTTTGCACCATGTGGGCGTATTAGATTTGGGGGCGTACACAAACTTTCAGTTCAATATTCATGCGCGATCTGCCGCACTATGCCTCTAAATATTACGGAATTTTGGATACCGAAATCAAGTAATTCTACGGTGGGTGGAGGTGTCGGCTTTTGGCGGGGATGTCTTTTTTGCTGGTCGATGTCGCTTTTTTTTGTGGTCGATACGCACAAAATATCACCCCTAACAGTATCACACGCAACGCTATACCTGGTACGTGGTACGAAGATCCGATAAAAGATTAATCGCACCGAGGTACTAAAACAAATCTACCATACGTCGTTCATTATGTACCGCGGCATTGATGGTATGTATCGTTAGTGAGGGACGGGCCAACGGCCGACGCGTTGGCGCCGGCCACGAGGCCTGCGCCGGCACATAGTTTGTCACCGTCGACCGCCCTTGTAGTGCACGGCCACAGCGTCGTTAGGGCATACAGCAGTACATGGTGTCTCGCAATGTGTAAGGTATGTGTCGGTAGTGAGGGACGGGCCACCGGCCGACGCGTTGGCGACGTGGTGGATACAGCGTGTTCTCACGTCTTGTGGTCAAGCAGAGCACACGAGCACTCAGCAGCAGCAACAATTTTCAGCAGCACTCGAGCAACACTCGATTCGAGCAGCGCTCTTACGCCTGTCGTTGCTGTTCTTGTACTGCTGCGTACTGCTCGAGCAGGACTCGAGCGCACGAGCATGAGTAGGTTTTGAGCCTATTGCACCGCAAAAAAAAAGACACGTGGCCACGATCACTCGGTTGCTCAAGCGCAACGAGCACGAGACAAACACGAGCACGGCGTGGCCAAGCAGTCACGGGCACACGAGCACTCAGAAGCAGCAGCAGCAGCAGCAGCACCCAACGGCACTGGAGCAACACGCGACTAGAGCAGCACTCGTACGCCCTATTGTTTTGTTGCTGCGTACTGCTCGAGCATGAGCTCGACATTATTACACGGAACGCAATACGTGGTATTACTGCTCGAGCATGAGCTCGACATTATTACACGGAACGCAATACGTGGTATTAATATGAAGACCCGATAAATGATGAATCGCACCGAGATACTAAAAAAAACTACCAGGTATGTAAGTGGTGGATACAGTGTGTTATCGTGTCTGGTGGCCCAGCAGTCACGAGCACACGAGCACTCAGCAGCAGCAGCAACACTCAGCAGCACCCGAGCAACGCTCGATTCGAGCAGCACTCGTACGCCTGTTGTTGCTGTTCTTGTACTGCCGCGTACTGCTCGAGCAGCACTCGAGCGCATGAACATGAGTAGGTTTTCCAGCCTATTGCACCGCAAAAAAAGGACCTGGCACCACGATCATTCGATTGCTCAAGCTCAACGAGTACGAGACAAACACAAGCACGGCGTGGCCAAGCAGTCACGGGCACACGAGCACCCAGCGGCACCGGAGCAAGACTCGACTCGAGCAGCACTCGTACGCCTGTTGTGGCTTTTGCGAGCTTGAGCAGCACTGTGTGCTGTTGTTGCAGTTGCAGCAAGAAGCGAGAAAAACAAAATCTTTGCAGCTGAATATACGAAGGTTCGGGTAGGTGTTTAAGCCCCTGGATGGCCTTTCGGAAGTGGGACCCCATCCCCTGAGTTGCTTGCTGGGTCACGGGACTTTGACCATCTAGAGAATGGGCCACGGAGCCCGGCCGGAGCCAACGCTTGCACCGTACGGTCCACGCCCCCCCTCTGCGGGCCCCGCAGCAGGAAGCACGAGAAAAGACCCGCGGCCAAACGAGGAAAGTAAAATATTCCGGAAAAAACGGCCATTTGGTACAAAGTATTACCTGGTATGTACGCACGTACAAAATGAGGGCTCTCGTACTGAAAACCAGGGAAATCGTCTTGTCCACTCCCGCCGAAAAAAACTTGGAGGGCTCGCCACGCGTTCCAGAGGGCACGGATCGCGCCCAGACCTCGACAAATGTGTCCGGTCGGGCTTCCCGTGTTGACCACTTAGCGTTTCGCCGAAAAGTGCTCGTACGAAGAGACCTGTTCGAGAAGGTGCGAAAATTCTCAAACATAACGTGACCTATTCTACTGTAGTGACATATCTCACATCGGAAGATCGTCCTATCAACACATAGGAATGCCGTATTATCGTAATTATTCGTATCGCAATATCGTAGGCACCCTAACGTCATTCCTACGTCACGTTTTGCCTAGCAACTACGGTGAGGCCGGGGGCATACTCTCTCAGAAGCAATGCGGCTTCTGCCCGACGTGATCAACAGTCGGCATGCTGTTCGTCGTGCGCCGACTGCAAGAGTTCGGATGAGAGATGAAAGTTCACTTGTACACGTACTTTAGCCAAATGTAGAAAGCGTATTGCTTTTACGACCGAGGACCACTGTGGGAGGTACTCGCGCGAAGACGCTTACATTTATCCGTAAGTTCCAGAAAGGCATGTGCTCTCGCTCGCGTACGGATGACGGCGGGCACTCGGCATGGTTTGACGTCACACAGGGGCTGTGACAAGGCTGCGTGCTATCGCCGTTGCTGTCGAATACGTTCTTTGCCGCTGCAATACACGTCGTTCTGGTACGCTTCAGGGAGGACGAAGGCATCGTAAGACATCTGGTTCATCTCGAGGAGGATGGGGTGGGTTGAAACGAGGAGCGGTTGTCAGGCGTGCGAAGGGCCGTGTGGCGTACGTTGTACGCCGACGGATGCAGGAATGGTCTTGACGTCGTTGGAGGAAATTGATGAGATGAAGTCCTTGTGACGGCCTTCGCAGTAGCAGACCTCACAATGTTCCAGAAAATGAAGATATCGTGCTGTTGTCAGCTCCAGGTAAGGCATCCCGGACTTGAAACTCGTTGTCGCAGCTGCTGACGAGAGGTATGAACGGACAGTCCAGTTATTGTACTTGGGCGGCGTTTTACACGAAAATGCTGACATCACGAGCGAATTCGAGCGATGGGTCCGACTAATGCAGGTACGCCTCAAACGGTTTGGTGCAGAACTGTACATGATGGTCGCCCCACTCAGCATTAACGTTGGCGAGGTGAAAGCGGACGTTATTGAGACCCTGCTGTACTGATGTGTGCCATGGACTTTCAGCGCGAAACACTAGGCCAATCTCCGAAGTGCGCGCCACAAAGTCCTACTGCAAATCATTGGCTCCCTGTTCCGAAAACGTACCGAGTACGCGGTGGGCCTCAAGAAGATGCCATGCAAGAGTACCAAACGGCGGCTCTTTTTCGCGGGGGCTCTGGCTCAGCGAAACGAGGGACAATTAGTGCAACGGGTGGTGTTCGCGACAATGGCCGGTTGGAGAACCCGAGGCAGGGTGAGAAATTGAAGACCTGGAAAAAGTGCCTACTGTAGTTGACGACCTCAAAGTGTTTCGAGCCACCGAGAGCTGCACAGAAATCTCCCCGTTGGTCTTTGAAGTTGAGACCACTGCAGCAGAGGTAGGCAAGTAGTACCGACGGATCCCCAAGGCGGCCGAACCGTTCAATGTCAGGTGGCACGCGGACGAAGCGAAGACAAGCAAGCAGCGCCATGCAACCGTCCCGGGCGTTCAAGGGAAAGGAAGAGGTGGTGGTGGTGGTGGTGGGGGGCGACAGTAGACTACGACGCTAGCAGGAAGCAAAAAGGGTACGGCAGACAGGGTAACAAGGCTCCCGGTTGACCCGTGGGCGAACCCTATCTATGCTGCTACGTCCGATTCGGATCTGATTTTGTTTAGTTTTTGTCTTTTGTACGCGAGCCTGTTGCTTGTAGATGTTTTTCGTTATGTTTTGTATCGTTTTGTCTTTCCCATCCCCTCTGGCCCTGAAGGAGACCGCTGCAGCGATGCTACCACCACTGTGGACGAAAAACGAAGGAGTCGGGTTTCTCTTCTCGTTTTCCCCCTTGGGCGTTTCTTTCTGGATGTTTAGTTTCCCTTGTGTAGCACCTCCTCTACTTTGATGTGTTTCGCTATATATATATACATATATAGAACTACATACCTAGATCACAACCCTTGAGCGTGCTCGGTTGGTACATCCCTGGCCTCTCAGAGCTCCCACTTCCAAACCGCCTTCTTTCATTACTTGCCGGACCTTTCCAGCAGTTCTTTGTTTTCTCCATTTCTCTTGGTACTCTTGGTCCTTTCTTCCTTTTTTCTTCTTTCGTTTCGTGTGCGTGCGTGTACTCCGCGCACGGCACCGCGGGAGAGCCCGGCACCGTCGTGGTTGTCAGCGGGTGCTGGCGGGTAGAGGGGGCGTCTCAAGGAGCGCGGTCGCCGCTTTCGTGCCTAGGCGTCGCGTGTGCCTCGAGACACGAGGGGTGCATGAACGGGCTTTGTCTGCCGCTCCGTTTATGACTTTTGATAGAGTATGTACGAGTCATAAGGGTCGTTCGGGACGGCAAGATAATATTCAAGCGGTGCTTATTTTTGCGACCACGCTGAAATTGAAAGAGGGAGGTGTGCAGTTTGAACACCAACGTTATCGAGCTGGCGAATGACGGTCACGGTGAGCACCGGGCTTCACGCGAGGCGGGCGACGGGGCTGATTGTGGCAGAGAGTGATAAAAGCTTTACCCGGACCTAATCGGTAGCGAGGTGGTCCCGAGAGGGGCGGGCGGCGTGCGAGGCTGAGAGAGAAGCTCTTCTGCGCGATTTTTTTCTTTTCTTCTTTTTGACCGGGTGTAAGGTGCTCCAATCAGGCAGAAAAATATTACCAGGTACACGAGAGGGGACGGGGATTTGTTTTCTTTTCGAATTTCCGGTTGCATTTTCATTGTTTTTGCTGCTGTGCCGTGCTGTGCTTTCGCCTTCTTCGTACATACGAGTACAGACATAAGAGCATATCGAAAGAAGAAAATAGGACAGACAGAAGTATCCTACCTGAGGTATGTACGTACGTACGACATCCGCGACGCGAAGCGTATGTGGCATCCGAGCTGGCGTCGGAGCTGTTTTTTCCTGAAGCATGGCGGCGGGACTCTTGGCATTATCAAGTCGCCGGTTTGCAATTACGACCTAAACTCAATCGTGGACCTCTGCCACGCCTTGTATATATATAGATATATATTAATAACCTTGTCCCTTGTTCACTTTTCCCTTTTCTTTTTTTTTCCATGTTGTCCTTGGGGTTGTTGAATCGGTGATAGCGGTATTGACATATCATCAACGAAATATGGCAAGGAGGTAACACGAGCACATGGCTCCTATTAATAGTTGGATTCGAAACTCATGTTGGCAGCTGCATGGAGTCCTTTTTGTGGTTTGCTTTGCGTTCTGTTTCTATTGATTTGGTTGTTTATTGGCTCTCTTCGTTCAGCAGCGTTTTTCCCCCGTCTTTTCAGGGTAGTTCCTCCTTGCGTGCTTATCTGTTCCTCCTTGCGTGCATATCTGGGCCTCATGCTATGAAAGGAGTCCTATTTGTGGTCTGGTCTGGTGTGGCTTCTGTTTTCTTTTGTTTGTTGATATCCTCTCTATTTGGTTTCGTTCGTTTTTTTTTTTCGTTTTTCCAGTTTGTTTTTATTCCTTCTTGTGTCCCTATTTATCTGTGCCTCATGCTGTAATGATTTTGTTTCCTTTTTTTCTCCTTTTTTCCTCCTTTCGTTAGTATTTCTTCATTTCCCCTCCCAGTTTTCGTCTCTTGTAGTTCGCTACCAGGTAGATTAGTTTTGTTCTGCCTTTGGTGGCCAGTACGCTGGTATTGCATCGTCTAATTTACTGACCACATTCGCGATGTTCTATTTCTGTCCTGTAAAGTATAACCACAGAAAAGTATAACCACAGAGCTCGTATCTCTCTAGAATAGGATGAATAATCAACACGGACAGTGGGTTTCCTGGAGTTCGGTGGGTGGAAATAACGGCGTCATGTGATTGAAACACACATAGTCATGCCAGCATATCAAAATTACATATTTCCGTAACCTCACAGTATCGTAATGCCATAGTGTTTGCCATCATACCAGGATGCCGTATTGTCACAATGCCACTACAGTACACCGTAAGGCGATAGATGGAGCTGCGGGGCGTAATCATGGAACATGCCAAGGATACCGTCCATTCTAAGTAAGTCAGCGCATAGTAGTTACCAGGATTGTCGCAGGTTCCCCGTCCTTCCCTCGTTGCTCCATGACGATAATCGTCGGGCCGGGTTTGCCCGAGCGGTTATACGGTAGGAGTTGAGCATCGCGTATGTCGCGCGGACATGCGCGGCGATGTCCCCCATTTTGATGTGCTCCGTGGTCGTAGGACCCGGGAACACCACCGACTTGTTGATTCACCATGCGTCGAGACCCCTTCTTTTCTCAAAGCTGAGCAATAACCCCGTCGCAGCTGCCCTCACGGGGTTTGGGTTCGTCGATGTCTAGCCCGAAATGGGCGGGGATCCATGGGTAGGCATGGCGGGTGGTTGGGCCCCACGGCAACAACAACGGGCACCGAAAGAGCCTGCCAACCCAACGAAAAACAAGAGAGGGAGCGCACGAAAGACGTTCGGATCGCCGCGATGGGAAACGCCTTCTAGCCCCGGTATTCAGATGGCCGAGCGTCGGTTGATGATCGTGGTGAACCTTGCTTTTATTTGAGTTGTGAGACTCGGTTCGGACTACGTTTCTTTGCCCTCGGCTATTCAATTGACCTTGCATGTTGGGTGTTTCATCCACGTTTCGGGTATTTTTCGTCGGCAACAATTCAAAATACTGAGGCACGATTCAGTTACATAAACATATTCGACCGAAGTTGGGCACTGGTGTTGAAACTACTTCCATTAAGCGCTGTGGCGTCAGCTGCAGAAATATTGTACGGTCAGACTGCCGCTCGAGTTCCTTTTATGGCCGGTACCAGCAATATAAAGGTCTCGTGGTCGACGTGAGATAGTACTAATTGTGGAGTTTTGAGCCAATCACAATGTATCACCATATCAGCAGCCATCGAACTAAGTTATCGTGTATTTGCCAACAAGTCAAAAGCCCCAGCGGGAGATCACCCGCAGGCAGCAGACCCTCGCGAGAATAGTAGTGTACCTGGTAGTGGTTTTCTTAGTGGGGCGCGAGAAGGAAGCAGTAGCACAAGAGCTCCAGATGGATGTTGCCGTGGCTGCGCAGGCAATTGCCGCTGCGCGTGGCATTATTCACGCGTTTCGGATCAGATGCTTCTGGCATGTTGTCCACCTTGACGTTAACGCGGGGATGTCGACCGAATACTTCATGGGCCCCGTTGACACTGGCTATTGGCACGAGTGGGGAAAACAGCACCTGCTTGCTTCGCTCGGTGTTTGACACAACACGAGCAGATCGGACTTTTCGAATACGCATGGAAGCAGGTATTTGCTCGCCTCCGGCGGACGTTCGGCTGATAGACGAGCTCCGACCTCCTCGCAGCGAGCAAAGGCCACATCACGTGTTCGAGCTGCGTTATTGTGGCGTCGTTTTATCGTTTGTTACCCGCCACACTCCGCAGTGTTCTCGACGCGCTTGCTTTTTCCGGCTTGGGGCACCGTCGTTCCCGTACGAGCGAAAAAAACGATTGAAAAAACGTTTGCTCGTTCTTTGTAAAGCTGCCTGCTGGTCTCTTCTATTCATACTTTTTCTTCGCCGAGAATATCCCATTATCGAAAACCGCAGTACGATAAGAAATCGGCCATGCTCCCATTAATCCTGACGAAATTGGACTTGGATTTTTTACACCGTGTAGTTCATACACTAGTCAGCGCATCAAGTGTCTGCCGTAGAAGTTTGTTGATCTTCCCGAGGGATACGACCGATCCAACGACCCGAAATGATACAAGAAGCCACCAAAGCTTGTAAAAGGCGAAAAAGAAGCAAGAGGGCCGATGCTCAATCCCTTTGAATGTACGGTTCAAATACGGGGTTTAAAATACAGTTTAAAATGTTCAAAATTAAGCGGGGCATCGCAGAAATGCCTTTTTCGTGAAGACTCGCGTTTCATATATGGACTCGATTTTGGTGATATCGCTTGATGGCGGCGAATTGGGCGACGAGTTACATCGATATCCTGCTTGTGCTCAGCACTGTCAACACCAAATTTCGTGTCGATTGAAATCGAGTTTTTTTATACCTGGTTCTAAGTGTTTTCGAGTTTTCGACGATTTGTCGGCGATGTCGAGTTCGGGAAAAAAAACTCGGAAAGATTAATGTACTCTTTTTGCAATAAGCAGTGGTGTGTCAGGGTTAGTGCCTCCAACGTTTGTAGCCTAATTTGCAGTGGTTCACGAGATTCGACTTGAGAAGTTTTCTCCATCTTTAGGCTGGCCCAGGTCATAGCTCACGCAGTGAGCGACATGTTTTACGGTGTCGTTGCCATCCGACGCCAATCCAATCTATATATGGTAAACATGGGGGGCGCGGGGGGTTAGTGTAATGCTTAATAATGTCTTGAGTTAGTATTATAGAACTATGTTGGTGACAATACGCATTTCCCGGTATGAACGTACGATTGTGGTCCGCGCTCACAATTTATCGATCAATTACAGCAGTTCCAAACACGTGTGCTTGAATGAAAATCTGAAATTTCTGCCAAATGCCCAAGATTAAGTTACAGTAGTGATGATAGTGCTTCGCTTCCGTTTGTGAGGATTGCACTATGAAACCAAGACAATGAGCCTGGATAGTAAATCCCAGAGTAAACCTCACGGGCAGGGCGTGATTGTCGCGTCCGTCGATCTAGCGTGAGAGCAAGCGGAATTTAGCCGAGAGACTATACTTGTACGTATTTCTACTAGGACGAAAATCGGTGCGCTTCGGGCGCCTTAGTTTTCCCTATTGTGCTGCGCCAGGCGGAGTTTATTAATGTGGGGGTTCCCCATAGGATAAATTTTTGCCGCGCGCGCAGCGGACCAATCCCCAGCCAATTGATGACAGAGCCAGTGGCGTTCCGCCCATAGCAGTCGCTCTGTGTGGGCTGTGTCCGGTCGGTGTCTGATTTTTCTTGCTTTGTCGTCTACACAGTTAGGTATGGGCTTGAGGTCCGTATCGACCAGAAATCGGTGGCATGGTAAACATTATGAACTTTTTCCCAAACGTGACAATCAACAGATTGGAGGATTTTCAGCAATTCCGAACCGTCATGACGCTCTAAAGTACTTGAATATAGTTTACCAGAAGGTCACCATTCCATTGCTTTTAGCTCCTGATACGTCACGAGTTGGCTGTCCATAGTTTGTCCAGACGTATAAAAAAACATATGTTCTAAACAAATTCGGCAACTGGAAACCGAGGAGCGGCTGCGACTTGACTCGGCAGCAAAATTGTCCGAGCAGCGCTAACAGCCGCCGCATACGGAGGCAGATACGCGTGCAGCACTAACGGAGCTGGCAGCCGAGGAGGGGCGGAGGTGGGCAGAGGTGGCGAGGGTGGCGAGACTGTCGGAGGAAATGGATCGCCACTCTCCTTCTCCTCCCGCTACTGCGCTGTCTGTTGCCGCTGCTCATCCTACCTTTTAATATCCCATACGAAGGTTTTTCCTTGTTTTATAATTCTTGGTCCTGAAATACTTAAGGCTTTTGGGCTTGAGAAAAAAATGCTGACGGCTGCTGTCAAGTTTCTTCGTTGTGGTTGGTCGAAAAAAACAAAATTCATCACAGCGCACAACGTGCAATGGACACCGATATTGCTGGTACCGGCTTTCAAAGGGACCTCACGCACAGGGCTAACAGTAGCTAATTGATATATAAATATATCGCTCGTGTTGACAAAGGGTGATGATCTCACTCGGTTGCTTGAACGATGCTTGGGCTTGGATTGAGCGTGGTCACCTGGCCCGTCCCAGCAAATCTTCAGATCTATAAGGACGGACCGGATTGGTAACGTTTCACTGAAGGCCAGCTTGAGATGATCAACCTCGCCGACACGAGTGAAAGGCGTGATTATTTTTACCCAAAGATGAATAGCTGACCTGACTGCTGTGCGCTTGTTTACGGCAGAATAAACATCAGTTCTGTTCTACACCCCTGCATTATCCACATACTTGGTACTGGTACGTTGCAAACTTTTTTCTTTTTTTTTAATCATCACTTCCACTTTCCAGCCTAACTCGTAGGAGGTTTTACCCTCAACGAACTTCTGGACAAGCCGTGGTGGCAGGTGTCTACCCTTCTCCCCCCCGGTACGTGCCTTCACTTTCTGTCGCACATAGAGTTCAGTATCCCCACTGCTCGTCGATTTTGATCGAAAGTAGCTAACTCGCGCTCTCGCGCTTTCCGCTAATCATTTTTTTATGCAAGAAAAAAACCCTACGAGCATGCACTCGGTGAGACTTGAACCCACGAAATTGATCTTGATAGGCACGCGGACCATCTATCAAGCCACCGGGGTCGCCGGCTATGAAACATGAAAAGATACCAGTCAGTGTGTCAAATTAGAGAGGGCAATCACGGAGGGGGGGGGGTCAGGAAGCCTGCCCTTCTATACAATCAGTGTACCCGTAAATGGCTCAAAAGGCCTACGATAGGCGTGCCTTTTTTTGGTTTTCGCCCTAGTAATATCCAGTGGGATATCCGTCATAACACCCTTTGAGGACTGCGTTGTCGTTATATGGGGACAGTTTACCCGAAATTAGTGTGAGTTACGTTTCTGCGCAGTGCAGTGCTAAAAGGGTCACACCTGAAACCCCGGGAAAGTATACCGCATATTCCATACGTACCCACGATCCACGATACTCGGGAATGTACCCAAAAAGTCTCTTGATGACTACAGGTTGGGGTTTCCACACCGTGCGGGGCGGTATCGACTCGGAGGGTCTCGGTTTGGAGGTCATAATTTTCGTGCCCGGATTGTCGGAGTCGTGGATGTGTAGTAGAATTTCTGATCCGGGAATGGGGCCCTATTGCCCACGGGTGCCGCGGGCCTGGGGGGTTGCCCCGTACAGAAAGTATCAACGCCCGCGCCGCGGCCCGAACCCTAGCCGATTAGTGATATAGGCAATGGGGTAGGGGTCTCCACGCCGTGCGGGGCAGTGTCGACTTCGAGGACCTCGGTTTTCGTCGGGAACTGATAATCACAAGTACGTAGGCGAGATTTAAGTCACGACGTACGGAGACGTTTGCGACCCATCCCCGTATTCAGGCCTTGTGTTTCGGGTTGGAGATTGCAACATGAGTGAGGACAGGTTTAGTGTTAACGTTGTAGTATTTGCCGGTCTTTAGGGCTGCGTGAAGTACAGCGAAGAAACTTTACGTGATATTTACCTAGAGTTTAGTTTTTTTTCACCAAGAAAAATGTCTCTGCAGGCGCTCAGCCGTTGTTGCACGCTGGTCAATGGGAGTTGGTTGGTGTGCTGGAGAGGACGCCTGCAACGTGAAAATGCGAAACGCATGGCTTAAACCGGGGGGGGGCTCGTCAACGTCCCCGTAATCGGGTTTAAATCTCGGCTGCGCGGTTGTGACTATCAGTTCCCGGTTTTCGTCCCCGAGTTGTTGGAGTTGTTTTTTTATGGAGCGATTGATGATCTGTATTGGTGATGTGGATATGGGTCCCTATCGTCCTCGGGGGCATTAGATTTTGTTTGTAGCCCAATGCATATCAGCGATCGGCCAGTGGGGTGGGGGTTTCCACCATATTCGGGGAGGCGACGACCCAGGGGAACGTGGTTTTCGTCCTCTAGTCGTTGTGGTTGTACATGTATGGAGGGGTTTCTGATCCGAGGATATGCCCCTATCGTTCCCGGGCGGCGCTCGCACTTTTTTTGAGCCCCATCCAATCAGCGATGGACCGGTGTGGCTGGGGTTTTCACACCGTGCGGGGCGGTATCCACGTGGGGGATATTTTTTCGTCCCCGGTTTTTCGGAGTTATCGATGCATGGCAGGATTAATTTTTCGGGGATCGGACTTTATTCTCTCCTCGTGCGGCGGAACCTCAAAATCCTGTATCCATTCAGTGATGGAGCCAGTGGGGTTGGGGCTTCCCCACGGTGGGGGGCGGTATCGGCTCGGGGAAATTCGTTTTCCGTCCCCTGGTTGTTCGGCTAACATATGTATAGAGATGTTTCGATCCGGAGATGGGGCCCTAGCATTCCGGGGTGGCGTTGGCTCTAGGATCGAGCCCTAGCCAATCAGCGATCGGTTGGTGGAACTGGGGTTTCCACATCGTGCCGTACGGTATGGACCCAGGAAATATCGGTTTTCGTTTCCGGGCTGTTCGAGCTGTGGGTGTATGGAGAAAGTTTTTTTACGAAGATGTGGCCCTAGCGTTCCCGGATGACGCTTGCTTTTTTGGTGAGCTCCAACCATTCAGCGATCGGCCGAGGGGGTTGTGTTTTTATTTAGATTCGGGGCGGTATCGACCCGAGGAAAATCGATTTTCGGCCCCATGTGGTTGAAGTCATGGATGTATAGAGGGGTTTCCGAACCAGGAATGGAATTTTATCATCCCCGGTTGGCGCTGGCTCTTTTTTCGAGCCCTAGGCAATCAACAATTGGCCGTTGTGGCTGGGGTTTCCATACCGTGCGGGGCAGCACCGCTCCAGGGCATCATGATTCATTCCCTGATGATTGGAGTTATATATATATACGGAGGGATGTTTGAACCGAGGACGACGCTCTATCGTCCCCGGGTGCGGTGGGACTGGGGGATTCCCCCGCGTGGAAGCGTTCGCCGCGGGCGCCCGGTCCCTCATTGGCCGAAGGCTGGCGAGGGGATCTCCTCGGCCAATCGGCTTCGGGGTTGATAAACGCTGGCATGTTAGCTTTATTGTTTTATTACCTGCCATTATAGAAGGGTTTCTTACGGAGTGACTTTCAGTTTTTATAAAATGCATCAGATTGAGGGCGACGCAAGAAATACAGGCTACCTCGACAGCAGGAGAGCATCGATATATTGCACCGTAGCTACTACAGCCACATTAGCAACGGCGACAGTAGCAACTTCTCTGTATCTTCACTTTAAGTGGAGGAGTGCACGGACAACGCGTTAAGACGAAAAAGGAAACCAAAGTAAACGTGGACGGACTAACCCTCGACTTTTGTTCATGATGCTGAGGTGCCCCCCCCCCCCCAAAAGTATTTGACTGGCCACAGAATTTGCTTTGCCTTGTAGACAGGGGGAGGAGTACTGTAAAACCAGGTGAACACGTGTAGCGAAAAACTTTTTTGTTTTGCCCTCTATGACAACGCTGCGGTTGTTTTATCGTTTCGATCTCAGCAGCAACAGCACAAGCAGGAGTATATGTATAGGTATCAAATAGACTTTTTTTGTATGTGGGACTTTTTTTCTCTTCATGCCGCGGGAAGGGGCACGCAGGCCCGCGTGTACGCACGGCGCAGGTGACGGTCCCGGCCGGGGTCCGTGTCGCGTGCTCTGGGGGTTCAAAGTCGCGAAAATCTCGAGTATCAACGGGATCTATCCCCGCAGAGCCAGAGCACGCGAGGACCTTGCAACCCCCACCATTCGATGTTTTGATTGTTTCGCTCTGCTTCTGTACTACACTGCCCTTCCTTCCAGCCCTCAAGCTTTGTACATTGCGATCGATAGCCACGTTACAACAGCAGTTCCACATGAAGACCTTCCGTTTGTGACGGCGACGGGCCGTACTTTTGCGCGTGTGTGTATGCCATGCTTCCTGTCAATTGAGGAAACCTTTCTGGAAGAGTCATACTCGAAACTGACTAGGATGTACGTCTGCTGTCAAGCGAGGGTATCTTTTTGGAAGATTCATACTGGTCACTGACTACTGTGTACTGATGTTCTGCTGTGTCAAGTGAGGAAAACATAATTTAATAAATTCGCAAAGTTACTGGTGGAAGAAGGACTCTGTTCGGTAGAGGAAGGACCGCCAGTTAACGAATAGCTGCAAGTAATAAGACCTCACATCCTGGAAACGTAATGGTATTTACAAGTGGCGATTCGCCGCGGCAAGCTGACGCGGGTCCGCGGCTTCGTGCATGCCCGTCGTGGCGAAGAGAGGTATAATGAGCCGCACAAAGGCGAACGTACCCCAAGGGGTGTGCAGTAAGGTGCGTTCGTTCGAAATAAAAATAATATTTACGGAAAGTACTAGGGTATGACGAACATCTCGGGTGGCAGGTGTACAATGACGGACAATAGTTGCAAGCAGCAGCGGTCGCAACAGCAGCAACAACAGCAGTATAAGTACAGATACGGCACCAGCAGTACGTACATACCTGTTATAGTTAGGCATGGGAATGGATTCGCTTTAGACGTAAAAAAATGTCCAGTCTATTCGAGGATCCGTTCAAAATAAATCGAAAGAAAAAGTTATGAAAATAGTCTGCCACCACCCTATTGACTTGGTTTTAAAGTACATTCATGTGTAGCACCGAGCACCTGATATCTCGACACGGGAAACGAATGGGATGATAAACTGCGACAGACACCTCCAATCAATGGAGAATGATCGCCTGACTCCTTGTGTTTTGATCTGTAGATTTTTGTTCCCTTAATTTTCGTGGAAATACGTGGGGAAACTCAATTTTCCGGGTGGTATTCGTACCTTTCAGTCTAGGAAAGAACTATTGGGCTCTACTAGAAATTTAAACCAGTCAACCGATGCGGCAGGACTTTGCGCACACAGCAATGCAATCCGCGCCTAAATCCGACAAGTAGCCGACATGAAACCTGGTGCACGAGTTGACCCTCTTTTGAAGATTCGATTGTTGATGGGATGTTAGACAAAAAAAATCCCGAGATAAAAACAAAGGACGTCCAATCTTCATTGTATCGGGCAAGCGGTGCCAGACATGAAAGCGGCCGCACGCCGAGCGATCGCCATGACACCCGGTGTCATCGCAGCAGCTGTGATCGGGCCTTGATGCAGCAGGAAGCGAGTTACCCCTATATCGTTCAGATGCGAGCGCATCACTATTGTTGTCTCACGTGAGAAAACGATCGAGTAAAATATATTCTACCGTACCACCCTGAGCTGAAATATAGGAATGGTTTAATCACAAATATAAAAAAGCTTGTATTTACATTTCCGGACGAACACGATCGAGGAAAAAATACTGTACCGTACCACCCTGCGCGGAAATATAGGAAAGGTTCAATAATAAATATCAAGAAAAGCTGTTATGTACATTCCCGGACAGAGTGGTAGGTATGTACGAGTACATACGGCAGCACCATGCAGATTTCAGGCGCGTGGTGAGTGCAGCCTTGGCCGTAAGGCTCAATGCTAGCTGCACGCACAACAACAACTTGCCCGTGAGCTAGCGGTGGGGCGCGCTGCCACGGAGGTGCGGGCAGCGCCGTCGAAATCCCGATCTCGGCGAAGTGCAGTATAGCAACACGCAGCCGATTGTCGATGCTGTGTGTAGGTATGTTCTTCTTGTTTACACGTGCCCAACAGCAGTAAAACAGGACCACATATATACTGCGATTGGATCTGTGATAGATGTTTCAGAGGGGGGAACAACTTTCTCTTGCTGCCGGTCGCCGAACCCAAGGCCTCCCCAGGAATGTGCGATTCGTTCACGTTCGCACGTCCTTGTCTACGCTGCTGCTCTACGCTCTGGGCTTGGTTGTGCGAACAGCACGTGTCGTGCAAAAAGCAAAGTTGACGTTTTTTCAGTTATAGCTCAACGCCACAACATCGATGCCGGCACTGCTTTTTTTCATTTTTTGAGAGGCAGCATCATAGAAAGGATTTTTTGGGGGCAAAGTTGTTTTCCCCAATCACGGATTGGTTAATTCCCGAAGTTTTTTTTCCCCCAGATAACGACCATGCGACATCCTTTGCTTTTTTTTACGTACTTGAACGAATCCATTCCCACCCCTAACAGTATCTACAGTAGATCAGCAAACGTTTAGAGCACTACTATCGGTACTATCAATGTATATTCAAACGATACGTACGAAGAACCGCAACGATTATCAGTATCAGCATCTTATCATACGACGCACATATGTACAACAGCATGCGTGTACTGCTGCAGCTGAAGCACCGCTGGCACTATACTGGGGAGAGTGACAGCAAGCAACAACGGCTCAAACACCAGGGACTCCGACTTCCGAAGGGATACTTCCAGGTGTTTTTCTATAGGGTTTGCGAATTCCGGGCACGGATATGGAATTCTGGCAGAACTAACAGAAGTTGCGGGTACGGGGATTGAAGCCTTACGGAACTCACAGAAGTTCCGGGCAGGTGTGATGATGATGGTCTCACATTAGCTCATTTCCCTGAAATCCTGCCTGTGGTCACAAGGCAAGCTGTAATAAAAATGCATTCCGATGGGAGAAAACAACCAAGCGCGAAAAAGTGCGCACGGCAGTGTTATACCAGTTCGTAAGGGAAACGGTACCAACAATCTGTGGAATACAGTCCCGTAGCACTTGCCACCAATTTACACCAGGAACGTATCCATGGTATTCCCGGGGTTTACCCTATAGGTTTATCTAGGGTATCCAGAAGCAAAATTAGATTCCTGTCCTTGAAACTTATGCCAATGGAAACGCGAAATCCAAACGTTTTTTTTCAAACATATTGCTTTAAAAAAACAGACGAAAATTTCCTCGTACCGCCGCTGTGGGAAAAATAGACAAAAGGGTTGTTTTTTCTTTTTTTTCCGCCCCAACGGCTGCAGGCAGCGCAATTTGTTTTTCTGCTTGCAAATGGTCAACACGCTGATAGAAAGCAACTCGTGCGACGATCGACGCTCGATCTCAAACATAGACGCAGCCCACGGCCAACCCGCTCGGTGTCCGGCAAGGCCAACCAATATAGATGACGGCCTCGAAGATATCGGGTGGGTGCATGGTCTAGGGGTCGAGAGCTTGACGGCGGCGTCGTACGGTATCCTTCCGATTCCTGAAAAAAAAAACTATTTTTTGCCTTTCGAGACGGATGGAGAAGTTTTGTCTTCTGTTTTGTGCACACCAGTGGCCAATTGTGTATTTATCATACGCCTCGTCAGCTCCCGCCACATGACACCGGCCATGGTGTGAAGACGCTGACCCTAGGGTGGGTCGGAGCCCCTAACGAGCGCACTCCGTTCAGAATTCATGACGCAGTCGTTGGTTTTGTCGATCGATGTCTGTCAAGGACTCGGAATCTCGCCGCTTCGAACCAAGAAATCGCCCTGAGTTTTTTTCAAGCCGAGGTTGCTCAACATCGGCCCCGGATTTGTTTTTTTCGGGCTTTTCCAAAAGTTAGGATTTTTTTATGTTTCTGCCCATAGGAAGCGTGTTCTAAAAACATTTGGAGGGTATCTTTGAAATTCGTACTTTTTATTGATACTTCGCTTTCCCATTGGCATAGGTCTAAGGTCAAAATAAAAAACGGTACACCGTTGTATTTTTGTCAGTTTCCGGTACGAAAACGTAAAACGAGGTGAGCAGGGCACACCAAACCGAAGTTATATGACGTCTTCTGTCAAGGTATATACCGGTTTCTGGTAAGAAAGAAATGCCCCGGTATAGCTTTTAGTTACGAACAACAACCGCGTTCGTGAATACAATCCCCTTTGTGTACCCGTGTTCATACGAACATACCAAGTACGAGTCAAGCATAGCTTGTATTTCTGAAGACATTTTATCTCGTTTCGTGCGCGTTCGTGTACTCAGAGCACGGCACAGCTGGCGGGCCGGCGCCGACGCGGGTGTAAGCGGGTGCTGGCGGGTAAAGGGGGGGTCGCAACGAGCGCGGTTGCCGTTTCGTGGCTAGGCGTCGCGTGTGCCTCGAGACACATGGGAAGCACGAATGGGCTCTGTCTGACCCCCTTGTGAGGCTTCGCTTGTATTACTTTGTACCAAATGGCCGTTTTTTCCGGAATAGTTCACTTTCCTCGTTTGGCCGCGGGTTTTTTTTTCTGCTTCCTGCTGCGGGGCCCGCAGGGGGGCGGCGTGGACAGTACGGTGCAAGCGTTGGCTCCGGCCGGGCTCCGTGGCCCATGCTCTACATGGTAAAAGTCACGTGACCCAGCAAGCAACTCAGGGGATGGGATCCCACTTCCGGAAAGCCATCCAGGGGATTGAACACCTACCCGGGTCTTCATATTTTCAGCTGCAAATATTTTGTTTCTCCCACTTCTTGCTGCAACTGCAACAACACACAGCAGTGCTGCTCGAATTCGTGCAGCTCGAGCATGAGCTCGAGCAGTACGCAGCAGTAAAACAGCAGCAACAGCAGGCGTACGAGTGCTGCTCGAGTCGAGTGTTGCTCGAGTGCCGCTGGGTGCTACTGCTGCTGCTGCTGCTGTTGCTGAGTGCTCGTGTGCCCGTGATTGCTTGGCCACGCCGTGCTTCTGTTTGTCTCGTGTTCGTTGTGCTTGTGCAGCCGAGTGATCGTGGTCCCGTGTCCGTTTTTTGCGGTGCCATAGACCATACTTGGAAACCTGCTCATGCTCGTGCGCTCGAGGGCTGCTCGAACAGTACAACAACAGCAACAACAGGCGTACGAGTGCTGCTCGAATCGAGTGTTGCTCGAGTTCTCCTGAGTGTTGCTGTAGCTGCTGAGTGCTCGTGTGCTGGTGACCGCATGGCCACAAGACACGAGAACACGCTGTATCCACCACGTTATAATACCTGGCAGATTGTTTTTAGTATCTCGGTGCGATTCATCATTTATATGTCTGATCTTCGTACCACGTACGTATAGCGTTGCGTGTAAGTAGTAGCCGAGTGTTCACTGCCCTTCGTAGAATGCGCCCATGTCACGCAGTTTGCTTATCATTCTGCTTCTCCTGTTGTTGCTGCCGCTACTGCTACTACATACAATCGCGGTATAGCTGCTACTACTGCTGTTGCTGGCACAGGTTGCATTTCTTGCAGCTACCCTTATTTGGTTTTTGCTGCGGTTATCTTGCTCCTGTTGTTGACAAACACGCTGAAACAGGTGTGAAGTATTAAGCTTTTACACATCCTCCAGATCATACAGAAATCCTGTATCTCGGTTAAGGTGTACAGATCATCCAGATCATACAGATTCCACTAAGGTAGATCATGCAGATCCTGCAGATCATACACATCCAATCCGGTAAAGATGTACAGATCACACAGATCCCACTCAAGTACACACGTGTGAAATATCCGCCTCATACAGACCCATCCCGGCTAAACATGATGCAAACGAATGTCAAGTATCTAGATTTTTCAGATCCTCCAGACCGTACAAAAATCCCGTAGATCATGCAGACCCACCGATCAAAATGTGCATATCATGCAGATCGTACATACCCCATTCCGGTGAAAAGATCATACATATCACACAGACTCGACTCAGGTGGATCATACAGATCCTGCAGACTGATGACACCCACCGATAAACATGCGCAGATCATGCAGATCGTACGGACCCTATCTCGCTAAAGATGTACAGATCTGCAGATCGAACAGATCCTGGTCAAACTGTACTGATTGTACAGATCACACAGATTCTACTCAGGTACACATCTATGAAAAAAATGTAACCAGACATATCCCCTTCCGGCTAAACATTTGAAATGTCCCTGAGATCAACCAAGTCCCCTCTGGCACACAAATAGAAATGATACGGAACATACCTGTCTCTCCAGGCAAACTAGTTGGAGTGTGTAGATAATCGATCCTTCGGATCATTCATGCAGATCCTCCACCTCATGCACACATGGTGTTCAGATCATTCTACCCGGTACGCAAGTGCAATCATTAAGGTCAAGCAGATGTCACCGACAAAAAACGAGTGATACATATACAGACCCTGCAGATCGTACAGATCCTTCAGGCCACGCGGAACCACCCACGCAAAGCTACTTATCAGTTAATCACGGCACATGTATGTTCGATTAACATGCGTGTGTATAGTTCATGCAGATCGGGCAGATCCCACCCAGTAAAGGTGTTCAGATCATCAAGGATCAACAGCTATCGATGATATAGATCCCACCCAGGCAATAAATGCCTGGACGATACAAACCCCGTCAATTTCCTTCTCAGTGCTACGCTTTCCTTTGAGCAATACAGTTAGGAGTGCGCGTGAGGTCCGTGTCGACCAGAAATCGGTGGCATGGTGAAAATGATGATTTTTTTCCAAACAGAACTACCAACAGACTGAATAGTTTTCTGCAATTCCGAATTGTCATGGGGCTCCAAAACAACTTGAATATAGTATACCGGAAGGTCAGCATTAGATCGCTTTTAACTCCTGATACGTCACGCATTGGCTGTCCATAGTGTGCCCAGACGTATAAAAGCATATGTTCTGGACATATTCATGAACCGGAATGTTTTTCCGTTTGATGTTGATCTCAAAAACAGCAGTAGGTGTGGTTTTCAGCGTTTTTCGGCAATATGTACCCCGTTCTAGAGCGCATCGACTGATACGAAAAATGGAGGCTACAGAAAGCTAGTTCGTGGTATGCCGCACACGGACAAACACAAATCACTCCAATCGTACACTTGAGTAAAGAGTACCACCCCGTAAAAAAATAGTAGTTTTTTATATACATAATACAATAGGAAACACGACTCGACACGACACAAGAAAAAAAGCAAGGACCTGTACAAGCCTACAAAAAGAGGCTTTAAGAAAAAAATTGAGGAGTTCTTCGCCCGAACGGAGAAAACAACAGGAGATGCGGGGAGAGACAACCGCGCCGAGAACATAGCGGAGCGCCGCGACTATTGTGCGTTGGAGCGACGTCATGGCGGTGCTACCCGTGCACGCGACGAGGCTGTGGCCAAATATGCTGCTGAGACCGAAGCTCGCCAATCGGCCGAGAGTCTAGCTGAGGTGGGAAAATTACCAATGGAAACTGAGGAGCGGCTGCGACTTGACACGGCAGGAACATTATCCGAGGAGCGTCAACAGCAGTCGCACGCGGAAGCAGATACGCGTACAGCACTAGCCGCGCTGGCAGCCGAGGAGGGACGGATGTGGGCAGAGGTGGCGAGGGTGGCGAGACTGTCGGAGGAGATGGATCGCCACCTTCCGTCTCCTTCTCTTCCCGCTGCTGCGCTGTCTGCTGCTGCTGCTCATCCTACCTTTTTGTATCCCATACGAAGGTTTTTCCTTGTTTTCTAATTCTCAGGCTTTTGGGCTTGGGAAAAAAATGATGACGGCTGCTGTCAATTTTCTTCGTTGTGGTTGGTCTAAAAACCCGAAATTCATCACTGCGCACAACGTTCAATGTACACCGATAATGCTGGTACCGGCTATAAAAGGGACCTCACGCCCACACCTAACAGTAGTGTCTCCTACCGGGTATACGCCAAGACATGCGAGAGCATCGAAGACTAGACTACTACTCTTCACTTTTAGCATATAATCCGTAGCCCATGACTCAGTTCACTCCGAGATCATTTACTCAAAAAAGAGGTACAAGGGTTTTACATGCGTCTCCCTTCTCAACTTGCGACACCCCCCGGATTTCATGCCACCCACATCCTGAAGGGGAACCTTGTACCATGTACGAGATGGGGGTCGTTTTGATATGCTAAACAATATTCACGCGGTCCTTATTTTTGCGACCAAACTTAATTGGAAATAGAGAGCGATACAGTCTGAGCTGTCGAGCTGGCGAACAAGGGCCACGGTGAGCACCGGGCTTCACGCGAGGCGGGCGACGGGGCTCACTGTGGCAGAGAGAGAGAAAACTTTACCCGGACCGAATCGGTGGTGAGGTAGTCGCGAGACGGGCGGGGGGCGTACGAGGCTAAGAGAGACGCTCTGCTCTTCGTTTTCTTTTTTTTGACCGGTGCAAGGTGTTCTAATCAGGGAGAAAATTATTGCAAGAGAGGGGACGGGGATTGTTTTTCTTTCCGCTTAGGGCCCATCGTAATGGGGACATTTACTTTTTTCAATTAGATTTAATTGGCCGAAGAGTGAACGACCAAGCAGGCAAATTAGAAAATTTGAATTTGAGCGAAAGTCATTTTGGACTTTTTTGGTATGATTCTTTTTTATTTCAATTTGGAGTTTGGGTGTTCCTCGGTCTTGATGTAGCATGTTCATGGTGGGTCAACACCTTCGGTGGAGTCTGGGGCGATTCTTGGCCGCTTCGGCGACCACGATCGAGGCGATAAAACGCGAACCCCAACGGGAGGTGACCGGAGCGATAGCCGCCCACACACCATAGCACATCGTATCCCGGCGGTGTCACCTCCAACGTAATCATGGCGGCCGCAATCACAATTTTTCGGCCTGCTCGATCGGCGAACAATCACGAAAACCGAACAAACGAGCAACAAAACGGAGGATACGCTCGAGACCTCGATAGCTGCATCACCGCTGCTGTTCCGCATTTGGCGTTTGAGGGCTTCCTCTGCCTACCCAAGACATACTGAGAGTGATAGCTTCCTATCGTGCGCGACCAAAAAGAAAAAGGGGCTGGCGGCGGCGCGCACGCGGCAGCGCAAACTTTCGCTCTCGTCTACGCGCATACAAACAATATCAAAAGCAGGACGACACTCTACGGAATAACGTTAAGGATCGGCAAAGATGCGAGGAAAGGAAAGGAATGGAAAGGAATGATCGAGGTGGGCGCTGCCATCACCTGATCACGAGACAATGCCCATGCTACGGGCAGGTTTATTCTACAGCAGCCCGTCAAGGTTCCGTGAACCGTTCCTACCAATGTCCCTGCAACGTTCTATGTAGCGTACTCGTAACGTTCTATGGAACGTTACCTGCTACCCATTGTGGTAGACTAGCTACCCTGCGTTACGATCAGTATGATAGAGATAAGTTGAATACAGTGCGTCGGCAAGAAAGAACAAACTCAAGTTTCGCCGCATATCGTATTTCTCCGCATCTATCATAAGATACTCTTAGTAAGCTCGTGTGAAGTGACTGCGCATCACAATAGATATGGATGTCAACGTCCATATGCTGACAGAGGCTACATTGCTCCATCGCTTCTGTCGCGCAGGAGGGAATAAACCATCTGCCAGTAAAGATCGCTCGATCGTTAAGGATCGCCAAAAATGCGAGAAATATACGAAAACGAAGAAAAAACGGGCCAAAAAATCGGAAAATGGATCGACCAAAAGTCACAAAACAAATGGGAATAATTCAAACTGAGCGAGATAATCGCAAAAAACGATTAATAAACAAGAAAAAGACGCAAAATCGGGAGTAAACATCGTGACCGCTACTATTAATATTAGTTCTACTACTACGGTTGTACGTTAATTCGATGTTCTACGTACCCACGCACTTGTATGTATATAAGTTTCGGGTAGGATGTTGTACGTGTAGTGTCGTCTTGTATTGGGACAAGAACAGGTAGAAAAAGTGCACACACACGCTTGTATGTTTGTAAATTTGGTGTAGGGTGTTGAACGTGTAGTGCCGTCGTGTGTTGAAGTAACAGGTAGAAAATACAGGATTTAGTCTTCCATGGTGTACATAATGAGGCCAGCAATTTCCCGTCCGACAATGTGCGGCATGAAGGAAGAGTTTCGTCGTCCATCGCTCATGAAAACCCCAAGGAAAAAGGCTGAATGAAGGGAAGCAACAACTATTTCCAAGAAAAAAAGGTCGACTGCGACAAAAGAGTTAAACCGCCAGGGACAACATCGACCTACAACACCAAAGGACGACAGACAACCTACCTACACAGCAACAGGTCGAAACAAGACAACATTGATTCGACTGACTTCTCCATACCAACAACCCGCGGTACCTTTTTGCATCCAAGCACAAGTCACCCCATAGCGTTCGGGTTGTGGTTAGGGTTCGGGTCGGGTGGTCTGCGTCTACTGTATGCCTGGTATCTCCTGCTGCTATCACTTTTTCTGAAAACCCACGCAAAAAACAATAAAAAACGGTAACAAACAACAGCATTTTCAATCAAGCAAAATTCTACCTATTAATAGCGAATATCTTTGTCGCGAGAGAATGTCCGTACCTCCGTCCAACATTGTATTAAATGGTAACACGTAAGGAACAGCAGAGCAACCTTTGCCCTGCTCTACAATTATATACTCCTAAACAAAGGAAGGGAAAATAAAAATAAAAGCACGAAGAGGAAACAGAAAGAGGAAATTAGAAAAAAAAACAAGAAAACGAGGAGAAAACGAAGCAATCATGCGCTCAGGGCGCAGGACGAGTCCCGAGGACAATGTTGCTGTTAGCTGGTACGACCAGTCGTATGATATGTCGAGCTGATGGACCAACGTAAGGACGTCGCAAAAATACCAGATGAAGGGCAATAAGACAAGAAGAGGGTAGAGACAAAGAGCTAACAACAAGCAAAACGAGCAGTCCTATGTACGGTTGGCGGGTCAAGGACGACACAAAGAAGACAGAGACGGACGGACCAAGGGGGGGCTAAAAAACAAACGTCAAGACCATCGGAAACCAAAGGATAAAGCAACGAGTCACACAAATATAATAATCAGATGGAGCAACCAACGCAAAATGGCAGGGTACGGTGGTGGGGGGGTGTACTCGATAGGAGAGATGTACCCGATCTCATGCATGGCCGTAGCCGTATGACCATGGTGCGTACTCGATAGGAGAGTTGTACCCGATCTCATGCATGGCCGTAGTTGTATGACCATAGACCCTCGCATCCCTACAATGCCGGGACGGAGTATGTCGGGTTTTCACCGACCAGGCAGACATTGCTTGGACCAAGAGCGAAGCTCCGTGAGGTGTCCGGCGAGTCGCATGAAGGGTGAGTTGAGCTGCATCCTACTGAGAACCGCTTGTGAGCGCGATGCATATGGATGACAGCTTCAATGAGTTTATTTGATTCCTGGTTTAGCTACTTTCAGAGACAGCAATGGGAGTACTGTGTAACTGCCTCTTGGGTGCCTCCATGAATACTAGGTGATACGATCAATACGCTTGTGCGGAGTAGAGGTTCTTTACCTCGCACAAATAATCTAACTCGACCACCAGCTGTGGGCGACCGCCAAAAAATAAAAAACGTTACCCTGATGTCCAGCTCATGTAGTCATAGCGGCATATTTTACGGTGTCCTTGCTATCCGACGCCAACGCAATCTATATATTATAGGGGGGGGGCATCGACTTGGCAGGGAGTAGGGAGTAGGGCATCACAAAAAACAAAAATGAAGACAGGGAGTAGGGCATCACAACAAAAAATTATAAAACAAATGAAACAAATTTAACAGCAATTGTAACATAGCATTATTAGACAGTTGTCACTGGGCGTCTCAACTAGAAAGACAACCAGTGCTAAGTTTCGGCGGTTGACTTTACTTGTTAACCGGCCTAGCTATTGTTGCTACGCCTCCTTCAACGCGGCTCCTCTTCCTGCCCCCCCGGCCGTTGGGGCCAACGGCGTTTTAAGTTGCTGCGCGCTTTGTACCTCAAGCGCTCGTCGTTTGGCTACATTTTTCTTCTCCTTAACGAACCAGCGTTTCACGTACTGCTCCGCCGCTCCCTCAACACGTCTAAGGCATTTGCCCGATTTCTTCATTGCCAGCGTCCATTGTTTTTCGTCAATGGGTTAGTTAAACATCGATAGGTTGCGTTCGAGACAACCCATCTAGTCCTGCTCTTCGCTTCCAAGTAACCACCCTCCCCCCCAGTTCCCCAAACATCATTCGTTTGGGTAGTCTCTCGTTGTCCATACGGGCTACGAATCCCGCGAAAAGTATCTTCCGCTTTCGCACCGCCCTGTCGACGCCCTCACAGCCAGTCTTGGCCTGTGCGTCTGCGTATGAAAGCATGTGGTAGCCGTCGCCCTGTTTTCTCTCCCATCCGATGCAGCGGAGAAGCAATCGGTGGTGAGCTGCCTGCTGTATGGTGAGAAGGGTCATGGTGGGGCTCCGTGACACACCTGTATGGCATAGTCTCCACTAACTCGGCTTTGAGCATCCATACTTCGAGCCGAAGCGGTGCAGTGGATTGGTCGTACAGTGGCAAACTATACGGTCTGAATCGTAGGTTGGCCAGCAGCATGCGTCGGTTGATTTCGGCAGTGAGGTCGACGTTCTCGCACGCAGTTCCCCCGAGGCACACAAACTTGGTGGTCTGTTTGTACACCTGGCCGGCTGCCTCAGCAACGAAAGTGACCCTGGCCATACGTTTCATCAAGCATGTGATCTCCGTCTTGGCTTCCTAAACTGTCAATCCGAACAAACCACACATTGCAACGATATCTGCGATTTTATTCGCAAGGCTGTTCCTCGATCTAGAAACGATGCCCCCGCCAGTCTCCTGGCGTTCATCTCGCCTTCCCTCCGCCTCCCCTCGCTTCCCCCCCCCCCTTCCTTTCCGTCCTCCGCCTTGGTGCACACTATGTCCTTCAACACATTTACATTGGCGCTAAACCGCTCTACCGTCACACGCAGTACGGCAGTAAGGAACATGCTGAACAACAATGATGCGAGTAGGCATCACTGCCGCAGGCCCTGCCCCACGGCGAACCAGTCCGAACGTTCACCAGCGTCCGCCCGGGTGCGCGCACGCAATCCATCGTGGAAGTGGGGAATAACCGCGAGCATCTTTTGTGGCACGCCGAACCCAGCGAGCACGGTCCACAAGAGATTCTGGTCATCTGAATCGTATACCTTGTCGAGGTCGACGAAACACATATATATCGAGGGGTGCTCTTATTTCGTGCCAATGAATGAAGTCGTCGAACCACGGAGATCATATCAATCGTCGACCGTTGCGGTCTGAAGCCGCACTGCTGCTCTGTTAAGATATCTTGCCGTTTGCAGTTATGGCTGAAAGACGATTTGCTATTACCTTGGAGGAGAACCTCGCCAGCGTGAGCCGATCGCGAGATCCCTCGATAGTTACCGCACTCAGTCCAGTCCTTCTTGTGCAACATTATGATTGTGGCATCTTTCCACTCCTGCGGTACGCCCCCGCCCCACCATATGACGATAACAATCACGTGGAACTGTTCTAGTATACGGTGGTTACCATGGCGATCTCCATCTAAGGCGAGTTAGCTGTTCAGCGCGAAGCTGATCGGGTCCAACAGCCTCTCGGTTTTGACATGCTCTTGATGTTTTCCCCCACCTTATAAATCGAAGGTAAACCATCGAGAGGTGTGCAGGGGGCCATACCTTGAACTCTTCGACGACACTGGGTCAAGCCTTGACGACTTCGTGTTAAGCAAAGAGCTGAACCACTGTACAGATCGCGAATGAGCCCCGTGTCACGAAGAAAAATTCCCTCTGCGTCCTTGATGTATTAAGAGCTGAACGATTTCTTCCTCTCGAAATCCATCCCCTTGAGATGCTTGGAGAAACCAGATTGGTCGCCGTCTTTGATGCTCAAGTCCACTAACGAATTCCTCGAAGAATCTCTGCACAGCCTCCATCCTCACGCGCTTGAGACGTTTCCCACCTGCTTTCAGGGACATGCTGAGGATGCTGTTGCTTGGAGATGCGCGCAACAACCCTCTCGCGGCTTCCCTCTCTTGCCACGGCATGAGCGTTTCTGCCTTCGTTTCATCGCTTGCACACCACCCCGCCCTTCTTGACTGCGCTCTGTACGTGGCGCGATGTAAGCGGCAGTCGATAGCATTGCTTCAGCAAACACCGTTGCCATACCATCCACATTCGTGCCATGGGGTAGGGGTGTGAATCTCTCCGTGAAACGTCTACGCAGTCTGGGGTTGGCCATCAGTTGTTGGAGATCGATCGCCCGTCTACCCATCATTTCTCGTTTTGCGACGGTTAGGGGCAAAGCGTCCGAGCTGCCGGATGTCTGCTGTGACAGGCTGTGATCTAATTCAGGTTTCACTAGAGGAGGTCGACGCACAGTCACATTTGGTTCGAGTCGTCTGACTGGTTGCTGCATGAGGATTAAATCGAGACGGTAGTGACCTTTCGCCCGATTTAGAAGGTGTACGAGATTCCACGTTTGGGTTCGCTGAAAAACGTGATGACAAGAGTAAGTTGGTTTTCTGCCGTGAATGCCAGCAGACGGCGTCCGTTGTCATTCAGTGGTTCCCGCCCATATGCACCCAGCGCCTTGTCATCGACGCAACCTTCCCCGCTTGCGCCAGTGCAAGGGCTAGCATCCATCATGACAAGGCTTCTCCTTCAGGTACTTTAACAACAGTGCTGCCTAGTGTGGCCCACAAATGATCTCTGTCACGGAGTGATTTATGATTATCAGTTGGAGCATAAGCAACCACAAACGAGGCCCCATTCGATTTCCCCTTCAAGTTTAGTCGCACCTGCATGAGTCGAGTCCTTGTGTACTCCACAGCCAGTTCATCCTTCTCGATATCCTGCAAGATCGACTCCTTGATGACTATGCCTACTCCCACCCAGTGCCCAGTGAAATCCGCTGCTTTTAACCCATCCTACTCATCCCGTCTCGTCTCCTGCAATCCAACAATAGCACACTGGCTTTGCCTGCAGACCTCCATGATCTTCCCTGCATGGCCAAGACCGACCGGAGTACGGACGTTGAATGTGCCCATGGTCAGCTCGCCCTCTCGAGTCTTCAATCTAGCGGCCCTTTGTACCGCATGATTAACTTGCCGCGATTTTCGGCCCCTCCTTCTCTTTTTGCCAGCAGCTTTCAACCATCTAACATTTCGCCTACTTTGGTTCTTGCCTTGCTTCCAACTTGTCGGGTGCAGCACTCCCGACCTGCCACACCTGCCCTTATCCTGTGCTGTAGGTTGTTTACTCGCGTGGGATCTCCCGTCATTTCTACTCTTCATACTACGGAGCCCATGCCTTCCGCAACGGAGCCTCATCGTTACCGCAGGCCTGAAAGGCCGCGGGTAATCTATTCCACGTTAGTGAGGTTCAATCCCCGTCAGCGTGACCACGCCAGCGCACCTGGAGCAAAGCAGTACATAGACGAGATCAGCGCCCCGCATAGACCAGGTACCGGTACCGGTACCAGGCACGAGGGAACAGGTACCGTACCCTCCTCGGGTCGGATCGAGAAGACCAAGGAGGAGGTGGGTATGAATGGAGTATTACACGCTCATGTGAATGTTGTACCGGTACTCGGGGTATTATGGCACGAGGGTACAGACCTCACAGACGTTCCTGGTATGAAGTCTAATGAACTCACAGAAGTTCCGGGTATTGTGTCACGGGCGTACATAAACTCACACAAGTTCCGCGCAGGTATAAAAATGTTGTACCCGTACCCTGGGTATTGTAGTACGGGCGTACAACACTTCCCAAAAATATCGGGATACGGGTATGAGTGTCGTACAGAACTCCCAGGAGCTTACCCGGGTAAATACGTGGCCCAAGGGGCCGAGAAAGCAACATATAAAAACTGGGGAACAAATACATATAATGTAGTTGGTACACTGTGATTGGTAGTATACTGTGCACACTGATACACCAAGAACCGTAGTGGGGAGGAGGGAGTACATACAAAGTGCGTTGTGACCCCGGATCTGAATTCCGACTACGGTAGGAAAGAGAGAGAAAAGAAGGACCACGACAATAAATAGGATGAACGAAAAAGAAAAACAAGTTAAACGCACTTGGTACCACGTAATATATTGCAGGACTTTTTCTTAATCCATTTTTTGTTCTTGTATGCAGCTGTTGTTGGCTATCTTCTGCGGTTTTCAATATGGAAACCGTTCCAACTTCCTTTGAAACGAGTTTCGCTGTCACTGGTTGACCACCGTAATTAAATTGATGAATGTATATACAAGCGAAGCTTTGTACAATAAATGGGTAAATGGTGGTAAGGCGTACTCAATTGAGTACCTGGTATACGTAGGGAAGGATATTTGATTTGATAAGACTAGCGGTACTGGACGAACTGTTTCAGCTTTTGATAATTAATGATTACTGTCCTGTAGAACAATATTGAATATTGTTGGAAGGTAAATGAAATTCAATACGTACACATGTACTTGTTTTTTATTGTCATAAGAAGTGCCACACAGTACATACAACATGAGCACTTTCCCCACGGTGAGTAAACTCGTATACCAGTGATGTGTACAACAAAAACATTTTGTTGACTATCCTTCGAATTGTCATATTATTAGTATTATTAGCGACGTTGGGGGGGTGCTCCACTGGCGTGGTACGAGAGCTTCGACACCGGCCTCTGCTTCTCGTTCTCTATCGTACTGCCAGTACCAGAGCGCCCCCCCCTCCCCCCCCCCCCTCTCCGGCCGACTGGCCGGGGCCCAAACACACGCGGTCTCGGACGGCCGAGACCCCCAATGGTAGAAAACCATTGACATACCCCATTTCGCTAGTTAGCCCGGAATCGCTACCAGTCGTTCGCAAATAATAGTATTAAATAGTAACCAAACTTTACATTTTCCTTTGTCTTTCGTTCACCTGATTATAAGCACCTGCGTCGCGCTCAGCGAGTGTACGACAAATAATCGCCGCTTCTACGATATTTGCCTTCTCTGTGTTCTTTGATTCCCTTGCGTGCTTGTTTATCGTGCCACAATGTTTTGCTCGGAAAGATAGTTGTTTTCTTTGCGCTCTTTGCTTTCTGTGCTCCCTCCCACTAACCTCTAGATAAAAAATACCACACTAAATTCAAGATGAATGGTACGAAAAATATTACAAAACGTCGAAATATGGTTGGTCAAGACTGGATATAATAATCGAAATCGCGTCAAAAGTGAGCTAGATAGCCGAGCCTACACTAATTTGAAGATATTGAAACAAATCCCACACGACTCGGAATCCAAATCCCGTCAAAAGTGAGCGAGATGGCTGATCCTACACTGCTTTCACGAAAAATACTTCGTAGTTTATATTTTTCAGGGGTGAGTTTTCAGCGGTGAGACAGGCTCTCTTTCGTGTAAGTTGGTGAGGCTTGCTCTTCGCACAACAACACAACACGTGCAACGCTAAAGCGCTCCCAGTCGGGTGCCCCAACTTCTGGCGGACAAATATCCCGATGTGATGGGCATTGAAAGAACTCGGCCGCGCGATCTTCGCAATGAGGCGAAGTCCTGTCCTCCCAACGCTGTTTTCCAGTACGTACTGTGACGATGTCTAGTTGGGGTTCCTGCGGCCACGTGCGACCATCCACCCCCCTTCCGTGCGCGTTGTAATAGGCAGCGACGACGTTGGCAACTATATCAGCTATATGTGCACACTGCCTAACACGCCTGGCACTTTACCCGCGATGGTTCATTTACTCCGACGCACCCAAGTTACAAATTCGATGCTAGGAGGGAGAGCAATGGAGTTGAACACCCAACTGTAGGCCTAGTCTAGGCCTTTCAATCAGCAGCGGGAAGTGTCGTGTCGTGCATTCGTTTGGCCCTTCTCTGCACGAGCAGCTATGCACATCAAACACGGGGTACTAGAGCGTTACCCCCTGTTTCCGTCGTCCTTGCCTTTTACGGGGATAAAACCCATACGTCTGTAGAGTCCATGACTGTCGAATAGAGAAGTTGAACGGTTGGTCACGAAACTAGCATTTATTTATGTATGATTGGCGTTAGAAATGTCATGCATTTCCCACATTGAGTAAACCCGTAGATCAGGTGACACACAACGCATCCGTCCGTATCATCAGGGTATGTGTTAATTGGGCACTCGAATACGAACCGAGCTCCCGTGTATTGGGACAAAGGTGTACCCGCACCCCGTGTATTGTGGGACAGCCTTACAGAACTCACGGAAGTCCCGGATACGGGTATGAATTTCACATAGAACTCACAGAAATTACAGGTACGTGTATACGAAGTAGATGTCTTCCAGAACTGACAGAAGTTTCGGGTGTTGTGGTACGGGCGTACAGAACTCACAAAAGTTCCGCCCAGGTACAAAAATGTTGTACCCGTACCCCTGGTGTAGTGGCACGGGCATACAGAACTTACGGAAGTTCCGTGCACGGGTATGAGTGCCATACAGAGCTCACAGAAGTTAGGTGGACGAACATCGTACAGAACTTGCAGAAGTTCTTTGTAGGGTAATACAAATGCCCCCGCTATGGTTTTGGTAGGCACCCTACAGAACACAATTGGATAGTTCATTCTTCTCGTACGTGCTGTAATCCACATGCTGCATAATTCACGAACGAAACCTGAAAAATCCAAAAAACACGAAACACAAAACGTCTTGACTAGACTTTCATAAAACTATTTCGCCGAGAGAACGAGACGCTTTGTGGGAAGAACGCCCCGGCACCAGGACAGCACTGCGCGAGCACGGTGGAGGCCCCTTTGGCAAGAGTAGGCAGGGAGAGGGTCGGTGAGCACGACGAGGAAGTAGCGACCCGAGAGGTGGACGTCATCGCCAGGACGAGCGAAAATGGCTCGAAACTACGTTTAAGAAGGCTGAGGGGCGGCACCTGGAATGTTACACATGTGTACTGGTTTAGTGCAAGTCACCCCTCCGGGAGGTGCCTAGGCAAGAGGCGCAAGGGCAAAATTAAAACCATACAACATGTTGATATACCCTTGGTTATATAGTACCAAAGAATATGATATCACATTACAACGTCATGAAAAACCTGCGTATTACATTCGGACACACCGACACCGGCGTTGTGGGGGTCACCGCATACTTGGAAATCGTGTGGAACCGTCAATAGTGATCGGGTCTTTTTTTTATTTGATTCAGCCAAACATTATTATCGTGTTGCGTCAGTACGCGTATGTTTTTTTTTTAATGGCGCTCTACGTCAAGAAGTCCTCTCTCGCACGAAACCGGGGACCCCGACAAGAAAAGGGGTTAAAGACGCTCCACGCGTGACACATTGCACACCGTTCGCGTGAAACACAGCACATACCGCAGACGCGTGGCAAACGGGATACAGTTATTTGCATGATATTTGCAGAATTTGAAGAGGATACACCAAAGGAGGGACTGCGACCCTGAACCACATCTAAAAAATCTTCTTGGTTTTGAGTGGGGAATCGAAGTTGACTTGATTTCAGTGTGGGGCTCGAGATTGACTTGGTTTCCGTGTGGGGGCCGAAAATGACTTCCTTTTAGGTTGGGGTCGGTATTGACGTGGTTTGGTGTTGGAATCGATAGACCTGCTTCTTGTGTGGGTGGTCGGAATCGACTTGCTTTTTGTGTTGGTGGTCCAAATGGACTTGATATTTGTGCGCGGGCCGAAAATGACTTGTTTTTTGTGTCCGGGTCCAAATGGACTTGGTCCTTTTGTGGATGGTCGAAATTGACTTGATTTTTGTGTTCAACCGGAATTGTCGTGGTTTCAGTGCGGGGATAATCCACCTGCTTTTTGTGCGGGTGGTCGAATTTACTTGTTTTTTGTGTGCGGGCCGAAATTGCTTTTTTTGTCTGGGGGATCAAAACTGACGTGAATTTTGTGTGGGTGGTCGAGACTGACTTGGATTTTGTGTGTGGGCCGAAGATGACTTTGTTTTATAGTTTTGGGATCGATGCACCTGCTTTTTGTGGGGGTGGTCGAAATTGACTTTTTTTGTATCGGTCGTTGGAAGTGACTTGTTTTTTCTGTACGCGCCGAAGATTACTTTTTTTGTGGGGGATCGAAATTGATTTTATTTCAGTTTAGGGTTCGAAATTGACCTTTAAAAAAATACAAATGTGACCATACGTGAGCATCGAAACACGATACTCAAATCATCATCGAGCAAGATCAGACACCTTCGCTACTACACAGCTGGGTAAAATGTTGCACACGACGTTTTTTCACGCCTTTTAAAATATAAAAATGTTGAACCTATTACCGCAGCTTGCTTACGCAAGTACATGTATCACGTGCTCGTATCATATCATACGACGGCACTGCAAGATAAGATTACACGCAACAACAGGGACGTTTAATTCTCCCCTTTCCGTTGACTGTAATAGCCACACTGCTATTGCTCCTTGTAGGAGAAGCCCGGTAGTTTACAGCAGCAGGAGTAGGGGAAACAGCAGCCAGTGCTTCGTACGATGGTTGGGCGAACGACGTACATAGAGTACGAGCACTATTTTCTTAATATCATACGAAATAGCTGTACTGTATACACCTAAATCTATCGCTGCTTGGGCTGCACGCGTTTTCGCTTCCGCATGGACCCTGCGCTCTTGCTCACGCGCCGACTTTGCTGCAGCTTCGCGCCTCAGGAGCGCTTTGTTCTCCTCTGAACTATTTCGTTCCTCAGCGATTTTTTCCGCTGACCGAAGACCTTGGACCTCCCCATTGGATCGAGCAATGGCAGCGTCGCGTGCCCAAGTTGCGTTTTGGTGGATACGCTCCAACGCTTGATATGTCCCGCGCTCCGCAGCTAACTCTTCGCGCCCGATCGTCGCCGATTCGCCTAGCGTAGTTTCCGTGCGAGCGACGACAAAGTCATGGTTGATTTTTGCCATAGCCGCCCGACGACTTTTTATAGATTCACTTTTTTTTCGTTGAGAATTTGCCATGAGGTACCACCTGTATCAGAGAGCCAGTACTGGAGTTGCTGGTGTTCGAGCGCAAGAGCATGAATGGTGCGCGATTTAGTTTAGCAGGTACGCACAATCGAAGCCTACTTTGGCAAGGGTGTAATATTTCTTCACGTATTGTTGAACAACAAGTAACAGGTGTAAGGGAGATAAAATGACGAAAACACGCGTTTGCGGGTATTATTGTCGAGGCCACCAGGATGCGGGTGAACAAACTATTCTACACCTATACTAATACTTACGGTTGACTACCTTTTTGCGGAGTATGAAGACTTAATTCGTGACGCAAGGCAATATTTTGGCGATCTGGTGCATGCTTGCGGGCGGTCTTAATTCAAGTTGTTTTGGGTCGTAGCTGTCGAGACAAGCATTTCATCAAATGCTCGGCAATATTTTGTCATTAATCCTTTTACTTCATCACGCCACTTTTTTGTGGTCGATAGGTACCCCAGGCGCAGACCTAACAGCGCCAGCAAGAAGCAGCAGAGGCAATACTACTCGTATGCCAGGTATGTATATGTAAAAAATGCACTTTTTGTTTTTGGCATGTTGCTCTTCGACGGCCGAGGGTTCTTTCTCACACTTTCGGCTGCGGGGCAAGCAGGGGGGCCGTGGGTACATGACGACGCGTGTCTGGATTCCGGGCGAACTCCGTGGCGATGCTCGCGGCGGTTATCGTCGCTTGGCTGGCTCTTTTTAACTAGGGATTGCTTTCCGCCTCGCCGAGCCGTGTAGGTGACATGGAAAACCGCACAATTCTTCACAAATTTGTTTATTTTCACAGATTGTTTTCGTGATTGTATAGCCCGCCACCCACAAACACTTTTTTAAGCTCGCGCTGCGTTACCTTTTGCTCAACCTCTGCAGAAAAAGCAACAGTAGCAGTAGCAGCAACAACGACATACAGCAGCAGCAGTACACACCTGTCGGCCGTCATATCTGTTGCACCACTCAATTGACGGGTGGTGTAAACCTAACACCGAGCGCCTTCGTGACCACAAAACTCCCTCCCTCGGGCCTTCTACCTGGGAGAATTTGGTATCATTGGTGTGATACTTAACTATTTTTCGTTGTCCTATGGAATGCTCTCAGGAGCAGGTAATCGCAACGAGCAAGAGCCACAGAGCCGGGCCCATACTGCCTCCGGTCTCGCTGTACTGCCCGTTGTCTCGGTTTGGCACCGGGCACGGCCCACACTACCCGACTGCCTGGCTGTGATCCTGTTTTTACGAAAAATTATGGACGTATATGATACGACGAGCTGTATGCACTTTCAAAAACGAAGAATTCTCTCTGCTGATTGGTCTCTGCGTTGAAAATCTCATACCTGTCCAGTTTTGGTTTTTGATCAACCTCAGCTGCAGCAGGAGGAGAAGCACCAAATACAACAGCAGCAGTACACGTCTGTCGAGCTTCATGTTTGGTTCACCTAGCCCTTTGACGTGCACCATACACTCGACACCGAGCGCATACGTGACCACAAAACTGCCTCCCTAGGTCCGTCTACCTGGGGGAAATTGGTACCAGGTATCTACAGTAGGTAAAATTGTTACTGTGGTACCAGATATCTGTGGATATTGGTATCATACGTAGCTAGTTGTCCAGTTGCACGCTCTCAGCAGCAGGTAATCGCACCAGGCAAAAGCCACAGAGCCAGGCCCATTCTCCCGCGCGTATCCCTCTACTGTCCCCTGTCTTAGTGGGCATCTGGCACCAAGCTGCCCGACTGCCCGGCTATTTATACCAAACTTTCAGGAAACGTACGACAGGAAGTTGCGTGCACTTTCAAAAACGAAGAATTTCTGGGCAGAATGTTTCGCTGCGTTGAAAAGCTGCGTTAAAAATCTCGGCGGAATTATTTGCGTTCGCCTTAAACATGAAATCTGCCCATGCGGTTTTGTTTTAGAAACCTGTCCTTGACGAAATAGATGTAGCAACACTGTTGCCGTTGTATGAACCTTTAGTCATAGTGGTATTAATAGTACGTATTAGTATCGTGCTGCTGTTACCACGAGTCTGCTGCTGTAACCAGTGTACTGTTTTCGACAGTCATTAATTTATACGTGAGGAGAAACATTTCACGACAAATGCAGATTATCTTTTCTGATGCCCTCAATCCTATGTACTTGCTGCTTGGTATATAGCTGTGATAATTACGGCCGAGCTGCTGCCTATTGATAGTGGTATTAGACTTCAACTGCTGTTGCCACGAGTCAGCTGCTGTTGCCGTGAATACTGTATTTGAGTCACCATAAACTTTTCATGAAAAATGCAGATATTTTTTTCATCGTGGCCCAACCGGACGACGTACGTATACCTGTACATTTATAAACACAGAGAGGCTGCCTCTTATTAATGGTGATGTTTTAGGTTATTTGGCCTGTTTACCAGGCAGTTTTCTGCATCATTGACGCTGTTTTTGACACGCGGGTATGGCAGTGGTATAGTATACGTAGTATAGCATAGGTATTGGAGTAGTAGCCGTTGCGGAAATACTCTAGCACTGTTTGTGCCGACTAATGCTGTTGCCGTTGTATGAGCGTTTGGTCATGCTCCAACCCATGGTACCGAGTGCGTGCGGCTTCTATTTATTCCTGTCCGATAGCAGTAGTACCTGTACATTTAGAAAACCATTGGTAGTCGTAATAGTATAGTATTTTGTAGAGTGCATGCTACCTCTACCTTTACTACATCTACATATATCCGCGTAGTAGTGTTAGTAGTGTATCGTAACGGTATAGTAGTCATTCCCCCGATCGGTGGTCCCGCTTGCATGCTACTGTTGCCGTTGTAATGAAGTGTCTAGTAGCGGTAGTAGTAGGTAGTAGTGCAGTATTTGATTCATGCTACTTTTACCTGTACTGCATCTACGTAGTAGTGGGAGTGTATAGTAACAGTATAGTAGTCATGCCCCAACCCATGGTATCGCGTGGTTGGGTGACCTCTCTGTGTCTGTATTGTATAAGTGTGTGGTCATGCTCCAGGAGTAGTACTAAGTAGGAGTAGAGGGCATGCTGCGTCTACCTGTGCTACGTCTGTGCAGTAGTCGTATTGGTGTATAGTAACAGTATAGTAGTCAACCGATGGTACCGCGTGCATTTAGTAGTGTACATGGTATTAATAGTATTTTTTCATGCTGCTTCTACCTATACACCATCTGTAGTAGGGGTGTATAATCTTAGCGTAGTGGTCATGCCCCAACCCATGGTTCCGCGTACATGCAACTGTTCACACCTCGGATAACGTATCACTTAACGTTTTATGTTAATGTTGGTTCTATATCCTTGTCATGTTATTATTATTCTCTGCGACGCTCGGGGGGGGGTCCACTGGCGTGGTACGAGAGCCGCGATACCGGCCGCTGACTCTCGTTGCCTCTCGTACTACCAGTACCCGGGAGTTCCCCCCCTCAGCCGACTGGTCGGGGCTCTAACAAACGCAGTCTCGACGACCGAGACCCCCAATGGTAGAAAACCATTGGCATACCCCAATTCCGAGGTCGCGTCGAAACTCCGGTGTTCGGCCCCAAACGGTACGCTGGCCTGGCTGCCTGTGCCCTATCTTTCCCGTCTCTTCTAGTTTACTAGATACCATACCCGCGTCCTCTGGGTTATTGCGGGTGTACGTCTTGGAAAACTCTGAAGACTTCCATGTACTTTCTATCTGGATCGCCCTCTGCGGCACTTCCCCCCCCAGCCGGCCGGGTAGTTGTTGCGGCGATACGCAATGAGTGGACGCCAACCTCTCTGGAATCATCTCCAGCTTCCACTACCAATTCGAGAAGTGCCCCGAGGGCCTGCGCGTACCCCCGCACTCTGACCTCCTTACCGTGCCGATACGGCGACAGGGGGGCGCTTTCGGGCAACGTCGGATATCCCGACAACAACTCCACCATTAGAGCGACGACACCGCCGACTGCTCCTACCCCGGAACGCGCCCCGAAGGCGTCGTCGCGTGTGCGCACGATAACCGATCCTTGCTGAGCCTGGTCGTCTTTATGGCCTCGAAAGAGGACCTCGGTGCCGGTAGCCTGATGCCCGTGCAACGAGGTCAACCGCCGCTCCCCCGCGAAAAACGCTACGTCACCCCTCGTCAAGCAATGTCGCGTGTGCGCACACTAACCGATCCTTGCTGAGTCTGGCCTCGAAAGAGGACCTCGGTGCCGGTAGCCTGATGCCCCTGCAACGAGGTCAACACCCGCTCCCCCGCGAATAACGCTACGTCACCCCTCGACAAGCAATGCACGGGGTGTACAATTCCGGACGAAGAGGCGAATATTTCGTGAGGCCTCGCAATGAAACCCGTAGCCCCATACCAACGACAGCCAAAGGACTCGGCCACCCGGGCCCCACGACAAGGCCAGGCCCTGTTCTCGCAACAACGTGTCCCACGAAATAGAACGACGAGATACTTATGGGGTACCGGCGGCATTGTGCGACCTTGCCCCCCTTTCAATCCACGTTGAACGAGCGGCGACGACGTGGGCAACTCCATTTGCAAGTTTACGCGGTGGAAGTGTGACACGGCTGATAAGTTTACTAGTAATAGTACCAGCTTGGTTGCCTCCGACGCACACCAAGCTACGAACTAAAGCAACGCCTGGATCTTATCCGTATTGATTGGAGGTGCGTGTCAAAATACGGAGCTACCCTCAGTAACCCCCGAAAAAAAAAAAAAAACAAGACCGGAAACCCTACGTATAAGCTTGGTGAGCCGGCGTCGCAACCGACTGGCGGATGAGCTTGCTGCCAGCACTTCTGAGCATAGTGCGATGCCCGCTGGCCTCAGGACCTGGGCTCCCAACGGACGCTGACCCCAACGTGCAAGCTGTGCATCTCGCGCTGCTGTTTTTTGTTTGTTTGTTTTTTTAACTTTAATTTTCGGAGGTTTTATCTCGATTTTAGTGTTGGACCCTCTGTCTCGCTCTTTTTTCCGATGCACTTCTTATGCAGTCGGAAACTAGGATTGAACAAGCCGGCTTACGATTGGAGACAAAAAAAATGGCATTTTAATGCAGTTGAAAAGGCCAAAAAAAACGATTTATGATTTACAACTGGACCAGGCAGTCGAAAAACTGAGATTTTCGATCTAACTCGCCAGTGGGATTCACGCATCGGATGTTAGAAAAGTCCCGCCGCATACTCGTACGAGTATCACACACGCACGCAACAACACGGCATACGACACGACCCCACACCACATCACCGGCGACGCTGGTTTGGCTGCTGTCACTTCTGCTGCTGCTCGGCGCGAGTCAGCGTGATACATCGTTATCTACGCCCGTCATCAGCACGTGACAGCACCCGATGGCCGTAGTGCGCGGTATCAATGACCTTTTACTAACTGCTGTGCTGGCTGTAGCTTTGGCGACTCTCGAAGAAATCTAGCGCGGCGGTGGCCTCGAAGACGAGATGGAGGAGAACGCCCCGCGTGTGAAGCTCACACCACGCTGCTCGAGGAAGAAGCGAGACATCAGCATGTATGTGTTTGGGCGCAGCTGCTGGAAGACGACGCCCTCTCTGACTCCACGAGTATCACGGCGAAGCAGTTTCGAACCGACTTCCGCGTGCCCTACGTACCCTTTTTTCTTGGAGCTATTAATAGTCAATCCATTGAAAGTCACTGTCTTACATCAAACGTCTCCAGCAAAAACACTAAAACTGTACATTCGATCGGACGGACGATAAGAAGGGTAGCTATCCACAATCCAGTCAGATAAATAACCGATCGGAAACCGGCTTTTTCAATCCTAGTTACCGACTTCATAAGAATTGGCCTAACATGAGATTTGAAAATACATTTTTATACTTTCGACTTTTTTCGAACAACTAAACCTTGATGGTCATGTAGCATGTTTTATCCTGAAGTTGGTGTGAGTATTTCGTGAAGTTGACTTGGGAAATATAGCAGCACACACACAGCAGTATACCTGGTACCTAGTAGGTTCGAGTTCCGAAAAATGGTTTCTGGTTTGTTTTTGGAATGTGTGTTTCGGGTTGTTTATCTTGAATTGAGTATGCGGGCGGCTTTATGGCTAAGTTTGAGTGTTTTTTTTCTGAGTCGAGTTGTGAACATACTATTTTCAACTTTTTCTCGACTTTTTTTCGAAACATAATAGTATTGAGTTTAGTGCGGAAAGTGCATCTTGAAATTAGTGCGAGAATGTGAATCTTCCTGGAGTTAGTGCGGAAAATACCGCACTATAGCTAGTTCCTGGTGGGTCCGAGTTCCGAAATAATAGTTTTTCTAACGCCAACTATACGGAATGAAATGTAACTCTTTTTACCTACCATTCGATTTCACTGTTTGATTGGCATGGACTCTACCGACGTACGGGTATGACCCTGGTAGAAAGCCAGGACAACAGAAAGAGGCCACTCTCGAGTACCTCATGCAGGTTGTAATGTAGAGCAGAGACACACGAACAAACGGCACTGGCGATTGAGGGTCGTTTTTTACGACACGTGTTTGGCAAAAAAACATGCCAAAATAGCAAGTTTTGGAAATTTGGATTTGCCAATACAGCAAGTTTTTTGCCAAGCTTTTTTATGGATATTGCCCCAAGCCCTTCGTTGGCAAGTTTTTGGAAGTTTGGACTTGCTAATTCTTTTAGCAAGTTTTTAGGAGGACTTGAAAGCCCAATTTTTTCAAAACTTGCTATTTTGGCAAGTTTTCACAGTGTCGTTTAAAACGGCCCTGATAGACCTAGACTACAGTGGGTCTACTTTTGCGGTCAACTTCCTTGCCCGCCCTCCTAGCACCGTTAAATAATCAAGACCGTGTGCCATCAGGGGATAACAAAATATTATCTCTGTGGACGAGAGCGACCATGTCTCGGCCACCTTCACCTCGGGGTCTTTGGTGGAGACAAACCACGAGCTGCTGGCCGCGGTGACGGAGAACGACTTTGACACCTAGGACTCGGCATCGTACAGTAGTAAGGTACCGTGCCATTGCGCTGGTGCTGCTTTGCTGATGCACGCGGGTTGGGTTAGTTTGCCCAACTTATCGAGGTCTGAGCGACATGTACCTGTGTTCCTGGCATGATATTTTGATACTGTATTTGGTACGTTCGTACTGCTGTACCAGGTACGTACACACCGTGATAGAGCCGATGACTGCGCGAGTGTTCTTCCGAACGTCACCGGCCGCTGCACCTGGTGTCCCTGGCACGTTTTCATTCTACAGCAGGCATGTATACACCAGCACAGCAGCGGAACCAGACATGTGCACTTGGCGTGCTACTATATCGGACGGGTAAAAGCATGCAGCCCTAGGCCCATTTCATATGAGAGAGACTGGCTTTACAGTTGACATACCAGGTTCTCGCAGTACCTGGTAGGAGTCTACGATGACGGAGGCCCATAGTAGAATTGGTCCAGAAATAGATGTCTTCGTTTTCAGTTCGGGCGATCCGGAAGTAAACCCCCAGTTAGACATATAATGGCAATGGGGCCATGCTCGCAGTTTGAATAGGCGCTGAGTTTGTGCTGACAAATGAAACGCGAGGTATGGAAGTTTCCTATTAAAATAATTGCTTTCAAGAAACACTCGAGGCTATTCTCGTGCCGCTGCTGTTGTGGAAAAATGGGGATTTTTTTTTGAAAGCGACATCCTTCGTCGTGGAATACGTGGCCTGGAGAGGAGTGCAAGCATACGTAGTACCCCGCAGAGGTCGACAGGGGGTCCAGCCCGAGTATAGGCACGTGTCGGTTGTCTTGGGGAGGCTGGGACGGCAGTTTCGTTGGGGTTGACTTGATCACCACCAGAACGGCATCCGTGCCACACCCATCGGGATGCGTCACTCTCGTCGTGTACCTCATCAAATCGAGGTGCGGGCACCAGTGCTTTCAGCTCCACCCTCTATCTGTCGATGTCCCCCCGCAGTGCAGAGGTTCGTGCAAGTGTGTCGCCGGCGTGCAGTGTTTTCAATTTTCCGTTAGCGTTACTGGGCTGAAATGACAACTTCAATAATTTTACATAGCAAATTTGACTTTCCATGAACTTGCCAACGAGCAATCATGTATAGGGACTTTTTTTCTCGCCTCGTAAAAAAGTTTAGCGTTCCTATTTTGATCTATTTTGACTATTAATAGTCGATATTTCCATAATTTGCTCTTTTACACGTGACAACTTTTTTGCTAGAAACGTCTCGTTGGAACGACCCTTTGTTGATTTCATGTCGACGGCTGTTGTTGTGCTTGTTGCTTTAAAAATAACACCTACTTCGGTCTGTGTATATCAAGAACTACTGCCTTTTGAAAATACGCGGTTGATAGAAAATCGCTGCTACATTTACGTCAGTACGCTTTATAAAATTATGTTGTACTCGTCGGGAGTTTTCCGCACGCGAAATTACCGCGCTGGTGGGCGGTCCCGGTACCTGCGGTAATTACCGGTATGCTTTGATAGCACCGGGAACCGCCGAAGGCGGTACCGCCAAAAAACGAGAACCCGCTTATCGTCCATTAATTACCACCATATTTTATTAACGCGAAACAATTACCGCCATAATGCATTACCACCAAACAGCGATACCATATTTTGGTGTTACCGGGACCGCCAAACAATTACCGCCACATGGCATCACCGCCCAGGAGGAACCGCCACGGCTGGTCCCAAAACATTACAGCAAACGTAGTCCACACTGATTACTAAGAAGTGGAGTTCAAACCCGCCATACGTACGATTAATACTTTCATTTTTGCTTTTTGCTCTTTTCCCTTTTTGTTTTGTTTTTTGTTATGTTCCTTCTCGGTAGAGCTCCTTTTCTCTTTGTGTGTGGACGCACATACCTACCCACACACACCCGCCCAGCGTGTGTGGTCCGGCAGAACAACGAGCACTTTAGATGGAAGCCCCACTGCACATTGTTTCTTGTGGCTATCGCCTTGCATGAGGTTGTTCAATTTGTAATTTATGATTTGTGTTCCTGAGTATTTATAATTTGATATTTGTGGTTAACATTATGCATGAGGACCACAGTTTTTAATTTCAAACGTTGTTTTTCTTCATTGCTGATCGTGGATGAAATCACGAAACCAAACATTCGAAAGATAAATGTATGTACAAGGTTCACTTCGTCGGAAATGAGGTTTGCTGTTCGGTCGGGCGCCAAAGAAATGTGGCTAGGCACCGCAATTACCGCCAAGCTTTGAGTTTACCTTTATGTTACAGCCAGAAAACCAAAAACCGCTTACCGCCGGAACATCACCGCCATATTACATTTCCGCCGGCGGTTTTACGCCATATGTTGGTGTTACCGGGACCGCCGAAGGCGGTACGGTCATATTTCTACACCGCCGGCGATTTAGCGGCATGTTTTGTAGTACCGGAAACCGCCGCCAAAAAAACAAAATCCGCCTACCGTCGAAAATTACCGCCATATTGCATTACCGCCCCGCCTGTGTTCGCTCAAAAAAACGTTGCCGACGACTACCTTGATAAATACTCATCGTGAAGTCCCCCCTGTCCCGTGTTTGGGCCTATATATTAGGGGCCACAGCAGTGATACAACGAGCACGACTATCGTCTGTCATATACCTGGCACCTGGTAAGCATGGCAGCATGGTGTTCCGGTATCTCCCTATGCCCAATAATTACATGCTCTGAGACGACCCTTGTCACATGTGATACCGTGCTCTAATAATACGTCGCGTCGCCACATCCGTTAGTCGCGGCTATAGACGAGAGTGTGGGAGGCCGTACCGAGCTATACACGACATTGATACAGCATGCCACTGTGTGTAGTGGATACCAGTACAGGTTACTGTATTCCAAGCGTGAGTGGTCAGCAGGAGCAGGAAATACATCTATCTCTTCCTTAAATACGGTTTGTAGGTCCTGGATGAGGCCACATAAAACCCGTAGTGCGCGCGATCGAAGAATCGCACACCGCTAACTAACATTATTTTTCGACGAAATCCGCGATCTCACAGCTGTCGTTTCCTTTTTGTTTTCTTAATTTAATAAATATGTAGTTTTGCTCATAGCGGTCGATGCCCCTGCACTATCAATAGTGGTATTTACTAATCTTGGTATGCCGCTTACAAAACTGTCGTTTAAACAAGAGATAAATGGCCCGTTCGTACACCCTAAATATTTGGTCGAAGACGCCGCGAGAGAACTCGTTCTTGCCCCACACAAAAAAACAGCGGTTGCCAGCGCATCAGCAGGGCTTAGTATTGCTGCCAATTGCACGTAGAGTGATACCTTCAGGTTTCTATGTGTATACAGGAGTATCAAACGTCACGGATGGAGTCGATGCCCTCAACGGCCAAGAACCCTGGGCAGCGGGGATATATGCAGAAATCCTCTACATCAACCAATCGTCCACACACATTATTTCGTCGTAGAGCACTGTTTTTCTCGCATCACCAGGCGATTGTACAGCGCCAGCCAATCCACAACCTTGTTTTCCCACGAAGGTTTGTGGTCGTTGACTCTGCGGTGGCGTTGGAAAAGGGACGCGCATATAAGTACAAAAAAAATATGAAAATACGGGAAGCGAGATACGCGTACAAGCATGAATCCAGAAGACGGTGGAGGTTGGTCTCTGCCAGACTGAGGTTGTGAGCGGCCCGATTGTGTTTGCCCTTTGGCGTATCTGTGCCCGCGCGTATGTCTGTTACTGGTATACTGGTGTCAGGTAGACTCCTGAGTGTCAACCATTCAATCGATCGAACTTGCTTGAGTTCGGGGTAAGCGGTAGCACCAGTAAGCCCGAGAGATCGAACTCGGCGAGAAAAGGCTAAGATCGAGCCTGTCACAAGAAGCTCTTCCCAGACCAACAACACCGAAACAAATCTCCAGGAGCGAAGAAGATAGAACCTCCGTGTCTCTTCGCCCCAGCGGAGATCCTTCGAGTTTGGGGTCGCCGCGCTCGTCGGTGGCGGGAGATTCCGAGACGCGCGCACGGGAGAACACCCGTCGGAGCCCGGCGAGCGCGACCCTCGAGGAAAGTGGTCTAAGAACAAGCACGAAGCCAAGAAAGAGGAGGCGTCTGGAATCCCAGCCAAAGTTGAGGACGGAATCGGAAGCGAATGCTTCGCTCTAAGCCGTGGCGAAGAATTGTATTCTCGTATATATTCGCAGTTTGTAAAGCTGAGTCTCAGCTGCGGTAAATGCAACTCTGCCTGTCTATCTGTCCACATGCCTTATATTTTCGAACACTTTCGAATGGTCGATATATGTGGTCATTACGGATGATATTCGTACGATGTATTCGACCATTAAACACTGAAACATACCATACCACCAGGCAAATTTAGCCATATAATACACCCACGACACGGTACCATGGTACCATACCGCAAACGTACCATTCCATATAGTGTGTGTTTTCCCGCGCCATACCGTCAACACATACCATACCACATACGGTGTTTTTCCCGTATACCATACCACCAACATATCACATATTCCATACCATCATCCCGTCCGTAGTCTACGCTCTGTTTGCACCGCACTTATACCAAAAGTGGTCAATCCAAGAGGATGACCGTCTCAGCTGTAGTGCTGTAGCGCGGCCAGAGGGATGTAGGAACCGAAGTTCAGACTTGCAGCAGCACAAAGGTAAAGCAGAGATGGGTATGCTACTGGTGATCGAGTTTTTGTTGTCTCCCCAGCGTGTGTAATCAGCTGAGATGACGATGGAGATAGTCCTTGGCCGTCGTAGTACGATAGCCTACTCCTACTATCCTACTACCATTTCAGGGTTAACCGAAGTGGGGGACCGTCTCAGCTGCTGTAGTGCTGTAGCGTGGCCAGAGGGATGTAGGAACCGAAGTGCAGGCTTGCAGCAGCACAAAGGTAAAGCAGGGCTGGGTATGCTACTGGTGATCGAGTTATTGTTTCTCCCCAGCGTGGGTAGTCGGCTATAAGATGACGATGGAGATAGTCCTTTTCCGTCGACGGTCATGCTACTACTACTTCTACTACTACTACTACTACTACTACTACTACTACTACTACTACTATTAATACTACTGCCTACTACTACTGATGTTGCTGCTACTAGTTCTACTACTACTACCATTTCAGGTACTCTATAGTTTCCCCGCTGTTGACTTGTAGCAAGAGCCTTGGCCCCCAATCGGTTGCACAGCAAGCAATACAGCGGGTTTTCTTGATACTGCGGCTGCGACGTGTCGCTTTTGTACCGAGATATATCGTCAATCTTGCTTTTTACTTCGCCCTCATGTTGCGATCCTCGTGACATATTTCGGTTCTCTATAGTAACCCCGCCACTACTACTAACACTACTACTAACGCCACTGCTACTACTACTACGACTACTACTACTACTACTACTACTATTCACTACTTCTACTACTACTACTACTACTACTGCTGCTGCTACTACTACCATTTCAGGTACTCTATAGTAACCCCGCTGTTGGCTTGCAGCAGCATAAAGGTCAAGCAGGGGTGGGTAAGCTACTGGTGATCGAGTGGTTTTATCTCCCCACTACTACAATTTCAGGGTCAACCCAAGAGGATGACCGTCTCAGCTGTAGTGCTGTAGCGCGGACAGAGGGGTGTAGGAACCGAAGTGCAGGCTTGCAGCAGATGTCTTGTCAATCTCACTCTTTACTTCGCCTTCATGTTGCGATCCTCGTGGCATATATCTGTACACTATAGCATCCCCGCTGTTGACTTGCAGCAAGAGCCGTGGTCCCCAATCGGTTGCACAGCAAGTAACGGCCATGGGCTGAGTCTCTGTCGAGATCGAGCGTCTATCGTCGCATGAGCTGATTTTTATCAGCGTGTTGACAATGTGGAAAGAGAAAAAACAAATTGCGCCGCCTGCAGCCCAAAAACAAAATCAACCATTTCCCCACAGCGGCGGTACGGGGATATTTTGCGCTGTTCTTTTGAAAGCAATATTTTTGAAGGAAAACTTTTGTACTTTGCCTTTCCATTGGCATACTTAGCAGGTCTTTTACAACAGCAGTGGAATGTTTTTTACTTCGCCTTTATTATTTTGCGATCCTCGTCGTATGTTTCGGCACTTGTAAATAAGAACCCGGCAGTTGAAAATACTTGTCAATTGGTCCAATGTGTAAACAACCCACATGTATTATGGCCAACAGAGCGTCGTCAGCTCTCGGACCGCTTGCTGGAGATCCATTCTATTTCGCGGTCTGGGGCCGCAGAGTTCACTGGGCGGAACGCCATCGTGTGAGCGCGTATTATACCCACCAGTTAATATTTATTAATAGTAGTTGGTTTGGGCCCATTGGAATCACGGCCTGTGTGCCGGGTTGTGCTGTGCAGTGCGTGGTGGTGTTTGTTGTGCTGAGTGTACTCGATATATTCGGGGCAATATTGTGGTCGACCATTTCCAGTTACTACGAGAGGCTGTCGGTTGAGTCACGCGTGCTGGATCGGGGTGCCCCTCCAAGCTGCCGACATTGCGGCTGTTGAAGCGTGATATCTGCGAGTTCTTACTACGCCGAGAAGAGGTTGTACTTGGGTTGGGGGTTTGGAACGTATGGCGGTGCTTTATGTGCTTTGTTGCTGCAGAGCTGAGGCTGCTCCTTCTGCATGCTGCGGCAGAGCTGTATGTACTGTGTGTTGTATATTGTACGATGTGCCACACTATGGAAATGAAATACCCAGAAACGCTTTGCTACCCCATAATATTTTGAGTTACTGTACGAACTTGGTCGGAAAAGTGCCCATGTACTTGTTTTGGGAAAAATCATATTTCACGCTGGTCGTTACATATTTTGGCATCGTTTAAGACTAGATGGATGCTTGTTTGTTTAATCATTACCCAAATAAGTACATATTCTATTCGTAGTCTTTAATGTGCCTATAGTAGTACGACCACGAGTATAGTGTTGATTACTTTGTAACCGTCGTGCGTACAAGCGCAGTACATGTCAAGAAACCCCGCGGCAGGCCACTGCTGTGTGCCACCGTGGATCTATCAGTTCCGTCAATCCCATTCTTCTATTAATAGTATAATATTAGGCTGCGAAAGAGTCTGGTGCATCACTACTACTAGCAGCGCGAAAAAGTCTCATTCGCATCAAGGTCAAGACGAAAAGCAATTCGCTTTTAGTTTCCATTCCTCTGTGTGGTGCATACATGTATCTTCTGTCCATAATCGTTTGTCGATCACTTTGTTACCGTCGTTTATTTCGTCTCCCCGATTTCAGAAAATAAATACCTGCTCGAAATTATTTCTTGCAAGCTGTACTCACTGATCCACCACCACCGCCTGGACTCTACATGACGTTATGATAGCATGCTTCGTACAAGGAGTGTGTATTTCCGTACGTAGGGACGAGCAGGCTCCCGGCTTCCATCGTCGCTCGGAACCGGAGCCGTGAGACGTGGGCATTTCTTAGAGGCGAGGCTTTTCTTAGAGGCGAGGGGAGACATTCTGCGATATACAGATATCGGCAGACGTGCTTTCCCGTATACACTACCGCTGTATGGACCAGACAAACCACAACCTATTGATGGCTGTTGGGGGGTGGGGTGTCCTGCTCCCGCCGTGCTATCGTACTGCTGTACTGGCATACCACTCTGTCCCGTAATATCGTAACCGTATTCAACAATGGGGCTCGCGAGCCTCTGTTCTTGGTTTTCCAAGGAAAAAACAGACGTTCAGTCTGAGCCAAACCCCGCCTGCTGGGGTGTTGTCTGTACCGGTCTCGATTGGTCTCTCTCCGCACTCGCACCAACTCCAACTGCGACTTAAAAAAAAACAGACAAACAAACTAAGATCAGCGCCCGAATGCATTTCAGCGAGGGCAATAATATATCTATACTGGTGTGTTTCACGCGCCATGGGCGACCCTTCCGTTTGTCTATGCCCGTGCATCTATTGTTACGCCACTTCCCGAATATCCACCCCTCAAGCGGTCGAACTCACAGCTGGCGCAATGGCAATGATGTACCTGTATAGAATACACTGGCGTATATTACGCGCGCGAAAATACGTACAATGATTCACGCGGTGCTAAGCACCAGCTAGAGGGCATTGATGATTGGAACAGGTGTGCAGGTGCATGTGAAACAAAAATAATGAAATAATTTGTATAAAAAATAAAATAAAGGGCGGCAGTACACAACGCCGATGCGTACTGTCGTCCAGGCCAACGTATGGAATGTACGCGCCTTCGTCCACGCCAATGCATAGGATAGTACCCACTCTCGTCCACGCCGGTGCACGGATATACCAGGTATGAATTAAGATGCGTGCTTTCGTCCAGGCAAATGCATGGGTTGTACGCACCTTTGTCCACGCCGATGCATGGATAGTACCCACTTTCGTCCAGGCCGGTTTATGGGGCCGGTTCATGGGAAGTAGTCGTTAGGAGATATGCCGGCGCAAATAAAAGGGATACGTACTCTTGCCCAGGCCAATGCGTGGATAGCACGTACCCTCATCCAGGCCGGTGCATGAGTAGTAGGGGTTCGAATATACGCCGGTACATATATACCTGGTATGAAAACACTAATTGTTGCAAATTGCACACAATGTATGACGCGGCAATACACAACGCCGATCCGACCAGTCGGATGCATGAAAAGCACCCTCTCTCGTCCACGCCAATGCATGTATAGTACGTACCCTCGTCCATGCCGGTGTGTAGATAGTACCCTCGTCCATGCCGGCGCATGGCTAGTACCCTCGTCCACGCCTGAGCATGGATCGTACCCTCGTCCGTCGTACATGGTATTAATAGTACCCTGGTCCATGCCGGTGCATGGATAGTACCCTCGTCCATGGGGGTGCATGGATATTACCCTCGTCGATGCCGGTGCATGTATGGTACCCTCGACCATACCGGTGTATGGATAGTACCCTCGTCGATGCCGGTGCATGGGCAGTACCCTCATTCATGCCGGTACATGGATATAACCCTCGTCCACATCTGTGGATGGATCGTAACATCGTCCAAGCCCGTGCATGGATAGTACCCTCGCCCGTGCAGGTACATGGATAGTACCCTCGTCCTTGCCGGTGCATGTATAGTACCCTCGTTCATGCCGGTACATGGATAGTACCCTCGTCCAATACTGTGGATGGATCGTACCAGCGTCCAAGCCGGTGCATGTATAGTACCCTCGTCCATGCCGGTACATGGATAGTACCCTCGTCCATGCCGGTGCATGGATATTACCCTCGTCCACGCCGGTGCATGAATAGTACCCTCGTCCACGCCGGTGCATGGATAGCACCCTTGTCTGAGTTTTGAAACCAGTTTTAGTTTCTTTTTCTTTTTCGTTTTCGGATTTTTCATCCTGAAGTTAGTGTGGGAGCAGCTATCTCGCTTAGTGTTGAGTATTTTTCGATTCTGACTCGAGTTTCGAAAATCCATTTTTTCCCGACTTTTTTCGTCCTTTTCGATTCGCTTTTAAAAACAATATTTCTCGATTTTAGTTTTGAAAAGTATCTTGAAATTGGTATGGCAATTTTTATTGTGAAGCTTGTGTGTGTTTTGTCTTGAGTTTAGTGTTGAATTCTGTCTTGAGCACAGTATCTGGTCAAAAAGAAAGGAGACGAGCACTCTTGTGGAGGTCGTTGTTCACAACGTGATTACTTGTTGAGGACTCGCTGAGCTGCCCACGAGGCCTTGTAACTAAGTGGAGGAAAAAGGAAGACAACTATAAGTAACTGCTATTTATAGTAGGAGGATGGGTTCTTGGCGGGTGGGTGTAGGTGCGTGGTTATGATACCGTCCCCGCTGGCGGAGCACCGGTCATACAACTAGTAGATAATACTACGGTACGTTTTGCGATGGGATCATGTACCAGTAGCCTTTTAGCGGTGCAATACGTACCGAGTACGTGACGTGTGACTAACGGAAGTGTCGACGTAGACTGTATCAGTATGAGACAGGCAGTTACGTACTACGAGTATGAGAGCAAGTGACGTGTTAATAGCGGAAACGTCTGGTAGATTGTACATGTATAAATATGCATGGTTCAGGGGACAGTCTGGCACTCGACTGTCGCACTCTGTTCCTGTAACCTAATTGAGCTCTCCATGATATGAGCAGCAAGAAGAACTTCACCAAGAAGAAGAGTGCCCTGGCCAGCATCGGCATCCCTGTGTCCTCCCTCTATGAGGCACCATGACAGTTTGTACAGCCAGAAGTATATAGTTTGAATGGCAGTCGTAGTAGCTGTAGTATGCACGAATGTATTCATAATAGCTTGTATCATATACCGGTATGTATTGAGGTGTAAGGCCGATACTAATCCAATAAGCTGTGGTGCGCGTGTCAGTGAGTGGTCAGTATCCCCATATTATGTGTAGAAGTGGGCACCTGGAGGGAAAGTAAAAAATTAACCGGCCCTGGCAACAGCAGTAGAACTCCACAGTAACAGCGTTATTCTTAAAACCACAAGCCGTTTTTTTCACCGGTTTAGGCCGGTGTTAACCGAAAACCGGTTTAAACCGAACGGTGAAACGCCTCCAAACCATTGAACATAACGATATTTATGCGTCCAGTAAATGCTGTTGATGCGGATTCCGAGCCGCTGGTAGCGTGGTAGAACACGAGATGGTCTGGTACAAAAGCACAGCATATTGCACGGAGTGGCGTGAAATTTAGGCTTAAACCCTTACATGTAAGATGCAAGGTTCCCCTTCGGGATTTAGGTAACGTGAAATCCCGGTGGCGTCACAAGGCGAAAAGGGAGTCAGAGGTAACACACGTATAGCTTTTCTTGGCGGAAACGTGAGCCATGGGTTAGCGTGCTCGAAGGAAAGAGCACTAGTAGTCAGCAGGAATTAAGTACTACTTTTTCTGTGGTAATTATCACATGTACGCGGTACCATGGGTTGACTACTACCTGGTATACTATATTAATACACCCCTGCCATTACTACGCAGATGTAGTACAGGTAGAAGCAGCATGCACTCTACAAAATACTACATGGTACACTACTACTCCGACTACTAACTATACTACTAAGTACTGCTAGAGCGTGGCCAATCGCTCAAACAATACAGACAGCCTTATGGTAAACAGAGAGGTGAAGTAACCACGCGGTACCATGGGTTGGGGCATGACTACTATACTGCTGTTACGCTATAAACCACTGCCAGTAATACGTACCAGGCAGATGCAGTACAGGTAGAAGCAACATGAATAAATACTACACTACCACCTACTACTACGACTACTTTTCATATTTGGAAATGTACAGGCTACGTATTGTAAACGGTTGAGGGCATCCACCGCTATTGACCAGGTAGAAGCACAGCATGCAGACGGCAACAACAGCAATAGCGGACACCTCATCGACTACGACTATTGTTACTACTTATAGTACAGATAGTACTACTGCTATTGGGCAGGCGTTAATAGAAGCAGCATGCACTCGGTACCATGGGCTACTATTAATAATACTACAACTACAACTATGTTTTACCATACTAACTACTTCAGAAATTTTCCTGCGTGTCGAAAACAGCGTCTAAAGTACAGAAAGGACAAACGACCAAAAAAATCACTATCAATTATAGTAGGGAGCAGATCCTCAAGAACATGACTATCAGTTATAGCAGGAAGCAGATTCTCTTTATTTATTGATGTACAAGTATAAAAAGTTATCTGCATCTAGTTGTCGTGAAAACTTTCAATGACTGGCAAATAAGTACTCACGGCAACAGCACAGCCGACTCGTGGCAACAGCAGTACTGTAGAACTCTACAGCAGCATCACTATTAACTTCAATAGGCAGCAACAGGTCTACATACGATTGAGGGCATAATGAAAAACATATCTGCACTTGTCGTGAAATGTTCCTCTCTACGTTTTATTAATGGCTGACAAAAGCAGTACCAGGTATAATCTACTCATGGTTACAGCAGCAGATTCGTGACAACGGCAGCACAGGACTACCTACTATCACTGCTACTACTACCTACTACCACTACTACTACTACTACTACTACTACTACTATTAATACCACTGCTACTGCTACTACTAGTACTCCTGCTACTACTACTACTACTACTACTACTACTACTACTACTACTGACAGCTCTCTCTCCTCCTACTACTACTACTGCTGCTTCTACTGCTCCTGCTACTACTACTGCCACTACTATTAATTATACTACTATTACTACTTCTGCTACTACTACCAGGTGTGTGTAGTGTACGTCGAAGGGCTAGGTGAAACATACATGACGCTCGACAGACGTTTACTGCTGTTGCTGCTGATCTACTGCTGCTGCTGAGGTTGATCAAAACCAAAACTGGACAAGCGGGCAATTTTAAAATTGTTGATATTTTGAAAGCACGAAAATTCAGAGGAGAAAGTGGACACAGCTCGTCGTATCATACGGGAATTGTGGTACTGATAGAATATCCAGCCAGGCAGTCGGGCAGCTTTGGTGCGCTTGAATATAATATGGGTTGTAGACAAAAACAGGTATACCTGGTTCATTTTGAACCTAAAACAGGTTACACTAAAACCAAGTACAAATCACATCCCAGGATCCCTGCGATTGACCATGTTCACATCGTACATTATTTTGGCTTGAAAGGGCCCGATACACCTGGATGTGTCTACCGTGCGTTGGCTTGCTTTCAACTATTTTTGTCGAATTTGGGCCAATCAGGGGGCATACGTACACTGTCTCCTATATGCCATTCACGAAGACATCACTACAATATTTAATACCTGGTACGTACATACGATCCACCACATGCACATGATAGGCTTGTATACAGTACGCGGCATGTCTTCAGATTTTGGTAGTTGATCAGGCTGATACCTTTCGAAATTCAAGTGTTTGCAGCTATCAGGTCAGCATTTGTGTTCAGCGAGGAACACTCTAAATCGTATGTAATTGCATATAGTTGCATATGCTCCATGTTGGCGTCACAATAAGCCGCGAGCGTTAGCCAAAATAGAAGATTCTTAACCAGCTGCTGTCACGTACTGTACGGCACGACGGACACAGACTGCAATTCGTCTGCCTCACTACGCGCTGAGGTGGGCTCTCTTTATTATATACCGGTACCAGGTACCAGATATCAGGTAGTACGGTAAAATAACTTCGTACCGCTATGTGGAAGCGGTTCCTCGAGGGTGGTCGAGGCTTTCAAGCTTTCAACGGGGGGGGGCGCCAGAGGTGCTTTTGTTTCGGCTCACGAGGTCTCTTCCCATTTTAATACGGGTGCTGCGTGCTGAAATGGTATCGGTAGCAAGCCGTTTTTCCTTAAGTGAAGCCCGATACTACTGTTCTGTACGTATGCTATTGATGTGGCTACTACTCGTACGCAAGATTGAGTGTGAGCACGAAATCAATCAGAGGATTTAGTTACGTATGAATACATATACTTCGTCTACAACATATCATACGTATTACCTGGTATACATTATTTGGTATACACTACAAGATTCCCCTTCGGGATGTGGGTGGCATGAAATCCGGGGGGTGTCGCAAGCTGAAAAGGGAGACGCAGGCAGAACCCTTGCACCTCTGTTTCGAGTAAAAATGATCTCTCGGAGTAAACTGAGTCATGGGCCTCTGATTTATTGCTAAAAGCGAAGAGTTGTAGCCTGGTCTTCGATGCTCTCGCAAGTCTTGGCGTATACCTTGTAGGATACATGGGCTACTGTATTACTCAGAGGAAAGCGTAGCACTCAGAAGGAAATTGACGGGGTTCGTATCACCCAGGTATATATCGCCTGGGTGGGATCTGGATCATCGATATATGTGATCCTTGATGATCTGAACACCTCCACTGGGGGAGATCTGCACGACCTGCACGAACTACACATACATGTTAATCGAACATACATGTGCCGTGATTAACTGATGAATAGCTTTGCGTGAGTGGGTCCGCATGATCTGAAGGATCTGTACGATCTGCAGGGTCTGTATAATGTAGATGTATCACTCTTTTTTTGGCGGTGAGTTCTGCTTGGTTTTTATCATTGCACTGGCGTGCCGGGTGTGGGATGATCTGAACGCCATGTGTGCATGACGTGAAAGATCAGCATGAATAATCTGAAGAATCGATTATCTACGCACTCCATCTAGTTTTCGTGGAGGGACAGGTATGTTCCGCACTTGTATGCCAGGTGGGATCTGGTTGATCTCAATGACATGAAAATGTTTAGCCGGAAGGGGATCTGTCTGATTACAATTTTCATAGATGTGTACCTGAGTAGAATATGTGTGAGCTGCACAATCAGTACAGTTTGACCGGGATGGCATCTGTCCGATCTACCGATCTGTACATCTCTAGCGAGATAGGGTCTGTACGATCTGCATGATCTGCACATACTTATCGGTGGGTGTCATCGATCTGCAGGACCTGTATGATCTACCTGAGTGGAATCTGCGTGATCTGTATGATCTGTACACCGGAATGGGGTATGTACGATCTGCATGATATGCACATTTTTATCGGTGGGTCTGCATGATATGCACATTTTTATCGGTGGGTTTGCATGATATGCAGGATCTGTATATCGGCGGGATTTTTGTATGGTCTTGAGGATCTGTAAAATATGGATATACTTCACGCTTGCTCGCGTCCGGTTTAGCCGGGAGGGGTCTGTATGAGGCGGATATTTCACAGGTGTGTACCTGAGTGGGATCTGTGTGATCTGTATATCTTTACCGGGTTGGATCTGGATGATCTGCAGGATATGTATGTTCTGCAGAATCTGTATGATCTGCAGGATCTGTATGATCTACCTGAGTGGATTCCGTGTGATCTGAATGATCTGTACATCTTAACTGGGATGCAGTCTGTACGGTTTGCAGGATCTGAATGATCTGCAGGATTTCTGTATGATCTGGAGGATCTGTAAAAGCTGGATAATTCACACTTGTTTCAGCATGTTTAGCAACAACCGGAGCGGCAAGATAAGCAACCGCGTGGCACGTGCAAAAATAAAAAAAGGGTAGCAGCAAGAAGAGCAACCTGTGCCAGCAACAACAGTAGTAGCAGCTCTACCGCGATTGTGTGTAGTAGCAGTAGCGGCAGCAGCACCAGGAGTAGCAGAATAATAAGCTAACCGCGTGACACGGGCACAATGTACAAGGGGCAGTGAACACTCGGCTACAGTATTATACGCAACGCTTTACGTGGTACGAAGATCCGTTAAATAGATGATGGATCGCACCGAGATACTATATTTTTTTTTCACCATATATGTACGTGGTGGATACAGCATGTTCTCATGTCTTGTGGCCAAGCAGTCACGAGCACACACGAGCACTCAGCAGCAGCAACAACACTCAAAGCAGCACTCGAGCAACGCTTGATCCGAGCAGCACTCGTATGCCTGTTGTAGCTGTTCTTGGACTCCTGCGTACTGCTCGAGCAGCACACGAGCGCAGGAGCATGATGAGTAGGTTTCCAAGCTTATTGCACTGCAATAAAAAGGACACGGGACCACGATCACTCGATTGCTCAAGCGCAACGAGCACGAGACAAACACGAGCACGGCGTGGCCAAGCAGTCGCGGGCACACGAGCACTCAGCAGCAGCAGCAGCAGCAGCAGTAGCACCCAAGCGGCACGCGAGCAACACTCGACTCAAGTAGCACTTGTACGCTTGTTGTTGCTGTTGTTTTACTGCTGCGTATACTGCTCGACCATGAGCTTGAGCAGCACTGTGTGCTGTTGTTGCAGTTGCAGCAAGAAGCGAGGAAAACAAAATCTTCGCAGCTAAAAATACGAAGATCCGGGTAGGTTTTCAAGCCCCTGGGTGGGTTTTCGGAAGTGGGACCCCATCCCCTGAGTTGCTTGCTGTTTCAGGTAACTTTGACCATCTAGAGCATGGGCCACGGAGCCCGGCCGGAGCCAACGCTTGCACCGTACTGTCCACGCCGCCCCCCTGCCGGCCCCGCAGCAGGAAGCCCGAGAAGAGACCCGCGGCCAAACGAAAAAAGTGAACTTTTCCGGAAGAAACGACCATTTGGTAGAAAGCAATCTTCAGAATACCCGCTTTTTTCATGCGCAAAACAAAACACGTTTGTGTTTTTTCATGGCCAATAACACCGCATGTGGCGTGTGTTTTACACTTGGTTCCAGTATGTACCTGTTTTGGCTCAAATGGAACAGGTGTACTTGTTTTGGCTTTTGTGCTTTTAAAATTGTGGGGGGAAATTCAAACATGAAATCTCTCCTGGCGAACACTGCACACACTTACGAACACAAAATAAAGCACCGTGGCTGCCACAAAGGTCAATGTGTGAATCGTGGGTGCCGCTGTACCGCTGTTGTACCGCTGCTGCTAGTTTTGTGTGTACCGTGGCGGCGCGGGGACTTTTTAAATCCCGAGGAGGGTTGCGTTCGTATCGTCGTCCTGCCCCCCAACATGCAATTGATTGGATCGAGGAATGCCTGTGTTCACAAGACACAAACGCACACACCGTCCGCGGCTGTCACGAATGGAAGAGCTTGATGTATGACTGCTGTAGTTCTGTGGGTGCCACATAATAGAGAGCTTCATAGACAGTGTGATCAGACATGATACAGCAGCAGGAGCCAGCAGCAGAGCCAAATATTAAATTGTGGCGTTCCCACTGTCCTGTTTGGCTGTGGATGGGCGGATCGTCTCCCCATCCTCCCCGCAATTTCTTGACATATTTCACGACTTCGAACGCCTAGCCGCCCATCGCATGCGCCGGGAGCCACCCTTGCCGCGTGGTGTCCACGCTAGCCCCCCAGCGTGCCTGACCAGACTATGCACGTGCCCTGTGCGAAGTGGCCATGTCTAGGCTACGTGCCCGGTGCTAGTTGTGCTACGTGTCTGATACGAGGTTTCAGCTGCACTTGGAGGGTTTGCAAAAGGTTGTTGTGTGGTTCCTATGGACTTGCTTGGCTACAGGACAGTAGTAGGTCAGAATGCGTCCCCGGGGTTATTTGCCAGAATTTGCGACTTTGAATGCCCAGAATACGCGCCGCTGAGCCCGGCCGGGACCCACATTTGCGCCGTGGGGGACGCGAGCCGCCCGTGTGCCCTGCAACGGAGAGCGCGGAAAATGCCTTCCACCGGAGGAAAAATTCTACGTATTCCGGGAAAAAGTGGATTTGGTACGTAGTGATACAAGGTTCCCGTTCAGGATGTAGTTGGCTCGAAATCCCGGCTGTGTCGCAAGTTGAGATGGGGGAGCATCATCATATTCTGGCGTTCCTATGATAGGTACTCGGAGTACTGCTGCTGTACAGTATACCTGGTGGTACTGCTTGCGTGACAGAATGAGGTTCGATGACGTGCGCTTGAGTTTGGAATCGTTACGCGGAAATGTCAACATGAGGTGGTATCTCCTGGTGTACACTGCTCCACATACGAACTCGAAATAAAGCACCGTGACGGTCACAAACGCCTATGTGTGAAGCGCTGGTGCTGTTGTACTGCGGCGCTATTATTGTGTGTACCTTGGCTTCGCGATTATTTTTGAATTTCCGAAAAAGGGTGCGTTCGTATCGTCGTCGTGTGCCCCCTGCACAGCATTCAATTAATTGCACCTGATATTACGTACCTGGTATGTGTTAACACGACATACGCGCAGACACCTTCCGCGGCTGTCGCAAAAGGAAGAGTTTGATGTGCAACTGCTGTTGTTCCATGGCTACCACATAGTAGAGAGCTTCAGGGACAGTGTGATCAGACACGATACAGCAGCAGCTAGCAACAGAACAAAATTTGGGTTGTGGAGTTTCCATTGTCCCGCTCGGTTGTGGCTGGGCGGAACGTCTCCCACTATTTTCGAGATTTCGCGACTGTGAAGGCCCACAGTATGTGCCACGCAGCCCGGCCGGAACCCAGACTTGCGACGTGGTGTACACGCGAGACCCCAGCGCGGCCCGCAGCCGAGAGCGCGAGAAAAGATTGCGGCCGGGGTAGGAAAGCAAAAATATTCCGGAAAAAATAAACAATCTGTACAATTTGTCGCATGCGATGCTCGCGCCTGCGGTAAAAAGGATTTCGTGTTTGGGTCGACGTCGCGTCATTTTGGCTTGAGCTCAGGTCGGTACGTAAATCGTTCTTTCTACCCATTGGCATGCAGCATACCTATTATGGGGGGGCATAGGTAATAGGACCAACTCTTTTTGGTAAACACACCGAATAATATGGGTTTGTTGTGTGCACCGTAGGTCCTATTAATATGGTCCCCCGTAATAGTGTCCGTGCTGCTTCTTCACCCTAGAGATATACCAAATATGTAGTCACACACTACGAGACAGAGATCATACATCACACAGTTCAGTGAGACAACTAGCAAATGCAATTCCAACGTACTGGATACGAAAGGCGCGAAATACACAAGCCATCAAATGCTCTCCGCGTCTTGCCGTAGGCGCTGATGTCGCTCATTTTAATTTGCAAATTTTGGCTCCACATTTAATTTCCCGTCGGATCAATTCGCTTCACCCAGTTTCCCAGCGGATCAGTGCGTAGAACACACGGCACATTACATTTTTCACGTGCGACCGTTTTACGGTGTTTACTGGAGCCTACTTACTTCTCCCGTATTTTTTTTTTGCATGGGTCTTTTTCGGATGCGCTCGTGGTCGGCATTAGCTCGCCGGATTGAGATGCAGATTGTTGTGCTGTGTGTGCAAAACTCAAGAGTAGGGATCCATGCGTACATGCTCGCTATAAGCAAATGACGCCAAACAGGCCGTCCTCATATGAGGCAGAAATCGCGAAGAACAATGTTCTCTGGTAGCGGTTGGGCCTGTTTGAGGTTGTCGAAACGCCGCCGATGTTGCAATCTTCGTCAATAGCTAAAACATACCAGTACGGTCTATGGCGTTGCACTTAGTGTGAAGACCCAGTTCATGATGTATGAGGAAAATCAGTCTAAATCCTGGTGGGTTTCGAGTGCATTATACAGTTCAAGCATTTTGGGGTCGCCAAAGAAGTCGCTGTTCCTTGGAATGTTCAAGTCTTTCGGTCGATAATTTTGGGGAGTATTATTCAATTTCTTGACGCCACTCTTTGTGGTTGTTGAGCAAATTACGCGCAGGGGTAATTGTAGCTTTAGCATGTGACGGAGTGCACGTCTGTCTTCCGGAAAAACCTGGGAGGCGATAAATCAAGGTCTATCCCATAGCCACTTTCACGCTTCCACTTAATGTCACCGTTGCGCCTCCCTTCGATGCCACCGCTGGGGCTCTTTTCGTGATGGCCTTTTTATGGCAACGTGCCATTTGTTCCATCTCCCAACACTCGATCTTCATAACCTCTACCGCCACTCCCGCTGCCGCCGTACCTGCTGCCGTACCTGCTGGAGACCTGCTGAGCGAAACCCCTACTCGGAAGGGTTGCACCGTAACATGGAAAGACAGTCCCACGGCGCGCGCGGCCGTCTTACGGCGGGAAGCAAGACTAGCATCCGCCACTTACCGGCCTGTTCAACTACGGGGAACACACGTTCCGCCGCCAAAACCCACTCGATACCGAGGGGAACCCCCACGACATTGCTACCGCCTGAGCAGTATAGGCGCGTTCTCTGTTGACCTCCTAATTTCTGCACCATATGTATACTTGCATGAGTTAACCTGGTAAGTACTACCGGAGTGTGTGTGTCCCATGCTGCTCTGCTGTCGTTGTCATCGGAGTTGAACCACATGTAAACGTCAAAGATCTTGCATACAGCAAAGTGGAAGGGCACTTCACCAGAGTCGCGTTTTCCGACACACCCCTTCTCGCGCTGCGTATTCGGCGATCCCGGACAGCGCGAGCGTCCTTGTCCTCGGCGTATACCCGTGGCGCCTCGCGCACGCTGATCGCTCCCAGGCTTGCGTCCGTCACTCACGGAAGGTCCGCTCATGGAGTAATGTGGGCAGCAGCAGTGCCGTCGTCAAACCTAGCTGAGGAGGAGGCTGCGCCTAACGGCCGGCCGAGCTGGCGTGGGCATCGCCACCGAAGCGGCGTTGACTATGGCGCTGAGGATCTATCTAGATGAGGTCCGTGCCACCGCAAGGACGGTGGCTGCCCTCCCCGGCGACCGAGTCGTTCGAGACGAGGTCGCATTTCGGCATCTTCGCCTCCAAAATTCTTCAGTACGACGCCTTAAAAATTCGATCTTGACGCTTTCGAGGTGCTTGAACGACAAAGGTTCAAGGCGCGCCTCTTACACCTCGAGTTTTTTGTCGACTTCAAAATGTTGGACCCACGTCTGTACTTTGGCTAGCTCCTGTTGAGTGGCTCTCCACGTTTCTCGGATTTAGTGTGTTGGCATTGCTTGCAGCGGTGTGACCTTCCCTTTCCCACCCCCCGGACATACCCTTTCTCTCCCGAACAGCGAGGTTATTCTGACGTTCGGCAACTCTGCAACCGTAGACGCTTTTCTGAAGGATGCTGCTGGCGGTCCTAAGGACGGCTTGAACTTCAAGGTCATCGTGGCGGAGGCGGCGCCGTCTTGCAGCGGACATGTGGGTTGTAGAAGTTGATATTGGAGTGTGCTGTTTAACTTTTAACGACAGATAGTTTCGTCGAAACTCGTATTCTGCGAGGGTAGTTACGATGTACTCCCTTGGTATATTGTATTTTGATATAAATGTTTGTTTTTGTTGTTGTTTCAATATGTCGTATTCTTCATCTACATATACTTATACTGCTGTGGTTTATGGTAATTTTTCGTTCAAACATTTGTTGATTCATTACCGTTTTTATCATTTTTCCATGTCAGTGTCTGTTCAGTTCTGTTTAGTTGTGTATTGATACAATTTTCCCTCTGCAGATCTTGGCGAGGAGTTTGGCCGAGCACGGGATCGACACGACCGTGATCGCCGACAGCGCCGTCTTCGCCATGATGGCCAGAGTTAACAAGGTGCGATGTTCACTATATGTTTGGGAGTTCCGGGATATCAGGGGCTGCGGGATGAAGGGGGTGCGAGCGTGGGGTTATTTACAGTAGATCCATGGCCTTTTCGCTTTTGATGGCGAAAGAAAGCAAGACCCAAGCTCCGGCTTTTAGCGAGTAACGGTTTGTTGAAGATCAGCCGAGGCGGGGACTTCGTACGGGAAGTGGGTGGGGCCAGGGTGGCAGGCGGGAGTGATGCCGTGTGTACATCCGTGCGCCATGTGTATGCCGGGATCTTCTCCGACAATCCAACAGCGAGATTGACTATCCTCCCCCGCCCCTCTTTCCCCCCTTCACCATTATGTAGGGTACACCATGGTGGTTTACCCTCTTCACTCCCTTTAATCTCTCTCGTTGCCCCCTTCCCTCCTCCTCTCTCTACATCCTTTACGCCCCCCCCCCCTGTATCGGTTGGGTTCGCGTCGGTTGGCAACGACACTGCAAAACATGCCGCTCACTACGTGAGCTAGATATCGAGGGCACCGTGTTCTTTTTTTTTCGCGGGCGGTCACAGCTGGTGGTCGAGTTAGATCATTTGTGTCGGGTGGAGAACCTTCACTCCTCACAAGTGGAATGCTCGTATCACCTAGGGGTGATGGTAAGGTACCCACGAGGAAGTTGCATAGTACCCCCGTTGCTGTCTCTGGAAGTGGCCACACCGGCAAATAAATTAACACATTCAACCTGTCATCCATATGCAAGTCCGCCTCACAAACGGTTCTGAGTAGGCTAAGCTCACCCTTCATGCGACGCGCCGAACACCTCACGGCGCTTCGGGCTCTGTGCAAACAATGACTGCCTGGTCGGTGAAAGCCCGACTTGCTCCGTCCCGGCATTGTAGGGTTGCCAGGGTCTATGGTCGTACGACTACGACCATTCAGGATATCGAGTACACCCCATCCCCCCCCCCCCCCCTCCATCCTGACTCGTAACTACGTGGTGCCATTACAGGTTATCCTTTCCACCCACGCTGTGGTTGCTAACGGTGGCCTGATCGCTCTCAACGGAAGCCATGCAATAGCTTTAGCGGCCAAGGACCTCTCCGTGCCCGTCGTCTGCGTCACCGGTCTTTTCAAGGCAAGCGGTAGGATCGCAATGTTTAACGGTATACAGACGGCTTCCTTTTTTCACATGATACAGTGTTCCGTGCCCGTTGTGTCCGTGACCGGTCTCTTCAAGGCAAGGGTTGTGATCTGTTTGGCAAGCGGCTTTTAGATAATGGGGAAAGGTATCGGACTACCCGCATAACACGGGAGAAAGCACACCCCGGTGATAGTATTTCGACATTTAGAAATATCAGCACAGGGTGTGCTGTTGTGGGGGTCTGTGCTATCTAGCGCATCCCCGGTGATAAACACCATGCATGAGAGCCCCGCAGCTAGGGGGTGTGGTAACGAGGGTGTGCGAAAACGGCATTATTGGTTGTGAAGAAGAGTTAACAGACCCCCGTCAGATTCAGGGTGTGTGGTAATGAGACGGTGTGATAACGGTGTATCAATGATTGCTATGGAGTGAGTGTGAACAGACCCCGGCCAGAATGCGGGGGGTGTGATAACAAGGGGTTGTGGTAGCAAGGAGTGTGCTAACACATGAGAGGCTTTGGCCCCGGACGCCACCGTGGCCATCTGCCCCTCCTTCTGATCCGTAGGCCGGTTCTTGATCCACGATGCCATCATGCCTTATTCTAAATTCCCAGCGCCTTAGTGGCATAAGTCACGCCAACTGTGCCTCCGGGCCCCCTTCCGCCCTCGACTGCAGAATTCGCCTAACCGGTCGCCTTCAGTTTGTACTCTACAGGGTATCTCTTGCGGTTCGGGCCGCCACCGAACTCCGGAGTTGTGAAGTCGAGCGGTTTCAACTCCTGCTTTCCATATGTCCTCTTGCCCTTTTTCTTCGGGGGCTCTGAAAAGAGGGCTTCCCCGTCGTCGTCCTGCCACTCGTGGCTCTCACCGAGCAGCATGGTCTCGCTGCTTGTCACAACCGTAGTGTCAGGCCCTTTGGTTGGTGCGTTGGGCGTTGCTGCAAGAGCTGCGGGTGCTTCGCCGGTATCGGTGCCAGTAGTCGGGGCTTGGGACACGGCAGCCGTAGGAGACGTGGTACTGCCAGTACCGGTAAGCGCGCTGGTCCCAGAGAAAAACGACATGATCGTCGCCCGAGGCGCGGCAGCCGCAGCTTCAGGTGGGGTTGAAGCCGCAGACTCGTTCGGCCCACTGTGAGGGGGCGCAGAAGTTGCCTCCATGCCGGTGTCCATTCCGGTGCGGGTTGGTTGTGAATTGTGAATGGTATCCATCCTCCAGGTGGTGTGGTGGTAATTGTGGAGTTTGACACTGGTTCAGGCGTACATACGTAGGGGGGGTGTTATCTAACGTACCCCCGGTGACAAAGTGACTGTAAAAGATGAAGTAAAATATGTATAACCGGGTGTGCGTATGTGTGGGGGCGTGTTATATATGGGGGTGGTGCTTTCTTCTGTGTTATACGGTAGTCGCTGGCGTCATCGAGTCTTTTTTTTATATGGTTTCCTGGCTCTTGATTTCGGTTAGTGCGGTCTTGGAGGCAATCCGGCGTTGTCTAATCAGACGCCGGTTCCTTCGAGGCGAGCGTTAATAGCCGGTTGTTGAAATTTCGACTTATGTAATCTGGCTGTCGGGTTTTTGGTCGTTGGTTACGCCAGGGCAAAATTTGGCGCTGTCGGATTGGTCGGGTTCAAGGCAAGACATGTTATTTGATTGGTGATTTGTTTCCTTATGAAAGTTATCTGACCGATTGATTCGGGGTCACTGGTTTCTTCATAAGGCAAGCCGCCGTTACCTGATTGGCCGCCGGTATTTTTGAGGCTAGAGCGCTATATTTCATAAGTGAACCTTTCACACCTGTGATAGATCATTACCTAAATCGTCGAGTTAGTCACCTGCCGTTGTGATAGGTCGTGCAGTATCTGCACGGTACCGATCTGACCGCGGAAACATGTGCTAGATCATGCAGACTATCAGGTTGCCACCCGGCAACACGAGCTAGACCATATAATATTATGCCTTGAAATATTCAGATCATGAAGGTGGGAATCGATTATCCTCCCGAGGTGTGGAACCTTTGCTCTACGTGAGTTGTCCGATCGATGTTCTGTCACTGGTTTCTGAGAGGCAAGCTGGCGTTGTCTGCTTGGTCTCCAGAGTCTTTCAGGCAAGAATGTTTTTTTGATTGGTGATTTGTGCTCGATAGTCGGTTGAGTACGTGATTGAGGTCAGTTCGGTTGTGCCGATTTATCGATCGGTCAAGTTCTCTATTGAAACAATCCTCTATCATCGTCGGTTATACGGGTGATCCCCGCTCATATGACCCCTCAAAGCCCCCCCTTTCCCTCCCACCCTATATCGCTAGCAATATATTTTCGTACGAGCGACCGCCTCTCTCGTCCCACCCCCTCGTCCAACCCTCCCTTCCATGGAATATATTTATTCCTCCTACCCTCCCTTATCCCCGCCCTGCTCCCGTGTAACATCCTATCTCAAGCCCCCAACCCCACGAAATGGTTTATCCCGCCCCGTTACCGCCACATCCGTTTTGTTATTTACGTACAAATCCGACTTTAACTCCCCGGTGGCTTGGTAGGTGGTCCGCGTGCCTATCAAGCTCACCTTTCATGCGACTCGCCCAACACCTTACGGTAGCGCTTGGTGTAAGCAATCTCTGCCTGGTCGGTGAAAACGCGACGTGCTCCGTCCCGGCATTGCAGGGATGCGAGGGTCTATATGGTCATACGACTACGGCCCTACATGATGATGAGTACCCCCCCCCCCCCACCCCTCATATATAACGAGGTAAATTTGTCTGTGTTTTTTTCCAGTCGGCACGTTTGTGCTAGGGGGCTTCCCGGCTCATCTCGGCGCCGCCGGGCCCGTCCGACGGGGAATCGGCCTGGGCCACGGCACTTGAGAAAATATCCAGTGTACCCGTGAAACATGCCCCGCCTCCTCCACAGTAGTTTGCACTATTACGACTAACGAGCAATCCTTCATGCTTCGTACCAGTATTTGTTTTCCAGCCTGCGTCACATCAACTGATCACCAGGCGATCTTTGAAGAGAGCACCTAAAGCAAAAGCACTCACGCACGACACAAATACGGCGTCGGACGTCATAGAGCATACTTTGAGCATATGGTCATGCAGCAGTAGCAGCGTGACAGCGTCGAGACGGTTTCGGAGGCTGACGGCATCTCTGTGGTCGTGCCGCAGTATAGCCTCGGTGGATCACGTTGCTGCAGCACCACAGGTCTGTATTGATGTCCCTGCAGTCAATCTTACGGGCGTAGTTTTTTTCATGTATCACTGTCCGGAAATACAAGAGACGATTCGATAGTCCTGTTAATCCCCAAACACTGTTTACGTTTCGGGCCACCGTGACGTGGGTGCTCTTGTACGTGTCATGCATACTTCACGTGCCAGGTTGTGATACAGCAACAGCAACAGCAGTACTTGCAGTAGTCGTAGCACTCACAGAGTGTTGGCGTTTGCACTTGACAAGAGCTCGCGCCTGCTGCTGCACCGCCACACAGCTCTGCCTGCGATTCCCCGCACTCTGTTGTTTTGATGTTGTTTAGGGCAAAGGTCTAAATCAGATGCACCCCTTTTTTTGCCAACAGATTCGCAAAACCAAGTAAAACGCACATGTGACGAGCGGTGTTTTCGGGCATGGGATATCACGTATAAAGAAAAATACGCCTAAACATTGAGCGTGTGGCGTTCAAAATCGTACTTGATTTGTTTCCGTGAGGGTATAGGCACCACGGGCTCAAGTCGGACCTGCCGAGGGTCGCCTGGCTTCGTTTGTTTTCGCCACGACAGGCGCGCCAAGAGTATTTTCTAAGCCTCTCGATCACGTCCTCACGGAACCGCGTGCTCGGCTTGAAGTTCTTGGCCGTACCAAAACTGAGCCCATTTCGACGGGAGGTGGGGCAAACGAACTGCCATCTGTGCCCACGGTGCTTCATTTAGTATGACTGCTGTGACCATGTACAAGAACAGCGGTACACATCATAACTGAAGCACATCGTACACCCCGAAGAAGAAATAGTGAAATCAGCGTGTACGTGTGTATGCCCTGATACGAACGTACAAGGTGTATACATAATAATTGCAACCGAGGGGACCGGAGACCGCATACGAAGAGAAAAAACAGTGTACGTATGGCCTCTTATTGGCTCAAAATCAAGCAAAAACAGTTGAAAGCTAGACAAAGTAGACACATTCAGATGTGATGGCCAGTTTCAAGCCAATAGCAGGTACGGTTTGAGGCTGACCAATAGCAGGGCTCCTGGCCTGTGTTTTGTACTATTTTCTGTGTGTACCTGGTTTTGGTCAAAAATGGACAAAGGGTGTGGATGAAGGCGGCTCTTGTCCATACAGGTATTTCATTGTTAATACTGTAGATACGTACCAGGTATGTGAGATCGATGTGGGCTATTTCCCCCGTTGCAGTTATATGTGCTTCATGAGGTAGTGGTAATAGCCCAATTCTAACCGCCGTTATTGTTAAGTTTGCCCTCCGACAACGACTCGTGCATGTTACATACCGGATTAATTCATAAAAAGGTTGCATTTGTGTAAGAAAGACAAGGCGCTTCGCTCCGCGGGCGGCCTACGCCGCCCGCTACGCTCGCTCAGGAAGGAAAAAAGTACATCAAATTATGCGAAGTGCCAGAGGTCCACGATTGAGCTTAGGTCGTAATTGCAAACCGGCGACTTGATAATGCCAAGAGTCCCGCCGCCATGCTTCAGGAAAAAACAGCTCCGACGCCAGTTCGGATGCCTCATATACGCTTCGCGTCGCGGATGTCGTACGTACGTCCATACCCCAGGTAGGATACTGCTGTCAGTACTATGTTCTTCTTTCGATATGCTCTATGTCTGTACTCGTATGTACGAAGAAAGCGAAAGCACAGCACGGCACAACAGCAAAAACAATGAAGATGAAACCGAAAACTCGGAAAGGAAAAAAATCCCCGTCCCCTCTCAGGTTATAATTTTCTGCCTGATTGGAACACCTTACAACCGGTCAAAAAGAAACAAAGAAAAAAATCGCACACAAGAGCTTCCCTCTCAGCCTCGTACGCCGCCCGCCCCTCTCGCGACCACCTCGCTACCGATTCGGTCCGGGTGATGCTTTTTTCACTCTATGCCACAATCAACCCCGTTGCCCGCCTCGCGTGAAGCCCGGTGCTCACCGTGGCCGTCGTTCGCCAGCCCGATAACGTTGGTGTTCAAACTGCACGCGTCCCTCTTTCAACTTCAGCATGGTCGCAAGAATAAGCACCGCTTGAATATTATCTTGCCCTCCCGAACGACCCTTATCACTCGTACATACTCTATAAGCAATCATAGACGGAAGCCAGACAAAGCCCGTTCATGCATCCCTCGTGTCTCGAGGCACACGCGACGCCTAGGCACGAAAGCGGCGACCACGCTCCTTGCAACCCCCCCTCTACCCGCCAGCACCTGCTGACACCCGCGACGGCGCCGGGCTCTCCCGTCGTGCCGTACTCGGAGTACACGCACGCCCACAAAACAAAAGACAAAAAAAAGGAAGGATGGACGTGCCAAGAGAAATGGAGAAAACCAAGAACTGCTGGAAAGGTCCGGCAAGTAGTAATGAAAAGCTGCCTGATTGGAACACATTACACTCGGTCAAGAAGAAGAAAAAAAAAAAGCGAACTGCAGAGCTTCTCTCTCAGCCTCGTACGCCGCCCGCCCCTCTCGCGACCACCTCTCTACCGCTTCGGTCCGGGTGATGCTTTTTTCACTCTATGCCACAATCAGCCCCGTTGCCGGCCTTGCGTGAAGCCCGGTGCTCACCGTGGCCATCAGTCGCCAGCTCGATAACGTTGGTGTTCAAACTGCACACGTCCCTCTTTCAACTTTAGCGTGGTCGCAAAAATAAGCACCGCTTGAATATTATCTTGCCCTCCCGAACGACCCTTATCACTCGTACATACTTTATCAACAATCATAAACGGAAGCCAGACAAAACCCGTTCATGCATCCCTCGTGTCTCGGGGCACACGCGACGCCTAGGCACGAAAGCGGCGACCACGCTCCTTGCAACCCCCCCTCTACCCGCAAGCACCCGCTGACACCCGGGACGGCGCCGGTCTCTCCCGCCGTGCCGTACTCGGAGTATACGCACGCACGCAAAACTAAAGACAATAAAAAGGAAGGAAGGACGTGCCAAGAGAAATGGAGAAAACCAAGAACTGCTGGAAAGGTCCGGCAAGTAGTAATGAAAAGCTGCCTGATTGGAACACAATACACCCGGTCAAGAAGAAGAAAAAAAAAATCGAACTGCAGAGCTTCCCTCTCAGCCTCGTACGCCGCCCGCCCCTCTCGCGACCACCTCGCTACCGATTCGGTCCGGGTAAAGGCTTTCATCACTCTATGCCACAATCAGCCCCGTTGCCGGCCTTGCGTGAAGCCCGGTGCTCACCATGGCCGTCGGTCGCCAGCTCGATACCGTTGGTGTTCACACTGCACACGTCCCTCTTTCAACTTTAGCGTGGTCGCAAAAATAAGGACCGCTTGAATATTATCTTGCCCTCCCGAACGACCCTTATCACTCGTACATACTCTATCAACAATCATAAACGGAAGCCAGACAAAGCCCGTTCATGCATCCCTCGTGTCTCGAGGCACCCGCGACGCCTAGGCACGAAAGTGGCGACCGCGCTCCTTGCAACCCCCCCTCTACCCGCCAGCACCCGCTGGCACCCGCGACAGTGCCGGGTCCTCCCGCGATGCCGTGCTCGGAGTACACGCACGCACACGAAACGAAAGAAGAAAAAAGGAAGAAAGTACCGAGAAAACAAAGACCTCCTGGAAAGGTCCGGCAAGTAATGAAAGGAGGCGGTATGGAAGTGGGAGCTCTGAGAGACCAAGGATGTACCAACCGAGCACGCTCAGGGGTTGTGATCTAAGTATGTAGTTCTACAAGGCGCTTCGCTCCGCGGGCGGCCTACGCCGCCCGCTACGCTCGCTCTGGAAGAAAAAGTACAGGTCGAATTACGCGAAGCGGACAGAAGGTCGATGATTGAACATATATTTTTTTAATTGTTGGATAGTTGCAAATTGGCGACTTGATAATGCCAAGAGTCACATGCCGTACGTACTGGTACGGACATACCCCAGGTAGGGCACTGACTTTTTTCTTTCGATATGCTGTATGATATGTACCTGGTATGTACGCACGAGAACGCACAGCATGGCACAGCGGCACAGCACAGCAGCACTACAAAAACTATGAAAACGAAACCGAAAAATTCGGGAAGAGAAAAAAATCCCCGTCCCCTCTCATGTAATAATTGTCTGCCCCTGGAACACCTTGCACCAGTCAAAGAATTAAAAAAATTAAAAAAAAAGAACAGCAGAGCTTCTTCTCTCTCAGCCTCGTACGCCGCCCGCCCCTCTCTCGACCACCTCGCCACCCATTCGGTCCGTGTAAAGCTTTCCTCCCTCTCTGTCACAGTGATCCCCGTTGCCTGCCCCGCGTGAAGCCCGGTGCTCACCGTGACCCTCGTTCGCCAGCTCGACGATGTCGATGGTCAGACGGGCGTTCGTCTCTTTGTATAGTTCAGCGTGGTCGCAAAAATAAGCACGGCTTGAATGCTAGCTTGCAATCCCGAACGTCCGTTATGAACTCGAACATACTCAGTCTAATTTTTCATATGGATGCAAAACAGAGCCTATTCATGCTTCCCTTGTGTCTCGAGGCACACACGAAGCCTAGCCACGAAAACCGCGACCGCACTCCTTGCAACCCCCCCTCTACCCGCCAGCATCCGCCGGCACCCGCGACGGCGCCGGGCTCGCCCGCGTCACCGTGCTCCGACTACACACACGCACACGAAACGGAAGAAGAAAAAAGGAAAAAAAAAACTGAAAGTGCAAAAGAAATTTCAACCAGCCGGTGAAAAAAGCGAAAGAGAGCCTCCCAAACCGCTGAAAAAACAAGATCGACTTTTTCTTTTTCCGAGATTTTTTTCTATTGTTCCGGGAAAAAAAGTTTGGCACGAGCAGCAAGCACGCAGAGAAAGCAAAGAACGCGAAGAAAGCAAGGATCGTAGAAGCGACAAAAAACCGTGGGAGACTCGCTGAGCGTGAGGCAGGTGCTTATGATCAAGCGATTTTAGGAAAACGGTAAACGTAATTGTGTTTATATTGGAGCATGAAGAAGAGGGTGACGCACGAGTATATACTACTGATGTAGTTTTGATGGACATGTAGTGCAGTGATGTTCTTGGAGTTGCAAAGTATAAGAAATGAAAGAATATGCCGTAGGAGAGTAACGCCAGATCAGAGTGTATAGGAACGTCGCAAATGTTACAGCCATACGAACTGAAGCGAGAAAGAAATTTACTAATACCCATACAATTACTCACCCCATCCAAAAAGTAATGGCGGGAAAAAAACGCTGAGCAAGTGGCGTTCGAAACCACCCTTCTGCACTCCGCGGTCGAACGCATTAGCACTAAGCCTAACGAAAACAGGAAGCTTATTCGCCATCTCCGGGAGGGCAACTTGTCACGCGCTCCGCTCGCCAAATTGGGCGTTGGCACCCATTATTTCGGCGGGTCACGGGGGGCGGCTCAGGTGCGGCGGCAGCAGGAACAGCGATAATTATTAAAAACGGCGGCATCCTACAACAGTACACCCTACGCTCTGGCCTCGACTTGCAATAGCAAAGAGGAAACCCCTTACAATACAGGACGGTAGACATATATGGCCTACTATTAATAGGTACATAGCAAGCTTGTTGATGTTTTTAGCTGCTGTTGTTAATGTGTTCTGCTTCTGCTGTTGCATTTGTCAACCTTTTCTGCTGATGTACAGTAGTCCCCATAGTAAAGAACCGAAATTAATCCGCAGTAAAGACTCGTTCGATTTTATCATACAAATACAACTAGTTTTTCAGGATTCAGGGCCGGTGTCACTTGCTAGCTCTTCGGTTCGTACCATACGGTCGGTACGACAAACCCAAGCAGGCTGGCTTTCAGAGACTGCAGCTGACAGCAGGCGACGATGCACGGCACGACTAGCCTGCAGCCTGCAGCAGGGCTTTTAGCGTCGGGGGGTGGCGTACGCACGGCACGACTAGCCCGTATGTACTTCCGACTCAGCGAGTCAGCAATGTCACGATTTTCCCACATTCCGTCACCACGGAGAGCTGCTGTGCCTTGACAGCTGTGGCAGCAAACAAACGTACCAGGACGTACTATTAAAGCTACTGCTGCTGTTATGTATCTCCCCTAATAACATGGAGCAGACTCAGGTTCTTTTCGGAACTCGACATGAGGACAGAGCAACACCATAATACTGCTGTATGTTTCAGGCAAGCAAGAGTATACGGGATAAGGGGCAATCAATAGGTAAGGGTCCTTCTCTGCTCTACCTGCGGCTGCTGCTGCTCTGCTGCTGTTGTACTGGTGTGTCTGTAACTCTGCTTGCTTTTCCCCCTTTTTTCTGTTGTGTTCGGTGTTTTCGCGGGCATTCCGTCACCACTGCAACTTGTGACGTGACAGCTGTTACAGCAAGCGTACCATGTATGGTTTAGCAAGAAAACTCACATCATTCTTTTCGACACTCGACATTTGGACAACGCAAGACAGAGCATCACAGGAAGGGGACAGGTCTTGGTCTGCTCTGTGTGGTGCTGCTGCTGAGTGCTGTTGCTGGGGGCTTTGCTGCGAACGCCAAGATAATCTCTTCGGAAGCCTCTGCCAGCTCAAATCGGTAGATTGTGTGTGTTTTTTGTGTTCAGCTTACGTTTCTTCGAGTTACGGACCTTGTAATATTTGTCAGTGTTGTTTGGCCGTGCGAGAGTCGCCAGAATTATAGCTTTTACTCTTTTTTTGCCTTCGGTTTGTGTTTGGCTCTCATCATCACGCCCTGATTGCTGTTTCAGCTCTCCGCAGGAAAGATGCCAGAAATTGCACTCTCACCCGTTGGCAAGCTTGTCTTGACATAGCTTGGCTGAACGACATCAATCTACCTGGTGTTAGTGTGGAACCTTCGGGCCTTTGACAGGGCTCGTTTTGCCTTGCTTGACATGTCTCCTGAAATATTTGCTCCTCCTGTATGATATACGTGTACGTTCCGGCTCCAATTTGGCGAACAAGTTTTGAGTTGCGCGTAGTGTACTGTTGATACATTTTGGCTACTTCTTTGCTGTTGTTGCTGTGGTCCGCCTGCAACAACGCCCTCGGTGACCCCGACGAAAGAACAGGCGCCGAGGATAACCTCGGCGAGCGGGGGGCGCGGAGGGGCGCTCTCCAGGGAACGGCTGGCTCTCTCCCCGGGAGCGGGGGCGGATCCCCCCGACACTAAAATCCACACTAATTTGAAGACAATATTTTTCACACTTTTTTCAAGTTAATAATGTCGAGACTAATTCCAAGATTTTTTTTCCAAACTCAAAAACAAAACATTTTTTTTCAAAAGTCGAGCAAAACAAAAAACTGGATCCCCAAAAGTCTGGTCAGCATCGAAAAACATTCGAAACTGAGCGAGATAGCCGCTCCTAGGCCAAGTCCAAGATAAAAGTTCCCAAAAATTAAAATCGCGTAAGATAAACCTAAAATAAACTACGAGAAAATATTTTGCCGTGCACTAGGTAATGCAGTTCAGCGGTAGGGCGATCGACTGACGAGCGCATACACGTGATTTCGAATTCCACCTGCATTCATTGGTTTTGGGCGGGGGATGTGTAATTATTACCTTGAAGTTGACAGTGTGTTTTAGTGGGTCTGTTGCTGGATTTGTCGAGAACTCGTCGAAGCGTGTGTAGGTGGGTCGGTCGGTGGGGCGGTTCGTACGTGGACGAATTAATGCTTTCTTCGTGCATGTGGGTAGTGGCCCTGTTATTTTTTTAGAATGCGAGTGTTTTGCGATTTATTTATTTTTTACCTTCGCTTCTCAAAAAATTCCCCCGAGGTAGTTTGTGTTCAAGTCATTTTTTTGAGATAACGACCAAAAAGTACTTTAGGGAAGGTAGGATTTGATCGAAAGCTGCTGCGACTTTTGTCTCTATATTTCATTGGCTACACGCAGCGAGCATAATCCCGACGCAGAACGCGTCTCGAAGGATCAAAGCACTGAGCATCTTCCATGCCTCCGCGCACCATGCTGCTTGCTGTACACATGACAACCGCTGGGAGCCCAGAGGCTCGAGAGGTGTAGCTGGAGTATAACGTTGACGAGCGACGTTGGATTGTGCCAACGGGCCGCCGGGGGGCCGTGGCTGCTGTACACGCGCTCGCCCGCTTGGTGTCGTGAGGATGCGTCGTCCCGAAAGGACTCGTACGTGTACTGGTGCTCGTACCGCCTTGCTTGTAGAACGCGACGGCGTGACAGCTCGTGTGTCATTTCAATTCCACCATACTGGGGTAGCAGCAGCAGGCAGAGCAGCAGCAGCAGCAGAGCAGCAGCGGCGGCAGAGCAGCGGCAGCAGCAATCGAAAAATGGAAGTTGGTGCTGGTGCTGGTGCTATTGCTGATGCTGTTTTTTTTTGTTGCTCAAGCTGATGGTGCCCCTGGCTAGCGCTGGCTAGCTGCCGCTTGCTGTGCTGATGCTGGCGGCCGTGGGATGGCAGTGGCGGCACTGCGAGCAACTCTGCCGGCGACCCCGTTGCTGGGCTGCCGTAGCTACTCGCACGCTGTTTTTTATTTTAGTTGGCCGCGTTGCCGCGCATATCCACTTCCCTCCTCAATTCCGGAGGCGTCGCCTGCAGAGTTTGGTTCACCGCGTCCGCAAACACATCAAAATCATGAGGGGAAGGAAATTCACTTTTTTTATGGGAAGTTTTTTTTTTATTTCTTCACGTTCGTCGCAAACACTGCATTGATTGTTTTTTGTCCGCTATTTTACCGGCCCCGCCCTGGCATACTTGAGCGTACAACTGCTGTTTATAGTAATAGTTCGCGGAAACCGTATATGTACACGCACCAAGTACAAATATATAGAGATAGATACACAAACACATGTATTCCGTCATTTTATTGATTTTCGCCTTTATATAGCGTCGCCGTCGTTAAGTCACACGACGGCTCCGAAGGGAACCCTACTACAAGGGGTACCTCACGAAATCGCGGCCGCCCAACAACTGTACGACATTTCCGTAGCCGTTGTTGTTGCGGGCACTGCTGCCTCTCCCCCCCGTCCCGAACCCTCCTTATCGATATTATCCCCGCCATGCCACTACTCAACCCTTGTGCCGGGCCAATGAGTACCCTGTTGTTCGCCGCGTATTAACCTTACTCTTACGTCATCCGCTCATCGGTCACATTATTATATACCAGGTAGCTGCCAAGACGATACGTTCGTTTCTTACACAGTTACAACTTCGTTTGGTTGCATTTATTTAGGCTATTACCCCAATTGCAGCATGCAAGCTGCTATAATGTGCGGAATATCCCAAAGTCAACAAACGAAGTCAAGTTTGTATTGATACAAGAAACGATTCCATCTTCCTCCCACTCCGAAGGAAAGCCTTGTATATCTCATTGTAAAGCAGGGCAAGGGTTGCCCTGCTGTTCGCTAGGTGTTACCATTTAATTCAAGGTTGGACGGAGGTATGGAAGTTCTCTCGCGACATAGATATTTGGTACTCGTTGGTAGAATTTTACTTGTTCGAAGTTGATGCTGTTGCCGTATTTATTGTTCCTTGCGTGGGGTTTCAGAAGGAGGGATAACAGCAGGGGATATCAGGCATGCTTATACAGTAGGCGCTGACCACCTGACCCGAACCCTAACGCTAAACCAAGCGCTATATGGGGTGGCCTGTGCTTGGATGCAAAAAGGGTACCGCGGGTTGTAGGTATGGAGAAGTCAGTAGTATCACTGTTGTTTTGTTTCGACCTGGTGTAGAAGGGTAGGTTGTCGTTCTTTTTTTGTTGTTGTAGGCCGTCGTTGTCGTGGGCCGTTTAGCTCTTTTGCCGCAGTCGGCCTTTTTTTTCTCGGAAATACTTGATATTTCCCTTAGGCCGTTTCCTATGCGGTTCGATTTTTGAGCTTCAGATTTTGACCCGATCGCATTTTCAGATGTGAACTTGGCAAATCGAAATAGCCTTCCTATGCGGAAAAATCAGATTTATTGTGTGTGTAGAAATTCGGGCAAACGCCGAGACCAACTGCTGTTTTTGTGGTTTCGCGCCGTGAAGAGACGCCCTGGGTGCGCTGCCCTGCGCGTAGGGCCCAAGTGTGCGAGCCAAGGCTGGCTGCCTCTGGTCTGGCGGCAAAGAGTCGTGGCGAGTGCGCTAGAGCCAACCTGTCTTGGTATTTTTTTTCCCATTTTGTGACTAACTGCTGCTGCTGCTGCTGTACACCAGTGTAGTCTGCGAGTACTCGTACGTATCGAAGAGGTGCGTGCCGAGTGCGCTCCTCTTGGTCTCTAGGCCCGAGCCGGCGCCAGACGAATGTAGTCTGGCCACGGAGGGACGGGCCGACCGCCGCCCGAGCGTCGGGCGCGAAGCAACGTCGCTATACCGCTTTGTCACCGTCCAACTCATCGATCGTTCTGCTGCTGCTGTTTGCTGTCATGGATAACATCTTGAATTTGGAGAGCATGCCATTTTTCGATTTGAAAATCTGATGACCCAGGTCGTCGGATTTTGGCCCAAAATCCGACGACTTGGGTCATCGGATTCTCAAATCGAAAAATTTCCGGTCGGATTTTGCATATTTCGACTGCATACGCAGGGTCATTCGTTTTTGAAATCGAAAAACACAAATCTGAAGCTCGAAATCGAACCGCATAGGAAACAGCCTTGATAATTAATATTTCCTTTCAGCCTTTTTTCTTCCCGGGAATTTTTATGAGCGGTGGACGACGAAAGAAACTCTTCCTTCATGCCGCACATTTTCGGACGGGAAATTGCTGGCCTCATTAGATGGACACTATGGACACCTAATTGCTGTATTATTCTACCTGTTGTCTCTATCACAAGTAAGACAGCACTACACGAAACTTACACACATACACGTGCGTATGCACGTAGAACAACCATTTACACGTACAGCAGAAGTCTTCGTAGTCACGATGCTTACCCCCAATTTCGCGTTTTTTTTCATTGTTTTGTTCGTCTTTTGCGATTATCTCGCTCTGTACGAATTGTTTTCCATTTTTTTTGGAGTTTCATTTGAACAAATTTTCGTTCTTTTGGCCTGTTTTTTTTTCGTTTTCTATTTTTTTTCGCAGTTTTGCCGATTCTTGACGTATTCCGTGTAGTCTCGTCCTGCCTTTGTGATTATTCGTATGCGAGTCCGTAGTACGCAGGTATGGTCCGAAATTATACAAGGGGACGCACGTAAAGCCCCGCTTGCATGTTCGTTTCCGAAGAGTTCACGACGTTTACCCCATTTTTGCGATTTTTTTCATCGTTTTTATCCGTTTTTTTGCGATTCTCTCGCTCAATTTTGATTATTTTCCATTTGTTTTTGGTGTTTTGGTCGATCCATTTTCTCGATATTCTTGTTTTTTTGTTTTCGTTTTTGTTTTTTTGCCAATTCGTAACGTTTTCCGGGCGCAGTTTCATGGTCTTACCTCCTATGGGCAATTAAACTCATTTGGCGCGAAGCGCCAAACACAAATTGGGAGCGGAGCAACAAAAAAAACGCAGCGGTGTGTACAGGTTCCCATTATTTTACGAGTGTGTCTGCCTGTGGTAGTCGTGTTTTTGCATTACCAAATGCGAGAGATCTACGTTACCGATTTCTGCAGGCCCGGTATCTGCAGAAGCGGGCGATCTTGAGCTAACGCGTGGGACTTGTCTCGTTGCAAGCCATCTCGAGTTGGTTTCGCATTTGCCGTGGTACTGGTGTGTTTTGAGTGCAGCAGGATTTCGTTTTGTTTCCGTTTTGTTTCCTACGAGCGCACAAGGCCTACATACGGCATGTATCAGGCAGCCTTGCCTCATGTATCTCTACACTACTGCTGCAGTAGCTTTACCACTTATACTCGCACACAACAGAGATGCTGTGTACTCTCTTTTTCCTTTTTCGCTCTACCTTTATAGATAGGTCTTCTTGCCTTTCTTCTTGGAACTCTGAATTGGTCGATATCTGATATGACCACTTCACGAGCACTCACCATGAGTGCGCAGCTTTCCCGACCGAGTGAAATGAAGAAGTGTACACGAGTACGTACGTGCAGGTGGAAGGCTATGTTTTGTGGAAACACACAAATATGCCAATCGCACCTTCTCTTGTACGTGGTACATACTGACAATATCCTGTAATTTCTTCGGCCCATAATGTGGTATCATGTTTTGACATTGCTAATGGTTTGCCCCTCGACAGTAGCAGTCGTGAATCCTATTTGGTTGAACCGCGCAGAAGCAGCCTTCGTTGATGACTGCTCCCACAGCCCCCCGAAGCATACCAACAAGAAATGCTCTTCGCAGATAGCTCAAGCGCACCCCGCTCTTGAACGCTGTGCACCGACCGTAAGTGTCGGGTGTAGTTGCATGGAGAGAATGCCTACAATTCGTGCGAAACAATCGAGGCACGTGGAAGCGTTGATTTACAGAATGCGCAGCACAAGAAAACACCATCACTATCTTGTTCTCAAAGGAGTAATAACGTCGGCTAAACCTATGATGTCTACTTGAAACATATGGAGTCAATGCACACGCTGCACGCGTCGTACACCATATAGTTTGATCTGAATAGTACTCTCCAAATTGCCGGCACTTGACACACACCACTATTGCTTGTGCGACCGGCCATAATTGAAGCCCGCCTGAGGTGTTTTGGTCTCAGGCGCATCCACCTCGCACCGCCGACGGAATTTCCACATCGCGTTCTTCTCCGTCGGCTGTTTAAGTCGGCAACGTTCGTCTGGTACACAGCATCTAATATGCCCTCCCACCTTGTGATCCAAACAACTGATTATGGTGTTATTTTTCGCCCCCTAATCTCGAGCAGCTTGATGTTCTGCATACTATCTGTTCAAACTGAAGGTCGTCGGAGATTCACCCTGCCACGCGTGGCGCCTGCAGGACCTCCACTATTCACGGGAGCGTGCAGTTTGTCCTGATGGGCGCATATTTCTCTCGAACGGACCTTAGCTCTTCTCTGCTGATGCCTGCGTCACCACCCGTGGGGCGCGGAATTTGGGTAGCACGTTTCATATTAGCCCCAAAGCAGTAAATACATTACCAAAACGGTATAGGGCGCCGCTTGAGCACCCGCAACTGAAAATAAACGGGATGGATTTTGTTCGATGTACAACAGTGCCCCTCAAGGTGGCCAGCCTTGTTTCTCAAAATCGAGACAACCGCAATATTTTTCCGCTTCCATATCTTCGACATCGTACACTTCAATGAGGGTTCAGGAAAGTGTACAGCGCTTCGTCGGTACGACGAGCTTTATTATAGTGGTGCTGGACTTGGAGCTTGGCCGGTACGTTTTACTAGGGTGACAGGCGACATTTTACAAATCGGAAGCGAAACAGCCCTGCTCGAGGGGTATGTATCTAATTCCAGGACTGCGTAGTAGCATTGATTCTATCGTGACATAATTCCTCAATACCTCCCGCGCGTTTGGCACCCTGCTACGGATAACTGGCCCCAACGTCACAGTAGGATATTGTGGAAATCCAGTTTGGATACTTCGCGTTGCCCAACAGCGCGTAGACGAATAACTCACGCAGGCGAGCACAACCTATGAAGGCAACAGCAAAGCTTGCGTTTCAATGTCGGAATGAAAGCACTGATTAAGTCAGTAGAAACACGTCGCGAAAGACAGAGCGGCATTGTATCCAGCACTCGACCAAACTCTTCCTGCATGGCCCCGTGAACCAGCTGCTCATACCCCCTCCCCCCCCCTCCCCTCGAAAGGTATGCTCCGTCCCTGCATGATAGGGGTGCGAGGGTCTATGGTCGTACGACTACGGACATTCATGATATCGAGTACAACCCCCTGCTCCTTACGACAGTCTTATCAAGATTGTGGTGATCAACAGTTGGCCATAGAATCTACCTGCATGACAAGCAGATGCACATGAATTCTTCTGCACCGCAAGCACGCTGATGCGTTGTAAAGCCAGCCGCAGAATACTCCCTTGTCTGGATATTATATTGGCAGGCCATCGGAATCAGTCAGTCAGTCAGTCAGCCTTGACATGCAGCGTCCCTTGTTTCCCCCCTCAGCAAAGAATGCTGGGTCTTCGAGCAGATTCACGCACCAAAGGTGCCGCCGATGCTATCGTAGCTCAGAAGATCTCATAATGCTCATGATAATGGGATCATCGTGATAGAGGTGGCAACGAACAAGAATAAGACAAAACATCAGTCATATGTTGTGCTGAACAATGACAACTTACTTGAAGGGAAACCCAGTCAGAATCCTTGCCACGTTGCGGCCGTATACTCACTCGGCAACACGGCACTCGAGGAACTTAGATGGGATCAAGTTTCACACCCGACGTGAATTTCACGTATCGCACCGATGCACCTATGCACCTAACCTTCGGTACGTATGGTTGAAGCGGTGCCAGCCCCACTCCTTTTTCATGTCTGCATGCTCTTGACTTCTGACCTTGTGGCGGAGGACCTACTCCCCCGCCTCGAATACCCCTGCGCTTTCTTCATGAAAACACATCTCCCAACGATTGAAAAACATGGCTGGTATGGGCCATGGGTTTTGGGGTCACGCTTTCTGAGACGCCGCATGGAATGGGTGAAGTCGAGGCGCACACATACACTAACCCCTGGACTGTAGCCGCCGGGGGAAGAGGAGTCATGAATAGCTTGACACCAAACTTGTTGTAGAAGCAAGTATGCCACAGACGAGCCGCTGGAATCGCGTGAACACTGAAGGCGCGACCCATGCTACCGTATGGTAACGTATAACATTGCTGCAGAATCGCAGGGCAAGGTATTACGGCGCCGGCGTGACCCCCCAAAAGCCGCAGTGCCGCGTTAGATGTCATGGAGAAGTAGGGAGAGCTGGCGTAAAAACCAAACTCTAACTCACTTCTGGTATTCAGCTACACAGCCGGACCCAACTTGCCAAAACAAGGGGTCGAGCAAAAGTAAATCCTGATGCCAGCGTCACGCACCTGAACCGGTATTTCCTCCTTAGCCTCTTCACTGAAAGCGCCGGTATTCACGCCGCCAACCTTGGGTTCTTGCTGTCCATCACCGTTCATGATGTCACCCACCGCCCCCCCGCACCCTCCCAACCTCCTCACCTTGCACTTGCGACGGCTGTCGTGAATTCGATGCAGTGAGCTACGACGCCACCGATTTTTCGCGCAGAAATGCACCGGACACCGGGAATAATTCCCCCTTTTCAAAATCGGTCCTACTCACTTTATTCGAGAAGCCGGCCTTTCCTGCCCTCCAAGAAGAGCACCCGTGCCACTACGTTTTCGCCACGGCGCGATGATATATATGGCTATGGGCCCTGGCTTGTGATCGCCCACGCCGCCCTCACCCGCCGTGGCATTTCCGTGTGCCGGCTCTTACATCGTTCACTATTGCTAAGGGTGATGTCTTCCGCCATTGGTTTTCCTCTGTTCAGCAAGATACTTCCATTGTGCCCCCTCTCTGGGCTGTTGCCGGCGCTTTGTAGTCGTCGCTTTCGTCGGCGTGCGAGACCTGTGCACGACGAACGATGACCACATCCAGGACTACAAACCCACCACCACGCGCATTTTATCTTGTGACGCCAGCATGCCTCCTGGTGTTGTCCTAGGCCTAGAGTGCGAGGGCAGCGGGATTGAAGAGAGAGGGACGACCGGAAGTTGTAACTTCTTCAGTGCAAACAGTACCGTCAGTACCAGCAGTGTTCCACACTTCTCTACCGAAGCTGTAGAGATGATTGCATACCAGTCAATTGTATGTACGATCAGTATACTGTACTCGTACGCTCTGTGGCGCAAAACAATGCAGACCACGGTTTTGGCCGTGTGTAGTAGTAGGTAAAGTATAGAGCTCGTGCGGTGCAGGTGATAGCCATCTACTGGAGGGACTGCTGCGCAGGTTGCATCCGGTACATGGCAGCCGTGCCAGTTGTGACGCACCAAACGGGTGCCTCCCTCGTAGGCAGCATTTTCTTACAGCAGTCAGTACCTGGTAGATCAGCGGTGCGTTACCTCTCCTGCGCACACTGGTACAAGGATATGCGTGCACGCCCCTTCGCCTTTGAGTTGCTGCAAGCGTCTGAGTTTGTATCGTACCCGCCTTGTTTCAGGCTCACAGGCTGAGGATGGCGGCAGCATGGCAGCCTATTCGCGCCCAGGGTACTGATCGCGCCGCGCGTATTGTGCTGCTGATTGGCCAAACCTTATGGGAAGCCTTACGGGAGCACCCAATCAAGATGTTTTTGTATCGGCAAAAAAAAACCACTCTGGGCGTAAACGCAAGGACCGTTTTTACATTACTGTTTGTGAAGACCAAGCGATCCTTATATCTACGATGAGAACCTTTTGGGCGATCAGGTAAAATACCATGAGCATGCGGCCCGTTTCCCTCGGTTTTGCCCGTTTTTGGTATTTATGTCACTCGTGAGGTACTTGTTCAGAAATATGAGCAACGCTTGACTATTCGCACGAGTTGTAGAGTGGGAGCACCGCTTGCATGTCTGTTCGAAGAATTCACGATGTCTACCCCATTTATGCGATTTTTTCATCACGTTTCTCCGTTTTACCCGAATTTCTCGCTCAGTTTATCTTTTATTTTTTCCCATATGTTTTCGCAATTTTGGTCGATCATAAACATTTTTTTGTTTTGACTGGTTTTCGTTTTTTTTGTAGCCTATTTTTGACGATTTTTTTCGGTTTCGTCCGTTTTTGCGATTTTTTCATCGTTTTTATCCGTTTTTCGCGGATGCCTCGGTCAGTTTTGAATAATTCCCATTTTGTTTTGGATTTTTGGTCGATCAATTTTTCTTTTTTTCCGTTCCGTTCGTTTTTTTTCGCCGATTGTTAACGTTTTCCTCGGTCTAGTCCTTTCTTGGTATTTCTGTCATTCGTGAAGTGTCTGTTCAGAAATATGAGCTACGCTTGACTATTCTTACGAGTCGTAGAAGGGGGCGCACGTGAAGCACCGGTTGCATGTTCGTTTTCGAAGAATTTACGATGTTGACTTCATTTTCGCGTTTTTTTATCGTTTTTTCCGCGTTTTACGCGAAAATCTCGCTAAGTTTCGATTTTTTACCATTTTTTTCATGAGTTATAGTCGATCCTTTTTCCCATTTTTTTTTTTCGTTTTTGGTTTTTTGCCAATTCTCAGCGTTTTCCCTCGGCGTCGTCCTTTTTTGGCATTTTTCTCATTCGTGAGGTATTTGTTTAGAAATTTAAGCTTCGCTTGACTGTTCGTATGAACACGCCCGAACAATCGCGGAAATGAGAAAAAAACCCCGTCCCCTCTCATGTAATAATGTTTCGCCTCATTGGAAAACCTTGCACCTGTCAAGAGGGAAAAAATCGAACAGCAGAGCTTCTCTCTCAGCCTCGTAGCCACTGCCCGTCTCGCGACCACCTCAACACCGATTCAGTCCGGGTAAGGCTTTCCCTGCTCTCTGCCACAGTGAGCCCCGTCGCCCGCCTCGCCTGAAGCCCGGTGCTCACGGTGGCCCTCGTTCTTCACCTCGACAATTTTGGCGCTCAGACTGCGTCGCTCTCTCTGTGAGCCTTAGTTTGGTTGCAAAAATAAGCACCGCTTGGGTATTTGTTTTGCGGATTGGAACGACCCTTACATACTCGTACATGGTATAAGCGAAGCCTCACAAGGAGGCCAGACAGAGCCCATTGGTGCTTCTCTCTTCTCGCGAGGCACACGCGACGCCTAGCCACGAAAACGGCGACCGCGCTCCTTGCAATCCCGCCCTACCCGCCAGCACCCGCTGACACAACGCGACGGCGCCGGGCTCGCCCGCATTGCCGTGCTCTGAGTACACGCACGCGCACGAAACGTTTTTTTTCATCTTCAGAAATATGAGTTACGCTTGACTCGTACCTGATCGTGTGAATACGAGTATTAGAAGGCGCTCGTATTCATGGACGCGGATTATGTTAGTAATTATAAGCTACACCGGACATTGCTTTTTCACCATAAAACGGTATACCTTTGACAGAAAACGTCATCTAACTTGGGTTTGGCATGCCCTGATCACCTCGTTTGTTTTTTTTTTAACCGTAAAATGGCAAAAATACATTGGTGTACCTGGTACTGTTTTTTTGTCATTTTTGTGACTTGGACGGACGGACATGGATTCTTCACCAGAAACCGGCATACCCTGACAGAACACGTAATATAACTTGGGCTTGATGTACCCTGATTTGCTGGTGTTCATGTTTTGTACCGTGAACTGGAAACAAACCCCTGGTGTACCGTGTTTTGGCATTTTTCCAGTGAGACAGGTTTTTAGGTTTGCATCTATTAATAGATGCTCTACGGTTGTTAAACCTAGGGAATAAAAAACGCAACATCACGAGGTTTCAGGTACTTGAACCGTCCTTGTTCTTCGTTTTTTTTGTGGTGGCCAACCGACCCAAGCAACGGGCGACTAAACCCCAAAGTAGCATCGTGTCAAGATCAGAGCATGCGGGACACTTTGTATCCCTGGACAGGTCTGCTTATTCATTCGGTACTCGTTGATACTCACGTGTATTGCGTGCTCGGAGATAGAAGAAGAACAGCGTTACTCCTTTCATGCTCGACGGAGACTGAGACCACGCTCGTGCCTCTCTGGAAAACCCCTGGTTTTCCGCCTAAGGTACGCATTCCAAGTACTACAAATACGATCCCAGTCGCTTAACCCAGGTATTTACCGGGCTTTCAACCTCATACAAAGCAGTATCAAAACACTAGCTCACTCTGATGAGCCGCAGATGCAGAATTATGGGATATTCATGTCAACCCCGATTCCACGAACTAGAACATGGGTCGACCAAAACCCACCCCGACACCTCTGAACGGCATGGCAACGAAGCCGGCGAAGTATGTAAAAAAAATGAAGGGAAGACCCAGCCTTAAGGGGTAGGAAGAATTCGTCAAGGAAAACCGTCACCATGTCACCCGCAACGGGGGGGGGAGGGCGAGGAAGATGCAATGAAATAAGCGAAAAGTGCATATCAAAAAGGAGAAGGAAAATAACACGGAAGATGTCTAGAACCACACCGAAAACCCAGCCTACAACTCCGGAAACGTGTCCTGTGCCACAAATGAGTGGCCCGATTACCCAGACCAGCCCCGACACTGAGCGGGGGGGGTAGGCAGGACAGAATACGCGAAAACCATCCCCAATCAAGCCCAAGAAAATAAAACAAATAACCCAGGAACACACCTGCCAGAAACCCCCCCCACCCGAAAACTCGGAAAACATCAACGAGTAGAAAGCCACCCCTCAAAGCCCGGTAAAACGTCAAAAAAAATACATCGAGAACAGCCGAAAAGCGAAAATCAGCTATCCACGGCGGCGCCTCGAGATTCGTCTACGTTACGCTGGACCCCCCTTGCAAACGCGCTAGCCAAGTAATTTTGCAGACCCCAAGAGCCTCCTACAGCTCTTGTCGCAGTCGTGTAGCGCGCCGAAGAAAGGGGAAGCTTAATCGGTCCAGGGTCGTCCAAACGTCGTACCAAATATACCCCATCCGTGGGCGTAGTCGCGCTGATTTTCCCGAGCCACCACAGACCGTCGCCGCCCTTGTACCAAAAATAGGCCCCGTTGAGAAGGACGGTGTTGCAGTATCGGCGGAGCTAGTCGGCGTACGAGACGCAGCCATAGTCGGGTGCCAGAAACCGCTCGCCGTTACCCCGAGAAAGCTCCCGTTGTGTCGCGCCGATTCTCATTCGGCGGTACAAGCGGTTGGTTTGGCGGTGCTGGTTCGGGGCGCCGGCCCAGTAGCGCAAACCTGCGTGGCGAGAGAGCTGAAGATCCATTTCTCGTTCCCAGGAGGGGCGGGATAGTAATTTCCAGTGCGTTTCGTACATCACTGCGATGACACCACCTCGACCTCGCACGGATTGGTGTCCGGCAATCTTTTCCACTTCGAGTCGTTGAAGAGGGATTGAAACGTCGTCCTGGATGACCTGGTACAGGGGAGATTTTTGGAGAAGTTGCTGAGCACATACTGCGTTGACCCCGCGAGCAAATACTTCGACATGTCGCCACGGTCGTGTGGGTTGTTGGCACAGGGCTTGCAGCGTTGAACTGGTACTCGCCGACGAGCATCCGCGCCGGGCATATCGGAAGGAAGATCTAAATACAGGAGCTTTGCCCCAAGAGGAGATCCGTCCGGGGCGTCCGCTGAGGAGCAGGGGCCAACTGCGAGAACTTTGGAGGGGCTCGTCCAGTTGAGTGAGAGTTTGGCCTTGAGGACCTTGGCGTTCGTGTCGGGCTTCGCGCCCTGACGGATGGTGGCCGCCGTATTGTACACCCACGCCCAGCCGCCAACGTCAAATTTGGGGACTGGACGCAGAGCGTCGGCGACGGCGGAGTTGCGGCGGTTCACGCGAGTAACAATACGAGCGTGGTGTTCGCGAACGATATCGTGCGCGCGCTTCTAGCGGTCCGTCGCCAAGGCGGAGTAGGTGAGGTGGTCGCGGGCCAAGCTCCGGTGGCCGGCGACTCAGCTCGCTCGAAAATCGTGAAGGAGAGGCGTGACAGCCGATCCATATGGACCTCGTTGGGCGTCAAACCCGTGGCGGCACTGACCGAATTGTTGTGCGCGAATTCGACATGAGGGAGGTGTTCATCCCTGTTGTTTTGGGAACGTTGACGACCATTGCTAGTACTTGGGCTATCGTGTGGTTTACACGTTCCACCCCACCGTTGCCGTTTGCATGGTAGGAGCTGATGACAGTTTTTCGAACCCCGAGAAGCTGATATACGACGTTCGAAAGCTTGGAGCAGGGCCGGAGGCTGTTGTCCGGGAGGATGCTGCGCGGGCACCCCCAGAGTTGGATACCCCAGGTAATGATACTGTTAGCCGTGCCCTCAGCGGTGAAGTCTTCCACTGTGACGGCGTACATGCCGGCTCGGCGGCTGAAACGATCAGTGAAAAGCAAGATGTAGGTATTTCCCCGAGACGTCACCGAGAGAGGGCCGAAATAGGCGATTATGACGGCGATGGCGGGCCCTTCTCGCAAGGGCAATGTGATGGCGGGCCACCGGACCGTCTGCCGCGACGTTTTCCGTGCTTGGCACTTCAAGCAGTTGCGTAACCACCACCGGGTGCAGATGCTCATACCGATCCACCAGTAGAAACGTTCGAGCATACGTGGGGTGCGCGCGGTTCCTAGGTGGCAGGAAGCCGTGGAATGTCAAGCCTGCATGACCCAGGGGCGCATGAGTAGCGGCACATAAATGCGAATAGGCTCTTCGTTCAATAAACAGGCCGTGCGACCCACCGGGCGTTGCGTGTCTGACGCAAGGGGGGGGGACGGCTGCTGGATGAGTAGAACGATGCCCGCGTCGGTGGTATGCAAACGGCCTTTGGTAGCCAGCTCCTGCACCTCCGAAAAGGGAGGACGCTGGTGGGGAGGGAAACACGACAAAAAGTCGGCTGGCAACACTTCCGGCCGGCCAAGGGCTACGTAGCGCATGGCGGCGTTGCACGCGGACTCGGCCTGTTGTCCCCGAGCCCAGTCGGCGTGCGAATAGCGCGCTGCGGAATCACCGAACTGAAATTCGGCAACTGCGCCGAGGGCGTTCAAGCCAGCTCTTGGTAATGGGCGGTGCGTCAGTTGGCGGCGGAAGCCGTAAAAGAGGAGTTCCCACGGGCTCGGCGCGGTCGCGGTCTGACGGGATGGGTACCGTCAGAACCGACGAAGCGGCAGGAGCCGGGGCAAAAACGACGGATGCAGGCGGTCGCGGCCGTGGGGCTCGCGGCGGGGTGATCGCACGCCGGGCTGATGGTCTAGGGGCCCCGTCGGGCCCGAAACCATAATCAACAGCAGGCGGCGCGGTGCCAGCGGCCGTGGCTGTTCATCGGCGCGTCCGAGTGGAGATGCGGCCGGAAGACGGCAAAACGTTTGGAGGCGCCGGGTTGCCAGGCGGCGATGTGGTAGACGCGGCCGGATCAGTGATCACAGCGGAATCTTCTCCCTGCAAGGTGCTCGTCGGGGCAGGAGCGCGCTGGGCGACAATCGTCGCTGCAGCGGGGGCTCCTGCAGAGCCCTAGTCTGAAGGGGTAGACGCGGCCGGAGCAGTGCTCACGGCGGAATCTTCTCCCTGTAAAGTGCTCGTCGGGGGAGGAGCTTGCTGGGCGACAAACGTCGCCGCAGCGGGAGCTTCTGCAGAGCCCTGGTCGCCCCCTGAGGGTACGACAAAAACCGAAGCGAAAGCGGTGTTGGCGGCGGGTGGAAAAATCCTCAAGCCAGGACGACGATCGAAGGTGGCGGCGGAAGCAGATACACGAGCGGCGAATCTTCCCGATGGAGCAGAGAGGTCGTCGATAATCATACGTGGCCCGTGTGTGCGAAAATCGCGAACATCCGAAGAGGTGAAAGGCAGCCCACCCGAGACGGCACTTTCGGTGCGGGGCACTAGCCCACCCAAACCCACCGAGGGTGGGCGAAGAGCGAGTGCGAAGCCCGCAGGCTCGGATGAGGAAGATACCACCGTCCTCGACGGGGGTGAGGCTGCTAGACCCACTACGGTTTCTGTGGTGGGCTCCGGCAAGGCGCGAGAGAAAAAACAGCATTTCCGTTGGCGCTGCCCTTGCGGTACTCGAGGGTGTAGTCGAACGCGGTGAGGAACTCGAGCCACCGCTGGACTCGCGCGTTGTGGTCCCGTACTTTGCCGATGCTCTCAAGTGTTATGTGGACCGAAAACATGCAAAACTTCGTCGCCCATAGGTAGCCTCGGAGTCGTTTGATGGCCCAGACAATACTGCCAGCTTTCAGGTCGAACGGGGTCCAGTACCTGTCGGAATCGAGGGTAGCGCGGCTGTTATAAGCAATGGGACGGCTCCCGGTTGTTCTTGTTTGAGCGCGGCGCCTAAACCGTCGATGCAGGCGTTACAGTACACGTGGAAGGGGCGGGAGCCGCCGGCTACAGCGTCCCAGTCAGGGAAGACCAAAATTGGCGGGGCAGCGAGCTCGGCGAGGATTTGGCTAACAATAAGTTCCATGGCCGGCGTAAAGACGTGCTTAACCCCCTCCCGGAGAAGGGCGATGATAGGGCGGATCCTTTAGACAGGTCGGGCAGGAATATGTGATAATATCCCACGCCGCCCATCAGCGCACGGACCTGCTCCGAGGTTCTTGGGCATGGACATTTTCTTCAAAGCCAAAACTTTTCCGCATTGGGGAGTATACCCGCGGGCGAAATGGAGTGGCCTAGAAAAATAGCGTCCGTGGCGCCGAGGCGAGCCTTCGACGGGGAGAGCTTGAGGTTGTGTTTGCGCAGGCGTTCGAAAAGGGCCGGATCAGAGTCGAAGACGATCACATCATCGAGGTAGGCCGCCACTTGTGCCAGATCTTTGATGACTTCGTTAATCTATTTGTCGAACCAGCCGGGCGAAGCACTGCTGCCTTGGGGCATGACGAGCCACTCGCAGAGGCCCGTAGGAGTGCAAATCGCCGTGAGAGGGACGGTGTCCTTGTGCTCGGTATTCTGGTGGAACGAGGAGACCAAATCGAAGAGAGGAAACACTCATCCCTTCCCCAGGGAGTCGAGGACTTGATCCACGCGAGGAATGGGCAGCTGGCTGAGGTTGCTGATCCGGTTGAGTTTCTTGTAGTTCACGGTGATCCGAACGCCTCCAGACTTCTTCGGGATGACCACCCGTGGGCTCGAGTACGGAGAGGTCGAGTGCTGGATCAGACCTGCCGCTAGATACTGATCCAAGGTGGCCTCCACTTCCCTGGCCAGGATGGGATTGGTGTGATGCGGCCTGGACGTAACAGGAGCGCTTCCTTTCGGGGCCGAAATCACGAAAGGCATCAACGAGCAGAAACCAAAATCAGACTTGGACTTGGAGACAACGTGCGGAAATTCGCAGAGAACATCCCCCAGCTATTCGATGGCCTCAGGGGTCCAGTCCGTGCCGTGAAGGTCAAACGCCACCTCCCGCAGATGCAACGGCAAACGTGCCCAGACGCCCAGGAACGAAGCGCGTTGGTCTGGGCTCAAACGCTCAAGCAGTGCAGGCGAGGGCAAGGCTGGAGCTGCGAGGGGGGAAGCTTTAACTGCTGAGACCGAAGGCACCTCAGATAGTCCGGAGGGAGGGCAGGGGGCTCGGTTGTCCTGCTGCAAAACGTCCAGCGGGGCGCTCAGGCGTGGGGCGTGGGCGGCGCCGAGAATATCCCCCTGCTCGAGAGCCGCCAGTCCAAGGAGGGGAAGAAACATGTCCCACGGGGGCGACGAAGTGCTCCTCAACCGAGGGTAGGTCTGGCTGGGGCATCATGTCGACCAAGTAGTGTCCAGTGAGTGCCGGGGCGCCATCGCTTGGAACCAAGTTAACCGCGAGCAGTTGAGGATCATCGGACAGGGTGACGACTGCAGCGCCCTCGTAGCGTAAATGGAATCCTCCACCCGAAGCGGCGGGGTCGACGGCGTACACGGACATGCCTGTCGGGGCGTGGTGAATTAACTCCAGCTCGCAAAAAACGCGTTGGTCAGACGGCCGAGGTGGCTGAGAGCGGTAGGAGCGGCTATTCAAACGCATCCAGCTGTCACGTCCCAGCAGTAGTGCATGCTGCATCAGAGAGGGGGGGACCACGCAGGCCCAGATTGCGAGGGAGCACGTAGGCTCATTTTCCCAAGAAGTGGACGCTCAGGCGTACAGTCGGCGATAACTTCACAGGGGCTGATTCGCCAAAACCCCCCCAAGAACGAGGGGTGCATTTCTGCTCGCACGCGATGGATGCCGCACCAACCGAGAGCATGCGATCCAAAACATCTCGTCGAATGAAGGTCTGTGTGGAGGAAGTGTCAAGAAGCGCCACGCAACCGAAAGGTGCAAGAACGCCAGCATCGCGATTTTGGTTGTAAAAGAGGCGTTATCGAAGGTAAGGGTGCCCCCGACAAGGCAGGGGCCGTGTTCTGGCAGCGCGAGGGAGGGGTGGACATTAGGGACGACAGCCAAAACCTCGGGGCTGTGATCAGCCGGCGCGTCAGAAAAATAGGTCGAAAACTCCAAAGGAGGACCTGGGCAAGGGCGGGCCACGGCCAAAGGGCGGGGCGGCGCTGGTGAAATCTCATGAATTCTGTCAGTCGTAGTCGGAGTGCATAATTGATGAGAGGAGGCGGGGTGTGCCAACCCGGCCTCACTTGAGCGGAGGGTGTCGAGAACGGCGGGAAGAGCTTTCCCGAGCAATTTTTTCCCACGCTACCGAGAGGGATCTTGAGCTTCGGGGTCGTCTGCCCGGAGACCGATGTCTCACACGGGGTCGAAAGGGCTGGCGTCAGCCAAAACTTTGGTGCCAGGTGCTGTTTCATGACCGGGTTCTGCGTGAATTTGGCAAAAAAAACAGCTGGGACGGCGTCTTCCCGAACGCGGTCCCAGGTTGCGCAGTCGAAGTTATGCACTCCTTGACCGAGGCGTTTCTGCTCGCGAAAGTCTGGCGAGCCCATAATCCGCTCCGCTGTGTTGAAAAAGGCGAGGCTTTTCAGCCATCATATACTGCTCCGCGCAGGAATATGTCACACCGTGAATAACAAAAACCGAGGGGGACCACTTCGAAAAGTAGGAGGGGGGCTGCCAGAATAGTACCACCCGCTCCGTTGAATATTGGAGAGTAGGGTCAAAGCCTGAAGATGTGTCGTTGGTGGCCGCCGTTGCGGTGTGTGGGGGGGGGGTTGTGCTCCTCTGGGAACACTGAGCCCCTTGTGCACGAGGCGGGTCCGGTTCCACGTATACTGGCTCTGTGTCACCTTTGCCCGTAGGCAAAAATCGTCAGAAGGTTCTCTTACTGCGCCCGATGATCTCTGTCCTGGACCCAAGAGGGCAGGGGGCTCTGAGCCCGTTCTGCTTTGACGAGAGCTGCGATTATTCCGAATTTAACGGGTGTGCTGTCCGGTTGATCTGACCGGAGGCCCTGGAGTCACCACTGGCTCGACGGGCAGTACCAGGTTTTTCTGTTCCACTGGAGCCGAAGGAGGGCGGCGCACGGGGAGTGGCGTGCGCGAAGACGAAAGAGGGCCTGCAAACCCTGCAGACGAAATCGAGAACGGTGCTCCGGTGGGGGGCAACAAAGGGCCCACCGGAGGGGGCTTCCGTCCTGTAGACCTGGTGGGGAAGGGGGACCAGGTAGCTAATATTGTCGACTCTTCCTTAATAGGAAAAAGGGTGGAGCGGCCACCGTTATAGCGAGGAAACGCCGAGTTGGGCGTCGACCAAGATCTCGGGGGTTTCGGTGTTTGCCTTCCCACACCTCAAACCGACCGCCACCGCATGGCCGGGAGGTGGAGGAGGGGGACACCCTCGCTGAAAAGAACGACGCGACGGCGCGACGCGCATGGTGCTGCGCGGTGCGTGGTTCGGGAGAGCGGCGTTTATCGCGCCTGCTCTCGTGCCCAGGGTGAGGGGAGCGGCGTTCGAGGCGCGGGCTCCCGACGTTTGGGAAGACGCCCGGGGACTCCCCGATAAAACCGGTGGAGCTGAGTCGCTTCGTCGGTCCGAAGTACGGAGCAACGCGCGGGGAGGAAGCGGGGCAGTTCGGCGCTGTTTGCTGAGCGAGCCTGGGACGCGAGTATCTTGTGAAATCAATGTGTTCTCTCCCGGCAATGCTGGCGGTGGGCGGGCAGGAGGAGCCGAACCGCCGTTGACCTGTCAGTTACCGGCGCGGAAGGTGCCTGGCTGGCGTCCGTTGGGGTTACCGTCCGAGTTATGCGAGGCACCGCAGCGAACCCCCGAGGCGGGAGCCGGGGTGGAAGAGGCAGGGGCGGACGAAGCACCACCGTGATGGCCGGAGTTAGACTGTTGGTACCCTTGCTCCGCGTGTGTTGTAGACCGTCACCTTGTCTGGTCTGTTGACCCTGGCCGTGGTGTTGCCCACGCGAATGGCCAGAGCGACGCCTGTTTCTCTTCTGATTGTGCTATTTCGGCCGTGAGTTGTTTTCGCGGCGGTGTCTGGTCATGCGTTCTTGCCAACGACAGAACGCCGCGCCGTCGCCACCGAGCGTTCCGAGGTCGGGGTTTAGAATACCGCTGAGGTTTTGTAAGGGGTGCCTACACTGTCTGAGGGAGTGTGAGTCCTCGTGGCAGTTCAAACAGCGGCCTCGGTTTTAGCTGAGGGCGGCAGCGCGGGCGGACGATGAAAGTAGACTGCTCTAGAGGGGAGGGTCCTCGGTCTGGATGGACATGCAAACAGCGTGAACTTCAGCATAGTGGTATTCTTCTAGGGGCCAGCAGTTGGAAGCGGTGTCAAGCCACGGGTCGAGGCAGTCAGGGATGGATTTGTAGACGTTCATCACAAGCGGATTATTGCGCGACTCCGTCTGCCAAACAGGCGACTGGAGAAGCGTCCGGCCCTGGCCGCCACCATTACTGGCGGGCCGGGGCCCCGACGGGGTGGATGACCGCACACCCGTCGAAGAAAGGCAATGAAAAAGATGTTTCGCCGTTGATGGCAGGTGTCTTATTATTCGCGAGAGTCTCAAAAGCCAACCACAAGGCGTCGAAAGTAACAAACGGCCTCGACGCCGTAGCCAAAACTCCCGGGTACAGCGTGGGCATCCAGCTGGGGAACTGCTCGTTTACTGCCATCCGAACCACCTCCGAAACCACTTCCACCCCCGGTGCTGAATCACGCTCAGTCCCCGTCGCTGCTGACACCAACCCTCGAAAAGCACGGCTAAAATCGCAAAAGGTGGTCCCGTTAGGTACGCCAAAAGCATGCAACTTGGCGTAGCTGCCCCCCGTGTCGGTGCGGTTGAAGCGGTTGCCCAGCAACCTCAGTAGGAGCGCGAACGCTTCCGGTCCCGTCGATCCGGCTGCGAGGGCGCGCGACACCTCTTGGAGCTGGTCGTGACCTCGGGGACGGGGTTTTTGCCGCTGCCGTCCGTGGAAGAGCTGGAAGAACTGGAAGCGTCTCCCCGTGGGCGATATCTCCTGGTGCGTCTGTGGCTCGAGCTCTCCTTCCCCTGGCCTCAGTTTCTCCGAGGTCCATCCCCGTTTCGCCGAGATGTGGCCCCGGCTCGATCTGTACGCTGCCCGCGACGGGACCTGCCGTTATGGCCGGCCGAGTCTCCTCCCCCGCTCGAGCTCGGGCGTTCCGCCGCGCTCCCCGCGGCGGACCCTAAAATGGCGGACCAGTGCTGGAGAATGGCTGCCTTGTCGGGTGAAGTGAGGGAGGTCCATGCTCCAGGCAGTCGGGGGGGCGGGGCTTGGGCACTATCCGGCTCCTCGGCCGCCAGTCCTGTATCCTTCATGGTAGCCAGCCGCTCGTCCTCTGAGTTAGGGGGCTCGAATTCCACGGCGTCCGCCAGAGTCCTGGGAGCTGGGATGTCCTCTCTCCCGACGAGGGAGAGGAGCCGAAAGTTCTCAGACCGCTGGTAGACCTGGCGTCGCTGGGTGACTCCTCCCGTGCTCTTGCCGTCCGTGACATGCTGAGGCATGGACGGGCGAAAAACATCGGGGCAGGGGAGGACGCCGGGGCAGGGGGAGACACCGGGGCCGCGGCGGGCGGCATTCGGCGGTACTCAGGGTCGTGCCACGCACAAGCAGCGGTGGCAGTAGCCGCGGCTTGTGCTTCAGCAATTTGTATAGCAGTGATCAAGGCGTGGCGCGCCATTCGGCGAGCGCTACGAGCGCTTGGAGGGCGAGCATCAACCCCAGAAGGTGGCGCGATGGAAATGTAGTCGTCACGGTTTTACGTGTACTAATATTAAGTGTGTTTGGTGCAGGTACGTCTCCCCGTGCTGGGGGGGCTATTGAAAACATCGTCCTCTCTTACAGCAGTAATAAAATTCGCATCAGCACGACTTTTTCCAGCAGAATCGTCGTGGGTCGCTACAGCAGTGGGCAAGACCTGCGCAATACTGAAATCCAGGGTGCCGTCTTGTGGGCGGGGCACAGTAAAAAATCACGAGCGGCCGTCGCGCTCCCTCTAACAACAGCATCAAAACTTGCAGCAGTACTGTAGGTTCCAGCAGAATCGGCGTGGGTGGCTACAGCAGCGGACAAGACAGGTGCATTACTGAAATGCAGTGTGCCGTCTTGTGGGCGAGGTGTAGGAAAATTTTCACGAGCGGCCGTATCGCTCCCACTAACAGTAGTATTCAAACGCGCAGCAGTACGGAATCGCCAGGCAGAATCGTCGTTTGCAGCTACAGCAGCGAGGGAAGCGGGCTCAAGACTGGAATTCAGTGTGTCATCGTTTGACTCTGGCACGGAAAAGAAATCATCGTGTGGTCGCGGCAGTGGAAATAAACCACGAGGGGCAGCATCGCTCGCGGCCATCCTACGCGTACGAGCGAGGTCGGGCAGCAGCGGAATACGAGGCGGAAAAACAGTCTCAACCAATCTCTCATCTGACCCAGAATCTGGTAGATCCGATGGCGAAGAGCGCAGCTAGGTGGCATGGAAAGCGCTGCGTGCAGGTTTGTACGACGTGCTCCGGCCCAGAGCAAAAACAGCTGGCTCAACGCTGTCAGCGGGGCCAGGTTGCTTGGACGGCAGAGGGCACGAGTGGGGAGTCAAAGCTGCAAATCTCAAGGCCTGTCTGGTTACGCGCGACACGCGCTCCGAGGAACGGCGGCGTCCAGATGTCTTCGACGGCAGGGCTCGCTCCGTCGAGCGAGGAGGCACGGAAGAGGTCTTGAACGAGGTAACGAGGTCCGTCTGCCGGAGGCTGCTCGAGCTTCGTGTTGGGGCTCCAGCCGAGCCTTTGGCTCCTCGTGTGGGCGTGTTGTACAATGCGCTCGATCCACGTCGTCATCATGGGGCTCCTGCCGAGACACACTCCACTTGGTGGTCTGTTGTACAAGGCACTCGATCCCCATCGACGAGCCTTTGGCGGTGGGGCACTGAGGGGCTCGGAGCCTCTGTGACACGCCCACCATGAGGGGAGGCAGACCCTCCCTCCTCATGAGTCTCCACCTTGCAACGGGCGGAACAAACTTACTCGACTAGGAATGCACAGCGAAAGGAAAGCAGTGACAACAAGAACTTGTACTGACCAAAGCGAACAATCCTGAGCCGAAGACGCCGCTTGTTAAGACCAGAGCATGCGGGACACTTTGTATCCCTGGACAGGTCTGCTTATTAAGTCGGTACTCGTTGGTACCCACCCTCTGTTTGCTTAAGAGATGGAAGAAGATCAGCTTTATTCCTTTCATGCACGACGGAGACTGAGAGCGCGCTCGTGCCTCTCTGGAAAACCCCTGTTCCACCTAAGGTACGCCTTCCAAGTACTACAATTACGATCCCAGTGCCTGAACCCAGGTACTTACCTGACTTTCAACAGTATCATAGCAATCGGGACAGGCATCTATCGTACGACTGACTGTCGTAGGTCGAACGAATGGAGGCTTCACTGTAGATGTATATAAAACAAAACAATATCACGATAATGGGCGTTTTGGCCGAAAATTTGGGCCTATCGAATTTCATACCGCTGTCCGACATGGCGATATTTTCGCCGTACCTTGGCACGCACGCGTCAACTATCGACTTGGTGGGATTTTCGTCCAAGTCGATATTTTGTGTTCTGTTCATGGATAGAAGAACCTTAATGCTATATTGCTGGCGCACACGAAAGAGGCCCATCACAGTAGCCAGCAACAGGGCACACACACAACCGTACACGTATCCATGTTGTCTCTAACGCGGGACCATGTGTACGAGCGTGGCCACCACTATTTCTTTTACTAGGTAGGACACACCGACGCCCTTGCACAGCGCAGTTTGAGGGCACAGCATATGGACGGTTGCTCCTCTATTTTTACGATTTTGTAGTACATAGCTGGTATTTGTTTGTTGTATTTTATAGGTGTTGTTTGGTTTCTTCAGACCACGAACCAATCAAACCTGCTCAAACCTAACCCTCGCCGTGAAAACCTTCCGCCCCAACCCCAGGCTGTACCCCAAAGCACGACACGAGCGCGGCTTCCCGATGTATGTTCTGTAAAGGATAGCTACTGCCTGCAGATCACCGTTGATGCTGGTGGCGGAATGTTCGTGTGCTTCAACGCGGCGTATCTGTCTACATAAAACTTGAAGATCTTGTGCACCCAAGTATTTTATCCCAGGTGCATGTGGAAATTATGTGCATATTCAGTTTTATATCGCCCGATTTGCGAATACCCGGATATCGATATATTTTCAAAGTTCAACGAGTCGAAATATGTGCCCCTTTTGGGTGTGGTTGCTCATATTTTGCTAGGGCTAACAAAAACTTATATTTTTTGCATACGACTACTCGTCAAAATTTTTCTTCGCGTAAGAAAAGCTTTAGAGCGCACAACAGTACACGCAGGACGCTGGAGCATCCGATCAAAAAAAGAAGAACGCTAGTTATCGTCCGGGGAGCTAGCCAGGTGGTGAGATCGCCTGTATCTGCACGTAGTCTCCAGAGTCGATCAAGTTCAGGTGGTATTGTCACGATTTGTACATCCATGGCTGCTACAGCTGCTGCTGCTCGTGTGGGTATCGTATCATGATAGAGTTGGCGGCATGCCACTGGTACGAAACCTGTGTCTTCTCGGGCGATTGCGGGTAAATGGAAGGCTACGATGAACATGTAACGGCATGTAACGGCGCAAGTAAAACCCACCAGCGATTCCGACTTACATATATATATATACCTGGTACAAGTTTTCCCTTTGGAGTGGCATGAGCGTAGCGTGTAAGAAGACTCTTGCCGAAATACGTATTTGGAGGGTTGGTTTGAACTATTCCAGCAATAATTGCAGTTTTATGTGCTGCAGTTGGGGCAAAAGCTCAAATGTACCTGTTAACAACCAAATACGTATTAGTATAAGGAAAATAGTAGTGGAACATGCAGATGAGGGTGACGCAAGAGAGCAGTTCTATTGACCGAAAAAGCAGGTAGTAATTATGTATTACAGCTGTTATGATATATGAAGGCGACATGAGCGTGATATGCAAAATCAACAGTAAGCACTTGCTCGACGAATCGCAGCGCCAGTAGACGCATGTCCTGCGACACCTAACGGTTTGACAACGAACGAAACCTTTGGCGGACGCCCAAACCAACTACGACAGTAATTCCTCAAGAAAAAGGTCTTCTACGAAGCGTAGCAGTGGGCCCGGGGCCGGCGTGAACGCAAAGAAGTCGGAGCGACGGGAGTAAGTAGTAGCAAAAATTCCCTCGCAAACGCGAATGTCGCCAATAACAACGGAATCAGCACCCTGGCAAACACCCAACGTAGATTGAAAAAAACATAAATCTTTCGTTGTCCACAGCACCCAAAGAGGATGCAAAACCGTCCGTCAGACCTTGGCACTCGCCAAGGCACTAGCGTGATGGAGGCGATGCAAAAACCGACACTCTTCTTAGGTGAAGAAACCCCCCCCCTGAAAAAAGATGAACCAGTCCGCTCCCCACACTTGAACTCAAAGTACCCGCTGGCAGACTTGCAAGTACACGCACAACGGATGTTTGCTAAAAGTATTGAAATATTATAGACGCAGGCGCACGCTCCAACGAAACGCCCTCAAACACCTCTATATTCAGACCCCAGGCGCAGACCAAAGGCAGATCAACTGTGTATGGTGCTCTACCGGAAGATCATGATAGACACGAGAACAGACTCTTACAGTACGAAGGTCTATTCCGAGCCCGAACCGAGGAGATCGACCGACCAGCCTCCCCGCTTGGCGGCGCTTTTCTCCAGTTCCACCCGAGCCTATTCGCCGAACTTCGCGTGGCGTTCGCCCTGAACTTGCTCGTCGTGGGCGATGAAGAGCTTCTTGGAGTGCTTGTAGCCCGAGAAGTGCAGGGGGGGCTTGTACAGGCCGATCAAGATGCCGTTGTCCTTAATAGTTCCTTTGTAGTAGACACAATCCTTACGGACCTGCAAACATAGATTAGAGACAACAAACCGACAGCACAAAGAAAATATGTAAGACGTGTTGAATACAAATATTTGACTTGGTATGAGTTTAGTTGACGAAGACTTTGAGAAGGGCAAATGCCAAAATCAGTTAGCAGCTTAAATCTTCTTGACCGTCCTCGCGGAACTGCCACCTCGGCACGAAATTATGTTGCCGTACCAAACCTCAGACAACATCGACGCGAGGTGGTGCAGATAAAGACCATGGTAATGTATGGACCGCTGTGACCTTAGAAAACAACAAAGCAGCGGCAGCGGGACACAACAACTACCAGGTATTCAATAACTGAATCACGTCGCACACCCCGAAGAAGAAAAAAAGTGAAACCAGCATACTCATGTATGCATATTTATGTAAATACGTACTTTGACGTACAACGTTGTACGTGCGAGTACAGAGTTTATACGTTGCGTAATGCAGAATAATTTCAACCGAGGGAGGGCAGACGCATACGGAGAGAAACAACAGTGTACGTATGTGGCCCCTCTGATTGGTTCAAAGTTGGCCAAAATCAGTTGAAAGCCAGAGAGAGTAGAAAAAAACAGGTATAAGTTGGCCTTTTCGAGCCAAAATCAGTTACGATATCAGCCTGGACAATAGTAGAGGGCTGCTGGGGTGTGTTTTGTACTTGTTTTTATAATGTAATTGATTTTGGCCGGAAAGTGGCCAGGTTTACCTGATTTTGGCAAAAACACCTTTAAAAACAGTTTAGAAAATACCCGTTGGCGTGCGCTGTAGAGGCAGAAAGCACGAAAGGTAAATAGGAATGGGATGCGATGAATGATGTTGGCAAACCACTACGTCTTTTTTCGCGGCAAAGACGGCGACGGCAGAGTCGGCAGCAGCATAAAACATGGAAACGTGTCACTGTACTCAACGCCTGTCTGTTATCGTGTCGGAACAACAACAGCAGCAGCGGCGGTTGACAACTGTCTCGGTGTGGAAAGAAACGCAGGCTGTAAACAACAACGGCAACTGTTCGGATTTTTTTTTTGGTTATAGTGTGCAAAACAAAAACAACGGCAGCAGCAGCGCATATACAAATGGCAGTACGCGTACTATACCCCTGTCTCGATGTGAGCTCGTATCAAGAGAAACAAAAGCCATTTTTTTTGTTAATCGTACTGCTGTAGTGTGCAGAACAAAAATCTCGAAATTACTGTAGTACCTGGTACCTGGTATGTATTTGTGTCTTGTTGTATTTAGTGCTGAAGGTCGACAACTTGCGGGAACAACAACAACCACGCCAACAACAACAACAACATAGACAACAGCTGCAGCAGCAGCGGCGGCAGACACTGACTCAAAGCTGCGTACAACAGCAACTACGCCAACGACGCCTGCGTACACAACAAAGCCAGCATCAGGGACGATAGGCGCGCGGGGGTATAGCGGCAGGAAAAGGAGGAGCAGCAGTAGCAGAAGCAGCAATGGGCTGCGCCACCAAGTCGCCTTCTCGCGTGCGGGAACTCAGCAACGACGGCAACAACAACAACAACAACAACAATAACAACAGCAGCAGTGGCGGTAGACACTGATGGGGAAACGAACGCAGGCTGTAAACAACAACGGCAGTAGTAGCGGCAGCAGCAGCACAAGAGCAAATGGCAGTAGCAGGCGCAGTAGCGCATAAACAAATGGCATTATTAGTACGTTTTTTGTCTTGGATTTAGTGCTTAAGGTCGACTACGTGCGGGAACAGCAACAGCACCACCACCAACCGCGTACCAGGTAAACAACAGCAGCAACAACGAAGGTAGACACCTGCCTCGGTGTGGAAAGGAACGCAGGCTGTACAGAACAACGGCAGCAGTAGCGGCAACAGCAGCGCATTCGCTTACTATAAAAACACGAAGGCAACAGCATCTTGGTTGTAGATTCAGTCCTGGAGGTCGACAACATGCGGCAACAGCAACGACAACAACAACACTAACAGCAGCAGCAGCAGCGGCAGTAGATACTGACTCAAAGGTCTCTACAACAGCAACAACGCGAACGACGACTACATAAACCAACCTAAAACGAGAAAAGCAGTATCAGTGGCGGTAGGCGCGCAGGGTAACAACATCAGGAAAAGGTGCAGCAGCAGCAGTAGCAGCAGCAATGGGCTGCGACACCAAGTCGTGTCCTCGTATATTTTTCAATACAACCAAAAAATGCAAGTAGTGTGTAAAAAACTCAACAACAGCAGCCGCGGCGGTAGACGTAGGCGACAAAAAACAACAACAACAACAACAACAACAGCAGCAGCCGCGGAGGTATAAATAGGTACCGGTAGCAAACAACAACACCAACAACAACAGCAACAGAGAAGCACAGAACACAACTCACCGCCACCTCCTGTCTCGAGCGTGAAGGACACGGTGCGGACGTCGATAGGCCTGGCGCATAATTCACAGTCTTTGGGCCACTTCATTGTCCCGCTTCCGGGGCCGGTGTCGTGGTCGCAGGTCGCAAAATCGACCTTCCCTCCAAAGTTATGTCTCCATCATATAGCTGGGAGATGCAGCGGTTGCACTTTACAGTGGGATTTCGCACTGGCTTGGACAGGGGGGTTCTGTTCGAAATGGGCTTCCAAGATCCGCCTGAAGAGGGCGAGGCAGAGGTGTATTGAAGGCAGCACCTTTAGTATAGGGAGCAGGAAAAAGTGCAGTTCACTCTGTAGAAGCAGCACCACCAGGAGCAGGCGATGCCATCTACCAGGCAGGAGCAGCACTAGCGGGAGGAGCACCCGGTACCAACAGAAGCAGCGGAAACAAAAGCAGCACCAGCATGAGCGGCACCAGAAGGAGCGGCACGAGCAGGAGCGGCACGGGCACGAGCAACGCCAGCAGGAGGCCAACCGGTCAAGCGGTATACGAAGAGGCAGCACCAGCGCGACGCGCGTCGTATGCTGTCTACATGTTTCCACGCACGCAAACAATCCAATGACCCACGTCGTAGTCCTGTTGAAACTATTCCGGAACAAAATAGGAAAAAAATCGGTCTACTATCGTATGTATGCATGTATGCCGTCTTATAGCCGGTCTCTTCGGGCCAAAGCAGCTGAGATCAACGGCAGTTCTGTTGAATCTGTTCCCGAAAAGTCCCTCCACTCGCGAATAGTACAAAGCTCTCGCGAACCAGGGTTGACAATCTTGCGAAAGGCCACCGAAACGCCCCCACGGCGACCGACCAGAGAAAACGAATTTATAGTTTTGTTTATATATAGGCTGTGTTGGCGTCGGTTGGCCACAACGCTGTGAAACATGCCTCTCAATGCGTGAGGTAGACGTGTGATCTAGTAAATTCAGTACGAGTACTCGTACACGGATATAATTCGGAGCGATCTTTGCAAAATTTAAAACAAGCACTCGATCACCATATTATCGGTGAAAGTTACGGCGTCCACCGCTCGCATGTTCACGGCATAATCGCACGCGAGGGCCTTCCGGGTGCAACTCAGGCTGGCGAGCACAAAGGTGGAGGAATCGAGCGAGACGTTCACCACTTCGTGAGAAATAGTCCCATACCAGGTACTCCCGAGAGACGCATGCGGTAGATATGTTTGTGGTTCGCAAGGTCCAAAGCTAATGTCAGGAGATATGTCAAGCAAGGCAACACGTACTCTGTCCAAGTGTGTAAAACAAAGTGTTTGACACTAAAAGAAATCTAATGGTTTGGTGTCAGTTCAGGCATGTCGAGGCAAAATTGCCGTCTGTCAAGGGTGAAAGTTGCTGTCTTTTGACTTTTCGGTTCCAGGAAGTCATTATCCCGCATGGGACTGTCAAACAGTTTGTATAGTGAGCCTGTGATAAAGGCATGAAATCTTGAAGAAAACACACGCCCGTGAAAAAGGGGGTGAGCGCCTCCGAGGCACAATTTGTATAGTGAGCCTGTGATAAAGGCATGAAATCTTGAAGAAAACACACGCCCGTGAAAAAGGGGGTGAGCGCCTCCGAGGCCGGCTCTGGCAGAGTAGGTAGTGTACGGGTCGGCGAGGACGGTGAGGACGTAGCGCACCGCCAGGTGCCCCTCATCGGGAGATATCGTGAAAACGGATGAAAACGACATGTAAGAGGAGCCGAGAAGCTCTCACAAAGAATCACCAACAATATCGTACATGTATTTATTACGACGTTTGGGAACGTCTTGAATACATGCATATTTCATGTGTTTCTGGGCTGTTTAGTGGTAGATCGTCTTAGAACTGCACCCGCAATTTGGGGACAAAACATACTTGAAAATAGTGCGGAACATTTGCTGTGTACTTCGCATTTTTCAATATCGGAAAAATCAGTGGAAATTGGTACCTGGTATGATACCTGGTACGGTAAGTGTTTTTTGAAGCGGTCGTTCCAATGAGTGTGGCGTAAGCTTGCATATAAGTGCATGCATACTGTGTTTGTATTCAGCATACGCTTAATATCGAGGTTGAAATCGCAATGACTGAGTCGTTTTATGGATTTTCGTAGTGTTTCCCGCCAAACCTTATCATGATTCTGTATGTGTGGACATTATTTTATTGTTCTTTGTTGTAGTGCTCACGGCCCCTTCCTCACAAAACCGAGGACTCCCGACAGCCGCAAAAAGGTTTGAAAGTATTCACGCGGGACACACTGCGTCAACACGCTAATATGCGTTACACGGCACGGAGGTCGCGCAAAAACCGAACGGTGCGATATACGGCTAATCCGTCATATATGGGTATGGGTCAAGAAAAGCACCGACGAAGCACACAGCATTACAGTAGTATCATATGCCCTGAAATACATGTGAAGTACTTTATGTCTTCGTTGTGAGGTAGACATAAGATATTCCCGTTTGTTCGTTCTTATTTGGCGATCACCACGGTTGGCGGTCGAGTTTGTGCGGGTTGGAGAACCTCCGCACAAGGGTAATTATCGTATCATGCAGTGTGTACCTGGTATATGGGGAGGCACCCACGAGGCAGATACTTATTAATAGTATACGAATGGCTCTCTCTGGAAGCGCCCACACCAAAAAACAAAATCATTTCTTCGAAGCTGGCATCCATGTCCAAGTGCGCCTCACCGTCGGGTCAGAGTAGGATGCGGCTCACCCTTCATCCTACTCGCCCAACACCTGAAGGCGCTTCGCGCTTGGTGCAAACTGTCTGCCTGGTTGGTGAAAACCCGACGTGCTCTGTCCCTGTAATGTAGGGATGCGAGGGTCTATGGTCATACTACTACGGCTATGCATGACATGAGTACCCCCCCCTACATTTTATACTTCTATATATACAATTTGGGTTGGCGTTGGTTGGCAACGATACTGTAAATGTCGCTCACTACGTGAACTAGAAAACCAGCGTACCATTTTTTTTTCCTTGGCGGTCGGTCACAGTTGGCGATCCAGTGGCAGTCGATCATTTGTGCGGGAGGGAGAACCTTCACTCCCCACAAGAGGAATTATCGTAGCGCGGTAGTGTTTGTGGTGCGGCACCCACGAGGCATTTACATGGTACCCCCATTGCTGTCTCTAGAAATTGCCACACCGGAAAATTAATCGACCCATTGACGATGTCATCCATATGCAAGTCGGCCTCACAAGTGGTGTTTAGTAGGATGCAGCTTACCCTTCATTCGACTCGCCAAATAACTCATGGTGCTTCGCGCTTGGTGCAAGCAATGTATGCCTGGTCGGTGAAACCCGATGTTCTCCGTCCCACTGTAGGAGTGCGAGGGACTACGTTCATACCACTACGGCCATGTATATATGCACATAAACACAGATACTTCGCTGTCGGCAGTGAACGATCCAAGGGTGTTATTACGCCTGATCTTGAGCCATTTTCGGCTTCGCGCGCGATGAGGTCCACAACCAGTGCGCTGTTTCCTGTTCTTGTCTCGCATTGGTCGTCCCTCCCGACTCTGCGGCGGGTGGCCTCGGCCGTGCTCACGCCGTGTCTCACGGGGCGTGATTTTATTTGTGCAAAATCACTATTCCGACCTTTGGTGTTTACTCGGACGCTCATATCCATATACTTATGCTCGTGATTTGTGCGTCTTTTCCTCAAGTTTCCCTTGCGCTGTTTCCTGTTCATGTCTTGCATTGTTCGTCCCTCCCGACTCTGCCGGGGATGGCCTCGGCCGTGCTCACGCCGTGTCTCACGGGACGTGCTGTTATTTGTTTTTGCAAAATCATTATTCCGACCTTTTGGTGTTTACTCGTACGCACATATCCATATACTTATGCTCGTGATTTGTGCGTCTTTCCCTCAAGTTTTCCCTTGTGCTGTTTCCTGTTCATGTCTCGCATTGCTCGTCCCTCTCGACTCTGCCGGGGGTGGCCTCGGCCGTGCTCACGCCGTGTCTTACGGGACGTGCTGTTATTTGTTTTTGCAAAATAACGATTCCGACCTTTTAGTGTCTACTCGTACGCACAGATACGTATACCTATGCTCGTGATTTGTGCGCCTTTTCTCCAAGTTTTCCCTTTTTGCGAGCAGTTTTCGGCTAACCGCTAAGTACGCCGACACGGAAAGCCCGCAAAACAATTTGGTCGAGGTCCGGGCGCGATCCGTGCAGTGTGGAGCGCGTGGCGGACGCTCAAACATTTGTTTTCGGCGGGATTGGGTAGGACGACTTCCCTGGTTTCAGTACGAGAGGCCTTATTTTGTATGTACGTACCGGAAACCTAAGGTCGGTATCGTTTTTGTTTTGCCCTGTCATGGGCACACAGCTCAGACGGATACCAGGTAGACAACAGACAGCAGGGAGCTCAACGTTACAATGCTGCCGCCCGTAGGCACCAGCAGGCATCACCGTGCGTGTGTGACAGACCCATCTGCGCTGTACTGCTGTGGTTTGTTGTGATTCTCGGAGCCTTCGGTCGTTATTCCAATATCTGCCGTTCTTTGTTACTCCTGTGTGACAAATCCACGCTAATTTTGGACGGAAATGTAAGAACCGTTTGGATCAAATATTGATACGTCAACGGTCGCTATATTTCGGAGGTTTAGTGTTTCTCGCCCCGAGCACACACCAGACATCTTCTGTAGACAGCAGATAAAATGCCGAGAACACGAACAACGTTTTAACCACGCCCAACAGGACACGCATTAGCCAGAAATACCACGCGCGTGGGTTTTATTTTTTATTTTTTTGGACGGAAATGTAAGTACCGTTTGGATCAAGTATTGATACGTCAGCGGTCCCTATATTTCGGAGGTTTAGTGTTTCTCGCCCCGAGCACACACCAGGCATCTGCTGTAGACAACAGATATAATGCAGAGAACACGAAAACGTTATAACCACGCCCAGACACGCATTAGCCAGAAACACCACGCGCATGGGGCAAATCCGCGGTGTAACGCTGTGGCTGGTTGCTTTATCGGAGGCTTCGATCCGTCATCCGTCATCACCCCTCTCTCTTCTTTGCTGTGCTGTGCATGTATGTGCTGTGTGTCACGCGTCTCGCGTGCGTCGCAAAAATAAGAGTATGGATATTTAGTGATATGGTTAAATAGTCACGAAGCCCGTTATATATTTGAAGGCGTGGGTTCGAACATTGCAGAGTTCATGCCTATTTGTTTTTCAACGTTTTTTTCGTATCATGTACATGACCCGGACATCACGGACAACGGACAGCACACGAGCAGTGCAGGGTGCGATTACTCGCTCTGGTACTATGGTTTCTGGAGTTATTTCTGTTTTCGCTCGAGGGGAAACCGATCGTCTCGCATTTCCACGTTTCTACAATATGCCGGGCGAGTGTGTTTTCTCATATATCTGCTGAACCTTCTCGAAACACGTACGCCCTCGGCCCTCGAGCGTTAGAGCTTAACAATCAACCTGATATTCTACAAGTGGTCCGCTTGTTGTCTCTGAAACGGAGTTAGAAAACTTCTCTGTCTGCAGAAAATTCGTGTGTCTGCAGAAAACGTTTCTTCTGTCCGATCAGGGTCACTCAATGGTCGCCTACGGACAAATTTCTTTTTGAACGGCTACGCCCATGCCGCACGCATCAGATCGAAGCTCTTGCGGAGGCGGTCGTCATGGTACAAACCACACCTCTTCGCGTGCCCTGTGTGTGGAGTTATCAGAGTTGGCTTCCAGCATCCGAATCGGGGTGATCGGTCGAGCAGCAGCGAGGCCAGTGGAAAAACTGTTCAAGTCTATTTTCAGGTGGAAAATTGGGTAGAATTTGTTTTTGTACTGCTGTGTAGCAAGCGACAAGCGGCATGGCAATATCAATGGTCACCTACGGACAATTCCTATTGAAACGGCTACGCCCATGCCGCACGCATCAGGTCAAAGCCCTCGCGGAGGCTTTCTTCCTCTCTCCATCCCTCCCTCCCTCCCCCCTTGTTTCCCTCCGTCCTAGGCCCTGCCTGCCCTGTGTGTGGGGTTTCATAGTTGACTTCCTGCATCCCAATCGGGGTGAACGTTTCCTACGTCAGCTGTGAGTCCTGTTTGTCAACTCACAACAATATTCGTATCAGAACTCTATGACGAGGACCGAGGACAGATCTGCGGTTTTGGACCGGGCGGGCCCTCACACAAGGGATGGAATCCCCCGCCCGCGTATATCTTCTGTATACGTAATCTACCTTCGGTTTTCGAGCATACGCTTCGGATATAATACCTGGCACCTGGCATGATAATAACTATATATATGTTCAGTACTCTTGACTATTTTGGGCTGCAGTTCCGTTTTGGGGACAAAATACTTGTAATTTAAATGGTTTGCCCCCAAAATGGGACTGCAGTCCTAAAAGTGCGGTTCTTTTTTCTACTGCTGTGCTGCAAGCACGGTGAACATATCTAGACACAAATTCATTCCACCTAAAGTGCGGCTGCTGTTGGAGGTGGGGAGAAAATGAATTTCCGATCGTAGACCAGTATACGTACCTTGGCGTAGATATCTCGAAAGACTGGTCTTGGGATGCACAAATGGCAAGATTAATAGAAATGGGTAAATCACTCGTAGACAAGATGGATGCGATCCTAACAGAGTCGCACCTTGACACTAGGGTTAAGAGATGCATCAAAACTAGAATATGCAGGAGATGTCCGAGAAGGGAACGCGAAGTTCTTATGATAAAGCAACTGGAAGCAGTACATATGACAGCAGCTAAACAAATACTAGGATGCTCAAGTACGACGAGTAAGACAGTATTAAGAGCAGAACTGGGAGTGTATCCACGTAAGACAAATAGAGACGTGATAAAGATGAAGCATGAAATGACAATATTAAGTGAGGGACGTGCCAAAAGGAGTTGTCGGTCATGGCTGATAGAGCTGTATGGGAGAAAGTAACTAAACGGCGAGCTGGAACAAGGTGGGATAGCGAAGTGGAGAAATCATGAAAGGATATAGCAGGATACGAAGACGAGATGCTGTCCATCGAGAAGTTTGGGGGGTACAAGACAGAAACAGAAGAAATGATAGAAAGAAAGCGAAGGCTAGCACTAAGAAATAAACTGAAAGCGGAGAAAGAGATATATGGGGAGTCAAGAGAAGCGATAGGAAGGATAATGCATTTTCATGGCCCAATGGACTCCGCGAAAACGCTGAAACTACGATTTCGGCGAGGGAACCTTCGACCTGCCAGAAAGGAATACCAGTAGCCGGGAGGAGGAGGAAGTAGATGCAAAGATGTGCCCTTGTGGCAAAGCAAGAGAGTAGAACTCACATGGTGGAAGAACGTGAATTGTACATGGAGGGACGAGATACGTTAGTGGAGATGAGGAAAACAGATGAATATGACATGGAGGAGTTTGGCACACTACTGGTAGATAGTATCGATAAGCCAATCGCTATCCTGGGAGATAGATGGTGGCCATAGGCGTCGAAAAAAGGGGATGAGACTATTACGGGGGACCATAGTTAATATGACCCATGGTACACATTAAAACCTATATATTTAACCAATTTTACTAACAATAGTTGGTCCTATTAACTATGGTCCCCCGTAATAGCAAAAAAGAAAAGAAAAGTTGCAACACAGGGTCCTCCTTCGGGATTGTTGTTGATTTGAAATCCCGGGGGTGTCGCGGGCTGAAAAAGGAGCACACAGCAGGCGTTCGTTCCCAGCTATTCACCGGGCAAGAACGAAGAGCATGAAACAGCTCTTGAAAGCTGAATAAAAAAGTTGTCACCGGGCATGTCACCGGGCAAGTAACACCGGCCATCCTGAACGCGTTTTTTTTGTAGGAACAACGGAATGAGCGCCCAACTGTCGGAGGTGTCTCTATAAGGAGTAGGAACGGTGCTCCGTCTCGAAAGGGATGCGTGGTCAATGGTCAGATGACTAAGCTAAGCAACAGATGAGATCGCCTCCCCTCCCCTTGACAATCAGGATATTGTTGTTTCTTTCAGCTTGGCGGTCGGTCACGGCTGGCGATCGAGTTGTAGATCAATGTACGGGGTTGAGGACCTTCACCCCACACAAGGGGAATGATCGCATCACGAAGTGTTTATGGTAAAGCATTAACGAGGAAGCACATAGTAACCCCATTGCTGTCTCTGGAAGTGGCCCCACCTCGGGAAGCAAATTCACTCATTTAATATGTAGCCCATATACAAGTCCGCCTCACAGACGAATCTTAGTACGATGCTGCCCATCTTTTATGCGACTCGCCGAACATCTGGCGGCGCTTCGCGCTCGGTGCAAGCAGTGTGTGCCTGGTCGGTGAAAACCCGACGTGCTCCGTCCCGGCATTGTACGGATGCGAGGGTCCATGTTCATATGACTACGGCCGTGTGCATAATATCGATTATACCCTCGCCGCAGAATGGGATTGCTCGTGTGACGCGTGTACCAAGTATACGGTAAGGCACTTACGAAGCAGTTGCTTAGTGTGCCCAGTGTTGTCCCTGGAAGTGGCCACACCAGAAAACAAATCAACTAATTCGAAGCTGTCATGGCTTGCAAGTCGTCTCGACAAGTGGCTCTTCGTAGGATGTAGCCCACCATTTATGCGACTCGGCCAACCCCTCACGGCGTCTCGCGGGTGGTGGAAGCAATGTCTGCCTGGCAGGTAAACACCCGACGTGCTCTGTCCCGGCATTGGAGGGATACGAAGGTTTATGGCAATACGACTATACCCAGTTATGTACAAGGCATACAAGGCATATTTGCTTCGTTTTTCTTTTATTTTTTCCTTGCTTTTTCCTATATTTCTTGTTTCTGTTCCATCTTGGTGTTTTTTTTTTCTTTTTCCTTTTCTTTTTTTCCGCGTGTACATATAACACCAGAAACATAGAAACATATATATGTTCCTGGTGTTATTTGGTTGCAAATGATACGGGATGGTATTAGTATCATTTCCCTTACGGGCTGGTATGATACTGCCGTGCGCACTACGAGTATTTCGGTCTCGTTTGTGTTTCTCCATCGAGATGCATTTTTGTTACTTGTACAGGCTGTTTTTTTACCACAGGCAGGATTTCAGGAAAGGGCATCATCATCTGCTATTTATCAAGTTGACATTTTTCCCGGATACTTTTTATTTTCTCTTTCGGCCGCGGGTCTTTGCTCGCGCTTTCAGGTGCGGGGCATGTTCGAATGTGCTTGTTCAGTATTTTGGCGGTTTCATGACTATTCGGGCTATCGCCTTCTTATGAGTTACTTGGTTGTTGCTTCTGTGAGTTCTCGTGATACACACGTGATCACTCATTCTGTCTCTACCCTGCCGGGGGAATAATACTAAAATCCTGAATCATCTTCATTCTTCGCCTCGGATTTATCAACGCTCCAGAGGTTCTTAACGTTGGCAATCAAGGCTCGGGGGACGAAGTAGAGGTATTGGGGCAGGGCCTCGCCATCGAGGGGCTGCAGCGGGCGGCCGCAGACGGAGAGAACCGCCAAGCGCACGCCCAGCTTCTCGAGGTATTGGCACAGATTGGGCCCGGTAGAGAGCAGCAGCAATCTACCGTAGTTGGAGCAGGGAGGGATGCTGGAACGCCATCTTCGGAACATTCCGAAGGTAGCGACGGGAGCCGGGAGGGTGAACGTGTTTCCGCGGAAGATGGCCACCTCGGTGGAAAAGGGAGCGGAAGCTGTGTTGGCGCTCTTGGAGTATGCCGGAGATACGACGGCGTGCTAAGTGGAGAAGAAAAAGCCCTGCGGTGGCAGCAAAACCGTGGGCGCCTCCGTGGGGAGTGGCACGGAGGATAACAAGTCGTGCGAGATTTTACTTGCGCACCCCACTCAGGGAGATTGTGGGGGGGCTAGGCGCTGTGGGGATGGCAGACATATCTGCACGTTTTCGCATGAAGTCGCAAGGTGGGTCAGACCGTATGCACCCGGCCACCCATGTGGCATGGTCGGGAAAGCCGCGTACGTGATGCGCGCACTCGACTACGGTGCGGTAGTGGTCGAGGGAGCGGACGTGGGGGGAATCGGGTGCTGCTGCAGCGGTACTAGCAACGAAGGAGGGCACGTCTCGATCGACAACAAGTCGTGTGACACGGCAGTCGCGTGCACACGACGACAACAGCAGCAGCAGGAGCAGCAGCAGCGGGAGGTCAGGAACAGCAGCAGCAGCAGCCGCGGAAGGTCAGCAGCAGCATCGGCAGCGGGGGGTGGTGGAGAATGAGGCAGGCGTGGTTGGATCGTCCGCTGGATCCCTTTATGGGTCCAGCAACACGCGGGGCGAGGGGATAGCGTCTGCACTCGTAATCGTAGGTCTTCGATCGACTGTTATGTTGTGAAGTTTGGTTCTTTTTGCAGAACCTCCGGAGTGTTGATAAATCCTGAGCGTGTTGGAAGATTGATGTTTTGGGCAAGGGTATGATTTTTCATGATTTTAGTTATTTCACCACCACTTTTGTTTTTACAAACTCGTGAGTGGGTGAAGAAAAACTTGGTTGACGAAAAAGAAGATGAAGTGTTTCATGGAACAAGGAGAGCTAGTGAGCTGAACCAGAAGCAGGGAGTGAGGTTTTTGGTTCTGACCACAAACGGATATTGTTTCGGGAATAGTAAGCGCCGGGCAAACTCTGTAAGGAAAGCTATTTGGTATCTCTCGTTACCGCTACGATCTGATCATTTATTTGGTATCTCGCGTTACCGCTACGATCTGATAATTTATGGCGGGAGTAGGGGGCTGAGGGAGACGTGTGTGGCCCGGGGAACAGGGTTTCTCGCGAGCTTTATTGTTTTTCTATCGCTTTAGTCTTTGTTTTTACGGCATTGAGCTGTTGCAAAGGAGATCTGCAATAGTTTCATACGGGAGGGAGACATTTTTGCTTGTAAGGTACAGGTTTCCTGTTGTAATATGTTAGATGATTTTTGATCATGGAGAGGAGGTTTGTTCTGTGATCATGTATTGTCATTGCCGTTTTGCTGAAGAAGCGGGGAGTGTGTTCGAATGTGCTTTTTGAGTCTTTTTGCGGCTTCATGACTTTTCGGGCTATTGACTTGAGCTACTTGGCGGTTGCTTCTGTGAGTTCTCGTTTTGCAGACGTGGTCATTCCTTCTGTCTATACCCTTCCGGGAGAATCATACTAAAAACCTGAATCATCTTCGTTCTTCGCCTGGGATCTATCAACAGGGCACGCAGGGGGCTCGCGCCTACAGACACCTCAAGTTTGGACGGAGGCCGAGGTCTGTGGCGCGTGCTCTGGGGTTCAAAATCCCCTAAATTACTCTAGCAATTAACTACGGTATCTGTTTCCGCCGAGCCAGAGCCGGCCAGGACAATGCAAACCCAGCTTTTTTTTGTGCTGGCATGCTATTTGCTTCTTCTGTTAGTTGTGTACCTGTGCAGGTGTCGCACTGCTGCTGTAAGCTGTAGCTTTTGACGTTGTAGCATCCATGGTACATGCAGCAGTAGCAGTACCCCCAAGTCTTCGTTTCGTGACACGGCTACCAACGGTGCTGTGTTTGTGCTCGGGTGTGCTTCTGTGGTCGTTACATCCTGAATACGCGTACAACGAGCTGGACGATTCCAACCCGCGGTTGCTCTGAGTTTCAAAAGCAACCGCCCAGTGCAACAGCAGCGGTACAACATCGACAGCAGCGTCAATCGGTACAACACCAGCGAACCTCGCATAGGCTAGTGTACATAGAAACGCGTGTGTTGCCTCTTCTCAACCTGCTTCCCCGAGATTTCAAGTCAACGACATTCCGAGGGGAACCTTTATGTATCTGTTCGACATGCACTTGTTTCGCACATTGGCAATCCTTTGTCCTCCGGCCGCGAGTCGTTTCTTGCGTTTTTGGCTGCGGGGCACCCGGGGGGGCCGCGTGCACAATTGGGTGCGAGTTTGGGCCCCTGACCGGGCTCCTTGGCGCGTCTTCTGGGGGTTCAAAGTCACGCGAGCTGGCTTTTAATCACGGGATTGCTTTCCGCGACGCCGAGCCGCCAAGGACCATGAAAGCCCCATAATTCCAGCGAATATTCTGCTTCTGCTGTATCACGCCGTCCGACTAGCTCTCAAAGCTCTCTACTTTGCGGCAGGGACGGTACTTCTCTCGTGTGTGGGTGTGTGCCATGATTGCTGTAAGGAACACAAAATACCTAGACCGGTTCAATTGTTGCCCGAGCTGGAGGATGTATCACCGCATTTCCTCTCAAATACACAAACTATCGCGCTGCCACGGTACACACGTGCACACTACAACGACAAGAGCAGTTCCCTAGGCTACCTAGGGTTGTTAGGAGCAACATTCAAAACCTGTCCCACTGAATAAAATGACAAAAAGTGGTACACTAGAGATTAATTGCCAGTTCACGGTACAAATCATGAAAACCAGGTAACCAGGGTACACCAAACCCAAGTTAGATGCCGTTTTATGTCGCAGTAAACCGTTTTCTGGTAAAATGTCAATGTCCGTCTGTCCAAGTCACAAAAATGACAAAACACGGTACACCTGTGTATTTTTGCCAGTTTACGGTCTAAAAAAACAAAACGAGGTAGTCAGGGAACACTAAACCCAAGTTATTTGACGTTTTTGTCATGGTATACCTTTTTTCTGGTAAAAAATCAATGTCTGGTGTAGCTTATAGCTACGAACAAAAACGCGTTCATGGACACAAGCGCTTTGTCGCCTTCGTATCCATATGAATAGAGAAGCGTAGCTTATATTCATGAAGAAAACTTCTTTCGTTTCGTGTGTTCGTGTACTCAGAGCACGGCACCGCGGGCGAGCCCGGGGCCGTCGCGGGTGTCAGCGGGAGCTGGCGGGTACACGGGGGGTTGCAAGGAGGTCGCCGTTTTCGTGGCTTGGCGTCGCGTGTACCTCGAGACACAAGGGAACCGTGAATGGGCTGTGTCTCGCCTCTATCTGTTGAATTGCATATGGTAGTACAAGGCGCTTCGCTCCGCGGGCGGCCTACGCCGCCCCCTACGCTCGCTCAGGAAGGAAAAAAGTACATCGAATTATGCGAAGCGAACAGAGGTCCACGATTGAGTTTAGTTTTTTCAAGGATCGTAATTGCAAACTGGCGACTTGATAATGTCAAGAGTCCCGCCGCCATGCTTCTGGGAAAAACAGCTCCGACGTCAGCTTGGATGCCACATATACGCTTCGCGTCGCGGATGTCGTACGTACGTACATACCCCAGGTAGGGTACTACTGTCTGTACTTATTTTCTTATTTCGATATGCTCTAGGTCTGTACTGTATGTACGAAGAAAGCGAAAGCACAGCACGGCACAGCAGCAAAAACAATGAAAATGAAACCGAAAACTCGGAAAGGAAATAAAATCCCCGTCCCCTCTCGTGTAATATTTTTCTGCCTGATTGGAACACCTTACACCCGGTCGAAAAGAAGAAAAAAAAAAATCTCAGAAGAGCCTTTCTCTCAGCGTCGTACGCTGCCCGCCCCTCTCGCGACCACCTCGCTACCGATTCGGTCCGGGTAAAGCTTTTATCACTCTCTGCCACAATCAGCCCCTCCGCCCGCCTCGCGTGAAGCCCGGTGCTCACCGTGGCCGTCGTTCGCCAGCTCGATAACGTTGGTGTTCAAACTGCACACCTCCCTCTTTCAACTTTAGCGTGGTCGCAAAAATAAGTACCGCTTGAATATTATCTTGCCCTCCCGAACGACCTTGATAGCTCGTACGTACTCTATCAACAATCATAAATCGAAGCCAGACAAAGCCCGTTCATGCATCCCTCGTATCTCGAGGCACACGCGACGCCTAGACACGTAAGGGGCGACCGCGCTCCTTGCAACCCCCCCTGTACCCGCCAGCACCCGATGACAACCGCGACGGTGCCGGGTCCTCCCGCGATGCCGTGCTCGGAGAACACGCACGCACACGAAACGAAAGAAGGAAAAAGGTAGAAAGGACCGAGAAAACAAAGAACTGCTGGAAAGGTCCGGCAAGTAATGAAAGGAGGCGGTTTGGAAGTGGGAGCTCTGAGAGGCCAGGGATGCACCAACCGAGCATGCTCAGGGGTTGTGATGTTAGTATGTAGTTCTATCGTACGAGTCTGTAAGGGTCGTTCGGGATTGCCAAATAACATTCAAGCAATGCTTTTTTTGCGAACAAGCTGAAGTTCACAGAGAGAGAGCTACATAGTCTGAGCTCCAACTTTGTCGACCTGGCGAACGAGGGCCACGGTAAGCACCGGGGTTCGCGCGAGGCGTGCGACGGGGCTCACTGTGGCAGAGAGGGAGGAAAGCTTTACCCGGACCGAATCGGTGGTGAGGTGATCGCGAGACAGGCTGGCGGCGTACGAGACTGAGAGAGAAGCCCTGCTATTCGATTTTTTTAGTTTTGACCAGTGCGAGGTATTCAATCCAATCTGGCAGAAACTTATTACATAAGAGAGGACGGGATTTTTTTTTGTCCCGAATTTTTCGATTTCAGTTTTTGCGGTGCTGCTGTGCCTTGCTCTGCTTTCTCTCCGTACATACATATGGGCCCGCCAAAAGAAACACCTAATCTGGGCAAGCCTGAGATATTCTTTGGGGCGCCATCTTCAAACAAAACATAACATAGGCTATTACACGCAGTAGAATTTAGTGTAGAGTTCACCACTGAGTCGTTTTTCTTAACCCTTTTAGGACCCCAGTCCCGTTTTGGGGACAATTCACTTGGAATTAGACTGGTTTGTCCCCAAATCGGGACTGCGGTACTAAAGGGGTTGATCCAATTTTCTTAGCGTTCTTCAAAATGTGAGCCGTTTGTTAGTATTAGGCTCGTTCTTAATCGTGGGTCTACACTGTTAGGTGTGGGCTTGGGGTCCCTTTTATAGCCGGTACCAGCATTATCGGTGTCCATTGAACGTTGTGCGCAGTGATGAATTTCGGGTTTTTCGACCAACCACATCGAAGAAAATAGACAGCAGCCGTCATGATTTTTTTCTCAAGCCCTAAAACCTGAGAATTAGAAAACAAGGAAAAACCTTCGTATGGGATACAAAAAGGTAAGATGAGCAGCAGCAGCAGACAGCGCAGCAGCGGGAAGAGAAGGAGATGGAAGGTGGCGATCCATCTCCTCCGACAGTCTCGCCACCCTTGCCACCTCTGCCCACCTCCGCCTCTCCTCGGCTGCCAGCGCCGCTAGTGCTGCACGCGTATCTGGCTCCGGGTGCGACCGCTGTTGACGCTCCTCGGATAATGTTCCTGCCGTGTCAAGTCGCAGCCGCTCCTCGGTTTCTATTGCCAATTTTCCCACGTCAGCTAGACTCTCGGCCGATTGGCGAGCTTCGGTCTCAGCAGCATATTTGGCCACATCCTCGTCACGTGCACGGGCAGCACCGCCATGACGTCGCTCCAACGCACGATAGGCGCGGCGCTCCGCTATGTTCTCGGCGCGCTTGTCTCTCCCCGCTTCTCCTGTTGTTTTCCCCGTTCGGGCGAAGAGTTCCTTGTATTTTTTCTTAAAGCCTCTTTTTGAAGGCTTATACAGGTTCTTGTTTTTTTTCTTGTGTCGTGTCGTGTTTCCCATTGTATTATGTGTATGAAAAAATGCTATTTTTTTACGGAGTGGTGCTCTTTACTCAAGGGTACGATTGGATTGATTTTTGTTTATCCGTGTGCGACATACCACGAACTAGCTTTCTGTAGCCTCGATTCTTCGTATCAGTCGATGCGCTCTAGAGGGGGGTACATAGTGCCGAAAAACGCTGAAAATCACACCTATTGCTGTTTTTGAGATCAGCATCAAACGGGAAAACATTCCGTTCATGAATTTGTTCACATCATATGCTTTTATACATCTGGGCACACTTTGGACGGCCAATTCCTGACTTATCAGGAGTTAAAAGCGAATCTAATGCCGACCTTTCGGTGTACTATATTCAAGTTGTTTCGGAGCCCCATGACAGTTCGGAATTGCAGAAAATTATTCAGTCTGTTGGTAGTTCTGTTCGGAAAAAAATCATCATATTCACCATGCCACCGATTTCTGGTCGATACGGACCTCACGCCCACACCTAACTGTACAGCATATCAAAAGATGAAAAATAGGTACCCTACTTGGGGTATGTACGTACGTACGGCATGCGGCGTTCGGGGCATGGAGCTTTTGAAATTTGCAAATCGCCTGTTTACACCTAAGTTATCGGGCCGTCTGTGGCGTCCCCTCGTTCATGAATTCAGACGCTTTCTCGTACTCGTATTCGTACGAATAGTCAAGCGTAGCTTATATTTATAAAGAAAAGTCTAACCCAGCGGAAGAAGAAATACGTGGAAGACCAAAGAGGACCAACGCACTTACTGCTGTACTAGACGACTGCATTAAACTACGGTACGAGTACGTCCTTTCTACGTCCTTTCTCGATACCTACAGTCCATTACGAATCTTTCCCCCCAAACCTACAACCTACTACTCGCTGCCGTACTGACCCCGAACTGTATTAGACTGTGGCACGAGTACGTGCTTTCTACGTACTTTCTCGATACCTACATTGTTACGACGATATCGGGCCACGAAGAACAACAGTCAACCTACCCTGCTATCCGTCACCGTTAAGGTCGTGCTTGCGTTTTTTTCTCTTGTTCAGGTGGTTGCAGGGCGCGGCGAGGCCTTTGTGTTCTGCGTAGCTGCATTTAAATTGTCTATTTTGTCTTGGTTTTGTTTACGGGGTGCATTTACGTAACGATCATCGGCAAAAGTTTTCCTTGTATGCCTTTTGTCATCTCGGACTTTACTGCGGCGTCTTATTTGGTGTAGGTGTGTTTACGGCACGTCGAAGCCATCGCAATCTGTGCGATTCGACTGTATTATTTCATTTTTGGTTTTATACTTCGAAATGTAGTACCCATGAGACTCGCGAGGACTCAGTCATTTCAGCCCCTCGTACCCTTGAGACTCACGAGGACTCTGTCGTTTCAGTACTTTGACGTACTCTTGGACTCGGTACTTCAAAATGAGTGGTATTCGCGAGTCAAAGACTGAGTCCCGTAACTCGGCAATGGTACTCTGTCGACGGTTTCGTTCGCAGTATGTAGTTCTTGCGTCGCTGCTGCAATTTTTCACTCGTACCCAAAGTGCACCTGACCTCTGCAGTATAGTGTTAATTGTATCGCTGCTGTTTTCTTTCGCTCCTACCCCAAATGCACATGTTAGTTGGTTTTGGCGGACGCCTTGGCGAACGTATCGTTCCTGCTTTCTGACCGCTCTTCTAGGCCCGACCAATCCGTGAATTTTCCATACCTCCGTCCAACGGTGTATTAAATGGTAACATATAGGGAACAGCAAGGCCACGCTTGCCCTGCTCTTCAGTATAATAGCAGTACAACAGCACCCGTGCCTCACGCTTTGGTCTGTGCGATAGCCACGGCGCTCTTGTTTTTGTGTGTTGTTGTTCTTACATGTGTGCAGTGTTCACCAGTCGTTGCAATCGCATCTGGATTTTCACGTCCAATTTAATTATTCACAAACACATTATCGAACCTCATCGTGTCATCGTATACCTGGTACCAGGTGGAGAGGAACGCCTAGAGATTTTGCCACTTTTCATCTTGCGACACTTCCGGGAAATCAAGCCAGCCACGTCCCGATGGGGAACCTTGCATATTCTACACTAAATCCAGATAGCGTTTAGTTTCTGTTTCGGCGAAAGGAAAACTCTTATGTTTTGTTGACTGCAGTTTTTTTGCCTTGGTTGGTTGAACATGGTTTATTGACCGTGGTTGAAACATCCAACCTCACACCAAGCCACGGCCACGCTCTCTGGGCGGTGGCTCCACACATGTCACCCGCCGCTGCCCGAGAAGTCAGATGGTTCTGCTCGGTGTGGTCGGCGGGAAATCGCACTCTGCGTCTGTAAAATTCGTGTTTCACTTGATCACAGACTGGGGTCACTATTCCAAGACAATAGGAAGGAGACATGTCATTTCTGTAATGATTGTTGTCTTTCTACAGTCGTCTTACTTGCATGAAAATTTGAGGAAAGTCATCACAGGAACCCTGATATAAGACGTGATTATAATTTTTGAAATCATGTACGAAGTATACTCGTACTCATGAACCTTTCGTGGTTCGACGACTTCACCAATTGGCACGAAAGAAGAGCACCCCTCTTTACTTGTGTTTCGTCGACCTCGCCAAGGCACAGGATACAGTCGGCCGGATTCTCTTGTGGACCATGTTCGTTCGGTTTGGCGTGCCACGAAACACGCTCGCGGGTTTTCGCCATTTCCACGATGATTTGCGTGCGCGCATCCGGACAGACGATGGTGGATATTCAGACTGGTTCAACTTTGGGCAGGGCCTACGGCAAGGATGCGTGCTCGCGCCATTGTTGTTTAACATGTTTTTTTCTGCCGTACTGCGTGTGGCGGTGCAAGGGTTTAGCGCCAATGATGTGTTGAAGGCTATGGTGTGCACCATGGTGATTGACGAGAAGGGGGGGGGGGGGGGGGGGGGCGAGGGGAGCCGGAGAAAAGGCGCGATAAACCTCAGGAGACTGTGGCGAAGCCACAACCGATCTGGGGAATGCTGTATGCAGATGACGCGGGCATCGTTTCCAGATCGAGGAACAGCCTTGCGAAGATGATGGCAGATACCGTTACAGTGTGTGGTTCGTTCGGATTGACAATGTCGGGGGCCAAGACGGAGACCATGTGCCTGATGACGGCACGTATGGACAGGGTTACTTTCGTTACTGAGGCAGCCGGCCAGGTGTACAAACAAATCACCAAGTTTTTGTACCTTGGCGCAACTGCGTGCGAGAACGCCGACCTTACCGCTGAAATCAACCGGCGCGTGCTGCTGGTTGCTGGCCAACCTACGTTTCAGACGGTATGGTTTGCCACTGTACGACCAGCCGACCGCACCGCTCCGGCTCAAGCTACGGATGCTCAAAGCCGAGGCTATTGAGACCATGTTATACGGGTGTATCACGTGGATCCCCACCGTGGCCCATCTCGCCATTCTGTGGACAGCTCACCATCGATTGCTCTTCCGCTGCATTGGATCACCATCGATTGCTCTTCCGCTGCATTGGATGAAAGAGAAAACCTCGCGACGGCTACCATAAGCTTTCATATACAGACGCACTGGCCAAGACTGGCTGTAAGAACGTCGAGACGACGGTGCGAAGCGGAGGATACTTTTAGTGGGGCTGTGGCTCGTGTGGGTAACGGGAGACAACCTAAACGGGTGATGATTGGGGAACTGGAGGGGGGAAATGGTTACCTGGGAGGGCAAGAGTAGGACTGGATGGGTTGTCTCGAACGCGACCTGGCGTTGTTTAACTTGCCGATCGAAGAGAAAGAATGGGCGCTAGCAGTGAAGAAATCGGGCAGGTGGTTCGGACGCGTTGAAGAAGCGGTAGAGCAGTTCATGAAGCGCTGGTTCGTTAAGGAGAAAGAGAAGTAGCAAAACAACGAGCGCTTGAGGTGCGAAATGCGCAGCAACTTAATCAAGATATCGCTGGGCCCAAGGCCTGTGGGGCGGGGAAGAGGAGCCGCGTTGAAGGAGGCATAGCAACAGCAGCTAGACCGGTTAAGAAGGTGGAGGCACCCGCCGAGTCTTGGCATTGGTTGTCTTTCTAATTGAGACGTCCAGTGACTACTGCCTATTAATGCTATGTTACAATCCCTGTTTTACTTTTTTTGTGATGCCTTATTCCCCGCCAAGTCGATGGTACCCCCCCCCCCCCCGCCCCCCCCCGTATCCTGTCATTCTGCATCCGCCGCATCACTATGTTGTTTTATTTGTGGGACCCTTTTCTATTTTTCCTTTTTCCGATTATTTTTCAGCCCCCCCCTGGCCCGTCTGTCTATGTGCTCTGTGTCGGTTTTGTCGTCCTTGACCCAACAACTGGACCTAGGACTGCTCGTTTTTGTTTGTAGTTAGCTCTTTGTCTCTACCCTAATCTTGTCTTCTTGCTTTCCGTCTGTTCTTCTTGTAACGTCCTTACGTTGGTCCACCAGCAAGAACAGCAACGTCGTCCTCGGTACTCGGCCAGCGCCCTGAACGCACCTTTGCTTCGTTTTTCTTTCTTTTTTTGTCCTTGATTTTTAGTTGCTTTCTTTCTTCTTTCTGTGCTCTCTTCATGTTTTTTTTGTACCTCTTTTCCTTTTTAATTTTTCAAGTGTACATACAATACCATGAACCAATGCAAGAAACCAATCTTTGGTACGAGGATATGAATCCAGGATTTGTTTTGGACTTACTCAGACTTACAATGCACAAAGCGATCAGCCTGTCGAAGCCTAGCCTACCCTGCGAGGACAGTAGTAGGAACAGGCAAAAATACAGACCTTTCACCCACCCTAGAGGCTTAATAGTAAATTTTTCTTCACAATCCTTTCAATCCCTGGGATGGGCGCCGCCCTCAGAGCGCGGTCGCCGCGGGGTTTATCCCGGGCAAGGCCCTTCTGATCCGGAGCAGGAATCTTTACCCAATCCAGTACTTACATTGAATGGTCGATGGCAGCGTGAAATAATACACAGTATACACTTGACGCTGACAACACGCGGTTTGCCTTGCTTGATATATCTCCGGCGTCTTTTTAGGGATAAGGAGCGTACCTAATAGTTTCGATATCGGACGATAACGGTGCCCACCCAAAACCCACTACCATTAGTCATCGCAGGCAACCTCCTACTAGTGTTGGGCCCGTCCGCAGCTACCGCACGTCGCTCGCGTGGCCCCGTTGCCGATCGTCCAAGCTTCGAGACGAACTACTGATCGACACGGCGATAAAGAAATACCTGGAAAAAAATGACATTGTCGATTTTTGGTAACTCATGAAGCGCTTTTGTGAAAAGGGGACAGGGATGTCACGTACTGACTGTTTTTTTTTGTTGTTGAACCTATGTTGCATTGCCAACAAAACGTACCTGGTATCCATTTAGTATGACAACCGAACAACTGGAACCGTCTCTAAACCCTTTTTTCCCTGTAGGACATTCCGTAACTCTGCCCTAGCTCCGTATTTTCCCATTGATCCATAATTTGGGAAGGCAGAAATGGTCTCTCGGTGCACTCCGGTGTGTGTCAAAGCGACAGCACTCTCCGTGCCTTCTTTGGAGGCGGACCTCGTCGCTGAAATTTAAAAATGTGGTTCCAGGGCCTTGAGAATGCGGCGTCTTGCACCGTAGTCAAGTATGTTTTGTGTTCTATGGGACGAACGGGACGAAGGCAGGAGGAGCTATAGACTTCAGTGTGGAAAAATGGTTATGTTGTTCCGCTGCTTTTGCCAACAACACAGCCAGTCTACAATAGCAAGACCAGCGCACTACGTGTTGTCTGCGTGGGCATTGGGAGAGAAAACGAAAATGCTTGGCATGTTTCTGCTGTCGCAAGCAAGAGCCCGCGAGCCGATTGGTGTACAGCATAATGTGATACACTCTTCTCTTCTCGTTCTACAGCAGAAAATAAACATGCCTACAGTACAAGAAACCGCAGTATTTTGCGCCTGGAATCACTGTTGCAAACTTGATCGACGATGTCCTCCTCGAACGAGGGCACGGAAACAGCTATCGCTCCGGCACACTCACGGGAGTGCACCAAGAAGGCTATATCTGCCTTGCCAAATTGTGGATCAATGTGAAATTTCGAAGCTGAAGCAGAATTACAGAATATCCTCTCCCAGGCAAAAAAACGGGGGTAAAGGTGGTTCCAGTTGTTTGTTCATCATGATATTTTCAGTTTGTAGAGATAAGTCTCTGTTTTGGTAAATGCAAATATGTCTGTCTGTCTGTCGGTCCGCAAGGCTTATATTTTCGAACACTTTCCAATGGCCGATATAGAAGCTCGTTACAGATGACATTCGTACGACGTATTCGACCCTTACGGACCTTTTATACTGAAGCATACCATACCACCAGGCAAATTTAGCCATATAATACACCCACGGCATCGTACCATGGTACCATACCGCAAGCGTATCATACCATATACTGTGTTCTCCCCATCCCATACCGTCAACGCGTAACCATACCGCATACGGCGGTTTTCCCATATTCCCATATACCATACCACCAACATATATATCCCATATCCCATACCGTGTTTGTTCCATGTAGTATACATCAAGCCGCGTAGTACCATCATACCATGTACCAACGTATTATGATGTCACATCAGGTAGGTACACGAGAAGAGCAAGCTCTCTGAACCCAAGATGTTCTCCACGACAACGAGCAGAACGATCGATGAGTTGGATGGTGACACAACTGTATACTAACTAGCGTCGTTGCTTCGCGCCCGATACAGCAGTCGGCTGGCGCGGGTTTGGGTACCAAGAGAAGCGCACGCGGCGCGCACCTCTCGGTCGATACGTACTCGTAACTACAGCAGTGGCACAGCAGCAACACCAGCAGCAGCAGCAGCAGTCAGGCATATTGTGAAGTACCAAATACCAAGACGAGTTGACTCGTCAAGTCTCTCCGCCGCCAGAGACCAAAGAAAGGCAGTCAGAGCTGGCTCGGACGTTTGGGTCCTACGCGCAGTGCAGCGCACCCAGCTCGTCTCTTCGCGGCACCAGACCACAACAAGAGGAGAGTTGGTCTCGGCGTATGCTCGTGTCTGTGCGCCCCAGAAATCCGAGCAACAACAACACACAATGGTCGGTGACGTGTGGCGGGCTCTGGTCAGGCGTATAATTAAAAAACTCTTGACCGCTGTGGTATTAGTAGTAGTTGTTGTAATGGGAGCAGCAGTTGTAGTTCTAGTAGTAGCAGTGGTATAAGTAGTAGTAATGCAGTACGAGAGCTGATTTAAATGAAATTGTACTGGAAATAGAGGTAATTTGGGGAGATAGATGAAAAAAACCTTTACGTATCCGTCTGGAATGGCGAAGAATAGGCTTTTTTCAGGTTTGGGAGGATACCGCAGGACGCCGCCGGCAAGCTCTTGCCCCCTAGAGCATCGATCCACCTGATTTAGTCGAGCTCGTATTCTATACTAGTTGCCCTCTGCCCGCCACGAAGCGGGTTGGCCGTGGGCTGAGTCTATGTCGAGATCAAGCGTCTATCGTCGCATCAGCTGATCTTTACCAACAGCGTGTTGACACTTTGCGACGAGGAAAAACAAATTGCGCCGCCTCAGCCGAAAACAGCGGCGGGACGGGGACAGCAGCAGCAAATTAATTTTTACTCCGCCTATATTATGTCTTGCGACCCTTGTCGTATGTTTCGGTACTCGTAAATAACCGTGTCGAAGGATGTGTGAACGTGTGAACAACCCACCACATGTTTTTCACTTGCCAACTATAAAGTCTAATTTGCAAGAACTTCAAGACGAAAAAAAAGTAATTCGCTTACTTGTTACTATTAATACGAGAGGCTGTCCGGTACCTGGTATTATTTATTTTAATGCGACCACGAGTATAGTGTTGATTACTTTGTAACCGTCGTGCGTACAAGCGCAATAATCCATGTCAAGAAACCCCGCCGCAGACCACCGCTGCTGCTGTGTCACCAATGGGAATGACAATCACGGTAGATAGATCTGTCACTTTCGTCATTCTCACTCTTCTAGTATAATAATATTACGGGGGGCCATATTAAATAGGACCTACAGTGAATACAAAAGTCTGTACATTTCTTTTTTTTTACAAACAATGTTTGGTCCTATTTACTATGGTCCCCCGTAAAAATAGGCTGTAAAAGAGGGTGCATCATCACTACTTTAGCAGTCTAGCAGCACGAAAAATTCTAATTCGCATCAACTTCAAGACGAAAAGTATCAATAGTTCGCTTTTACTTTCGAACCCTTTGTAGTATGGACATACATGTAGTATGTTTGTCTCTGTGTCGATCACTTTGTTACCCTCGTACCTGGTATATTTCATCCCCCGATTTAAGAAACAAAGAGCTGTAGGATCAAAATGCGCCACTCGCTAGCCTGCCTACAGAAATCACGAACATCACCTCCTGCGCTGCTGGACCACCCCTTCAATGTTACAGATGTGTGCATACTGCGTGTTCATATATATATCAAGAGCAGAAGAGAGACCAAGAACATGTACGAATATCATAGTGAGACTCACCAACATACACGTACGTACGTACTCATCATGTGCTGGTACGTCAACATCTGCTGCGACATTTACAAAGAGTATTTCAAACATTTTTCAGTGTCTTGGAGTGCTTGTCACGTTTGAACTGTTGAGCCGCGTGGGTTTATCTTAGAGGCGAGGGGGGACATTCTGCGATATACAGATATCGCCAGACGTGCTTTCCCGTATGCATCACCGCCGTATGGACCAGGCCAGCCACAACCTATTGATGGCTGTTGGGGGGTGGGGCGTCCTGCTCTCGCCGTGCTATCGTACTGCTGTACTGGCATACCACTCTGTCCCGTAATATAGTAACCGTATTTTACTATGAGGCGAAGCGCGAGCCTTTTGTATTTGGCTTTCCAAGGAAAAAAAACAGACGTTCAGTCTGAGAGCCAAGGTGCCGTCTGTACCGGTGCCGACTGGTCTCTCTCCACACTCGCACCAACTCCAACTGCGACTCCACAAAAAAATACTAGCAAACTGAGAACAGCGCTCGAATGTATTTCACCGAGGGCAATAACAATTTGATAAAGTACAAAGTGTACACTATACATCTGTTCATATCACCACAAAAAAGCTGACCAATCTTCGAGAATCACCATGCCTCTTGCGACCTCGACTGCTGCTGTCTGTACTGGGTGCTGTGCTGCCTTGCTCTACTACATCTAGTCATTTTATCCAGTTGTACCCCGAGTATTATTCGTTTCTGCTCCTTGTGCCCTGGGGACTCGCAAGGACTCAGTCATTTCAGCTTCTGGTACTTTTGAGGTACCCTTGAGACTAACGGGTACTCAGTCAGTACAGCTCCTTGTACCCTGGGGACCCGCGAGGACTCAGTCATTTCAGCTTCTGGCACAATGAGGACTTGTACTATTAAATAGTACGAAGTACTTCTTACTGCTTTAGTACGTTTGATTTCGACAAGTAGCGCAGTCGTGGCGGTCTAAGAACAGGCTCAAGGGTATGATGCAGAAAAAACGAGAGTAAGAAGTGGTATTGTTTTCTACCAGGCATTGATAAGCATGGGCCACCCATGAACCACACGAGACCAGAATACAGCAGCAGCAGCAGCACGGCTTCCGCCACTGCCCGGGTCCCGCCACTGGCCAGGGAAAAGGAGGGGTGATTAGATCGAGACTGGGGTTAGCCCAGACGGTTCTATATTGTTGTTGTTGTTGTTCTCACATTAACTCTCTGACGAAGGAGTCCGTGGTCACACAAAGGTGCTGGAGCCCTAGGAAGATCCGAAAAAACAAAAAAAATGAAAATTCGGCTGCCTCAAAATACACGAGACGAAGAAAGCGCACACGAGCTAAAACCAATGTGCAAACTGAACTAACATGGCCGCGGGTATATCCTCTCAACTATAACATAGAATACCCCCGTTCCCACCACTAACCAACTCGTGGCTGCTGACTACAGCGGATGCTGTCTGAAGTGCTGCCTGCGCCGTACGAAACGCACGGTAGTCGTGAAAACGAAAGAGGAACACACCTGCCTGCTATCTGGAGTGCTGTCAGAGTGAAGACTCGCGGATATGCAGTGAAAAAAGGAGCAATCGAACTTTACTACCACACGGATATCAACGATCGCCATATCTTCCTGGGCTGTTTGACACAAAAAAGGTGCAGCACAGTTATGATACCACGTCCCTGATAATTGCGTAGGTTATTCCCCATGAAGGGTATACAACTCGTTAAACTACAAAGACCAGTGACGACGTTTATAACAAGTACCGGTAGATACTATTCTGCCTCGTGAAAAACAATACCAGGAAAAAACTAACAATGACTGCTTCTCTCGTAATGATAGTGTGCGCGCAGGTCATGGGTCTCCGTGCACCGTCTTCCTGCCGCTCTTCATGGCCGCCTCATCGCCTTGGCCCAATCCACCCGCTCCTTTGCGCGTGCACTCGTTGCCATTCCCTTCCAGTCGATTCCGTTTCTCCGTCATCCTGAAAAACAAAATGCTCCTCGCACTTGCGGTTCTGATCTGAAAAATAAAAATTCTCGCGCAGGGGGAGGTCAATCCGTCTCTTCCCCGCACGTCGACGTTCAGTCTCCCTCCTCCCTCGTCGTCAAATCCAGCCTCCTACCGGCGCAATAGACTGTGCCGTAGTGTGGCCTGTGGTGGCGCCTGCCTCCGCGCACGGACACCCCGATTGAGCATTGCTGCTCTGCCGCAGCTGCCTAAAAAGAGACGCGCGAATCGTAGGTCTCCGTGCCTGACGCACCACGTACGACCCAACTCTACTGCCGCCTGAGCCTCGCGACCACAGGCAGCAGCAAGAAGGTATCGCTCCTTGAGGGTGCGTCCGGCCTTACACCCGCCAGAAAGACCTACCCCACTCGCTATTAACCTGATAGGGCATACCTCGCAGCATTCCTTGCCGAGGCAGCGAGGGGAACGGAAGAAAGTATATTATAGGATATAGCTGTCGGTAGGAACCCGCGCCGCAGGGTACCTGGTATTTAGTACTGTCTTCAGCTTGTGTGTGTTTGGTGATGGTGAAATTCGAATAACAGATGCAGCAAATACTTACAACACACGTGGATACGTACGAAAAGCAGGACTTGCAACAAGTACGTACCAGGTATACGAGTACTCGTACGCCGATCACACTCTACGCCACTAGCAACCGATGAACTCCCTGCCACCCCGCCAGTCGGTGAGTGGTCACTCCTAGGCCTCCTGCTTTCCGGCGTACAGCTGTACCGTCCTCAGCTTGCTACACCTAAAAAACACTCCTCTGCTGTAGGAGTACAAGTACACTAGTATAACTTCTTGTGTACCCAACCAAATGTGAAGACTGTTTGGAGGTAGGGGTTTAGGTAGAAGGCATCGCACAACAGGAAGCACACGAGAGACCAGCAGAGCACAGCAGGTATAGCCCAGCGAGCCGTTCCCATCCGAGAAACTAGGTGCGCACAGCCTCGGCGGCGACTGTCTCGCCGCTTGGGTGCTGTGTTTGTGAGCCCCCTGTGTTTTCTGTCTGCGCCAATGCGGTAGCGATTAACTGCTCCTGTGAATAAATATATGAATTGGTGGCTGATGTGTGAGGTGATTCCGCTGTGAGCTCTTCGGAGATCATCGCGGTCATACGCACCACCTGACAGCGTTTTCGAGGGGGGTCCCTGAAAAAAGCGCCGTCCAACTGAAAATATGTCGCGCCCGCTCATAATTATATTGGTTGGTTGGAGTTGGTTGGCAATCACGTTGTAGAACACGCCAATTATGGCGTGGGCTAGACAACGAGGGTCCCTGTTTTTTTTGTTTAGCGGTTACCATGGCTGGCGGTCGAGTTTGATCATTTGTGCGGTGTGGATATCCTTCACTCTGCACAAGGGGGATGGTCGTATCATGAGGTGCGTATGTGATACCGAACCCACAAGGCAGTTGTATGATAAACCCATCGCTGTCTCTGGAATTGGCTACACCAGGAAACGAATCAGTTTATTCGACGCTGTCGTCCAAATGCAAGGAGGTCCGCCCCACACGCGGTTCTTAGTAGGATGCTTCTCACCCTTTATGCGACTCGCCGAGCACCTTACGGCGCTTCGCGCTCGGTGCAAGCAATGTCTGCCAGATCGGTGAAAACCCCACGTTCTCCGTTCCGGCATTGTAGGGATGCGAGTGTCTACTACGGCCGGCCATGCATGGCATGAGTGCAACCCCACCCACCACAAATATATTTCACATATCCTCCCTCCCCCCCCCTTCCCCCCTCGCCACCGCTGCAGCTTTGTCCGCTGTTTCCCCACGACCAGGATACCTTCAACTGCCTTCTGTCCCCGGCTGCGGTGATGTCCTACAAGGACAAGGACAGCATGAAGGATATTGAGGTGACAAACTTAATAGAGTTTAAACAAGTATACCGTAAGAGTGATCTGACCTTTCAAAACGAGACATATGATCTTTGACACGTTACTACCGCAAAAAGTACCCCATCTTTAATTTCAAGTACTACGAATAGTAGTTGTCCGTAACAAAGTGCGAGCAGTGCTATAGTTTCAGTTACGTTTTTTCTTTCGCCCGGCAACACTAAGCCAAAGACAGCGTACAAAGCGTCGAGACGAATTTGTTGCGATGTTTGAAAACAGACCGTTAAAAACGCAAAATAAAGCCTACCAGGTAAGTGGCATTTTGGGCATTCAACTGCCTCGTGTATACCGCTGGAATGATGATCTACAAGGGCAAGGCCAGCATCAAAAATGTTGAGTTGAGAACTAATATGCTCGTTGAGAAATCCGTTGAGATATTTAGACCATTCTAAACCAAAATTGAGACCGTTCAGTTCTCGTAAGGAATGTTGAACTGCGCCCCCTCACGCTCGGTAACGCTCTACGAGGTTAAGGATAGCGGGAAGAACGTTGAGACGCAGCAATGTGATCACTACGATAGCCCCGTTGAAAACGCATCATGGGCCTCTAAAGTGGCATTGGGTGTTTTTAGCTGTCTCCCGTTCCCGATTGCCGTCATGTCTTACAAGGATAAGGCCACCATGAACATCGTTCAAGTAACTGCAATATGGCCGTCGGGATAACCGTTGAAATATACCGGGGTATACATCAGTGAACAGGGAAATTGGGACCGTTCAATCATAATAAAAACTTTTAACTGTGTCCTATTTCCCGCTCTACCTACGAGGTTAAGGATAGCATGAAGATCGTCGAGATGACACCAGTACGGCCGTTGAGATATACCTGGTATGCTTCCTCAGTCGGCATAGAAAGCGTAAAATAGGACCGCTGTGGTGACAATAACGTTCGGACGCCTCCTTCTACAGGTTGCTGTGTTGTCTTCCTGCGTGAGTTAAGGATAACATGCAGAACAACGTTAGGTGGCAGCATGTTGTTTTGGAATTAAATGGACCGTAGTAATGGCAACATCGGAGCGATAAGGTGTCGTTTTGGTCGGTCAACTGTCTCCTGCCCGCGGTTTTTAGGACGTGGTACAAGGACCGGACATCGCAAAGAACGTTGGTATTACAGCAATAGAGCCCCGCTGGAGGTGCTGCCGGTGCAAAAACAAACAATTTACTTATTTTCCCATCACAATCGGGGCTCAAAACTGTATTATCGGCGGTAGTTACGGTCGTCAACACGGGAAAAATCGGTCAACAAATTGAGAAAAAATGCATGCAACGTGTGGCGATGATGAGACGATTTGCATGCTATTGCTTTTCACGCAGGTACATTATAAAGCGCTCTGACCAGTACACTATTCATCTGGTAACTGTTTCAGGTTACTTCATCGCTCCTACCCTTGGGGCACGGGGTAGTAGGCCCTCACGAACAAACGAAACAGGAAGGCACAGACAAATACTAAAACGAAGCGAAAAACAATTCCCAAAAACGAAGGAACGCTCAGAAACAAGCACGAAAAAGGCGACAGTAAAGAACACGTCTTAAGGCCCAACAGCCGAGGGGAGTATCTTCTTCCTCCTCTCTTTTCTCTAATATTTCCCCCGTGAACGTGTTCGGTGGGTTCCCGTATTATACCATGGCGTGTTTTTGTCGAATTTCGGAGGAGAAATCGACAGGAAACCTTGTATGGGGGGGGGTTGAGTTACGTGTTATGTTCAATAACTCACGCGACAACCCCGAAAACCCAACGGGTTCGGGCGGATTGGACCTGCACCCCTGGGTTTTTTCTATTTCGTGCCATTTTGTTTTTTGAGCGAGATATGGCCTCGCAAAGGTGAAGAGCAACACACACAGAGAGAGCCACACTACTGCTGCCCACACATAAACACACACGAGAACACACCCACGCACAAGCACGAGCCAATGAAGAGTGCTGGTCGTCCTCGGGGTGCCAAGGCTAAGCTCCGCAGATTATATAGCTCGTGGGCTGTTCTCGAAACGTATTCCACCTGCGGAATGAATTCGGAGCCACAAGAACCACCGCCTCCCCCTGGAGGTGCGCAGCAACCTGGTCATGCCGGAGAGGATGAGACCAATTACGAGGGAGATCAAGAGTGCGACAGCAGCGATTGCGACGCATACGGTGGAGACAGCAAACGATCAAACAGGCGCCGCAGAAAGGGTCGCAAGGACGCTGAGCACAGGAGGGGGTTTCAAACGCTGTTCGCTTGCTGCAATCTCCCCCAATACTCCAGCAGCAGTAGCAGCAGCAAATGTGATCGATGACCAGCCGCATGAGGAAATAGAGTGAGTAGACCCTGAGGAAGTTTCAGAATTATGTAGTGACAACATGGGGTTCAAGATCTCGGGAGGTATGGAAAAAGGCGTCCTCGGCAAGCCAGATGCTCTCGCCGATCGGCTGGGCCAGGACGAGATGCCCCCGGAACTGAGGTGCGTTGGACTCAACAGCTGTTCCGAATCGGAGGGCATAACCTTCGGGGGATACGCTGGCGACTCGGGTGACTGCACGTCTTCCGAAGGCTCGTAGATCGAGTGGAGTGACGACGAAGATGAAGAAACGGTGCCGCTTAGCGGTGGACTAGAGGAGAGGGCGCTGCTCGCAGCAGCGATACCAGAGGAGAGCGTCGCAGCAGGAGGCCGCCGCCTGGAGGAGAATGTGCCCCGCCCGAATTTCCGCCACATTTCGGATATGCGGCGGTGAGGCCAAAGCAATCAAGGGCAAGACAAAAATGCTCAACCAAGGCTGGGAGAGCCGGGAGCTGGCACTCGCGGGTGAAGAGCAACTCGCCGACGACGACGACAACGGCGGGGGAGTTGATCCCGGCGCTGCAAGCCAGCCGTCTCGACGAAAGAGATCATTCGTCAAAATTGGCGCATCACATTTCATCGATCGTTCAAATGCTATTCCTGATAGTGTAGAGTACTATGTTTTGTACATATTCTGTACATGTAGATATTCTATTTTACAACATACAGGGAAGAAAACGAAAGCAAAAAGTCTACAGTAGTTTGTTTTTTCCCCCAAATCCGGGCCATTTTTGCTCGAAAGTGGCGACTAATAATATTAAAAATGACAACGGGATTTGAGTTCCTCTCAACCCCACGGTTCTTGCCAACTTTATTTCTCCTTACAACTCTAAAATTTGAGCGAGAAAAAGGGCGGGGCGAAAGCTGGCAAAAGTCAGCCGGATGAACTATGTACGTCGTACCAGGTAAGTAAAAGTACGTATTTATACATGCATACATGCGTACGCTGGTTTCACTTTTTCTTCTTTGGGGTGTGCGATGTGCTTCAGTTAGTTGCTGTGATGTGTACTCGGTTGTTTTCTATGGCCACAGCAGTCCATACAGCTTCACCATGGTCACGGTATTTCGTCTGTACCACCCCGCGTCGAGGTGGTTTCAGGTTTGATACGGCGAGATAATTGCGTGCCGAGCAGGCGGTTCCGCAAGAACGGTCTAGAAGCCAACGGGGGGGGAGCGCCAGAGTAAATACTCTTGGCGCTCCCACGGTGGCGGAACAAACGAAGCCTATTAATAGTGACTCTCTGCAGGTCTAAGTGGAACCCGTGGTACCTACACACCCTGAAGAAAGCAAAAAAAAACAGATTTTGGAGGCCATGTAGCACGCTTAATGCTTACGCGTCCTTTTTTTACCGGGGTTCCATGGACAGAGCATGTACCTGATTTTGGCTCAAACGGATCAGGTATACCTGATTTTGGCATTTTCCATAAAAACCAACTACATCGTCATTCGATTCGCCGTGATTTAGTCCTCCTTATGGTGCTATGTCATTGTTTACTCCTCATTCGTCAAGCTGTTAGGCTTGATTCACCGCCATTCCACGGTCCGCGGGATTAATCCCGGGGAAGGCCCTGATTATTAATAGTAGTGTAGATAATTCGTCTAAATTGATCTTTTGCATTACTTTACATACTACAAGTATTACTTTTTTGGGTCTGTAGTGTTATTGTGTGCTATCTCTCGAACAAATCGAACTGCTACCCTGTCTTACCCATGCGGAGCCCTTGTATGTATATACATATACATATGAACACGAGTAAAAGTACAAATCCGTAGCCAGTCCACAGCACAAAAATAATTTTTCAAAAAGCTCTAGAAAACGTGGATAATGTTGGTGAGACTCGAAACCTCGACTAAAAACTCTACCTCATTAAACTCGGGCCACATCGGCAACTTCCTTTCAGAATCAGGGCGATTGGACTTGAACGCGGAGGTAGAAAATTGAGACAGTTTGACCAAAAACTCGATTTCAGTGCGCTCCGCACTTAATGCCGGGGGAACCACCGAGGCCGCCACTGGCCGGGTCGGGAGGGGCGAGCAAGGTGACGCACGTCCAGCGAATAGCGCACCGAGAGGTGGACCTCATCTCAAGTTAGGTCGTTTCCGACTAAATACGTAGTACGAAATCGACTACGAAACGGCCGAGGGCCAACCTTTATAAGCCATCCTACATACAGCAAATGAAATAGCAAATTTCAGTTTCCATAAATTTGCTAACGAATAGCGTGGGAATGTTTTCGAAACAAGTTTGACAAGCGTTTTGGCAAGTCGAAATTTCCCTGATTCGCTAGTTTAGCATGTTTTTTGCCAAATAGGTCTCGGTCTGATTGTTGATTGTGCGTGTTGTCTTCACAATAAATCTTCCATTCTCTCAGCTTTATCAGCACGCCCAGTGTCCGTCCTGATTCCGTATCCTAAAGATATACTTATTCTGTGATCACAGATGGCGAGACAGAGGAAGAACAAAATCATGACGTTATCGCAAATTCAAGGGTCAAGCAAGTGAAGTGCCAGCGTACCGGGTGCGAGAACACAACAACACAAGCTAGACCGACAAACAAGGACGAGAGCACAATAAAACAAAAAAAACTACAATGAAACAGAATGCAAATGGCGCAAAGAGATCAGAAAGGCTGCTAGACGAAAGCATACGTACTCAGGAAGGACAGATAGTTGCTGCACGGACGAGGCAACACGAAGGAGAGGAAGATACCGGCATACGGACGGCGGGGAGGGGAAAGGAAACAAAGGGAGAGACAAGACTAAAAGTAAGAAGGAAGAGAGAAGGGGGGAAAAAGAGAACATCGTACTCCAGACGGCGATAGTAACATGGGTGCCTGTCTGACCTAGAAAATCGATTTGGGAACCTTACCACACCTTTTGCCGTCTCCTTCCTATTCTCCTCCTTAGCTGTGCCATGTGTCAGTGCCGCCGCTGCCGCGTCCCCCCCCCCCCCCCCCCCGATTGGACAAGTCAATGAAAAACAAGCAATAATCTGCTAGACTTCAAGAGCTAGTCGAACCGATACCTAGCCACCGGATATATCATTCCGTTTCTGCATTCGTCGACAGCTGTATCGGTACGGCTGCCCCCCCTCTGCTTGTCGCCGCTTTTGGCGTCCTCAGCTGCGTGACGCAGCCGGCTTCTATGCTCTGTCCCGCATCGCCTTGAAACAGTCCGCCGCTTCGACGACCCCCCGGTACCACTTCCCGCTGTTCTCAGCCGCCCTCAGCGATAACACCTCTCTACTCCGAACAGCAAATGGGAGCTTTCCGTGGACCCCTCTGTGGCTTGAAAAACCCTAAGGTCATCTGCTAGACATTGGGCCCAGTTATTTCAGGTCGGCATGCCCCTGGGTCCTCCCCACCGGCCATCGTCCCAAATATGACCCGGCGGGTCAGCCGCTCATTGGTCGTCCGCTGTACGGCCCTCGGAAGGAGGAGGCGTCGTTTGCGGATCGTCGTCTCAACGTCCTCGCATTGTGCCTTTTTGAGGGCCTTGGTGTACGACATGAGGTGGTCAGTACGTTGTCGGCGCTGGGAGCCAATGATCCGTGGGAGGATTTCGTGGCGTGCCGTTTGGAGCTCAGAGAAGTGCTCCTGTCCAAGAGTTCACGTCACACACCCGTACAGCAGGGTCTCCATCACCTTGGCCTTTGGCATGCGAACTTTTAGAGTGAACGGGGCATCCTCCATATCATACAGCTCCCGTTTAAACGTATTGTAGCATGCCCATGCGAGTCTGATCCGTTGTGTGGTCTCTGGCATAATGACAGCGCTAGCAACGACAAGACCCCCCAGGCACAAAAACTGCATCGTCAGTCTATACCTCTGTTCCGCTGCTTCGTTGACGAGCGGAGAGATCTGAAGTGCCTGGTTAGGTGTCCGCAGCAGTATGGTCTCCGTTTCCTTTTCAGATACGGTGAGGCCTACTGCTTCGAAAACGGTCACGATGACGGGAATCATTTTCGCATCGTGATTAGTGATTAAAAGCAACACAATCAACTACACGATCATGTGATCAATAGTCATGGTGATTGATGATATACAACAGTTTATTTCACAGGTCCCGGCGCCATCTGCGAGAGTGGGGCCTTCTTTCTCTCATGCACGGTGTCTTTTCCCCTAACGCCCTAGCAAAATATCGCGTAGGGTGCAATGCCGCGGTAGTACGTGCAACGACAGTCTTCCACTACAGCGAGGAGTTGGAAGCATATGAGACCACGCCGGATCTTGTCCACCCCCCATCCCAGGGTTTCTGACTCACTCTCGTCTCTAGGTGTTTACCGGTACAGAATTTACCGCCGCTTCGAATACTCCGTGTTCGTACGGGCTGGGCCAGCCAAGAAACGGATAAACCGCCCTAGAGTCGTTATCTCGTGGACCACTGCGAATTAGACAGAACTAAACACACCGCTGTTATCAGCCAATCGTCGTGCTTACGCAGGTCGCCACGTGCTTGGGCGTCATTTGACAAAATGACGAGGTCTGATTTTTTTTTCGGAAGCTCGGCGGGTACCTGAATCGCGACGGCCGAGGTGTGTACGAGAGAGCATGGTTCATGTGCGAGGAAGATCTGGTGCTCAAGCTGTTGAAATACGCGAAGAGCCTCAAGCGTGTCTCGCTGATCAAGGCTCGCGAGTACATGGACAACGTGCTTGCTGCTCGGGGAGGAAGGAGGGAACCTGATGTTGGAGAAGTACGGCCTGAGTCTGCCCATATCCATGTCCACGACCCACTCGTGGTTGATCGAACTCGGCTGCAAAAACGACCGCGCGCACCAGTCGTTCTACACAGATGCACACGAGAGGAAGGATGTGGAAAACCGCCGATGCTACGTGAGGGAGAAGCGCTGGTTGGCCCTGCGGCAACCATGCTGGAAGAGGGTGGAATGGGATTCGTTGACGCCGCAGGAACAGGCCGCACTCGAGACACTGATGGAAAAGGGCGAGGAGGCCATTTTTGCGGAGGTGTTCATGTTCGAGAACGGCGGGAAGGAATACGTCGAGTTCCGCGTCGACCTGGTGGGCGGCGAATCGAACGAGAAGTACGATGCTCTTCGTGAGGAATTGGGCAAGGGGGGCGGGTGGTACAGCGTTCGTTTTGAGAAGCGGCGCGCGCGCCCTGCGAGTATTCTCACGAACCCGAGGGTTGCAAGTGCCACAAACCGGTGTATCACACTGGGGAGGACGAGTCCATCTACAAAGCATTCGCATGCGAGGGGAACGAGTGGGTCATCAGGGGAGTGAGGAGATTAAGGAAGAAAACGGAAGGGCCGGGGGAAATGGTGTCCGCGTTCCAGGACGAGCAGCATGGCTTCGGTATTCCACTGTCGGCGAATGATATTATAATCATGAGCGCACTTCGCCACTGCAAGGGACGTCCGGCCTTGGAGAAGACTCCAGAGACGCGCTTTCTGGTGCACGGCAAGAACAAGGAGGGATTTTGGGGGTATACCCAGTTCGAGGAGCAGATCGTGGACGCGATGGACGTACTCGAAGCGCTCTACCCGGGCCACCAGTTGATGATAGAGATGAACCACTCAGCAGGGCATGTCAAGTACCGAGAAGATAGGCTGCACGTGGGAAACATTAACGTGAGGTTCGGGGGCAAGCAGAGGGAATTGCGCGACAGCGTCATGGCGGAGGGGTGCTCGGGCCCGGAGGAGGCGAAGATGTACCTCAACCGCGGCGCGTGGGCTGCGCAGTTTATCGATGGAGTTACGACGAGGACGATGGACTTGAAGCTCAGGTCGGGCGAGACGCAGAGTATGAAATTCGCCGCGAACGCTCCACTACCGTTGTACGCTTGTGGCGCCCCCAGATCGGACGTGATTGGGAGGAAAGTTCGAGACAAGCGGATCAAGCGCTCCTCGCCGGAGGCAGGTGGGGCGGGAAGTGGTGGAACCGAATGGGAGCTGGGTGTACTCCGGGAGGGGTACGTTGGAAAGGCCAAGGGGAGGAAGTACGTGCTCTGGGAGCGAGAGTGGTTCGTCGACGGATGTCGACAGCGGCGACCGCTGCGCCCGAGATGAACATCGACACGGTTCTCGGCAACCTGCCCGACTTCAAGAACGAAAGGCCGGCGCTGCAGCACTTGGTGGAGAGCCGTGGGCACATCCTGCTGCTATCGCCGAAATTTCACCCTGAGCTGGCGGGAGTAAGGATCGAGTACTCCTGGGGGGATGCCGAAGCAGAATTTTCGGCGGGAGATAAACGGCGAGGTCCCGAAGCATCTTCACCGAAACATGGTTGCATCGATGAGCACGAAAAAAATCCTGACGGTCCAGCGCGTTCGCCGCTTTTGCACGGCGCACGCGAGACTACTGCCGGACATACCTTGCGCTTGAGAAGGGTGGTGACGTTGAGTCCAAGGACATGAGCGAGAAGATGAAGAAGACCTGCAAAGCGCACCGCAACATCCTTGACATGGAGCCTGGCTCCATCGACAAGCAGTAGCAACCTTGGCCTCTACCTGGCATAGGATTGCCCTTTTGTTTTCGCTCATTGTCTCTTTTTTCGTCGTTTGTCGGGTATTTGAGCGTCATCGGTCTGTTAGTCCAAACAAGCAGCAACCTTGTCCCCTTAGGTCTCGGCCTCCGCCCTGAGCGCATGCTTGCTTTTGCTTCGCTTTTGTTAAGTTTCCTTCTTTCCTATCCTTTCTGGTTTGCCTTCTTCGTACTCCTTTGTTGTGTTTGGTACTCCGTACCGCTGTGATGGGGTGTGGGCGCGATGGATATAGTCGAGGCATTTTTGGCTTGCCAGCATCATGTACCGCAGGATGATAGTACCGTTCCCTTGCGTGCTGCTTCTGCGGTTCGCGTGTTATTGTCGAATTGATTTATTTCATTGAGACGCCGTTTAGCCTGTTGTGTGACCTTGGGTTCGATTGAAGGGAAAGGAGCTCTTGTGAGGTACATCATCAGTACTACTCGTGGTATATAAAATTGTCGCATTGATTGTAATATCGTAAGCACCGTTGATACTGAGGGGCGGAGATGGAAGAACTTAGTGGGAGTATCGCGCTGAGCGCGGTTGTTTGTTGATCGCCTCGATATTTGATACGCGAGCCACCGGGATACTACGAGTACACGCGTATAATTATTGCGGCAGTACATTATTTTTGGCGGCCTGTCATCAGGACCCATTGAAACATATCGCTCAGGCGTTTAATATTCATCTACGAGGTACGAGTGCAGATGAGTTTTCGTACTCGCATCGCTTCACTACACGTGCTGCAGAGGTCCCCTACTTACCCTGTTCAGAATATGGCCGAAAGGGCTGACCCGAAAAACTGCGACGCCCCGCTCAATTTTGCGAATTTCGATATGAAAATTTAACCTCGTTTTCGAACTGCGTGGGCAAACAAACGGAAAACTCGCCTTTTATTCACAGACAAGTTATGGCCATTTTTGTGTTTTTTCGTATCGTTGTATCGGTCATATCTCTCGAACATAGAAAAAAAAAGGCGAGCTTTGGATTTGTTGATTTGCGCATGATGAACATCGTGTAAAAAAATCACGTCCCAATGTGTAATATTGAGTGGGGCATGGCCAATCTACCAAGAAATCAGCGCCTTGGCGGGCCCAGCTCGTACTCTCCGCTGGTTCGTGTCTTAGCAGAGAGCGTGCGTCATATGTTAGTGTCTCATCTACAGTAACTTGTGTTTTTCTCCTGATCGGCCGCCCGCACATTCTCAACGGAGGTCTACTCCTCCAGCTCGGGGTGCTGCAGTGTAGAGTTATAACCCGCGGAATACCTGTTGTCAACAGTTACGCGGACTTTTTCAGGTGTTTTGCCTGTATCCGTGGCCGGGTGCCCGTTTCTTCAGGCAAACATACCCGGGTATGACGGGTACCCGTGTAGCCGGACAACATAAAAAGCTGTTTTCGGGCGTGCACACAGAAAATAGCGGAGAAGAAATGACATGAAATAAACGGTATGGATCTTGTGGCGACGACGAGACGATTTTCATACGTTTTGTGTTCTCTCTCCTCTCCTCCTGGAAATTTATTTTCAAACGGTTTCCCCTCATGTAAAATATAGCTTCGGTTGGGGTTATGATATGATATACAGTACAGGAAATATAATAAGAAATTTAGCAATAAGAAAAGCAGGCTGATATTCACGGGAAAATGAAAAAATCGGGAGTCGTTACACTGAGGTTAGTGTAGAATACACTCCTTCTGTAAACAGAACCCAGCCTGAACCATCTCTCCTGCTTTCTATTTGGTGTCCCGTACTACCATTTACGGGCTATTCATTTTGAACCTATTCGACTGCAGAAAGCGCCTATTACTCGAGTGTTTGCGGTAGTGGTGAACCAAAAAACTTCACTTCCGCTAAAAAAAGCGAATTTCTTTCCCATCAGCATTTTCGTGTGTTGGCGGACGAGATAAACCAAATCCTGCAGGCGACGCCTCCGAAGTTGAGGAGGCAAGTGGGGATAAGCGGCAACGTGGCCAACAAAAAAATAACGAACAGCAAACTAAACAGCGTGCGAGTAACAACGGAAGCCCAGCAACGGTCTCGGCGGCAGAGTTGACTGCGGTGCCTCCACAACCATCCCACAACCGCCAGCAGCAGCACAGCAAGCGGCAGCTAGGCGCAGCTAGGGGCAGCATCAGTTTGAGCGACAAACATGAAGAGCATCAGCACCAGCAGCATCCGCTTCCATTTTTCGATTGATACTGCTGCTGCAGCGACGACTGCTACTGCTGCTGCAGCAACGACTGCTGCGCTCGGCCTACGCACGCCACAGCGCCTGGGCGCCTCGCTCCGCCGCCGCCGCTGCTGCCGTGCCGCTGCAGCTGCTGTTATATACAGCAGTATGGACGAATTGAAATGATACTTCAAAGTACACGAGCTGTCATGTTGTCGCGCTCTACAAACAAGCAAGGCGGTACGAGCACGAGTACGAGTACAAGTACAAGTCCTTTCGGGACGACGCATCCTCCACGATACCAAGGGCGAAAGCGTGTGCAGTAGCAGCGGGCCGCCCGCTGGCACAATTCAACGCCACTTGTCCGCGTTATGCTCCAGCGCACCCCTCGTGTTGTGTGCACCAAGCAGCATGGTGCGTGGAGGCATGGAAGATGCTCTGTGTTTTAACCCTTTCAGACGCGTTCTGCGTCGGGATAATGTTCGGTGCGTGTAGGCAAATGAAACAGAGAGCCAAAATTACCGCAACTTTTGATGAAATCCTACCGTCGCTCAAGTACTTTTTGGCTTTTTTTTTCAGATTTTTTCCCTCTAAAAATTACCTCGGGAATTTGCGGAGAAGTAAATTAAAAATAAAAAACCGCAAACACTCCAATAGTGTGCGTATGCGGAATTCGACAGGAGTCGACGAGGGGAGGAAGTGCTGTGTACCCTCGCGGTAAAAGTAAAACTACGTACCAAAGTGGGGAGAGGAAGAGAAGCCTGCTTTGTGACCCCGAATCTGAGTTACGACTATCAATAAGAGGGAGAGAGAACATAAGGGCGAAGATAGTAAATGGGATGGAAATATAATCAATACGACACGTAACATCAATGCGTCATATCCAATCCACTTGTTGGACGTATTACCCGCCGGGTACGTGGACCTGGTGATTTACGCTTTCCCCGGTACGATATCCCTTACCATACCCCGTACTGTAGACACCCTATGAAATATCTCAGAAAAAGCTGTCAGGCTCTCCAACACGCTCAGTGTATCTGGACTCGGGTACGCGGGTGGCTGGTGATATACGTGTCCCCGGTGCGACACCCCTCACGATACCTGCTAGAGGTGTGTATATTGGACAACTTGGAAACTTTTGCTGAGGTTGTTTAGAGGGTTTCTCGGAAGTATGGTGCGGGATATCCCACCGGGGACTCGAAAATCACGGGTACCCGGATACCGTTCATGTCGATTACCCGGGTACCCGGGCCCAAATACCCGACGGGTAGTTGGTCCTATCCGTACCCGAACGGGTAGGGACGGGCCCGGGTACTACCCATCCGGTAACCGGGCAGTAGACGACCGAGGATACAACCGCAGTGCAGTGGTCGAAATTGGACGGAATTAGGAAAACACAAAATGAGACAACAAAACAAGCTCCAACTTGACGTTTTCACATCACTTGCGGACAGCTATATCTCCTCACAAGCAACCGCAGCCCACGATATTGAGTCACGCTCATTATGGAAGGCGCGAGGACGCCGGGTTCATCGGGCAGCACTCGTAGGCAGCCAGAAATGACTCGTGAGGTTATTTCGTGATGTCAAAGTTGCCAGCCAGCATCCCCAAAAAGTCGAGAAAAAGTTGCAAAGTGGACGTTTTCGTATCTTGCGCGCTACCATGGTAGTACGTAGTGCCATGGGTACTAAACGTATGAAGAAACACCTTTCACCAAAAGTTAGCTATGGCTGTCGCAAATTTCTTCAAATACTAACATAGCGTGCCCGAAAAAAGGGCGTGCCAAACATTCTCGTTTCTGTTTGAGGCAGTCAAGTATTCGGCTAAAAGGGCAAAAAATTGTAAATACAAACTCTGGATTCTTGTATATTTTCATCAGTTTGTTCAATCTGGAAAAGTTACATTTTCCTTATAAACTCTCTTTCCAAGGCGTTTGGATTTTTTGGTGAAACGCCTGCTCGCGCGTACTTGGCAACTTGTTCCTTAGCGTGGTCTTGAGCCGCAACTATGTCTTCCAGTTTGTAGTACGTGCCCCAGTATGGTGTCGCCATTCGCGCGCTTACGATACCACGCATGGCGTGCATGCTAGATTGCCAACATCCTTCGCCGCGCTGCAAGCAGCCGTTTGCACCTCGGAGAACGTATCACTTGGATACTCATGTACGATATGGGGCCTCACACAGCGACTTGAAAACATTCGAAGATAGTGTTGGCATTGAAGGAACACTGGCGGAACGCGGGAACATAGTGTTATATGCATATCACCGAACGTTATAACGCATTAACGTTACGTTTCTGGTCGATCTCGGCAGCTCTGGTACGATAACATAGTGTTGCGCCGTGATCGATACGTGTCCTATAGTCTCAGCAGAATGTTAGGATTTGTCCAGACCCGTGCGTCATCAACCTAACATGAACATATCACAATCTGCCGATTCGCTAACTTGTCAACATAATGTTTTCATAAAGGATGCCCTCGGCATAGCACCCTCACATTTTGTGAGGGTTCAGAGAGATGTTGAGTATAGCACCCTAACTTAACGTTAAAAGCGATCATCGTTTTTCTCGTAACAGTATGTTATTCGAACGCTATTCGAGCCCCCCTTATTTCTCCTTAGGGTTGGATAACGTAACACTTGACCTCAGTTGGGTAAATTTGCCTTTGGAGGTGGTCGCGATGTAACACCAATGGGCGTGTAGCATTTTGTTAGCATGTTACTCGCATTAAAGATCTGGCTGTAACGCTACGTTGCCACGCTGCCATAAATGACAACTTGACGTAATATTCCGTTACTACGTGACGGTTGGACCTGTCATGAGGGTGTCCGCGCAGAAAAAAACACTATTGCGAAATAAGCTTATTTATTTTCCCGTCGCCGACGACTGATCAAAACCCTAATTAAATGGGCGCGAATCTGGCTGATACAGGTTTGGATATCAGATTATGGAAGAGCCATATATGGGTGATATGATATTCGACCGCAGCATTCTGTTCGCCGAAAACTCTGGGGATGTTTTGGACTGGCCAAGCTTGCCCCAAGAGTGGCCTTGGGCCATGTCTGCTACTCCTGTCGAGTACCCCCCCCCCCCCCCCCCCACCTGTCGCACCCGCGTCTCCGTCTGCTCTCGACCTCCTCCCTTCCCCCCCCCCTCCCATTTGTGCTGCTTCTCCCTCCGTCCTTCCATCCCCCTCGCACTTTGCCTTCCGCCCCAATTGTCCCCCCCCCCCCCCCCCCCCCCCCCCCGGCCCATTATCTGTCCTTGTCGCCCCCCTCGCTCAACTTCTCTCGCGCTTTCGTTTTGCGGCCTTTCCAAGGTGTTAAACCCCGCGTACGACTATATTCCCCCCAACCTGGTCGACCTATACATCACCAACATGGGGGGACTGCAACCATCCTACGTCTACCGGTTGCTGGCTGAGTATTATCACCGTGATGACCTCATAATCTCCCCCCCACACGAACAGGCAGCCTAATCGCATGCAGGCGAATGGATTCTTGAGGGGAGGAAGGGAAGGGGTGAGGATAGGTAGGGGGGGAGCCGTGCTTTGATTGATACATATTTGTGTGATGATCGTTTCGCGAAGGGTTTGTTCCATGTTTCGTAGATTGTATGTCTGGCATGCTAGTCGTCGTGTACTACCATAGCACTACCACGACGATCATCTCATCATCCTCCCTCCAGACGAGCCGGTGGTTTATTCCGATACTGGTGAGGGTGTCCGTAGGGACGGGGGGAGAAGGTAGGGCGGGGAGGAGCAACATTGGTCTGATTGATGCAGTAGGATGATGGTGTCCGATGGTTTGTTCGTTGTTTCGTGGGTAGGTTTTCTGGCATGTGGTGGCCGTGTACTGTCGTAGCTCTACCATCTCCGTGATCTCATCACCCCCTGCCCCCCCCCTCATACCATCGAAGGCGCCCAATGAATGAGAGTCGATAGGGGCGTTACCACTGGGGGGTGGGGAAGCTATGGGGACGGGGGGTTGGAGGGAATTTATCTTTAGTAGTAATACTATTGATTTTAGGGGCGGAGGGGATTGGGGATGCATCTTGATATTGTTTTTGCTTGCTAAATACACCGCCGTTTTCTGGCATGTGGTGGCCGTGTACTGTCGTAGCTCTACCATCTCCGTGGTCTCATCACCCCCTGCCCCCCCGCTCATACCATCGAAGGCGCCCAATGAATGAGAGTCGATAGGGGCGTTACCACTGGGGGGTGGGGAAGCTATAGGGACGGGGGGTTGGAGGGATTTCATCTTTAGTAGTAATACTATTGATTTTAGGGGCGGAGGGGATTGGGGATGCATCTTGATATTGTTTTTGCTTGCTAAATACACCGCCGCAATGGCGCCAGTACCCCAACCTTACGAGCAGGCGGCCTGACACACGCTTGTCAAATATTTTGTGACTCTTAACTGCCGCTACTACTCAGAAAGAATATCAGTACTCCTGTTGCTGGGTCGCGCGAGGTCGATCGGCCTCGAAAAGATTAACGGCGCGATCGACCGAGCGAAGGGGCGTAGTGGAAAGAGAGGGGGGTGGGGTCTGAGGGTGGGGTGGTTATACATGGGTTCTGGGAAGATGGCGGGCGTGATTTTCGCCTAACGCTGCAATGCTGTACGTGATTGCGAATTATCGGGTTAATTTTGTTGTGGCTGTATTTTTGGCATCCTGTGGCCGCAGTTCTTCCACCGCGATGGCCTCGCAGCTTCCGACGCGAGCAGGCGGCCTTATGAGTGCTTGCCCACGGGGGGTGGGGCTAGACAATGGGGGGGGGGGTAGCATTGCTTTGATACAGTAAATGTGTGCCTAGGATGATTTTCTGGCGTAGCATGAGTCTAGCGGAGTTCTTGTTTCTGACGTGTCGGTACTGTACCATAGTTTTACCATGAGATTTGTGCCATCAACTCCACGTTCCTACTCACAAGCAGGCAGCTAAATCATTGCATACCAAGGAGTGGGGTAGGTGCTGGAGGGTGGCGTGGATGAGGGACTCAAATGCCTCGCATGAGCACGCGCAGAGTACTCGTTGGTAAACCTCGCATGAGCACGCGCAGATTGCTTGATCGAGACCAAAACATGGGTGATGGAGAAGCGGGGGGGTCGTGGCGTTGGCTCTCCTCCCTCCGTGAGCACGAGTGACGAAGTCAGCTTGAATTAATACTAGCCCAGCAGGTCGTAGGGGGGGTCTTGTATCCCCCTCGGGATGTGTCTTGACTGACTCCCTCCAAAATGGGAACGCCTGGAATTCCCTAGCTTTATATAGGGGTTCTTAAGGGGAAGTTCGAAACTTGTTTGCCCCCCCTCAAAAGGAAACTCCAATCCTCGCAAATCTGGTCTCAAACCGCCCCCGACGTTGACTTGTATACCGCGCGAATCGATAGCGGACACACAGACAAGCAGTCTGGGCCAGCTTTCGGGTTATACGGAGCCCTGCACCTTGAGCTACGCGACACAGCTCCACCAGCAGGACGATCGCGTGTAGACAATTGGTTGTGCCAGAGTCGGTACGAGCAGCGAAATCTTTCGCAAATTGGCTACAACGCATCGATCGTAACAAAAGTGAGACCATCTTGTAGAAGCGTGGCTCGTTCAGCACTATCGGGTAACAGCGTTAATGAGGTCGTTGGTCGCCGCCCGCAAACGGCCGTGAAAGGTCGCTTCTGGCTGCAGCGTCTTGACCTCATGGGGTTTGCGATATACCAGGTATTCTGTGGCGTTTTACGGCAGGTTCGCTTCCTGATCCACACTAAATTCCACAAGTGTCAACTTGTGGTCTCTAGAACGGATTCAGAAAAGTTGTCTGCTTGTCTGTCTGGTCACTCAATAGTCTCCTACGGACAAATTTATTTCGAAACAGCTACGTCCACGCAGCACGCATCAGGTCGAAGCCCTCGCGGAGGCGATCGTCATGGTACAAACCACACCTCTTCGCGTGCCCTGTGTGTGGAGTTATCAGAGTTGACTTCCAGCACCCGAACAGGGTGCTGGGACGTGAGCTCGTCCTAGGCCACCGCATGTCAACTCTATTTTCAAGTGGAATAGGTTAGATGTAAAAATCATTTTCGTACTGCCGTGCTTCGAGAGATCAGCGGCACAGCAGTGGCAAAGGCTTTCCTCCTTCCTTTTCTCCTTCTCGCTTCTCTTTCTTTCTCGTCCGCCTTTCTCTGCTTCCCCCCCGGTCTTCTCTCCCTCCCTCCCTCCCTCCCTCTCTCCCTCCCTCTCTCCCTCCCTCCGTGTCTTCCGGCGGTCGTCATGGTCCAAACCACACCAGGTACCTCATGAGACTGCAGAGTTGACTTCGAGCATCCCAAACGGTCTGACAACTCGCACGGGACCAGCGGAATTTTTTTTTGTCAACTTAATTTTCAAGTGGAATCTGTTGGATTAACCCTTTAGGACTGCAGACCAGTTTTGGGGACTAATAACTTGGAATTTGAGAGTTTTGTCCCCGAAACAGGACCGCAGTTCTCAAAGGGTTAAATGCCTATTTTTTTTCTACTTCTTATACGAGCGATAGTATTTTTTAGTCGCCGACTTTTTACATCTACTTCGTCTCCCCGAATTCGGAAAATACCTAAGTACCTCTATTTTCAGTACGATTTAATCACACTTTTCTTTTTTACCATATAGTGCGTCCGGCTTCGTGCGAGATGCTGCCCGCTGCTGCTGCTGCGTGACTCGTTGCGTGTGGGTGCTCTGTGCTATATGGCTGCCAATCGATGCAACCGGGGCCCGTTGTGCAGTGCGTGCGTATGCGTGCTGCAGGTGTGCGTGTGGTGCGTTCACACGCCCCAGAGCCCAGGACACCGCTATTTTGTTGGTCGCTTGCGCCCGCAGCAAGAACAAGCAGCACCGACTGCTGAGCAACAGCAACAGCTTCTCAGCAGCAGTCCACAACGCACACGGCACCGTCAACGATCTTGAAGCTGCACCCTGCCAGCCCTCCGCCGCATATGGCCGCATGACGTTGCCGGCCTTCGCTTAGTCCCCACGTTGACAAGTCCCCGCCATGCGCTTGGTCAGAGACAGCTTTCAGTGGCGTAAAGGCAACCCATGTATCGTGTCGCCCTCCTGCTGGTGTATCCTGTGCGGACAGAGTACGTGGCGTAGACGATTGCGGTTCCTTGCCAAATACGTATCATAACTTTATGCCGAGGACCGAGGACAGACCTGCAGGTTTCGCCCCGGCGGACCCTCACGGGAGGGATGGAATCTCGCGCCTGCGTGTATCTTCTGTATACGTATCCACCTCTGGTTTTCAAGCATACGCTTCAATTAAAATACCTGGTACCTGACATGATATAATGAGAACAACAACTGTGAATATATGTTTTTCAGTACGGTGTCAGGGTCCCTCTTTAAGCCCTTTAGGACTGCAGTCCCCTTTTGAGGACTAGAGCTTGGAATTTGATTGGTTTGCCCCCAAAATTGGACTGCGGCCTACCGCACTCAAGTGGAATAAGTGCGGTACGGGAGCAGCTGTCGCACTCAGGTGGAACGTTTAGCCGTTACCTGGTACCGGGGGGGGGGGGGGGGGGGTGTACTCGATAGGAGAGATATACTCGATCTCATGCATGGCCGTAGTCGTAGGACCATAGACCCTCGCATCCCTACATTGCCGGGACGGAGCATGTCGGGTTTTCACCGACCAGGCAGACATTGCTTGCACCAAGCGCGAAGCGCCGTGAGGTGTCTGGCGAGCCGCATGAAGGGTGAGCTGCATCCTACTACTAAGAAATACTTTTGAGGCGGACTTGCATATATATGGACGACAGCTTCAATGAGTTGATTTAATTTCCGGTGTAGTAGGCATTTCCAGAGACAGCATTGGGAGTACTATGTAACTGCCTCTTGCGTGCCTTACCTTGCACACTACGTGATACGATCATTCCCAATTGTGCGAAGTAAAGGTTCTTTACCTCGCACAAATGATCTAACTCGACAACCGGCTGTGGGCGACCGCCAAAAAATGAGCAAAAAAAAACGGTACCCTGGTTGTCTAGCTCACGTAGTGAGCGGCATGTTTTACAGTGTCGTTGCCAACCGACGCCAACCCATCCTATATAAAATAGGGGGGAGAGGGGGGGGGGGGGGGGGGGGGGCGAAGAGGCGGTCTGCCGAACAGACAGACGCCTGGGTAGGGCCATGATCGTCATGGTGCGCTCCCTTCTTTTGGACCCAAGTAACTAGCATGGTGCTACCCGGGCAAGTTTGCATGTCTGTATGCACAGTGCCTTCCTGTGGTATTATCTTTCCCCCCCGCCCCCTTTGGTCCCTTTTTGGTCCCTTTTTTTCCTTTGCTGTCTCTTTTATTTTTTCTCTCCTTCCTTTTTTCCCGTTTGTCTTTGTATCTTTCTTTTTGCTTTTCGCTCTCTGCTTTTTATTTTTGCTTTTCTTCGTCGTCTTCCTTTTCGTTTTTATTCGTCTTTTTTGCGTATGGAGTGAGCACAAAAGTAGGCAATGCCATGCCATATATATGTCATTCTACTGGGCATGACACACACATTCTGTGAAAGAGAAACAGCAAGAATCAGGAAAGACAACACACAAGAGAATACGCGGATTTACGCACATTTCAGCTCGAGGGGGTGTTGAACAGATACCAACATATATATATATATATATATATATATATATTATATATATATATATATGCACGGTTCCAACTCATCATACAACAAACCTGACCAACTACAACAAATGGTTACGATTGCACACACGCGTGGAATACGCAATCTAACCCTTTTCCTTGGCCGTGCAATACGAATTGGAGTACATCTCAAACAGACAACAACAGCGGCAATTAACCCCTTTAGAACCGCAGTCCCATTTTGGGGACAAACCACTCAAATTCTAAGTAGTTTGTCCCCGAAGCGGGACTGCGGTCCTAAAAGGGTTAAGGAGTTCTTGACGGCGTGCAAGGTCCCAGAACGGTTGCTGCTCGGTAGGAAAGGCTCGCAAACATGGAAGCGCGCGCACATATAGTTACGGACGGACGGGCAGAAACTTCCTCTCGGAAGCTCGCCACGCGCAGCAAGGGTCGGAAGAAGGCTGCTTTTGCTTGTAGGTGTGCCAAACGCCCCCGATTGCCGCTCCTCGAATAGCGTAGGCCAACAATTGTTGCGAGGGAAATACGGCAGTGTTGCGCTGATGTCCAACAGAGTTTCTCGAGACAGGTGCCACCAATGCTACTGCTGTACGACATTTCCAGCAGAGCTTCTCCTGTTTCTCCGCCCCCTGATCAGTAGGAGGGTGGCCCTGGCAAAAGGCCCTGGCAATACCACGTGCAGCATGTCTTAGGGACGCTACCCGAACGTTGCTGTGGACAGGCACATTCTGCCTACGACTAATCGTAGAGTTAGTTGGGTTTCATTACAGGCAGAACTCCAAAAATAAAAACCGTTATGACAGGTGCCACCACTACTATTGCTTTACGTTTCCAGGAGATCTTATCCTGCTTCTCCGTCCCCTGATCGGTCGTATGGTAGGCCTGACAACACCATCTGCATCATGACACGGCCCGAACGTTGCTGTGGGCAGGCACAGTCCGCCCACGAGTACTCGTAGAGTTGGGTTTCGTTAGGTAAAGTTCGAAACACGTTTGATATTTTACGAGTTAAAACCGCGCCAGCACGAGAAGGCTTCGTTTGCGTGTGCGTACACAGAGCCCGCCGGGACTGCCATTGGTGCCGTGTGCGTTGAGTGTAGTGGAGAAACGTGTCCGAAAAAGTGTTCAATCACACGCGATGACACAATGACACACACTTCCAGACAAAACTATGAACGAGGCACCCTACTCCGTACGACTCGTTTCGGAAATGCTTTTTTTCCTCGGAAAACCAAGAACACTCTCTGCATCCAGCAGCAGCAGCAGCAGCAGCAGCAGCAGCAGCAGCAGCAGCAGCAGGACGTACGAGGCAAGGGTCAGCATCGCTTTACGCTTGGTTGGTCGGTCCACCCCTTGAATCCTTTGTCCACGCACTCGAATTTTCAGTTGTATTTCCGAGGCCCCCACCTCGAAATTCGGCCTTAATTTGAGGACTGTCGTATGTAAATATGTCCAACAAAGCTTCTCGTAGCAGGTGCTGGACTCTACATGACGTTATGATAGCATGCCTCGTATAATAAGGAGTGTGTCTTTCCGTGCGTAGGGACAGGCAGGCTTCCGGCTTCCATCATCGCTCGGAACCGGAGTCGTGAGTCGTGGGCTTTTCTTAAAGGCGAGGGGAGACATTCTGCGATATATATACAGATATCGGCAGAAGACGTGCTTTCCCGTATACGTTACCGCCGTATGGACCAGGCAAACCACAACTTATTGATGGCTGTTCGGGGGTGGAGCGTCCTGCTCCTGCCGTGCTAATGTACTGCTCTACTGGCATGCCACTCGGTCCCGTAATATAGCAACCGTATTTAACAATGAGGCGCGCAAGCGCGAAGCGCGAGCCTTTTGTTCTTGGTTTCCCATGGAAAATAAAATGATTTTCAGTCTGAGAGACAAACCCCGCCTGCTGGAGTGCCGTCTGTGCCGGTGCCGACTGGTCTCTCTCCACACTCGCACCAACTCCATCGGCGACTTCACAAAAAAAGACAAGCAAACCGAGAACAGCGCTCGAAAGCATTTCATCGAGGGCAATAACACAGGAGATATGTCCAACAGAGCTTCTCGTAGCAGGTGCCACCACCACTATTAAATAATACTGCTGTACCACATTTCCAGGAGAGCTTCTCCCGCTTCTCCGTCCCCTCATCAGTAGGAGGGCGGGCCTGACAATACCGCCTGCAGCATGTCTCAGGGACAAGGCCCGGACGTTGCTGTGGACAAGCACACACATTCTGCCTGCCAGTACTCGTAGAGTTGTGTTTCGCTAGATATAACCGAAAGAACGAAATCCGTTATGACAGGTGCCACCAGTACTATTAATATTACGGGGGACCATAGCAAATAGGACCGAATAATGTTGAAAAATTAGGTAAATACAAGGCGCTTCGTTCCGCGGGCGGCCTACGCCGCCCGCTACGCTCGCTCAGGAAGGAAAAAAGGACATCAAATTATGCGAAGCGAACAGAGGTCCACGATTGAGTTTAGTTTTTTCAAGGATCGTAATTGCAAACCGGCGACTTGATAATGCCAAGAGTCCCGCCGCCATGCTTCAGAAAAAAACAGCTCCGACGTCAGCTTGGATGCCACATATACGCTTCGCGTCGCGGATGTCGTACGTAGGTACAACATACACCACCCCAGGTAGGGTACTGTACTTATTTTCTTCTTTCGATATTATGCTCTATGTCTGTACTGTATGTACGAAGAAAGCGAAAGCACAGCACGGCACAGCAGCAAAAACAATGAAAATGAAACCGAAAACTCGGAAAGGAAAAAAACTCCCCGTCCCCTCTCGTGTAATATTTTTCTGCCTGATTGGAACACCTTACACACGGTCGAAAAGAAGAAAAGAAAATATCGCACAGAAGAGCTTCTCTCTCAGCCTCGTACGCCGCCCGCCCCTCTCGCGACCACCTCGCTATACCGATTCGGTCCGGGTAAAGCTTTTGTCACTTTCTGCCACAATCAGCCCCGTCGCCCGCCTCGCGTGAAGCCCGGTGCTCACCGTGGCCGTCGTTCGCCAGCTCGATAACGTTGGTGTTCAAACTGCACACCTCCCTCTTTCAACTTAGGCGTTGTCGCAAAGATAAGCACCGCTTGAATATTATCTTGCCCTCCCGAACGACCTTAATAACTCGTACATACTCTATCAACAATCATAAATGGAAGCCAGACAAAGCCCGTTCATGCATCCCTCGTGTCTCGAGGCACACGCGACGCCTAGGCAAGAAAGCGGCGACCGCGCTTCTTGCAACCCCCCCTCTACCCGCCAGCACCCGCTGGCACCCGCGACGGTGCCGGGTCCTCCCGCGATGCCGTGCTCGGAGAACACGCACGCACACGAAACGAAAGAAGAAAAAAGGAAGAAATAACCGAGGAAACAAAGAACTGCTGGAAAGGTCCGGCAAGTAATGAAAGTCCGCGGGCGACCTACGCCGCCCGCTATGCTCGCTCAGGAAGGAAAAAAGTACATCAAATTATGCGAAGCGAACAGAGGTCCGCGATTGAGTTTAGTTTTTTCAAGGATCGTAATTGCAAACCGGCGACTTGATAATGCCAAGAGTCCCGCCGCCATGCTTCAGGGAAAAACAGCTCCGACATCAACTTGGATGCCACATGTACGCTTCGCGTCGCGGATGTCGTACGTAGGTACAACACACACCACCCCAGGTAGGGTACTACTGTCTGTACTTGTTTTCTTCTTTTGATATGCTCTATGTCTGTACTGTATGTACGAAGAAAGCGAAAGCACAGCACGGTACAGCAGCAAAAACAATGAAAATGAAACCGAAAACTCGGAAAGGAAAAAAACTCCCCGTCCCCTCTCGTGTAATATTTTTCTGCCTGATTGGAACACCTTTGTTCGAATATGCTTGTTCAGTATTTTGACGGTTTCATGACTCTTCGGTATATTGGCTTATTATGAATTACTTGGTGGTTCCTTCTGTGGGTGTACGTGATACCCACACGACCACTTCCATCTGTATCTACTCTGCCGGGAGAATAATAATACTAAAAGCTGACGCATCATCTTTCTTCGCCTGGGACTTATCAACACTCTAGAGTTCACAACGTTGAGAACCTAGGCTCATGGGTGACGAAGTAGAAGATCTTCGGATGCTGGTATTAGAGCAGGGCCTCGCCCTCGAGGGGCTGCAGCGGGCGGCCGCAGACGCAGAGGAGCGTCGACGGTCGATTCACGCCGAGAGTCGAGATGATGGCGCAGATCGGGTCCGGTAGACTGCAACAGCTATCTACCGCAGTTGGAGCAGGGAGTGATGCTTCAACGCCAGCGTCGGAACACTCCGACGTTGAGAATGGGAGCCGGGAGTGGGAACGCGCTTCCGCGGAAGATGGCCACCTCGGTGGAAAAGGGTGCGGAAGCTGTGTTGGTGCTCTCGGAGTATGCCGGAGACACGACGGCGTGCTAACTGAAGGAGAAAAAGCCCTGCGGTGGAAGCATAACCGTAGGCGCCTCCGTGGGGAGTGGCACGGAGGATAACAAGTCGTGCGAAATTGTACGTGCGCAACCCACTTAGGGAGATTGTGGTGGGGCTAGGAGCTGTGGGGATGGAAGACTAATCTGCACATTTTCGCGTGAAGTCGCACGGTTAGCCAGACCGTGTGCACCCGGCCACCCATGTGGCATGGTCGGGAAAGCCGCGTACGAGATGCGCGCACTCGACTACGGTGCGGTAGTGGTCGAGGGAGTGGACTTGGGGGGAATCGGGTGCTGCTGCAGCAGTACTATTAGCAACGAAGGAGAACACGTCTGCATCGGCAACAAGTCGCGTGACACAACAGTCGCGTGCACACGACGACAGCAGCAGCAGAACAGCAGCAGCGGGAGGTCAGGAACAGCAGCAGCAGCAGCCGCGGAAGGTTAGCAGCAGCAGCAGCAGCGGGGGGTCGTGGATGGGGCAAGCGTGGTTGGATCGTCCGCTGGATCCTTTTGAGGGTCCAGCAACACGCGGGGCGAGGGGATAGCGTCTGCACTCGTAATGGTGGGTCTTCGATCAACTGTTACATTGAGAGGTTTGTTTCTTTTTACGACGAGGGTAGAAAATCGTAAATTGATTCGTAGTACGTACGAGTACGTATGAAATGTGGGATGAAATTCATAGTGGATGGTACGTACGCAAGTATCGTTTGGACTTATTTTTCTGGATGATGTACATGCATACCCCCCGTCCCCCACCTGGTAGTTGAAAAGCCGTATTTTTGTGTTTTGGTTAGAAATGTTACTGCCGCATATATCCACAGCGCTTCGTTGCGCTCCGAGTTCGATGTGGGCAGGCCCAGACGAGCAACAACTGGACAAACACATTAATTACGCTAATATCGCATTTTTCAAAGGTTTGGAGGGAGTCGGTGTCAAGGGTGTATTTATGATGCGGAAAGGTCGTGCAATGGACAGACAGGTATCTCGTCAGCTGGAGCCTTTTTAGTGACGTGGCAACTTCGCGGGCGGGAGGTTATGTCTTTAGTCTCTCTGGTGGGTATTCGTGGGAGTACTTTTCTCTTGCGATTGGATACACCTGTCGGTCGAAATACGTTTTTGATCGTACAAATGGAGATGACATGTGTCATTTTCGACTGGGTTTGGATTCGTTCCGGGTAAAGAAAGTCGTATTCGATACATACCGCTGCGACGTGTAAGGGAATACTAAATTATATGGCGGTTATCATTCTTCCTGGGTAAGTGGTAAATGATATGTGTATCGTTTGTCACTGGTTACGGAGATCAGGATGGTATGGATTATATTTTGTATCCCGGGAGAGTCGTGAATGGTACGAAGAAGGTATATTATCGTCTACTATAATAATATTATTGTAGGTTCGTCAAAAATGGAGATGTGTCATTTTCGACCGGGTGTGGATTCGTTCCGGTTAATAAGTCGTGCATGATAAAAATCCGTTTGCGACGTGTTAGGGATAAAATTATATGGTAATCATCGTTTTCTTCCCGGGAAAGTGGTAGATGATACGTAGAATTTGCCACTGGATACGGGTTTCTGAATGATCGTACGGAGTATATATACTTTTTATCCCGGGAAAGTCGTAAAGGGTACGGGGGCCTATTTGATAGGTATAATATCGTCTACTCGACGGTATACGTAGCTTCTTTTTTTGTCTGGAGTTTTGCAATGTAATTTCATGTTCAAATCAAACAGTCTTATTATGGAGATATAGACAGGACCAGAAGGTGACTGGTGGAACTGATATTTATTGATTTGTCGGATTGGCGAATGAAGAGTACGTGGAGGGTGCACATCTTGAGCAGGGGTGTTCCGCAGATGCTGCGGTGTTGGTGGATACTGATTTTATTGGGTCTTGCAGGAATCTGTCTTTGTGCTGTCTAGTGGTGGCAGAACAAGGGAGGGCATGCATATTCATGATGATTGGTTGTTCTATCACCATTGTTTTTCCGAACTTGATGGGAGATGAAAATCTTGTTCGCGAGTTGGGAGATGAAATATTGTGGGTATATGATTATTCATGATTGAGGGTGATGAAAATCTCGGTACACGAGTAGGAAGAAGGCGAATTATTTCAGGGAGACGTGTGTGATGAAAATCTCGGTACACGAGTAGGAAGAAGGCGAATTATTTCAGGGGACAAGGATAGCTAGTGAACTGAACCAGGAACAGGGAGTGTTGTTCTTTTTGGTTCTGACACGAACGGATATTGTTTCGGGAATAGTACGCGCCGGGCAAACTCTATAGGGAAACCCGGCGTGAGCGACTCTCGTTCGTGTCGTGGTCCACGTGGAGTTCAAAATGTCGGTTGTGTTCTGTTTTTTTAGTGCTCCCATGAAATAAAACCAAAATCACGATAAGACGGCACATGGCGCACCAAAACCTGGTGTGGCTTTTTGCCGTAGGAAAATCCGACTTCCTGCCTTTTTCAATCACTAAAAAAAATTGCATAAGACCCAGCCTTAGTGATGCGGCTACTTCGCCGGCGGGAGGTTATGTCTAGTCTCTCTGGCGGGTGTTCGTAGGAGTAGTTTTCTCTTCCGATTGGATACACCTGTCGGTCGAAATACGTTTTTGATGGTACAAATGGAGATATGTCACTTTCGACTGGGTTTGGATTCGTTCCGGATAAAGAAAAGTCGTATATGATGCATACCGTTTGCGACGTGCTAGGGAATACTAAATTATGAGGTAGGTACCGTTCTTCCCGGGCAAGTGGTGGATGATATATAGGATATGCATCGTGTATGGACTATATTTTGTACCCCGGAAAAATCGTGAATGGTACGAAGAAGGTATAGTACATCGTCCACAACAGGTTCGTCAAATAAATGGAGATGTGTCCTTTTTGACTGGATTCGTTCCGGATAAGTTGTATATGATAAGAGACCGTTTGCGACGTGTTAGGGATAACATTATATGGTAGTCATCGTTCTTCCCGGGTAAGTGTGGATGATATATATAGTACTAGGCTCCCCTCCGGGAGGTGCCTAGGGGATTGGCGCAAGAGCGAACTAATATTCGTTCGTAGGAAATCCTGCACACCTGTTTATAAGTAGTATCACGGGGGACCAAAGTAACTAGGACCAAGTATGGTTAGTAAAAAAAGGGAAATATATAGTTTTTTGTGTGTACCGTAGGTATTTACTATGGTCCCCCCTAATAGCTGTGTCTACCCATCATTACCGTGAAGGACACACACGCATATTGTTTAGGGCAGACTATGTACTGTTTGTGAAATTAGTGTGGGAGCATTATACTACAATAATACCATATAATTAGGGTAGCGCTAAGTGGATATTTATCCTGAACAGATGACTCGCGCGATAAAATCAATGTATGCGGCGTAAACGTAAGTACAAAAAAGTTGCTCGAGGTCGAGGTTGCGCCATAATACTTTGTGACCGGCTGAGTAAGATACAGCAAATACAATACCAGGTATATATATATAATATATCCCCCAAAAATAAATGTTCCTTGGTGCTCGGGGTAACACACAAAGATTTAACAGATACATGCTCGAGAACAAATCGTAGTCCAAGTATGTACTGAGGGTATTAGAGTACTGGCGGCCGAAATATTGCGAGTACGGAGAAGGCCCAAACACTGAGAGTAAGGAGAGTATGAGCAGTACCGAACCCCGAGAGCACAGGCAAGTATGTACCCGCAGTATCGAAACACTATTCCTCGCAGTGCATATAATATCTCAAAAAAGTGCCATTGCTCTAAGTACTCGAGTTGTCCCCAGCGAAAGTGATTTGCTTCAACTCCCACTCATGGGACTAACTAGGAGTGTTTTGTGCCGAACAATGGGCCTGAGAATTTCTCGACACGGTGCACAGACGGCCGAAGCAAACGTCATACTCGAAGTATATACTGGGCATATCGAGGGTATTTCGGAATATACTGCGAGTACACGCAGAACCAGTAATGCGAACGCTACCAACGAACGAAATACTGCTAAAAGACTATAGTACTCGCAGCACCCGTGGTACAGAACCCCGAGATACTTAAAGCTCAACAGGCAGTATCCACGACAGCAGCAGTTGCGAAAGCTCCGAATTTGTGCGAGCCCGAATGTATACGCAGTAGTATCTGATTTAGTAGTACATAACCTCAAAATACTGCGAGTACTCGCAGTACCTGGAGTACAAACCCCCCGAAATACTGCGAGTGGAGTGTAGGAAGTACCTACAGCACGTTTTTTTTTACATACTTTGCTTTACTCCCAAATATTGGGAATATCTGTGAAATATTGAGGTATGTACGCACGCAACACGTAAGCGCGCCCAAACTCTTTGCCTTGGGTAAAAATACACAACTTGTATTATATCATACGTTTAGAAAAGTAAGGTGGATGTACTGGTACAAAAATAGTCAAAAGTACAAAAAGTAGTGTAGGTATCATTTACAGCCGGTTACGGATCTCTGAATGGTATGGAATACAAGGCGCTTCGCTCAGGGAGGAAAATTGCATCAAGATATTATTCTGCGAAGCGGACAGAGGTCCATGATTGAATATAGTTTTCAATTATGATCGTAGTTGCAAACTGGCGACTTGATAGTGTCAAGGGTCCCGCCGCCATGCTTCAGGAGAAAACAGCTCGGACGCCGTATATGCTTCGCATCCGGGTGGTTGCCGCACGTACATACATGCCCCAGGTAGGGCTACTTAATTTATTCTATTGATATGCTGTATGTACGAAAAAGAAAAAGCACAGCACGGCACAGCGGCACAGCGGCAGCACCGCAAAAACAATGTAAAACGAAACCGAAAAATTCGAGAAGAAAAAGAAATCCCCGTTTCTCTTCTGAGATAATTTTCTGCCTGATTGGAACACCTTGCACCGGTCGAAAAAACAAACAATGAATAGCAGAGCTTCTCTCTCAGCCTCGTACGCCGTCCGCCCCTCCCGCGATCACCTCGCCACCGATTCGGTCCAGGTAACGCTTTCCTCGCTCCCAGCCACAGTCAGCCCCGTCGCCCGCCTCGCGTGAAGCCCGGTGCTCACCGTGGCCGTCGTTCGCCAGCTCGACAGTATTGATACTCAGACTGGGAACTCCCTCTTCCAACTTCAGCGTGGTTGCTAAAATATGCACCGCTTGAATGCTATCTTGCAATTTCGAACGACCTTTCTATCTCGTACATACTCTATCCAAAATCACCAATTGAGGCCAAACAGAGCCCGTTCATGCATCCCTCGTGTCTCGAGGCACACGCGACGCCTAGGCACAAAAGCGGCGACCGTGCTCCTTGCAATCCCCCCTGTACCCGTCAGCACCCGCTGACACCCGCGACGGCGCCGGGCTCTCCCGCCATGCCGAGCTCTGAGCACGCGCATGCACATGAAACGAAAGAAGGAAAAAAGAAGAAAGGACCGAGAGTGCCAAGAGAAATGGAGAAAACAAAGAACCGCTGGGAAGGTCCGGCAAGTAATTAAATGAGGCGGTTTGGAAGTGGGAGCTCTGAGAGGCCAGGGATGTACCAACCGAGCACGCTCAGGGATTTAGATCTAAGTAAGTGGTTCTATGTGTATATGTATGTATGCATGCATGCATGTATGTATGTATGTATGTACAAGGCGCTTCGCTCCGCGGGCGGCCTACGCCGCCCGCTACGCTCGCTCAGGAAGGAAAAAAGGACATCAAATTATGCGAAGCGAACAGAGGTCCACGATTGAATTTAGTTTTTTTAAGGATCGTAATTGCAAACCGGCGACTTGATAATGCCAAGAGTCCCGCCGCCATGTTTCAGGAAAAAACAGCTCCGACGTCAGCTTGGAGGCCACATATACACTTCGCGTCGCGGATGTCGTACGTAAGTACATACACCCCAGGTAGGGTACCACTGTCTGTACTTATTTTCTTCTTTCGATATGCTCCATGTCTGTACTGTATGCACGAAGAAAGCGAAAGCACAGCACGGCACAGCAGCAAAAAAAATGAAAATGAAACCGAAAACTCGGAAAGGAAAAAAAATCCCCGTCCCCTCTCGTGTAATATTTTTCTGCCTGATTGGAACACCTTACACCCGGTCGGAAAGAAGAAAATAAACAAATCGCACAGAAGAGCTTCTCTCTCAGCCTCGTACGCCGCCCGCCCCTCTCGCGACCACCTCGCTATCGATTCGGTCCGGGTAAAGCTCTCATCACTCCCTGCCACAATCAGCCCCGTCGCCCGCCTCGCGTGAAGCCCGGTGCTCACCGTGGCCGTCGTTCGCCAGCTCGATAACGTTGGTGTTCAAACTGCACACCTCCCTCTTTCAACTTCAGCGTGGTCGCTAAAATAAGCACTGCTTGAATAGTATCTTGCCATCCCGAGCGACCTTTATAAGCTCGTACATACTCTATCAACAATCATAAATCGAAGCCAGACAAATCCCGTTCATGCATCCCTCGTGTCTCGAGGCACACGCGACGCCTAGGCACGAAAGCAGCGACCGCGCTTCTTGCAACCCCCCCTCTACCCGCCAGCACCCGCTGGCACCCGCGACGGTGCCGGGTCCTCCCGCGATGCCGTGCTCGGAGTACACGCACGCACACGAAACGAAAGAAGAAAAAAGGAAGAAATGACCGAGAAAACAAAGAACTGCTGGGAAGGTCCGGCAAGTAATGAAAGGAGGCGGTTTGGAAGTGGGAGCTCTGAGAGGCCAGGGATGCACCAACCGAGCACGCTCAGGGGTTGTGATCTAAGTATGTAGTTCTATGTATGTATGTATGTATGTATGTATGCATGTATGTATGTATGTATGTATGTGTAAGTATGTATGCATGTATGTATGTTGTATGTATGCGTGTATGTATCTATCTATCTGTCTATCTATCTATCTATTTATGTACAAGTTCTCCCTTCGGAGTGGCATGAGCGTAGCGTGTAAGAAGACTCTTGCCGAAATAAGTATTTGGTGGGTAGGTTTGAACTATTCCACCAACTGCAGTTATGTGCTGCAGTTGGGGCAATAGCTCAAATGTACCTATTAACAACCAAATATGTATTAGTAAAAGGAAAATAGTAGTGGAACATTCAGATGAGGGTGACGCAAGAGAGAAGTTATAATGAGCGAAAAAGCAGGTAGTAATTATGTATTACAGCTGTTATGAGATATGAAGGCGACATGAATGAGCGTGATATGCAACTACGACAGTATGCACTTGCTCGACGAACCACAGCGCCAGTAGACACATGTCCTGCGACACCTAACGGTTCGACAACGAACGAAACCTTTGGCGGACGCCCAAACCAACTACGACAGTAACTCCTCAAGGAAAAACGTCTTCAACGAAGCGTAGCAGTGGTCCCGGTGCCGGCGTGAAACGCAAAAAACTCGAGCGACGGGAGTAGTAGCAAAACTTCCCTCGCAAACGCGAATGTCACTACTAACAACGGAATCATCACCCTGGCAAACACCCAAGGTAGATTGGAAAGAACAGGATCCTTCGTTGTCCACAGCACCCAAAGAGGATGCAAAAAAGTCAGTTAGACCTTGGCACTCGCCAAGGCACTAGCGTGATGGAGGCGATGCAAAACCTGACACTCTTCTTAGGTGAAGAAACCCCCACCGAAAAAAATGAACCAGTCCGCTCCCCACGCTTGAACTCAAAGTGCCCGCTGACAGAATTGCAAGTACACGCACAACGGATGTTTGCTGAAAGTATTGAAATATTATAGACGCAGGCGCACGCTGCAACGAAACGCCCGCGAACACCTCTATATTCAGACCCCAGGCGCAGACCAAAGGCAGATCAACTGTGTATGGTGCTCTACCGGAAGATCATGATAGACACGAGGACAGACTCTTAAAAGTACGAAAATCTATTCCGAGTCCGAACCGAGGAGATCAACCGACACAGCCTTCCCGCTTGGCGGCGCTTTTCTCCAGTTCCACCAGAGTCTATTCGCCGAACTTCGCCTGGCGTTCGCCCTGAGCTTGCTCGTCGTGGGTGATGAAGAGCTTCCTGGAGCGGTTGGAGCACAAGAAGTGCAGGGGGGGCTTGCACAGGCCGATCAAGATGTCGTTGTCCTAGATAGTTTATTTGCAGTAGACACAATCCTTCCGGACCTGCAAACATAGATCATAGACAACAAACCGACAGTACAAAAGAGACATGTAAGACGTGTTGAATACAAAGATTTTAGTTGGTATGAGTTTAGTTGACGAAGACTTTAAAAAGGGCAAATGCCAAAATCAGTTATACCCGATCCGTTTGAGTCAAAATCAGGTGTATACTAAAACCAAGTAAAAAACGCGCGCCACGACCGGTGTTCTGTCCATGAAAGTCGGGTAAAAAAAGAAGCGTGACACATGGCCTCCAAAATCTAAGTCGTTTAGTTTTCTTTAGGGTGTAGATACCACGGGCTTCACTTGGACCTGCAGAGAGTCACTGTCAATAGGCTTCGTTTGTTCTGCGACGGCGGGGGCGCCAAGAAGAGTATTTACTCTGCCCCCCCCCCCCGTTGACAGCTTTAAATCTTCTTGACCGCCCTCGCGGAACTGCGAGCTCGGCACGAAATTATGTTGCCGTACCAAACCTGAGACAAACTCGACGCGGGGTGGTGCAGATAAAGACCATGGTGATGTATGGACCGCTGATAAAGACCATGGTGATGTATGGACCGCTGTGACCATAGAAAACAACACAGCAGTGGCAGTAGGACACACCAACTATTCAATAACTGAAGCACGTCGCACACCCCAAAGAAGAAAAAAAGTGAAACCAGCGTACTCATGTATGCATATATATATGTAAATACGTACTTTGACGTACAACGTACGTACGAGTACAGAGTTTATACGTGACGTAATGCAGAATAATTTCAACCGACGGAGGGCAGACGCATACGGAGAGAAACAACAGTGTACGTATGGCCTCTCTGATTGATTCAAAGTTGGCCAAAATCAGTTGAAAGCTAGAGAGAGTAGAAAAAACAGGTATATCTTGGCCGTTTCGAGCCAAAATCAGTTACGATGTCAGCCTGGACAACAGCAGCGCTCCTGGGGTGTGTTTTGTACTTGTTTTTAGAATGTAACTGATTTTGGCCGAAAAGTGGCCAGGCATACCTGATTTTGGCAAAAAGAACTTTAAAAACAGTTTAGAAAGTACACGTTGGCGTGCGCTGTAGAGGCGGGAAGCACAAAAACCAAATAGGAATGGGATGCGATGAATGATGTTGGCCAACCCTTGCGTCTTTTTTCGCGGCAGAGACGGCGATGGCAGAGTCGGCAGCAGCATAAATCATGGAAACGTGTTGGTGTACTCAACGCCTGTCTGTTATCATGTCTGAACAACAACAGCAGCAGAGGCGGTAGACAACTGTCTCGGTGTGGAAAGAAACGCAGGCTGAAAACAACAACGGCAACTGTTCGGAAAAGAAAAGTTGGTCATAGTGTGCAAAAACAGCAACAACGGCAGCAGCAGCGCATATACGAATGGCAGTACGCGTACTATACCCCTGTCTCGATGTGAGCTCGTATTAAGTAAAAAATATGGTCAATTCGTTTTGGTTATACGTAGTGTGCAAACAAATCTCGAAATTAGTACCTGGTATGTATTTGTGTCTTGTATTTAGTGCTGAAGGTCGGCAACATGCGGGAACAGCAACAACAACGCCAACAACAACAACATTGACAACAGCTGCAGCAGCAGCGGCGGCTGACACTGACTCGAAGCTGCCAACAACAGCAACAACGCGAAAGACGTCTGTGTACACAACAAAATCAGCATTAGGGACGATAGGCGCGCGGGGTTACAGCAGCAGGAAAAGGAGCAGCAGCAGCAGCAGCAGCAATGGGCTGCGCCACCAAGTCGTGTTCTCGCGTGCGGGAACACAGCAACGACGACAACAACAGCATAAACAACAACAGCGGCAGCGGCGGTAGACACTGTTGGGGAAACGAACGCAGGCTGTAAACAACAACGGCGGTAGCAGCGGCAGCAGCAGCACAAAAGCAAATGGCAGTAGGCGCAGTAGCGCATAAACAAATGGCATTATGGAAATTAGCACCTGGTACGTTTTTTGTCTTGGATTTAGTGCTAAAGGTCGACCACGTGCGGGAACAGGAACAACACCACCACCAACAGCACCACCAACAGCATACCAGGTAAACAACAGCAGCAACAGCGAAGGTAGACACCTGCCTCGGTGTGGAAAGGAACGCAGGCTGTACATAACAACGGCAGCAGCAGCGGCAGCAGCAGCGCATACGCGTACTCTACCCATATCTCGGAGTGAGCTCCTCTAAAAAACACAAAGGCAAAAACATCTTGGTTGTAGATTCAGTCCTGGAGGTCGACAACATGCGGGAATAGCAACGTCAACAACAACAGCATAAACAGCAGCAGCAGCGGTGGTAGACACTGACTCAAAGGTCCCTACAACAGCAACAACGCAAACGACGACTACATAAACCAACCTGAAACGAGAAAAGCAGCATCAGGGGCGGTAGGCGCGCAGGGTAACAACAGCAGGAAAAGGTGCAGCACCAGCAGCAGTGTTCGAATATGCTTGTTCAGTATTTTGACGGTTTCATGACTCTTCGGTATATTGGCTTATTATGAATTACTTGGTGGTTCCTTCTGTGGGTGTACGTGATACCCACAAGACCACTTCCATCTGTATCTACTCTGCCGGGAGAATAATAATACTCAAAGCTGACGCATCATCTTTCTTCGCCTGGGACTTATCAACACTCTAGAGTTCGCAACGTTGAGAACCTAGGCTCATGGGTGACGAAGTAGAAGATCTTCGGATGCTGGTATTAGAGCAGGGCCTCGCCCTCGAGGGGCTGCAGCGGGCGGCCGCAGACGCAGAGTAGCGTCGACGGTCGATTCACGCCGAGATCCTCGAGATGATGGCGCAGATGGGGTCCGGTAGACAGCAACAGCTATCTACCGCAGTTGGAGCAGGGAGCGATGCTTCGACGCCAGCGTCGGAACACTCCGACGTTGAGAACGGGAGCCGGGAGTGGGAACGCGCTTCCGCGGAAGATGGCCACCTCGGTGGAAAAGGGTGCGGAAGCTGTTTTGGTGCTCTCGGAGTATGCCGGAGACACGACGGCGTGCTAACTGAAGGAGAAAAAGCCCTGCGGTGGAAGCATAACCGTAGGCGCCTCCGTGGAGAGTCGCACGGAGGATAACAAGTCGTGCGAAATTGTACGTGCGCACCCCACTCAGGGAGATTGTGGTGGGGCTAGGAGCTGTGGGGATGGAAGATTAATCTGCACATTTTCGCGTGAAGTCGCACGGTTAGCCAGGCCGTGTGCACCCGGCCACCCATGTGGCATGGTCGGGAAAGCCGCGTACGAGATGCGCGCACTCGACTACGGTGCGGTAGTGGTCGAGGGAGTGGGCGTGGGGGGAATCGGGTGCTGCTGCAGCAGTACTATTAGCAACGAAGGAGAACACGTCTGCATCGGCAACAAGTCGCGTGACACAGCAGTCGCGTGCACACGACGACAGCAGCAGCAGAACAGCAGCAGCGGGAGGTCAGGAACAGCAGCAGCAGCCGCGGAAGGTCAGCAGCAGCAGCAGCGGGGGGTCGTGGATGGGGCAAGCGTGGTTGGATCGTCCGCTGGATCCCTTTGAGGGTCCAGCAACACGCGGGGCGAGGGGATAGCGTCTGCACTCGTAATGGTGGGTCTTCGATCCACTGTTACATTGAGAGGTTTGTTTCTTTTTACGACGAGGGTAGAAAATCGTAAATTGATTCGTAGTACGTACGAGTACGTATGAAATGTGGGATGAAATTCATAGTGGATGGTACGTACGCGAGTATCGTTTGGACTTATTTTTCTTGATGATATACATGCATACCCCCCGTCCCCCACCTGGTAGTTGAAAAGCCGTATTTTTGTGTTTTGGTTAGAAATGTTACTGCCGCATATATCCACAGCGCTTCGTTGCGCTCCGTGTTCGATGTGGGCAGGCCCAGACGAGCAACTGGACAAACACATTACGTTAATATCGCATTTTTCAAAGGTTTGGAGGGAGTCGGTGTCAAGGGTGTATTTATGATGCGGGAAGGTCGTGCAATGGACAGACAGGTATCTCGTCAGCTGGAGCCTTTTTAGTGAAGTGGCAACTTCGCGGGCGGGAGGTTACGTCTTTAGTCTCTCTGGTGGGTATTCGTGGGAGTACTTTTCTCTTGCGATTGGATACACCTGTCGGTTGAAATACGTTTTTGATCGTACAAATGGAGATATGTCGTTTTCGACTGGGTTTGGATTCGTTCCGGGTAAAGAAAGTCGTATTCGATACAACATACCGTTGCGACGTGTAAGGGAATACTAAATTATATGGCGGTTATCATTCTTCCTGGGTAAGTGGTAAATGATATGTGTATCGTTTATCACTGGTTACGGAGATCAGGATGGTATGGATTATATTTTGTATCCCGGGAGAGTCGTGAATGGTACGAAGAAGGTATAGTATCGTCTACTATTGTAGGTTCATCAAATAAATGGAGATGTGTCATTTTCGACTGGGTGTGGATTCGTTCCGGTTAATAAGTCGTGTATGATAAAAATCCGTTTGCGACGTGTTAGGGATAAAATTATACTGCACTTCTTGTTGTTGGTCAACGATAACGCGGTGCTCCTGTCCAGTCTGAAAAGAGCATTCTGTGTACGCCGTCATACGCTGGGCGGCAGACGACATAGAATCAGCACAGCGATCTTCGTGCTGCGTCGTGCGAAGGGTCAAGATGGTTTCGTTTTCGCCTACGTCGACATATTCTCGAACCGGAAAACGTGCCCAGCTATCCGTACCTAAAAGAATATCATGCGCCATGGCGCCATCGGGGACAATATAAGCGTTGACAGCTAGTTGTACTGTGGCTACCCACGACGCAGCGAAACACTGTACGTTCAACCGGACAATTTTACCGGTGCTGGGGTACCATTAAAACCAGACCAGTTACGTTCTTTTACACGCTGTACTGCCGACACAGAGGCAGCACCCGATGCTAACATACGCTCAAAAATCGAACACGATACGAATGACTGCGGGGAGCCCGTGTCAATCAAAGCTTTGCCAGGATAAGAGCGACGGGCATGGGGCCCCGCGTGTACTCTGATACGGGACGTTTGGCGGGAGGGATTTATTTTAATTTCCCCCCCTCTAAATTTTTTGAAATTCGGACAAGAAATCTGGGACCGTTATCTGAGAATGAGAGGCGTCAACGTCCTCCTGACAAGACACCTGCCACACAGGCAACCATATAGCTGCATCCGAGACTTCAGGTAAGGGAGGGGCGTAGTTATCCTTACCGATGGAGTGTATGTGGGTTCGTTTTTGAAGGAACAACCCTGGTGACACCGGCGTCGCTACAGGCTCGACCGGATTTAAGACTTGTTTGCTTGGCGAGACAGCCTCGTTTGCTGTCGTCGACAAGGTGGTATGAACCGGGATCGAGACTGCCTCTTCTGCAATCGTCGACAGAACGGTATGAACCAACGGCGCAACACTACAGTATTTTGATTTATCTCCGTAACCAACACCTATCTGTAGCTCACCAAAACGAGGCACCTTGCCACGGGCACCTGGTTTCCTACCCTGGAAAAGGGGGGATGCAATGGGCGAACCTCGCCTCGTTTGCTGGCCCGCACTGCCTAAAACACCCCTAGAAATCGTGTGCGCGCACGACCGGAAATTTTCCACGTTTCCTCCCGAGTCTCTATCATCAGGTAACTGAGAATTATTATGTGGCTGTTCCTCATACATTCGTGAGGCTGGTGGTAAAACTAGGGCATGAAATCTAGTTTCGCCGGCCTCCTGGGGTGTAACTGAACGCGACACTCGTTTAGTCACAGGCGCCCGCGACATACTGGTCTCAGGCGTCTGACATTGTTCGTTACGCTGTTGTGTGGGTGTTGTCGGCGAACCCGACGGAGGGGGGCAAGATAACAACACACCACGGGAATAATCTACTCTACAAGAATCGTCGAGCCGGCAGCGGGCTACGGTTAACGGATCCGTAGCCACAACGCCGTCAGTATTAACAGAAGATAATACCACCGAAGTTGCCTCCGGCGTAGGTTGGCAGCCTACGTCGTCGGCCTCCTATGGAGTTGGAGTACTCTTGGAAGGTTTTGCGCGATGAAGCAAATATTTAGCTTTGATTTTATTGCGCGTGTATACCCATCTTTCATGCACTTCGGCTGTAGTCCCTTCCCCAAATTCGTCAGAGAAAAGGCCGAAGTGGTTGATGTAGTCGTGGGTGCAATCACGCAAGAAATGATCGTCACCGGCACAGTTCATGCATGCGTGACCGACGCGCATGCGCCCCTCTCTGGATTCAGGAGGATCAAACTCGAATTTGAAAAGACGCGGTGTTTTCGGACGCGTCGGATTTTGCGCTATAGAGTAAACACGGGTCCACTCGGATTCGTCGTCGAACTCCACCTCATGCGCATTGTCCATGATGGGCAAATAGCGGTTGGAAGAGACCGACATGACGCGAGGCTTCGTGTGTCTGTTGTATCGCTGAAAGGAGGGGATGGGGGGGGACGCGGACACATGACTGGCTCGTTTTGCACCAGTCATGTTATCTTTGGCCTGGTCGAAAATATTCCAAATTTGTCCAAGAGACGAATAAGACTGATCTAACGCTACTCCAAAGAAAAGCAGCATGGTCGGGTATTGACTGGATAGACAGGCTTTCAAATTACCCAACACTACTGGTAAGCCTGGACTGAACTGCCCCAAATTCATCGACCCCACCACGACCAATTTGATCGCAATGAGCCAATCTTTGAAAGGCGTCCCTTCCTCGACCTGAAATTGGGCGAGCATCCCAGGAACTTGCGCGGGGTCTATTGACGAGAATTGTTGCGCAAATTCGGAGATGAGATACTCGAAGGCGTCCGGGCCAGACATACCAGATGCAAGTTTCGACTCTACCTCGGCGAAACAGTTGAAAACGAAGTTGTCGACCCTACTTTTTCCGTCAAAGTCAACCCGTACAGCGGCTTGAACAAGACGCCTCAGTGGCGCGCACCATTTAGGGTGCTACCTAGGATCCGTGTCTCCGGCGAGTTCACGGATGGCCGCCATAGCCTGGCGCAAGCCGTTGATGAGGACAACAAATTGCACGAGACTGTCTTTTTTTATAAGGGGTAGCGGCGGAAGAGGCTCGACAAATTTTAAATCGAGTTTCAAATAGGAGTATTGTATCCGCGCCGGCGTAGGATGCGCTGGAGCGGGTAAAGGAGGGAAATGTGCTCCCGGGTCGTAAACCGCACCACCACCGTTAGCACCGACCTGCCCGTGCGGCGCCGGTGGAGGCGGTGGAGGGGGTGGCGCGGCATGCTGAATCTGGTGAGATACAGCCGAAGCCGCGCCGGGGAAGTAGTGTTGCTGTTGCTGTTGTTGCTATAAATGGGCGGCCGCCCGGGCGGCGGCGGCGGCGGCGGCGGCGGCGCCTGCCCGTACGCCCCGTGATGAGAGGGAGGGACCGGCGGCGTATGACGCGCCACCGGACCCGAAGACGCAGTCAGAGCCTGTGCGTACCCTCGTGGTGGGGGCGGAACGGGCGCAGCCAGCGAAGACGGCTGCTGGTAGGGATGGTGTACGTGTTGATATGGTGCCGGCGGGTGGGGCGTGACAGAATGGTGGAAGGTATTAAAAGGCGATTTATGTATCGTGACCCCTTCGCCCAACTCTACCCTATACCTCCCTGCGTCGGCGTCGGCACCAGAGGATGGCACCGCAGAAGACCCCGGCCGGTGCTGCACCGAGAACCCCCGCGCGTCAGTTGCGTGGGCCGGCGAGACTGGAGCAACCCCCGCAGCGAACCTCAAACCCCCACCGGCGACCTTGCCGGGCACAACCGGAGCTGGCATGCTCGCCACCACCTCTCGGCGCAGCTTGACGGCGTCGACGTGCTCGGCCCTTCTCACAGCGCCGGCCTCGGAGATGCGTGCCACGTCGTCAGACGCGGCCTCACTGGCCGCAGTAGCCTGGGCCAGCTCCGACGCCAGCCGGAGCTGTGCGTCGGCTGCTCTCCGCTGCTGATCGCGGAGGGCGGTAACCTTCTGTTGTAGACCAGCATGTTTTTGGCGGGCGGCGAAATCGTCACGTTGGCATCGGTCGAACGATATTACTGGTGGATCGGCATGTCCGCGAGTGTGAAATGGTGGATACGTCATTGTATTGTGTGTCAAGCCGCGAAAACGACGCGCCGAGCACCGCGTTGGCCATTGATTTCACTCCCGCTTCCATCCTCGCCCGGGGAGATGGTATCGTTCGACATTTTAGGTCCGCTGCCAAAAACTAAGAACGGAAACAAGTATATACTTTTAATAGCGGCGGCGGCGCCTGCCCGTACGCCCCGTGATGAGAGGGAGGGACCGGCGGCGTATGACGCGCCACCGGGCCCGAAGACGCAGTCAGAGCCTGTGCGTACCCTCGTGGTGGGGGCGGAACGGGCGCAGCCAGCGAAGACGGCTGCTGGTAGGGATGGTGTACGTGTTGATATGGTGCCGGCGGGTGGGGCGTGACAGAATGGTGGAAGGTATTAAAAGGCGATTTATGTATTGTGACCCCTTCGCCCAACTCTACCCTATACCTCCCTGCGTCGGCGTCGGCACCAGAGGATGGCACCGCAGAAGACCCCGGCCGGTGCTGCACCGAGAACCCCCGCGCGTCAGTTGCGTGGGCCGGCGAGACCGGAGCAACCCCCGCAGCGAACCTCAAACCCCCACCGGCGACCTTGCCGGGCACAACCGGAGCTGGCATGCTCGCCACCACCTCTCGGCGCAGCTTGACGGCGTCGACGTGCTCGGCCCTTCTCACAGTGCCGGCCTCGGAGATGCGTGCCACGTCGTCAGACGCGGCCTCACTGGCCGCAGTAGCCTGGGCCAGCTCCGACGCCAGCCGGAGCTGTGCGTCGGCTGCTCTCCGCTGCTGATCGCGGAGGGCGGTGACCTTCTGTTGTAGACCAGCATGTTTTTGGCGGGCGGCGAAATCGTCACCCCGAGCGTTGAGGTCGTGTGCGCGGGCCGCCTCTTCGGCACATAGTAGGTTGGCCTGAGCGGTTGCGCGTGACGACGGCGAGAGAACCCTGGCGACGTCGTCAACCCGGGACATGGCCGCTTCGGCGGCGGCGACGTCGGCCGCCATCCTACGATCGGCTTCGACGGACGCCGCCGATTGTTTTGAGGTTGGGCCCTGTCCCCCACCCGATGTACTATGGGGCGGGGTACCGGAAGGAGCAGCAACCCCACTCGAGAGAAGATCGGGCGGGGCAATGGAGAATGCCGCAAGCAATTTGGCCATTTTCTTTGGGGAAAGTGTATCTACAAGTGAGCCTAACATGTCCTCTTGCTCGCGAGAGCACTGTTGAAGGGAGGGCTGAGAAGATCGAGGGGAATGAGCAGAGACTAGAGGCGATAAAACTGACGCCTGGCTGTGAGCGTCAGAGTGAGAACGTGGAGAAGAGGGGGGTTCTAGAGAGTGCGGTTTTTGTGAGGAGTGAGCCGGGGAGATAACGTCGGGGTGATGCGACATGGAGCGAGTTTTTACGCGCCCATCAGCAGAGTATTCGGCGGAAGCAAGAGAGTCATACACACGCCCTTCAGCGCGAACCGGATCATTTGCGGACACTGCCATGTTTGCCACGTAACGCGTTCCTAGACACGACGCCAATGTGATACTTACCAACGCTTGGAACCACGGACTAAAGGGGATCTGCTAACAGACCACAGGGCTGAACGCCGCAAACCCCGGACCTGCTCAACAGGATGCTACTTTTGTTTCTCTTGAACAATAATAGATCACAAACCACCTCTATGTTTACTCCAGATGAGTCACTTTTGGACTATGACCTGGTGTACACCTTTCCTTTAGGGTGTACTAGTCTTCCCGTGGGATGCCTTTACCCCTAACGAGCACAACTCTGCCTCTCGCTAGTTGCTTGGTCTAATATTCAGTCCTGGTTTGCACAGGTTTGGCGTTACTAGCTTCAATGGCAATGGTAATTAGCTCTTCTTTCGTGATAGTCTTTTTGATGGGCTTGTATTTTCTCTTATTAAATTTCTCTTGTCGTCACCCAACCAGAAACCAAACCAACTCAATCTTTCACACACAAACTGCTCTTGCCTTTATCCCGCTCTCTCAAGCCCACACTCATCTGCAGACAGTCCTAGCGTAGTCGATCTTTGCTGGTACAATCTCGGTTGCTGCCCAACGCTGCTCTATCTTGACCCCGACTCGACACTGCTGTAGAATGGCCCTGGTCTCGACACGTTCTGCCCATGGGGGGGGAACAACCCAAACTCAAAACTAGAACTTCTCAAGCTGTTTTTATATCTTCCTTCGGTATACTCATTATAACTAGCCAATCATACTCCTCACAGGACCTCTCCTAGACTGTCAGATCGGTTATCAACCGTAACTTTGTACGCTGATCCTACGACCTGTCGAACCTCTCAAATATCGTCCAATGATCACATGTTTCCAAATTATTTGGGAAACATTTTCTTTCCCCTTACGTACGTAGCATGACCTCGGCATCGTTTCCCATGCGTATTCATACAACTCCGAACTGAAATATCCTTATATGGATTAACCCGCTTCATTCTGTCACCATAAACCTTTTATTTCCGATATTTATTTGCCGCACATACGTCCAAGATCCACATCCATCAAACCAAGATTCGTATCATATCCGCTAAACGGTTCATATCCATCTACTTTCCGAATCTATTTCCTTCTTACCCAGCAGCGACCATGTACGTGAGACGAATCTCGACCGAATCTTTGTCTAGAACCTACGTACGTATCAACACTGACGACCGGGTTTCAGCATGTTCTTCATTTCGTTCTTCAACCCTGACCTACTGACTCTAATGATTTCCAACCTGTTTGTGCACCACTCTCAATTCGAAACCGACTAACTAACTTCTTACCACACACACCTGGAAAAAAATAAATAATAAAAAAAAAACTCTAAGGCTTGATAAGGCGGTTTCGATACGGGGTTGAGCTTGACGACACTTGACCGTTTTTTGCACCAGTGGGCCTATAGGTCGGGTTCGAATCTTAAAGTCGGCGCACTCTCATTGGTCAAACCCTACAATTTGACACGATTCACCGAGCGAGATAAGAGTACGGGTTTTAAAGTCGGCGCACGTCATTGACCAAGAGGCCGAAATCCCCCCGAAATCACTCCGAAATCACTGGACTGTCAAGTTTCTTCGTGTACGAGCGGCACCTCCCTCGCGGCGCCAACACATCATCAGCAGCAGAGCAGTAGCGGCACAGCAGCAGCACAGCAGCAACAGCAGCAGTACCAGCAGTAACAGCAGACCAGGCAGTCAGAGCTCTTCGTGTCAGGCGTCAGATGCCGAAGAGGAGAAGCAGCGCCAGGAGGAGTACCAACGGCCTCCAGCAGCAGCACTCGCAAAGCAGCCGAATTCAAGAAGGCTGAGCTACTTCGTACAGACAGAAGCACCAGTGCCAGCACCATCAACAGCAAGCAAGACGTAGCGACGACGACAACAACAACCACATCAGCAGCAGTAACAGCAGCAGCAGACCGGGCACCAGTAGCAACAAGAAGCAGCCGACCGGGCAGCTCGAGCTCTTCTACGAGGTCAGGCTCAGGATCTCCCGGGGCAACGGCTTGAAGCCGCCCATTCTGTTGTACTCACAGGTGAACAGCGCGTTGTACATCGTATTACTTTGTTCTTGTGATTGATACCTGGTACACGCTTGATCCAGAGCACAGCTGAACAACTACCAACGTACCAGTAGGTGTTACAAGGCGCTTCGCTCCGCGGGCGGCCTACGCTGCCCGCTACGCTCGCTCTGGAAGGAAAAAAGTACATCAAATTTTGCGAAGTGACAGAGGTCCACGATTGAGTTTAGGTCGTAATTGCAAGCCGGCGACTTGATAATGCCAAGAGTCCCGCCGCCATGCTTCAGGAACAAACAGGTCCGACGCCAGTTCGAATGCCATATATATATGCGCTTCGCGTCGCGGATGTCGTACGTACGTACATACCCCAGGTAGGATACTGCTGTCTGTACTTATTTTCTTCTTTCGATATACTCTTATGTCTGTACTCGTATGTAGGAAGAAGGCGAAAGCACAGCACGGCACAGCAGCAAAAAAAATGAAAATGAAACCGAAAACTCGAAAAGGAAAAAAAATCCCCGTCCCCTCTCGTGTAATATTTTTCTGCCTGATTGGAACACCTTACACCCGGTTTTAAAGGAAAGCCTTTTCTCTCTCTCTGATCAACAGCAGAATGCTCTGTGCTGATAGGCTCGATGTATCAATGCAGTGACTCAAATCAAGGATAGTATTTTCTCGTGTATTATCGTCCAAGGTTGCAGCTGGTGGCTTGGAGAAACGTGTACTGACAGAGGTGGGGCCTGGGGGCGCCGCTCCCTCGTCCTGTTGCCTCCAACTGCTCTGGCCAGGCTCTTCCAATTGCAAATTGCCGACAGCTAAGCGTGCCGTGCATCCCAACGGAAAGCGTCGCTCTCAACTCTCAAGGCTATTATCAACACACTCCATACTTCAAAGCTATCTACTTTCTTGTACCCCATCTTCAATTCTCAGCTCACTTTCTCGTATATCTCCTTATGCACTGCTGCTGATTGGCTAATTTCTGCACTTATTCTTTCAATTCAAATATTTTGCATTCTCAAATTCAAATCTGGCATTCTCACATTCAAATCTGGCATTCTCTCATTCAAATCTCCAAAATGCTTCCTAAACAAGCATTTTCGGTTCTCAAGAAAACTTCCATCTCCACTCTCAATCCTTACCAACTCAATCTGTCCATACTAATTCCAACTGAAATTCCAATCTCACCACATTTGCCCCCCCAAGTTCATTGTCATCTTTTCGCAACAAAGTCACAATGAAATAACACCACCCTAGTTTGAGATTGCTACTGAAATAACAGTACATTGCATTAAAACTAACATACTAAAACGTTATCTCTCAGAGCTCTTTCCTAAACTTAACCAAAAATCTTTCCACCCCCATTCCATTAATCGACCTGTATTCAACCATTTTGCAATGTTATGAAGTCTGGTCTGTTGTAATCCCTTTGACCTGTCCGAAGACTGCAGATCGGTCCTAAAATTAACTTGCGATCCCGTTGACCTGTCCGAAGACTGCAGATCGGCCCTAAAATTAACCACCTTCCCCCATTATGTCATACTGATTATAAACAACTGATTTCTCTCATTCACTATGTAAGACACTCTACACAACCATTCAATCATAGTATTCCGAATCAGCAATTCTAACCACACAGACATTCTCTTAACCGCCCACTCCCTGTCCCAGTTTCTGCTACTAATGCATGTATACGTCCCAGATGATTAATTTCCACCATTCCCCCACATCTGCCCGTTCTCATGTTATCCTACATAGCATGCAGAAACTTCTTACTACTTTGCATAGTGACATGAACATGCCAACACCAAGTTCCTATTTCCTCGCTAACAGTTGTCAGCTTCTCCTCAGAAAGATGAACATTGTACCTCTTTCCCAGGTCCAGTAACTTGATCGTATGCGGCAAATTCTTGCTCTGCGCGTCCTCTGCCACCATCACTACCCTTGCCAGTTGCCATCCTGAATGCGTGGTTTTAAAGTAAATATAAGAGCCAATGATGTCAGGGTCATATATTCCAGGTCTACCACGAGTATCACAACAAACTTTGTATCCCTTCGCGACATGTCTCTCGCCTCTCGCACTTGCAAGTGCACGTTTGGCAAGCTGTACTCGATATCTTCGGTACTTCGCGTTTTCTCCTCCAACCTGTACCGGATCTCCTGCCCAGTACCTTGAGACTAAGTTTCCATACTGTTCAATATCAGTTTCGTGCTCCCAGGTTTTAACTTTCACCTCGTCCCAGCTAGTATAGTATTGTACTGCATTTTTCCCTCCTAGGCCTCTCGAAATTCGGTGTTTCGTAATAAAGGTTGGTCTAATGCGATAGCTGTCCAATTCCATACTAACGTCCTCAGCGGTTAAATGGAAAGGGGGCGAACGTTCCGAGTACTTATTTAGAACATAACTGCACATAGCCCATGGCAGAAATTTCGGCCCTTCCGCTCCTTCGTGAGGGTTGTAGCACTTTTTACACCGATATATCGATACCCTTGCATTGATCTCTCTACCCGGTTCATCCTTACGAACTTCTACTAACAATAAATTAGCTCCAACTATTTTCCCATCGTTTGCTGTTCCAGGTCCTACAAATAATATTTTATAAGGCCCGGTCCAACACTGAGCCAGTTTTGCAGCTAATGCAAACTTTCTACTCTTCGAATCAGCTTCCTTGGTTTTTAGCACATGTTGTCCACCTCCAGTAATAGTGCTCTTATCGTCATAAATCCATACCCAACCTCCAACTTCAAACTTTGGACGTCGATTTATTAACTCTTCCAAGTTTTCGTTTGCTGCTTCCTGTCTGGCTTTTATCAAACGATCTTCCTCCTTAACTAACTCATAGGCCTTCACTTGTCTATCCCGCATAAGTTCGAGATAATCCAATTGGTCCTGTTTCAGACCCTGATGACCTTTTACACCCCGTCCTTCTAATATCGTCATAGGTAACCTTGGGTATCGTCCAATGTGCACCTCATTAGGAGCCAACCCTGTACCTCTACTTACGTTATTATTGTGGGCTGCTACTGCGTGCATCAACATTTCATCCCAGTTCTTTTGATCATCAGCAATAAGATACGACAACATCTGACAAAGGGTATGGTTTAGCCTTTCAACCATTCCGTTCGTTTGAGGATGATAGGAGCTAGTAAATTTCTTAACAGCTCCCAATGTCTCATACACAGCTCTACTTACTTGGGATATAAATTCCGTACCTCGATCGGACAAAAAGGTGTGAGGACACCCCCATCTTGGTATGTAATCATCCACTATCCTTGCTGCACAGCCTCTGGCAGTTTTCTCTTCCTTTGTTAACGCATATCCTTCTGCGTGTCTACTGAATAAGTCTACAATCAAAAAAACATAAACATTGCCATTCTTCGTTTCCGGCAAAGGTCCTAATAAATCAAATGACACCATCTGTCCTGGACGACTTGGTAGTGGCAATGAAACTAACGGCCATCTGACAGTACTTCGAGCTGTTTTTCTGGCTTGGCATGTATAGCATCTCCTAATCCACCACTTGACGCTATCGGACATTCCGACCCACCAATAAAACCGCTGTAACATTGTAAGTGTAACCTTCTCACCCAAATGAACGGCTTCCTTGTGAGTACAATCCATCACCCAAGGTCTCAACAACAATGGCACGTAAGTCCTCACTGGCTCCTCTCCCAGCAAACGTTCGAACCGTCCAGGGTTCCTGTTATCGCGATGCACAGGTTCACGAGTAAGACGTTTAACTAGTAGCTTTTGCGAATTAGGGAGTTCCATCAATTCTCCTTGTGAGACTAACCGCTTCACTTCCATTTTATCCACTGTATCAGGTATAATTTCATTAGTAATATCGTCAACTGGGATTCCAGCAAGTATAAAATCAACTGCGGTTCGTGCGGTTTCATCTTTTAGCTGCTCTGTGGCCCAATCACTAGCAGATTTCTCACACAATCTTTCTCCAAATTCCCTTGCTTCCATACTCTCTAAATCTTCCATTGGAAGTTCATCACTGTTTTCACCATGGTCTTGGCTACCAGCTAATCCAGCAGCACTACCACCTTCCTCTTCAGGATCAATCACAGAGACTAACTGTTTTTCTCTCATGCCTAGAAGGGTTCTACCTTCCTCCGTCATAGGACATGCATGCAATACAAGTCCAGGCTCCCATTGACCACTTACTACTTGCGACGTTGGTTCTACCAGAGGTGTATCGTCTGGTATAGCATTTATACGCTGCGATTCTACTGTGGTCGACTGTCTTTTCTTCCGCTCATTCTGTATCACCTGCCAAACTCGAGCTGACTCTTCGTTGGTGGTTAGCGGCGCAGTCCTCAGTTCTCTCTCCCCCACCGTAAAAACAAACCCGGGTTCCGGCTGTTCCAACCCTTCCAAGGTTGAACTCATAGGTTCTGCTAGAAGCAAAGACCGGACTCCGCTTGCACCGATCATATAAACATCGATATCTGTAGGATCAGACAATCGGACATCAGGGTCATTATCAGCTTTTGTAGCAGGCAATGGTAATCGCGACATCAAATTCGCATTGCCATTTACCTTTCCTGGCCGGTATTCCAACGTATACGTATAAGCACTCAAAAAATCAAACCATCTCTGTACTCTATTGACTTTCGTGGACAGACTCTCCAAATTCTTTAAAGGTTGATGGTCACTTACCACCGTGAAAGGAATGCCATAAAACAACTGCCTGTTTTTCTTTATAGCCCATACTATAGCAGCACATTCCAGTTCTGTGGCGCTCCAATTGCGCTCATTCGGTAATGTTGTTCTGCTCAGGAAACAGATTGGTCGAACGGATGAATCCGGTTGTGTCTGTTCAATTACAGCACCTAACCCATCTATCGATGCGTCTGTAATCAACCGAAAAGGACGGTCTCCTGACATTGCCGCTTTAAAATCTGGAAAGGCTAAAACTTCTGGGCTCGTCAGTCGTTTTATCAACTTTTGTACTATCTCGACATGTTCTGTGGTAAACACGTATACAACATCTTTTTTCAAGAGGTTATTCAGAGGTCGAGTAACAGTTGCCATATGGGGCAAAAATTTCCGGTAATACGATAAAGCTCCCAACAACGATCGTAACTGGCTGACATTCGAGGGCATGGGCAATTTGGTCATTGCCTCTACTTTACTCGGATCAGGTTCTAGCCCTTTTGACGTCACACGATGTCCTAAAAATTTGATGACTCGCACTCCTAAAAATGCTTTCTTCGGTGCCAGTTTAAGGTCAAACGTCGTTAATCTTTCGAAAAATCTCTCCAAATCACACACATGTTCTGCCCCTTTTTCGAAAAACACACAATATCATCTATAAAAAGGCGAACACGTTTTAAACCCTCACACACACGCAACATAATGGATTGAAACCATCCAGGACTAGAAGCTAAACCCATTGGCATAACGGTCCACTCGTAATTTCCAGCTTGTGTACAAACAGCGGTCAGTGGAATAGAGTCTTCGTGTATAGAGCACTGGAAAAACCCGCTCACTAGATCCATAGTGCTAAACACATTCGCTCCGCCAAGGTCGGACAACAAATCATCTACTGTGGGTAGAGGCATAACTGGAATAATTGACTGTGCATTTAAACGCTTGTAGTTGCAAGTCAATCTAATGCGACCATCAGCTTTGGCAATTACCACTAGCGGACTCGACCAATTTGAATATGATCGACGTAAAATTCCCGCTAAAACCAATTTATCAATTTCAGTTTGAACTTTCTCAGCTAACACAGGGGAATGTCGATACGGTCTTTGTTTCACCGGTTGCGCATCTTTCTTAAGAATAATGCGGAAAGGATCAACTGTAACATGTCCCAAGTCAGTGCTATGCTTCGAAAAACGGTGTGCGTATTTACAGAGTAGGGTTCCAAGAGAATCAATATCGTTTTCAGTCCAGAGGCTCTCTTCAAAATCAAAATGAATTGCACGCAAATGCGTGGGGACCTTATTCCATAATTGTATAAACGCTTTCCGTTGTACTGGGTTCAAATTAGATAACACTGCCGGCGGTGGTTCATCATTTTAAATTTCTGGACTGCCACTTCCTTCTACTATGGCATTTATGCTCGGCATCTCATTGGGAGTTATCTCCGCGTTGTCCAGTTCGCATAGTGTCAACCTCTCACCACCTACACCCAAACGCATACCTCTCTGTACTTGGAAGCTGTCCGAATTCAATCTTTGTATTGGTATTTCAGACGCTCCAGCTTCTACGATAGCTTCCTGAGGAAACCAACTTGGTCCAAAACGTATGTAGTATTGACCTTTGATGGCAGGACTACCATCAGCATTCGTAAGGCGTACTTTCAACCAAGACATAGCATTCGGCAAGCGATATCTATGGCTGTCAACACGGACTACTACTTGACCATTTCCTTTCTCTTCTACCATACCAACAGCGTTATTCACCCACTGCGTGAATTTTTGATCAGTGGTCTTTGAACCGCCTTCGGTTTCAAAAGTTAGTACTGTTTTATGAGCATCCACGTCGCGATATTTTCGGATAGGGAAGTGCGACCAACTATCACGGCCTAATAAAACCGCAGTTTTCATCGTTTCATCCGGTACAACATTCGCATACACTGCCAAACAAACAGTAGGGGACCTAACCGAACCATGATCAATTTTTTCACTGTTCCCCAAATAAATATTCAATCGCACCTGGTACGAGGTTACTAGTGGTACTCCATGAAAACCTCCCCAAGTTTTCCTTTCGACCTTTTTCAAGGCGTCTTTAGAAGCAGATCCACAAGCAAGCATTCTCAGCCATACCTTCTCCTGAATGAAGGATGCTGGGCTCCCCGTATCCAACAATGCTTTGACTGCTTGAGTCCTTAGTGCCTTGGTACCCGCAAACAGCTGTGCTCCAGCCGTATGGTCCCATCTATCCAGCATAACATCACCACCAACCGCTCTCGTAAACTCCGACAAATAATCGGCACGTTCCCCGGGTTGTAGTAACACGCTGGCAGGGGAAAAAACAGGAGTAGGTACATAAAAACTCTTCCTCGCTGAGGGTTCAAGTGCGTGAATATTGTCATTGACTATTTCGGGACCAGAAAAATCACCGCTGTTACACTCCATAAAACTACCCTTAGCTGGCTGCCCTCCAGCTTTTAAAACAACAGGGTTCTGGTTAGATGCATTAACCTCACCGGTATCCTTCAACTTCGGTTTTAACTCATGTCGTTTTTCTTCTATACTACTCAAACCATGCACCTTAGGAAAACGACCATTCTTTTCACGTATTCCTAGGTCAAAACTATCATCCATACCAACATATCTACTCCGGGTAGTTGTCGGCGGGGTTATGCGAGGAGCACTGGGCGTACCTTTGCCGGGGTAACACCAAAATTTCTCACGCTTCCTTAATCCCCTTCCTAGACTTCCCCGGGCGCTCGTATTCTGTACAGGGGAGGTCAAAAACTTCGGTTGATCAGCCGAAGGGGGTGCGCTTCGTTCCCCTACAGTTGTGGATATTGACTTGTTCTTAGTATAACCACTCACTGCTACACTCGGCTTAACTTCGCCGCTTCGAACTCGCGTTTTAACCGGGGGCCTAGTCCGAATATCAACACGGTTCGGACGGTCAGATCTCATCGAATTACTACTAACGACGAGACGTGTGCAAAGAGGTGGTAACACTTGAGCGCTCAACGGTGTTTCAGGGTAATTACTTCCATCACTACCTGGAAGGCGACAGATTTCATTACCGCCCCTCTTACCGTTCTTAGGCAGATTGCATCCTGCCTCGTGGTCTTGACCTGCTCCGCGCAAAACAGATTCGACCGTATTTCTTATAGTTGTCGCGGGTCTTCCCCCTCGAACGACCTTATCCTTATCTGCGCCACCTGAAGGGGTGCGCGATGGGAGAGACGACAGCCGTAGTGCTACCGGAAAGGAGGCCAACCTACCGTTGCATTTTCAGGATGATTTAGCATTTCTTTGTGCGCGCGCAAGAGCCCATTGACACAATCGCTTTTGCCATCGGCGCCAGCGTGCTTCGGCTTCTTGGGGCGTGCCATCACCAACGGCAGGGTGAATCAGATTCGATCTATTCAAAAACTTCTCTGGGCATTCTCGCGCAAAGTGGTTTTCATGACCGCAATTCATACATCGTGGCCCATATGATCTGCGGGCAGCATCACGATTTTCTCTGGTGTCAAATTGGACGTAAAAAGGTGGATCTTTGTTATTACGACCAAAACCGCCACGTTCTTGCATGACCGCATGCACCTGACCAATCTCTTCTGCCTCATCCTCAAAAGGATCAACCTCGACTTTCATAACTCCCCCAAACTGCCTGCTACGGAATGCTTGGTTGTAGGATTTCGAACGGGTGGTCATTCCGCCAGTCATCCTTGCCGACGCAGTTGCCATTGTCTGGTTCAAGGACAAATCCTCCAAAGCACCCATTAAACCGTCTACACTGCTATATGGTACGGCAGTCATATTACGACCAGAAAATATCTGCGCTCCCAACACAGCAAACTGGTCATCTACGCCCGTTTTAATTGCAATCTGAAGTGTGCCGTCTTCAGGCGCAACATGACCTACACTGCGAACGTTGGCAAGTAGCAACTTCAACTCAGTCACATACTTACTGAATGGTGTACCCGCCGGTACTACCAAATTCTGCAACGCTTGCATCACAGCTGCAGGGGTAGACTTGCTAAGTCCACGGCACAACGTTCGAACGATATACTGCAAGACATCTGGACCAATCTGACCTTCCTTTTGAAGTCTGATTCCGTCCTTAAAAGCTTGCGTGACTAGCGACCGAACGTCCGACACCTGAGGAGCATTAGTTCGGATAGAACGCAGGATATGCCGCTGTAAGCACATTTCCCAACCCGGGGTCCACAAAACAGGGTGCGAGTCTTCACAGGCAACACGCAGGCTGATGACGGCATCATTGATCGCAGTGGTGAAATGCACTAAATCAGTACCATTGTGATCATGTGTGAATGGAATTAATGGTACCGGCATCAAAACCCTAGTATCAAACCGGGCATACAAGCGACCAATCTCGGCTCTGCGGCGAGGACTCGGAACATCATCAATCAAAGGATTGGGTACTGGTTGCACGACCGGAGCAACAGCGGTTACAGCTACTGCAGGAGCAACAGCAGGTACAGCTACTGCAGAGGCAACAGCAGACACAGCTACTGCAGGGGCAACAGCAGGAGGAGCTATAGGCACAGCAGGCGCGGCTACAGGGGCGACAAGAGGAATAGCAGGCGCAGCTACAGCCTGATTCGACGCAGGGGCAGTAAGAAGCGATGAAGTGGCCCTACGCGGCTGCTCTACCCAAACAACCTCTTCATCATCACTGGAAAGTCTCATCCCTTCTTCCCCGTCATACCTCTTATTGGGGTGTTGTCGTCCCCCTCCCCTAGAACTAGGCTGTCCCCGGTGGCCATGGTGTCCATGCGACCGGCCAAAATTTCCCCGCTGATCGTGCAGTCCCGGACCGTGGTGTCCCTGCGGGCGACCAGAAATCCCTCCAGGGTGCATACCCTGCCCACCCATGAAGTTGCCTACTCGGTTTTCTGGAACCGCCGGCCCACCCATCCCTCCTGGAGTCGGGGCAAAGACAGGCATAGGTGCCTGAATAGGCGCGGGCACCGGATTAAAAGCAGGGGCTAGTACCTGCGTGGGACCAGTCGTCGGTGCAGCAGCCAGCTGTGCCCTCAGCGAGGACTCTGCCAATTGCAGCCTTTCCTCGCAGTCCAGCTCCGGGAACCTCGCCTTAAGTTCCCGTTGTATGTGTACGAGTCGCACCGCCGTCTGCAGGTCGTCCTTCCCGACTGCCGTTAGTACCGCAGTAGTCGGAGCAGGAGCAGTAACAGAAGCAGGGGCAGCGACAGAAGCAGCGGCAGTAGGTGCAGCAGCAGAAGCAACGGAAGCAGCAGCAGCAGCAGAAGCACCAGCGGAAGTAGCAGCAG